>CAJQZP010001133.1:4358333-5615000 GCA_907164705.1 Parnassius apollo | reverse complement strand
CCAGCAGCTCGGAGCATCCCGCGCCGTCGTTACTAGCACCGGCACATACACACACACCACACACACAAACACACACGCGTACGCACACACACCTACGAAAACACATACACACACCTACGCGCACACGTATACACACCTACGCACACACGTATTCACACATGTAAGCACACACTTACGCACACATGTACGTATGCACGTACGCACACGCGTACGCATACACGTACGCACACACGTTCACATATACACGCGTAAGCACACATAAACGCGCGCGCGCACGCACGCACACGCTCACACACCCCTCACTTTGCCTCTCCACCCCATTGCGTTGTCTTATCTACTGTTGTCTTGTTAACCGAATCGACTCACCCCTTTATAATATAAAAAATGTTTTTTTTATTGCTTGAATAATGTAATTAAAACATATTTTTAAGTTTTTTTTTAATAGAAAAGGGTGCAAACGAGCATGTGGCTCACCTGATGGTAAGTGACAACTGCCGCTCATGAACAACCGCAACACCAGGGGAATTGCAGGTGCGTTGCCGGCCTTTTAAAAAGGACTAGGTAAGCCCTTTTCTTTAAGGTCCCTAAATCGTATCGACCCGGAAAAATCGCCGGTGGTATATAATTCCACAGAAAAGTTGCCCGAGTAATAAAACTCCTAGTAAAACGCACAGTAGTGGACCGCCAAGCATCCAGATGGTATGGATGGTATCTTGAATTTTGACGCGATGTGCGTTCATGAAATTTGGCGGCTGGGATTAATCCGAACAATTCCTCAGAGCACTCCCCGTGGTGGATGCGATAGAAAATGCAAAGGGATACAACATCCCTACACAGCGTCAGTGAATCAAGGCGATCAGAAAGAACTCGGAGTTGGCACTGATATGCCCCGGCCCAGAGATGAGATCAGTATTCCTTGTGAGGCGCTTTGTAAAGTTGCAAACGATGTGCCGGCATGAAATACTGTAGTGCTCTGCTGAGCACGCCAAGCTTTTTTTTCTTTTCCAAGTGAGCATGAAACTGCACACTATTCGGTAAGTCGGCGCCGAGGATTCCGATACTAGCTGAGGCAGGATGAGGAGTGCCTTGAAACTGAGAAGATACGATAAAGGGGTTCTTTTTAGCAGTAAACGCGCAAACTTTTGTCTTCTGGGGATTGAACTGGACTAGATTTAGTTGCCCCCAATCCGAGACATTGTTCAGCAAAGACGCGACTTCAGACACAATTTCAACACGTTTCGTGTTTCGTGACACGTTTGCAATTTCAACACGTTTTCCCGAGAAATATTGGCACGGCCGGTGTATAAGGCATCACCAGTGCTGTCGTCTGCATAGCAATGAATGTTACCAGTTTGCAACATATCATTGATATGCAGAAGAAAAAGCGTTGGTGATAGCACGCAGCCTTGTGGAACACCAGCGTCTGTAGGCTTGTAATTAGAGCATGCACCGGCTACTACGACCTTGATGCTCCGATCAGCAAGGAAATTGATGATCCAAATGCACAATTTCTCGAGAAGCCTACAGGAAGGGAGCTTCGAAAGAAGCTCTTTGTGTCAGACCCGATCGAAGACCTTCGCTATGTTCAAACTAACGGCCAATGTCTCCCCCTTGGACTCTACTGCCTCCGCCCATCTATGAGTCAGGTAGACCAGTTGCCAGCTAATCAACCACAACGAAAACTGTATTGGCGGTCATTAATCAGCTGGTGATCCTCAAGGTACTTCATGAGCTAGCAGTTTAAAATAGACTCCATTATTTTGGAGAACAAGGAGGGGATGGCGATAGGCCTGTAGTTAGACGGGTCTAAGCGGTCGCCTTTTTTAGGGATCGGGTGGAACAAAGCTGTCTTCCATGAATTAGGGACTACGCCTTGAGAATAGGAGTACCGGAAAAGACGCGTTAAAACCGGTGCCAACGCCGGAGCACACGCCTTCAGCAGAATGGGAGGGATTCCATCAGACCCACTTAACTTGCTGACGTCCAGGGAGAGGAGTCCTTTGCGAACCGAGCGCTGTGTGTCGAGTCGAGTGGTACGCAAAGAGAGAGCCTAACAGATCGGCTTTCTCCTTCGCGGTATGGGCCAGTAAGTCATCCTCTCTGTGCAGAGATGGAAGAGATGACTGACAGAAACTCCCTTGGACAGCCTTAGCAAGAGACCAGAATGCACGAGTTCCCAAAGGAAGGCGAACTAGTTCCTCGCCAATTCTGCCGATGTACTCAGACCTTGCCTTGGCAATGATTCTTTTGAAGGACCTGGATGCGGAATCATACTTCTTTTTATGAGCGCTGGTATTTACATCCCGAGACGTTGATGCGTCAGCCTAGGTCCGGTAGCACTCCTGCTTATAGCGTGATGCTATTTTAAAGGAGCGACCAAACCATGGCTGGGATCTGCCTCCGATGGGCACCACAGAGGATGGAATAAAAAGTTCCATACCCTGAAGTACCACATCAGCAACAGAATCAGCAACAACGCTGGGATCGTCCGGCAAGAAGCAACCCACCAAGCGTGGGATGCAAAAAAGGCCGCACCCTATCGTAATCGGTCGACCTATAGTGCCAAACACAGCAGCTCGCAAGCTTGCAGAATGTAACCTCGACGTTAATGTGACTGGCACCACAATCCGGACAATATAATGATCCGACGAGCCCTGAGGGGCGTCAACGGAAATCTGATATCCGTCCGGATGAGAGGCCAGCAAAAGGTCCAACAGGGAAGGTGTATGATCTTCCACATCTGGGAGCCGCGTAGGCGAAGTAACCAATTGTGTCAAACTATATGCCAAGGCAAAGTCATAAACAGATGGGGACATCTGTTGATGTCATATAATCGGTTAAAAGTGAACCGAGCCATTCGGCATGGTAGGCATTAAAATCGCTAAGGATCACGATCTCTGCGGATAGGATCTGCTTTAGCATGGACTCTGTAGCCATTTGAACGTAGTCGATAAGTCGGTCTGTTTTTACATTACCGCTATGCGACCTATATAGGCAAGCGTGCCAGGGGTCGCCTTGATGTGCTCCGTTTGCCCCGAGCAGTTTTAGTCGCGAGTGAAATTGCGGAATTGCCCCTCCCCCCTCCGCAATACGCGGGGCAGCCTCAGCACCCGCGCTCAAGACGAGTAGGATAACTTGTTCGTGCTCAGCGAGCGTCACCAGGGAAGCTAGAACTCTCCTGGGGTAGTTCCCTTTATTGATTCCGCCACCATGTTAGGGGGAGGGGGAATTGGACCTCCCGCCACTTGCACTACCCAGACGAAACGCAGAGGAAGGTATAGGTATAATTCACGATGGTATTCTGTGAGGTCGTTTGCGTACATTTATGACAAATGACATTATATACAATTTGTTTGTGCTTCTTTGCAGTTGTATTATCTTTGATTATATCCTATGATTGGTGGACTATGTAGTGTGTGTGTGTAGTATATGCTAATGTAGGTAGGTATATATACGATAGCCTAATAGACATTCATTGAGTAATAAATCTACAGTCAAGAACATTTATTCCCCGAACCTCCCAAAATTACGTAGCGACCCTGCCAGGCAGTGCGCTGCTACAATGCAAGCGCACCGCCGGGACCTGCATAGAAAATGAAGTAATTTATTGAAGAAAAAAAGAAATCAAAATTTAAGCTATTGCATAGCTTCTATCGCGGGCCTTGAGCGCGGGGACCGAATCCAGAAATTCCGTAACGAAAAAAAACCTCACGCTCCCCACTCCGAAGCGCACGGAGGTGTGGCGTTAAAAGCCGTCTGCATCAGCATCGTCTAACGTCGTTTCAGTTCGGCAGACTTCGGCACTCGGCAGAATTCGGCACGGTGTTTGTGTGGATGCGACTAGACGTATGCGTGTACACTAGCTGCTAACTCAATGATAAAAATTCCTGAATAACCTACATGTATTGTAAGATATTAAAAATATTTTAAACAATATTAACTTCTCATTTATTCAATAAGAGAAAAAAAATTGTTTTCTTATCGGTCACCACGCTCAAAAAGTGTAACTTGATTTAATATCAAAGACTTAACTGCATAAATAAAATAAATAAATAATTATAATTGCATAAGTTGATAAAAAATGCTATGCAATAGCTTTACCGCGGCAGTCACCGAGTGCCACACGTATTTTTTTAATAATAATATTTTTTGCGCTCGTTTGTTACAAGCTGCAGCTTGCGGGACGCGCGTCTCGAGCGGGGTGAGGAACCGGTTAGCGTTGCGCGGGAGGTGTGGCGCTCGTTATGTGCACGCGGCGCTGCCAGCGACCGACCCTGGCTGTCGGCCGGGATCTTTGGAGCGCTGAGGACGCGCCAGTAGGGGTCGCGAGATTAGACTAGAAAATTCTATTTGCGCGACGCCCGGGTCGACCAGAGGTCGCGGGTTTTTTTTATAACAATTACCGCGTCGAAAAGACGGCCTCCATGGTGTTGTATTTTGTCGTGACAACGAGGCTTATTCTTGAGTTTTATTTGCGGGACGCCCGGGTCGATTATACGTCGCGAGCCTCTTACAGTGTTATCTTAATTTGTTTCGTGATAACGAGGCCGGAATCATATAGTTATTTTTGGAACCGTTTGCTTACAGTCCTTGCCGGGCTGCAGTCCCGTCAGCGGTGCCAAAAGACTGTCGGTATATCGAAGTGCTGAAGTGTTTGTACAGTAGACCCGTCTTTTTTACATTTTTATTTATTTACATACATAATATTGCAATTATTGAAATTAATATTGTAATGAATTTTGAATAATAAAGAAGATTGATTTATGCGACTTTATTGATAATTCATTAGAGTTTTAGAAAATTTTATCGTAAATAATAAAAAGTATTGTTTATTTTTAAAAAAATTGTCATGTTATACTAACACTAAAAAATTAAAGGTGTCGGGCCTTTTTACCAACCATATCCAGCTAACCTCGCTGGTCTGTTCGGCTTTTCGGTTTTAAGATCTGGCAACCCTAACCGGTACCAAGTAATTCTCACTAAAGCTACTGACTAGAAAGTGTAGAAGAGAAGTAGTAAGGAGTACAGACTGTGTATTAAAAAGTGTCCATAACAACCTTTAAATAAGGGTAGCGCCACTATAGCTACGGGGTAAATTTTAAAGAACGCACCGAAAAATACTAGTGGGATAGACGACTTTTTCGAGGTTATATTTACTAAATAAAATTATTTTAGATTTTAGAGCTACTGAGCAGTTTAGCAGCACACTTAAACCGTCGATAACTGCTAAGTTCATTTCATCCCAGTAGCTACTCCAGCGCTATTGTGGAGAGTTTTTGAGCTGTTATTTACTGCTTACAGATGCCCGCTTTTTCAACTATTCTACTATGGGAGTTGGTACTCCTTACTTCTACACTACACACTACTGATATTAAATTTGTACAGAATAAAAACCGCAAACTTGACACTGTTATAGAAAAGGAAAGTACTAAAACAAGCTTAATATATATTGCTTTTATGGCGTCCACACGATTATACTCGTACGAGCTAACGAATATATTATTGGAGTTTTGACGAAACAACAAACCACATAATACCAACCCCCAAAAAATCCCCAACCAACTTTAAATTCCCCGCAATGTAGGGAAATCCCCACATGTTGGCAACGCTGAACATGTCTAAATTGCACAGTGCAAAGCGACAACTCGGCCGGGCGGCGGTAGCACGTGTGTGAAAAGGCAGGGTAGATTGAGCGAAGTACAGTAAAACCTAATGCATTGTTTCGTATCGAGCTAGATAAAAAAGTTTAGCGTCCGCGCGTTTATTCACCCCATAATCAGCTGGTTTCATTTTAATTTTTACTGTTGGTTTTATTTTTCAGTATTTTCATGATTTTTTTTAATGAAATTATCGTTTCATTTATCTGTACTAACATGATGGATCGTGATTAAAGGTAATAAAACGTTGTGAAAATACGATTTTTTTCGGGATCGGTTTTCTTTCTGTCCCATCATCAATGTTATTGGTAGTATTATCGTCGGTCTTCGTTATCGAGAGTTTCACAAACACCCGGCATACTTACATACGTCTACCACCACACAATGAGCATTTTGGATGCTTACACGGATATAATGATATTTAAAAAAAACTAATTTAGATAACAGTGTTATCTTAAAGCCTAAAGATCAACCTTTCAAAATAATATATATTTTATAAGTAGTACCCTTTATATTTTCGTAAAAAGTTACACTTTGTTTACACATTTCCTGAGAGCGACCTGTTTGCGGATGAATGGACGGTAAAATTGTTTTGTGAGCGAGAAGAATGAATATGTCATCTTTAATTAATGTAATTGGTCTAACCGTTTTAAATAAAGTAAAAAATATATAAATTTTGTAGAGGTTAGTCGATTCAGTTGCTCGCAAGAGTATATGATCATAAAAATGTGATAATGTTATAGGGGCCTTATACAACATGGTTCATAAAGTAAGAATTGTATGTATAGTACAAGAGCGGCAATTGAGAACAAGTGCGTGTGACTGTGGTGCGGCAGTAGTACGTGCAGCGCGCTAACCTGGGCTGTCGGGCACGGTGTCGAAGTGGCAGTTGAGCAGCAGCGCCGTGCGCGCGCGCCGCCCGCCCGCGCCGCTCGCGCGCGCCACCACGCTCTGCACGTCGCGGTACACGTTGTTCATGCCTGCCACACGCACACGCGTCGTCAGATAAATACATGATGCATACAGTATGTAACAAAAACCCTGTTGCTCGTTTCAGGGACGTATAGGTGTACACATAGGCATCGCAATTATGATAATGAAAATTTTTTTTGGTTGCTTTAAATGGGGTTTTTGGGTTTCTAATTAGATAACTTAAGAAATATAAAATTTCTAAAAATGTTATTTGCTTCTGAACTTACCGACACGTGCCGACGTAATATTATCTACGTCACAGAATAAATAATAGTCTATGGCCGCTAAGAGGTCACTGACACGGCCGACTCGAAGCAAGCCGCTAAGCGGCGCTTCTCCAAGGTTTTTGTGTAAATCCTTATACCTATCTAGACTCAGTTATTCTCCGAAAATTTTAATTTAAAAATAATAGAAATTATAATGAAAACTTTTCATAGCAAAATGTTATTTCAAGCATAAAATATCGCGATTAATTAATTCTATTTGTAGGAGAAATGCAGTATGTATTTTTCATATGAAATATTATTCGATAAAAAATATGTAGTAGTAATTATTTTTTAAATAAATTCATATTGTTGTTTATTGCTAGATTATAATAAACAAAATAAAATGAATATAGGTAATATATACGCGGCGTTTAGCGCGCTCTTTGAACTCAAAACCGAATGCCGACGAAGGACAGCTACTAGGAAAAACCCAAAAAACTCCACTCATCGAGTGATAAAAAGTAGCGTCCACTTTATGCCGAATAACTAATTTTGATCCAATATATTTATTCTGCTGTGCTAATATTTAGTAGTAATATTTAAAAACATGGGAAGTTTTATAAATATAAAATTTTGTCACAATTAAGTGGTCAAGAAAAGAAATAAAAATAAGTATTGTTTATCATCGGTCGATAAAAAATTCTAATTATTAGATTTTGAAAAACACAGCAGCATAACAGATTAAGTATTTGTTATTGTGTGAATTTATACCACAATTTTTTAAATGTTTATTGTTATAAAAGTGTTTTAATGTATTTTTACTAATCCTAGCTATAATTTAATTAAAAATAATGTTAACTTCAAAACACAGTTAGTTCATTCTGCGTAGATCGGACCAAAGACAATAATTAAAAATCTAAAGGTACTCCATGTTAACTTTGACATAGGAACGTCCGTCACCTCAGTCCCCCGTGACCATGGGTGCTGGAAAGCACCTGAAACGTCGGGTATTAAAAATAAAATAAATAAAACGCGATAATGTCCGTAAAAGTAGTTTTAATCAATAAATAAAACTAAATTTACGGATTTTATCGCGTTTAATTATCTTCGCGTAAATTTAAGAAATCATTATATAACTTAATTTCTTAATAACACTTACGGGCACTGTCTGAAGTAAATAAATAATAACTATTATTAAAAAATAACAAAAAAATGACAAATTTTGCTATCGATTTAGAAAATATCAAAATTATGTTATAGGGTACAATAGCTTTGCCACGTCCATGCACGTAACAAACAACAAGCACCAGTAGCGCGTTAGCGCTGATATTGATGGTTGTGTTTTATATTGCGAAATTAATATTCCGCCGTGAGTGACTTGTGTGCGATGTCTTCTTACTCAAACGAGGAATATTTTAATATGTTGATGTGTCTCGGGAAATCTAAATGCAATTATTCAGCAGCACGAAGACTTTACGAGGAGTGCTTTGCTATTCCACGAAATATAAAATTGCCGTCGGCGATGACGTTCCAACGACTTCACATTCGTATGTACAATACTGGCAGTGTGCATGGCCGTGATCAACATCGTACAGATTCAGGAAGACCGAGGATGTACGACGACGACATCGAGGAGCACATTCTCGACATGTTTGAGGAAGATGCGACTCAGAGCACGCGTTCGGTGGCACGTGAACTAGGTGTGAACCATATGCGCGTTTGAAGAGCCCTCAAAGATGATGGCCAGCACCCGTATCATTATCGTCGAGTTCAGTGTCTTCTTCCCAACAACTACGAGCCGAGAATGGATTACTGTAGATGGTTACTCGAAAAGGTTGAAGGAGATCCTGATTTTTTGAACCGCGTACTTTTTACGGATAATGCTCTTTTGTTACAACAGGTGTATTTAACGCTCATAATGAACACGTATGGTCAACGACAAATCCGCATTCGTATAAACCAAGCCACTTTCAACACCGATGGAAAATCAATATGTAGGCGGGAATTATAGGAGAAAAAATTATTGGTCCGTATTTTCTTGGCTACACAATGAGCGGTGAAAACTACGAACGTTTTTTGCGAGAAAAACTAAGCGATGAACTTGACGAAATAAATTTAGACCTCGTTCGTGGCATGTGGTTTCAACACGATGATGCACCACCGCATTTCTCCCGTTGTGTAAGAAGTTTTTTGGATACTGAATTCGGTGAAAGATGGATTGGCAGCGGTGGACCGATTAACTGGCCGGCACGATCACATGATCTCACACCTTCAGATTTTTATTTCTGGAGTACGATTAAGCAGACTGTATTCCGAAAAACATGCGATACCGAGGCAGAAATGCGTATGCGCCTTTGAAAAAATAAAGTGCGAAATGTCTGTTGCAACGCGTGCGTTCAGACATTATAAGCCGGTGTCACAAATGTACAGAGGTACAAGGTGGACATATTGAACAGCATCTCCATGGTCGTCAAGTAGACATAGTGATAAATTAGTGTTTGACTATAACAGCTGTGATGTGACGAGGTCACGACCTCAGTGTGCAGTGAGTCTAGATAAGACGCGCGCGCGCGCGGGGCATCTTTTATGTACGTCACCGCCGGCTACCGCCCGTCACTGTCGATAATTCCAGGCAGAGGTAATCAATCCACATAAAATTTACAAATATTATTTCATTAAAATTTAATTTGATTATTTTTATGTAGAGTTTTCTGAAGTAAAGTTATTTCTATACGCTTGAATATGATAACTAATGAAATGAAGTGATAACGCACTTAACGGGAATAAATATATATTTCTCGGCACCTGCGCCGTTGCACGTGCAACAGCGCCTCTGTGGCTAGTCGGAATTGTAAACAACACGTGCACCGCACACCTGCACGCTGTACCTGCAGTGGCGCTCGTATAGCTACTTGTCTCGATTTTATAAAACGGACGGAGCGACCGCCGTTATGGCAGTCTTGGCTCTGGCGTGGCTCGGTGTACTTGTTGTTTTTTTTTTTTTTTATAGAAGAAGGGGCAAACGAGCATGCGGCTCACCTGATGTTAAGTGACTACCGCCGCCCATGATCAACCGCAACACCAGGAGAATTGCGGATGCGTTGCCGGCCCTTTAGAAAGGAGTAAGCTCTTTTCTTGAAGGTCCCCAGGTCGTATCGGTCCGGAAAAATCGCCGGTGGTAAACTATTCCACAGAGAGGTTGTACGCGGAAAATCCCGTTACTATCTCATCCCGCTACTAGCTCATCCTAGACTCTTTGTATCCCGCTACTAGCTCATCCTAGACTCTTTGTATAATGAATTCGTGGAAACGAATTATTATTCTCAGCTATTAGTCTCATGACAATTTATAGTTGATTATTTGTGATCCATGTATTTTCTTATTGAAAATTATATATATAGGGAAGCTGGCTATGGCGCGACCTCTCACTAGTTAAGTGAAGGACTTCCTAAGAGATACAAGTAGTCGATGGATGCAAGTGACCTTTGTGACACTCCTTGTGAAGGCCTATGTTCAGCAGTGGATTTGTGGGGTGGTATGATGATGAATATGAAGATGATGATCATGATGATGAATTTGTAAACATAAACTTATAATAAAGGTAATGCGTGCATATGGATTATGTTTATCGTTAAGTTACAACCTATATACGTCCCACTGCTGGGCAAAGGCCTCTCCTCATTTCTGAGAGGGTTTTAGGGCAAGGAAGCTTCGGCTTGTTGGTCGCCTTTGGCGACCAGCCTCAGCCGCTGCGGCTCACTTAGGTGCCTGCGATTTGCTACAGCGGACGGGGGCTGTTCTCTCTCTGTGCCTACGGCTTTACAAAAACACTCTAAGGGTAGGGCAGACAAGACTACGTGGAGTCGGGTTGTGCTTATTCGGTTTTAAAACCGATTCGACCAATCTTATCTATAAAGCCTGGTTGCCCTAAGCTCTGCTATGATAGTGGTAAATGAAATAATGTAATGTGAGTTGTTACTCGTATAATTTTGTTTTCTGAAAAATCTCTTGACTACTCTCCACTGCGACTCAATCTGTTGTATATAGGTCCCGTCTCCAGCCACAAATGAATTGTCTGGGTCCGAGTGAGTAACTTTTTTATGAGTGTACCCGTGTTAAAAAAACAAATTGACATATTTGCGTTTCGCTATATGCAATTTTTAGTGAAATTTATTTTTATTGCAATTAAGTCAAAAGGCATTCCCGCAATCCAAAAACAGTGTAAATGTTTCGAGGTTAACCCTGAAAATCCTCCTAAAGTGAAAAAAGTAAAAGTAAAGTTACAGCCTATATACGTCCCACTGCTGGGTACAGGCCTCCTCTTATATCTGAGAGGGTTTTAGGGCAAGGAATAGTCCGCCGCGCTGCCCCAATGTATGTTGGAGGACTTCACATGTCTTCGAAATAATTTTTTTCTTATTTCTCAGACATGCAGGTTTCCTTACGATGTTTCCCTTTACCGACGAGCACGTGGTAAATCAGCACTTAAAATTGCAGTTAACAATTTCATTGGTGCCGGCGGGGATCGAACCCGGTTTGCTTGCGTATTGTGAAATTTACAGCGAGCGCTAACCATCTGAGCTACCACGGCTCCCTAAAGTGAAAACAAAATTAAAAAATCAATTACCGGACATATCTACTTCATAATACGAGAACAAATTGACATATTTGCGTTTCGTTATTACACAATTTTTAGTGAAATTTGTTTTTATCGTAATTAATTCAAAACATATTTCCGACATCTAAAAACAGTGTATTAGGTTCAAGTTCAACCCTAGCCTTCTGGACTAAAAACATTATCAAATCAAGTACCGGATGTCTATAGCCATTCCTAAAACTATATGATGGTTATTCCCTACTAAGTGATGTAAGTCATTAAAAGAAACTAAGAACAGAAAGGGGCCATGAATTGAGCGCTGAGGAACACCCATAGATACTACCGATCCGGAAGATAAATACTGTTCACTTGTTCTGCTTAGATCGGTCTAAAATAAATATTTTTAGCTTATTAGTTTAATGCCGCCTAGTGGCGGTGCGAAAATATCCACTACCCCTAATTATCATCCCGTCGGTGTCGTAAGAGGCGACAAAGAGAAAAGATCAGCAGATGGGTAGCAGCGCCTTCCTAATAACGACTAAAAGTAAAAAGAACTGCGGTTGCCAACCAGCTTGCCACTATGGCTGTGGCAACTATGGCAAATATGTCCCCTATGACGCAATCTATGCAGGAGGCCTTTGTTCGGAAGTAGACTTTGATAGGCTGTAACGGTACCGGTAATTAGTTTAATATAGCGTGTAGTATTAGAGTAACATTTGTGTCGTGGCTTATCGCTGGAGGACCCAAGCACTATGCTCAATGACCTCAATAGTGTCTCCCAACGAATAGGTCTTAAGTTAAACGTGAACAAAACGAAAGCTATGTGTAATGTCCATGTCACACCCATGCCAGTGGTTGTTGGGAGCACTAAGCTTGAAGTTGTTGACGAATATGTTTACCTGGGACAAGTAGTCCGACTAGGTAAGTCCAACTTCGACCGAGGGGTCAATCGCCGGATTCAACTCGGTTGGGCAGCGTTCGGGAGATTGTGACCTTCATTGTGATCTTCTTGTCAGACATACATCAAAATCTCAAAACTAGATTGTAAAACCAGTGCGTGTTGCCAGTGATGACCTATGGATCTGAGACGTAGTCCTTCACTGCAGACCATATGAGGAAGCTCAAAGTCACTCAGCGAACTATGGAGAGGGCTATGCTCGGAGTTTCACTGCGTGATAGACTTAGGAATGAGGATATCCGCAGTAAAACCAGAGTGACCGACGTAGCCCAACGGATTAGTAAGCTGAAGCGGCAATGGACCGGCCACATAGCTCGAAGAACCGATAACCGATGGGAAAAACGTTCTTGAGTCAGTCAGCCTCTTATCGGCAGTGTGGCATTCCTTGGGGGAGGCCTATGTTCAGCAGTGGATTTGTGAAGGGCTGTAATGATGATGATGATTTGGGTAACATAACAAATCATGATTGCTATTTAAAAGCACATAAGTACTCGATTTTTAAATTTTTGGTGGCGTGAGCTGTGCATTTAGTTTAATTGCCGTTTAAACGTAAATAGTCTATGTTAACACACTCATTTGGATCACGATAATTTGATACGATACTTGCCTAAATTTGTTTATCGCATCGCAATAAATATAAACGAATACTAAATGTTAACTAATTGACGTTAACCGCGCGTGTGCTAACGCAGGTATCGCATCCTTGCCGAATGCACTAACAAATTAGAAAATCGCCTCTAATAAAGCCAATTCGTGTACACTGGCGCCCCAATTACGCAGCTCCCTCGTGAACTTTTCATTATCATCTATGCAATGAAATTTCTTCACTGCAGGTGTCGGTAGTAGTAGGTGTATATATATTCATAGAAGCCTATTTCGCTAATCATCTATTACAATAGTGCTAAAGTTGTTGCTACAAAAATATTAGGCTCAGGTGTTACAAAAATAAATAAATTTGTACTTCCATGCACAAAATAGTACATATGGCGGACTTAATGCCAGGCATTTTTTATCCTACATTTTTTTTTGCTGCTTTTATCTTTAAGAGATATGCCAGCCCCATCGATCCCTAAAATGTTTGTTACATTTTATAGTGGTAATATTTAGACCAGTTCTTAAGCTACAGTTATCCAATAAAAACAACCGACTAATGGGGAATATTTACACGGGGTCATAGAAATATTGTATATTGGTATCTCACAGAACAATAGCGTAAAATAACAGTTTAATGCTCATTGAAGTAATATGTACTTACGTACTAGAACAGCTACCTCAAACAAAAAATGTGCGCTACTCTGTGTTCGCGCGTTTGGTTTTTTTATCATAGAATAAACATAGGTAGAATGATCCGTAGGTAATAGTAGATTGTTTTGTTAAATAGCTAAATTATACCGAGAACAATATTTAAATTTTGTCATTTATTTTGTATATTATATTTGTTTATTTAATATAATATTACATAATATTATATCACAATCACGTTTTAATGATATTTTTATCTGAATATTTTAAAAGGTATCTATGTTAAATATAAAAAACATACTAAATGTATGTTTAACAAAACTTATTAACATAAAATTTAAATTACAAATATATTTATTTAAATTAGAATCATAAATGCTGTAAATAATCGTTCATAAATGCTGGGCACGCGAGAGTTAAAAATGGACGAATTTATTCCACTTTGACTTTGAAGTGGAAACCTAAAAATAAAATAAAAGAATAGTAAGCAGATTTAAACATGAAAAATTTAGCCTTATTATAGTAACTTATATGTTTCTACAAAAAAATGTGTATAATAATATATTATTCGTCCTATACTTAAGTACCCACCGAAATGTCGCATCTGAATATATTAATTTCATAATCTATATTCAATGATACGAGATGGCGGCTTAGGAATAATTTTTTTTATTATTAATTTATAATACTTTTTTATTGAATAAGTATCTTATTAACCGATGAAAAGTAATTCCTTGGTTTTTACTGACATTTCTTGAATTATTTGTGCAATATCTAAGTACACAAGACGGCATATTTTTATCAAGAGATTTTTTTTTTAAATCAACACAACACGTGACAACTCTACAAGCGCCTAGCGAGTGACTGAGTAAAGTGCAGTGCATGCACCGCAGTTGAGTGGAACAGAGTAGCTGAATGCAGTGTCTCCTCTAGTACGTAGTACATAATAGCTCAATGTTAATGCTGCTGTTTTTCGTATAGTGAGTGCAGAGAACCCGAGACATTTTTTACTGGAAACGAGGCTTAGTGACAGCGCATCTTCAATTTGAATCTTAATTGGGGATAAATGTAGATGTCTATAGGTATAGGTATTCACTTACCATCATGTGGAATGTGTGCTCGTTTGCGCCTTATTCTATAAAAAAATTAGTAAAAAGTCATGGTGGCTGACCATCGAGGAAGGAGAGCGGGAAGGCGCCGCTGGCGGTGTGTACGTCCAGCTCGAGTCGGTTGTGCGGCGACGCTTGGTCCGCGATCTCCCGCAGAGTATTCAGAATCCACTTCACGGCCACCACTTCATTCTCGTAGCTGCCCGCTACCTGCCAGAACGGGCCAGATTCACCCCTTAATCCCGTTTTTACCAAACATTAAATAACATTTACACATACTTTCACAGTTTGTTTTTTAAACTGAAGTGACAAACAAACTTACCTGCACCTTCAAAGAACGAGAACTCAAAGGAACGGAGGAGCAAGTGGACAATAAACTGGTGTGGACTAACTGTGGACTGTTTGTTTTGACAACTTGAAACTAAAATTTATACACTATTTATAACGTCGGGGAAAAGTTTCTTTGTATTTTATATACAAATAAAATGCGACAAGTAGTTTCGACAGTGCTCTCTTGTTGTTAATCTAACACTACCTAAAGAATTCTGAAGAGACCGAAAGCGGTGAAAATCTGAGGGTGCACCGTCAGGACTATATTCTGGATGCATTAACACTTCCCAACCAAGCTCTCTCAATGTATGCTCAGTGGCCGAACATGTGTGTGGTCCCCATCATCCTCGCCTGGGGCCTTGCAATTTTTTAGGTGCTGGAGAGCCATTCTAATCTCGCTCAGACTGACGTCCGGGATATCATCAGATTAGTGTCGGATAAGACTTGCTCTTAGATCGTTACACACATTTGCGGGTAGTTCCAACGATGATGTGTATAGCTGCTCATAGAACTTCTCAATCTCACTAAAAATCTCAGGTGTGCTAGTGGTGATGCTGCCACACTCTTCAGTCTTCAGTTTTGACAGTTGGCTCTTTACGGCACACAAATCTCTGGCAAAGACTATAGAGCCCTGGTTCCGCTCGACCGCTTCTTCAATACGAGCAGTATTAAAGTTGCGTAAGTCCCACCACATGCATTTGGAGATCTGTCTGCCCAGTTCCCTATATGCTGTCAAATCTGTTGAAGATTGCAGCTTTATTTCCCGTCTAACAGCCATAAGAATAAGTGTGATCGGAGAGTTTTTGTGTTGTTCTGCGGCGGTTCTTGCAGAACTTAGCTCCGACCGCATGGACAGTTTCCACGAACTTGTCATTCATATCGTCCACTGCATTGCAATCTTCTAGGCACTGAAAGCGGTAGCGTAACTCGAGCTGAAAGGTTTTGGGATTCTGGATTAGAGGACGAGGGGGACGGAGCGTTGACTTCATTAGACGAGACCTCTCCAACTTCGCGTTTAAATTCAGTGTGCCTCTAACCAATCGGTGATCGCTGCTAGTTTTCACCCTTGCGATCACTGAGACATCATTAAACAGTTGCCGTTTAGTCGTCAGAATAAAGTAAATCTCATCTTTTGTTCTTTTGTTCCGTCGGGGCTCGAACAGGTCCCATTTGTGTGGGGCCGCTTCTGGAAGAAAGAGTTCATCATAAAGAGTCCCTCTTTCTCCATGAAATCGGCAAGCTGCTGGCCTCTTGGATTCCGTTGCCCTATCCCATCTTTCGCTACCTTCAGCTCACCATTCATTCTTGTGCCTAGTTTTGCGTTGAAGTCTCCCATTAACACCGTATACTTTTGTAAGAATGCATGGCTCTAGAAATATCCTCATACATTTCCTCCACCTCCTCATAGGGATGTGCCGAGGTTGGTGCATACAGGTACGACCTTCACCGAATACCGAATACGTATATTCTAAGTATAAGGTACGCAACCCTCGTCGACACACATCCAATTTTTACAACGTTGTTAACAAGAAACTTGTGGACGATAAATCCAACACCACCATGGAACAGATGATATGCCTCCTGATATGATCCATGATAGCCCTCCCGGTGATAGAACAAGTTGCCGGATTCGAGAAACACCGTGTCCCCTCTCTCTTCGGACCTCGGATAATCCTATAATATTCCAGCGCAACTTGTCTATCTTTTCTTCCAGCTCCAGGATCTTCTCGTCAGTCCTCAGGGTGCGTGCATTAAATGTTGCTAGGTCGAGTCGTTGCAGGTGAAAACCGAACCTCCACCGGAGATTCTTAGCACCCCCTGCCCCGCCGTTACCATTGTCGCCACCGTAGCCAGGAATAGCGGGCCATCGGGGACTGGAGGCCGTTTATTTGTGTTGTTGCTCATAAGGGAAATATTGCCACGCTTGGCAAGCGGATTGGCAATCGCAGTTTTTTTCTGTTTGCTGTTATCAGGAAGGTGCTGCTGCCCATCTCCTGCCTGTTTCCCTCTGTCGCCTTTTACGAATCCTACGGGAAGATATGGAGTAGTGAATATTCTTAACCGACACTACACGGCCAGCTTCTTACACTTAACTATTACAAGATCACCACAACAACACAAACACTTGTTATCACTATCACTGTCTTCTTGGGCGGTGAATGTTCTTACGCTGTTATGTTAGGGTCTATCCTCTACTCAGTCGCAAAGTCGGTGGCCTCCTAAGCGGGCTTGAAGCGCGCTGATTGATGAACGATTATGTAGCAATGTGCGTGGCGTGCGGGGCATGCTCTCCTTACCATCCGTAACAAGGACTACCGATGCGTTTTCATGTCAGCTCGGACTAACTAAGATGGATTTTTTTAAATATAAGAGGGGGCAAACGAGCATGCGGCTCACCTAATGTTTAAGTGACTACCGTCACCCATGATCAACCACAACACCAGGGGAATCGCAGGTGCGTTGCCGGCCCTTTAGAAAGGAGTAAGCTCTTTTCTTGAAGGTCCCCAGGTCGTATCGGTCCGGAAAAATCGCCGATGGTAAACTATTCCACGGAGATCGTACGCGGAAGAAAACTCCTTGTGAAACGTACAGTGGTGGACCGCCAAGCATCCAGATGGTGTAAATGGTATCGGGACGTTTGCCGCGTAGTGCGTTCACGAAATTTGGCGGCTGGGATTAATCCGAACAATTCCTCAGAGCACTCCCCGTGGTATATGCGAAAGAAAATGAAGAGATGCTACATCTTTTCGCAGCGCCAGTGAATTGAGCCGACCAGAATGAACGGGTTCCAGAAGGAAGGCGAACTAGTTTCTCGCCGATTCTGCCTATGTGCTCTGACTTTGCCTTGGCAATGACTCTTTTGAATGACCTGGAGGCGGAATTATACTTCTTTTTTAGAGCGCTGGTGTTTACATCCCGGGACGTTGTGGCGTCAGCCCAGGCTTGGTAGCACTCCTGCTTATAGCATGATGCTATTTTACAGGAGCGACCAAACTATGGCTGGGATTTGCCTTCAATGGGCACCACATAGGAATGAATAAAAAGTTTCATCGGATCGTCCGGCAAGAAGCAAACCCACCCCCAAGGGTAGGATGCTAAGAAAGACCGCATCCTATCCCAATCGGCTGACCTATAGTGCCAAACACGGCGGCAGCCTGCAGATAGCAACTGCGATTTCAGCGTGAGTATATAGGCATAGTACATAGGCACCACACTCCAGACAAGACTATGGTCCGAGAAGCCTAAAGAGGCGTCAACGGAAATCTGATATCCGTCCAGGTGGTGGTCCTCCACATCTGGAATCCGCGTAGGTGAAGTAACCAGTTGAGTCAAAGTCTGAAAGCCTCTAATTATACTAGATCTCTATACTCTTCAGACTGGAACACAGCAGTGTAAGCACTACAATTCAGCGGCAGAAATATTTAAGAGGATGGTACCTATCCAAACCGACTTATAGGCAGAAAAAGATTCTGATAGGATTTTTGTACCGTATTTTATGCTATGTTCACATGCACGCCGTGCAGCCCGGCGGGCTGCCTGGCGGGCTGCGCGGCATGCAGCCCGTCCCAGGCCGGCGAAAATTCAAGCTGTTCACACACACGCCGTCGTCACGTCGCACGCACGTCAGTCAGTGCCAGCATGGCGGGCAGCGAGGATCTCGGTGTTGTTGCTTCCATATCCTTTGGCTTAAATTATTTTTATTGGAAAAAGAAACAAAATGATGAACGACGGAGAAAAAGACTGCAAAGAAGAAGGTGGTGGATGATAAAAGTTCACTACTTCAATGTTCCCATTAGGGTCTCCTTTTTTGTTTTCAAATCCTTAATTGATACATTTAGTATTCTACCAATTTTCGTCCAAGCATTGTGAATTTTTTCTTGTCCTTATGGAATTTATGTTCGGGGTTCCATAATATTTCTTCTTCCTGGTAATGTTCCAGGAACGTCAAAATTGTCTCGTTTGACCATTCCACCATGTTGTAATCTCCGATCGTAGCGACTTTTTTAGCAACGTTAAAGATCCACTCGTCACGAAAGCGCGAGAGAGACTGACTGCCCGCGCGCGTGAAAACAGTCACCGGGCGCCCGCACATTCGTCCATTGAACTTTTCCAAAATACCGACACCCACCCGGTTCGCGGCATTTACGTTCACAGTCGCGTTTACGGGCTCGGGCGTACCGTTTACACGCTCGGGAATGTGAATGTCCACGTTGAACGTCAAGTTGAACGCGCGCGTGTGAACATAGCATAACAATTAGAGCAATTTATTTACAAAAATTTAAAAAAAGGTTAAAAAAAATGTCGTATTTGAGGCACCATTTTTGCTCGAGATTTGTTGTTGTTGCTATTGTTGTTGTTTTAAGAAAAGTTACCTCTACACTAGGATTTTTTCCTGTATCGTAGGAGCAGTTTACAAACATAAATTGTACAAGGACAAACATCCAGATGCGGAACAATTCCTTGGTGGCCATACAAATAATTGTTCCGTGCGAGATTCATACCCGCGAACCCCAGCGCAGTCACTCATTGCTAAGCCACTGCGCCACGGATTCGTCAAACAGAATTACATATTCTTGAAATAGTATAAATATTTTTGTTGTATTAAATTGTATGTATTTGTATTGCGCATACAATAAACACTTAATGAAATTCTTAATGAAATAGATTCTTAAAATACTTTATATTAATAGTTAAAAAAATATTGTTGATAGTGTGCCTTATTGTAGTGGCAGTGTGGCGAGAGCTCGTCTGGTAGTACACACAGAAAGTCTTTGTTAGTGTGCGTTATTGTAGTGGCAGTGTGGCGAGAGCTCGTCTGGTAGTACACACAGAAAGTTTTTGTTAGTGTACGTTATTGTAGTGGCAGTGTGGCGAGAGGTCGTCTGGTAGTACACACAGAAAGTTTTTGTTAGTGTACGTTATTGTAGTGGCAGTGTGGCGAGAGCTCGTCTGGTAGTACACACAGAAAGTTTTTGTTAGTGTACGTTATTGTAGTGGCAGTGTGGCGAGAGCTCGTCTGGTAGTACACACAGAAAGTTTTTGTTAGTGTGCGTTATTGTAGTGGCAGTGTGGCGAGAACTCGTCTGGTAGTACACACAGAAAGTTTTTGTTATTGTGCGTTATTGTAGTGGCAGTGTGGCGAGAGCTCGTCTGGTAGTACACACAGAAAGTTTTTGTTAGTGTGCGTTATTGTAGTGGCAGTGTGGCGAGAGCTCGTCTGGTAGTACACACAGAAAGTTTTTGTTAGTGTGCGTTATTGTAGTGGCAGTGTGGCGAGAGCTCGTCTGGTAGTACACACAGAAAGTTTTTGTTAGTGTGCGTTATTGTAGTGGCAGTGTGGCGAGAGCTCGTCTGGTAGTACACACAGAAAGTTTTTGTTAGTGTGCGTTATTGTAGTGGCAGTGCGGCGAGAGCTCGTCTGGTAGTACACACAGAAAGTCTTTGTGAGTGTGCGTTATTGTAGTGGCAGTGTGGCGAGAGCTCGTCTGGTAGTACACACAGAAAGTCTTTGTTAGTGTGCGTTATTGTAGTGGCAGTGTGGCGAGAGCTCGTCTGGTAGTACACACAGAAAGTTTTTGTTAGTGTGCGTTATTGTAGTGGCAGTGTGGCGAGAGCTCGTCTGGTAGTACACACAGAAAGTTCTTGTTAGTGTACGTTATTGTAGTGGCAGTGTGGCGAGAGCTCGTCTGGTAGTACACACAGAAAGTTTTTGTTAGTGTGCGTTATTGTAGTGGCAGTGTGGCGAGAGCTCGTCTGGTAGTACACACAGAAAGTTTTTGTTAGTGTGCGTTATTGTAGTGGCAGTGTGGCGAGAGCTCGTCTGGTAGTACACACAGAAAGTTTTTGTTAGTATGCGTTATTGTAGTGGTAGTGTGGCGAGAGCTCGTCTGGTAGTACACACAGAAAGTTTTTGTTAGTGTGCGTTATTGTAGTGGCAGTGTGGCGAGAGCTCGTCTATGCTGTAAGAGTCGCATAGACTAACAGCACTAACATCTAGATAATAGAGAGGTAGTACACACAAAAAGTCATTGTAAGTGTGCGTTTTTGTAGTGGGACTGTGGCGAGAGCTCGTCTTGTAGTACACACAGAAAGTTTTTGTTAGTGTACGTTATTGTAGTGGCAGTGTGGCGAGAGCTCGTCTGGTAGTACACACAGAAAGTTTTTGTTAGTGTGCGTTATTGTAGTGGCAGTGAGGCGAGAACTCGTCTGGTAGTACACACAGAAAGTTTTTGTTAGTGTGCGTTATTGTAGTGGCAGTGTGGCGAGAGCTCGTCTAAGCTGTAAGAGTCGCATAGACTAACAGCACTAACATCTAGATAATAGAGAGGTAGTACACACAGAAAGTCATTGTTAGTGTGCGTTATTGTAGTGGGACTGTGGCGAGAGCTCGTCTGGTAGTAGCACACAGAAAGTTTTTGTTAGTGTGCGTTATTGTAGTGGTAGGGTGGCGAGAGCGCGTCTGGTAGTACACACAGTAAGTCTTTGTCAGTGTGCGTTATTGTAGTGGCAGTGTGGCGAGAGCTCGTCTAAGCTGTAAGAGTCGCATATACTAACAGCACTAACATCTAGATAATAGAGAGGTAGTACACACAGAAAGTCATTGTTAGTGTGCGTTATTGTAGTGGCAGTGAGGCGAGAGCTCGTCTGGTAGTACACACAGAAAGTTTTTGTTAGTGTGCGTTATTGTAGTGGCAGTGTGGCGAGAGCTCGTCTAAGCTGTAAGAGTCGCATAGACTAACAGCACTAACATCTAGATAATAGAGAGGTAGTACACACAGAAAGTCATTGTTAGTGTGCGTTATTGTAGTGGGACTGTGGCGAGAGCTCGTCTAGTAGTACACACAGAAAGTTTTTGTTAGAGTGCATTATTGTAGTGGTAGGGTGGCGAGAGCGCGTCTGGTAGTACACACAGTAAGTCTTTGTCAGTGTGCGTTATTGTAGTAGAAGTGTGGCGAGAGCTCGTCTGGTAGTACACACAGAAAGTTTTTGTTAGTGTGCGTTATTGTAGTGGCAGTGTGGCGAGAGCTCGTCTGGTAGTACACACAGAAAGTTTTTGTTAGTGTGCGTTATTGTAGTGGCAGTGTGGCGAGAGCTCGTCTGGTAGTACACACAGAAAGTTTTTGTTAGTGTGCGTTATTGTAGTGGCAGTGTGGCGAGAGCTCGTCTGGTAGTACACACAGAAAGTCTCTGTTAGTGTGCGTTATTGTAGTGGTAGTGTGGCGAGAGCTCGTCTGGTAGTACACACATAAAGTCTTTGTTAGTGTGCGTTATTGTAGTGGCAGTGTGGCGACTGCATAGCAATGAATGTAACGGGTTTGCAACGTATCATTGATATGCAAAAGAAACAGCGTTGGCGATAGCACGCAGTTTTGTGGAACACAGCATCAATAGGCCTGTAATCGGAGCTTGCACCGTGTATAACGACCTTGATGCTCCGGTCTGCAAGAAAGCTAGTGACCCAATTGCACAATTTCTAGGAAGCCCAAAGGCGAGAGCTCGTCTTGTAGTACACACAGAAAGTTTTTGTTAGTGTGCGTTATTGTAGTGGCAGTGTGGCGAGAGCGCGTCTGGTAGTACACACAGAAAGTTTTTGTTAGTGTGCGTTATTGTAGTGGCAGTGTGGCGAGAGCTCGTCTGGTAGTACACACAGAAAGTTTTTGTTAGTGTGCGTTATTTTAGTGGCAGTGTGGCGAGAGCTCGTCTGAGGCGTATAACTAACGCACTTCGATAATAGAGAGGTAGTACACACAGAAAGTCTTTGTTAGTGTGCGTTATTGTAGTGGCACTGTGGCGAGAGCTCGTCTGGTAGTACACACAGAAAGTTTTTGTTAGTGTGCGTTATTGTAGTGGCAGTGTGGCGAGAGCTCGTCTGGTAGTACACACAGAAAGTCTTTGTCAGTGTGCGTTATTGTAGTGGCACTGTGGCGAGAGCTCGTCTGGTAGTCAACACACAAAGAAAGTCTTTGTTAGTGTGCGTTATTGTAGTGGCAGTGCGGCGAGAGCTCGTCTGGTAGTACACACAGAAAGTCTTTGTTAGTGTGCGTTATTGTAGTGGCAGTGTGGCGAGAGCTCGTCTAAGCTGTAATAAGAGTCGCATAGACTAACAGCACTAACATCTAGATAATAGAGAGGTAGTACACACAGAAAGTCATTGTTAGTGTGCGTTATTGTAGTGGGACTGTGGCGAGAGCTCGTCTGGTAGTACACACAGAAAGTTTTTGTTAGTGTGCGTTCTTGTAGTGGCAGTGGTGGCGAGAGCGCGTCTGGTAGTACACACAGTAAGTCTTTGTCAGTGTGCGTTATTGTAGTGGAAGTGTGGCGAGAGCTCGTCGCTTGGTAGTACACACAGAAAGTTTTTGTTAGTGTGCGTTATTGTAGTGGCAGTGTGGCGAGAGCTCGTCTGGTAGTACACACAGAAAGTTTTTGTTAGTGTGCGTTATTGTAGTGGCAGTGTGGCGAGAGCTCGGTCTAGGTAGTACACACAGAAAGTTTTTGTTAGTGTACGTTATTGTAGTGGCAGTGTGGCGAGAGCTCGTCTGGTAGTACACACAGAAAGTTTTGTTAGTGTGCGTTATTGTAGTGGCAGTGTGGCGAGAGCTCGTCTGGTAGTACACACAGAAAGTTTTTGTTAGTGTGCGTTATTGTAGTGGCAGTGTGGCGAGAGCTCGTCTTGCTGGGTAGTACACACAGAAAGTCATTGTTAGTGTGCGTTATTGTAGTGGCAGTGTGGCGAGAGCTCGTCTGGTAAGTACACACAGAAAGTTTTTGTTAGTGTGCGTTATTGTAGTGGCAGTGTGGCGAGAGCTCGTCTGGTAGTACACACAGAAAGTTTTTGTTAGTGTGCGTTATTGTAGTGGCAGTGTGGCGAGAGCTCGTCTTGGTAGTACACACAGAAAGTCTTTGGTTAGTGTGCGTTATTGTAGTGGCAGTGCGGCGAGAGCTCGTCTGGTAGTACACACAGAAAGTCTTTGTTAGTGTGCGTTATTGTAGTGGCAGTGTGGCGAGAGGCTCGTCTGGTAGTACACACAGAAAGTCTTTGTTAGTGTGCGTTATTGTAGTGGCAGTGTGGCGAGAGCTCGTCTGGTAGTACACACAGAAAGTTTTTGTTAGTGTGCGTTATTGTAGTGGCAGTGTGGCGAGAGCTCGTCTGGTAGTACACACAGAAAGTTTTTGTTAGTGTGCGTTATTGTAGTGGCAGTGTGGCGAGAGCTCGTCTGGTGTACACACAGAAAGTTTTTGTTAGTGTGCGTTATTGTAGTGGCAGTGTGGCGAGAGCTCGTCTGGTAGTACACACAGAAAGTCTTTGTTAGTGTGCGTTATTGTAGTGGCAGTGTGGCGAAAAGCTCGTCTGGTAGTACACACAGAAAGTCTTTGTTAGTGTGCGTTATTGTAGTGGCAGTGTGGCGAGAGCTCGTCTAAGCTGTAAGAGTCGCATAGACTAACAGCACTAACATCTAGATAATAGAGAGGTATTACACACAGAAAGTCATTGTTAGTGTGCGTTATTGTAGTGGGACTGTGGCGAGAGCTCGTCTGGTAGTACACACAGAAAGTTTTTGTTAGTGTGCGTTATTGTAGTGGCAGTGTGGCGAGAACTCGTCTGTTAGTACACACAGAAAGTCTGTGGAGTGTGCGTTATTGTAGTGGCAGTGTGGCGAGAGCACGTCTGGTAGTACACACAGAAAGTTTTTGTTAGTGTGCGTTATTGTAGTGGCAGTGTGGCGAGAGCTCGTCTGAGGTAGTACACACAGAAAGTCTTTGTTAGTGTACGTTATTGTAGTGGGCAGTGTGGCGAGAGCTCGTCTGGTAGTAGCACACAGAAAGTTTTTGTTAGTGTGCGTTATTGTAGTGGTAGTGTGGCGAGAGCTCGTCTAAGGTAGTACACACAGAAAGTTTTTGTCAGTGTGCGTTATTGTAGTGGCAGTGTGGCGAGAGCTCGGACTTCTGGTAGTACACACAGAAAGTCTTTGTTAGTGTGCGTTATTGTAGTGGCAGTGTGGCGAGAGCTCGTCTGGTAGTACACACAGAAAGTTTTTGTTAGTGTGCGTTATTGTAGTGGCAGTGTGGCGAGAGCTCGTCTGGTAGTACACACAGAAAGTTTTTGTTAGTGTGCGTTATTGTAGTGGCAGTGTGGCGAGAGCTCGTCTGGTAGTACACACAGAAAGTTATTTGTTAGTGTGCGTTATTGTGGTAGCAGTGTGGCGAGAGCTCGTCTGGTAGTACACACAGAAAGTCTTTGTTAGTGTGCATTATTGTAGTGGTAGTGTGGCGAGAGCGCGTCTGGTAGTACACACAGATAAGTCTTTGTCAGTGTGCGTTATTGTAGTAGAAGTGTGGCGAGAGCTCGTCTGGTAGTACACAGAAAGTTTTTGTTAGTGTGCGTTATTGTAGTGGCAGTGTGGCGAGAGCTCGTCTGGTAGTACACACAGAAAGTTTTTTGTTAGTGTGCGTTATTGTAGTGGCAGTGTGGCGAGAGCTCGTCTGGTAGTACACACAGAAAGTTTTTGTTAGTGTGCGTTATTGTAGTGGCACTGTGGCGAGAGCTCGTCTGGTAGTACACACAGAAAGTCTTTGTTAGTGTGCGTTATTGTAGTGGTAGTGTGGCGAGAGCTCGTATGGTAGTACACACAGAAAGTCTTTGTTAGTGTGCGTTATTGTAGTGGCAGTGTGGCGAGAGCTCGTCTGGTAGTACACACAGAAAGTCTTTGTTAGTGTGCGTTATTATAGTGGCAGTGTGGCGAGAGCTCGTCTGGTAGTACACACAGAAAGTCTTTGTTAGTGTGCGTTATTGTAGTGGCAGTGCGGCGAGAGCTCGTCTAAGCTGTAAGAGTCGCATAGACTAACAGCACTAACATCTAGATAATAGAGAGGTATTACACACAGAAAGTCATTGTTAGTGTGCGTTATTGTAGTGGGAGTGTGGCGAGAGCTCGTCTGGTAGTATACACAGAAAGTCTTTGTTAGTGTGCGTTATTGTAGTGGCAGTGTGGCGAGAGCGCGTCTAAGCTGTAAGAGTCGCATAGACTAACAGCACTAACATCTAGATAATAGAGAGGTATTACACACAGAAAGTCATTGTTAGTGTGCGTTATTGTAGTGGGAGTGTGGCGAGAGCTCGTCTGGAAGTACACACAGAAAGTTTTTGTTAGTGTGCGTTATTGTAGTGGCAGTGTGGCGAGAGCGCGTCTGGTAGTACACACAGAAAGTCTTTGTTAGTGTGCGTTATTGTAGTGGCGGTGTGGCGAGAGCTCGTCTGGTAGTATACACAGAAAGTCTTTGTTAGTGTGCGTTATTGTAGTGGCAGTGTGGCGAGAGCTCGTCTGGTAGTATACACAGAAAGTCTTTGTGAGTGTGCGTTATTGTAGTGGCAGTGTGGCGAGAGCGCGTCTGGTAGTACACACAGAAAGTCTTTGTTAGTGTGCGTTATTGTAGTGGCAGTGTGGCGAGAGCTCGTCTGGTAGTACGCACAGAAAGTCTTTGTTAGTGTGCGTTATTGTAGTGGCAGTGTGGCGAGAGCTCGTCTGGTAGTACACACAGAAAGTTTTTGTTAGTGTACGTTATTGTAGTGGCAGTGTGGCGAGAGCTCGTCTGGTAGTACACACAGAAAGTTTTTGTTAGTGTACGTTATTGTAGTGGCAGTGTGGCGAGAGCTCGTCTGGTAGTACACACAGAAAGTTTTTGTTAGTGTACGTTATTGTAGTGGCAGTGTGGCGAGAGCTCGTCTGGTAGTACACACAGAAAGTTTTTGTTAGTGTGCGTTATTGTAGTGGCAGTGTGGCGAGAGCTCGTCTGGTAGTACACACAGAAAGTTTTTGTTAGTGTGCGTTATTGTAGTGGCAGTGTGGCGAGAGCTCGTCTGGTAGTACACACAGAAAGTTTTTGTTAGTGTGCGTTATTGTAGTGGCAGTGTGGCGAGAGCTCGTCTGGTAGTACACACAGAAAGTTTTTGTTAGTGTGCGTTATTGTAGTGGCAGTGTGGCGAGAGCTCTGTCTGGTAGTACACACAGAAAGTTTTTGTTAGTGTGCGTTATTGTAGTGGCAGTGTGGCGAGAGCTCGTCTGGTAGTACACACAGAAAGTCTTTGTTAGTGTGCGTTATTGTAGTGGCAGTGTGGCGAGAGCTCGTCTGTAGTACAGCAGAAAGTTTTTGTTAGTGCGTGGTGCGAGAGTACGCTGGTAGTACACAGAAAGTCTTTGAGTGTGCGTTATTGTAGTGGCAGGCGTGGCGAGCTCGTCTGGTAGTACACAGAAAGTCTTTGTTGAGTGCGTTATTGTAGTGGCAGTGTGGCGAGAGCTCGTCTGGTAGTACACACAGAAAGTTTTGTTAGTGTGCGTTATTGTAGTGGCAGTGTGGCGAGAGCTCGTCTGGTAGTACACACAGAAAGTCTTTGTTAGTGTGCGTTATTGTAGTGGCAGTGTGGCGAGAGCTCGTCTGGTAGTACACACAGAAAGTCTTTGTTAGTGTGCGTTATTGTAGTGGCAGTGTGGCGAGAGCTCGTCTGGTAGTACACACAGAAAGTCTTTGTTAGTGTGCGTTATTGTAGTGGCAGTGTGGCGAGAGCTCGTCTGGTAGTACACACAGAAAGTTTTTGTTAGTGTGCGTTATTGTAGTGGCAGTGTGGCGAGAGCTCGTCTGGTAGTACACACAGAAAGTTTTTGTTAGTGTGCGTTATTGTAGTGGCAGTGTGGCGAGAGCTCGTCTGGTAGTACACACAGAAAGTTTTTGTTAGTGTGCGTTATTGTAGTGGCAGTGTGGCGAGAGCTCGTCTGGTAGTACACACAGAAAGTTTTTGTTAGTGTGCGTTATTGTAGTGGCAGTGTGGCGAGAGCTCGTCTGGTAGTACACACAGAAAGTTTTTGTTAGTGTGCGTTATTGTAGTGGCAGTGTGGCGAGAGCTCGTCTGGTAGTACACACAGAAAGTTTTTGTTAGTGTGCGTTATTGTAGTGGCAGTGTGGCGAGAGCTCGTCTGGTAGTACACACAGAAAGTTTTTGTTAGTGTGCGTTATTGTAGTGGCAGTGTGGCGAGAGCTCGTCTGGTAGTACACACAGAAAGTTTTTGTTAGTGTGCGTTATTGTAGTGGCAGTGTGGCGAGAGCTCGTCTGGTAGTACACACAGAAAGTCTTTGTTAGTGTGCGTTATTGTAGTGGCAGTGTGGCGAGAGCTCGTCTGGTAGTACACACAGAAAGTTTTTGTTAGTGTGCGTTATTGTAGTGGCAGTGCGGCGAGAGCTCGTCTGGTAGTACACACAGAAAGTCTTTGTTAGTGTGCGTTATTGTAGTGGCAGTGTGGCGAGAGCTCGTCTGGTAGTACACACAGAAAGTCTTTGTTAGTGTGCGTTATTGTAGTGGCAGTGTGGCGAGAGCTCGTCTGGTAGTACACACAGAAAGTTTTTTGTTAGTGTGCGTTATTGTAGTGGCAGTGTGGCGAGAGCTCGTCTGGTAGTACACACAGAAAGTCTTTGTTAGTGTGCGTTATTGTAGTGGCAGTGTGGCGAGAGCTCGTCTGGTAGTACACACAGAAAGTTTTTGTTAGTGTGCGTTATTGTAGTGGGAGTGTGGCGAGAGCTCGTCTGGTAGTACACACAGAAAGTTTTTGTTAGTGTGCGTTATTGTAGTGGCAGTGTGGCGAGAGCTCGTCTGGTAGTACACACAGAAAGTTTTTGCTAGTGTGCGTTATTGTAGTGGGACTGTGGCGAGAGCTCGTCTGGTAGTACACACAGAAAGTCTTTGTTAGTGTGCGTTATTATAGTGGCAGTGTGGCGAGAGCTCGTCTGGTAGTACACACAGAAAGTCTTTGTTAGTGTGCGTTATTGTAGTGGCAGTGTGGCGAGAGCTCGTCTAAGCTGTAAGAGTCGCATAGACTAACAGCACTAACATCTAGATAATAGAGAGGTATTACACACAGAAAGTCATTGTTAGAGTGCGTTATTGTAGTGGGAGTGTGGCGAGAGCTCGTCTGGTAGTATACACAGAAAGTCTTTGTTAGTGTGCGTTATTGTAGTGGCACTGTGGCGAGAGCTCGTCTAAGCTGTAAGAGTCGCATAGACTAACAGCACTAACATCTAGATAATAGAGAGGTATTACACACAGAAAGTCATTGTTAGTGTGCGTTATTGTAGTGGGAGTGTGGCGAGAGCTCGTCTGGTAGTACACACAGAAAGTTTTTGTTAGTGTGCGTTATTGTAGTGGCAGTGTGGCGAGAGCGCGTCTGGTAGTACACACAGAAAGTCTTTGTTAGTGTGCGTTATTGTAGTGGCGGTGTGGCGAGAGCTCGTCTGGTAGTATACACAGAAAGTCTTTGTTAATGTGTGTTATTGTAGTGGCAGTGTGGCGAGAGCTCGTCTGGTAGTACACACAGAAAGTTTTTGTTAGTGTGCGTTATTGTAGTGGCAGTGCGGCGAGAGCTCGTCTGGTAGTACACACAGAAAGTCTTTGTTAGTGTGCGTTATTGTAGTGGCAGTGTGGCGAGAGCTCGTCTGGTAGTACACACAGAAAGTCTTTGTTAGTGTGCGTTATTGTAGTGGCAGTGTGGCGAGAGCTCGTCTGGTAGTACACACAGAAAGTTTTTGTTAGTGTGCGTTATTGTAGTGGCAGTGTGGCGAGAGCTCGTCTGGTAGTACACACAGAAAGTCTTTGTTAGTGTGCGTTATTGTAGTGGCAGTGTGGCGAGAGCTCGTCTGGTAGTACACACAGAAAGTTTTTGTTAGTGTGCGTTATTGTAGTGGCAGTGTGGCGAGTGCTCGTCTGGTAGTACACACAGAAAGTTTTTGTTAGTGTGCGTTATTGTAGTGGCAGTGTGGCGAGAGCTCGTCTGGTAGTACACACAGAAAGTTTTTGTTAGTGTGCGTTATTGTAGTGGGACTGTGGCGAGAGCTCGTCTGGTAGTACACACAGAAAGTCTTTGTTAGTGTGCGTTATTGTAGTGGCAGTGTGGCGAGAGCTCGTCTGGTAGTACACACAGAAAGTCTTTGTTAGTGTGCGTTATTGTAGTGGCAGTGTGGCGAGAGCTCGTCTAAGCTGTAAGAGTCGCATAGACTAACAGCACTAACATCTAGATAATAGAGAGGTATTACACACAGAAAGTCATTGTTAGTGTGCGTTATTGTAGTGGGAGTGTGGCGAGAGCTCGTCTGGTAGTATACACAGAAAGTCTTTGTTAGTGTGCGTTATTGTAGTGGCAGTGTGGCGAGAGCTCGTCTAAGCTGTAAGAGTCGCATAGACTAACAGCACTAACATCTAGATAATAGAGAGGTATTACACACAGAAAGTCATTGTTAGTGTGCGTTATTGTAGTGGGAGTGTGGCGAGAGCTCGTCTGGTAGTACACACAGAAAGTTTTTGTTAGTGTGCGTTATTGTAGTGGCAGTGTGGCGAGAGCGCGTCTGGTAGTACACACAGAAAGTCTTTGTTAGTGTGCGTTATTGTAGTGGCGGTGTGGCGAGAGCTCGTCTGGTAGTATACACAGAAAGTCTTTGTTAGTGTGTGTTATTGTAGTGGCAGTGTGGCGAGAGCTCGTCTGGTAGTATACACAGAAAGTCTTTGTGAGTGTGCGTTATTGCAGTGGCGGTGTGGCGAGAGCTCGTCTGGTAGTGTTACGGCCTCTAGTTACCCGGGCAAGGTCGTGGGACCCGGGCCCATCAGGGGTTCCACTCGACGAGTAACAGGAGGTCGGCCTAAATGGCTTGTGGAATATTACACGTTAGCGGTAAAAGGGGAACCAAACAAAACTTACCTATTTCTTCGAAGTAGGGTCAACCCTAGGAAGATTCAGGTGTAAGTGTGGGCGTGCTTGACTGTGTTGTGTTGTGATTGTGTTAAATTATGTAACCTGACTTCCCGCTGGTTGCAGAACCGCCGATCCCAAGGCTTCACCTTTATTCTTTATATCGAAGTGGCAGTCCGTCACAAAAATTTAAGAATCTAGGAAATTACACGCGTTTCCCACTTGTTAATTGGAGTCAAGTCAATTGTCATTAGGTTAATCCAATAAAATCCAACAAGATTTAACCGAACTCGCGTTACAACAAACTCGACCTTTGTGAAAAATGCAATATCACCGGGCCGCGTTGCAAACAACTCAGGTTCGCGAAGTATAGGCGTCAGAGGCAGCGGGCGACTAAGCTATTAACACGACGCGCAACTACTCAGTTCCACGCTCTGCGGCAAGTGTTCGCAAAACCGCCGACGCCGGCGCGGCCGGACGCCGCACCAGCCCGCACCCCCCGCGCCTCAGCCGTCAGGCTCGCCTCCCGCTCGACCCGAGCGCCGAAGCAGGCCGCCAAACGTTAAATTAGGCCTAAACAAGCCCCCGTCCCGGACATGAGGATCTAGGTCCGCGAGTAAATTGGCAAGCGGGATAGGGTAGAGACGGCACGTTGCAAAACCGAATCTCCAACCAAAACCTCGGCCACCCTAGGGATCCCATCCGGTCCATACGACAACTTGACAATGCGCCCACGGCGCCAATACAAGGGCGAGGCGTTAGGTTCTTTAACTAACACGAGGTCTCCAACCCGAGGGGGGTCCGTCTTTTCAGACCACTTAACGCGCTGCTGCAAAAGATGTAGGTACTCCAGAGACCATCGGTGCCAAAAACTCTGAGTTATTTGTTGCAGCATGTCAAATCTGCTCAACCGCGAAGAGATTATTTCCCGGAAGGGGTACTCGGGCAGGGCGTTAAGCGGCTGGCCTATCAGGAAGTGGCCAGGGGTTAGAACCTCTAAATCATTCGGATCGGACGAGAGAGGACAGAGGGGCCGAGAGTTGAGGACTGCTTCAATTTTACAGAATACAGTGGCAAGCTCTTCAAATGTCAAAATAGTTTCGCCAATAACGCGACGGAGATGCGTCTTTGCAACCTTCACCACCGCCTCAAAAATACCGCCCCAGTGTGGGCAAGCCGGAGGGTCGAATTTCCACTGGATGCCCTTCTTGGACATCGCAGTAGTTAAATAGGTCCTGTTGCTAGACAGAAATTCAACGACCTCCTTCAAATACCTATCAGTACCCTTATAATTCGTTCCGCAATCCGACCGGATCAGGTCCGGTAAACCGCGACGCGATACGAAGCGACCCAGTGTGGACAAAAAAGCCTCCGTGCTAAGGGCACTTACAAGTTCTAAGTGAACAGCCTTAGTGGAGAGGCACACGAAAACGCACAGATAGGCCTTATGAGCACGCGCGTTACGAAGGTTAGAGGACTTGACGAGGAAGGGGCCAGCGAAGTCAGTTCCGACTCCCGCGAATGGTCGGATGGCCCTGACGCGGTCGGGTGGTAAGTCGCCCATCATCGGCTGTGATATGGGGGCCTTCAACTTATAACAAGATATGCACTTAAAGATGACGCTCCGAATGGTGCGTCGACCCGCCAAAATCCAAAACTCCCGCTGCAAAATGGCCGAAAGAGCGTTGCACCCAGCGTGGGCATTCTGAACATGGTAGTGAGTTACCAGCAACCGAACAAAGGCGCCGTCCTTGGGGAGCAGTAGAGGGTGTCGAGCCTCGTACGGCAGTTGAGAATTTTTCAAACGTCCGCCCACGCGAAGCATCCCCGAGTCATCCAGGAAGAGGTTCAGGCGGGCCAGCGCACCCTTGACAACTAAGCCCCGCTTCAAGGTATCAATCACGAGCTCGAAATGCTCCGCTTGGATCATACGGGTCCAATGCATCAAGGCTTCGCGCCGCTCGCTAGGGGACAAGGCGGAATCAGATATTTGGTTAGATGGGTCTCTCGAGTTGCGGACAAATCGACGCAACCAAGCAGTTACTCCCAAGAGCTTGTCGAGAGAGCTGTACCGTTCTAGTAAGGAGAGATCACGAGTGGGCTTATCCTTGACCACTCCTACTCGGGCTCGTAGGCCAGGCAATTCAATTGGTTCAGAGTATTTGTTCTGGGGCCAGAACGCCTGAGACTCAGTTAACCAGCCGGGCCCCCACCACAGCGGGTGATCAACCAAGTAGGAGGCTTCACAGCCACGAGAAGCACAGTCTGCTGGATTCAACTCCCCTGGGACATGTCTCCACGTTAGACAAGTGGCAGAATTCTGGATTTGGGACACGCGATTCGACACGAAGACCTCAAGATTGTGAGGTGCCGCTCGGAGCCAACAAAGTACTATCTCACTGTCCGACCAAGCGTAGACGTCCGTAATGTCGATTACCGACTTCAAGGAGGAGTGAACGTGGTTGAGCAGTCGCGTGAGAAGAGCAGCTCCAGACAGTTCCAACTTAGGAATAGTTAAGCGGGACCTAATGGGAGCCACTTTGCTTTTAGCAAGTACGAGATGGACGGAAGTATGGCCAGAAGAGCTCACCGTCCGCAAATATACAGCAGCAGCATAACCCTTCTCAGAGGCGTCGCAAAATCCGTGCAGGGTAACCCTGCATTTCCCTGGAGGGAGGAAGCACCTTGACATGGAGACCCGGTCGATGTCTGGAAGGGAGGACACAATTGAGAGCCACTCTCGCAAGAGAGCACCGCTTATAGGATCGTCCCAGCCCAACCCGGATATCCAGAGTTTTTGAAGGAAACACTTAGCCAAAAAGATGACCGGAGTAATCCAACCATTAGGATCGAAGGTGCGAGCTACAGTTGACAACACAGAGCGCTTGGTCCATGATTTAGGGGGGGGGGGATCGAGCTTGACTCGATACGTGAAGGTATCCTGAACAGGCTGATATTGAATGCCAAGCACAGTCAACAAATTAGGATTGTCAGGGTGCTCGAATAGATGAGGGTCTTGTTGATCCTCTCCTGGGAGGTCCTTCAAAATATGAGGGGAGTTCGACAACCATTTGCGCAGCTCATAACCTCCCGACTTCAGGATGGCAATCAATTCGTCTCGCAATACGAGAGCCTCCTCGACGGTGGAGGCACCCGTACAAATATCGTCCATGTAGACCGAGGTCTCCAAAATAGAAGCCCCCCGAGCGTATCTTAGGCGCTCTCTCTCAGCGAGTTCGAGGAGGGTTCGCATGGCGACATACGGGCTGGATCGGAGTCCATAGGTGGTGGTGTTCAACTCGAACACTTGTATCGGATCGCTGGGCTTCTCGCGCCACAGGATCAGCTGATATCGACGGTCATCACGGTGGACCACTGATTGTCGAAACATCATCCGAATGTCGGCTACAAAAACAACTTGATGCCGACGGAAGTGGGTCAAAATGTCGGATATGTCCTTGATCAATTTAGGACCAGAGTGGAGACACTGGTTCAGGGACACCCCATTGGACGAGGGGGCGGAGCCGTCGAAAACCACCCGAATCTTACTCCCAGGGGACTTCAAAACCGCGTGGTGGGGGAGGAAGTAGTGTTCATGTGATCGCCAGTCGAAATGAGAAGGTGACATGTGACCCAGCTCTTGATATTCGCGCATGAACTCGACATACTTGTCGCGAAAGGCTGTGTCGCGACGCATACGGCGCTCCATAGAAAGCAACCTCTTTTCGGCCATGGTCCGAGATTGGCCCAAAGGAGGCCGTGAGTCAAGAAAGGGTAAGCGGGTGACAAAGCGACCGTCGACACGGCGGCCGGTATTGTTCTGGTAGAACAACGCGCACTCACGGTCTAGAGGGTTGACTCGAGGCGCGTGTGGCGGCTCCTCAATTTCCCAGAACCGCTGGACGACGTCCGAAAGAGACACGCCCGCCACAGGGAGCGGGTAGGCTGCCTGATGCGGTGGAGGCCACAGAACCGGTCCAAAGAAACTGTGCCCAAATACAGTGGACACGGCTGACAAGCCATCGGGCTGTAGGGCTCGTATCTCGCCTAACAGGATGAACCCCAGCACGTCGGCCCCCAGCAACAAATCTATAGGCCCAGGTTGGGACCATTGAGGGTCTGCCGGTCTCAAGCCAGACGTACAACAAACCGCGCTATCATTTATACGGGCATTAGGGAGAAAGCCTACAATATCATCGAGGACATTTACCTTAACTAAGATGTGGAGGTGTTCGCTTGCAGGACCAAACACCAGCCTTGCTTGTCCCCTAGGAGCAGGAGGCTCTGCACCTCCAATACCTACCATTGGACATGATTTAGAGCTCCAGGGGAGCCCTAGTCTTCCCACCAACCGAGTGGAGGCCACACAGCGTTGTGAACCTGAATCCAATAGAGCGCGAACAGTTAAGCAGTCGCCACTCGGGTTGTACACCTTCACGGCGGCCGTCGGCAATAGAACAGTTTGACAGGTGGACTGCGGACGGCTTAAAGGATCAGTGAAGGCGGCCGTGGTGGGAGCTAGGGCGGCAGTTTCCTAGCTGGAGCTGCCTTCGTCGGACCGGCACTCAAGCCGGGGGGTCCGGAAAGCGGAATTCCGGCGGCATCTCACTGACCCGTGGATGAAAATCGCAGAACGGGCCGACCTGGGGGGCTTCTGGGAACCTTGGCCTGGAGGCCCTGGACAGCTTCGAGGTCTCAGGGAGCCCGTAGTAGCGGGACCGACCAAAAAGGGGGGTGGTACTCCAGTCGCGGCCTCTCTGCTAATGGGGGTGAGAAGGATCTCGCTGACCGCTGAGTGGCCGTGAAGTCCCTCTCGACCCTCCGAGGGGGGGTGACGAACCCCCCGCCCCTGGGGGAACGACCCCCCGACTGGTCGTAAGAGGAACCCCCTCCATACCCAGGGGCAGGGTCGTCGGTAGGAGAGCGACGAGCGTCACCTGTCAGAGGGGGTGGCTGGGCGCCTTCGCCCGTGGGGGATGAGGGCCCGGCAGAGCCCCGAGAGAAAGAGCCGTTCGCGCCCAGGCACAAAACGGCGTGGTGCTTGCCCTGGCAGTGCGGACAGGGCCGCTGGTGCGGGCAGTCTCGTTGGAGGTGCCTTTCTAAACATGAATAGCACCAGCGGCGCTCCCTGGCGATGGTTCGTCTCGCTGAGGCAGGCTTGCCTAATAACTTAGGGCACGACGTCACCCGGTGTTCTGCTGCTCTACAATAGGAGCAGGGGGGCGCCTTCCTGGCCACTAGGCCACTATAAGATGATAGGAGGGAGCGCCCTCCCGCAAGAGCACCACTCGGTCTGAGGGGGGTTGACAACGACTTGGCCGGGGGGTTTCGCCTTTCCCTGGTCACGGTTCGGTTAGCAGTCCGTAGATCTTCGGCGGTGCCCGCTGCGTTTTCGATCTGCCGGCACTGCTCCTCCAAGAACCGCAGCAGATCCCTGAAGGGAGGAATATAGGAGGCGCCGTCTCCGCCGTACCTCTCCTCAAAATGGAGTCGAAGATCGAGAGGTAGGCGGGACAGCACAATATGGAGCAACAAAAAGGACCATTCGTCCACCGGCAAATCCAGCCGTCTCAACGAGTTGCAGGCCACCAAGACCGGATTTACGATGTCCGGTCGTAGTCGGGCCCGGTCCTTTAGCAGCGGGAGGTTCAACAGGAGTTTGACGTGCTCGTCCGCAATTCGCCGTACGTTGGCATACCTTCCGGCAAGGAGGTCCCGAGCGTTCAGGTAGGCGTCGTCCGACACCTTCAAATGGCCGACGACGCCCAAGGCCTCCCCCTCTAATGAGGCCAGGAGATACGCCATCTTCTGGCTTGGTGTTAAATCCCCTCCGGGCATCCACTAGGCTGTCAAAAAGTCCCACAAACGTTAACCACTCGGAGAGGACCCCGGAGAACCTTGGCAGGTCCAGAGTGGGAAGTCGTCCCAACAGCTCCGGGTGAGTGGGCTGCTTCCGAGGGGACTCGAGCAGGACACCCAGCCGAGCTTCACGCGCGTCACTAGCCTGCTTGGCCCCTGCCTCAATCAGGTCATCCGTGAGAGCAAAAAATTGCTCATAGTCGGAAAGACAGGAGTCTAGGACTCCCTGTTCCGCTCCCGAAGCCATAATCTCGGAGCATGCCTCCTCCACTACGGCCCTTCGGGCCATGACTTGCTCGAGCCGCTTCTCCAAGCTATGGATTCTATCTGGTCTCCCTATCAAGCTGTGAGCATTCGCAGCCCAGCGCAGTTCCGCTTGTAAGCGAAGCGTCGGTGACCGGTGTGAAGGCATCATTACAAGGTACGATTATCACCGTACAAATTACTTTAATTTAAATTTAGTACAAATTACTTTACGCAATTAGTTTAATTATCACAATAAAAATAATACAATACAAAATACTATTTATCCAATCAGTAAATTATACTACGCAATTAATTTAATTAGTACAATTACGGTTCGTCCTCACGATTATTATAACGAGAGTACAATAATTCCTTACCACCACGGCTTACGGGCGTGGCTCAATTCTAACACTTAACAAAGTAAGCAACCAGATAAAGTAAATAAAATACGGTTACTACACGGTTCTATACACCGATCCTATGCTAACAAATAACAAGCGAATAAAACAAATTATTATTACGTATTGCAACAAACACAACCAGCAGCCACGTGGTTACAACCGCTATCTTGCTACCAACTTACGTATTACGCTGGGAGACTACGCTACTCCTACCAAAATGTTACGTATTGAGCTGGGAGTGGTTTCAAAACCCATCAGGAAAACCACGCACTGCTACCAAATGTTACGGCCTCTAGTTACCCGGGCAAGGTCGTGGGACCCGGGCCCATCAGGGGTTCCACTCGACGAGTAACAGGAGGTCGGCCTAAATGGCTTGTGGAATATTACACGTTAGCGGTAAAAGGGGAACCAAACAAAACTTACCTATTTCTTCGAAGTAGGGTCAACCCTAGGAAGATTCAGGTGTAAGTGTGGGCGTTATTCTGCTTTATTCTTTATATCGAAGTGGCAGTCCGTCACAAAAATTTAAGAATCTAGGAAATTACACGCGTTTCCCACTTGTTAATTGGAGTCAAGTCAATTGTCATTAGGTTAATCCAATAAAATCCAACAAGATTTAACCGAACTCGCGTTACAACAAACTCGACCTTTGTGAAAAATGCAATATCACCGGGCCGCGTTGCAAACAACTCAGGTTCGCGAAGTATAGGCGTCAGAGGCAGCGGGCGACTAAGCTATTAACACGACGCGCAACTACTCAGTTCCACGCTCTGCGGCAAGTGTTCGCAAAACCGCCGACGCCGGCGCGGCCGGACGCCGCACCAGCCCGCACCCCCCGCGCCTCAGCCGTCAGGCTCGCCTCCCGCTCGACCCGAGCGCCGAAGCAGGCCGCCAAACGTTAAATTAGGCCTAAACAGGTAGTATACACAGAAAGTCTTTGTTAGTGTGCGTTATTGTAGTGGCAGTGTGGCGAGAGCGCGTCTGGTAGTACACACAGAAAGTCTTTGTTAGTGTGCGTTATTGTAGTGGCAGTGTGGCGAGAGCTCGTCTGGTAGTACACACAGAAAGTTTTTGTTAGTGTGCGTTATTGTAGTGGCAGTGTGGCGAGAGCTCGTCTGGTAGTACACACAGAAAGTCTTTGTTAGTGTGCGTTATTGTAGTGGCAGTGTGGCGAGAGCTCGTCTGGTAGTACACACAGAAAGTTTTTGTTAGTGTGCGTTATTGTAGTGGCAGTGTGGCGAGAGCTCGTCTGGTAGTACACACAGAAAGTTTTTGTTAGTGTGCGTTATTGTAGTGGCAGTGTGGCGAGAGCTCGTCTGGTAGTACACACAGAAAGTTTTTGTTAGTGTGCGTTATTGTAGTGGGACTGTGGCGAGAGCTCGTCTGGTAGTACACACAGAAAGTCTTTGTTAGTGTGCGTTATTATAGTAGCAGTGTGGCGAGAGCTCGTCTGGTAGTACACACAGAAAGTCTTTGTTAGTGTGCGTTATTGTAGTGGCAGTGTGGCGAGAGCTCGTCTAAGCTGTAAGAGTCGCATAGACTAACAGCACTAACATCTAGATAATACAGAGGTATTACACACAGAAAGTCATTGTTAGTGTGCGTTATTGTAGTGGGAGTGTGGCGAGAGCTCGTCTGGTAGTATACACAGAAAGTCTTTGTTAGTGTGCGTTATTGTAGTGGCACTGTGGCGAGAGCTCGTCTAAGCTGTAAGAGTCGCATAGACTAACAGCACTAACATCTAGATAATAGAGAGGTAGTACACACAGAAAGCCATTGTTAGTGTGCGTTATTGTAGTGGGACTGTGGCGAGAGCTCGTCTGGTAGTACACACAGAAAGTTTTTGTTAGTGTGCGTTATTGTAGTGGCAGTGTGGCGAGAGCTCGTCTGGTAGTACACACAGAAAGTTTTTGTTAGTGTGCGTTATTGTAGTGGCAGTGTGGCGAGAGCTCGTCTAAGCTGTAAGAGTCGCATAGACTAAAAGCACTAACATCTAGATAATAGAGAGGTAGTACACACAGAAAGTCATTGTTAGTGTGCGTTATTGTAGTGGGACTGTGGCGAGAGCTCGTCTGGTAGTACACACAGAAAGTTTTTGTTAGTGTGCGTTATTGTAGTGGTAGGGTGGCGAGAGCGCGTCTGGTAGTACACACAGTAAGTCTTTGTCAGTGTGCGTTATTGTAGTGGCAGTGTGGCGAGAGCTCGTCTAAGCTGTAAGAGTCGCATAGACTAACAGCACTAACATCTAGATAATAGAGAGGTAGTACACACAGAAAGTCATTGTTAGTGTGCGTTATTGTAGTGGCAGTGCGGCGAGAGCTCGTCTGGTAGTACACACAGAAAGTTTTTGTTAGTGTGCGTTATTGTAGTGGGAGTGTGGCGAGAGCTCGTCTGGTAGTACACACAGAAAGTCTTTGTTAGTGTGCGTTATTGTAGTGGCAGTGTGGCGAGAGCTCGTCTGGTAGTACACACAGAAAGTCTTTGTTAGTGTGCGTTATTGTAGTGGCAGTGTGGCGAGAGCTCGTCTGGTAGTACACACAGAAAGTTTTTGTTAGTGTGCGTTATTGTAGTGGCAGTGTGGCGAGAGCTCGTCTGGTAGTACACACACAGAATTTTTGTTAGTGTGCGTTATTGTAGTGGCAGTGTGGCGAGAGCTCGTCTGGTAGTACACACAATTTTTTAGTGTATGTCAGAAAGTTTTTGTTAGTGTGCGTTATTGTAGTGGGACTGTGGCGAGAGCTCGTCTGGTAGTACACACAGAAAGTCTTTGTTAGTGTGCGTTATTATAGTAGCAGTGTGGCGAGAGCTCGTCTGGTAGTACACACAGAAAGTCTTTGTTAGTGTGCGTTATTGTAGTGGCAGTGTGGCGAGAGCTCGTCTAAGCTGTAAGAGTCGCATAGACTAACAGCACTAACATCTAGATAATAGAGAGGTATTACACACAGAAAGTCATTGTTAGTGTGCGTTATTGTAGTGGGAGTGTGGCGAGAGCTCGTCTGGTAGTATACACAGAAAGTCTTTGTTAGTGTGCGTTATTGTAGTGGCACTGTGGCGAGAGCTCGTCTAAGCTGTAAGAGTCGCATAGACTAACAGCACTAACATCTAGATAATAGAGAGGTATTACACACAGAAAGTCATTGTTAGTGTGCGTTATTGTAGTGGGAGTGTGGCGAGAGCTCGTCTGGTAGTACACACAGAAAGTTTTTGTTAGTGTGCGTTATTGTAGTGGCAGTGTGGCGAGAGCGCGTCTGGTAGTACACACAGAAAGTCTTTGTTAGTGTGCGTTATTGTAGTGGCGGTGTGGCGAGAGCTCGTCTGGTAGTATACACAGAAAGTCTTTGTTAGTGTGCGTTATTGTAGTGGCAGTGTGGCGAGAGCTCGTCTGGTAGTATACACAGAAAGTCTTTGTGAGTGTGCGTTATTGTAGTGGCGGTGTGGCGAGAGCTCGTCTGGTAGTATACACAGAAAGTCTTTGTTAGTGTGCGTTATTGTAGTGGCAGTGTGGCGAGAGCGCGTCTGGTAGTACACACAGAAAGTCTTTGTTAGTGTGCATTATTGTAGTGGCAGTGTGGCGAGAGCTCGTCTGGTAGTACACACAGAAAGTGTTTGTGAGTGTGCGTTATTGTAGTGGCAGTGTGGCGAGAGCGCGTCTGGTAGTACACACAGAAAGTCTTTGTTAGTGTGCGTTATTGTAGTGGCAGTGTGGCGAGAGCTCGTCTGGTAGTACACACAGAAAGTCTTTGTTAGTGTGCGTTATTGTAGTGGCAGTGTGGCGAGAGCTCGTCTGGTAGTACACACAGAAAGTTTTTGTTAGTGTACGTTATTGTAGTGGCAGTGTGGCGAGAGCTCGTCTGGTAGTACACACAGAAAGTTTTTGTTAGTGTACGTTATTGTAGTGGCAGTGTGGCGAGAGCTCGTCTGGTAGTACACACAGAAAGTTTTTGTTAGTGTACGTTATTGTAGTGGCAGTGTGGCGAGAGCTCGTCTGGTAGTACACACAGAAAGTTTTTGTTAGTGTGCGTTATTGTAGTGGCAGTGTGGCGAGAGCTCGTCTGGTAGTACACACAGAAAGTTTTTGTTAGTGTGCGTTATTGTAGTGGCAGTGTGGCGAGAGCTCGTCTGGTAGTACACACAGAAAGTTTTTGTTAGTGTGCGTTATTGTAGTGGCAGTGTGGCGAGAGCTCGTCTGGTAGTACACACAGAAAGTTTTTGTTAGTGTGCGTTATTGTAGTGGCAGTGTGGCGAGAGCTCGTCTGGTAGTACACACAGAAAGTTTTTGTTAGTGTGCGTTCTTGTAGTGGGAGTGGGGCGAGAGCTCGTCTGGTAGTACACACAGAAAGTCTTTGTGAGTGTGCGTTATTGTAGTGGCAGTGTGGCGAGAGCTCGTCTGGTAGTACACACAGAAAGTTTTGTATTTGCGAGAGCTCGTCTGGTAGTACACACAGAAAGTCTTTGTTAGTGTGCGTTATTGTAGTGGCAGTGTGGCGAGAGCTCGTCTGGTAGTACACACAGAAAGTTTTTGTTAGTGTGCGTTATTGTAGTGGCAGTGTGGCGAGAGCTCGTCTGGTAGTACACACAGAAAGTTTTTGTTAGTGTGCGTTATTGTAGTGGCAGTGTGGCGAGAGCTCGTCTGGTAGTACACACAGAAAGTTTTTGTTAGTGTGCGTTATTGTAGTGGCAGCGTGGCGAGAGCTCGTCTGGTAGTACACACAGAAAGTTTTTGTTAGTGTGCGTTATTGTAGTGGCAGTGTGGCGAGAGCTCGTCTGGTAGTACACACAGAAAGTTTTTGTTAGTGTGCGTTATTGTAGTGGCAGTGTGGCGAGAGCTCGTCTATGCTGTAAGAGTCGCATAGACTAACAGCACTAACATCTAGATAATAGAGAGGTAGTACACACAGAAAGCCATTGTTAGTGTGCGTTATTGTAGTGGGACTGTGGCGAGAGCTCGTCTGGTAGTACACACAGAAAGTTTTTGTTAGTGTGCGTTATTGTAGTGGCAGTGTGGCGAGAGCTCGTCTGGTAGTACACACAGAAAGTTTTTGTTAGTGTGCGTTATTGTAGTGGCAGTGTGGCGAGAGCTCGTCTAAGCTGTAAGAGTCGCATAGACTAACAGCACTAACATCTAGATAATAGAGAGGTAGTACACACAGAAAGTCATTGTTAGTGTGCGTTATTGTAGTGGGACTGTGGCGAGAGCTCGTCTGGTAGTACACACAGAAAGTTTTTGTTAGTGTGCGTTATTGTAGTGGTAGGGTGGCGAGAGCGCGTCTGGTAGTACACACAGTAAGTCTTTGTCAGTGTGCGTTATTGTAGTGGCAGTGTGGCGAGAGCTCGTCTAAGCTGTAAGAGTCGCATAGACTAACAGCACTAACATCTAGATAATAGAGAGGTAGTACACACAGAAAGTCATTGTTAGTGTGCGTTATTGTAGTGGGACTGTGGCGAGAGCTCGTCTAGTAGTACACACAGAAAGTGTTTGTTAGTGTGCGTTATTGTAGTGGTAGGGTGGCGAGAGCGCGTCTGGTAGTACACACAGTAAGTCTTTGTCAGTGTGCGTTATTGTAGTGGGTGGCGGGCGGTAGTAAACAGAAAGTTTTTGTTAGTGTGGTTATTGGGCAGTGTGGCGAGAGCTCGTCTGGTAGTACACACAGAAAGTTTTTGTTAGTGTGCGTTATTGTAAGTGGCAGTGTGGCGAGAGCTCGTCTGGTAGTACACACAGAAAGTTTTTGTTAGTGTGCGTTATTGTAGTGGCAGTGTGGCGAGAGCTCGTCTGGTAGTACACACAGAAAGAGGTGGTTAGTAGTGGAGGTCGGAGCTCGTCTGGTAGTACACACAGAAAGTCTTTGTTAGTGTGCGTTATTGTAGTGGCAGTGTGGCGAGAGCTCATCTGGTAGTACACACAGAAAGTTTTTGTTAGTGTACGTTATTGTAGTGGCATTGTGGCGAGAGCTCGTCTGGTAGTACACACAGAAAGTCTTTGTTAGTGTGGGTTATTGTAGTGGCAGCGTGGCGAGAGCTCGTCAGGGAGTACATAAAGAAAGTCTTTGTTAATGTGCGTTATTGTAGTGGCAGCGTGGCAAGAGCTCGTCAGGGAGTACATAAATAAAGTCTTTGTTAGTGTGCGTTATTGTAGTGGCAGTGTGGTGAGAGCTCGTCAGGGAGTACATAAATAAAGTCTTTGTTAGTGTGCGTTATTGTAGTGGCAGCGTGGCGAGAGCTCGTCAGGGAGTACATTAAGAAAGTCTTTGTTAGTGTGCGTTATTGTAGTGGCAGTGTGGCGAGAGCTCGTCATGGAGTACATAAAAAAGTCTTTATTAGCGTGCGTTATTGTAGTGAATACGTACCCTCGGCCCGACGGCGGTTAGGTTAACGAGGTAGCGATGCGCACGGAAGCCACTAAAGTCGTCAGGGGGTGCGTCACGAGCTGGTGGCAGGTGGCGCTCTGCCCTTGCGGCCAGCAGCAGCAGCAGCGCTGCCACCGCCAGCGCTCCCACCACCCAAAGCGACGACACGCCCAAGCGACGCGCTTTCTCTTCCTTATCCTCTATCTCCCCTCCCGCTTCCCCCATCTTCCCCAACTGCGTAGCTCCGCGCTGACAATACAATATAAAACTGAAGTCGCAAACAAACTTACAGTCCACTCACTACTTTTATACGTGGTAGCGGGGAAGGACATGCTCTTACAAAATACCAGCGTAAAAAGCAGCTTAATTATTCGTATGGTGTGTGTAGAGAACTGGAGTCTTTTAACTGGTAACGAGGCATTCTACCTTGGTCCTAAATTATGACAACGCATCTGCATTTTGATTCTTAATCGAGGATAGATGTAGATGTCTATAGACCTCAGCATCCACTTATATTTTATGTTAGATTATTTGCTAGTTTGTCACCCTTTTTCTATAAATAAGGAAGCATCAGGTGAGTGACTACGGATGTACAACTTGGTACTCGTTGATTAAGTAGTCGTAAACTCGGCTGTTCATTGGGGTCACAGGTGCAAATCCCGGGTAGAACCAAAACATCAGTTATTGGGTTTTTTACCCCATTGACCTGGTTAGCACGTGAAACAGTTGGCCATGCGCCTGATCTCTCTCCGGTAGTGCCGGATTGCCGTCCCGTCGGTTTTTGGAATTGAGAGAATAGAAAATGTTCCTGTGCTTACATTCAGATACTATAATCTTGTCCAACACAGGTAGCTAATCTCTGCTAAAACTGGAAGCCGTAACCAGTTCTGTATGACGTTAGCGTTCTTTTCTTTAAGTCGATTGTAATTGTCTATGGGCTGCGCTAAAAAATGCCCCGTTCGTATATATAAAAAGAGATGTGGGTGGGATTTGATCTGAAATGTAAGGAGCATTATTACCGACTGGCCTGATCCTTGCTAAAAGAGAGCAGACTTCCTAGTGGGAGAGTATCGACTCAACAAACCCACCGTGCCCGATGTGCTAACAAACGAGCCACTCTTTCAAGTAATTTTACCCTTTTATCTTCAAAACAAAAGAGCGCACTATGATCGCCATGTGTCACAAAAACCGTTGTTACAAGGCATTTGGGCTCACGTCAACGTACAAGTAACAAAGCCTCTGGAGTTGCGAGCGCTCGAGACGTGCGCGGGACGCATGCCCTAGCAATGAATCCTCGAGAACAACAATGACTCAGAAGCTCTTTCGAAATCGTGATAGCAACGCGATGGTGCTGGCGGCAGCAATTAATACCTCCGGGAAGTTATTTGAATAACCCAAAGCGAGAAATGGGCGAGGTTCGAAAGGAGATCCCCATGTACGCTGATAGTGATCGTTGTGAGGTTTAGTCGATTTGAGTTCGGCATAAATAATGAAAAAATCAGTAAATAATTTACTAAAATTACTAACTTATATTAATTTTATCACTCCGTGTCAATGTTTTCCCTCCCATTATTTATCTAAAATTATATGTTAGATTTAGAACTTTTCCACACTTAAATTTAATAACCGTTATTTTAAAGATAGTAAAAAATATAAGACCTTATTAAAGTAAGAGTTGTAAATTATAAAATAATATGGCGGGGTTGGCGAGTATGAGTTTACTCATCCAGGTAGGCAATAGTTGAGTCATTTTTAGTAAAGTTGTTCAAAACGACTATAAATCAATAGCACGCTACAGACTATAAACTATAAATTTCTAGCGCGCTATTAAATTCGCTATACTATAGCACGGTATTTATAAGAAGGCGTGTAGGAGGCCGGCAAGCGCGTTAAGCTTTGCAGCACGTTATATCTCGTAGCACGTCACATTACATGTTGACAGACCGCGTGCTATAATATAAGAACATTATTTCGTAGTAAGTCGCATTGTAGACTAAAATAAAATAAAGCGATAAAGAAAAACCAATGAACGCTTTTTCATACATTTTAGGCTTACAATTTTCTATAATCCTAAAAATATTGTTAAGGCATGTACTTTTTAAAACCAAATAAAATTAATTATTTTTTATTACTTACTTACTTACTTATCTTCACGCACAATCCCTAACGGGGTAGAGAGAACAGATCGCCAAGTGTCACGATCCTTACATACCTCTTTCGCTTTTTTCAGGTTCATTAACTTCTTCATACATTCACGTCTACGTATCCGAGTACTCTTGACCTTCCCCTCTTCGAGTAATTTGCTCACATGGTCTTCGAAAGTTAGTCTCACTCTACCTCGACACCTTTTAATATTTACTTTCGCGCTATATATTTTCTTCACCATTCGGTCTTCACTCATTCGCTCAACGTGCCCAAACCATCGGAGTACGCCCCTATCAATTTTTGTGATAAGGTCATCTTTCTCCACCATCACCCTGCCATATTGCGAATCTCTTCGTTTCGCTTTCGGTCGGCTATGGTAACGCCGCACATTTTACGAAGAGATCGCATCTTCACTGCATTCAACTTGCTTTTATGCTTCTTCTGGCATACCCAGGTTTCGCTGCCATATAACAAAGTCGGTACCAACACTGCGTTATGTATTGCAAGGCGTGAACTCTTCACTACGCCTTGTCTTTTGACTAACGCATTCAGGGCACCATTGACTTTGTTCCCGGCAGCGACACGCCTGTCCACATCTAAATCACATCTTCCATCCCGGCTGAAAGCACTCCCCAGGTATACAATTTCATTTACCTGTTCTAGACATTCCTGATTTACCCATATTTCACATTTCGTTCTCTCTTCGTCCTTTTCAAATACCAGAACCTTAGTTTTATTAGCATTCAAACGGACCTTTAATTTCACATTCCTCTTTCATACACGTGACTAATGCTTGCAGTTCTGCTTCTGATGGTGCAATAAGCACTGCATCATCAGCATACAGCAGACAATTAACTTTAACGTCACCCAATTTCACACCCAAACAGCTATTTTTCAGCTTCTGTAAATAGCTGTCGAGATACAGTATGAACAGCCAGGAAGACATGACACAACCCTGTTTTACGCCCGCTTGGACGCTAAACATGGATGACAGGTCAAGCCCTACCCGCACACAGGCTTTACAGTCATAGTAAAGTGACTGCACAGCCCTTAACAATCGACCATCCACACCATATTCCGGCAACAGTTCCCACATTTTCTTCCTTATAACCTTATCAAATGCTTTCTCCAGATCCACAAAAGCACAGAAAATCTTCTGGTTAACACTCAGAAGCTTCTCCGTGATCATGCGAGTGAAAGCATTTGATCCGTGCATCCTCTTCCAGGTCTAAATCCGTATTGTGCCTCCCATAAAAATCTTTCCGATTTCTCTTGCATCCTATGTGTTAAAACCAGGGGTTGAAAGCGGTAAAGGTATAAGGGTATGGTACCGGTATAGAATTACGATACAGCTTCGATTTAAAGGTAGAACCAAAACGGTTGAGAATTACGGTTGTGGTACCGTTAAAAAAAAGAATTATACCTATATTTTTTTACGGTATCGTTATACCTATATTTTACTAATACCTTTACCGAAATAATTTCGGTACCGAAAAAAATGAGTATTTTAGGCTTATTTATATGTATTGTGTCTCGGACCTTGCTTAACGTTATGAGACTCATTCGATTTGGATTTCCTATGTTACTGTATTTCATGTTCGGAGAAAATAAAACATCTTTATCATATTTGTATTATTATTTATTATCAGTAAAGTATTTAATTAAAAACGTAATATTATGTTTAACATGTGGGTACCAATTCTTAAACTAGCTCTTCGGAATCAGTTAAAGGAACATCTTTAAAGTTCTTCCCTTCCAAGGGGTGTAGGAATACTAATATTCTTGAGTACACACGGGCTCGCATACAAGTTTTTATATTTTGCATCCGTTTTTTATAACATTTGCCGGCCGTCTGGAGAGCGATCGAATAAAGAACGCTAAGCTAAAAATTACTGCCGTGCAGTGGCGGTTAAGAATCCCCGTGGGTGTCGTAAAAGGCGACAGAGGGAAGGCGGCAGGAGATGGGCAGCAGCATCTTCCTGATAACAACATATGTACAACAAAAAAAATTGCAGTTGCCAACCCACTCGTAAAGCGTGGCAACTATGGAAATACCCCCCACGAGCAACGACACAAGTAAACGGCCCCCAGTTCCACGGCGGCCGCGCTATTCCTGGCTAGGTGGCGAACATGGTAAAGGCGGGATAGGGGTGCTAAGAATCTCCGGTGAAGGGTCGATTGCCACCTAAGACGATTCGACTTGGCAACAAACAACGGACGCACCCTGAGGACTACCAAGAAGATCCTGGAGCTGGAAGAAGAGATAGACAAGTAGCGCTTGAATATTAAAGGATCATCCGCGGTCCGAAGAGAGGAGAAGGACACGGTGATTTTTGAATCCGGCAGCTTGTTCTATCACCGGGAGGGCGACCATTCTGTCCCAAGGAGGTGTTGGATTTATAGTCCACAAGTCTCTCGTTAACAACCTTGTAAAGATTGGTAGTGTGTCGACGAAGGTTGCGTACCTCATATTTAGAATCACCAAACGGTATCCAAGGTCATACAGGTCTACGCACCAACATCTATTACATTTTTAGATATTCTCTATGATATTTCTAGAGCCATGCATTCTTATAAAAACCACTATACGGTGTTAATGGGAGACTTCAACGCAAAACTAAGCAAAAGGAAGAAAGGTGAGCTGACGATAGGTAAATTTGGGTTAGGGCAACGGAACACAAGGGGCCAGCAGCTGGCCGACTTCATGGAGAAGGAGGGACTGTTTATAATGAAGTCTTTTTTCTTGAAGCGGCTCCACAGAAAGTGGACCTGGTCGAGGCCCGACAGTACGATAAAAAATGAGATTGACTTTATTATGAAGACGAGACGGTAATGTTCAGTGATGTCTCACTGATCGCAAGGATGAAAACTGGCAGTGATCACCGAATGGTTAAAGGTAAACTGAACCTAAACGTTAAGTTAAAGAGGTCTCGTCTAAAGAAGTCAACGCTCCGTCCCCCCTCGTGCTTTAATCCAGAATCCCGAAACCTTTCAACTCGAGTTACGTAACCGCTTTCAGTGCCTAGAAGATTACAATGCAGTGTACGATATGAATGACAAGCTCGTGGAAACTGTCCATGCGGTCGGAGCTAAGTTCTGCAAGACCCGCCGCAGAAGAACACAAAAACTCTCCGATCACACTCTTAATCTCATGGCTGTTAGACGGGAGATGAGGCTGCAATCGTCAACAGATTTGACAGCATACAGGCAACTGAACAGACATCTCCAAATGCATGCGGCGAGACTTACGCAACTTTAATATTGCTCGTATTGAAGAAGCGATCGAATGGAACCAGGGCTCCAAAGTCTGAAGAATGAGTGTGGCAACACCGTTTCCGGGACACCTGAGATTTTGAGTGAGATTGAGAGTTTCTATGAGCTGCTGAACACATTATCGTTGGAGCCACACGCAAGTGTGAGTAACGATTCAAGAGCAAGTCTAATCCGACACTATTCCGATGATATCCCGAAAGTCAGTCTGAGCAAGAAAAGAAGGCTCTCTATCACGTTAAAAACGGCAATGCCCCAGGTGAAGATTGAATTACAGCGGAGTTTTTGAAAGCGGGCGGAAAACCGGTACTTAAAGTCCTTTAAAATCTCTTCAATTTCATCCTTCATGGTGGCATTACTCGGAGGCTTGATGCAGAAGTGCAGTGCTCTTGTTTTTAAAGAAAGGCGATTACGCTCTCTTGAAGAACTAAAGAGCCGCGTCTGCGTGCCGTTTTCGAGAGTCATTACGATACGTCTCGCACGCAGACTCGACGACTCCCAGCCTCCCGAAAAAGCCGTACCATAGATCACATACATACCCTGCGGCAGATTGTACGGAAGACCGAAGAGTACAATCTGCCACTTTACCTGGCGTATACCGCCAACCGGTAACAACCGTAACCGTATATGAGAAAGCATTTGATTCCGTCGAAATTTGGGCGGTGCTACAGTCCCTTCAGCGGTGCCAAATTGACTGTCGGTATATCGAAGTGCTGAAGTGTTTGTACAGTAGGGCTACGATGCTAAGTGCTGTTTTCGAGTCATTACGAATCACATTCAACTGCAGAGAGGTGTAAGACAGGTTGACGTTATATCACCCATACTCTTCACCGCCGCATTGGAAGATGTTTTCAAGTTACTGAATTGGAAAGGTGTTAACATCAATGGCGAGTACATTACTCACATTCGATTTGCCGACGATATAGTCTTTATGGTGGAATCGCTGGAGGATCTAAGCAATATACTCAATGATCTCAATAGTGTATCCCAACGTATAGGTTTTAAGATGAACGTGGACAAAACAAAGATCATGTGTAATGTTCATGTCACGCCTATGCTGGTTGTTGTTGGGAGCACTAAGCTCGAAGTTGTTGACGAGTACGTTTGCCTGGGACAAATAGTCCTACCAGGTAAGTCTAACTTCGACCGAGAGGTCTTCAGGAGATTTCAACTCGACTGGGCAGCGTTCGAGAAATTACGACACATCTTCTCGTGAGGTATACCTCAAAACCTAAACACTAGATTGTACACCAGTGCATGTTGCCAGCGATGACTTACGGATCTGAGACATGTTCCTTTAACTGCTGGCCGTATAAGGACGATCATGGTCGCTCAGCAAGCTATGGAGAGGGCTTTGCTCGGGGTTTCTCTGCGCGATAAACTTAGAAACCGCAGTAGAACCAGGGCAATCGACATAGCTCAATGTATTAGTAAGCTGAAGTGGCAATGGGCCGGCCATTCGGCCCGAAGAACCGGTAACTGATGGGGAAAAAAGGTTCTCGAGTGGCAGTCTCGTACCGGTAGGCGTAGTGTAGGCCCACTAGACGGAATGATGACCTGGTAAGACATGGACAGGAAGTCGATGGATGCAGGTGGCTCAGGACCGTGCTTTGTGGCATTACTTGGGGGAGGCCTATGTTCAGCAGTGGACTTGTGAAGGGATATAATGATGATAATGATGAAGCTAAAAAAGGTCATTTCTTTGATCCTTTTCTTCTCGTTGGATAGCCATGCAATGGAAACATTCAGAGCGATGTTTATCTTTCTCCGGGTGTTTTTCTACTTTAGGGTGTAGAGCAGAAGGAGTCCTTGGTCGTTCCGAATTCGCAAAAACATCTAGGGAATGATGGTGCTTATTCTGACACATGATGACTGGTTCTGAAATAAATCATATTCAATCATATCATCACTCACAACTCGAAAAATTACGTTCGTTCGGCCTCAATCTAAAAACGTATAAAGATATACAAAGTTGTATAATATCGTCAAGAAATGCTTAATGAGTTTGTACCTACTTTTATCCATCTTTACGACAATCCAACAAGCAGTTCACTACCGTCAAATATAAGAAATTCCGAAACTTTGTTGGTATTCAAGAAAGGTCTTAGAGATAACTACTTTGCATCCTGTTAATTTATATATATTATTCTATTATATTAGTTTTAGTTTATGTATATCATATGTAACTATCGTATTTATTATTATTATTATTTATTGATTTATTTTATTTTTATTAATTGCTTTATTTTATATAATTTACGTAACATTGTGTATATTATTTATTTTTTAGTAGTACTAATGTATGCACTAAGTTTGCAATTTCAATATAATTTCCTTTATGGGTCTACTGGAGGATATTTCAGTTAATTTGGAATAAGTAGAACCTTTGTACGAAATTACTATAAGACTGCTTCTGTATCTTAATGTGTGTACATAAAGTAAATTAAAAAAAAAAGCACACTTGTGATCAAGTTGACAATCAAAGTATACGCGGAAACATGAATGGCGGCAAAATGGCAAAACAATCTACTTTGTTTAGCTGCCGAGACACGAATATCCGTAAATTTTCGATCAAGTACCTACTCTCTTACCAATGCGGCCGACACTGCGTGAAGCCTCGGCGCGAGCGGCGGCGTACAATTTCTTTGTTTATACTTTAAACCTTTATTTTATAATTTAGATACTTGAAAAAGTAATGGTACAGTTACTTTAAGGTATAGTAATTTAAAGGTACCTTTATTTTAAGGTATCGAAATTTAAAGGTATGACGTCATACCGCTTATCGTCTGTACCATAATTTTTTCGGTTATTCAATCCCTGGTTAAAACCTTCGAGTAAACTTTGCTTGCTAAACTGGTCAAGCTGACTGCCCGATAGCACCCGCAGTCAAAATGTGAACCTTTACCTTTATATAAAGGCACAATGACCGCGGATCGCCAATCATCCGGGACACCTCCCGTCCGCCAGCACAAATTGCACAGCAGATGAAAGCTGTCCCAAACGCGAGGCCCACCGTACTTCACCATTTCAGCAGTAACTCTGTCTAGTCCCGCAGCCTTATCACATTTCAAACTTTGAATCGCACGTTCAATCTCTTTCATTCTGATTACCGCAGTGTCATCGAGGTCCGTGTCTGACGTGCCAGTCACGGCGTCACCCCCGGATCCTTCACTAAGATCATGACACGCGTACATTTCTCTATAAAATTCACTCCATCGCTGCATGACGTCTGTCGGCGCACGTCATCGCGCCTCGGCCAAAATGATGGACGCATGGGGGACGCGGACCGGTCGCTGGCCTCGCGGCGGCGCGGGCGCTTCTGTACCTCACTCAGCGGCGAGACGCGGTAGCAGACGGGCACTTTATTCTTCAATTTATAATACGTTTGTTTAGAGGTTTTACGGCATTAAACCTATTGTTAATACAGTCCACTCATTTTATTTCTAAAGTCCCTATAAGGCCTAAACAACGTCCGAATTTTCTGAGAGGACGTCATTGGTTCTCGAAAGCACTTTGTTCATTCATAAGGCTGTCGCACCACTCCGGGACCTTCCAACCTCTTTCCAGAAGATTTTGGAGTTTTCCTTAAAGTTGTGCGACAACCTTTCGTCCGCTTCTACATCTTCTACATATTCTACATCTTTCACGTACTTCCTCAATCAGTGTTTTCGCATGAACTTTCTGCAGCTTATATCTTTCTTTCATCTTCTCTCTCATATGCTTATCGTTACTAGAGGCCAAGTAGTCTAACCATGCTTTTTTCTTCTTTTTTTACAGCTTCTCTCACTTCATCATTCCACCATGCATCTCTTCTTTTACTACTACCTCTTTTTGTCGTTCCACATACTTCTTCCGCTGCACTTACCATTCCATCCCTAAGGTTCTGCCATGTTCTCTCCACACATTCTTTCCTGCCATCGATGGAGTCAAGCTTTTCGGCTACCCTCGTGTGATATTTGTCCTTAGTATCCGCTTCCTGTAGCTTCCAGCTTCGGATGCGACAGACCGACTGTGGTTCTGTTACTGCCGTTCGGTAACGCCAACCCGCGAACAAACCCCTAAATCTAGTAATTACTAGATAGTGATCCGTTCCCAGGTCAGCACCCCTGACATGTAGTGACAGTAGAGACTCGTGTATCCATCACCTGTTTTCGCAGTCGGTCATCCACCAGGAACAAATCAATCATACTTCTCTCATTCTTTCTTTCTCTAGTGTATATATGGATTTTCCTATGATTAAACATAGTGTTTGTGACAAGAAGACCCTTTTCCTTGCATACAGCCAGTATAAGCCTTTTATCGCCAAACTTTCCAAGCACCGACTCGTATCCTGGTCGAGCGATACCTACCCATCCATTCAAATCACTACATACAACAGTTCTTTCGTTTCCCTTAACCAAATCTAGAACTTCTCTTATATTCTTCCAAAACTCCTCCAGCTTAGCCCTGGACGACGAAGCTACCGGCTACGACAGCAGCACCCCCACTCCCTGGCAGGCGTTCTCGCTTTCCGGGACTCCGGACCATATAGCTAACGTCCCGCCAGGGAGCTCTTCAGTACCACTGCCTTTCCGTTTGGTCTCCGACATACACACGACATCTAATTCTCTTTCTTTCATTATTTCGATCAACTCCTTCGTCTTATCTCTCATGCCCCCTCTAACATTCCACGTGCCAACTCTGCACTCCGTCCTCCACCTTCCGCCGTGTCGGGCTGTGCGTGACGGGTGGCGGTCCCCATCGCCGCTTTGCGTACTGCATTGCACACCAACGGGGACGAGCTGGTGTGCGTCGCCTTGAGAGGACGCCCTAATCCTCGTTTGCATGGGTGCGCAGCCGTGTAGAATTGCAGCCCTGAAAAGGGCTAGCAGGGGTCGCGACGAGCACGCTTCTACAATGACCCTTATTTTTATTATAAGTGATGTAAACGTTATTTTAACCTTAATATAAATTATAAATCAAATAAAGGTGTATTTAAAAGATTATTGATTGTATTTATAAAAATCAACTATTTACATACACTACTTTATACACTTTTGTATCTATATTTTATTTTAATTTAAAAACATTAGTTAAGGCTTCTTTTATAGCAGACAACTGCGTCCTTTGATCACTTATAAATATGCAGTATACACTAACTAAACAATGTCTAACACTAAATTAGGTCGCACGCGATGAATAGCGTGCTACTAGATCAAATTTTCGTCACACGTCCTCTCCCAACAGCGCTGCTGCTAGAACTAGTTGCCGCTAGATATTAATACTTAATAGCACCAAAGCGCCATAGCGCAATAGCGCCATGGCGACTACTTACATAGCACGCGCTATATGTTATGGAGAGATAGCGCGCTATAATATGGCGCTATGCGCTATATTAACCACCATTAATTTTTAGTAATATAGTATACCAAGTTTCAGCTTAATAAAGTCATTAGATTTTGAGTTATCAACGAGTCAAGAAGTCAATCGGGAAGAAACTAACCACTATGGAGAAAATTGAATATCGCGCTGTCATTGAGTTTCTCACCAAACACGGAAAGACACCTTAAACCATTTTTCAAGAGAAGTCAGCTGTTTATAGGGAATCCGCTCCTGGGAAAACTATGATTTATAAATGTCACACCCTTTTCAAACAAGGGAGGGACGCCAGAAATAATCTACTAAGTTGAAAAACTTGTATCTGCCTGCCTGAAGATGCCCGGCTAAAGAAAATAAAGCTTGCCGCATTAGTTGGAGTATGAGAAACATCCATTTTAAACATCCTAGATCGACACCTTGGCATGGCAAGTGATTCAATGTTGGCAACAAAAACGAGCGCGTCGAAAGTTGTCGCGAGTTTTTGGACCGCTGTGGAGAGCAATAGGGGGAAGTTATGGCCCGAATTGTAACTGGTGATAAAACTTGGGTTCACCATTATGAACCTGAATCAAAGCAAGAGTCGATGCAGTGGCATAAAAAAGGCACACCCCCTCCTAAGAAGTATAAGGTGTCTCAATCGGCCAACTGCCTACATAAGACCCAACACTTCGAGTACAGGAATCCATTGAAGAAATTCTGTTCATACCAGACCAAGTCAACCGAGTCATTTCAGAAATGAAAACAGATTCATTTCGGGAACCAGACGATATACCAGTACCTATATTGAAAAAATGCAACCTATCTCACTGTTTTACAAAAATAATGCAAACATCGTACGAGACAACCATCTTACCGGACTTATGGAAAACAGCACCGGTGACACCCGTATTTAAATAAGGTAGCAAACTGGAACCATCCAATTAGAGATCCATCAGCTTAATCAGTGTAGTCTGCAAGGTTATGTAGAAAATTATAGTCAAGCGTATTAGAAACTTCTCTCCAACCACAAAGTTATCTCTAAACAGCAACACGATGGTTCCACGATTTCTAATTTATTATTATTCCTATCATCATGGACCGAACACTGCAACGAGAGAAAGTTATTGATGTAATTTATCTCATTTACGAAAAGGCTTTCGATAAAGTCGCTACGAGAAGGCTCCTCCAGAAACTAGAATACGTAGGAATACTTTTTTGTTGATTATAGGAGTGGGGGCAAAAGAGTATACTAAATGAAACTATCTAGATAATCATCTATAGAAAAAAGGATCAATATAGAAAAAAGATCTAATAGAAACTAAATGACTACGACGCCCGTAAACAACTGTAACACCAGGGGAATTGCAGGTGCGTCGCCAGCCTTTTATAAAGGAGTAAACTCTTTTCTTGAAGGTCCCTAAATCGTATCGGTTCGGAAAAATCGCCAGTGGTAAACTATTCCACAGAGAGGTCGTACGCGGAAAAAAACTCCTAGAAAAACGTACAGTGGCGGACCGCCAAGCATCCAGATGATGTTCGTTCATGAAATTTGGCGCTAAAATTAATCAGAACAATTCTTCAGAGCACTCCCCGTGGTAGATGTGAAAGAAAATGCAAAGAGATGCAACATCTCTTCGCATATACGTGGAAAACTACTGGCTTGGATGGAGTCATTTTTGCGTGGGAGAACCCTACAAGTAAGAATTGGTGAAACGAAATATGAGCACATAGATATACATAGTGGAGTGCCACAAGGTTCCGTTCTAGGCCCTGTTTTGTACATTATTTATACTTTTGACCTTCCCCATTGCCTACAGTGTAATGTGAACATCTATGCAGATTATTAAAATAATTTTATTCAGGTCATCTTGAAGGCGGTCATAGTCAATTAGTGGATCTGCAAATATTTTAGTATCATCTGCATAGATTTTCTAGCTATGTGGTCCAAGGAATGGCTCATAAATCTCAATGCTTCAAAATGTACAGTATTATACAAAGGAAACCGTAACTCTCGTCTTACCTATGAACTGGGCGGCGCGTCACTTACAGCTGTTAAAGCACAAACAGATTTGTAGAAGACTTAGAGTGGGAAGAGCATATATCAACCATTGTTAAGAAAGCTAAAGGACTAATTTACCTTGTGAAAATAGCTTTTACTGTCCTAACATCGGAAACAATGCTTAAGATCTTCGATCAACAATACCAACTAGATGTCGGGTCGGCGCAAGAAATCCATCTAAATACATAACAGCGCACATGAGACGTGAGCTCTTGTTTCGTTTAGTTCACTTGAAACACAGCCAATGTAAAGACGTTTCACAATGCCGCAATGTGTATTTAAAAGTTGCAAGAATAATTCCCGCAAAAGTAATTTAATGGCCGGAGTGTCTTACTTTCGGTAATTACATCTATAATCCATACTTAATATTATAAATGCGAAAGTGGGTTTGTTTGTTTGTTTGTCTTTCTTTCACGTCGCAACAGAGCGTCGGCATGGCATGATTTTTTGTATGGGGATAGTTCGGTGGCTGTAGAGTGACATAGGTTACTTTTTTCCGCGGAAAAACATCTCATTCCCGTGGGAAAATAGAATATATTGCAAAAGTTTGTCATTCTTTCACGTCGCAACAGAGCGTCGGCATGGCATGAATTTTGGTATGGGGATAGTTCGGTGGCTGTAGAGTGACATAAGCTACTTTTTTTCAGCGGAAAAACATATCATTCCCGTGAGAAAATCGAATATGTTGCAAAATTAAATTCAGCTAGGTGGCGCCACCGTGACTCTACAAGACGGACGACGGTATGATGGACGAACACAGAAGGTCAGAATATTTGGATTATTATGTCTTTTTACCAAAATTAAGACAAAAAATGTATGGATCTGTATTTTTCCACGCAGGACCGGGAAGAGAGCGATAAAAAACATAAAATTCACCAGCTGATTTTCTTCAAACGTTTTGGTGCATTGTAATTCACAGAATAGGCGATAACCTCGCAGACGATATTAAGTAATCCGTTGATGCTCTGCCTACCCCGCAAGGGTTACAGGCGTGATTATAAGTATGGATCAGAAATACTATCACCAACTGTCACGCTTTCACCCTTAACTATTACTTAACTGTGGTAGAAACAGTTCTTAGTAAGCCTTATTAATAAGCATTAGTAATATTTATTGAACGGAAATGAATACAGTTCTTATATGTGGTTATGAATGAATCGGTATTACAATAAGAAAAATTGTGCAAAATTATAAGAAAAATATTTTTTGAGAGTTCTTATTAACTAACGTATACATGGTTTAAATTGATTCCGCTAGATGTCGTTACTAGGTTTTTAAAACGCGGTAACGAAATGTTTCCTGACATGTACTTAACTCCCGCCGTTGAGCCGCGCGTCAACTTATAGTGTATACGGTACCTATACGCTTAAATTGTTTCTATTTCGTAGCTTATTCGACTACCTGCTTTCGATTTCGGTTGTTTGTTATTTGCTTTGTGATTTGGTTAAGGTTGAATGGATTTATATTGGCTTTCATTTTCGGATTTATGTATTTTCTTGGATCGGTTTTGTTGATTTGGTTGGTATTCTTACTGCACAAAATGAGGAGTTTAGGAAGAAAATTGAATATTTGGAAAACCAAATAAAAGAAGACAGGAAATATATAACGATACTGGAGGATAGAATTGAGGATATGCAAATGGGAAGCCGTAAGATGAATTTTGAAATAAAAAACGTTCCTAAAAAAGTTAATGAATCTAAAGAGGACTTAATAGACATGGTAATGTGCTTATCCAAAAGTATTGAGAGTAATCTTAACAAAGCAGATATAAAAGATATATATCGTATTCGTAGTAAAAGAGAAAATATCCGCAATACTCCCATTGTGGTAGAGACTTCGTCAACATTGCTAAAAAGTAACATATTAAAAATGGCAAAATCTTTTAATAACAGGCACAAAACTAAACTTTGTGCAAAACACCTTGGCTTTCGTACGGCTGAAGATACTCCCATATACATAAGCGATCATCTAACTGCTAAAAGTACACGATTACACTTCCTAGCTCGAGATCTTGTAAAAACAAAAAAATACAAATTTTGTTGGACTGCCTACGGAAAAGTTTATGTTCGCAAAGATGAGACATCTCAAATAATAACCATAAAGAACGAAGCCCAGGTTCACCAGTTATTGCATACCGCATGACTAGAACAGAACGCGCAATTTTTTCTAAATAATGAAATTAGTTTATTTTTTTCTATATCTCTTTTAGTTCGTAAGATTTTTCTAAGCATTGTAATTAATTTACAAATCATCAGTTCTTATATGTATTACACACAACTTATACATTCTTACACACAGCCTACACTTGCATTTATTAAAACCCTATCACTTTCACTATCACAAAACCTGATCATATATAATACTATCATTAATATACAGCTCACTCTTAAAATGAAAAATTCTAATAATCTAGAACCGTATACGAGAAAAGCAATTTACATATTAGGATGCAAACATATCTTTTTATCTATAAATATATACATTATAATGCATATATTAGGTATTTACACATATGTATACACATATAGACGACAGCTAATACGCCTACTTTTGAAATGGACAGTTCTTTAATTACCTGGAAAGAATTGGATAAAATTGAAATTGCAAACGCTATTGAGTGCGACATTGAAGACCTCTCAAATTACATTACTGTGAAAAATAATGATTTAACCATAATATCTCAAAATATAAGAAGTGTGTATAGTAACATAGATGACCTAAATTTAACACTATCCTATTTAAAATTTAAACCTGATGTTTTGATTTTGACTGAATGCCGACTAAGCCTCAACAAAACAATTCCATGCATTACTAACTACACTCATTTTGCTACAACCTGTCACATCAACCAGAGTGATGGAGTAGTAGTGTATATCAAAAATACTATAAATGCTAAGGTTAAAGAAGTTAAATTAGAACACGCTTCATGCTTACAAATAGATGTATACAACAATACAATCTTGGGAATATACCGCTCTCCTTCAAATACAAACGCCAATAAATTCATTAATTCGTTAAGTTTGCATTTAGAAAACATAAAATCAAAAGAAATCATGATTTTAGCTGGCGACATAAACGTTAACATTGCACCTAAAATAAATGAAAATTCATATGAACGTAGTAACAGAGAAAATTATTTAAATATGTTAAGTATGCACGGCTTAATACCCGGTCACTACTTACCCACAAGAGAAACCAGTTGCCTAGATCACTTCATTCTAAAGTTAACACAAAGTAAGGTCTATGCTCAAATTGCTGTCTTACTTACAACAATTACTGATCACTCAATGATACTACTAAACCTATCTAACATAAAATTAGTAAATGATTGCACAAAGATAAAAACAATAACAGATTATAAAAGTGCCTTTAACAGCTTATTACAAAATAATCTTACTGAATTACTTTTTTGTGACAACCCACATACAGTTATGGAGATGTTAGTTAATAAATTGAGCAAATCATTACGAGAAAATACAAAGATTGTGCATCTTCCAAAAAATAAACGCATCTTAAAACCTTGGATAACACCTGGCATTGTGCGTTGTATTAGAAATCGCAATAATTTGCAAAAAAAGTTGCGTTCCGATCCTTACAATGAAATTCAAAAAATTATATATAAGAGATATCGTAACTTTTGTACTAAAATAATAAAAAAAGCAAAACAGAGTTATGAAAGACAAGTCCTGCAGATGTCTCTCAATAACAGTAAAAGTCTTTGGAGAAATATTAAAAGAATAGCGCATTTAAATCAAACAAAAATTAGTAATACAGATTTATTACAAGCAAAAGCAACACCATTAGATTCGGTAAATTATGTTAATAACTTCTTTGCCAATGTAGGCAAAAATCTTGCCAAAAAAAATATTAACTAGAAATAACAATAGTAAATGTATAACACTGGTTGGACAACCACAGCTTTCATCCTTTGTCTTGCTAGATACAGATCCTTACGAGGTACATGGTGTTATCATGAGCCTAAAATCAAACAGTGCTCCTGGATGGGATAACATTCCAGCGCATTTTCTAAAACTTGCAGTAACTCAAATTACTCCTATAATCTGTCACTTTGTAAACATTTGTTTTAAGCATGGCGCTTTTCCTCAACCTTTAAAACAAGCTGTTATAACACCAGTGTATAAGAATGGGAATAGAGGTGATGTTAGCAACTACAGACCTATTTCAGTACTACCTTCACTTTCTAAGATATTGGAAAAGCTTATCAACACAAGATTATTAAGTTATCTTACTAAGTTCGATATCTTGTCTGACTGTCAGTATGGATTCAGACAAGGTAAATCCACTGAAGATGCAATCTTAGCTCTTAGCTCGTATATAATTAACAATTTAGATCAGGGTAAAAAATGTCTTGCAGTTTTTCTAGACCTTAAAAAGGCCTTTGATGCTATCTCTATCCCCATCCTTTTACAAAAATTAGAAAACATCGGCATCAGAGACACAACCTTGACATTGTTTAAGAATTACTTATTTAACCGTACACAAAAAGTTAAAGTAGGACAGTTTATTAGTGAGGACACATACACCACTTACGGCGTACCACAAGGTAGTATTTTAGGCCCAACATTGTTTCTAATTTATATCAATGATCTATGTAATCTGAAAATTAATGGTGCCCGTGTGTTCACATATGCCGACGACACAGCTGTAGTTTTTACTGGAGCATCGTGGGATGAGATTCGTAAAAATACAGAATCTGGTCTTACTATAATTGCAAGCTGGCTTCAATCAAATTTTCTAACGTTTAATGCACTTAAAACTAATTATATTTGTTTTACTATTAAAAACCGAGCTCAACCAGGAAGTAACTTTAACATAAAGATACACACTTGCAACATTGACGAAGTTCAAAATTGTAACTGTTCTGTCATTACGAAAGTTTCTTCAACCAGGTACTTGGGGATCATTATAGATGAACGTTTAACTTGGCATGAACATATCGATGTAATAACATGTAGATTTAGAAAATTAGCCTGGATATTTAAAACGCTAAGACATATTACTTCAGATACGCTCATTAACAAAATTTATGTAGCATTAGCTCAATCGTTAATAACTTACTGCCTTCCGATATGGGGTGGAGCAACAAAAACAAAATTGTTGCAATTAGAAAGAGCTCAACGTGCCTTAGTAAAGACAATGTACTTTTTGCCTTATAAATTCCCAACTAAAAGCCTGTATTTAAAAACTGATATACTAAGTATAAGAAAATTATATATTTTGCACACAATATTAAAAAAGCATAAAGGTTTGATTTTCGACCCAAATACTTTGAACAAAAGAAGAAAAGACATTGTACTTAATTCATCTTGTGTTAAAACTGCATTCGCTAGACGTCAGTTCATTAACCAATCTATCTATGTATATAATTTTGTCAACAAAAAGCTTAATATTTACTGTAGAAATGCCAAGGACTGCAAGATTTTGATTATAAATTGGCTAAAGACCCTGACTTACGAAGACACAGAAAAACTTATGTTTCGACACATAGGGTGAGATAGAGAGAAAAAACCACACAACACACACATACACACACACACACACACACACACACACACACACACACACACACACACACGTTTATTTTTGAATATTGTATTTTCTTTTTTTTGTATAATATATTTTTTTTAATGTAATCTCACGTCTCTTGAACGTTTTGTTTGGCTATGGAAGAGCGGGAGTCTCTGACACAAGTGCCTTAAGGTACTTAAAAGATGCTCCCTACCCTATGCAAATTGTAAATAACAAGAGAAATAAACTATTATTATTATTATTATTATTATTATTATTATTCCTTTATACATATTTAGACTCTGGCTTTGATTTTGGATTTTGTTTATTTAGAAACGTGAATTGGTTTTCGTTGTTTTAGGTTGTTTAACAATATTTCAAAGGAATATTAATAGATAGTGTATATTGACTACTGCTTTCGATTTCGGATTTCGGCGATTTGTTTTGTGATTTGCTTTAAGTTGATTCGATTTTTTTTTTGGCTATCGTTTTCGGATTCGTGTTGTGTCTTGAATTGTTTTTTTTTTTGTTTTGATTTTAAAAAATATTTAAAAGGAATATTTATTCCTTTTACATATTTTGGATTTGCTTTTAAAAAATATTTAAAAGGAAATTTATTTCCTTTTAGGTATTTTAACGTTTTTTATAAATAGGTTTTTTGTTACTTCATAATGCCTCGCAAACGTAAGTCCAGCCTTTCAAGAGTATCTTCTCAAAGACAAGCGAAAAGATTAGCTCGATCGCTAGAATCTTTAGAAGATGCTGAATGATAAGCAGAGCGTCAGGCTGCTTTTAGAGCATCTGAGACACCTTCTCAACGTCAACAAAGGCGTCTTGAACAGACAGAGCGTCAGGCTGCTTTAAGAGCTTACGAAACACCTTATCAAAGCCAGGAAAGGCGTCATGAACAGGCAGAGCGTCAAGCTACTTTAAGAGCTTCTGAAACTCCTTCTCAAAGTCAGCAAAGGCGTCTTGAACAGGCAGAGTGTCAATCTACTTTAAGAGCTACTGAACCACCTGCTCAAAGTCAGCAAAGGCTATTCGAACAAGCGGAACGTCAGGGCGCCTTAAGAGCCGCGGAAACACCTGATGAAACTCAACACAGACTCATTGAGCAAGCTGAACATCAATCTACTATAAGGGCATCTGAAACACCAGAACAGACACAGGCGCTAAGAGATGCAAATGCACAGCTCCAAGCTGAACGTCGACAAAATTTTCAAAGAAACAATTGGTCGGTTTTAAATGACGCAGCATTCAATTATGATCCGTTGATTGATTATAAAAATCACAATTTAGTTGTTATCAGACTGATGGACAAGGCGTGTCGATTTTGCAGCGCTTTAAAATGGAAAGATGAGACCGCAGGCATGTGATGTTCCAATGGCAAAGTGTCTCTTCCATTACTTGGGGAACCAGAAGAACCTTTGAAAACTCTCTTTTTATATGATGCTAATGAGTCACGACGCTTTTTAAACAGGATCCGGAAATATAACTCATGCTTTAAAATGACGTCCTTCAGAGTTGACCGGGAAATAATAATGCCGGGATTTTCGCCTGCATTTACGGCGCAAGGGCAAATTTATCATAGAATAGGTTCACTTTTTCCAGCTGAAAACGAACAGCATAAATTTTTACAAGTATATTTTATGGGTGACGAAGAAATTGAGGTAGACCGTCGCTGCCAATTTATCCAGGGAGTTGAGAGAGACACAGCGTTCAAAATTCAAAGATTCTTGCATGAACGTAACATTTTAGTCAAAACATTTAAAACTGCTTTAGAAAACCTACCTGAAGAGTATTATAAAGACGTCATTCACGCAGATCGGACCCCTCGAGGAGAGCATGAAAGGCGCTACAATGCACCTTTGATAAACGAAATAGCAGCCGTAATTAGTGGTGATCAATTTTCTTAACGAGACATTGTCTTGCGAGCATGTGATGATACGTTGCAACGGGTAGCCGATACACACAAGTTTTATGACGCTCTGCAATACCCATTGATTTATTGCAAAGGATAAGAGGGTTATCATTTTCAAATTCCACTCATTAACTCGGTCACAAAGAAGCCTACTCCGAACAAAAAAGTATCATGTATGGATTTTTATGAGTATCATATGATGTTGCGAGAAAATGATTTTAACCTCTTAGCCCGGTGTAGACAATTATTTCATCAATTTTTGGTAGACATGTAGGCACATAGAAGGTAGAAAGTGAATGTCTCCGTTATATATCTTTAAATCAAAAAAAGCTGCGCGTTGAGAATTATATACATTTACAAGATGCAGTTTCTAGCGATGCCAATGTAAACCCCAGAGATTTAGGTAAAATGGTAATTCTGCCCTCATCATTCATTGACAGTCCTCGCTACCTACATAAGTACACACAAGACGCATTCGCCTATGTACAAACTTACGGAAGACCTGATCTTTTTGTTACTTTTACTTGCAATCCCACATGGAAAGAAATAACCGAGGAGCTAATGCCGGGCCAAAAAAGTACTGACAGACACGATTTAGTTGCTAGAGTGTTTAGATTAAAGGATAAAAATTAATGTCTGGCACAGGCTGATTCAAGCTTAAAAGGAGAAGGTAATATATTAGTACTTAAATGTTAGCAATAAAATTTTTTTTGATGTAATTAACAAAGGGAAAAATTTTCGGAGAGGTGCAGTGCTTCATGTATTCAATTGAATGGCAAAAATATTTGTCAGTTATGGACACAGAACAGAGCACTTCATATCCCGTAGAGTTTCTAAATTCTCTAAAGTTGTCAGGTGTGCCCTCACATAAGCTTCAATTAAAATTAGGAGTCCCAGTCATGCTAATGCGAAATTTAGATGCTCCTTGGTTATGTAACAGGACAAGGCTGCGTGTGACACATCTTGGACGGAACATAATCGGTGCTACAATTTTGACAGGCGTAGGAAAAGGTGAAAATGTTATTATACCACGGATCCCTATAATTGCCACAGATCTTCCTTTTCAATTCAAAAGGTTGCAGTTCCCTATTAAGCTCAGTTTTGCAATGACAATTAATAAAGCGCAAGGGCAAACATTACAGGTAGCGGGGGTCAACTTAGAAAAACCGTGCTTCTCTCATGGTCAGCTGTATGTAACATGTTCGCGTGTGTCAAATGCCCAGAATCTCCACATTCTTTCCCCGAATGGAAAAACATATAACATTGTGTACAGTAGCGTCTTAAAATAGTGTTCAGTTAGTTTTTTTTCCAAAATTCCCACAATCAATTAATCAGAATTCCCACAGATCTTCCCTTTCAATTCAATATTTCCTATTTAGCTCAGTTTCTTTTCAATTCCAAATGCTGCACTGCTGACGGACCTATTAAGCTCCGTTTTCCTTTCAACTCAAAAGGCTGCATCTCTGACGAATCTTTTATTTGGCTCAGTTTCCTTTCAATTTAGAAAACTGCATCTCTGACAAATTAATTTAGCTCAGTTTCTTTTCAAAAGTCTGCATCCCTGACGGATAATTATGCTCAGTTTCCTGTAATTAAAAAAATATCCCATTTCCATTTGGAATAAACAGGCTATTTTCATGCTTTCCTATATGCTGCGTTTCAAAACATATAAATAGTTTTTTGCTCAGTTTGCTTTTAATGGCTGCTCTGACAAATCTATAAAACTCAGTTTTCTTTCAATTCAAAAAGCAATGGATAGTTCATTTCCCAGTGACCATGCGGGCAAAGCCGCGGGTAACATCTAGTGAATAAATGTTTTTAATATTATTATCCCCTCGTCTGCCGGCTGGCCATTTTGCAAATATGTCGCGTCTGCTAGGGCCTTAGCAGGTAATTTCGCGATATCGCCTCGTGGCGATTAAATTAGTAATTTCTCTAAAATATTGTATGGAAGCTATGTATAAAACTTATGTCATATGAATTGTTATATTATTTGCACCCACCTACTGCACTTAAAACTTATATTGCAATTATATATTTTATTTTTGAATGACTGAATGAAATAACCCATAATAACTTATATATAGAGACTACTTTTCTACGAAGAAATTTAACATTATAAAATCTATACAAAATTCTGTATCTTGTGGTATAAACAAAAGTCAGGTTTTACTTCATTACAAAAACATTTTATTGTATATCGATAACAAAAAACACATACCAAGCGAATGTAAGCATCGTGAAAATCACAATTAATTCAATATATATTACTCGAAATTATTTACATAAAAAGATAAATTATATTCACACAAAAACTTTAATTACAATTTTATAATAAAACACTAATAAATTTCATGCAAAAATGGTGTATGAAATAAACGATTATAAATAAATATTCATAGGATAACAGCTTTTTTATTGCACTAGAGGATAGAGTATTTCATATTGATTATATAATGCCAAACTTCTTCATAGAAAAGTAGTCTCTACATAAAAGTTTTTATGGGTTAAATTGCTGTGGGTGGGTGCGACCTCATGAGACCGTTTCGTAGAGTATTTCATATTGATTATATAATGCCGAACTTCTTCATAGAAAAGTAGTCTCTATATATAAGTTTTTATGGGTTAAAGTGCTGTGGGTGGGTGCGACCTCATGAGACCGCTAGGGATTTGACGGAATATGGTCGCGGTCTCATGAGAACACTAGGGGGTTGAGAGGTTAATATATTAGATTACTGAAAACATGTTACAAAGTTTAATGTTACAGAAGATGCTGATTCCACTGTAAAATTGTTATCGCTGGTCAAACCAAGGTCAGTCAACAGACTTGTTTTGACCATACTATAAATAAACTGTTGCATTTAGAATAAGATTCATTACAGTCTTCATCGAAGTAATGTAAACAACTAGTTAAGGAAGTCGGTATTGTAGAGAATTAGTTTTAATTCATTATTGCAACGAAATAGTAATAAATGACATTGAGACACATTTGTAGTTTTTAAAAAGCTTCAGCACCGCTCCCGAAACTTAACTAGATAAACCAGTAGTTAAAATAAAGAAGATAAAACATAAGAAAAATTTTAATATAAATGTAAAAAATAAGCTTGTTGATGTTGTACAATTCCTGTAGAATTTATATATATATATATATATATATATATATATATATATATATATATATATATATATATATATATATATAAAGATTCTACGATAAGTTCAGCAAATATGAGAAAACTTTAAATATGAAATAAAGCAATAACTTATTAATAAGTCTTACCATTGTTTCCAAAATCATATTAGCACTACTTAAATCACCTTGTTCAAAAAATTACTTAAGATTTTGCACAACTGCAATACGGAAAATCGTCCTTAAATCATTTAAAATTATTTATGAGCAGTCCACTAAGTATGTACAGCTAGAAAAGTTAAAATAATTTCATGAACTATTTCATATCTTGCTCTATTCTCACTATTTTTACTAATAATTTGAATGTAAATTTCACCGCCTTCAGAAGTAAGAGAGCGAGTACGAGTATGACTGACAACTGACAAACGACAGCTGCCAATGTTGCTGTTGTTGTTTTTATTATTCGCTCGAGAGAGCAGGCAAAAGAACTATGCCATACAGCCTTGTCTTTTTTTTAATTTGAATATATAGAATTTTGAAGTGTAAAGGCCGGAACCAAGTCTTATTTTTTTTTCATTCCATCTCTTCAAAATCCATAAAGGTCGAAGCCAATTCTTATTTTCTTTAATTCTTCATATTTTCGAAAACCACAAAGGCTACAGCCAAGTCTTCTTTATATTATAAACTTTATAAGTTTCAATCCATATAGATTTATCAGTCCAGTTTCAAGGTTCCCGCGCTTTTTTTTTCTTTTCTTCACAATATGCTGATGCGTCACATTGCGAAGCCCTTGGGAGATTTTGACGACAGCAAAACCCAGCGGATGTTTGATGACGACAGCCACTCAAGTTCATAAGGCACCTAAGCGATCAAAATAACTTGAGGTTTATATCAACATAAAAGCACTTGTTTCGTCGTTTTCTCTAATAGTTCACACGCGCAGAAAATTAATTCACAAAATCACATCACTTTTACGAATTAAAATCCACTTCAAACCATTATTCAAGCGACAAAACAGGAGCGACAGTCCGTCGTCGGCCAAGTTCCCGCCAAAACTCCCAGCTGCCAATCCCATTGACAAAGATATTGACAGCTGCACAGACAAGTATATATAGCCTATATAGCCTTTTTTAAGGAAAAAAGTACTAAATTGCTCATAGAATACTATAATACACAATAGAATGGCTGTCAACTTTATTTTGTACGAGGCTTGGCGTCACCAAACCTGATTCGTTGTGTTGATGGACTGAATAAATTTACACATTTTAGACTTTTGATATTTACATTAAGTATCACATGACCTACTTAGCAATTTAATTACGTAACATTAAATAAAAATAATAATTAAAATTATAGTATTTACAATTAATACTAATTACACACAATACCAAATATAGTATAGAAACAGAAACAGAAACTTTTTTATTCAATGTAGATTATAACAATATTTATTGAAAGTCACTTTTTTATTTACTACTGGTTCGCAAAAAAACCTTTGTCCTGGGAAGAACCAGCAAGAAACCCATATATATTCATTATAGAAAATCTAACACTAAAAATTTAAATATTCAAAAAGTCCTGCTCCCCGTGGTATAGTGCCAAGAACGCTGGCTGCGTTTCCTCGCTGAATAGGTATACTTAGCCTTTGAGCGAGGAAAGAACCAGTCCTATTATCACCGGCAGCGACGACCAGCCATGGATACAGTTCCTTTAGGAACATCACTGCACGTGGACCCCACGGACCGATAGTCTCTACAGCAAATGGTACAAATATGTAGTCATTTCTAAAAGACTCATATCTGCGCCATTTACTAAATTCGGCTGCCTCTGATGCCACCCCGGCTCTAAAAGAGGTTCCCTTAAGATGACAGGCCGCCAAAGTATCGACACAAGTAGCATCTCACACTAGGGCTTTACCTCTCTCTCGAGGGGCCAAAGTCATACCGTCGGATCTCCTGCCATCGTCTCTAAATATCCCGCAAGGCTCTAAAACCGAGGGGATACTTATGGAGACAAGAGCCGTTCAGATGACTTCGTTCAAAGAACCGTGACGGGAAAACCTACCTGCACTTTTCTTGCATGAAAGTCCGTGGAGCCCAAACTCATCGACGCTGCTACCACAGGGGCACTTGTGAGATTGACAAATTGCCGCTCCAAGCCCGATTCCTACGGCGATGCGCAAGCTCTCCACATCAAGCAATGTGCCGAGATTACTTGATAGTACAGCGTGTAACCATTGACTAGATTCCTTAGTCGAAATAGCTAGAAGGTGAGACTGATCTTGGTCACTGTGGAAACTGTGAAACAAACATTTCTGCACACTCTGTACCAACGGAATATCCCACTGTTTTTGTTGGTTAACTTCCAGTGGGACATTTTCGCCGGGAAAGAGCGTTAGCCATGTTTGCCTTGCCTCTGCAGCCAAAACACAGGTCTACTTTATTATTTAAAATTGTGTTTTTGCATATGCAAATTACATAAATCATTGACATGTACGGAAGCGAGGAAAGCAGGCAATGCGACGCTAGAAATGTTTCTTATTCCAATACCACCAAATTTGATAGGTGAAGTGGCTTGATTCCAGGCTATTGTATTTAATCTTAAATTTAGAATTTTTTCCTAAGCAATTTTAAGATTTACGATCAATATCTTTTAAAATATCCGAACATTTCCAGACTGGGCTTGAGCGTAATAAGTATGTAAATTTAGGTAAAAGGAGACAATATTTTAAAATAGTAAGGACAATATGGGGGTTTAAGATATATAATCTATCAACGTGATTTAAAAATTGATCAAATTTTGTTTTTAAAACAGGTTTAATACTATCGAAAAACAACGGAGCACCGAGCAGGTATAGCGATTCCGTATTGACAGTTTTTATTCCTGGAGAAATCTGACTGAAATTTTGAATTAAGGTATCTCTGTTAGAATTAGATAAATTATTGGAAATAAATATTTCATAATGATTTCTTATATTTACGCGAACACTACACATGATTAAAACTACTTTTACGGATTTTATCGCGTTTATTTATAAATAAACGCGATAAAATCCGTAAAAGTAGTTTTAATCATAAATATTTCACATTTATTGGTATTTGGTTCAAGACCAATATTTTTAAAATTTTGAAAAATATGATTAAGATCACCGAGTAGGTCATCTGCTTTACCTTCCAGTGTACCGTCGTCCAGATACCATACACTCAGCTTGAATTTTAAATTTGAAACAATAGGTTGAATTCCCAAACTGAAAAGAGCTGGACCTAATGGATCACCCTGGTGAACACCGACAGCAGACTCAATAATATGGTTTTGATAAAACAAGTTCGAATTTTGACTGTAACATTGCCAAACGTAAGGTTTGAGATTATGTGCCTGCAAGCTAATTTTGAAGTTAAGCGTCGAAATTTGGAACCAACAGCAATAGGACTTCTTGCCCCATATAAGTAAGGAACGAAATTGGGATTGACATTACCAGAAAGCATAAAGTTACATAATTTTGTAATGTCATTAAGAAGTACTCTACCGGCGTCACCGGCAGACATGCTATATTGACAATATTGCGTCTAAAGTGTCTTTTTCAGAAATTCGTAAAGGTTGCATAGAGGTATTAGGAGGCAGCGGTAAATTCTGAGTTGTTTCTGACGAAGGCCTTCAAGAGTTTCGACATTACGAGAAACGAGGATGTCGTCTGAGAATAGAATACGGGCTGCATTTCTTAGGTCGCCATCCATTACTTTCGATTCAACTATTTTTTTAAGTCAAAATTAAGACAAGGTCGAGATAAATATAATATCTTTTAGTTGAGACTTAATTGATTTATTTACTGTTTTATTAAAATGAAAATGAGAATACGCGAATGTAAATAATGTTTGCCAACTCTTTTGACAATTCGTAAGAAAATTTTGAATAGTGCATGATAATGCTTTAGCAAGTTGCATCCTCGCACCTGTAGGAATTCTTTTAACCACTGGTACGTTACTATAAAAATTGTACAAATGTTCCAAAAAAAGTGGAAAATTTGTGTCATTAGGGATATTATTAGAAGAGTCAGAAAATTCTACGGTAGGCTGTGAAGCCGAAATACTTTTACTATAATCGTTTAATGAGTATATTTAATCCCTTTTTACCTTTAAACAGCTTACCGTCGGTACAGTTTTGATACCGTAGAAAATCGGGCTGTGAATGTATCGGAGCGCTAGTATTCATTTAAAAAGTAAAAAAAAGTAAAAATGTAAAATATATCTACAGCATTCAAAAGTCTATAATTTAGTATAAATTAAAATCTTGAGAATAAAAAATAAAATAGCCTAGATCTCGAGCTTTTTTATGGTCTTGAAGCAATCTAATATTAATATTGTGTACGATGAATCACCGGGCGTATCTTGAAGTGACCTATAACTATAACCGCTTACAGTTGACGGTTTCAAAGTTTCTTTTGGTGACAAACTCAGATATAAAACGCTCAAGCATCCTATAAAAACTCGGCATTAGTTGTTTTCTTGGGATCAGAAGAAGTGTAGTGAACATTGATTTCGTTGACGTTGTTCTATTTTCAAATTTAATATTCTGCAGTATTTGTAAACACAACCAAGATTTAAAGTTTCGAAGTCAGAGTAATAGTATTCATAATTAATTCATAATCTATACAAAAATAATGTATGCCAGCAATACCCTTTATAGTTTCTCCCTGGCCTTATTGTTGCAAAATGCAATATGTTCTTGATATTCGGCCATAAACAATATATCGTTATTTTGTGTCATCACTTCACGTCGGCCTAATTCGTTAACCTGCTAAGTCCATTTTTGGCAAAATTTGCTTTTTATACCAGTCAAAAAGTTCAGTCTAATATCTTTCGTAACGTTTAGAGAATAGCAGCGATATTAGCCTAAAAAGGTGACAAATGCTATGCCCGAAAAACTGCTTTCTGACCAACAGCCAATCTCCACAACGCAAACCTGCTAAATCCTATTGGGGCCTCAGTTTTACAATCAAAACGTTCCCAAACCCACTTGCTGCTTGCGACGCGTCAAGTTTTGTCGTGTTTTAGTCTTATATTTGAGGATTTATACAATTAGTTATAAACTAGGTAAGTTTATATTGTTTTATCTCTAAGTTTTTATTTTTTTAGTGACCAAATCAAATGTTTTTCATCACATTTAAGTCCCAACCTAAACATAAGGGACTTAGCAGGTTTACGAACTATATTATTTTATTAGTACACGGATTTAGCAGTTTATCAATTTAATATTTTTTTATTAACTTATTGCTTAATTAAAGATAATTTCGAAGATGTTACTCATTAAATAAATTATAAAACAAAGTATGTATACACAAATAAACTGTTAAGTTAAAGTCTGTATAAATAATAAATTTCACATATTTTGTCATAATTTTATTCTTCTTCTTATTCAATTTTATTTGATTAAATAATGGTTTTTTCGATATTTTCAGAATTAATCGGGGGAAAAAAATTGTGGCTTTGGTTTCTGAGGCTTGTAACTCACAGGATAGACCTGAAAAAGTAGCTCCGAAGTTAGATTATGATCCAAATAAAGTAGTACACGTTTTGGAAGATATTCAGTTACAATATTCAAAATCAAGAAAGTCTATACCAGAACCTTCAATTTCAGTTGCTGACAAAACTTATTATGAGATAAATGACAATATCAATATAACATCACTGACTGATCTAGATCTACCAAATACTTTTATTACAGAAAATATAAATCATACAATTTGTTCTTGACATTACATTTCCCAATACTACATTCAATGACGTTCCTTTAGACGACAAATTGTTGTCCACGGTTTATGATATTCACAACACTTTCAGGACAGACGAGAATTTGATTATAATACCATCACAAATTGAAATAGAATCACAATCAACAAATATTTTGATCTCAGACAACATACACAATTCCGATGCGGATACCATTCAAACATTAGGTAATATAATATCTCATGAAACAAGTACTAGTTCTTTAGAAATTATAACTCATGTTGAAAATACACATCATGTTATACCTAATCCACCAATATCGGATGATAGCGATACAGAGAAAAAGATTGTGCCTTATTCTGATTCTGACTCAGATTCGCTTGCTAAGATCAAAAAGATTAAGAAACGAAAGAAACGTTTTAACGTTGATAAAAAAGAACGGGTTAGCGAAAAGAATAAACAAAGAAGACAAGAAGGTAAAACATATTTTGGGAGAGAGAAAAAGCAAGACTGTTGGAATTATAATAAAACTAAAGAAGCACGTTCCATTAAATCAAGATGCTCCTGTAAAATTGGGAAGTACAGTACTTTAAAATGTGAAACAGTAGATGAAGATGTAAGAAGGAGCATTTTTAATCGATTTTGGAATCTTACATGGGGCGAAAAAAAATGGGTTACAACTATTCCAATTGTCCGGCCACGAAATCGAAATACCGAAGGGACAACCAAGAGGGCTAACACCTTTGTTTATCATTTAAAAGTAAATGATAAAAGTGTCAAAGTATGTCGAAAGATGTTTTTGAACACATTGGACTTAGGAAGATGGACGGTTCAAAATTGGAAGCAGGAGTTTTCAATGCGCCCTCCAAGTACATTGAGACGTCCAACACAATTATCTGAATTGACTTCGAAGCCGAAACAATCACTTATTCAGTTTCTGGAGTATCTTCCCGTAATGGAATCTCATTATTGTCGATCAACGTCACAGAAGTTATATTTATTGCCAGAATGGAATTCCAAAGAAAGTTCTACCAATTTTACGTTAACGATTGGTGTAAAGAACGAAATATTAAAGCTCTCTCCATAAGTTTGTTTTCGAATTTATTTGAAGACAAAAATTTAGCCCTATTTAAGCCGAAAAAAGATCAATGCGAAAAATGCGCCTGTTATAAAGTAGGAACAGCTACAGAAGAAGAATACAACGAACATATTGAGAGAAGTAAACAAGCAAGAGAAGAAAAATATGCGGATAAAAAGGGAGAAAATTACGTTTTCACAGTGGACTTACAGGCTGTACTAATGGCACCAAAATCGAATGTCAGTACGCTATACTATAAAACGAAGCTGCAAGTTCACAACCTTTGCTTTTTTAATATAAAAAATAAAGATGGCTTCTGTTTCATATGGAATGAAGTAGAAGGTGGACTTAATGCTGAAGAATTTGCCTCCATTTGGGTTGACTTTATAGAAAACAAAATAATACGTCCTGGTTAATGCTGAAGATGGGAAAAAAACAATTATAATTTATAGTGACGGTTGCACATACCAAAATAGAAATTGTATTTTATCTAACGCTCTTTTGAACATTGTCATGATGCACAAAAATTTAGCTATCGAACAAAAATTTTTAGAAGGTGGGTCACACCCAAATGGAGGCCGATTCAATGCATTCCACTATAGAACGTCAGCTTAAGAACAAGGTCATAAATGTGCCAGCTGAATACATATCTATTGCTAAGCATGCTCGTAAATGCCCAGTACCATATTATGTAACATATTTGGACCACACTTACTTCAAAAACTTCGACAAAATTCAGTTTTATAAAAGTATTCGCCCAGGAAGATCTAAAGGGGATCCTAAGGTCACTGACATTCGTGCACTACGTTACGAAAGCAATGGATCAATTCTTTATAAAACTTGCTATAAAGATGAATGGCAAAGTTTACCACAAAGACGATCTTTGCAATGTAATCCTTGCGAGATTACTCAACTATCTCAATTGTATCAGAACCGACGTAAAATCACTGCACGAATATTTGAAGACTTGCAGCAAATAAAAAAGACCCTTCCCTCTGACTATCATAAATATTATGATGACTTGCCTCATGAATAAAATAAGAAGTACTAATAATTAGATTTTAAGTAAAATTACAACTTTACTTTACTTTACTTATTGTTAATTTAAAATTTTTGGAAAATTGTTTCTATTTTATCTTAGTATTAATAATAATTGATTGTGATACCTGTAGTAGTAACACAGTGTAGTGTCACAGCAAATTTAAAAGATCACACGATAATTTAACATTGCACATGGCACTTTACCCACTGACCTCTATACAACATGTAACAAAAACCCTGTGGTTCCCGTTAAGTGCATATCAGAATCAGTATCCAAGCGTATAGAAATAATTAAAAAAACACATTTAAAAAAATTAATTTTAATGAAAAAAATTAACTTGCAAATTGTATGTGGTTTTATTATCACTGCATTGGCCGAGGAGTAAGAAAATTGTCAAAGACCCCTTATTGCCGATACTCGTGTGAGTTAGAGGTAATAAAACCACATAAAATTTGCAAATTAATTTTTTTTTTCATTAAAATTAATTTTTTTAATGTGTTTTTTCGAAAACAATATAACGCAGTTAACGGGAACCATAGGGTTTTTATTATATGTTGTATATACAAGTGCGCTGTATATATAGAGGTCAGTGACTTTACTATATACGGAACATTATCCACAAGAGCCATCCCATTTTCCTATAAATCCTCACTCTCCCAACATTGTTGATACTTCTTTTTAATGTGTTTCCTCTTTTTTTGTCTTTGCAGTAAAGTAGTGCCTTAACAGTCACATTCACTCATATTATCGATTATTAATTACAATAAAACATATAATATGGAATTATTGCACTCACAACTGTAATATATTTTGATTTTAAGTATGCCATATTTTATGGAAAAAATCGTGTATAGTTGTACAATACGGCAATTCCATATCAATAACGACTTTCGGATAGACTAATATATTCTACTGACAGCACAGAATATCAGAACACTGCTTAGCATCGCGAATCGGCCTTAACCCAGTATCTGCCAGTAATTTTTATTAATTTATGCTTAGAGTTTTTATAAACAAGCTATAGAGCACGTGTTGGCGTAAAAACGTTTAAATATTTTTATAATTTTTATTTTCTGAAAAGCAGTTAATTGGCAAACAAATGGGTGGTAGCAATAAAAAGGCCCAAATGAAAGTCCAGTATCATTAATTTCGTTTATTTCATCCATTTAGTGCTTCGTACATTATAGAAAAAAAGGGGTGGACTGCTCAAGCTGGTTGGAGATGAAATACCAGAGCTTAAATTTGAAGATTACACTTATTTAAAAGCGATTAAAACACTAACTAAATTCGACAGTTATGTATGAAGGTACCTACGTAATTATGTGTATGTTCACGATTTTCTCAAATCTAATAGATGTTATTTAAATATACATTGATATTAAAATTAAATATCTGTACGTAAAACTGCGAACAAGCAAACAAAAAAACAAGTATGTCATGATTAAAACTACTTTTTACGGATTTTATCGCGTTTATTTTTACTTTTTATTTTCTTTTATTTTTAATTCCGGGACGTTGGGGTTCCCGTGACCATGGGTGCTGGAAAGCCCCGAAACGTCGGGTAATTACGACAAATTAATAGGATTAAGAAAATAAAAAGTAAAAATAAACGCGATAAAATCCGTAAAAGTAGTTTTAATCATGACATACTTGTTTTTTTGTTTGCTTGTTCGCAGTTTTACGTACAGATATTTAATTTTAATATCAATGTATATTTAAATAACATCTATTAGATTTGAGAAAATCGTGAACATACACATAATTACGTAGGTACCTTCATACATAACTGTCGAATTTAGTTAGTGTTTTAATCGCTTTTAAATAAGTGTAATCTTCAAATTTAAGCTCTGGTATTTCATCTCCAACCAGCTTGAGCAGTCCACCCTTTTTTTTCTATAATGTACGAAGCACTAAATGGATGAAATAAACGAAATTAATGATACTGGACTTTCATTTGGGCCTTTTTATTGCTACCACCCATTTGTTTGCCAATTAACTGCTTTTCAGAAAATAAAAATTATAAAAATATTTAAACGTTTTTGACGCCAACACGTGCTCTATAGCTTGATTATAAAAACTCTAAGCATAAATTAATAAAAATTACTGGCAGATACTGGGTTAAGGCCGATTCGCGATGCTAAGCAGTGTTCTGATATTCTGTGCTGTCAGTAGAATATATTAGTTAGTCTATCCGAAAGTCGTTATTGATATGGAATTGCCGTATTGTACAACTATACACGATTTTTTCCAGAAAATATGGCATACTTAAAATCAAAATATATTACAGTTGTGAGTGCAATAATTCCATATTATATGTTTTATTGTAATTAATAATCGATAATATGAGTGAATGTGACTGTTAAGGCACTACTTTACTGCAAAGACAAAAAAAGAGGAAACACATTAAAAAGAAGTATCAACAATGGTGGGAGAGTGAGGATTTATAGGAAAATGGGATGGCTCTTGTGGATAATGTTCCGTATATAGTAAAGTCACTGACCTCTATATATACAGCGCACTTGTATATACAACATATAATAAAAACCCTATGGTTCCCGTTAACTGCTTTATATTGTTTTCGAAAAAACACATTAAAAAAAATTAATTTTAATGAAAAAAAAATTAATTTGCTTTATTACCTCTAACTCACACGAGTATCGGCAATAAGGGGTCTTTGACAATTTTCTTACTCCTCGGCCAATGCAGTGATAATAAAACCACATACAATTTGCAAGTTAATTTTTTTCATATTGTTTTGCATTTGTTTATAGTGTTCGCGTAAATATAAGAAATCATTAAGTATGTCATGAGTTAACTCTTTTTAAGAGGTAGTAAATTAATAAGAATTTTGTGTTTGATTTATAAACATTGTTTTATAAATTCGTACATGTGTTTTATCGAACTGCTAAAACCTACCTTATAATTACACATAGGCGTCAATCTTGTTTTTGCTATATATAGTATAAACTAGGCATGAGAACGATATATCAAAAGGTAACTATAATAACGTTATGTTATCAAAATATATCTTATCGATAAACCTATCTCTTTTGGCTGCACCAAAAGTATCGGAATGGAATATTTCCACTGTTCCTGTCATATTAAAATCTTTTTAATTGAAAACTCCTTGGTTTTAAAAATCGCATACCATTTATTTATTTAAAAAAAGATTCTCGGTCTTGTCACAAGGCTTTGTCAAACTTGTTTAGTCGTTGAGAAAATGGAATTGACTCGAGAAAATTCAAGAGCGATGATTTATTATGACTTTCGAAGTGGTTTAACACAAAAACAGTGTGTTGACCGGATGATTTCTGCATTTGCTGAATGAAGCCCCATCCAAAACCACAAATTATCGCTGGTTTGCTGAATTTCAACGTGGACATGTCAAGCTCAGTGATGATCCCCGTCAAGGTCGTCCAAAAACTGCAGTCACCCAAGAAAACGTTGATGCTGTGCGTAAGCTGATTGAAGAAGATCGACATGTGACATACCACGAAATTCAGGCAACTTTAGACATTGGCATGAGTCAAATACAAATAATCCTTCATGAACAATTAGGTGTAAAAAAGTTGTTTTCCCGATGGATACCGCATTCGCTCTGTGAAGAGCAAAAAGCGGCTCGCGTTACTTGGTGCGTCAGAACTCTCGAAAGATTCCACAGGATCCTCAAACGCTGTATACAACATCGTATCAGGTGACGAATCCTGGATATACGCGTACGAACCCGAAACAAAAAACCAGTCACGAGTTTGGGTGTTCGAAAATGAGTTAAAGCCAACAAAAATTGTTCGTTCACGGAGTGAATAAAACTATTATTTACGGATTTTATCGCGTTTAATTTTTTATTTAAATTAAACGCGATAAAAACCGTAAATAATAGTTTTATTCAATGTGTAGTGTTCGCGTAAATTTAAGAAATCATTACGTTCACGGAGTGTTGCAAAAAACATGGTGGCCACGTTTGTCTCCAAAACCGGCCATGTTACGACTATTCCTCTTGAGGGACAAAGAACGGTTAATGCAGAATGGTATGCTAGCATTTGTTTGCCACAGGTCGTTTCCGAACTCCGTAAAGAGAACTGCAACCGCCGCATCATCCTCCATCACGACAATGCGAGTTCTCACACAGCACACAGAACAAAAGAGTTTTTAGAGCAAGAAAACATAGAATTATTAGACCATCCGCCGTACAGCCCCGACCTAAGCCCTACTGATTTCTATACTTTCCCTAAAATAAGGAATAAATTGCGTGGACAGAGATTTTCATCACCTGAAGAAGCTGTGGATGCCTACAATACGGCCATTTTGGAGACCCCAACTTCCGAATGGAATTGTTGCTTCAATGATTGGTTCCATCGTATGGAAAAATGTGTCAAGTTTCGCGGAGTATACTTCGAAAAGCAATAAATACATTTTTAAATAGTAATGTGTCACTTCCTTGATTCCCGAAATTTTCAGTGCCGCCCTCGTATGCAACCAGAACTAAGTAACCAAAACGTACGAAAGTTACGAAACGTAAAACGCAAACTGGAACGATAACGATATGCCAACACGGCCCACGAAATTATCCGATGTCCTTCGTTGATATTCGTTGTTTCTCGTTCTTACGATGGTATCATATATACGTATAGAAAGCTATTTTTTTATAGGATAGGGTGACAAATGAGCACACAGTCCACCTGATGGTAAGTGGTTGCTGCGGCCCATAGACATCTACATCTATCCTCGATTACAAATCAAAATGCAGATGCGTTGTCACCCGTAAGTACTAGGATGGAATGCTTCGTTTCCAGTAAAAAGGGTCTCCGGTTCTATTTCACGCTGGTATTCTGTGAGAGCTTGGTCCTTCCCCGGTCGAGCCGACCCTTTCGTGCTACAACTATACTACTAGTATAACTGCAGCATGGCTCTACCACGTATAAAAAGATATTAAGCGAATATGGATTTCGTTGCGATGTTTTGGTAGTTTTCACGCACGGTACACAATGCACATAGTGGATATAATTATCTAAAACAATAAAGTCAAATTTGAAATGGTTAAAATTGCCTTATTTTTAAGTTTGTGTAGTTGTGAGAGTTGACGAATTTAAATGATCTTTAGGAAAATAAACACAAGACTTGGATTTGTATCACCAAATGTCACTACTTTTTGTATTTTACGTTAGATGGCACTGTCTTGAAAAAGTGAATACAACAATAATATCGTAGATTGTCGGCGTAGTTCAATTTATTACCCAATAGTTAAACGTAATTTTGTTCTTTATTTATAAATATTTTGTTTATTTTAATAAAACAAATCTATCGTATAAAATAGAAATTAACATCTAAAGGATGGAAAATACTTAATCCTCCCTTTTTCTTTCCTCTTAAGTTCCGTAATCGGATTAAAAGTATGCTATAAGTAGCCCCGTGTCCCTAACTATCTATACAAAAAACTTCATGAAAATCTGTTCAGTAGTTTTTGCGTGAATCTTTAATACACAGACAGAAAGACAGACAAAAATTCTAAAAACCTCTAATTCGGCTTCAGTGCGTTTTATTTAGTCCCCTGGACTTGTTTTTTTTTTCTACAAAATATTAGAATTACATACATGACTTTTCTACAGATTTATTATATGTATAGATTATCCAGGATAAAATTTAAAACATGTAACAAATCAAAATGAGAGGTTTAGTAGTACTTTGTTCTCCTTTTTAAAAATCAGATTTGATAAAACAAAAGTCTTATCAGTGTATCGTCTTAACAAAAACAAGATTTGTTTAACACCATGTTAAACAAATTTTGTTTTTGTTATATATAAGGCTTCAATCACAAAACCGCAATTTAAAAAAAGTTGTTGATTTTTAAGTTGATTTTTATTTTAAATGAACTATCTGGAAAATATTTAATAATTTAGGAAATTAAAGTTGTTTTACAAAATATAATAGTTGAACAAAGCGAACTTTAAACAGACAGCTGCTAAAAACTAAACGTGACATCTACCTAGGGCTAAGTATTCCCCAGAAAAATGTTTTGCTTTAACTTTACATTACTATTCACCGAAAGCTTAACGATATGTGTAAAATATCAAAAGTTTTGAAATTTATCTGTCTTCGTCACGTTCTGTAATAAAATTGTATAGTACTGTTACGAGCTTAGGGTTCGTGACAATAAAAACTGCCGATTGAATTACCAAAATTAACACTTTAATTCACTTTACACGAATTAAAACTTAAAACACTAATAATTAACCACACTGATTCACTTTATTTCGCTCCGAAGCTTCGCTTGTCTCGCCAAATTCAATACTGCCCAGATCGCGGCTTGCAGTGGCTTTATATAGGGCTCTTCCACGAAAACATCCAGAATATTCCAGAATATTCAAATAAATACGGGCGCCAACCGACCAGGCGCAGAAAGTTCGAGTGTGGGGCTTCCAGAAAGCTTAATTCTTCTGTTCGATACTAGATGGCGCTGTTGGTCGAAAGTCAAGATTGACATTTTGTGGGAAGCCCTCCTTGCTCTGGTCCCCGACACTAGATGGCGCTAGTGCCGGGTACAAGACGTCAACTTAGGCGCGCAACAGTACAATTGATGGATGATAAAAGATAATAATTGACCTTAATAAATAGGTAATGGAGAGATACGGGAACGTCCATCACTGGTATAACATATAGTCCTCGAGCAGGGTATGTTTCCGTGATTGGATGATAAAATCGGGCGTAACGGGTACTAGGGAACCATACGTTCAGTACAAGTGATGTACACGAGTTTACTCATATTGCTACTGTTAGGGACCAGAGAAATCTTAAATTTGTTACCCTTAATAATGGTACATAGAGGTTACATCCTTCATTGGATCATGGTGTGAACTTAGTTTTCCTCTGTGACAATTATTGGAGTCCTTTGAAAATGACTTAAACGTAGACCTCAAGGTTGTGCGCACAACCCAAGGTACACTTTTACCTTGATATAATTACGAAAAAAAAAGTTTATGTACTAATAAAATGAAATGAATGTTACGAAAATGTAATATAATACTCAAATAAATGGGGGGGCCATATTTATAAAGTACCCGCGTGATAAATAATAAACATCACGAAATAAAATATAAATGAAATGAATTAATACTCCGATTCCCGGTATCTTATAAATAAATAAATAAATAAGTGAATAGAGAGAAAGAGAACTAGCTAAAGGTCTAAAATATTAAGAAGGAAGAAAAGAAAGTACGTACAAGAATTATGGAAAAAAGGCCTAATAATCGACAAAAATACAGGATATAATAAAGGGATCCTCGAGCAAATCAAAACGTGTGTAAATGTATGATAATCTAAAAGTGAGATAGGTAGTTATTTTGCTTTTTTGTATTAAGACTATTAATGCTACGGAAAATGCCACTTACAAGTTACTTATGTAATAACTGTAGGGATTGATGCACATAAATAAAACTATTAATCAAAACATTAAAAAAAACATAAACACTCACGCCTGTCACCCAGAGGGGTAGGCAGAGACTACAAACTTCCATTTAGCACGATCCTGACATACCTTTCTCGCCTCTTCCACATCCATATACCTACGCATGCTCGTCGGTAAAGGGTACTCTCAATTTGGCCCATTTTTGTATATCGCCAATTTGGTCGACAAACTTCCGCCTAGGACGGCCCTTTCCGACTCTTCCATTCACTTCTGCAACATATATTTGCTTTGTCAGTCTTTCCGCATTCATTCTTTCTACATGACCAAACCACCGAAGCATTCCTTTCTTAATCCTGGTCACCGCATCATCTTGCAAACCACACTCTTCTTTTATCACACAGTTTCTCACCCTGTCACTCAGATTCAGCCCTAACATACTCCTTAGGGACCGCATTTCTACTGCATTTATTCTACTCTCGTGCTTCTTCTGCGACACCCAACTTTCACTACCATACGTTAAAGTAGGGACTAATACAGCACTGTGAATTGCCATACGTGCCTTTTTTGACACATTCTGACTTTTCACAATAGAGTGTAGAGACCCATTTACTTTATTTCCTGCATTCACTCGTCGTTCAATATCCTTATCATATCTCCCATCCCTGCTGAATACACATCCCAAATATACGAACTCATCCACTTGTTCAATTAACTCTCCTTCTATTCTTATTTCACATATCGTTTTGCTTTCATCTCTTTCAAAAACCATCACTTTCGTCTTACTTGCGTTCACTTTCATTCCCTTTTCTTTTAATGACCTATTCATTAATGTAACCATCATTTGCAACTCGGTCGCCGACGACGCAAGTATGACTTGATCAACGGCGTACAAAAGCCATTTGATGGTTAACTTACCCATTCTTAACCCGCATTCTTCAACTTTCAAATTTTTCAAACAGCTGTCCATAAATAGGTTGAACAGCCACGGGGAAGCTACACAGCCCTGTCTGACACCTTTATGGATGCCAAACCAGTCCGAGTAGACCCCGTTGATTCTAACACAAGCACTCGAGTCCCTATACAGAGACTTTAATGCCTGTATCAAACCATCGCTCAACCTAAATGCGTTCAGCGTTTGCCATAACACATCCCTGTCCACTCTGTCATAAGCCTTTTCCAAGTCCATGAACGCACAAAAAACTTTTTGGTTTTTCGCCAAAAACTTCTTGGCGATCATGCGCATGGAAAAGACTTGATCTGTACACCCCATTCCCTTTCTAAATCGCTCTTGCACATCCCAAATTTTTTCATCAGTTTCTTTCATAACTCTTTCAATTAGTACCTTAGCATACAGTTTTCCCACAATGCTAAGAAGGCTGATACCACGGTAGTTTTTACAGTTCTGCTGTGACCCTTTTCCCTTATATATTGGGACTATCACGGCTTTGCACCAGTCTCCCGGTACCCGCTTTAGTTCCCAACATAAATTAAACAAGGTGTACAGCCGGCCTGCCACCACGTCCTCTCCAGCTCTTAGCATTTCGAGTGAAACTCTATCATATCCGGCTGTCTTACCTACTTTCATGCTTTTCATTGCTTTCATTATTTCATCTATACTTATCTCCCTATCTCTTTCATCTTCTTTCGGAATTTCTATTTCATTTAGTTCACACTTCTTGATCAATAGGTTAGAATAGAAAAAAAATGCGCGGATTGAACTATTTTGTAGTAATCGCGACACTTCTTACTTGAAATAAAAGTAATTAGAAATATATTTTGGAATTGCTACTTAATTTACCTACAGTGAGAGAAAATTAGTCTGGCCCACCAGGAAGGGTAAATGGAATAGGTAAACTCACGGTCAGCGGCAGCGGCGATCAACTCCAACTTGGCTTCAACGATATCTTCGGATGTGGAAGGCTTCAGTCTTCCTTGACCACACTCCTACGTGATTATATAGTCTATGCACACATCTGGGTCGACCCGGCACACTCACTAACGCTATTTACATTAATTTTTATATTGGAAGGCTTAGACAAGAACAGCCATTACCGATGCAGTTCGTCTTGAGTCTCGATTACATCTCCGTATCGATCGCGTCGACTTCTTTTACAGACGCTTTTGTTGTGGGCCAACAGATGGCGCCATAAGTTTGTTTTGCGGTTAATTGGAAAGAAGGATGCAATAGAAAAGTAAGGAAAGCAAGCCAGTACATAATTCCCCCCCACTTGAAATCGTTTCAGATTTCATGAGTAAATAATCAATAGCAGTTCTCACTATAAAATTAAATACTTCAAAAATAGAAGCTAGCTTAGAATAATATGTACCTAAGTTACTATAGTATTCACAATTAAATTTTAGTTGCATACCTATTGGAAGGGTATGTAAGGCAACATATTTTAACAACTAAATCTCAAGCTAAATAACAAAAGGCTATAATATTAATCATGAGAAAAAAAATTGACAAGTATTGGTACATTATTGATTTAAATGTAGAAGACACAGTTTATTCACTGGTCTCTTAAGGAGTCCATTAGTAGTGCGTAGGGTGACCACACGCACTACTTGAACTCTACCTGAACGCCACTCTAGTGGTGGTACATTGCTATCGACAATTAATACAATATCTCCGACGTGAACATTCGGTTGTTCTCGAAACCATTTAGCGCGTTGCTGTAAGGTATGGAGATAATCGCGTTGCCAAATATGCCAAAAAGACTGTGTAATTTTTTGCAACATCTGCCAGCGGGCCCGAGGGGAAACATATTCATTAGAGAGTTCAGGTTCTGGTAACGATATAAGATGACCATGGGCCAAAAAATGTCCAGGTGCAAGAATATCGACCGAATTGGGATCCGGAGATAGACTGCACAACGGTCGCGAGTTAAGTACGGCTTCGACTTTAGTAAGGATCGTTATTAGCTCCTCGAATGTCAACACTTGTGACCCTATAACGCGTTTTAAGTGGAACTTCATTGATTTTACACCGCTCTCAAATATGCCACCAAAATTACTCCCGGTAGGAGGGTTCAGTCGCCAGACAATATTTCGTTTCGCAAGACTAGACTCAAGCGAATCATTGTTCTTATAAACCATTTGTTGTAGTTCGTTAAGGTAGCGCCGGGCACCAATAAAGTTAGTGCCGCAGTCGGTCACTATGAAGGTACAAAGGCCACGACGAGATACGAAGCGATCTAACGCCGCCAGAAAGGCAGAAGTCGACAGCTCGGTTACTGCCTCAAGATGGATAGCCTTTACTGCGAGGCAAACGAATACACACACGTAGGCCTTGTACGTACGAGCGTTTCGTCTACGACTTTCCTTCACTATGAATGGACCGGCGAAGTCAATTCCCACATTTTGGAAACACCGCGTTGATTGTACTCTAGGCGACGGAAGATTTCCCATTAAAGGTTGGCAAGCAACGGGTTTTACCCTAAAACATGCAATACATTTGGATAAACGCGACCGAATTAAGTTACGAATGCCAAGTATCCAATATCTTCGCTGAATAATCGATTGAAGAGTACGAGGACCGCAGTGTAAGTAATTAACATGAAAGTAATCTATAATAAGCAAAGATAAGCGAGACGCCTTTGGCAACAGTACGGGATGTTTTACGATTGCGGGTAGATTAGATTGCTCTAGACGGCCCCCCACTCGCAGCAATCCCTCATCATCAATAAAGGGATGCGTTTTTAACGGCTTTGGTGGCTTTGATTTGCTCTGTAAGATGAAGTTTTTGTTCATGTCGAACCATATAGACGATAGACTGCTTCAGCTCTGATACGCTCAAGAAATTCTTAGTATTATAGTTTCGTTTGAACGCTGCTACAGCCCGCAAACACCAAGCTAGCACACGCTGAACGCGGGACAGCGTGGAGTAGCGGTCTAAGAGTCCACTAATAAAATCAAGCTCAGTAGAGTCGTTATCCGTTTGAGACACATGAGCAGTAGAGCGCAACTCGGGTACGGAAGCTTGTGATTCCCATTTGAACTTTATTGGCCAAGTGGAGGAATCGTTAGCGAGCCAACTTGGACCTGACCACCATATACAACATGTCGCCAGTTGTGAACCACTGAGACCTCGACTGCAATTATCGGCAGGATTATCATATGTCGATACGTGTAGCCAGCTATCCAAGGATACATCGTCGATGATTTTCGCAACACGATGGGAAACAAAAGTCTTTAGTTTATGAGGTTCCGTATGTAACCATGCTAGAACTGTGCTACTGTCAGTAAAGGCAATCACTTTACTGACAGGGATTTTATCTCGCAGCAATTTTTGCATGTGCTTAAGAACTCGCCCTAAAAGTACAGCACCGCAAAGTTCTAGACGGTTAACCGTTAATGGTTTTAGGGGTGCGACTTTTGATTTTGCAATCAGCAGATGCGTTCTAAAATGGTTGGCACGAACTGTCCTTAAGTACACACAACATCCATATGCCTTTGAAGAGCCATCACAAAAACCAATCAATTGATAACTTTCGGCGTCATCATATGTAATTCTACGAGTCAGTTTAATCTGTTTAACAAGTTGAATTTCAGAGATAAAGTTGTGCCATTGGTGAGCGACCTCAGGTGGAACGGGTTCATCCCAACTCAGCTGAAGGCGCCACATATCTTGAAGCAATAGTTTGGCTATTAGAATGACAGGAGTTAGCCAACCAATTGGGTCATAGATGCGAGCGATATTTGATAATATTGCACGCTTTGTTAAATTGGAATTGAACTCTGAAAACGAATACGTAAAGCAGTCTCCTACGGGGTCCCACTGGACACCCAGAATTTTAAGGATGTGGTCGTGATTTTCATCACAAAAGACCCTGGGTATTTGACAATGTTCGGACGGTAGAGCTGCAATAAATTCGGCCGAATTACTACTCCATTTACGCAGCTCAAATTGAGCACAGCTCAGTAGTTTGATGAGTTCATTTTTCAGCTCAAGTGTTTGTTTTAAAGATGGCGCTCCCGTCGTAATGTCGTCCATAAAAGTGTCATGAAGTAAAACGTCAGCCGCTTGAGGAAACTCAGAAGCATGATCGACCGCTAGTTGATGCAGGGTACGAATGGCTAAGTACGGTGAACTAGTTACACCGTATGTCACTGTATTTAATTCGAATTCCCGCACGGGATCAGCTGGAGAATTTCTCCACAACACGTGTTGCCACCCTCGGTCTTCCGGACGTAAATCTATATTGCGATACATTTTCGAAATATCGGAGGTGAACACGATTGCGTGAAGACGAAATTTTGTCAGTGTATCAACAATGTCGTTTTGTAGCTTAGGACCAGTGTATATGATATCATTTAATGATTTTCCGTTCGTCGTTTTGGCGCTTGCATCAAAAACGACACGTATCTTTGTCGTAGTACTCTGAGGGCGGAGTACACACTGATGCGGAATTACAAATTTGCCTGATCCAACGTCTGCGGGTTGCATATGCCCCAGATCTGAATATTCCGTCATAAAATCAGAATAGTCCTTTTTTAATTCTACATTGCGCTCAAGTCGCTTTTCGAGTTTGAATAAGCGTGATTTTGCCATATCGAAAGATTCACCCAGATCATCACAAGGCTTCCTCAGTAACAAAGGGATGACGTAACGACCGTTAGGTTTACGTGACACAAGAGTGGAGTATAGTTCCTCACATTTTACCTCTTCGGGGTTCGCTATAAATGTTTTCGGTGGTTCTTCGACCTCCCAAAAACGCTTGACCACGTCATTCAAAATCCGCGTGGAAGAAACGAGGGAAGACACCATAGGTGGAGGATGAGAGCTGTAATTAATTTTGCCAGTGAGCACCCACCCAAAGACACTGTGTAGAGCGACTGGTAAACCAGGACCTATTTCTAGGCGTTGGCCATCATAAATTTTATGGAATAGTTCTGCGCCCAGCAGCAAGTCTATATTAGTGGGTTTGTCGAACTGTTTGTCTGCTAGAACTAGATGTTTAAAATTTGCACGAACCCCACAAGGTACTTCTACGACAGGCATTTTACTTGTTTGGTATTCATTATTATAGCATTAATAGTGAAGTTTGGACTATCAGAATCCGTTGGCATTACCACGCATGAAGTTTCACCCTTAATTTGATGCACTACATTTTTTCCTAAGCCTGCTACAGCTAAATTGCAGCGACGAATGGGCAACCCTAAACGTTGAGCGAGTGATAACGTCATAAAACTATCCTGAGCTCCACTGTCAATAAGTGCGCGGGCAGTAGTATACTGAGCGGGAGCACCGCAACCGCGCACGCGCACTACACATGTGTCGAGTAGAACGAGAGCACGACTGTGACCAACGTGAGCGCTGGTAGTCACGGAGCTCGCAGTCGTGGTTAAGCCGTCAACCGTAGCTGCTGTTTTATCGATAGTCCTGTCAGTGGAGCAACACGGAACAGCAACAATGGCGGTGCCATCGTGGAGCATCGAATGGTGACGCTCACCACAAGTTGAGCATGTATTTTTCGAAAAACATTTATTGGAATTATGATTTAAACGTAAACAATTCATGCAAACATTTTTATTAGACACTAAGCCATATCTTTCAGAAATATCAAGTTCTTGAAACTTCGGACATTTGAAAAGCGCATGTGCCGCCCCGCAACACAGACAATCAGCTGTTTTATTTGCAGCATTTGGACTTATAGCAGTGTTCGAAGGCAATGATGTAGTTTTATGATATTGTTTATTATTGTGGCTGTTTCGTGTCCCGGTGGCACGCACAGAATTTTTATGCAACTGTCCTGACCGAAAAACAGAGTCGGAACAATTACCCGGTTGACTAACTTCTAGCACTTTAACATAACTTTGTAAAAAAATTAATAAATCCGAAAAGGTAGGAATTTGCTCCCCCGTTTTGCATCTCGAAACGTTTACGCGTATCAGAATCTAAAACACGTGCAGCTAAATAAAATAAAATAAACTCATCTAGGTTCTTAATTTTCATAGCTTTCAGAGCATTAACGGTTTCATTCAACATATTAGTTAAGTTACGTAAATCGGCATAATTACCAGACTTCAAAGGAATAAAGCTACAAATTTTATTCAAGTACGTTGCGGCCAAAATTCGTTTATTTTGGAACCGCTCGATAAGAGCGTCAAAAACAATTTGGTAGTTGCTAGAGGTAACTGGCACTCCTTTCGCTATTGACAGCGCCGAACCCGAGAGACACGTCAACAAATAATGAAACTTTTCGATTGACCTTATATTATTGTTTTCATGTACAAGTGTGGAAAATGTATCGAAGAAAGTTTGCCAATGTTCAATGTTTCCACGGTAATTCGAGTTTTGGTAAGCGTGCTTGCGCGTATGGTTTCATACTATGATATGATAATCCGGAAGTCAAACTCGGGTCCGGGTCGCATTGCGCGTCGGCTCGAGTGCGACCCTCGCTTAGAGCAGCCCTGGCGGCATCGACGGCGTAGTACATGTCGTCAAAAGCAATCACGGGCTTCATATCAATAATATCGTCCTGCTTTAATTTTAACTTTAACTCGTTTATTTGATTCGTATAATCCAAGAATTCTTTACGCACTAAATCAATACGCTTAAACCTAGCCTCGAATTGAGACGTAGAAGTTGTATCCGTTTAGATATTCTTCGATAAATCATATATTATTTGAATTTCTCGAAATGCATATTCTCTTTGAATAGTAAGCAACTTGAGTTGTCTCTCAAATTCACTAGCGTTCGACTTTGTTTTATCTGTCATTATGTTTGAAATAATAAATAATAAAACCGTAAATTTAAAACAAACCTAATTTTTTAACCAACTAATAATGTCGCTATTAATAGGTAGATATATATATTGTGCCACGCCTATTGAAACAACGATCAGTATTGAATACGTGGTGTAAAATTTTTAACCTACTACCTCCGTGTTTAGTTATTACAAAAGGAATTACAATTCATGTAATCAATATCAGAGAATAATTCTGCCTATTTTTAAATTATATCAAGTAAATTTAATAAGTTGTTTCTTATTATATCGTTCAAATTAAGACAAGGAAATAAGTACTTTACTTAAGTTTTATTTGTAAAAGTTTTTTTTATTTTTTATTTGTATTGCTATGAACTGTAATTTTGGAGTTTTCGAATGAATTGAACCCAAAATACCATAGGACATTCGCGCTCGTACGGACCACTATGATCAATAGGTTAGAATAGAAAAAAAATGCGCGGATTGAACTATTTTGTAGTAATCGCGACACTTCTTACTTGAAATAAAAGTAATTAGAAATATATTTTGGAATTGCTACTTAATTTACCTACAGTGAGAGAAAATTAGTCTGGCCCACCAGGAAGGGTAAATGGAATAGGTAAACTCACGGTCAGCGGCAGCGGCGATCAACTCCAACTTGGCTTCAACGATATCTTCGGATGTGGAAGGCTTCAGTCTTCCTTGACCACACTCCTACGTGATTATATAGTCTATGCACACGTCTGGGTCGACCCGGCACACTCACTAACGCTATTTACATTAATTTTTATATTGGAAGGCTTAGACAAGAACAGCCATTACCGATGCAGTTCGTCTTGAGTCTCGATTACATCTCCGTATCGATCGCGTCGACTTCTATTACAGACGCTTTTGTTGTGGGCCAACAGATGGCGCCGTAAGTTTGTTTTGCGGTTAATTGGAAAGAAGGATGCAATAGAAAAGTAAGGAAAGCAAGCCAGTACACTTCTCCTCACTCATAAATACGCTTTCAAAATATTTCTTCCATCTCTTTTGACTCAACATTTCATCATTCAGGATACAGCCATTCTCGTCTCGTATCGCATTCAATTGAAAGTCCCCTGGTATTTCTTACGAGTTTCCAGAACATTTTAATATTTGCCTGGAAGTTATCCGATATTCTTCTATCATTCTTATCCGTTCTTTCTTGCTTTTTCCTTTCAACTAATTCTTTTACTCTCTTATTTAAACGTTTAAACTCTGCCTTTTTTCTTTCATTCTTATCATTCTTACCGCCAGAATTACCAGCTTTGGTCGCTAGTCGCTAGTAGAGACAACGGAACCTAAAATTATGTTATCTGTTTGAAATAAAATTGCCTTTTTCAATGTTAATAAATATTTCGTAAAACAAACTTGAGCTGTGTAACTAGTCGTGTTTTTTATATAAATTTCATGTCATGAAAAAATTAGTTTTCGTAATTATAAATAACTTAATTAATGATTTTTTGTTAATGTACCTATGTAAAAGTATAATACTTTTACAAAATGAATTTAAAATTGAATGTAACAATCTATATTTAGAGGTACAAACTGGGAAAGTTAAATTCATTTTATATACGATATCATTTTAATGCATGGTTAAAACTAGGTACCATTATACAACGTAATCGAAAAAACTTTCACATGAACATACTTAGAAATTAAAAGTTAAAACAAAGGTGTCAAAAACCGCTTACGCGGCTGAGATTGTAAGTTGTATTTGATCCTTATTGTTATGTTAATGATTCTGATTATGTTGCGCTAAGACCGCCGTGTGACAAAACATGTAATATTAAACGACTATCATTTTTTGCTAAGTTTTGCAAGACCAGCCGCAGAAGAACACAAAAACTCTCCGATCACACTCTTAATCTCATGGCTATTAGACGGGAGATGAGGCTGCAATCGTCAACAGATTTGACAGCATACAGTCAACTGAACAGACAGATCTCCAAATGTATGCGGCGAGACTTACGCAACTTTAATACTGCTCGTATTAAAGAAGCGATCGAGCGGAACCAGGGCTCCAAAGTCTTTGCCAGAGATCTGTCTGCCAATAAGAGCCAACTGTCAAAGCTGAAGACTGAGTGTGGCAGCATCGTTTCCGGGACACCTGAGATTTTGAGTGAGATTGAGAGGTTCTATGGGCAGCTGTACACATCATCGTTGGAGCCACACGCAAGTGTGAGTAACGATCCAAGAGCAAGTCTTATCCGACACTATTCCGATGATATCCCGGACGTCAGTCTAAGCGAGATTAGAATGGCTCTCCAGCACCTTAAAAACGGCAGGGCCCCAGGCGAGGATGGAATTACAGCGGAGCTTCTGAAAGCGAGTGGAACACCGGTACTTGTAGAAGGTCTTCAATTCCGTCCTCCATGGTGGCACTACTCCAGAGGCGTGGAGCAGAAGTGCGGTGGTCTTGTTCTTTAAGAAAGGCGACAACGCTCTCTTGAAGAACTACAGACCGATTTCCCTTCTGAGCCGCGTCTACGTGCTGTTTTCGAGAGTCATTACGAATCGTCTCGCACGCAGACTCGACGACTTCCAGCCTCCCGAACAAGCCGGTTTCCGAAAAGGCGGAACCTACCCTGCGGCAGATTGTACAGAAGACTGAAGAGTACAATCTGCTACTTTGCCTGGCGTATGTGGACTATGAGAAAGCCTTTGATTCCGTCGAAATTTGGGCGGTGCTACAGTCCCCTCAGCGGTGCCAAGTTGACTGTCGGTATATCGAATTGCTGAAGTGTTTTTACAGTAGGGCTACGATGGCTATCCGAGTACAGAACCAGAGCTCGAAATCTATCCAACTGCAGAGAGGTGTAAGGCAGGGTGACGTTATATCCCCGAAACTCTTCACCGCTGCATTGGAAGACATTTTCAAGCTACTGGACTGGAAAGGATACGGTATTAACATCAATGGCGAGTACATCACTCACCTTCGATTTGCCGACGATATAGTCCTTATGGCAGAATCGCTGGAGGACTTAAGCACTATGCTCAATGATCTCAATAGTGCCTCCCAACGGATAGGTCTTAAGATGAACATGGACAAAACAAAGATCATGTTTAATGTCCATGTCACACCTATGCCGGTAGTTGTTGGGAGCACTATGCTCGAAGTTGTTGACGAGTACGTTTACCTGGGACAAATACTCCGACTAGGTAAGTCCAACTTCGACCGAGAGCTCAATCGACGGATTCAACTCGGCTGGGCAGCGTTCGAGAAATTATGACATATCTTCTCGTCAGGTATACCTCAATCTCTAAAAACTAGATTGTACAACCAGTGCGTGTTTCCAGTGATGACTTACGGATCTGAGACGTGGTCCTTCACTGCTGGCCATATGAGGACGCTCAAAGTCGCTCAGCGAGCTATGGAGAGGGCTATGCTCTGGGTTTCTCTGCGGGCTGCGGGATAAACTTAGAAATGAGGATATCCGCAGTAGAACCAGAGTGATCGAGAAAGCCCAACGGATTAGTAAGCTGAAGTGGCAATGGGCCGGCCATATAGCTCGAAGAACCGATAACCGATGGGGAAGAAAGGTTCTCGAGTGGCAGCCTCGTACCGGTAGGCGTAGTGTAGGGCGACACCCCACTAGATGGAGTGACGACCTGGTAAGACATGCAGGAAGTCGATGGATGCAGGTGGCTCAGGACCGTGCTTTGTGGCATTACTTGGGGGAGGCCTATGTTCAGCAGTGGACTTGTGAAGGGCTGTAATGATGATGATGATGATGATCATTTTTTGCCAACTAACGGTCACGCGCGTATAAGCGAATGATAAACAATATAAAGAAAAAATGCTTTTGACCGGTGTTAGAGACTATATATATATACATGGTAAAACCTAAAACCTACACTACCTAAAACTTAGAGAATCAATACAATTACGTAAGAATTTTGTTTATTAATAATTAATATTGTTGTTTAATAAATTTAAATAAGGAGATAAAAAGTTAACTTTTTTAAATAACAGTGTTGACGATATGTTATTTTTATTTGATTATGTTATAAGTATGATACCTATAGTATAAGAATTTTAATATCTTAAAATAATGTACAATTTTTTAGCTTTTTTTGCATTAAGTTTTGTTTCATTGAAAAAAAAACATTTTGTGTTTCTATTTTTTTTTCTTTTTTCCGATGGGCGTGTAGTGTGTGCTTATATATATGTAGGATAGAATAGGAGAAAGAGTTAGTAATAAATCTACAGTCAAGACCACTAGACGTATTATTATTTATTCCCCGAACCTCCCAACATTACACATTGACCAGCAAGTACTCTATTTAACTTTCTTAACCTTTTGGGAATATGTAGACTTCTTCACTTCCAAACCCGGTATGTTCATAGCTTCACGTATACGTAGACGTACCTTTAATTTTGCAGTTAGAGTATTTACTATTGTAAAAATATGCATTTATTAGATACTCCTGCACTAATTTATAGGTTATGTCTTCGTTCACTTTGCCATTTTTCGCAACACAAGCGAGCGTCTGACGCTAAAAGCTAAACACTAAATACTGCTGTCCAGTCATGCTAAGAGGAGACATGCTGCACGTGAGGGGGAAGGAAGTGCGCACTGGTCGTGGATACTCACAGTCCACACGCAGGATCACTTACACTAATCAATCGCTGTACACTCAAGTTTACTCATAATTAATAAGCACCTTCACTAACCACCTGAACTAATCACTAATAAAAGTGCCTTTTAGTTCAGTGCATAAGTTGACACGACACAACGTGTTCGCGTTCGACCCTCAAAATATAAAATTATATTTTTTTTAACTAAACTCGTCATGAAGACATTTGAACGCTACTGTCCACTTAACCGTTTACTGTCAACTGCCCGGTAACTAAACTCGCTACTGTACTTGTCAAAGTGTAAATCGGCTATAAATCTTAGGGTCTAAGACATGAATATTTATTTATCTATGAGGTATTAAAATAACTAGACTACGGGAGTTTTGGCAGGAACTTGGCCGTCGATGGATTGTTGCTCTTATTTCATCGCTTAAATAATGGTTTGAAGTGGATTTTGATTCGTAAAAGTGATGCAATTTTATGAAGTAAGTGTCTGCGCGTGTAAACTATTAGAGAAAACGACGAAACATTTGCTTCGATGTTGAAACAGAAACAGAAACTTTTTTATTCAATGTAGATTATGACAATACTTATTGAAAGTCACTTTTTTAATTTACCACTGGTTCGCAAAAAAAACCTCTGTCCTGGGAAGAACCAGCAAGAAAACCAGTGGGACTATTTTTTTCCAATAATAGCTTACAATTATGTTTACAATTAACAACACAAGACAAATTGGAGATAGCTTGGTAGCGATCACCCTTCCCAGGGGTTATTATCATCCATAAATTCCTTAATATTATAATAACCCTTTTTATACAAACTTAGTTTAATAACATTTTTGAAATTGTGTATGACAAATTTTGTATATTGTCAGGGATTTTGTTGCAAAAGCGTACACATTGCCCCAAGAATGAATTACTGACTCGGTGGAGTCGAGTAACTGGTACTACTAGCTTATGTCTGCTCCTAGTATTTACAGAATGAATATCACTTATTTTCGCAAAACTACTTTTATTTTTGTGTACGTACATTACATTTTCATAAATGTATTGAGAGGTCAGAGTTAATATATTGATTTCCTTTAATTTTTGTCTCGGTGACTCTTTTGGTTTTAAAGTATATATTGCTCTAATGGCCCTCTTCTGCAAAATAAATATAATTTCAGTGTCATTCGTGTGTCACCATAGCAAAACACCATACGACATAATGCTATGGAAATAATTAAAGTAAACTATTCTAGCTGTTTCAACACTGGTAAGAGTTCTAATCTTTTTTACAGCATATGCTGCAGAACTAAGTCTGCTAACTAGTTTTGATATATGGGGGAGCCATTGAAGCTTTGCGTCCAGTGTGATTCCAAGAAAAATGGTGCTATCAACAAGACTCAGTTCCTCCCCATTTAAAATTACATTAGTATTGACATGTTTAACATTAGGAGTGACGAATTTCATACATTTAGTTTTAGTTCCATTCAAATGCAAATTATTAACATTAAACCAATTGACTACCTTAGCTATAGCATTATTTAATTCGTCGTAATTTAATAACTGTCGTTTTAATTTGAAAATTAATGAAGTATCATCAGCAAATAATACTATATCATGGTTATCTCCTACTATGTAAGGTAAGTCATTAATATATACAAGAAACAGAAAGGGGCCGAGAATTGAGCCCTGAGGCACGCCCATTTGTACAATCGACCCGGAAGAACTCATACTATTAATAACAACTTTTTGTGTTCTGTCACTTAAATATGAAATAATTAATTTAAGAGCATCATTTCTTACACCGTAGTGTTGAAGTTTCCTGATTAATGTTTCATGGTGAACACAATCGAAGGCTTTGGATAGGTCACAGAACACAACCAAAGCATCCTGTGAATTCTCCCATGCATTAAATATATATTTAATCAGCTCAACTCCAGCATCAGTTGTTGAGCGACCCCTTGTGAAACCAAATTGATTTTTATGAAGTAAACTATTTACATTAAAAAATTGAACATTTGATCAAGAATAATTTTTTCAAAAATTTTACTAAGTGTTGGCAGCACAGAAATAGGTCTAAAATTAGCGGGGTCCAATGTACTACCAGATTTAAATAAAGGTATTACTTTACTATGCTTCATTAAATCAGGAAACACACCAGATTCGATACTAGCATTAAAAATAATAGATAGTTGAGGTGCGATTATATCTATTATAGACGCAATAACTTTAAGGAAATCCCACACAGATCTGTGGTTCTCTTAATATCAATAGTCTTAAAATATTTTACAATATCTTTTGATGACACTTTATGAAATGTAAAATTCTTTGTACACACATTTACATTTTGTTTAAGTAATGATTCGGCGACGGCAGGAGAAGAATTCAGTGACTTAGTGGTTAAGTATCAGTAAAATATTTCTCAAAAACCATTGCAACATCCTGATCTGATTTAGTTAATTTATTGTTAAAACTTAACTGGTAGTTTGAATTGCGAGACTTGACCTTACCAGTTCCACTATTAATTATACTCCATGTCATTTTAATTTTATTAGAAGCAGTCTTTATTTTGTTGCTCAAGTACAATGACTTGGCTAAGGAGCATACTCTTTTAAATATTTTGGAATATTTTTTACATATTCCCTAAATCCGACGCTCGGATTATATGACCTTTCATTGTAAAGTTCATATAACCTTTGTCTACTCTTATGGACTCCTACTGTCGCCCATTCGTTAAATGCCTTGCGATTGTTCAAGGAGAATGTTTTAGAAGTAAAAGTATTATTAAATTCATTGCAAACATTGTTGATATAAACCTCAAGTTATTTAGATCGTTTAGGCGCTTTATGAACTTGAGTGACTATCGTCATCTACTATCCACTTGGTTGAGCTATCGTCAAAATCTCCCAAAAACTTCACAATGTGGCGCATCAGCGTATTGTAAAGAAAAAATCTAAAAAGATCCCGAAAGAAATGGGTATTTTATACAATGTAAAATAAAATCGAAAAAAATATTTTTTTGATAGATTTTGTAAAAAGTACACGAGAAATATTGATTTCTGTTTATAAAATTGTATTATAAATTTTACATTAATATTTTAAGAATTTTTTTCGTCTGTGCCTCAAATCTGCAAAACGCTGTCCGCCAAATTAGATCATGTCGTGACGTCACTGATACCACCTAAGGGTATTTGTGTTCTGTGTCACTAATTAAGAAAACTATAGTATGTGCCAAATCCATTGAGAAAAACGGACAATGACCTCAGATATGAGCCAAGTGTCAAAAGGCGTAACTTACAAAATCTCAATTTAGATGTGATAACAATATTTAAATATTGATATTATTCACACTTCTAGGTCAGCACATATGTTTTGTTTTGTATCTTAAATAATATTGTCTGTGGTTCCTATAAACATCATAAAATCTTACGGTACATCGCGAAAAATGTGTTATATTTTATATTTCAATTTATGGCAAGTAACGCAGCATTTCCATTAATAACAGTTTCAAATTTAAAAAAATATTTGAAGCAATATAATCACCATATTGAGCATTAACCATATTGAACCTTTAAAATAAACAAAATGCGCGTTACGTCGGTTCGTTCTAAAATAAACGTGACAATGGTAGCCAGAGATGCGTCACCTTTTTTGGGTCGGTCCGCATGCACCGAATAAAATAAAGTTCCTATATAATATTGAAAATAAGTTTTATCTTTTGAATAAGTACGTACTTATTCAGTGTCGTTACCACTCAAATCTTTATATGTGTTATAAATTAATGCTTTTTGTTGTTAAATGAATAAAGTACTTTATAACAATATATGATTTTTCTTTTACATCGATCTTTTACATAACTTTTTAATAATAGTTAATAAATATATATTATTTCAATCATTATCAAAAAAATCATTATAAATAAGAAAGGTACTACATATAAAATGTGCCTATATATTGAAGGTTTGTACCCCTGGTTAAACGACCGAAAGGTCGTTGTCCGTTTTTCTCAATTGATTTGGCACATACTATAGCTAATGTGCTGTGTTATTTCGAATTTTTTTAAGTTATCATTACGATTATTGGGTTTTTTCCGAATTTTATTGAAAAGGCATCACGAAAGACGAATTCGTAAAAGCAGAAAGTACCTATCTATCAAGGATAAATAAATTGATGTTAGCAAAATGCAATTCCAATTTTTGTTCTGCTGAGTTTAGGCATGTTTAAATATCAATGTAAGTAACTATTACCAACTTTTGTTTATACAAAAACTCAATACCAGGCCTGAGTGTATTTTGATAAAACATAGTTTAGTAGCTATCATAGTTTAGTTTATCTATAATTACAATCATTAGCAATCATTAGTTATATATCTAAGTTAACGTAATTTATTACAAAATTTGACTAGGGATACTCTTCACCGCATGATGTTTTGTTTTGTATTAAATGATAGTTAAATATATGTCATACTCACATCAAATGATCCTCACGTAAGAATAGTCTAGTTTTTATAGACAATGTGTTAGATATTTTCTTGACAGTTTTAATCAAGTATTTCGTATATTTAAATACTTGGCACTTGAATCCATAACTTTCCTGGCGTTCTTATGCTCGTATTTTTGCATTCAGGTACAACTCAACAATGATTTGGATGATAACTCATTATTAAACATTAAAGATTAGAGTTTTCATTATTAAACATTAGAGCCGTGGTAGCTCAGATGGTTAGCGCTCGCTATAAATTTCACAATACGCGAGCAAACCGGGTTCGATCCCCGCCGGCACCAATGAAATTGTTAATTGCAATTTTAAGTGCTGATTTACCACGTGCTCGGCAGTGAAGGAAAACATCGTGAGGAAACCTGCATGTCTAAGGAATAAGATAAAAAATATTTCGAAGACGTGTTAAGTTTGCCAACACGCATTGGGGCAGCGCGGCGTACTATTCCTTGCCCTAAAACCCTCTCAGAAATGAGAGGAGGCCTGTGTCCAGCAGTGAGACGTATATAGGCTGTAACTTTACTTTACTTTAAACATTAAAAAGTATCTTATTTCTTTGCAAAATCGGTGAAATCAAGGACAGTGACGTCACGAGTTGATCAGCATGGCGGCTAGCGTTTTCACGCGAAAATTGAAAACGATAGATTAAGATTTTTGGCACATTTCGGTTTTAAAAAATTATATAAAAAATAAAGTGGTAAATTATCCCTTTAGGATTCATTTAAAGCACTTTTTGAAAATGGGTGTATAACCCTAATGATAGGCTCAGAAGGGTTAGAACCCAGAGCCGTAAATCTTGTTAAATGAAATTAAAAAAAATTACTGGTCTCACAGAATAACACAGAGTACTTTTTTATACAGAATAACTAGTGGCAGCATGGCTACATGGCGCAACATAGCTTACTACGTAGACACAGAGTACCTTTGTATAAACTGAACGTAGACAGAGAATAGGTTTCTCTGTCTACGAAACTGAAACTACATAGAGGAAAGTAATATATCATACAGCATAGTCGTACAGCACAAACTAATAAGAGTACTATTGTCCGTTCATCTTAACTTGACGCGTGAGTGATTGGTAGCACTGTTTCCTTAGCCGTCATTTTTCTTTGAACTTGATCGGTTGCTATCTGTGTGCTCTTTTGCTTCTTAATTATGTAATCTTAGTTTTAAAAATGCTGAAAGTGGTTAAATTTGCTAAACGACAAACTATTCTTCAAGTTTATGCATTTTTGTAAAAAGAAAAGGCTGAAAACAAGCTGATTTTTGCCATTGCAACATGTTCGTGCCCGAATTGCCGCCATGACCGGTATATTTTTAGGGTGACCAGTTACAAAGATTTAGACTAACAACAGTTTGTAAAATGCTAAATGATATTAAAATAATTGTATGTGAAGAAATATATATATATATATATATATATATATATATATATATATATATATATATATATATATATATTTCACGCGATAACTGTACGAAAAGAAATTCCTACGTTGAACAAATTACTTGTCGAATTGCGATATGAAATAAATTTTAAAGGTGTGTGTACTACACTATGGAAAATGTTAAAACGACTAGGATATAAATACAAAAAGTGTAAATCAAAACGAAAAAATTTAGTAAAACGAACATATATATCTGCCTGGCGATTTAATTACTTGAATAAAATTGAAAGAATATCGAGAAGAGAGGCGGACTATAGTCTACTTAGATTAAACATTTATGCATTATTCTTAAGTCTGAGTTACTGCTATTCAAGTCACAAACTAAATCATCAGACTACCATAACGACTGTTTTACCAAACCTGCCACGTAATTGTGTGATTGTGATGGACTATGCACCATATCACACTGTTCAAACATATAAAAGCCCTAATATGGCAAGCCTCAAAGTAGATATGGTAGAGTGGCTTCAAAACAAGGGACTGTTGTTTTCACCAAATTTGCCAAAAATGTTTTATATGAATTAATAAAAAAAATAAAACCCATGTATAAAGCTGAAAAATTTATTAAATCACATGGTCATAATGTTTTGTAACTGTCCCCATATCACGTTCAACTTTACATGCCAAGTTTGAACCTGCAACCTCGTGCTTGAGATGCATGCATACATGCTCTTATATCCCGTTCCATAATTCCTGTCCCTACATTTCGGGAACGCAATTCGCATTGAAACATGCAACACTGTAAATTACAGGGCTACCAATCGGATCACGCGTCAAGTTACGATGAACGGACAATAACGTACAGACGACAATCTTCCATAGTAAAAAATTGGTCTATAGCAAGCCTCAAAAATTGAAAGTGACATTTAGGTTTTTAATTTATCTAAGGCAAAGGTATTTATTTTTTTCAGCCTAGTAGCCAGTGGCTGTAAATAATCCTCCCAGAACTTTGAAAATTTATCATTATTGGTTTAAACTTATGTACGTGTTCACAATGTGACCACGTACATAAATTTAAACCATTATTAACGTTTATTTAGATATAAAGAAATAAAATACAGAAATATTTATTAAGTCTTTTATTTTACCATTTCAGTGTAAATTTACAAGTGAAAGCAAATTCTTTACTTCTAGGCGCAAAACATCAATTTCTTTTAAATATTGCCACAGCCATTGAAACCACTATAATTACAATCAAATTTTTTATCGAAGGAGCTGATGGTTCTTTGCATATAGGTCACATATTCAATTCAATTGATGTAACAACTTTTCTCAAATATTTCTCCTTGTATTATTTATGGTTTGTGCTTGTTGCTCCCCCATTTACCAAATATGCAGCAATATTCAAAGCTTAAACTATTTAATAGCTGAGTGCTCCTTTTAGGCAGTTTTAAACCTGCAACAAAAATAAAATTTATTTAAAAAAGTAACATCGCGTGAGAATTGCAAAGGTCCTTTTTAGATACAGTCACTAAGGGTTAATTTTTCAATGGTCACATATAAGTTATTCATAAAATAAAATCCAACATAAAAAATGAGAATTACAATTGAATTAATAAAATAGTTCAATTGTTTGACTTCACATCAGCTTGTAAACAATCTACTATTGTACTAGGCAGATTAGCATTCACATTCTACTTTTTCGGTAGCCAGTTTAGACATGGCTATATTTTTAGATATCACAATCTGTCGAAAATCTATAACACAGGATAATATAGATAGGTGTATTTTGATGGCTACTTTAATTTGTTGTTTGTATAATAAGAAAAAGATGTGAGAAAAGTATAAATGAATATTTTCCTATATTGACATTCATTGTGTCAATCCTCCTTATTTCCAGAAGTAGATGGCATGGGCATTTCTGCATGTATCAAAATATATATTATTATCATGAATACTGAAAATAGATCAAATATAAATACTCTTTCCTCAGTTACCATCAGATTTGCATGAATTAGATATGGGGTAATATTCTAATCTGACTAAAAAAATCTCACTTTGTAGATTCATAATATGCGCCTAAAATTATCATGCATTTGAAAGAGAATTGTCAGGAGTTTGGTCAAGTCAGTCACACACCATTTAGTGACACTGCTACTAGTTATGTCAAGTGCAATAAAACAATTTATTAAAAGTCGAAATGCCATCTTATGTCTTTAGACATTGTAAAATTATTATGCAAATGTAAGGTTAAAATGTATCATTTAACATAACTACTTTTACAGATTTTATAGCGTTTCATTTAGTTGATTTTAATTGAATTATGGGTGCTTTCCAGTTTTTAATAGCTGAACGTACTCCAGGTAACACTGACATTGGGATGTCAATCACCTCAGTCACCTGAAACGTTGGGAATTAAAATCAACTAACTTTAATGCGATAAGTTCTGTACAAGTAGTTTTATTCAATGTGTAGTGTTCGAGTAAATATAAGGAATCATAAAGCATCATTGACTTCAAACACTAAATCTGTATCTAATAAAAGTCATTGAGTATAGCACACAAAATATTCAGTCAAATAAATATATCTTCATATATTTATTTGACTGAATATACTTTCTGTCAAAAAATTTTGAGGTGTCAACCTCCATCATTTTAATATTTTATAAATTAGATGGCATCATGGGCATCAGAATACTTATAAATAAAAATGACATATTAATGAGGCACATTACAATAGTGGGTATATAAGGTATTGCATTATTTACCGATTGCAACTACAAAGTTATACTTGTATGCATTGACAGTGATGACATATAGTTCTGAGATGTGGTTTACTGCTGGACATATAAGGAAGCTCAAGGTTGCTTAGAGTGCTATGGAGTGAGCTGTGCTCAGGGATTTACCACATGATAAACTTAGAAATGAGGGTATTTGCAGTAGAACCCAAGTAAGTGACATAGCGGATTAATAATCTGAAGTGGCAATGGACCATCAATATAGCTCGAAGAACCGACAGCCAATGGAGAAAAAAGGTTCTCAAGTGGCAGCCTTGTGCTGGTAGCCAAAGTGTAGGGCAGCTCCCCAGTAGATGGGGTGACAATCTGGTAAGATATACTGGAAGTCGATAGATGCTGGTGGCTCAGGACTGTGCTTTGTGGTATTCCTTGGGGGTGGCCAACGTTCAACTATGGACTTATAAATGGCTGTCATGATGATGATAAAGTAAGTTTCGTTAACAGTAGAATAAAAGGAAACAAAACCACTAAAAGTAAAACAAGTTTTTATAAAACTTATACAGATATTATCCCATTTAACATTCTTACTTTTAACTTCCGATATTTTCAGTGCTATGCAGCACCCATAACACCTATGACCATTATAAGTTTTATTCAACATGTTGTATTTGTATTCTTCATCAGATGTTAAAGTCAACTGCCAGAAATTCACCTCTTTTGATGGAACTAATATGGAATGCCTTGTTTCCAGTAAAAAGTCTCCAGATGTCTACACTTATCATGCAAAACACAGCAGCATTAGGCTGCTATTTTACACGGGTATTTTGTGAGATGGTGGTTCTACCCTAGTCGAGTTGATCCATTCATACTACCACCATAATAAATCTTCATATGGTATATGACTACAACACATGATGTTAGTCAATCAATCAATCAACTTTTATTTGCCAACCACGTGTACATAAATGGTCTTATAATAATAACAATTTGTCTCAACTTAGTATTCTTTTTTTAGGCATTGCAAATTTGAAAAAGTACAGATAAAATAAGTTATTAAATACAAATATTATAGAGAATTTAGATTTTGGAGAGAAGTTTTACCTTCTAATATATTCTGGTGAAACTGGGAGCTGCTGTCCATTGTTTGAGCACAAATGTGCTTTACATGTAAACCATGTTTTTTCTTTTGGGAATAAGAGTGGTCAATGGTCAAATCAACATATTCTGAAAATAAAACAATTATATTAAAAGCAGGATCCTTAATATATTATTAATAACAAGACATCTTAGTGTAGCTGGTCTATATTGCCTTTTAAAAAAAAGGAAAATAAAGATAAAAAAGTCTACTTATAACTGTTTCATTATACAGGCACTATATCAGAAAATATTCACCACTGTTAATGATAATAAGACTTGTTCTTTTCTATTTATAGATAACATCTATTAAACAAGAAACACCAAATGTTTTGGGACTAAAAGAAGGGATATGTTACTAACTAGTTTTGTGTTTTTTTAGTTATTAATATGGAGTTTTTTTTTAATTTATAAAAGAAAACAGATAAGATCAGATAATCATATAAATTAATTGATTATACATATAGTCTTTCTGTTGACTTTGATTTTATTTATAGGAATTTAGAGAAATCAAACCACGCTCGTTGTACCATAGAATAATAGAGAGAGTTTATTATTTTATAGAGCTGTCATAGACTACATTGACCATTGATTGTCATAGGTCAGTTAAACATCGGCTAAGAAAAGGCGGCAAATTTAAAATTAGTTTAACACTTTCAAATATTTTCATTTGAAATAAAGACTTCTGAGACATGCCAACTTTTTACACAATAAAATCAGGGTGATATGCTTGAAAGCAAAGTAGGTATAAATTTGTAATGTACATAACCAAGTAAATTATAATTTAGTACTGTAAAATACATGCTGTGGAATTACCAATTTTTTCTTTTGTGATATTTATTTGGACAGTATTTAGGTACAAATATAAATGATAGTTTATACTTTTTTTTTTAATAACTATATGGCCCTTGGTATTGTGATAATGTCACAATAATTCTGCCAATGTCCGGTCTTCGGTCTGTCACACCTTGTCTTGAGGCTTTCCGGTGGAAAAGGAGTTAGTGGTTTTTAGGTGAGAATGTGGATAAAAACAAAGCAACTAAATATATGAATTGAGGACCACACAATATAGAGTAAAAATCTAGTTAAAGGAGGGTATTAGCCTGGGCAGGGAATATAGAATTAGGTCAAGCTAAATTTAGTACACAATAATTATACTTTAATATTATACATTCGAATATATTTTGAGATTGTATTAACATATATGGAATTGGGGATAGTTAAGAGGGAATTGATATTAACTGGTCGAGGGATTGTTTTGGGAAGGATGTCATATAAAGAAATTGGGTGATTTTGACAACTGAAGAAAATGTGGTCTGGGGAACCTTCATCCAGACCACATTCACAGAGGGAATGATCTTTGATTCTAATTTTAGCTAGGAATACAGGAGTGCAGACATGCCCGAGCCTTAAACGACAGATTGTAGATGTGATTTGTTTGTTCAGAAACCTAAATTTGAAAAACCAAGGTTTTGGAGGAATTTGGAGTTGGATTTTACCAAAGTAGCTACCTTTACTATGTCTGGATATGCTCCAATCTCTGTCCCAAGAATTCTTTAATTCAATTTGAGCTAATGATATTAAATCATGAGAGTAATTCATTAAATGAGAAGGGCAGCCAGTATCTACCGCTCCTTTGGCCCAGGAGTCAGCCTGTTCATTTCCTTCTATGCCACGATGACTAGGATCTCTACCTCAAGCCCACTCTTATTACAATTTAGTATGAGTTCTTTAATTTTCAGTATCAATGGGGAGATGGATTTCATTTTAGATATATTGCTCTGTAACGACATTAGGCAGTTTTTTTAGAATCAGTAAATAAAACTGATTTAGGAATTTTATGGGAAAAAATGTAGGATATAGCCTCATATATGGCTACAGCTTCCCCTGTGAAAACAGAAGCCTGAGGAGGGCATCTATAGTTAAGGACAATTTTATATTTGGGAATCCAGACTGCAGAACCGACACATTTGAATGAAGGCAATTTGGAAGCAACAGTAAAAATATATAGCCAATCAGGCCATTTTTTTGCCACTAGGTTATAGAAAGTTCTGTTTGCAGTTGGAGAATTTTTATTAATGTTTAAATTCAGAGTGATTTTAGGATTTAGTAATATAGCATCATAGCAGGTTTCAAAATAGGGTAGAATTGGGGATGTAACACAAGGATACTCAATATTTTTTAATCTATTAAGAGATTTAAGAATAGGTGGCCAGCTTTTATTAGACCAATAGGAGTTGTTTACAACTAATAGTAGCAAGGATTCTAGTTTACGATGTAAGGGGTGAGATGATAGTTGGAGTTTTTGAGATAAATCTATCAGCTAGAAACTGTCTTCGTAAAGAGAGAGGGGGATCAACACATTCTACTTGTAAGGCATTTTTAGGAGTTGATTTCATTGTGCCTGTGATAACACGTAAACATCTTGTTTGGATAGCTTCAAGCCTACTAAGGGCCGATTTGTTGCAGGGCTCCAGGAGAAAAGAACCATAGTCGAAGTGACTACGGATGATGGCATTGTATAGGATTTTTGACACATGGGGTGAGAACCCCACCATACGCCAGAGAGAGATCTAAGAATGTTAACACCTTTTTCACATTTGTCACTGATGTAATTAAAGTGAGCAGTACCGGTCATATGACAATCTAAGTAAATACCTAAAAATTTTACTTTGTTAACAACTGGAATAGATTCACCATTATATGAGATATCAATAGTAGGGATAACACGTTTTCTACTAAATGTTATTATTTTGCTTTTAGAAGGTGAAAGAGAGAGGCCATGGTCAGTAAGCCATTGATTAAGATAATGTAATCCTCTGTTAAGATGATGGGAGGCCGTTAGAATATCAGGAGCCGTTACATAGATAGCAAGATCATCTGCATATTGTAATATGTCACAGAAAGACGAAATTGAATGTTCCAGGTCATATGTGTAAATATTGTAAAGAATAGGGCTTAAAACTGAGCCCTGTGGTAGACCCTTCCAAATTGTTCTGGGCGAGGTTAAGATTCCTTTATTGCGAATTTTGATAGATCGTCCCATGAATAGATTGTAAATGAAGTGAACAGTCTTCGTAGGGATGTTTAGATGGAGCATTTTCTGCCTGAGCACCGGAAGGAGAACACTGTCATAGGCAGATGATATATCAAGGAAACAACACACCAAGTATTCATTTTTAGAAAAAGCCAACCTAATATCTGTAGTTAGGATACTCAAACTATCTAATGTGCTTTTCCCTTTTCGAAAACCAAATTGACTTTTTGCAAGGATGTTATTATGTTCCAAAAACCATTCAAGTCTGTTTTTAATTAAATGTTCTAAAATTTTACAAAAAGTAGATGAAAGAGCAATTGGGCGGTATGAAGAAGCTTCTTTGGGATCTTTTCCGGGTTTAAGGATAGGTATAACAATTTGGTTTGACCATGACAGAGGAATATTAGAAGATATGTAGATATTGTTCAGAATTTGGAGAAGAAAAGACTTAATTTACATAAACATGCATAGGGTATGCCATCTTCTCCTGGAGCAGAGGATTTTAAGCCAGATAACACAGACTGTAGTTCAGACAATGAGAAGATTAACTCATTATTGTTGATGCTAGACGGGACTGGAATCGGTGGACATATTGCATTTTGATTAGGAACAAAAGGAGGAGCTAGCATATCAGAGAAGACTTCTAACCATGATAGAGAGTTATCAGAAATGTTGCTATCAGAAGTAAGAGATTCACGAATTTTTTTTTATATTTTTCCAAACTATTGTTACTGGTGTATTAGGGGACAAGGATTCACAAAATTTTTTCCATCCACTTTTTTTCTTTTTGGAAAGAAGTCTCCTTGTTTGAGCAGAGGTTTTTTGAAATAGTATAAAATTATTGGTTGTCATACAGTGATTGTAAAGTTTTTCTGCAGCTTTTCTCCTTTTAATCATAGTGGTGCATTCAGCATCCCACCATGGAGGGGAGGCAAGGTTCTTGCTGTAGGGTTTTTTGATTGGGATAAATAAGTCAGCTGCTTCAGTTATATATTGTACCAATAAAGAGTAAGAAGTTATTGGGTTGGTTGAGGAGTCAACCTGCATTTGGGTAAATTTAGAATCTAAGAATTTAGTGAAATTAGTCCAATCTGCATTTTGGAGCTTATATTTAAGGAGGGGCGTAGTGGAGGGAAAAGGAATAACCGCATAGGGTTTGGTAATAAGAATGGGAAAGTGATCACTTCCATATGTTTGATTGAGAGTTTTCCAAGAAAGCTGAGGGGCTAGACTAGAAGAGCAAGCTGTTAGGTCGACAGCAGACCTAGGGTCTAGTCCTGGATATACTCTATGAGTAGGGGAACCATTGTTAATGATGCAAGCATTGATATCTTCAAAAATTTGAATAAGTTCTGAAGAGAATAATCACAAAAATGTGACCCCCAAGATACATGATGTGAATTAAAATCACCGGTAATAATAAAAGGGGGAGGTAACAAAGAAAAGAGAGAGGATAGTTCTTGAATTAAGTGAGTATTTGGATGAGGGATATATATTGAAATAATGTTGATTCCTGCAATTTTTGCAGCTACAGCATTGATGTTTTGGCTATGAGAAGGGAGTGTAATTTGAGAAAAAGGTAGCGATTTTTTTATGAGTAAGCAACAACCACCATAACCATCATTTCTATCTTCACGGAGGCAGGTAAAGCCTTGCAAGCGAAATTTGGAGCCAGGAAGGAACCATGTTTCAGAAATAGAAGCAATCGAGATTGAATATTTATTTATTAGGAAGATGAGTTCTGATTTTTTAGGGTGCAAGCTTCTACAGTTCCACTGTAGAAGATGGAGGTCTTTTGTTTGAGTCATTTATATTATCTATTAAACTAGCGAGATTAAAAATTTTTTCCGCAACGTTGTTCGGTAGTGAGTCTGACATTTTCAAAATTAAATTATTGAGGAGAGAAATTAGGCATTCAACAAGATTTTCATTTGGAGATATTTGATTGTGTGTATTGGATAATGCGCATCCATTTGGAGTAGAGGATGGACAGTCTGCAACTATTCTTTGATGGGCTTGTTGGTCATATCCCTTGGGGATTCTAGGGATGGGGCGGGGAGATTGGAAAACGGTTTTTCTATATGCCTGTGACATGATGGGGAGGTTGAAGGAGGTAGTAGAAGTAGGTGAAGGCTGAGTAGAGGCCACTTCAGAATATGGTTTTTGAAGATTGTTCAAACGAATAGATGGGATTTTGGCTGACGCTTCTATATAGGATACATTTTGTTCTGACATCATAACTTTGATAGATTTCTGTCTATGGTGTTCTGGACAATTTTTATTATTAGCAAAGTGATTTTTGGAGCATAACAGACAAGTGGCTTCGCTTTCAGGAACAGAACAACTTGCTCCAGTATGTTCTTGGGCACAACGGAAGCAGCGTGGTTTGGAGCGGCATTGATCAGCTACGTGGCCAAATCGACAACACTGTTTGCACTGGATGGTGGGGAGTTGATAAGTTTCAACAGTAAGGGATGTGAAGAATGCATATACGTATTTGGGGAGTATCTGGCCTTCAAATGTCAAAACAATAGAATGAGTAGGAACCCATATAGGGGATGATGACCCTTCAGTAAAAGTTTTTCTCTGAAGACGGCGAGCTTTTAGGATTTTACCACAACCAGGGGGGAAGCTCAATAGCTTCTGCAAGTTCTTCCATTGACCAATCCACAGGGACACCGCGGATGACACCCATTCAAGAAACATTATAAGATGGAATAGTTGCAATCAATTTTTCTTTTGCGAGCAATGAATTATTAAGGAATTTGTTAGCCTTATCTGCTGAGCAGAATTCAATAGAGATGCGATTTCTACCAACACTTTTGACTCCTCCTTTTTTAATGTTTCCTATATTATTTTTAGACAAGCATAAACCTATTTTAATAGGTCGAAGTGATAGCCCTAATCTAGGGTCTGACGAAAACCGGGAGATGTGGACAATGAAAGGGCCTTGATCATTTGGCCCATACATTCTAAGATTTTGTTCTAGGCAGGGATGTTTATATATAGTATTTATTGATGCTGTTAAATCAACTACAGAATTCTTTTTATATAATATTGGATCATATGTTCGAGTCTCAGCATGTCTTTTTTTACCACGATCACAATCATTATTATCACTTAATCTAAAGCACATGTCTACATCGGGAGGGTCAGGGGGTTTCTCACGGGGAGACCCCGTTTCGTCACCCATAATTGAGTGTATTGTTCGAAATAACTATATCTTATAAACGTAATCTACTTACAACAGAGGAATCCACCACCACAAAATGAAGGAATTAAGGAAAATTAACCAAATACCGAAAAGCACTCACAAGTACCACTTGACCGTTCGCCATTTTTTTTCTTCACCTAGTTTATACTTGTAGTGACACTTATATATTGTCACCATAACTTTCACATTTTGCATTGTAATAGTTTTTAGGCTACAGTATGTACAATATGTTTAATATATGACATTACTGGTGTTCATATTAATAAAATTAATGGAAAATGATAATCAACTCGCCTGCCAAGTTTGAAAACCAAGGCATATATACTACTCATGCGGCAACTATGACAAAATCTTCCCTACGTGGCAATCTATGGGGGATGCCTGCAGTCAGCAGTAGGCTTTCATAGGATGTATATTTATAGGAATAATGAATTAAGAAAAAATAAATTTAGAAAAATTACTGACCGGTCATGATCTCAGATTCTGTAACAACGTGAGATATGCATCCTGGTAGGGCAGTTACTTTGATCTTAGATCCTGGTGAATACCAGATTTATTCGGGATAAGGGTTTTCTTTTTTCTTTTTAACAAATCGTAGCTCAATGTGTCGGTAGCACACATCATCATCATCAGCTTGCAGCAGTCCACTGCTGGAAATAGGCCTCTCACAAGGCGCGCCACGATCTTCGGCCACACGCATTCAGTTTCTATCAGCAACCTTGCGCAGATCTTCGCTCCATCTGGTCAGAGGCGTCCCACACTACGTTTGTCTAGACGCGGTCTCCACTCCATAACACATATATAATAAAAAGTAACACACATGTAACTTATTATTATATAAGTTCTTGTACATAACCCTTGAATTTTTTACATATTTAACTGTATGCTGTCGTCGTGTAATGGCCGGTGCATAGATTACTGACTATATACCGGTGGCCGCCAGTGTTGCCGTTTGGACAATCTAGTTTGTGGCTAAATAGAATAAAAAAGTGGCCAGCTTTTAAAAAAAATCGTAATCTAAAAGTAGCTAGAAGTGGCTAATATCATAATATCCTTTGCCTACTTTAATATTCTATATTGATAATTAAATAATATACAAGGTTAGGGATAAGTGGGTTTAATTAAAACCGGATCTAATATACTTAAGTTAATTAAGTATTTATTAAAACTAACAATAATGTTTGTACGTATCTACAATTAAAATTTAGTAACTAATTAAATTATTTGAAAAAAAATAAAAATTAATAATCAATTTGTAGGTCTGCAATGTCATCTGGTAATTCTATAACCTCTTCGTCAATGGGTGATGATGATGTAGATGGTGTTACGATTTGTTTTAAAGGTTTGACAGTTTTTTTTAATTTTTTTTAAAACCTCAGGCGGTAAAACATAGTTGTGACAATTTTTCTTCTTTATTTTTAATTGATTTCTAATCATTATTATAGAATTGAGTGTCAATGAACACATTCTATTTCTCAATTTATTTTTTACAGTGTTCATCACGCTGAACAGCCTTTCTACTTCCGCATTAGAGTGAGGAAGGGACATTGCAGCAATAGCCAAGTCAGCTAGTTCTCGAAATGTATTAACTCCTGCTGCATTCTTGTATTTTAAGACTTGCGCCCAGAATTTAACACTGTCTCCTGCAGTTTCCCATTCTATGAATTGTATAGTTTTCCATTGTTGAACAATTTTATCTGTCTTTTGGTCATCGAATCCCAATTCTCTTGCTAATCCAACCAGTGCATGAGGATCCTTGATCTGTTTTAATGTGTTCTCTGGACTTAAGAGTGTTACTTTTGCTAGGATCTCGTAATTAGAAGGTATTCTGTTCTGAATTTCTTGTACCAACTTGACACTGAAGTCGATGCATCGTTTTTTGATATTAGAAATTGCTTGCGGAGATAAGTTGCTATTACTGGCATGAGATTCGAAAAGATGTCCCAAATGTGCAACTGGATCTAGATGATCTTCTACTTTGATAGTGAGGAAATCTTTGTCTGTTGTCGCGGCGCCTGGTATTATTATTCTAACGCAGACAGATCGTAACAAGGTCATCAGAGTTTCTAACAGTTTGACAGGATCAATATTTTCACCTTCAAATACCTTAATGCCAATTTGAACGTCGTGAAGAATACTTTTCAAAAAACATAAGTAAAGACGATTACCCTCGTCATTGTACATTTCCCAAAGAAGTCCCGCTGTATAGCACTTCTCTCTGGCCAAAGAAAAATGTAGTTTTAACTCGTTCCATTGTGCCAATATTCTCAACACAGCAGGCTCTATTGATAACCAACGGGTGTCACAAACCTTTAATATTTTTAATGGTTCATCCCCGCAGTTAATTGTTTGAAACAGCGCTTTATATTCGTCTCGGCGTTTTGGAGAAATGGAGAACCAGTTGTACGTCTCTCTTATCAGAAATTCTATGTTACGTGGCAGATTGCTTTCAGACGCATGGCTGACCGCCAATTGCAAAGAGTGGCAGATGCATCTAATGAGGATCAAATTTGGTAAATTATATTCTCTCTTCAAAATTTCAATTACGCTGTTATTTCGGCCCGTCATGACCGAGGCATTGTCGGTGCCGATCCCAATCAAATTTTGTATTGGAAGACTTTGTGACTCCAAACATTTTACTAAAGATGTGACAATACCTCTCGCATCAGCTCTTTCAATAGGCTCCAGAGACAGAAATGATGACACAATATTATTCGTATTCAGGCTAAAATATCGTATTATTATTCCCATGTATTTTGAGACGCTAACATCCGTAGATTCATCTAAAATAATACTATATTTCTGCGTGCCAATATCTTTTAGAAGAGTATCCTTAAAATGCGGCGCCAGCACTTGATTTATAACTTGCGTACATTTAGTTCTATGCATTTTTATATCTTTGGCACACTTTGAATCATGAAAAACTTCTTTACAAAGGTCTGTAAGGTGGTCAGTGTTGGATATGGAAGTATGTTCAGCAATGAACAAGGCAAGCTGGCCTTCAGCTTTTTGACTGTTCTTTGAACCATCATCAGGTGTAGAGGTAAACTGGATCTGTTTATTTTTTGTGATTAATTCACATTTTGCTTTGTGTTTTTTAGATTCTCTGTGCTTACGTAAATCATAAATTTTGGCAGCAATTTCTACATGACAATACTTGCAAAAGGCTTTCGTTGGACTATCCGCTATTGGCTTTATCCACTGTTTAAAGTCTTCGTCATTCTCCCATTCAGTCCTATATTTTTGAATGTAGCTCTTTTTCTTGAGAGGAACATCCATGATATTTCCAATAACTTTCCAAGAACTCAAGACTCTCAATTCACCTTTAAAACTTAACAAAAATGAAAAATGTAAGAACTATCCACGCGTGAGAGGCTACGGCTAAACAAGAACAATGCGATCTATCGTTTCGACTTTCGGTACTATATGAGTGGAGTTGGGGAAACCCCGATCATAGATTACACCTGCGGCGCGGAGAGTGAGCGGACCGCGGTAGTGTTGCCTTCTCAGCAAAAGGCGGTAACCACATGTTTCTTTAAAAGAACTTAGTAGCTAACAAAAATTACCAGAAGTAGTTAGAAGTAGCTAGATTCGTTTTGGTGGCTAAAATTGATTTTTTTTTTGGCTAAAACCTTTGAAAATCCGCTAGATCTAGCCACAAAGTGGCTAAAACGGCAACACTGGTGGCCGCGGCGCTTGCCGCGTCACGTGCATAGCGGTTAGCGCAAAGGTACTCTGTGGGTTAGCGGTATGTTCCGAAATACAACGCAGTGTACTGTCCAATGCAAATGACATCATCATTTGACAGTTTGACACTTTATTGTACTAGCGTGCCGCCGCCATATTGTGTCGGATATCCGGCCATAATAAAAAAAAATTAATTGTGTGTTTGCCGAATGAAGCATGCCAGAATTTGTTTCTATTTATTCAAATACAAAAAATTATAGAATAATTGATGGTATATCCATTAGGTGGATATAATGATTTTTGGAGCACAAAATGACAAAATAATCGCCAACACTTTTCCAAATGGCGCAAAAGTATGACGTCATATACTGTCCAACTCCAATGTTTTGGAACGAATCACCAGTATAGCGTCGATTCATGACGTCATTTGCATTGGACAGTACACTGCGTTGTATTTCGGAACATACCCTAGATAAATAAATATGTAGGTCACGTGGTGGGATGTGGACGGAAATGTCAAAACAAACGTCAATCTAACGCCCTGTCCGCAATGCGATATTTCACCGCACGTTTTTATTCTCGCAATTCTGTAACACATTGAATCTTACACCCTGTCCGCACTGCGATATTTCACCGCGCGATTTTTATTCTCGCGTATTATATTCCGTGATCGGAATTACACTTATTACGCACTGCGAATAAAATTTCGTACGATTTTTGTCAGTTCGATGCAGTTCCCGATTGAGACGAACGTCTAAAATTAATAAAAGAAAATTTTTTATTTACCTGATACTACGGCGGCGGCGGCGTGACAAACCTATCGTAAGATGTCATGAACATTGGATTCACCCATTTACGGCCTTGAAACCTATGAAAGAGTTTTTCTACATAAAATATCAAGAGCTGCGAGAATATAATAAAAAGTTTTTAGGATATTACAGAATGACTACAAAATCATTCGATAATTTACTACGACTAGTTGGTCGGGATATTACCTATCAAGATACGAATTGGAGAAAAGCAATTTCAGCTGAAGAGAGACTCTCGATAACTCTAAGGTAAAATGTTCCATTCTTATAGGTACTAGGTCGATGCACAGTAGTTTAAGCTAAAATATATCTAAGCATTTTATAAAAGTCAATCTTTTGATTGTTTCTTCGAAACAATTGAAACTGCACCCTAATTTCTTTGAGCTCAGTTTGATTTTTATCAAATGCTTAGATGTATTTAATCCATCTCTGTCATTTTGGCGCTGATAATACCATTTATTTTAAATTTTCACGTTCTCTTAATTTATCCCCCCCAGCCCCCCCCCCCCTCCCATTTGATATTGTACATTCCAAAGTATATTTAATAACTGACGGAGGTAAATAAAAACAAGGTTTAATCATACAGCATCATTTATTTATAAGCAATGTAACTTTTATTTAAATAAAATATAATCTTTCATGTCAAAACCACTCCCCTCTACTACGAATGTAGAATGATTAAATGAAGTATGTGGAAAATTTGACAGCGAGTATTGGGATTGAGGAGACGGATCAGGCGGAGATTGAGGAATGACAGATGAATTACGAGATGGTGTGTATTGGGTTTGAGGAGACGGATCAGGCGGAGATTGAGGAATGACAGTTGAATTACGAGATGGTGTGTATTGGGTTTGAGGAGACGGATCAGGCGGAGATTGAAGAATGACAGTTGAATTACGAGATGGTGTGTATTGGGTTTGCGGAGACGGATCAGGCGGAGTTTGAGGAATGACAGTTGGATTACGAGATGGTGTGTATTGGGTTTGAGGAGACGGATCAGGTGGAGATTGAGGAATGACAGTTGAATTACGAGATGGTGTGTATTGTGTTTGAGGAGACGGATCAGGCGGAGATTGAGGAAAAGATGGTGGGTATTGGTAAATTTGGGGAGAAGGAGATTGACGGATAGTATTTGGGTAGGGTGATGGCGTATTTGGGTTGTAAGATGAATACGATGATGATGATGATTGATATTGAGACATAGCGGATCTGACTCTAGGCGGTATAAAATTTTGTGGTGAATATTTAGTTGCTCTGTTAAGTGCATTCAGAATTTCAATTTTCGCGTAATGTTTCTGGTCTGTTGAGAGATTCTTGAGCATTGGTATGATCATTTCACAAAATGAAACATCCTCATCATAAGTTTTATCCTGCAATAATTTCAATAACTCATCATCGCTATTATTCTGAATTTTAGTCTTTTTACGCATGCTCGTTTTAAGTCTTCTATTTCGTGAAGCTTCTGTGTCAGTATCTTCGTTGGATTGATTTGTAAGGTCTTCGGCATTACTGTTAGTGCTTTCTGTGTCTTTAATATTATTTGTCGTATCTCTCATTGATTTTTGAGTGGCTAAAAATGAAAGTGCTCCCATGTGTATGTATGGTCTTTTTTTTTCTTTGCGGCTTGACCCGAAACTACCATTTTATCAGCTGCCACCTCCTTGAATTATGTATCTTTAAGATTTTTCCATTTTTTTTTTGCACATCAGCTCCTGTAAAAGAAAATAAAATAAGGTAATTGTTGTGTAGATAAATAATAAACTATAATTTGTTTGAATTTTATATTATTGGTGTTACATATTTTGTTGTAATTATTGCGGGTACTTGGCTTCAGGAAATAGCTACTATTCGCTATATTACGAATATCTAATTGGTATCTCTACAATTGGTGAAATTATAGAAGACACGTGTGAAAGACTATGGTCTTGTTTACAATCTTTATACATGCCAGAACCAGATGAAAGAACTTGGTCCCATACTGCCGAACTTTTCTATAAAAGAACCCATTTTCCACATTGCTTGGGAGCGGTGGATGGAAAGCATATAAGGTGCGAAAAGCCTAATGGCGCGGGTTCTGAATTTTATAATTATAAACAATATCATTCCTTAGTTTTAATGGCGGTGGCTGATGCAAATTATTATTTCATCAGTGTTGACATAGGTGCTTACGGCAGCAGTAGTGACTCTACCGTTTTTAAAAATTCTGCATTTGGAAAGAAGCTTGAAGGTGGTCAGTTAATACTTCCATCACCAACTTACCTACCAAAAGATGAAAATGGGGAAAAAATGCCTTATGTTTTTGTTGGAGATGAAGCGTTCGCTCTCTCAGAACACATAATGCGACCATACCCCAGAAGAAACCTATCTGTAACTCAAAGAGTTTTTAATTACAGACTCACACTAGCAAGAAGATTTGTAGAATGCACTTTTGGCATACTTACTAATAAATGGAGAATTTTACATCGGGCTTTAGATGTAAAACTAACAACTTGTGATCAAATAATTAAAGCATGTTGCATTTTACATAATTACGTACGCAAACATGATGGAATTTGGTTTAAGGACAAATTGTATGGGACCGAGTTACAAAGTTTGCGCCCTACTCCTGTGAGATCTAGAATATCCAGCATTGAAAATAGACAATATTTTGCAGAATATTTTGATTCACCGAAAGGGTCAATTCCATGGCAATATGAAAAAATATAAAATATAAACGTCTACCCATATTATAGGTATATATTCTATATAAAACTACAGACCAACAAAAAATCTTTGATTATATACATGTCTAGACGGACACATTGACCGTACCGAACGACTCGAAAAAAGTCTACTATAATTATTGATAGACTCGCTTCTCACCTACGCCAGTGTCATTTGAGTCACCTATGGATAATAAGCTCACGAAAAATAATTAATTATGCCGGTTTGTGCTATCAAATGCCAGTGCGCATACTCCTATAAGATTCAATGTGTTACAGAATTGCGAGAATAAAAACGTACGGTGAAATATCGCAGTGTGGACAGGGCGTTATAGGAGTATCCGTACTGGCGGTAAAAAAATCACGCGGAAAAAAATCTGTGATTTGATACAAATTGAACGCGATGCGGCGCGGATTTATTTCCGCGCGAATGTTTTGTACAGTATATAGTAGTTATGGCTATGGCCGCACTGCGAAATAAAATCCGCGCGTTTCGCTCAGTCGTGTACTGGCGCTATTGGCAGGATGTCGCGCGCTTCGTCTCCCGCCCGATCGGGAGCCGCAGATGAGTTAGAAAATGACGACATTGATATTGAGCAATTAATCACGTTGATGCACAGGAGACCTCCCCTGTGGGACAAATTTAATCCAAAGTACCACGACAGGATATTGAAGGCAAGATTGTGGGAGGAAATATATCAAGACATATATTTTAGTTGGGAACAATGCAGTGTTGTTGAAAAAAAAACAAAAAGGTAAATATATTTTTTTTAATTTGATGACGTTTACAAATTAAATATTTTTATTTATAACCTTTGATTATATACCTACATGTCTAGATTGAGCAATGCAAACAAACTTCGCGCAAAAACCGGCCCGAATTACGTGATATGTGTGAGTACCGCTCGTGTACTTATTGTAGTCAAACTGTCAAGATGTGCGTGTTTAAAAGTATATTTATAAGTACTACTGCATCTTTTTATGATTTACAAAGATAAATAAATAAATATTAAAATAAAATATTTTTATTCATTAACAAAATGTTTAAAAATTACAAAAAGATGTAATGATATTTATAATGTGTCTCCCATAGTTTCGCTAAGTTTCCCTAATATTAAACTGGCAACACAAGCTAATCAGACTAACCTAAACAGTAACGAATTAAAAAACTGTGTTTTCTTAAAATAAAGTAGTTAAATAATATAATTTACTTCTTTACTTCCCACGTAATTGCGATACAATTTGATAGCACAAACCGGCATAATTAATTATTTTTCGTGAGCTTATTATCCATAGGTGACTCAAATGACACTGGCGTAGGTGAGAAGCGAGTCTATCAATAATTATAGTAGACTTTTTTCGAGCCGTTCGGTACGGTCAATGTGTCCATCTAGACATGTATATAATCAAAGATTTTTTGTTGGTCTGTAGTTTTATATAGAATATATCGTCGCTTTGGTGGTGAAGAGAGCCAAGCCACAACTTTGTACAAAGTGAAATAAGTATACTATTCGAATCAAAACAATGTGATTTTTACAGTGGTGAATAGAGCGAACTGACTGTAGTTAAGGTAAAAAAAATAATCAAAAAGGTGAAAAGATGTTAACAGAAATACCACACATTTCTTTATGGTATAAAGAGGAATACAATCCGCATAGCTTAGTTAACTTCTGGAAATAGGACAGTGGTTGTAATCAGTAGTGAAGAAAGTCAAGCTGCTTATATCACTAGTTTTTGAACGAACTCAATGTATCCCTGCATTTAAAAGCGCTATTTTGTATGGCTTGACATCTGTCGTGATCTTATTGAGATTCATATTTATTTATTTGGTTATTTTGCATAATGTGTGTGTTTTACTGTTATTATAAAAAATATGTAGTACAACACGTATTTCTCGTGTACAAAATGATGGAAATTTAAAAACATTCATATTCATATTATTTATTGCATCCATAATTTTGCAGTTAATGTGTTGAAAACATTTTAAGTTTTTACTTAAAACTACGAGATCATTATGGGCCCTGCAGGGCACGGTAGAGGAGGGCCGTTTTAATGAAACAATAATGATGAATACACTATATAATATAGCAACTGTAGGTATTCTAGGTAGGCATTTAAAATTTGCTGTTGTGTGTTTGTGTGTTTACAATGTGTTTACAAATTAAAAATTCCTTTACTAGTTTATTTATAAAATTAGTGAGTTTTTCCATTTATTTATCGAGTTTGGGAGTTTGTTAACAATTGTGATGGACATGACAAAGGGATCTGATGAATGTAGTTTAAGACAAGATATGAGTATAGTCTGTTTTTCGTTATGGTGTAATTGGTATCTGGTATTACTTTCACCTCGTTTGATTTAAAATTCTGGGTACTTTTTAATGAATTTGCAGATTTCCAAGATATAAATGCACGGTACGGTAAGTATTTTATGTTTGACGAAATATGGTTTGCAGCTATCAGTATTTTGTGTATTAAATATTATTCGTATTAGTTTTTTTTGTAGGGTTAAAAGATCAGAAACGTCTGTGCTATTTCCCCATATGATAACCCCGTAGCAGAGCCACGAAATAAAAAAAACTGAGACTTGAAAGTAAAGAACATGTTTCTCAGTCAGGTAAAAAAGGTGAGAGAAAAAGCTGTTAAGGAATTTCCCTGTAGGTGTCATTACAAATGCAATGATACATTTACTTTGAATGATAGAACATTTTTTAGGGTTTTTTGACTTTAAAGCCCATTTGGCTCTATCATCTTGATAGAGCCAAATGGGCTTTTATAAACCGCTCAGTCAGTAAAGAGCTACCAAAAAGAAGTTACAAGTCGAAAGGCTCTAGTTCTCTAGTTCAGTGGCAGCTGATGTTCCTGATAAGAGAAATTATACTCATGTTTATACTTTGACATTTTTGATTGAACCCTGCATCAAATAAAATTTCTGAAGAACAAAAGAATATTATTCGTGATCACATCAAGTCCTAACCTGTAGTAGACTCTCACTACTGCCGAAGTTCATCTAAGTGGAAATATCTGCCATCTGGCCTGACTGAAAATCGCTTGTATCAAGACTATATTAAATATTGTGAAGAGAACGGACCATTACCTGTATCATCTTATTATTATAAACATATTTTTACTACTGAGTTCAATTATGGATTCCATAGGCCAAAAAAGACCATTGTGATTATTGCGCTCAATTTAAAACAAATCACCAGAAGAGAAACTCCAAGAACGAAGTAATTACGACTTACATTTAATAAGAAAAACAGAAACTAGAGAACAGAAAAGAGAAGACAAGGCGAGAGGTAAGACTGCTCCAACGTTTTGTGCTTACACTATGGATTTAAAAAAAATCTTCCTTACCCTACAGTTAGAGATTAGTCAATTGTATTATAAAAGAAATTAAAAACATAATTTTACCAGTTATGACCCTGCTTAAGGCACCGCAATTAACTACATATAGCATGAAACCAGTGGTACAAAAGGAGCATCTGAGAGCCACTGAGCATTTGAGCCACATGTATTTGGAAACTCCTTTCTGAACTACCACCAGAGGTGACAGAAGTAATATTTTACTCTGATACTGCTTTAGGACAAAACAAAAACCATATCATTTCTGCTACGTACATTAGAGCACTCTCTTCATTTCCAAATCTGAAGATTATCAACCAAAAGTACATGGAGTCTGGATATTCCGAAATGAAATGTGAGTGTTCAATCTGCCATTGAATAATGGGGTACAAAGTTTGATATTTTTGTCTTAGATGGATGGTAGACTTTAGCAAGAACAGCGAAGACCACTCGACCATCATATATCGTAAAGGAGATGAATTTTAGCTAATTTCTTGATTTTAAGTCGTAAAGCCAGTAGTAGTTGACAGTAGCCTAATGGCAGGGCGCGGACCGCGAACTCAAAAAGGTCGTGGGTTCGAATCCGCCATTCGACTACTGGCGTGATCCACTCGTAACACAAGCAATTTAAGCTTAATACGAGTGGTTAAGGGGAATATTAGTAATGTATTAAATGCATTGTTAATATTCTTTTAAAAAAAATTACAAATAAAAATAAAGGAGAGAGTGGCATCATGAAATGGCTTCTTGTTAAATGGCTGCAATATAGACGTGAAGTTAAGCCAAATTGAATTTGAACGACTATGTATGAGAGAGAAATACTTGCCACTGAAGTAGCTAATCTTTATAAGTGTAGCTTAAAAATAGATACCAAAAAACTTAAAGACTTACAAGATCTTTGTAAAAAAGGTACAATTCCTACCTCTTATCATGAATTTTACATGAATCTTATTGCTTCAAGTCAGGATGTTGATATTATAGAAGATTATTGATTTTTTTAATGAAGATTTTTAACAAATAATTACTAATTTTATTATTTAACTATACCAATATTTAAAATAACCCTATTATTCTTTTCTTTTTGTCTACCAACTACCAACCAACCCTGCTGCTAACAAGTATTTGAATAAATTAGTAGATCTATAACACTTACATCTTTTCACCTCCCTATTTATTAGTAGATCATTTTCAAAATATCTAAATGGTGAAAAGAGCCAAGTACAAAATAGCGATTAACAGAAAAACTAGTTAAATTACAAAAACTATAAATATACCAAAAACACAAGAAGCATGTTTAGCTAAACCAATGCCATTTTTATTAAAATCTAACTTACGGTTTAGAAGGTATAGACTAATATATATTTTTTGTTTAACCTCGCCACTTAATTGCTCATTATTTCGGAACTTGATATGTGTGGGTTGACTCTCTTCACTACCAAAGCGACGATATACCTATAATATGGGTAGACGTTTATATTTTATATTTTTTCATATTGCCATGGAATTGACCCTTTCGGTGAATCAAAATATTCTGCAAAATATTGTCTATTTTCAATGCTGGATATTCTAGATCTCACAGGAGTAGGGCGCAAACTTTGTAACTCGGTCCCATACAATTTGTCCTTAAACCAAATTCCATCATGTTTGCGTACGTAATTATGTAAAATGCAACATGCTTTAATTATTTGATCACAAGTTGTTAGTTTTAAATCTAAAGCCCGATGTAAAATTCTCCATTTATTAGTAAGTATGCCAAAAGTGCATTCTACAAATCTTCTTGCTAGTGTGAGTCTGTAATTAAAAACTCTTTGAGTTACAGATAGGTTTCTTCTGGGGTATGGTCGCATTATGTGTTCTGAGAGAGCGAACGCTTCATCTCCAACGAAAACATAAGGCATTTTTCCCCATTTTCATCTTTTGGTAGGTAAGTTGGTGATGGAAGTATTAACTGACCACCTTCAAGCTTCTTTCCAAATGCAGAATTTTTAAAAACGGTAGAGTCACTACTGCTGCCGTAAGCACCTATGTCAACACTGATGAAATAATAATTTGCATCAGCCACCGCCATTAAAACTAAGGAATGATATTGTTTATAATTATAAAATTCAGAACCCGCGCCATTAGGCTTTTCGCACCTTATATGCTTTCCATCCACCGCTCCCAAGCAATGTGGAAAATGGGTTCTTTTATAGAAAAGTTCGGCAGTATGGGACCAAGTTCTTTCATCTGGTTCTGGCATGTATAAAGATTGTAAATAAGACCAGTCTTTCACACGTGTCTTCCATAATTTCACCAATTGTAGAGATACCAATTAGATATTCATAATATAGCGAATAGTAGCTATTTCCTGAAGCCAAGTACCTGCAATAATTACAACAAAATATGTAACACCAATAATATAAAATTCAAACAAGTTATAGTTTATTATTTATCTACACAACAATTACCTTATTTTATTTTCTTTTACAGGAGCTGATATGCAAAAAAAATGGAAAAATCTTAAAGATACATACTTCAAGGAGGTGGCAGCTGATAAAAAGGTAGTTTCGGGTATCAAGCCGCAAAGAAAAAAAGAACCATACATACACACGGGAGCACTTTCATTATTAGCCACTCAAAAATAAATGAGAGATACGACAAATAATATTAAAGACACAGAAAGCACTAACAGTAATGCCGAAGACCTTACAAATCAATCCAACGAAGATACTGACACAGAAGCTTCACGAAATAGAAGATTTAAAACGAGCATGCGTAAAAAGACTAAAATTCAGAATAATAGCGATGATGAGTTATTGAAATTATTACAGGATAAAACTTATGATGAGGATGTTTCATTTTGTGAAATGATCATACCAATGCTCAAGAATCTCTCAACAGACCAGAAACATTACGCGAAAATTGAAATTCTGAATGTACTTAACAGAGCAACTAAATATTCACCACAAAATTTTATACCGCCTAGAGTCAGATCCGCTATGTTTCAATATCAATCATCATCATCATCGTATTTATCTTACATCCCAAATATGCCCTCACCCTACCCAAATACTATCCGTCAATCTCCTTCTCCCCAAATTTACCAATACCCACCATCTTTTCCTCAATCTCCGCCTGATCCGTCTCCTCAAACACAATACACACCATCTCGTAATTCAACTGTCATTCCACAATCTCCACCTGATCCGTCTCCTCAAACCCAATACACACCATCTCGTAATCCAACTGTCATACCTCAAACTCCGCCTGATCCGTCTCCTCAAACCCAATACACACCATCTCGTAATTCAACTGTCATTCCTCAATCTCCGCCTGATCTGTCTCCTCAAACCCAATACACACCATCTAGTAATTCAACTGTCATTCCTCAATCTCCGCCTGATCCGTCTCCTCAAACCCAATACACACCATCTCGTAATTCAACTGTCATTCCTCAATCTCCGCCTGATCCGTCTCCTCAAACCCAATACACACCATCTCGTAATTCAACTGTCATTCCTCAATCTCCGCCTGGTCCGTCTCCTCAATCCCAATACTCGCTGTCAAATTTTCCAAATACTTCATTTAATCATTCTACATTCGTAGTAGAGGGGAGTGGTTTTGACATGAAAGATTATATTTTATTTAAATAAAAGTTACATTGCTTATAAATAAATGATGCTGTATGATTAAACCTTGTTTTTATTTACCTCCGTCAGTTATTAAATATACTTTGGAATGTTACAATATCAAATGGGAGGGGGGGCTGGGGGGGGATAAATTAAGAGAACGTGAAAATTTAAAATAAATGGTATTATCAGCACCAAAATGACAGAGATGCATTAAATACATCTAAGCATCTGATAAAAATCAAACTGAGCTCAAAGAAATTAGGGTGCACTTTCAATGGTTTCGAAGAAACAATCAAAAGAAAGGTGCTCTTTCTTTTAATAAGATTGACTTTTATAAAATGCTTAGATATATTTTAGCTTACACTGCTGTGCAGGCTGTACCTAGTACCTATAAGAATGGAACATCTTACCTTAGAGTTATCGAGAGTCTCTCTTCAGCTGAAATTGCTTTTCTCCAATTCGTATCTTGATAGGTAATAGCCCGACCAACTAGTCGTAGTAAATTATCGAATGATTTTGTAGTCATTCTGTAATATCCAAAAAACTTTTTATTATATTCTCGCAGCTCTTGATATTTTATGTAGAAAAATCCTTTCATAGGTCTCAAGGCCGTAAATGGAAGAATCCAATGTTCATGACATCTTACGATAGGTTTGTCACGCCGCCGCCGTAGTATCAGGTAAATTAAAAATTTTCTTTTATTAATTTTAGACGTTCGTCTCAATCGGGAACTAAATAAAATAATTCTTGTTATGTAACTAATATTATACACAATCAAACAACATAAAATACTTTAGTTTTTTTAGTTTAAAAGTTCAAAATACAGATTTATTAAATAAGACAATTTAAATATCACAGACTTTGGCATATTATGTCAATTTTATTTTCCAAGACAGCCTTTAGCGGCGCTTCAAATTGGCACAGGCATTTTGTATGGTAAAGCCAGTCCAGCGTAATTGTATATATACAGGTCAGTGGTAGCTACATATTTATACATTTGTAGCCAATAGCTGTCAACATCGATTTTTGAGGGCCATAGACATAAGGCTAGGAATATTTGTATTGAGATTACCATCCGTGGTCGTACAGCTTACTATGGGTATGTTCCGAAATACAACGCAGTGTACTGTCCAATGCAAATGACATCATCATTTGACAGTTTGACACTTTATTGTACTAGCGTGCCGCCGCCATATTGTGTCGGATATCCGGCCATAATAAAAAAAATTTTAATTGTGTGTTTGCCGAATGAAGCATGCCAGTATTTGTTTCTATTTATTCAAATACAAAAAATTATAGAATAATTGATGGTATATCCATTAGGAGGATATAATGATTTTTGGAGCACAAAAGGACAAAATAATCGCCAACACTTTTCCAAATAGCGCAAAAGTATGACATCATATACTGTCCAATGTTTTGGAACGAATCAGTACAGCGACGATTCATGACGTCATTTGCATTGGACAGTACACTGCGTACGTATTTCGTAACATACCCTATGGCTTACTATATATTTGTTTATCTACGAAAATAACTAGCTAACCGTATGTTTTGTGTTTCATGCATAGGTTGAAATTTGCCTAGAACTTAGATCGATTATTAAATAAATATTAGAAATTGGAAATGTCAAATTGGGTTGGTTATGCTGTTTCTGTTAATTGTGGTGAGCCACTTGGATGTTACCAGGGGACAATCTTGGAAACCGATGGCAGTACTATAACCCTTACAAAAGCCTTCAGAAATGGATTTCCGTATCCTAAATCTCAGGTCACTCTCAAGTAAGTTGTCCAGTTTAAATTTTAAGAATTGAATAATGTTTTGATAACTTTACTAATGGTGTAATGTTTACAGCGCTGCTGACATAAAAGATTTGAAAATAATAGAGGAGTCACGACCAGAACCAGTACAGCAAACTCACAGCACAGTAGCAGTCACCAAGAGTAACAAAAAAGGGCAACGTGCTACAGTCTGTGAGAATTTACAAGCCAATCCATCTAATGTAACTAGTGCAGGTGAATTTTGGAGTTATAATATCTGTACACTCTGACTTTTATTGTTGCTGATACATTTTTACTAGGCAAAAATTTAGAATAGTTTGGCAAGGCTACCCCTGACACCACTCCCATGAAAAAGAAATATAATGTTTTTAAGAAAAAAAGGATCTTATAGACCTAACCTCAAAACAATAACATTTATCGTCTCCGCAACTTTCTGTTCTGGGTGCTTAAAGCACAACGGCTGTGAGGGAGCTGCGCTACGCTCTGCTCCTGCTACAGCCTTCGAACCTATCGCAACTAAGGAATTCTGGGTGCTAAAGTATTTCTGGGTAGTTATAAGCAATTCAGAAATAAAACAACAATAGGATGGATGTGCCAGTCCAACACCAGAAACCTGTAATAGACCATTTCAATCTTCACACCTAAATATTAACCGTTTAAAACTTCCATAATTTTTTTTACAATTGTGTTACTGGTACAATCTGTTCCCCCTTTGTGACTTATCACATTCATTTTTAAATAAAAATGAACTTAATAGCTATAAAGAAAATCGGAATAAGCCACATGATTATATGGTAAATAAGAAGTAAAATGATTTTGTTTTGCAATGATTGTTGCAATAATTGAGTGACTTCACCAAAATTTGTGTCAAAATATTGCTTAATTGGTTTGTAACTGGTGCACCCACCCTATATAATAATCATTGTGTGTAACCATAATTCCTTACTTCAATTAATTCCTTAAAAGGATATATATATATATATAATGTTTTTATTTTATATAGGTATATATATATATATATATATATATATATATATGCAGCAGGTGCCACGCGCGCGCTGTGTGTGATCAACGCCATATTGGAGCAAACTGGTTTGTTTTCATGTTCGCTGAGTGAGCTCAGTAGAGTGGCATATGGTATTGTATCTCTGGTTACACTGTCGAATTAGGGTGCTCATCCTGTTATGAATGTGTATGTTGTATGTATATAAAATAAAAAAAAATATATATATATATATGTGATAGAGCCATGTTGCAGTTATATTACCTAGTAGAATAGTTGTAGCACGAATGGGTTGGCTTGACCGGGGAAGGACCACACTCTCAGAATACCAGCGTAAAATAGTAGCTTAATGCTGTTGTGTTTCATGTAGTGAGTGCAGAGAACCGGAGACCCTTTTTACTGGAAACAAGGCATTCCATCTTAGTCCTCATGGGTGACGACGCATCTGCATTTTGATTCGTAATCGAAGATAGATGTAGATGTCCACAGGCCACAGCAAGCACTTACCATCAGGTGGACTGTGTGCTCGTATGTCTATCCTATAAAAAAAACTTTTTTATTGTTTATAATTTACTTTCTCCATAAATATTTGTATATAAAATTGGTAAAATTTTCTCTATTAATAAAATTGTCACAAGCAAAATACCTCTTCACAACACACCACTGAGACTCAATTCTTTGAGTGTGCGTACTGTTTCTTGTCACAAAATGGTTTTCAGGGTCACTGTGATTGACTTTTTGTATATATCCTCTCGGCTGGCCAAAACCTAAAGGTCGATATTAAAAAGTATGCGTCTGTCCACAACCTTTAGAAGCAATTTACTTACAAACTTCAGACACGAAACAGCCGTAGTAAATGTATCTGTATCTCCCTCTAACTCGTACAACATTGTTTTAATATCATTAACCTACTTATCTCGGTATGGAATTGTTGCTATTGAAGTGCATAATGTGTTCGTTTCGGGTTAGTTACCTGTTTCGGGTCATCTTAAGTGGCCCACATTATTGTTGAGCTTGTGGTGTAAAAATTATAAAAAACAACTGCGTACATTACGCAGAGTTGTGTTTTTTTTTATTAATTATTTTAAAGTGTATTTATCTTATTGTAAATAAAATAAATATTTACTGAAGTAATTGTTTTTTTTTTACAATTTTTTATACACCGAAACACTTACACATATTCTATTAGCTTACTTAACAATAATTCTAACAACATATTATTTTATAGAGTTTCCTTTCATAATTATTAAGATATTGCCATTTTAATGACACACACCACACATGCAATAAATCACTCGTTTAGGGTTGGACAGTATGCGCCAAAGCCACCATTTCGGCCGGGACAGTTGAAAGGCTAATATATCCATAATTTTCTATCACATCATAAGATGGTGCACTCAGCCACATGCTTTTGTATCAAGGGCACCAAAACTTTATGAGGGCAAATATCTAGTCTTGTCTTCACTGTAATTTTTGATGATTCCCAGAGCCCAATGATCTTCAATGTGTCGGCCTAAAAAGTCTTAAGTATTAGTTTAAATTTGTAATAATAAAAATTTGCCTATATCATCTCCGATTCGTCAACTGTATATTATATTTACTTTTTCCAAATTTACTTTCATAAATTTGGAAAAATTTTCCCAGACCGCCAATGTTTCCCAGGAAACTTCGCTTCTCTATTTCATAAATGACAACAATCTCCCTACAGAAATTAACAAATAATTAATGTTTGAACTGTTCTCTTTCAGAATAATCTTCTCTTAGCATAATATCATAACTCCATTTATTTGCAAATGCATACATTACATGGAATACTTGTGACATAATTAATTTTACATTCTCAAACCAAGCGTCTTTATCTAGGCTTACTTTGGGTTTAGATGAGCATGGGCCTCTGCCGTTAAATGAGCCCACTGTTCTATTGGTGGATAATTCCACACATAATTTTTTGTGATAGTTACAAATTTTGTTGCTGGGATCATGCTTTGTTTCTCAGCAAAAGTAATGGCTTGCTCCAGAGAGCCAAGTTTTGGTACACAGTGACCAAATTCCACTTGGCATCTCTTCGATATACAAATGGCGTTACACTGGCGGTTCGCCGTTATTAAATTCGAGGCTTGTCGATGCCTGAGGTTCCTTCAAATCAGACATCTTCAATGTAGCAGCAAAGTCCGGGATACACAGACAGTCGATCAAAATCCACAATAATAAGAGAGAACAAGAAGAGCAACCAACAACAGAATGCAAAAAAAATTAGTATTTAATGTGATTTTACACTTGATAGAATTTATTTTACTATTCTAAGCTGGCGCTTAACTACTATCCTAAGTAAGTGGTGATGTAGCCTAAGATGGTGAAGTACACTGACTTAACAAAAGCCTGTTCATTATCGCCTTGAAGACACCTGCGTTGTAATTGGATGGAAAGATAGTTTTTTTATAGAATAAAAGTGACAAATGAGCACACAATCCACCTGATGGTATGTGGTTGCTGTGACACCTACATGTATTCTTGATTACGAATCAAAATGTAGATGCGTTGTCACCTGTGAGGACTAAGAGGGAATGCCTCGTTTCCAGTAAAAAAGGTCTCCAGATCTCTAAACTCACCATACTGTTTTACGCTGGTATTCTGTGAGAGTGTGTTCCTTCCCTGGTAGAGCCGATCCATTCGTGCTACAACTATACTACTAATATAACTGCATCATGGCTCTATCATGTGTATCATATTGCATAGGATATTAGTTTTTTTCTTAATGCATAATTGTCCATTTTTTCAGTTAATAATCAGCAAAATACAAGTAATGTGAATCAAACAAATGCTTCAAAAGGTATTACCTCTACTAGAAGTACTGGTCAGGGGCCCACACGAAGCAAGCCTATTGATATCCAAGGTTCAAGGATAAATAAAAATAGCAATCATGCAGGTGATTGAAAAATTGTATTTAATGCACTTGATATCTTTCTGGTCATTTCAGATGTCCAGTGCATCTGTACTTGGGCACAAGTACAGATGCACTGGACTTTTTTTTAAATATAATCTTGTACAATCTCTGTCTGCATAGAAACTGGCTGCTGTGTTATTAATTATTTAATTATGCGGATCTAAGCAAATTGATTTTGAATTTAAAATTTAACTCCTTTTATATAATGGATTGTAATGTGTTTCTATTAATTATATGAGTATTCTCTCAAGTGTCCTGTAATCCTATTTTCATTAAAAAATATGAACAACATGTTAGAGGTAATACAGTGCTAAAGTGTACATACAAACCATACATGGTGTGATGATTATTGCTACAATAACAAATAGCCTGGAATGCAGCAGTTCAATCTTATAGATAATCACATGACTAACTTGAGAAACAATAAATTAAAACCTAGAACCTATTTAGCAAAGGATCATGCTATTTGTTTTTTTATCGTTATTAGTATTAAAAGTTTTGTTCATATTTAATATGCAAATTCAAGACATTTTTTGAAAGTTTAATATAATATATATGCTGCTATTTCACGCTTACCATACTGAATACCAGCGTGAAATAGTAGCTTAATGCTGCTGTGTTTCGTATGGTGAGTGTCAGAGACCCTTTTTGCTGGAAACGAGGCATTCCATCTTAGTCCTCACGGATGACAACGCATCTGCATTTTGATTCGTAATCAAGGTTAGATGTAGATGTCTATGGGCCACAGCAACCACTTACCATCAGGTGGACTGTGTGCTCGTTTGTCACCTATCCTATTAAAAAAATGTGCCATTTTGTTCGATAACTTTCTGCCATCTTATAGATAGTGACATAATCCTGCTGCTGTAAAAATCTTGGGATTTTCGATAAAAAATAGTGTGAAAAGTAGTTTCGCAGTCTCTTGATATTAACCTAACACAACCCAAAGAATTCTGAAGAGACCGAAACAGGGGAAAATCTGAGGGTGCCAGGTCAGGACTAAATGGTGGATGAATTAACACTTCTCAACCAAGCTCACTCAATTTTTACCAAGTGGCCAAAGATGTTGATGATTTTCTGCTGATTAATTCCGACAGTTTTTTCTCAATTTCTTGCTTGAATTTCATTAGTTGTGTATCTCTACTGTCAAGTAGAGATTCAAATCAATGGTTTTGCCTGTCAGTAAAAGCTTATAATGAATGATGCCTTTCCAATCCCCCCATACACACAGCATCATCTTACTTCGTGTTAATCCGCGTTACGCTATCTTTTTCGTACGTTCTTGTCGTAGGTGATCCACTTTTCATCACCAGTGATCAATCTTTTCAAAAATAGTTCTATTTCATTACGTTTCAATAGAGAATCGCAAATGAGTACACAATTTTTTAGGTTTCTTTCAGTTAGCTTGTGCGGTACCCAAACCCAAATATTAGGTTTATTGTATAGCCAGACTTCCTTAAATGGTTCAAAACGGTTTTGTGGTCAGTTCTCAATTTCTCGGCTATGTCGTAACTACTAATATGCCGTTCTTGTTCCACTTTTTCAAGTATGGCATTGAATTTTTCCGTATGTGGGCAACCAGAGCGAGCTGCATCTTTGACATCAAAATTCCTGGACCGAAAATGCTTGCATTAACTTTGTGCTACTGTTACGGACATTGGATTAGGTCATATACATCACTAGCTTTTTTCGCGGCTTCAGTCATATTTTCCCTTTTTTATTTTAAATTTTATATTTATTCATTACATTCACTAATTTTTGTGGATAGAAGCAATTTGGGACAAAACAACAAAAAGGGAAAGTGTTTTTTTACTTTTTATTTTTCGTTTTCTTAATTTTTATAGCCTATATACGTCCCACTGCTGGGCACATAATTTCTGAGAGGGTTTTAGGGGAAGGAAGTGTCCGCCGCGATGCGCCAATGCGAGTTGGCGAACTTCACATGTCTTCGAAATATTTTTTTTCTTATTCCTCAGACATGCAGGTTTCCTTACGATGCTTTCCTTCACAGCCGAGGACGTATACCACGTCAGCACTTAAAATTGCAATTAACAATTTCATTGGTGCCGGCGGGGATCGAACCCGGGTTACTCGCGTTCTATTATATTTACAGCGAGCGTTAACCATCTGAGCTACCACGGCTTTATATGTATCGATATTAAAACCAGCCAAAGAGATTTTTCTTCACTTTTATATAAACAAAATGTAGAGAAAGTTTTTTCCCAAGCTATTATATTTTTTAATTTATATTGCAGGGTGCCAGGCTGGCAGCTGGGGTGCGGGTGGCGCGGGTGGTACGGGGGGTGGCGGGGGCTCGACGCCCGGAGGGCGGGGGCGCGGCGGCGCGCAGGAGAAGGCGCGGCGCCGCAACGAGGCGTGCTTCGGCGACGCCGCAGACCCCGCGCTACTCGACGACTTCGATTTCGAGGGCAACCTCGCGCTCTTCGACAAGCAGGTCAGCTCACACTCACACTCTACTCTCTAATTCCTTTAGTTTCGTTATATCGAGTTTGCACTGTAATATAGGAATCTAAAATTAATCAAAACGTTACCCCTACACTATAGTCAACCAAATCTAAGAAATACCTTTTGACAGCTGTCAAACTTTTTGCACCAAGCATGCCAACCATAAAATGGGAACGTACAATATTCGATTCTTAAAAAAATCGATATAGATTATTTAGAGTTGGTAATCATCTACTTTTTGGTTTGAATAATACCAGAATAAATAAGAAACGGATAATTTAAAACACAAGTTTTATCAGTTTCTTTGCATTTGTTGTTACACATTTATAAAATTTTATGATTGAAACTAGATTAAAAAAAATTATTCAATAACTTTCAGTACAACCAGCTGAGCTGTCGTTGTTTGGATTAATCATCATTTGATTTTCAATAATGCAGTTAATATTAATGTCTCTTGCAAAGTGATCCATAATCTATTTTTTCTATCAAAGTTTTTCTTTTAATTTTTTCTGCTAATTTTGCCTAATTAATCATCCTTTGTGACATGGGCACATGCTTAAACGAATAAAGAAGAAACAGTTCAAAAAGCCAAGTCACAAAATAGGAAGACAAACACAAAATCACAAAATTACGCACATTAATCTCCCGAAATGATAAGATTGAAATTACGTAGTGGTTTTTTCACCGCGACCTTGTATACGAGTTTTTTTGCCTACACAAATTTACGTTGCCAAGTAAAAAAAAAACTTGTTTCATTCATGATTCATGTAATATAAGGAATCTTAAAAATAAAAATTCAATTAAACAAATAATACATTTAAAAATTAATGATTCGATTATTTGAATATTTTTTACCGATTATTTGAATATATTTGCCGGTTATTCGCATATTCGCAACGATGAATTTTAATAATCCAAACACTACGGTAAGGTTCATAGCGGCATATTGAAACGACATCAAGTAAAATAATTGATTTGATGGATTCGAATTCAGCGAATTGAGCGTTCATTCAGCCTTCAGCACCACAACTTATCAAGCTGCTGCACTATGGAGCTGTTAAATTATGTATAATATATACTGTGCGTCTGTTCTCCAATTTTAAGACAAAGAAAAGTACAAAATTTATTAAACACCAACACAAGCTACAAACTAATATTGGCATGAAAACTGCTAATATAATTTATTATGTACTTCAACAACAATTATGTATAGAATATATTGTAGTATCCATGGAACAGTGGTTGTCTAGTGGTATAGATATGTGTGTGTGTGTGTGTGTGCATGCGTGTGGCGTGCGGTGCAGGCGCTGTGGGAGCAGATGCGCAGCGAGGCGCGGCCGGACGTGGTGCGCGGCGCAGAGGAGGCGGGCGGGGGGCGGCCGGCTGCGGCACGACGAGAGCGTGCTGGGCGCGGGGCCGGGGGCGGGGGCGGCGCGCGCGCTGGTGCTGCCGGACGAGCTGCGTGGCCCGCTGGACTACCGCACGGATGACGGCGTGCTGCTGCCCAGCGCCACCAGCGCGCTGCGCCGCAGCCTGTGGACCGCACTGCGCGAGAGCTCCCCCGCCGGTACGCTGCCCTCCCTCCGTTGCACGCCCTCATCATCGTTGTCAATGTACCCTATAAAAGTTGACTGCTGAACGTGGCCTCACCGATAGATCGCCTGGTCAGCTGGCCGCAGTTGGCGTTTCTTGAGGATGGCAGTAGTTGTTATCAGGAAGACGCTGCTGCCCACCTGCTAGTTCCTTTCTCTCTGTCGCCTCTTGCGACACCCGCAGCACGCAATGGCGTGGATATTCCTACACCGCCACTACACGGCAGCACCCTCGTCATGTAATAATACTGTGTGTGGCTAATACGGGTCGAAGGTAACCAAAACTCTTTACAATGCGCTGAGAATTACCACAAATTTTGGAAAATATGCGGCTCGAGGTGGTGCCGGTACTGTTTGTAGCACTGGTGATGTTTTTGACACCGACGATGCTGGTATTTCTCAAAAATATATCATCTAATATCGGAACAAACTTAAATCGATTTTATAATAAACAAAATCACGGATTAGAGACGACTCTAGTCCGGTTTAAACTTCAGAAGCTCTTAGGTTTGCGCGTTTACCGCTATAACGAACCCCATTGTCGTATCTCATCAATTAGGGCAACTTTACAAGGTGCAGGTTCGGCCGCACATGGAATACTGTTCCCATCTCTGGGCTGGGGCTCTCCAATGCCAGTTCTTTCCACTTGACCGCATCCAACGCAGAGCGGCTCGAACGGTTGACGACGCAGTGCTTTCCGATCGATTCGATTCATGGGCGCTGCGAAGAGATATTGCATCTCTTTGCATTTTCTTTGGCATATACCACGGGGAGTGAGGAATTGTTCAGATTAATCCCAGCCGCCAAATTTCGTGAACGCACTACGCGGCAAACGTCCCGATACCATACACACCATCTGGATGCTTAGCGGTCCACAACTGTACGTTTCACAAGGAGTTTTCTTCCGAGTACGACCTCTCTGGAATAGTTTACCACCAACCGATACGACTTGGAGACCTTCAAGAAAAGAGCTTACTCCTTTCTAAAGGACCAGCAACGCACCTGCATTTCGGGTGAGCCGCATGCTCGTTTGCCCCCTTTTCTTTATAAAAAAAAGATAAAAGGCTGCACACTTATTAGCAAGATATACATGTCACTACGAGGGTGCGTTTCTAAGTTTACGGAATGGGTAGGTAGTTTATAAGTGGGGATGTCGCTGAATTATATGCTAATTGAGCAACTTATTATTAGTATAAATACCGGGTTTTATTGTAATTAGATCATTAGGCTTTGAGTTATTGTCAACCAAACAAGTCAATCGGGAAAAATTGTGAAGTATGGAGAAAATCGAGTTCCGTGCCGTGCGACTATACTGAAAGAGATTTCATCCGTTTACGGAGACTCTTGTCCATGTAAAACTATAAACTATAGTTAGTATATACAAGTGGGGCATACCCTTTTTAAACAAGGCAGAGAGTCACTTGAAGACGACCCACGGCCATGAAGAGCGATCGAGGTGACCACTTCGGAAATTATTCAAAAAGTCGAAAAATTAATATTAGAAAATGCCCGCCTAAAGAAAAAACAGCTCGCAGAAATGGTTGGAGTATCAGATACAACCATTTTCAAAATTCTTCATGACCATCTTGGCATGACTAAAGTCAGCGCAAGAGGGGTGCCTAGAACGCTCACGCCGCCTCAAAAGCGACAGCGTGTGGAGTGTTCTCGCGCCTGTTCACAAGCGCCATGTTGCGATGGCTGCCCTGCAGAAGGTGGGCTTCGAAATTTTGCCACACCCACCCTATAGTCCTGACCTAGCCCCCAGTGATTATTATCTATTTCCAAACTTAAAAAAAGAACTACGTGGGAAAAAGTTTTTAAGTAATGAAGAAGTGAAGGAAGCAGTTTCGGTGTATATTTTAGACAAATACAAATAATTTTTTTGAGGGTATACATAAGTTAATTGAAAGATCCGAAAATGTATTAGGGTAGCAGGTAAATATATTGAAAAGGAAAAATAAATTTGGATTTCACTCCTTACCCCACATTCTGCCCCCGACTTTTAGACCCGAATTTTAGTTCCCGCTACGGAGTTCGAAGGACCATTAAGATGTAGGGAACCTGGTGTGTAGCTTTAAACGATGGCTGATGTAAGAGAAAAAATGATTTTATTTAAACTGAATAATGATATTGATATAAAATTAAAAATGATATTCAACGCGTCCGGTTTGTTTGGTGAAAACGTAAATTGCACAAAGATATAAAAATTTAAAAGGTCATCACTTACAAAACTAAAATGTACAGTTGCACCATACAATCTTATTTTTTTGTTAAAAAAGTTACAATCGCATAAAATTCCTTCTCGCTTTCTTACGAGTATGGATTTTTTACACACATTCCTGAGACATATTTTTAACTTTACGTAATCGTGAATGTTCTAGTACTTTCCGGTTGACGGAGTACTTGGATGAATCTAGAAATAATAAATAAAATAAATAAATAATAAATTTATTCAGAAGAAATATGGTACAAAGATGTTCTTATAAAATAATAATGTATCACATATTTCACCAATTTTGGTATATGAAAACTTATTTACTAATCAACTTATTGTTACAATATACAAAATTTAAGTAAAATTAAACGTGCATCACTTTAAAATTTTAATATTAATCCTTTAAAACACAATCAAATAATAAACAGAGTTTAACAGTCAATAGAAACGTTCTTTTATTTTTAGCAGTTCATTTACCGAATAAAATTGTTTTTCTAAAAGCCACTTTAATAAATTACGTCTAAATCGATTGTAATCTAGTTGCCTTATTTCATTTGGGATTTTATTAAACACTTGAATAGCCATCACATAGCAATTTTTTGAGTACAGGCTAGTTTTTAATGAAGGTAAAATAATTTTATCCGGGTATCTGGTATTATATGTTACTGTATCTTTTAACCTAGTAAAAAAATGAGGATACTTTTTTACGAATATTGAAAGTTCAAAAATGTACGTGGATGGTAGCGTAAGAACCCAATTCTTTAACTAGTGGTTTGCAAGAAACTAGTGGCCCGACACCACAAATTGCTCGTATACAGCGTTTTTGCGCTATAAAAGCACGGTTTACATCAGTCGAGTTTCCCCATAATATGAGACCATATCTTAATACAGCAGCGACATATGCATGATATGCTTTAAGGGAAGTATTTCTTGACGAGATTGAAGTTAGCCTTCGCAGAGCAAAATTAAATTTAAATATTTTAGAACAAACTTTATCTATGTGATTTTTCCAATTACAATGTTTGTCTAAATTAATACCTAAAAATGTGGTACATTCAGTAGCAGTAATTTTTTCACCATTATACTTAATATCAAGTAATTGCGGTTTACTTTTAACATTGTAGAATTGCATAAATTTAGTTATAGATAGATTTATACTTAGATTATTGTTTTTTATCCATTTAACAACATTTACAATAGTATTATTTATTTCATTTTCATATTCTTTATTACTAGAATGAAAATTTATCTTCGGTATTAAAATAGAAATGTCGTCAGCAAATAATATTGTATTATGTTTGATGTAATTGGGTAGGTCATTTATGTAAATTAAAAACAGTAAAGGACCTAAAACACTCCCTTGTGGCACTCCGTAATCATTTCATAAGTACGAAGATTTAAATTTTAAAATTTCTTTCAGTTTTTTATCTTTTTGTTGTATTTCAACACATTGTTTTCTATCTTTTAGATAGCTATGTATTCAGGAGTAAGCTGGCCCTCTTTCTTATACCGTAAGCTTCAATTTTTTTAAGAGAATATCATGACCAACACTATCAAATGCTTTGCTCATATCAAGGTACACTGCAGAAATTGGTATTTTTCTGTTTATATAATCGGTTACGATTTTTATATGGGAAAAAGTTGCCAGTGTCGTGGATTTACCTTTTTGAAAACCGTGTTGCTCTGGTTTTAATATTTTAAACTTATTAAGAAAATCTAAAAGTCTTTTTTGCATAACTTTCTCATACAATTTTGATAATATTGATATTAAGGTGAAACCTACGGCCTGTTCCCAGCCATTCTCCCGCAAGATGGCGCTGAAGTCAACATTTTTAGTTTATTTGGAGTTTTGTGTAATTGGAAAATTATTAAGTCGTAAGAGTAGACTTAGCGGTTATCGGATATTACATTTTATTGAAATGGGTCATATCATTGCCTCAAAATCCACCCAATTCGACATTAATTTTGATTATAAAATCTGTCATTGAATATAGGGTCGTTTACACACACAGACGTATCCCTACGTTTACGAAGCTGGAACACTAGATGGCGTGTATGTAAAAAAACAAGTTTTTAATTTTTGTGTATGTGTAGATTGGGTAGGCAGAACTACAAAACGCTATGTACGATTGTTGTAAAAATAAAATTTATATTTGTTGGCGGAAACTATTTAATTGATTTATAACTTTGGGAAATAAATTATGTCAACATTGATTACAATATAACGCAGTTTTATTTTATTACATTACACTATTGAATTTTTTATCAAAACAGAAGTACCTATTTGAAGCAACATAATTATACTGATACATGCCTATTCACTCAAAACTAATAACACTGATGATTTGTAACTGTACCAATTATTACAATAATTAGACATTTCACAACCAACACGTAAGTAACTATAATTCACAAACAAGAGATAACAACAAATCTATAACACGATTTAGTTTGTGATAATAACCAGGAAGTTTGAATTTCGAAGCACTCAACAAAAGCTTTTAGTAAAACAAAAATATATTCTTGTATATATATATATATATATATATATATCTCGGAGACGGCTCCAACGATTTTCATAAAATGTAGTTTTATCCCCGTTTTCAGGCAATGAAAAACTGCTACAATATAAGAAGGTAAATTTTAACAATATAATAATGGTCGTAATAGCTCAAGTGGATAACGCACTGTCGCGAAATCGTAGTTCCATGGTTCGCGACTTGTCTTAGGATTGACTTTTTTCCTTTTTTTTCAAGTTCCCTTCTTTTGTGAGAAAATCTATTATTTCGAGCCCTTTTTGTAGTATTTTTTTAAAAATACAAAAATTTTATTGCACTCATGATTTTTCATTTTAATAACGAGTTCAGTTTTTTTCTATTATGTCGGTAAGATCAAAAAATATTCTTCATATTTTATCAGTATGTATTTTTAATTTAAATATAACTTCCAAAACACACGATTTCCAAAAAAAAAAAAAACATCATCATCATGTCATCCAGGTACTATACAATATAATATATACAAATCTTCCTTCAATTCTATATGAGTAGGGTTGCGATCGGAACACAAGATCTAGAACACTAAAATGTACAAAAATTCACTTATCTTTTTATTTCAATGTTATCTTCATATTCCTGGTAGAATTGGCCGACGAATAAGAAAAATATAACTCAGATTAGAATAAGCTATTTATTTATAAACAATAAAGCACGGAACAGAAAAAAGGATTTTATGTAACTGAATTATATTTGTTTCTGAACGCATCATAAGGTGTGACGTAGTGACGAGTGAACTTGAGCTCTACAAAATATAACAAACTAATAATGTCTGAAACTGTTTGCAAAATGCGTAAAGGGTGTTTAATGTAAGCCGGCAAAACCATATTTAGCAAATGTTTGCAAGTTTAATTTTGTGACTACTTTGGTAGTTTACCGATTTATAATAATTGTATTTATTGTTGACCAAAAACATATTCAAACACATTCATATATGAAACACTGACACGTATGACGTAGGTAATCAGTATTGTGACGATATTTCAGAAAAATCACGGGCCAGCCTGCTGTTAATAATACTATCGAAAACATAATTGCGTTTTTAAAATAATTAATTACTATACCTACGATAAAATACAATAGTCTCAAATATATACTAGAGAAATATTGCAATTCGAATCAATGAAAACATACATACAAAATATGTATAATACACAAGAAATTCCGCGCGCAAATCATAGCTCGTGACAACCGAAATCAGAATATTATATTTTATAACAAGTCAAACAAGTGAACGTACGTAAGTTTGGCAACGCTTTTGTTTCTTCAATTCAAGGTCAGGAATACGTTAGTACCGTAGACTTCTCTGTCTACGGTTAGTACTCTTATCAGTTTGTTGTCAGTAAGGACGGCAACGTCGCTTTACCTACGACTTTTGGTATGCCACACAACTATAATAAGTAATAAAATTGTTTACAAAAAACATAGGTGTCTAAGATCATTAGTTTTATGTTATTTTATATTGTTTTTTTAACGGTTGGAAAGGAAATTAACCAATTATTGAACTTAAGATATTGATTTATCAGAATTATTTAAGATCACTTGGATGCCATCTAGCGTGCCAATGTTTAAACGTCGCCTTTCGTTTGCTTGTTAAAAGTCACGCACACTACTAAAGAAGTGTCAAATTTTTCCGTGATTTCACTATTGTTTTTCTCGGTATATAATGTAAGTTATTGCTGCCTATAAAGGTCAGAGGCGTACACATTTCATTGTAGAGAAGTGATAAAATGATTAGTTTTAAAGAAAGAGTTTCTGTGTTTAGTGTATATTTTGGTTAAAAAATGTATGGGCGGACGGTCGACGTCCACCTTAATGTAATTGGTCTATAGTTATTAATATTATTTCTGTCACCTTTTTATGCAATGGTATAACAACGGATAATTTCAATTCTTTAGGAATAATTCCCGCTTCAAGTGACTTATTAATGAGAAAACATAATACGTCTATGATATTTCCTGGACACCTCTTTAAAACTTTTGTTTGTATTTCATCACAGCCAGTAGATTTTGTGTTTTTAAGTGATGAAATATGGTTCTTAATTTCCGTTTTATCACATTATTCTATATTTTTGGTGAGTTTGGAAAGTATTTTAAATCGGGTTTGTTGTATTTCGAGGGATCCATAGTGCTTCTAGCTTTACCGTGTAGTGGCGGTTAAGAATATCCACTACCCCATATCTTCCCGTGGGTGTCGTACGAGGCGACAGAGGGAGACAGGCAGGAGATGGGCAGCAGCATCTTCCTGATAACAGCAACTGTACGACAAAAACTGCGGTTGCCAACCCGCTCGCCAAGCGTGGCAACTATGGCAATATCCCCCCATGAAGAATTACACAAATAGACGGCCCCCAGTCCCCGGCGGCCCCGCTATTCCTGGCTACGGTGGCGACCATGGTAACGCCAGGGCAGGGGTGATAAGAACCTCCGGTGTAGGTTCGGTTGCCACCTACGACGACACGACCTGGCAACATATAACGCACGCACCTTGAGGACTGACTAGAAGATCCTGGAGTTGGACGAAGAGATAGACAAGTTGCGCTGGAATATTATAGGATTATCCGAAGTCCGAAGAGAGGGGGAGGCCGCGGTGATTCTCGAATCCGGCAACTTGTTCTATCTCCGGAAGGGTGGCTATCTGCCCCAAGGAGGTGTTGAATTTATCGTCCACAAGTCTCTCGTTAACAACGTTTTAAAGATTGGGAGTGTATCGACGAGGGTTGCGTACCTTATACTCAGAATCACCAAACGATATTCGCTGCAGGTCATACAGGTTTACGCACCAAGGTCGGAACATCCCGATGAATAGGAGGAGGAAATGTATGAGGATATTTCCAGAGCCATGCAATCCTCCAGAACTCACTATACGGTGTTAATGGGAGACTTCAATGCAAAACTAGGCACAAGAAAGAACGGTGAGTTAAAGGTAGGGACATTTGGGATAGGGCAACGGAACCCAAGGGGCCAGCAGCTGGCCGACTTCATGGTGAAAAAGGGACTCTTTATGATGAACTCTATCTTCCAGAAGCGGCCCCACAGAAAGTGGACCTGGTCGAGGTCCGACAGTTCGACAAAAAATGAGATTGACTTCATTATGACGACTAGACGGCAACTGTTCACTGATGTCTCAGTGATCGCAAGGGTGAAAACTGGCAGCGATCACCGAATGGTTAGAGGCACACTGAACCGTTAAGTTGGAGAGGTCTAGTTTAGATGAAGAGTCAACGCTTCGTCAAGGTCGTGGAAACTGTCCATGCGGTTGGAGCTAAGATCTGCAAGACCCGCCGCAGAAGGACACAAAACTCTCCTTTTCACACTCTTACTCACTCTTTTCACACTCTTAATCTCATGTTAGACGGGAGATGAGGCTACAATCGTTAGCAGATTTGACAGCATACAGGCAACTGAATAAACAGATCTCCAAATGCATGCGGCAGGACTTACGCAACTTCAATACAGCTCGTATTGAAGAAGCGATCGAGCGGAACCAGGGCTCCAAAGCCTTTGTTAGAGATCTGTCTGCCAGAAATAGCCAACTGTCAAAGCTGAAGACTGAGTGTGGCAGCATCGTTTCCGGGAAACCTGAGATTTTGGGTGAGATTGAGAGGTTCTACGGGCAGCTGTACATATCATCGTTGAAGCCACACGTGTGAGTAACGATCAAAGAGCAAGTCTTATCTGACACTATTCCGATGATATCCCGGACGTCAGTCTGACCGAGATTAGAATGGCTCTCCAGCACCTTAAAAACAGCAAGGCCCCGGACGAGGATAGAATTACAGCGGAGCTTCTGAAAGCGGGTGGAACACCAGTACTTCAAGTCCTTCAAAAGATCTTCAATTCCGTCCTCCATGGTGGCACTACTCCGGAGGCGTGGAGTAGAAGTGCGGTGGTCTTGTCCTTCAAGAAAGGTGACAACGCTCTCTTAAAGAATTACAGACCGATTTCCATTTTGATCCGCGTCTACGTGCTGTTTTCGAGAGTCATTACGAATCGTCTCCCACGCAGACTCGACTTCCAGCCTCCCGAACAAACCGGTTTCCGAAAAGGCTTCAGTACCATAGACCACATACATACTCTGCGGCAGATTGTACAGAAGACCGAAGAGTGTAATCTGCCACTTTGCCTGGCGTATGTGGACTATGAGAAAGCCTTTGATTCCGTCGAAATTTGTGCAGTGCTACAGTCCCTTCAGCGGTGCCAAGTTGACTGTCGGTATATCGAAGTGCTGAAGTGTTTGTACAGTAGGGCTACGATGGCTATCCGAGTACAGAACCAGAGTTCGAAACTTATCCAACTGCAGAGAGGTGTAAGATAGGGTGACGTTATATCCCCGAAACTCTTCACCGCTGCATTGGAAGACGTTTTCAAGCTACTGGACTGGAAAGGATACGGTATTAACATTAATGGCGAGTACATCACTCACCTTGGATTTGCCGACGATGTAGTCCTTATGGCAGAATCACTGGCTTTGCTCAGTGACCTCAATGGTGTCTCCCAACGGATAGGTCTTAAGATGAACATGGACAAAACAAAGATCATGTTTAATGTCCATGTCACACCTATGCCGGTAGTTGTTGGGAGCATAATGCTCGAAGTTGTCGACGAGTATGTTTACCTGGGACAAATAGTCTTGACTAGGTAAGTCCAACTTCGACCGAGAGGTAAATCGACAGATTCAACTCGGCTGGGCAGCGTTCGGGAAATTACGACACATCTTCTCGTCAGGTATACCTCAAACTCTGAACACTAGATTGTACAACCAGTGCGTGTTGCCAGTGATGACTTACGGATCTGAGACGTGGTTCTTCACTGCTGGCCGTATGAGGACGCTCAAAGTCGCTCAGCGAGCTATGGAGAGGGCTATGCTCTGGGTTTCTCTGCGGGCTGCGGGATAAACTTAGAAATGAGGATATCCGCAGTAGAACCAGAGTGATCGAGAAAGCCCAACGGATTAGTAAGCTGAAGTGGCAATGGGCCGGCCGTATAGCTCGAAGAACCGATAACCGATGGGGAAAAAGGTTCTCGAGTAGCAGCCTCGTACCGGTAGGCGTAGTGTAGGGTGACCTCCCACTAGATGGAGTGACGACCTGGTAAGACATGCAGGAAGTCGATGGATGCAAGTGGCTCAGGACCGTGGTTTGTGGCATTACTTGGGGGAACATAGGTTCAGCAATGGACTTGTGAAAGGCTGTAATGATGATGATGAATGATAATGCTTCTAGTCTTGTACAGTACTTGTGTGTGGAAGAATACGTTCACTTTTACTCCTACTTGGTATTTTTACTCGCGGGGTGAGTAAAAATACCAAGTAGTCGCGGAACATGGAGAAATTGTCTTTCCGAAAAAAAAATCAATTTTTAATTCCCTTTGATTCGAAATCTGAGAAAAAACAAAAATCTATCTTTAAGGAACAAGAAATCGATTCTTCTATTAATCGATATCAGATCGTCATGCTTATTTGTGATGTATATTGAATAATGTAAGTATATAGTAGTGGTCTGCGTTGTGCAGCGGCCCTGTGTGCGCACGTGCTGATGGCGCGCGCTTGCGCGGACGTGGCGTTGCGGCTGGTGGGCGGCGGACGGCGGCTGGACGCGCGCAACGCGCACCAGGCGCCTGTGTGCGTGGCGCTGGCGGGCGCGCACCGCACCGGAGCCGCGGCCGTGCTCGCCGCGCGTCTGCTGCACGCACACGCGGCGCGCGCGCACGTGCTGCCCGCAGGTACATACAGCGTGCAGTACAGTAGTGTGCGTGCGCTGTCTGGCGCGCACTGCACCGGCGCCGCGGCCGTGCTCGCCGCTCGTCTGCTGCACGCACACGTGGCGCGCGCGCACGTGCTGCCCGCAGGTACGTAGAGCGTGCAGTACAGTAATGTGCGTGCGCTATCGGGCGCGCACTGCACCGGCGCTGCGGCCGTGCTCGCCGCGCGTCTGCTGCACGCACACGCGGCGCGCGCGCATGTGCTGCCCGCAGGTACGTACAGCGTGCAGTACAGTAGAGTGCGTGCGCTGTCGGGCGCGCACTGCACCGGCGCCGTGGCCGTGACCGACGCGCGTCTGCTTCACGCACACGCGGCGCGCGCGCACGTGCTGTCCGCAGGTACGTACAGCGTGCAGTACAGTAGTGTGCGTGCGCTGTCGGGCGCGCACTGCACCGGCGCCATGGCCGTGCTCGCCGCACGCCTCCTGCGTGCAGCACTTAATAAATAATTTATTATGGGCAGTATGAAAGTGGCTCCAGTCACGGAAAAGTTTAAAAGTAACAGATTTGCAAATTATGGGCATATTATGAGAAGGGAAGTAAACCATATAGCATAAAGAATCCTGGCTACACAATTAGATGGATATAAGAGTAGGGCAAACACCTAAGTAGATATGGATGGAATGTTATTAGGGATGATATGCGTAAGCAAGTAGTGAGTAAAGAGATGACGGATAATAGAGGAGCATTGTAGAGGAAGACATGCTATACCAACCCTTAATAACTTAGAATAAGAGCAGGAAGAAGAAGAATCTACGGGTGACAAGAAAACAGTATCGTAATTTTTTACATATACACGCAGTTTTCTAGAACTAAAATAAAATTTACCTGTTAAATATTGAATTTATAGGAGATCCTGTAGCTGCGGCGAACTGCTCGCTGCTTCAGAGGGAGCTGGCCGAGTTTAAGCTGAACGGCGGCAAAGTCGTGAGCTGCACGGACGCATTGCCTAGCCCAGATCTGGTGATCATCGCATTGCACGACCCACAGGAGCCACACGAGCCCGAGCAGTACGAGTGAGTCTCCGCAGTCTCGTAGTCATACACAACCGAGCAGTACGATAGAGTACTCTGCAGTCTCGTTACCACACACACGCGAGCAGTATGATTGATTACTCCGCAATCTCGTTGCTATACACACGCGAGCAGTACGAGTGAGTATTCGGCAGTCTCGTGGCCACACACACTCAAGCAGTACGAGTGAGCACTCCGCAGTCTCGTAGTCAAACACATCCGAGCAGTACGATAGAGTACTTTGCAGTCTCGTTACCACACACACGCGAGCAGTATGATTGATTACTCCGCAATCTCGTTGCCATATACACGCGAGCAGTAAGAATGAGTATTCGGCAGTCTCGTGGCCGCACACACTCGAACAGTACGAGTGGGCACTCCGGAGTCTCGTAGTCAAACACATCCGAGCAGTACGATAGAGTACTCTGCAGTCTCGGTACCACACACACGCGAGTAGTATGATTGATTACTCCGCAATCTCGTTGCCATATACACGCGAGCAGTAAGAGTGAGTATTCGGCAGTCTCGTGGCCGCACACACTCGAACAGTACGAGTGGGCACTCCGGAGTCTCGTAGTCACATGCACTTACTACCGGTTTAGTCAACATCTTTCAATTTAGTTTATTGTAACTTGAGGTATTTTTGCAATTTATACAGGATGTTTGGCATAATAATCATAAAGATTATATTAAGCTAAACTTGTCTTAGACGAAGTCTGCTTCTTTTTCATTTGAATTTCTAAAGATTTTTAACAATAAAAACCTAAAGTTTTTTTAAAATTAATTGCTATATATATATATATATAGTATTCAGTAACAGTTGCTATTTTATTATTTTTTATTTACGTAATGTGTGATAACTCTAACAAAATAATTTCCAAGCATCTTCATCATCAGAAAAACATTCTCCGTATATTTAAGATTAAGAAAGCAAATAATAATTTACGAAATGTGCTTATGCCATTATAAAAAAAGCCTTTGTTGATCAAACCTATTTAAAAGATGCTTAGTTATTGGCCTTTCTTTGGAGATGTTATTTACGCAGATGTCTCATCAACTCTTGGAATTAGGACCAATAAAACAAAATTTTTTGTTAAAATAATTTATTTTTCGTGTCCAAAATGTTGACCGCGTTTTTCTGACAAGCGCGGGCTCGTCTTCTCTACTTCTGTGGTCGTAATTTTCATCACCTGCTTCATAACTTATAAAGCCGTATGGATTCTTCCTATTAACTCCCCTCTGGTTGATAATTCTACATTCCTGTAGACGAGCTGCTTGGCCCGTCCCCATACGAAAAAATCCACAGGAGGTAAATCAGGTGATCGAGGTGGCCGAGGGATGGGCCCGACTCTCTCGATCCAGTATTCTGGGAAACATCCATCTTGCTGAAAGATCATTAGTCTTGCTACCGATGTTGGTATTTCGGTTGGTAGTTCGGCTCGTCCAGAAGCTCAGGGAGATCGTTTATCAGGAATTCCAGGTGATTGTCTCCATTTAAATTATCTTGGTGGGGTGGGGACCAATCAACGTTCAGCCGAATACTTCTGCCCACACGTTTTCTGAAAATTTCCCTGGAAACGACATTTGCTTCTTCCAGTGTGGATTGCTGTCCTTGCCAACCCATCGATGGAGGTAATGAGAGTTGGTAATTCCTTCTTTCAAGAACTGACTCATCGGTCTACAAGATGGATTTTAATAAACATTCATTTTCAATGTCACTATTTATGCAAAAAGCGACAGAACTGAATCATTCGTGAGGGGTCTTCATTTTCCAAACCTTATACACCCGTGCCGTGAAAAGGATACTTGTTTTCTCGGTGCATCGTATTCTAATAATAATATATACGCATAAATTTGTTACATTACACAATTCGAGTCTTCATTCTTCAAATCGAGTTTTCATCAGATCTCAATCGTTCTAAAGATCTCAATGTGGCATAGATCTGGTGATAATATGAACTGATTCGGACGAGTAGATTTTGAGAAATCTCAAAAATAAAAATTTTGAAAAACTGTTTCTTTGGAATAACTTTTAAACGGCTTTACCGATCGATTTCAAAAACTAATCAGCTCTTAACCTCAAAAAATGACGTCGAATGTCGTTTGGAAAATAAAAATCGGTTCATTCGTTCGTGAGATATCGAAGGAGAAAGAATTTGAAAAAAAAGTTTTTCAACATAACTTTATTTATTTATTTTTATTTATTTATTTATTGCACCAACAAAGTACACACTATTACACGCAAAAATATCAGAAAACAAAAAAGAAAGAAAAAAACATACAAAGTGCTACTTCAATTATAGGCGCAAACAACATTCTCTTAAAGTCTCTTACATTAACTTATGTTGAGAAGCAATTTAATTTATTTATATTAAAATGTATGCATTAATTATAAGGAAGTTATTATACAATTAATTAACTTATTAGTACTATTAACAACAACAATAATAAAATTTTATCACTGCATTACATTTAACTATGTCAAGAACAACAACAAATTGATGTTTTTATCTTTATTAGTTTTTAAATAATATATACTTCGAGATTTCGCAATATAATTTGGTGAAATTTGGATCGCTTTGCATTTGAAATTAGCGGGAAGTTCCAGAGATGGCCTGCAGGTTCAACCAATTTTTTCTAATAATTACCTACCTAAGACAGTACCTATCAAGTTACATATTGTATTCTTGTTTATGTACTCAGATAAGTCTCGCAACAAGCTTTTATATAATATAAATTGTGTAGTAAAATATATTGATGCGTTTGATTTAGTAAAGTAAAAAAAGTAAAGTTACAGCCTATATACGTCCCACTGCTGGGCTCAGGCCTCCCCTCATTTCTGAGAGGGTTTAGGGCAAGGAAGTGTCCGCCGCGCTGCCCAAATGCGTGTTGACGAACTTCACATGTCTTCGAAATATTTTTTTTTCTTATTCCTCAGACATGCAGGTTTCCTCACGATGTTTTTCTTCACCGCCGAGCACGTGGTAAATCAGCACTTAAAATTGCAATTAACAATTTCATTGGTGCCGGCGGGGATCGAACCCGGGTTACTCGCGTTCTGTTATATTTACAGCGAGCGTTAACCACTGAGCTACCACGGCTCTTGGCGTTTGATTTAATTTAGTTTATTTTCTTCTTTTTAAAGCATATAAATAAAAGCTTGTTTTTAAAAATGTTTTTTTACTATTAATTTATTTTTCAGTTATCCTGGACATGTTTCTAAGTCTGTATATTTCATTTATGCATCATTGTTGGTTTTTTATCGCCATCTTAGATCAACCATTTTAATTTTTTTTATCGTTAGTATTTGATCCTTGTCAGTATTTAACCCTTCAATCCCTATAAAAATCTCATGCAGTCGCATATGTCTGGCAAATCCCGAGTGGTCGAAGCGGCATTATAAAATTTATACAAAATTTTCTATCCTGTGGTCCTAACAAAAGTTAGGTTTTACTTCATTACAAAGAGATTTTATTGTATTTTGATAACAAAAAAATACATACCATGAGGATGATCACAATTATTTCTATATATTACTCGAAATTATTTACGTAAAAAGATAAATTATATTTACATAAAAACTTTCATTACAATTTTATAATAAAATACTATACTAAAACACTAGAAAAATCCAAAAATCAACACAATAACATTAACACGAAAATGACGTACGAAATGAACGTAGATTATAAATAAATATCCATAGACTAAGTGATTTTTTATTACACTAGAGGATAGAAAATTTCGTATTGATTCCATTATGCCAAACTTCTTAATAGAAAAGTAGTCTCTAAACACTAAGTATTTATGGGTTAAAGTGCTGTGGGTTGGTGCGGTCACATTTTACCTCTTGAAAATCAACGAAATATCGAAGCGGTCAAACTTAGACGCTTGCCGTTTGAGAGGTCAAAACATTTGTTCGAGCACCACCAAACTATCCCTGACCTTTGTCGAGTTATGTCATTAAAATTGGGTTGGCGGCCATCTTGTTTTCCTTAATTTTGAGTTTTTTTTTCACCACCGCTAGAATTGGCCTAGAATGTAGGTCGATATTTCTCTTTGTACATACATACAATTTGTTAAGACACGACCTCGCCTAGTCTTACGGTGTAGCCGGGCAGTAGTACACCATCTCCTCCAAGAGCTGAACACGAACGTTATTTTATTCGTATTATTTTCAGCGAACAATACAAAGGGTTCATCTTATTATTATCATTTAAATCCATATGTTAATTTGATATCCATATCATGGAGGTGAATAAAAAACTTCAGACCGCCATCTTTAGGAGTTCACCAAATTGGATTTATAGTTTTTTTATTCATGTTCTTTCCATCAAACCCTTTCATTTACCAAATACCCACATTATGGGAGTGTTGTGATTAATGTGACATGTCACAGCCGTGTAGTGGCGGTTGAGAATATCCACTACCCCATATCTTCCCGTGGGTGTCGTAAGAGGCGACAGAGGGAGGCAGGCAGGAGATGGGCAGCAGCATCTTCCTGATAACAACTGTGATATAATAAAAAACTGCGGTTGCCAACCCGCTCGCCAAGCGTGGCAACTATGGCAAATATCCCCCCATGAATAACGACGCAAACAAACGGCCCCCAGTCCCCGGCGGCCCCGCTATTCCTGGCTACGGTGGCGACCATGGTAACGGCGGGGCAGGGGGTGCTAAGAATCTCCGGTGGAGGTTCGGTTGCCACCTACGACAACTCGACCTGGCAACATTTAACGCACGTACCCTGAGGACTGACGAGAAGATCCTGGAGCTGGAAGAAGAGATAGACAAGTTGCGCTGGAATATTATAGGATTATCCGAGGACCGAAGAGAGAGGGAGGACACGGTGATTCTCGAATCCGGCTACTTGTTCTATCACCGGGAGGGCGACCATCTGTCCCAAGGAGGTGTTGGATTTATCGTCCACAAGTCTCGCGTTAACAACGTGTATCGACGAGGGTTGCGTACCTTATACTCAGAATCACCAAACGGTATTCGCTGAAGGTCATACAGGTTTACGCGCCAACGTCGAAACATCCCGATGAGGAGGTGGAGGAAATGTATGAGGATATTTCCAGAGCCATGCATTCCTCCAAAACCCACTACACGGTGTTGATGGGAGACTTCAACGCAAAACTGGGCACAAGAACGGTGAGCTGAAGGTAGGGAAATTTGGGATAGGGCAACGGAACCCAAGGGGCAAGCAGCTGGCCGACTTCATGGTGAAAAAGGGACTCTTTATGATGAACTCTATCTTTCAGAAGCGGCCCCACAGAAAGTGGACCTGGTCGAGGCCCGACAGTTCGACAAAAAATGAGATAGACTTCATTATGACGACTAGACGGCAACTGTTCACTGATGTCTCAGTGATCGCAAGGGTGAAAACTGGCAGCGATCACCGAATGGTTAGAGGCACACTGAACCTTAACGTTAAGTTGGAGAGGTCTCGTCTAATGTAGTCAACGCTCCGTCCCCCTCGTGCTCTAATCCAGAATCCCGAAACCTTTCAGCTCGAGTTACGTAACCGCTTTCAGTGCCTAGAAGATTGCAATGCAGTGGACGATATGAATGACAAGCTCGTGGAAACTGTCCATGCGCTTGGAGCTAAGTTCTGCAAGACCCGCCGCAGAAGAACACAAAAACTCTCCGATCACACTCTTAATCTCATTGCTGTTAGACGGGAGATGAGGCTGCAATCGTCAACAGATTTGACAGCATACAGGCAACTGAACAGACAGATCTCCAAATGCATGCGGCGAGACTTACGCAACTCTAATACTGCTCGTATTAAACAAGCGATCGAGCGGAACCAGGGCTCCAAAGTCTTTGCCAGAGATCTGTCTGCCAGAAAGAGCCAACTGTCAAAGCTGAAGACTGAGTATGGCAGCATCGTTTCCTTGACACCTGAGATTTTGAGTGAGATTGAGAGGTTCTATGGGCAGCTGTACACATCATCGTTGGAGCCACACGCAAGTGTGAGTAACGATCCAAGAGCAAGTCTTAACCGACCCTATTTCGATGATATCCCGGACGTCAGTCTGAGCGAGATTAGAATGGCTCTCCAGCACCTTAAAAACGGCAGAGCCCCAGGCGAGGATGGAATTACAGCGGAGCTTCTGAAAGCGGGTGGAACACCGGTACTTGAAGTCCTTCAGAAGCTTTTCAATTCCGTCCTCCATGGTGGCACTGCTCCGGAGGCATGGAGCAGAAGTGCGGTGGTCTTGTTCTTCAAGAAAGGTGACAACGTCCTTTTGAAGAACTACAGACCGATATCCCTTTTGAGCCGCGTCTACGTGCTGTTTTCGGGAGTAATTACGAATCGTCTCGCACGCAGACTCGACGACTTCCAGCCTCCCGAACAAGCCGGTTTCCGAAAAGGTTTCAGTACCATAGACCACATACATACCCTGCGGCAGATTGTACAGAAGTCCGAAGAGTACAATCTGCCACTTTGCCTGGCGTATGTGGACTATGAGAAAGCCTTTGATTTCGTCGAAATTTGGGCGGTATCGGTATAACGAAGTGCTGAAGTGTTTGTACAGTAGGGCTACGATGGCTATTCGAGTACAGAACCAGAGTTCGAAACCTATCCAACTGCAGAGAGGTGTAAGACAGGGTGACGTTATATCCCCGAAACTCTTCACCGCTGCATTGGAAGACGTTTTCAAGCTACTGGACTGGAAAGGATACGGTATTAACATCAATGGCGAGTACATTACTCACCTTCGATTTGCCGACGATATAGTCCTTATGGCAGAATCGGTGGAGGACCTAAGCACTATGCTCAATAACCTCAATGGTATCTCCCAACGGATAGGTCTTAAGATGAACATGGACAAAACAAAGATCATGTCTAATGTCCATGTCACACCTATGCCGGTAGTTGTTGGGAGCACTATGCTCGAAGTTGTTGACGAATACGTTTACCTGGGACAAATAGTCCGACTAGGTAAGTCCAACTTCGACCGAGAGGTCAATCGACGGATTCAACGCGGCTGGGCAGCGTTCGGGAAATTACGACACATCTTCTCGTCAGGTATACCTCAATCTCTGAAAACTAAAGTTTACAAGCAGTGCGTGTTGCCAGTGATGACTTACGGATCTGAGACGTGGTTCTTCACTGCTGGCCGTATGAGGACGCTCAAGGTCGCTCAGCGAGCTATGGAGAGGGCTATGCTCGGAGTTTCTCTGCGTGATAGACTCAGAAATGAGGATATCCGCAGTAAAACCAGAGTGACTGACATGCCCAACGGATTAGTAAGCTGAAGTGGCAATGGGCCGGCCATATAGCTCAAAGAACCGATAACCGATGGGGAAGAAAGGTTCTCGAGTGGCAGCCTCGTACCGGTAGGCGTAGTGTAGGGCGACCTCCCACTAGATGGAGTGACGACCTGTTAAGATATGCAGGAAGTCGATGGATGCAGGTGGCTCAGGACCGTGCTTTGGGGGAGGCCTATGTTCGGCAGTGGACTTGTGAAGGCTGTAATGATAATGTGATTAATACGTCACTTAGCTAAGCGAACTTTTAAAATTCTTTTGCGAAATTCGACCCGAACAATTCGACATCAAAATACATACAGTTGGATTGGAGCAACTAAGTTCTTGATTGCTAACTTAGATCCGCCATCTTGAATATTTTATTGCCAGCAGTTGAACCATGTTGCCCTACAACATTTGTTAGAGCACCAGCAAACTATCCCAAATCTTTGCCGAATTATAACTAATTTGTGTTTGCTAATCAAACCCTTTTGTTTGATACCCATATCATAGGCGTGACTATGGAAATTATACATGCCCGTTCTGCGACGTCCGCCATATTGGATTTAGAATAAATGCACTTCATTTATTGTGTTTCGTTTATCAAGCCCTTTCATTATATAACTACAATATAGGGGTTGCTGTGGAAATGATAAATCGCTATTTTGTAACTTTCGCCATATTGGATTTAAAATGGCGGCATATAAGAAGTAATCGTGCGTTGTTTCGAGAAGCAAACGTGTGTGCCAAATTTTAGCCCGATAGCTTTAGTGGAAGTGGGTAAAATATTATATATTGCAAAATTTCAGGGCATATATACAAGTGAAGATAAATAAAAGATTTTAAAAATCTCAAACATTATCCTTTTTTTCATATCAAATTGCGTGGTAAAAGATAGAAAGGACAGTGTTTGAGACTTTTTAACTGATTTATTTACGCATTTATTTTATATGATTTTAATACGCATGCACGCATTCGTAAGGGTCGATCGGCAGGCAAAAACGTTGTTGCCCATAAATCACATTCAATTTGGGATAATTTCAAATAAAAGTAGAAGCCTTATTTACTCGTATTTTCAATAACGCTATAGCATTTTTTCCGAGGCATGCCTTTTAAGTCCTGTCGTTTACATATTTACCGGCAATTTTTAATTTGGAACTGTTCAATATTCAAACTTGTTATTTTTTATAGCATTGGGTGACAAATGAGCACACAGTCCACCTGATGGTAAGTGGATGCTCTGGCACATAGACATGCACGTTTATCATATCAACTAAAGATAAAAATGCAAATGCGTTGTCACCTTTGAGGACTAAGATGGAATGCCTCGATTCCAGTAAAATGGGTCTTCGGTTCTCTACACTCACCATTCGAAACATAGCAGCATAACGCTATTATTTTACGCTGGTATTCTGTGAGAGCGTGGTCCTGCCCCGGTCTGGCCGACCCATTCGTGCCACAACTACAATGTAGCTGCAGCGGGGTTCTACCGCGTAAAAAAACGAAGTTTAAAGTCAGAATCTCAAAACAATTGAAAGTATAAGGATTAATGTTATTGCTTAGTCACAGAGTGGTTTTAAATGTCAGGTCACGTATGAAAATGAATCTTACGAAGGAAAATATCCGTGCAATAATTTTCTACAACTTTCGAAGAGGTCTAACACGGCTTCAGTGTTTCGAAGAGCTGACCTCTTTGTTGCATGATTAAGCCCCATTTCTGTTGACTGTTGAACGCTGTTATTTGGAACATACCACTCTTAGTGACAAATCTCTTGAAGAACGTCCAAAATCCGCCTTCACTGAAGATAACATCTTTGCTCTGAGAAAACTAATTCTCTACAATCGTTGATGTGACATATTGAGAGATAGAGGCGTTATTAGGCATCTCAGGGATAACCATTCAGAAGATCTTGCATGAAGCGCTTGGTGTAAGAAAGCTAATTTGCCGTTGGATCCCGCATTTACTTTACGACGATCATAAGGCGACCCGCGACAGATGGTGTAAGAAAACTCTTCAAAGGTTCAACCGCGGAGAATCAAATCACGTCCACGACATCATGAGTGGTGAAGAACCTTGGAGCTACGCCTACGATCCCGAGTCTAAACAACAATCTACAATCTGGGTCTTCCAAGATGATTCCAAGTCGACTAAAGTTGTACGCTCTCGAAGCACTTCAAAGAAAATTGTGGCCACGTTTATTGCGAAAACCAGCCATGTTGCGACGATTGCACTTGAAGATCGTAGAACGGTTAATGCAGAGTGGTATATCACAGTTTGTTTACCACAAGTCATCGCCGAATTTCGGTAATCTAACCCAAAGCGACCCATCATCCTATACCATGACAACGCAAGCTCACACATCGCTCGTCCAACGATTGAGTATTTGAAGCAGGAAAACGTAGAAATTTTTGACCATCCTCCATGCAGTCCTGACCTAAGCCGTAACGATTTTTTTACATTTCTCATAATTAAGAAAAATCTTCGCGGTCAAAGGTTCCGGCCCACTGAAGAAGCAGTTTGGAGTGAAATAAATATTTTAGTAACTGGTTCGAGCGAATGGAAAAGTGTATATTGCGCGCCATAGTTGATGCCTGGTACATCGCACTAGCGCCATCTATTATCAAATAGAAGAACTAAGCTTTCTAGAAAAGTCCACTCTCGAATTTTCTACACTAACTCGGTCGAGACCGGTATTTGCTGGAACATTCTAGATGTTTCGGTGGAAAAGGCCTATATAAAGCCGTTTAGGGCCGCGACCGAGGCAGTATTGAATTGGTGATACAAGTGAAGACTTAGGAGCGAAATAAAGTGAACTAAAGTGTTAAGTGTTATTATTTATTAGTGTGTATTAGTTTTAATTGGTGTTCTGTAATTAAAGTGTCAATTTTGGTAATTCAACCAGCAGTTTTATTGTCACGAACCCTAAGCTCCTAACAGTATTGTGGCGGCGCTGTCGTCGCGCCACAAGCGAAACACACCGAAGCCTAAATCACTCTATCAACATTCCGAATCACAAACAGCATATATAGAACATCTCCGAACTATCACAAGGAGTGTTGGCCGCTCCCCGGGCAGAACACCTTGCCCGGCGAGAGATCTCCCATTTTCTTCTACGGCCACATTAAGTACGTAGTGAATACTTTGAAAAACAATAAAAAGTACTATAAGGTTCTAGTCGTATTTTTTTGGTCAAACGACAAAACTTAAGAGTCATGCTTCGTATATATTTGAACTTAAGTTTAAAAGGAGATGGTTCAATATTGTAAGGGTCCAATGTTGTACGGTAAAGCGTTGTCCTGTTTTTGTACTAGAAGGGAAATAAGTTAAAATAAAATATTAAACCAATTTTGATCATTCAAATTCACGAAGTTACCTTTATTTCAGTAGTATTAATATTTTATTCTTACCAAAAAATGCAATACTTTGGCGGATAGACATCATTTTGAAGTTAGCTGTCAACTGGCATGAGGTTATTGATCCATTCAAATAGCCATCAATGTTATTTGAATTCTGAAATTTTGTGTTAGCCTTATCACTAAACCAACACCAAATCGCCAAAGAAATCCACAAGAAACACAATAAACTCATTCACGAATTCTCAACTACATGACTTAGCTCGGAAATATGGAGTGTAGTAGTAAGGAGTACAGACTGTGTATTAAAAAGTGTCCATAAAAACCTTTAAATAAGGGTGGCGCCACTATAGCTACGGGGTAAATTTTAAAGAACGCGCCGAAAAATATTAATGGGATAGACGACTTTTTTGAGGTTATATTAACTAAATAAAATTATTTTAGATTTTAGAGTTACTGAGCAGTTTAGCAGCACACTTAAACCGTCGATAACTGCTAAGTTCATTTCATCCCAGTAGCTACTTCAGCGCTGTTGTGGAGAGTTTTTGAACTGTTATTTACTGCTTACAGATGACCACTTTTTCAACTATTCTACTATGGGAGTTGGTACTCCTTACTTTTACACTCCATACTCGGAAAAAATAAAAATATCACGCTACCTACATTTTTTCATGACTCAAGTCACTTGTCAGAATTGACATTTGACAAATATCCGCGTCTTTTTTATGATTGGAAGTGCCATCTTGTGAAACCATCAAAAAATTGGGATTACATTTTTATTTTTAGCAATTAATTTAGTTTGATGTATTCTCTTATTTTGTTTTTAAATAAAATCTATAGTGTACATAGATTTATTCTCTTATTTTGTTTTTGATAAAAAGGTTTATCCATACTTTTTCTTAAGTTTACTTTTTCTTAAATTGCAAATAAAAAACATCTCTTATATGAGTTAAGAATCTATAACTATTTTATATATCAACTTCACTAAGTAATTTAAAAAACAATTCGGACAAAATCTAAAATATCTGGGTTACAGCATTGCGCTATTATTTCGCGTAGTTTCGTTATAATTGGTTCTGCTATACTATACTATATACTGCTATATTCGAAGATAATATCGGGCGGACAGAATAGACAAAAAGAAATAAATAAAATAGATACATAGGATTTTAAAGGTCGTTTTTATATTTGAGCTCAAATGAAGGCAGTTATTTCGACATTATATATAGACGGGATGCAGGGGGCTCAGGAACGTGCCTTGTGGCCTTCCTTGCGGCAGGCCTATGTTCACCAGTGGACTTGTGAAGGGTTGTAATTATGATGATGACGATGGTATATAATGAGCCTAATGCCGCTTTGTTCCGTATGGTGAGTGTAGAGAACCGGAGACTCTGTTTACTGGAAACGAGGTGTTCGATCTCAGTCATAACGTACCGCATTTTCATTCTTAATTTAAGATAAATATGGATATTGTTGTGCCACAGCATCCTCTTACCGTCAGGTGGACTGTGTGGGCGTTTGTTACTTTTTTCTATGAAAAAAATATGGTCAGGGAGGCGCTGCGCTGGGTGTCAGTGTCACGGGGCGCGGTGGTGGCGCTGGAGCCGCCGGGCGAGGGAGGTGAGGGGGGGCGGCGGGTGGGACGGTGTGCGCGCGCGCGCCGCGCTGCTGGGTCTGGTGCCGGCCGCGCTGGCACCGGCGCTGGGGCGCGCCTACCTGGCCAACCTGGCGCCGCCGCCCGCCATCTTCCGCGACCGCGCGCTGCACTACCGCCCGCCCTTCGGCGCCGCCGCACTGCTGCCGCTGCACCCGCACCCGCACTAGCACTGCTGTACCGCACCGCACCGCACATCACCACACCGCGTCGGACACCCATCAACACACATGCTTACATACAACTATAACACTCATTCTTGTCAAATAAAAACATTTCAAGTTGACGTACTAGAACAGACACCGCGATAAAATCTGTGCGGCAGTGAGGGTCGCGTGGTCGGAGGCACAGAGTACCTTTGTACGGCACAGACTAAGCAAGGTTGGACCCGCGAGCTCTAATCCGTCTTGCGAATGAACAAATCTCAACATCTCTTCGAGTACGTAGTACATATTACTTCGATGAGTTAAAATGCAAAATTATTTTACACAAATAGACGTGATAAATCAATCGAAACAATGTAATAACTTAGAAAATTAAGGTTTTAAAATCTATGCAACTGGACAGTACTTGAATAAAAACAAAAATTATTGTGTAACTGTGATATCACTTTTAAACAAATATATAATTTTTATGATGTTTCCTTTTTCATATTCAATGACGAAATTAATAAAATTACTAATGTTATAAGAATGTTACAATTATATTAAATAAATTACTATTTAATATTAAAACTTCGAGAATATTATTAGAATGTTGATACTATTTTATTTTTGTAATCAGCCACGCGTGTTATTTGCTTTACAATTTTGATTTTTGTAATCAATAATTTAGCAATATTTGCTATATTTATTATTCTGATACTGATATACAAGTAACAAGGCAAACTCATTGCTTACAAATACATCTTGATAGTAATCACTGATTCCTTTTTTTGTAATATAAAATAAAAATATTTTATTATTGAATAATATTTAAAATTGAAATTACACAAGTATATCATTTTCACCTACTATTATAACAGAATAAACTTGACTTTGATTTTGCTGTTATTACTTTTATAAATAACTTATTTATTAGCTCACTCTTATTTTCTTTGCTTCTACTATTAATTAATTAATACATAATGTAATTTGATTTTGCTGTTTTTCGCAGTCTCTAAATTTATTGGATTTTGTAAAGTTACAGCGTTATATATTATGTGTTGTATTGCTGGGTACAGAGTTCCTCACTTCTGAGAGAGTTTAGCAAAGAAACAAAGAATTGCTGCAGCTCCGCTCCAGTGCGTGTTGGTGGACTTCACGTCTTCAAAATATTTTTTTTAATATCTCAAATATGCTGATTTTCTCATGATGTTTGTCCTTACCCGTCGTTTTTCTTTACCATCGTCGATGTGGTGAATCAACACTTAAAATTGCAATTAAAAAATTCGTCGGTGCCGACGTGTATCGAGTCCGCGTCGTTTGCGTTCTGTAAAATTTACGCCGAGCTCTTAGACTCTGAACTACCTAAAGCTTAAGGGTCGATTTTGTATGTAAGTTAAATATGTCTTTTTTGTATTTTAAAACATACAATTAAGATTAAAATTTCACAATGGCAACAATGACGTCATTACAACACTACACCGCATTCTCTTAAAATAAAATAAAATGCCTGCCCCTGTCTTGTTTTGTTTGTCAACTTTTGAAAAGTATTTTAATTTCCTTGATTGTTAAATACCCATTGACCAAAACATTTTAACATTCTAATCAAAATTAACTCAATACATGTATAAATTACAACATAAGCAAAAGGCACTGGTATTTTCAGAAGCTAAATAAACTACTGAGTATTTAATTAATAAAGATTATTCTTTAAATATTCAGAAAACAACAAATTTCTTTAATAAACAAGCATTGTAGTCATATTGATAAAATAACTATTGTAACAGTTTCTTTGTTCTCGTGTAAGCTGCACTAAAACTCTGTATCAGTAAAATGTATCTATGAATTATGTATTTTTGTAAATATATATTAATACAGTGATAATTAAACAATAAACTTTTTTTTTTCATTTTCATCTACCGTCATGATCGATGCGTTGTCACGTCTAAGTACCAATATGGAATGTCTCACAGTCTGTAATGGGTCTGACTTCCCAGTTTTGTTAAGGGTATCAAAACATTGTATAAAAAATTACGAATTTAACGGTATTTTAATTTTTTTTCTACTTATAAAAATGACTAAAATATGATGAGTAAAATGGTGTTTTACGGTACGGGCGACCGCTTTGCTCCGGTCGCTTCCCGCCAGTCCGCTACCTACCCGTTTTGTTTCGAGGCGCGTGCATTTTGGTCAGAACGTATTGCATTGTATCTCTGTGTACAAATGCAAGTGGAAAAACGCCTGACAAGCTGTTTATTAATGTACCGAAAAAGAATGTAATAAGAAAAAGTGCTTAAAGGCCATAAGAAGAGCAGATCAGAGAAAAATGTACTCGGGCCATGCCGCGAGCCGAAATCTAGTCGAGCAGTATTGTTGGTCTTTACGTACGTGGCACAAAAACTCAATTTATTCAAAGACGGCTAGCGTGAATTTCTGTTATGTGATATAACTCTTATAGCTCCTTAAGGAACACGAGCAAATTAAGGAATAAAAGTCCGATAATATGAGAAGAAAAAATCAGTTTAGTATTGCACGCATGAATGTTTGCGACCACTACATTTTCAAAACACAATAGGTACCAACTACCAACGTAATACCGCAATAAGTTTATTCAAAAGTAAATCTAGGACTAGACTAGAATCCCCCCTGAAAGGTTCCCATCTTATCGTGGCCGGGGGACTTAGTAGCCGTGGCCGTGGCATGGTTACCCGCGGTGACCTACTGTACTCTCTAGTATATATGCAGTAATCTATTGAACTAAAAGGAACCCACATGGCTGGCCTGAGGTCTAGGGCCGGCCTGAGGATGCCACTCCTAGTCGGATGTGCATTGGCGAGAGGGGTGCCCTCTCCCCCTACCACTGCAGTCGAGGTGGAGTCGCGGAGAAAGAGGAGTGTTGGTCTGTTGGATGGCGATGCGCCACTCATCCTAGCCTTCGCGGCTCTGACGGGAACGCACCATTAATTGATGCGGTGGTTTTGGGCCTGCGGCGGGAGAGCAGTGTCGGTATTGCGAGGTGCCGCTCTCCCTGCCCTCCACAGCCGAATATTGGCTGGCGGCGGAGCCATAGACCAGATCCGCCACTGTGGTCAGGAAGGCTAGTGAGTGCTCGTTTTTCCTGGCCCCATGGCCTTCCCGCATCGATACGGGAGAGTCTGTTCCGCATGTGAAGATGAAGATGCCGCGGAGGAGGGCACGCCATGTGTTCTGAAGCGCCCTAGCTGAGAAGGAGATAGGGGAAGAGTAGTCCTCTCCCAAGAAGAAGCCGCCATAGGGCGACCAGTGCTGGTGGGGCCGCGGACGTGTGCAAAAGCGTTCCCGTGGTCCTGCTTATATGCGACGAACACCTTGGAACCTTCGTCGCATATAAGCAGGGCCACGGTGGTTTTAGTCGGTACGAGTCCGATATAACCCGTTGTTGTCCCCGTAAGGCGGGTATGCGTAAGCATTTCCCCATGTAAAAAAAAACTAAATAATATTACGAGTTGATTAATATTCATTGCATTTAGTAATGTTGCGCGCCTAAGTTGACGTCATGTACCCGGCACTAGCGCCATCTAGTGTCAGGGACCAGAGCGAGGAGGGCTTCCTAGAAAATGTCAATCTTGACTTTCGACCAACAGCGCCATCTAGTATCGAACAGAAGAATTAAGCTTTCTAGAAGCCCCACACTCGAACTTTCTGCGCCTCGTCGGTTGGCGTATTTACTTGAATATTCTGGATGTTTCGGTGAAAAATGTGTATTTAAAGCCGCTGCAACCCGCTATCGAGGCAGTATTGAATTTGGCGAGACAAGCGAAGCTTCGGAGCGAAATAAAGTGAATCAGTGTGATTAATTATTAGTGTTTTAAGTTTTAGTTGGTGTAAAGAAAATTAAAAGGGTAAATTTTTGGTAATTCAATCGGCAGTTTTTATTGTCACGAACCTCAAGCTCGTAACAATTGGTGTCAGAAGTGGGATATAATCATGCCGATTTTACCTAAGGAGGAAACGGAGGGTGTCCGTATCCGAAATCAACGCCAGCATGAGACGGACCAGAGAAGATTTGGTGCTTCAACACCGCAGACGTCGAGGGGCCAACTACCAGCCACGGAGGCTGGCCCGTCAACAGCTGCCTACACCTGCAGCACCTGACTTAGGTGTTCTCACGATGATGCTGCAGGATCAGGCTCGCCAGCAGGCGGAACAGGCTCGCCGATTGGAAGAACAGCTCCGGGGTGGAGGAGGAACAGGTCCGTCGGTTGGAAGAGCAGCTGCGGGGCGGACAAGATGAACAGGCCCGCCGACAGGAGGAACAGGCCCGTGGGTTGGAAGAGCAGATGCTCCTCATGAAGGACCTTCACGCTACCTTCGGGAAGGAGATAAAGGAGGTGAAGGATAGGGTTGCTCAGCATGACAACGGCCTGTCGGAAGCTGAAACCCAAATCGCGAAAGCTGAAACCTGAATCGACCAAGTGAACAATCGGGTTGAAAACGTGATGGCTGACGTGAAGAAAACGCTGAACAACCTCAAACTTGGGGATGGAACTACAGTTCCCGTAGTAGCTACACCTTCGCTACGTGGATTGAAAGTGCCGCCGTTCGACGGGAATTCTTCCTGGTCGGCCTACAAAATCCAGTTCGAGACCGTCATGGAGGCGAACGACTGGAATAAATGCCAGGCCATGACTGCACTCACCCTAGGCTTGCGTGACTGTGCCTTAACTGTGCCTTAACTGTGTTGGAAGCTCTCGGTAAGAAAGTGACCTACGAGTAGCTCCTTGAGGCATTGGAGGCGAGATATGGCGACGCTCACCTGGAACACGTCTTTCGCGCACAGCTGAAAGATCGCGTGTTCAACAAGCAGCAACGAAAACCTGCAGCAGTGGGCTCTAGAGGTGGAGAAGCTGGTGCGAAAAGCGTAACGGTCTGTACCGGGGTTCATTGAAGGGAACCTGGTGCAGACATTCATCGACGGCATCTGCGACCTTGAAGTCAGAGCTGCTGTGAGGCTCGGGCACCAGGAGACGCTTAAGGACGCCTTGGCCCATGCACTGGAGGTGGAAGCCATGTGGCAAGATCATCGTTCCCATCGCTTCAGGGAGGTTGCAGCCGCTACAGTTCGCGACCGCAATAACGGATACAGCCTTAGGTGCTATAGCTGTGGGGAAAAGGGCCATCTTCGATCCAGCTGCCCTGTTTAGGCCTTATCGGGACTTTAGAAATAAAATGAGTGGACTGTATTACCAATAGGTTTAATGCCGTAAAACCTCTAAACAAACGTATTATAAATTGAAAAATAAAGTGCCCGTCTGCTACCGCGTCTCGCAGCTGAGTGAGGTACAGAAGCGCTCGCGCTGCCGCGAGGGCAGCGACCGGTCCGCGTTCCCACGCGTCCCATCATTTTGGCCGAGGCGCGATGACGTGCGCCGACATATTCCCCGGGTTGAAGAGACGTCTTCAATCTTCAATTGGTAGAGGGCAGATGCAGTTAACAGCACGACGAATGATACCTCGCTTCGTCTTCAACTCAGCCACTCGCGTGACTCCGTCTACGCCGGGATAGGTCGTCATGACCCGGCCCAGGGACCAGAGTAGCGGTGGTGTTTTGTCCTTGATAAGAACTAAAGACCCCGGCTTCACTTCACCTCTGGAATGAAACCACTTGGATTTGGCCTGCAGCAGAGAGATGTATTCATTATGAAAGCGGCTCCAGAAATGCCGTCTGATGTACTGTGTTCTCCTCCAGCGATCCAGTCGCGTGATGTTGGCATCAGTCACCTGGGAATGTGGTACAGATAAGAGTGGTCGTCCAATCACGAAATGAGCGGGAGTAAGTGCCGAAAAATCGTTAGGGTCTGAAGAGAGAGGAGTAAGAGGGCGCGAATTCAAGACCGCCTCTATGTGCGTAAGACAAGTAGCCATCTCAAAGGTAAAATGGGTAAGCTTTAAGGGGGGGGGAGGATAAAAAAAAAAGAGGAGGGGGAGAGGCCGGGGGATGGGGGGGAGTTCTAAGGGGGGGGTTTTTTTTTTTTTTTTTTTTTTCTTTGGGGGGTTGTTTTTTTTCTTTTTTTTTATTTATTTTATTTTTTATTACCCAAATTTTAAGTCTTTTTAAATGATGCTTGCAAGATTTAACAGCAGCCTCAGCTAATGAGTTAAAATGTGGGCTGTAAGCACGCGTGAAAATAAATTCGATACCCTGTTGTGCTACTTCAGGTGCAACACTCGATGAGTGCAAGAACCTATGCATTTCATTTGATGTGCCTACGAAATTTGTCCCGTTATCGGACGTAATGCTTTGAGGCTTGCCTCGACGCGCCACGAAACGATTTAGAGCGGCCATGTAAGCCTCAGAGGTGAGGTCAGTGACGAGCTCCAAATGTACGGTTTTCACTGCATAGCAAACAAAAATGCATATATAAGATTTTGTAAGTTTGCAGCCGCGACCTCTGCGATCGGCCACCAATACTGGCCCAGCGTAGTCAACATAACAATTTAAAAATGGAAATTCAAGATGAGTTCTTGACTGAGGTAGTTGACCCATTATAGGCTGAACGCTTTGAGCCTTATGTCTGAAACACTTAAGGCATTTATTCACAACATTTCTGGAAAGGTTTCTACCACCTATAGGCCAATAAGTCTTATATGTGACAATAGTAATTGAGGACCGGCATGTAGTAGCTCTAAATGTTTCATTTGAAATATAAGCTTAGTAAGTATGTGCTTACTACATATTATTATGGGATGTTTTACACTGAAATCGTAGGGGGAGTTATTGAGCCTCCCGCCCACGCGGATTAGGTTATGTTCGACAATGAACGGAGTTAAAGAAAGCAATCTACTATTGCGTGGCAATTTTTGTTTAGATTTTAAAAGATGAAATTCTTCAGAAAACATTTCTAGTTGTGAATAATGTATATATTTATGTTGTGTATAATGTATATTACATTATACGAATCTTGGAGTTCTGTTACGGAAAGATCGCCACACAATTTATCTTTATTTTTTAGATTATATAAATTTTTGTACATACGCAAACACCCTTTGAATTTTTGGAAAACTAGAATATTTTTCTAATAAGCGATGAATGATAGATGAATATATGGTTGAATGTGAATGATTACTAACAACATGATGGTCGCTATCAGGAAATGAGCTATACATGTGAAATGAGTCACTACATCCGGCAAATCATGTTTCTCTGTGTTTGCATTTTAGGCCACTCATTTTCATTACGCAACAGAAAAGAGGGTCCGAACCACCAGAGAGAGGTGTGTCCTTGATAACGTCAGCGTTAAGACCACGGGAAACAAGATCCGCCGGGTTGTCCTTCGACGGTACGTAGCTCCAGGTATGACCACAAGTGCTCTCCTGTATCTCGTTGATTCTATTTCTAACAAAAGGTTTTAATTGGTTGGCTGTAGTAGAGAGCCAACCCAAGACTATGGTTGAGTCGCACCAGAATCTACATCGGTGAATGGGTAAAGTTAGCGCTTCCTGAACTTTAGTACACAGCCTAGCACCTAACAAAGCTCCACACAGTTCAAGCCTTGGTATTGTTGATGGCTTGATGGGCGCTATACGATTTTTAGAAACGAGAAGTTTTACGCCAATAGATTTACTGTTACTGCATGACCGAATGTACACACATGCGCCATAAGCTTTTTCGGACGCATCGGTGAAGACGTGTACTTCATGCGTACTAGTCTTCACGCAAAACCCAACGAGGAATCTTTAAATTATTTAAAGATGTTATTGTATTTTGGAATGTCGACTAAAGGTTTCTGACCTCGAGCGATACTTCGTCGTCCCAGTCATAGTTGTGTAGCCATAAACGCTGCATGACTATTTTCGCTTCGACAACGCACGGACCTACGAGGCCTAATGGGTCAAAGATCTGACTGATAACTGAGAGGACGTGACGTTTAGTGACTAGTAGTTGACTTTATGTTAATAGTATAAGTAAGGGAATCAGAATCGCAGGCCCAATTAAGACTTAAAGTTTTAGAATGAGATGAATTTAAACCCTGCTCACAAAAATGCAACGTATGAGTATTATACGATTCGTTACTGTTTATAATTTGATTTAGAATTTGAGGATGGTTTGATCGCCATTTGCGTAAGTTAAATTTAGCAGAAGATAGAACCGATTGTACCCGTTTTGCAATTGTTACAGTCTCAGCTATGGTGTTTCCCCCGCTCAAATAGTCATCCACGTAGAAGTCACGTCGTATGGCCCGCTGGACCTGACTATCCTCAATGTTATCAGCCAGAGCTACCAGGTATTTCGTGGCTAAGTAAGGAGCAGAAGCGGTACCATAGGTGACCGTATTTATTAGTTCTAAGAGGTTTTGAAGGATCAAACCGAAAAATAATTTTTTGTAGAGGACGTTGGACTGGACTTAGCTCAATGGCTCTATACATCTTCTCTACATCACCTGAAACTACGTACCTATGCTGACGAAAACGTATTAAAATGAAAAATAGATCGTCTTGCACTACGGGACCGATTTAATGCGAACTGGTAGAGGCTGATGCGTCGAATACTGCGCGTAGTTGAGTGGTGGTACTAGAGCTACGAATAATTCCATGATGTGGAATGAAATATGTGATCACGGAGTTTTCAGACGTAGAAGTATAGTCAGAGTCTAAAGTCATATGATCTAAATGCTCATATTCTCTCATAAATTCACAATATTTAGTTTTAAAGGAAAGATCGCGTTTAAGTCGCCGCTCCAGGGATAGAAAATGAGTTTTCGCGTTTTCATACGAATGCCCTAAAGTGCTAGGATCCTCTTTTAAGGGCATCGTCACGACAAACTAATCATTTTTTCGAACGGTGGTTTGGGCAAATAGTTGTTCACATACTCTTTCTTCAATAGAAAGCGAATGTTTTGATGACACGTTGTCAAGCTCCCAAAATTGAGTTAGGTCTGGAGTGACGTTGGAATGATGGCAATAAAGTGATGAAACAGAACTAGGTTGATGCGAAATACTACCGAACGCAAGCCAACCAAATTTAGTTTCATACAATTTAGGTAGATGTTTCCCTAAATCACTATAGTTCTGCTGCCTAAGACATTCCAAAACACCTAACCAGGATGTCTACGACCGACGGAACATTAAAGTTCGGGTCTGCTAGTGTAAGACCTGAAGGAATATGGAACGTGATTTATATGCACGAATGAAGACGGTAGAACCTTTGTAATTTCAGGTAAAATATGACTATCGATATCAACCGTAAAGGCACAGCATAAAGACTCAATTGTGAGGTGACAAGACTGTGTACTGGTAGATATGTGATTATTAATACCCTTTACCTTGGTGCTCGTACCGCGATGCAACAAACCCAGTTTCTCTGATAGTCTCTGTGTAACAAAGTTGGCGGTACTACCGTTGTCCCGCAGTAGCCGCGCAGTGTATTTCTTACCCGACCCGCTGGTCACGTTCACCATAGCTGTGGACAGTAAAACATGCACAGAAGTAGCAATCTGCAAGGAATTGGCTGGTAGTGCGATATTTGATGCAGAAAGCAAAGGATTCACTAGATTCTAAATGCAAAAGCGTATTGTGCTTTGTTTTGCAATATTTACAATGTGTGAGTTTACACTGCTTAGCACAATCTCCGACGCGCAGGCAGTTAAGACAAACATTGTAATCATTTGCCTTTTATATGCGATCCTCTATAGTTAAATTTCTAAAGGATTCACATTTATATAATGTATGAGCCTGGGAGCAAAGTGGACATTCATTTATTTTATTAAAATTATTATCTGATTTTTTATTAACTTGAGTGACTTTAGAATCAGAATGTTTATATGTATGACTATTATTTAAAGCTACAATAGTATTAGTCTGAGAAGAATTGATATTTGACTCGACAGACTCTAACCAATCCGCTTTCCTACTTAAAAAAGAACAAAATTGCATCAAAGTAGGATCATCTTTTATAATATTGTTCCTATGCTCTTCCCAGTCACGACTTGTTGTCAAATCTTATTTTTTGGTCATGACATATATTAATAATGTGTCCCAATATTGAGTGGGCTGATTTAATTTTGTTAGTGGCCTTACATTTTTATTAATTGTATCTACGAGGTTTCTGATTGAGATACTTGACTCCTTGACTATAGGATCGACATCAAATAAAGCTTGCACATGATTATTCACAAGAAGGCGATTGTTGTTATACCGCTCACACAACATGTCCTACGCAATTTTATAATGATCGCCTTTAAAATCAATATTTTTAATAACTAAGGCTGCGTTTCCATGCAATGAAGCGCGCAAATAGTGGAAGTTATCGTGAATTAATGACGTAAACGTATCTCGAAATTCGAGCCAGCATTGGTAGTTCCCATCGAAATGAGGCAAATCAATTTTAGGCAAACGAACAAAACTATTCTTATTAGAACAGTGTGCACCTGAGTCAGCAACCTTGAAACCCGTCTCCGATCCAGCACCATTGGACGAAGCACGGAGAAGGCTGCGTGTACGGAACACCTTTAAATGATAGTTGATAGGAAAAATGATTTTATTTAAAATAAATAATGATATTATATAATGATATTGATAATGATATAGAACACGTCTATCGTGTTCTGAGCGACAACGTCAACTGTCCATTGCTAAAAATTAAAGTGAATGACGCAAATTATGTTGACCTAAATAAATCGTTTATAATTAATTTTTTAAAATTTCACACTAAAATGTACGGTTGCACTGTACATGCTCCGGGACGAGAGATGAGAGTGATAAGATAGATAGGAAACAACAAAATTGATATAAGATAAAATGATAATGATATAAGATAATGACTAAGTTAAGAAATTATCATAGTATGTCACTAATAAAAAAATAAAAATAAGTAGTTAAAGGTTCATGTCCAGATCTATTTTACTTGTATGTCCTTCAAGCACACTCTCGCAAATACGGGTGAGGTGCCTTTGTTTTGTACTCGCGCACTTTGCACTGATATGTTTTGATTGGCACTGACACTATCACTTGTACACGCACGAGGAATGTCTTGAAGAGATAACCGTGGTGCCGGCTCCGGGCGGGCCGCAGGCGCTAGGCTCCGTCGGCGCGCTTGTCTCACTCGCTTCCAAAGTACCACTACGCCCGCTGCCCCGAGTGCTCCCACTAACACGTAGATAACGACGTAGTGGTGTAAGTCGTGGGTTGACAGCTGATTTACTTCAACATCTATGTTTTCTTTTTTCATTTGATCGATTTGACCCCCGATCTCCTTCAAGGACGCTTGTCGTTCTCTCTCCTCTGGTTGGCTTATCTCACCTTTACTGATAGGTATGGTCAAGTTGATTATGTTGTTGATAGGTGGAATATCTATGGCTAATAAATCGGGGTGTGCGTGCATTGTGTTGATGTGATAGTTGTGTGGATAGATTATGAATGCGTCTCCCTTGAGCACGTAATTATTCCCGACTGATAAAACGCCGGCCTTGCTGACGCGCTCCGATGTAACTTGATTGTCGCATGTCTTCCGTAGTCAAAACCTTCTAAAGGTCGCTATTAAAAAAGTCTTACGTCTGTCCACAACCTTTAGAAGGTTGCTATTTACATATAAACTTCAGGGTTGGACAGATGCGCCAAAGCGGGCATCTTGGCCGGGACAGTTGTGAATCGAAGAGTGCATTGTTCGCAGCAGAAAAATAAGTATGTGTTTATAGTGTTGAGCGCATTCCATGAATTTTTACAACTGTTAATATTAGTGAGACATTGGTCTGTTGAAGGATTCTTGATACACAAATTTTGATCATTTTGCATATGATAAACAGGACCTCGTAACTCATAAAGTTTCGTGGTGAGGTCTGAATGTAGACATGATTGTACTTCGGCTTTAGCCATAGGTACCTATGTATGAGTCTCTTTGGATGTTTACAGCAAAGTAATCAGAGATGGGAATTATGTTTATCATCTTATTGTCGTATGATTGAGGAATAGGTAAAACTCTGTAGATGTCATAGCTTTCTCTGGTTAAAAGTGGTATTTTAATTTTGAGTAAAAGGTTTTGATATGTGACCTTGACCTTTACTCTCAGTAAATGATACAATTTTGATACGCCGTTGTGTATATCATCTATAGGCAAAGATAGATCTTTTGTTAAATGTCCAGAAATGATGCTAAGCTCATCTTGTAACTGTTCAGGTGATAGTATATGTATATCAAATTTCCCTTGATAAATGTCGGTAACAACATCGAGCAAGGTATTTTGTATCTTTTTTCAAATTAACTAAGATGTTGTTTGATCTTACAGATGATAAGGTAAACTCGTTGCTAGCTCTTAATTTTTGTATCTCTTCTTTAATAACAGTTTTCTTGCTCTAATTTATTGATATGCTGATGGAAGAGTTTGTGTTGTTGGTCAATTGTTGTTTCTAGTCTTTTTTAAAAAGTTATATTGTGCTTCTATTACTGATGTCTGATTTTTCCATAATTTTACGAGATGGTTTTGATTGTTTCTAATGAGTTCAATGTCCTTTGTATATTGTTCAGCGAAGTCATTGTCAAGTACGCCGAATAGTGCATGCGCGACATTTCCCACGCCATTGATAAGCCCGCGACGTACTCGTATTCCCGCCGCCGACTGCTGACCAAGCAACAGCTGATCGTAGTAGTGTAACCCGGTGCTCCCGTGTCGTAATTGTAATAGGATTATGTCACATTGCTGTCGCTCTTGCAATTTTGAACATATGTTTTCGAGGTGAGTGATATATGTTTTTAGTAGTTTCGAACCTTGCCAGTACGGATCTAAATCGTAATAAACAATGATTTTCCATTCATCTCGTATAAGCCTCATGTTTGATGTTTTATCGAAGTATAAACTCTGGGTATCCTTAAAATTTGTTACATTAAATGCTCCTTGTGCTGTTTGTGCGAATAACGTAAAAAGAAGCAGTGTGTACATGATAAAATTACAAAGTTTGATACTAGATCGTGCTTTTTCTGGTTTGTCGTTTTTGTGATCTGCTTTCAAACTTAATTCTTGATTGTTTTTCGGACTTGATTGACAGTTTGTGGGATTCTGATAGTTTGCTTCAGACTGAGTTGGTAAAATGGTCAATTTCGTGATAGGTCTCTTAATAGTCCCGTTTTTTGTTTTAACAGTAACTACTCGGACTATTCCATCTTTGCCGGGGTGAACATCGATAACTCTCCCTAATGCCCATCTCCCAGCAGGTAGGTTTGCTTCATGAATGATTACAATGTCATCAATTTTGATATTTTCAGTTGATTGCTGCCATTTGTTCCTGGCGGATAATGCTGTCAGATATTCAGACTTCCAGCGCTTCCAAACATCATTGAATATCTTCTGCGTCATATGCCAACGTGTTCTTTCGTCTTTCTCTGTCTCCACGATACTTAAAACTGGACCGCTGGCCAGAAAGTGAGATGGAGTCAGGTAATTGATATCATTTGGATCTTCAGTGATCGCGCAGAGCGGTCGGAAATTCAGGCAGGCTTCTATCTGTGTTAGCGGTGTTGAGAACTCCTCGAAGGTGAGTTTTTGTTCGCCGATGACCTCTGGTATTTAACACTCTTCACAGCCGCTTCCCACAGACCCCCGCACTGGGCCATAATGGAGCATTGAAATGCCATGTGATATTCATTTCGCTTATTTCTGATAAGAACTCATTTGTGATAATGGATTTTAGATCAATTATTTCTTGATCGATGATTCGGTTGGCACCAACGAAATTCGTACCATTATCGCTGTAAATGTGATGTGGTGTGCCACGCCTCGCCGCCATTCTTCTTAATGCTGCTAAGAATGCTGATGAAGTTAAATCGGATACTAACTCAAGATGTATGGCTTTTGTGACCATACAAACAAACACTGCTATGTATCCTTTAAAGGTCTTGATTCCTCTGCCTTTACTTGATTTTACGTCCACAAAACCTGAAAAATCCACCCCTGTTCTAAGAAATGGTCTCGACGGAATTATTCTTGCTTCAGGAAGATCGCCCATAAGCTGATAATGTTTTGTAGGGTTGTGTTTTTTACAGGTTACGCAGTTGCGCAGGCGTTTTTTGATTGCTCTGTTCCCACCTAGGACCCAATACTGTTGTCGTAGCCATGCTAAGGTGACACGGGCTCCTCCGTGATATGTCATTTTATGGGCTTGATCAATGAGTAGGTGTGTCAGGTGACTCTCGTGGGGGATGATAAGGGGATGCATCATTTATTTGCTGATCGAAGCGTTTTGCAGTCTATCACCTACTCTCAACATACCTTCAGAATCGATAAAAGGATTTAAAGGTAATAATTTGCTATTTGGCCTTGCTTTGTTATACTTTTGTAAATAGCCGATATCTTCTCCAAACTCCTTGCTTTGTACGTGCTTGATAATTTTTTGCTTTGTCTTTTGTAATTCTTGTGCTGTTAAATAGCTTTGCTTATTATTTTGATTTATGCGTTGTATGTAGGCTAATATTGAAACTGCTGTGCTTGCTTATTAATTGGGTAATGACGTCGTCTTCGCTTGAGCAGGTTGTGGTGTGTACTTGCTTTATGGTTTTGACCTCTTCATCGGTGGTGTAAGTGATCTTCTTGACGTTATCATCGTCGGAGTATGATAACCACGCTGGTCCACGCCACCACAACTGATGTCGATGAAGCTGTTTCGTGCTGATTCCTCGGCTGGCACAGTCAGCTGGGTTATCCTGCGACTTGACGTAGCGCCAACATTCCGATGGTAAAACTTCTGTGACCTTAGCTACTCTGTTGGCTACAAAAACGTTCCAGCGTTTCGGATCTCCTTGCAACCAACCCAATACTGCTGTCGAATCACGCCATCCAAACATTTTGATATTGTAATCTGCCAAACATGATTTCACCTTTTTCATGAGCTTTGATAAAAGTAGGGTTGCACACAGTTCTAAGCGAGGTAAGCTGATCTTCTTTTTCGGTGGTACTAGCCTGGATTTTGCTGTAACGAGGACGACGGATATGTTTTTACTTCCCTCTTGTTTTTCACGAACTATCTTGCAATAAATTGCGCAAGCGTATGCGTTCATCGACGCGTCACTGAACCCATGAAGAATGATGACGTCATTTTTGTTGCTCTTTAACCATCTTGGTATACGTATCTGTGATATATTTTTGATATCTTCTTTGATCTTCGTCCAATCCACTTGAATCTCATGAGTAAGCTCGTCGTCCCATTTTAAGTCATATTGCCAAATTTTTTGGAATAATAATTTCAATTTTGTGCTAACTGGCGTTAAAAGCCCTACTGGGTCGTAGAGCTTTGAGATATTTGATAACAAGCTTCGTTTCGTTAGTTTTGATGTTGATAAATCGATCTTCAAGTTAAAAGTCAGCTGATCTGATTGCGTAAGCCATTGCAGGCCTAAGGTTTTTGTAGATACTTCAGTTTTGAAGTCATATGTTTGCTGGTTGGTATTTGCTGTGCTGACTCCCTCTAGAAGACACGGTGTATTGGCTGACCATTTTCTTAAATTAAATCCACCTGCTTTTAGTAAGTTTTTTTAAGTCTGATTGTAACTTTTTAGCTGATGCGAGGTCATGACTCCCACTGATCAGGTCGTCCATATAAAAATGTTCTTGCAGGACCTTCGCTGCTGGGCTTTCCTGATACTTATGACCTTCATCTTTGGCTAGCTGTTTCAATACCATCATGGCAAGAAATGGTGCTGCTTTAATTCCATATGTGACAGTAGCTAATTGATATTCTTGTAAAGTTTCAGTTGGTGAATTTCTCCATATGATTCTTTGATATCTCTGATCTTCTTCGTGAATGAGAATTTGCCGAAACATTTTCTCGATGTCAGCGGTGTAGGCATATTGGTACTGTCGCCAGGTGATAATTAGTGATAACAGGTCCTGTTGCAGGTTGGGACCTTGGTGCATCACGTCGTTCAAGCTTAAGCCGCTCGAAGTTTTTGACGCTCCGTTAAAGACTACTCGAAGCGAAGTTGTTGTTGACTCCGGTCGGTGAATGCAATGATGTGGTAAATACAGACTGTAGACAGGCGTCTTGTTGCATGGCGACATTTTCATATGACCTAATTCCAAATACTCGTGGATAAATGATTTATATTCTTTTTCAATATCTTTTCGGTAAGTAAATCTTTTTTCTAACTGTTTAAACTGCGCTATTGCTCTTGATTTTGATTCTCCCAATTTTTGAACTGCTTCTGATATAAATGGCAATCTAACTATGTATTTCCCATCTTCTTGCCTTGTTGTCGTGTTTTTGAAATACTCCAGGCATTGAGCGTCTTCTTGGGTCATGGTGAGTTCGTCAGGTATGTTTTCTATCTCCCAAAAACGTTGAATCTCATCTATATTGTTCATAATAACGTTGCATTGATAGGATTTTACGTTGCCACATAAAATCCACCTGAGACGTGTTTGCTGTGCCACAGGTTGTGATTGTTGTGATGAAATGATACCGCCTAATATGATAGAAGAATAGACGTCCGCCCCCAGCAACAAGTCTACTGGGCGGCTCACGTTTATTTATCACAGTTATTTTCCTTTGCTCCTACTCCGAAAATGACACCTTTGCACCTCTGTCGAGGAAGTTGTAACATTTGAGCTGCCTTCTCAGTAATCAGGGAGGTCTGGGAACCCTGATCAATCAGCGCTCGAATTTTGATATAAGTGCCATTAACACACTGTACTTTTACTAGTGCTGTTGCTAAGAGGGTTTCATTTATATTATTTTGTGACACGTTGCTAGCATTTCTACGTTGTTCTGTTGTTGAGGACAACAGCTTCACGTAGGCCTTGTGTATGAGTGTGTTATGTCGGCCATTACACTCGCGGCAATGTTTTGCCGATATGCAATTTTTGCCGTAGTGATCGTAAAGACAATTGAAGCAATATTTCAATTTCGCAATTGTATTTCGCCTTTCCGTTGGTTGTAATTTGAGAAAGTTGCTGCAGTGAAATATGCTGTGGTTTTCATTTTTGCATAGTGAACATCCTGTTTGTGAGTTTTTCTGTGCATAATTTGTGACTTGATTTTGATTGCTGGTAAATGATTTAAAATAATGAGGCTTCTTTTGATGAGATGTTGTTTCAGGCTGAGAGGATTTTGTTGTGGAGTCTTGTTTGCGTCGGGATGATTCTAGTGACGTAAATTTATTTTCCAAAAAATTTAAAAAATCTGCTAAAGTTGGTAAATCTCTAGGATTCTTTAGGGATTCCATGTAGTCTTTGTGAGTCTCGGCATCTAGTTTTTGAGACAATATATGTACCACCAAAGGATCCCATGAACTTATGTCTATACCTAGATTTTTTGTGGCATTTAGGCTTTCGTTTACGCTGTCATAAATTTTCTTAATATGTGCTGCTGATTGCTGTTGAGCGATAGGTAAATTCAATAGAATGTTGATATGAGACCCAAAAATTAATTTGTTATTATTGTATCGATGATTCAACAAATCCCAACAAACTAGATAATTGTCCGAACTGATATGCAGATGCTGTACCATTTTTTCCGGTTCTCCTCTAAGTTTACTTTTCAAAAACTGCATTTTTTGGGCATTTGACAAGGTTCCATTGGTATGAACTGCTTCGCAAAACAAATCCTTAAATGATACCCACTGATGATAATTGCCAGTGAACGTAGGTATGTCCATCTGGGGTGTGGACTTTTCTCGGTGACTTTCAGACCACATCTTTGTATTGATATCTTTCTTGACTTGGCTAAATTTTTGTTCATAGAAGCTGAAGGTTTCTTCATACGCTTCATTGGAACCATCCAATTCGCTATCCAGCTCCCAGTGTAAGGCATCGATAGCTGCCCAACGAGACTGGAGAGTACGTAACAAGTCTTCGAATTCCCATTTCTCTGATACTAATTCCAGGTTGATATTTGATAGTGTTCGTTGAAATGCTTTAAAATTGCTATTCTGTTTTCTCAACATTTCTTCTGTTTTGCTCGATGTTGATCTTGTACTCATTTGCGGCGTGATTGGATTTGTTTTAGAGACAATTGTAGGGGGCTTTAACAGTGTTGTTCCAGGTCTATCCTCTGTCAAAGGCTGATAGTTTTGCATATGCGCTCTAATGTTGTCAAATCTCTCCTTCAATCTTTCACGTTCTTGATCTATTCTTTCTCTGCTTGGTACATCCATATCCAGTTGTGATAAATGCTGATAATTCTTCTCATACTCAAACCAATAGTCGTCTAGAGCATTTAATCTGCGTTTGATATAGTCTGGAGTCTTCCTATCAGACCCGTCCTTCTTGAAATTAGTATACAAATTTTCAATTGCTGTTGATAGCTGCTGCTGCGTAGTGAGGACATCGTTGACAGACATCATGATATAGAGATAAGTAAAATGGAAAGATCTTACTTGATGTGATGCTGGTTGCTGATTGTGCAGAGGTGGTTGGCGCGTTCGTGCTGTATTGGTGGTAAGTACCCAACGAAGACTTAGATTCTCCTGGTGCGCTCCAAGCTGCTACTGCTGGGCGGCGCCCCAAGACTCGCAACGCCCACAAATGCTGCTTGATCCTTGATGCTTTGTGACACCGATGGCCGGAGCTTATTGATAATGAAATGATGCTGCACACTTATTAGTACAGACTGGAAAGCTATTGCACACGTCACTTAGTGCACTATGTCGCAATAGGTCACTGAGCGGAAACACTTTTTCCGGTCGTTAAAACCCGAATTTCAGGTCCCGCTACGGAGCTCGAAGGACCATAAAGATGTACGGAACACCTTTAAATGATAGTTGATAGGAAAAATGATTTTATTTAAAATAAATAATGATATTATATAATGATATTGATAATGATATAGAACGCGTCTATCGTGTTCTGAGCGACAACGTCAACTGTCCATTGCTAAAAACTAAAGTGAATGACGCAAATTATGTTGACCTAAATAAATCGTTTACACACTAAAATGTACGGTTGCACTGTACACTGCGCGTGATGGCCACCAGATTGAAGAACTGACGGTCAAAGTCCTCACGCTCAGCTAACGCAGACCCGGCATCATCGGCAAGTACTTCGATGTTTGTCTGTAATTCGTCAAATTCAGAATGTAAGGTTTCGAATTTATTAAAACGTTCCGCTAAGTCTAGACGTTGCGATTCAGAAATATCAGAGCTACTTTTAATTAAATTTAAATAATTGCTGTAAATTGTAAGCTTTGATTTTATCGAACTACGCTTTTTCAATAAAGTTTTTAAATTATCTGCCATTTTACTTTTATATGAACACAGCAAGAAAAGAAAACGTTGATTACTTTAGAAAAAAAAAACTACAGCTGTGCGAGAACAAAAGGGATCGTTGCACGCAGGTAAAAATATGAATCAGCGCCAAGGTCAACAAATCGACACTTGAGCGCTTGATATTTGTAACGGAATAAACATTTAAATTTAAACAAGCGAGCGTTACAATGACAAAGCAATTTTTAAAACACTGAAGTTAATTAGGTACCTACTTATTAAAAGTAAGTGTACTTAGCCAATGAAAGATGTAAAAAAGATTTTTTCGGCATGAAAAGAAAGCGGGAAAATAACTAATTGGAACTAACTCACTCAAATACGGTTTTTATACTCCCAGGATGACATCAGCGTCTTCAATGATTAAGCAGGCTGCTACAGGAACGACTTCCTTCTTCAATATACGTGGCCGCGGGTTCAAATTGCGCTCGGCGACCGTTGACCTCGTCGACGTTAATTACGACAAAAACTGGTAAATGTTTTGCGCGATCGAAGGACCATATGTTTAGGCCTTATCGGGACTTTAGAAATAAAATGAGTGGACTGTATTAACAATAGGTTTAATGCCGTAAAACCTCTAAACAAACGTATTATAAATTGAAAAATAAAGTGCCCGTCTGCTACCGCGTCTCGCAGCTGAGTGAGGTACAGAAGCGCTCGCGAGGGCTTCAACCGGTCCGCGCTCCCACGCGTCCATCATTTTGGCCGAGGCGCAATGACGTGCCCCGACATGCCCTAAGCGAACCGTAGAAAGGAAAGTTGATCGATCTCGAGAGGGTAGTGCAGCTAACGGCACCGCCTGGCGGCGGCAGGATCATCGTTCCCCTCACGCTAGGGAGGTTGCAGCAGTTACGGTTCGCGACCACAATAAAGGATACAGCCCTAAGTGCTATGGCTGTGGTGAAAGGGGGCATCTTCGATCCAGCTGCCCTAATCGAACCCTAGAAAGGGAAGGTGAACGATCTCAGAACGGAAGCGCGGCTAACATCACCGCCCAGCAACAGCAGGAATACGACTTTACTATCAGACATCGCAGCGCGAAATCTCATGGAAACGCAGATGCATTGTCAAGAAGACCTTGTCCTGAAGATTGCAAACATTGTACTAGGCAAGTGAGTATGGAAGTGGTATCCGTGAGGATGCTCAGGACAGACCACCTCAGCAACGAGTGGGAAGGACAGCCTACGACATGCACAGCAGGAAGATCCGGACATCAAGCCGATTCTGGAATGGATGAAGGCCCGTGCTACCAAGCCTAAGTGGAGCGACGTCTCAGCGATGAGTTCGACCACTAGAAGCTATTGGGCCCAATGGGACAGCTTGCTGATTCAGGATGGAGTTCTGTGCCGTAAACGGGACAATGGTCGAGGAGACAGCTGTCGTTTGCAAATGGTTGTCCCTAAAGCTAAAGTGCCGAATGTTCTACAGCTGCACCATAATGGTTGTTCAGGAGTCCATCTGGGAGTTAAACGAACTCTACTGAATATCCGAGAACAGTTTTACTGGGTCCATTATCGTGACGATGTCGAGGATTGGTGTCGCACATGTACAAGTTGTGCGGCTGTGAGGGGACCTCAGACACGTAGTAGGGGAGCATCGATATTGTACAATGTTGGTACACCATGGGATAGGACAGCCCTTGACATTGCGGAGCCGTTACAGAAAGGCGCAAGAGAGCTCCTTAAGAACGTCCATGTGGATCGCCTGGCGCGTTATTATGGGGCCGATAATGCTCGGGACGAGCATATCTTAGGAGGGGGCAGTGTTATGCGCCTAAGTTGACGTCATGTACCCGGCACTAGCGCCATCTAGTGTCGGGGACCAGAGCGAGGAGGGCTTCCTAGAAAATGTCAATCTTGACTTTCGACCAACAGCGCCATCTAGTATCGAACAGAAGAATTAAGCTTTCTAGAAGCCCCACACTCGAACTTTCTGCGCCTGGTCGGTTGGCGCCCGTATTTACTTGAATATTCTGGATGTTTCGGTGAAAAATGTGTATTTAAAGCCGCTGCAACCCGCTATCGAGCCAGTATTGAATTTGGCGAGACAAGCGAAGCTTCGGAGCGAAATAAAGTGAATCAGTGTGATTAATTATTAGTGTTTTAAGTTTTAGTTGTTAAAAAGTAAAGTAAAGTTACAGCCTATATACGTCCCACTGCTGGGCACAGGCCTCCCCTCATTTCTGAGAGGGTTTTAGGGCAAGTAAGTGTCCGCCACGCTGCCCCAATGCGTGTTGGCGAACTTCACATGTCTTCGAAATAATTTTTTTCTTATTTCTCAGACATGCAGGTTTCCTTACGATGTTTCCCTTCACCGACGAGCACGTGGTAAATCAGCACTTAAAATTGCAATTAACAATTTCATTGGTGCCAGCGGGGATCGAACCCGGGTTACTCGCGTTCTGTTACATTTACAGCGAGCGTTAACCATCTGAGCTACAACGGCTCAAGTTTTAGTTGGTTAAAGAAAATTAAAAGTGTAAATTTTTGGTAATTCAATCGGCAGTTTTTATTGTCACGAACCTCAAGTTCGTAACAATAAGTTTAAGTAAGTTGTTTTCATGTTATGTCGTTGTAAATTATGTGCAACTTCATGGTTCGGTCAGTTAATGCCTACCTATGTATTACTGCGTAAGCCTACTAATTAATGGTAAAGCTGTATACTTTTCGTAATATTTTATTAGTAACTTACCTTTGGGACTTTATTCCATGCATTTCTGAAGATAAAAAATATTATTTACAAAAAAATACTGCGCAACTATAAAAATATCCACTTTTGTCTGATTGTGCTTTTTACAGTCCGCTTTCATTTTTTACAGCACTACACACCGTGACTATACATTTAAATACAAATATAATCATATAAAAGCTAAATGTTCAATACCTTAGGTAATAATATGTAGGTAAACGACCGTATAATATGTACTTCCGAGCGCGCGGTTAGTAGTTAGTAGTGAACTGCTAGTACTTATTGCGCGCTCGCTCTGTCGAATTGTGACGTCACATCATAGTGAACGAGCGGGCAGAAAATTTAAAATGAGTGAAACTTCAAAACGTTATAACATTCGTATTTCTGCACCAATTCGGATGAAATAAAAACTATTGTTATTTCTATAAACATAGCTTTAAAGCTATGTGGGATTTATCGTCAAATTATCACATGTCGGTGTGACCTATTATTATACTAGCTCTATGTGGCTGTAAGGTCGGAACACAGCAGTGCGAACACTCCTATTTAGCTGCAGAAATAAGTTAGAAGGTGGTGATTATCCAGGCAGACTCATGGTCAGAAAAGGATACCTGCTGCAAGATAGTCAAGCCACTTAGCCTTGACTATCTTTATCAAAAGTTCACTGAGTTAAGCTGTCGACAAAATATTCCAAAACGTACCAAATACATAGGACCAATTTAATGACAAACTAATAAGAGGAATTTAATAGATCACATTTGACACTTCATTAAAATTCAACAACATAACCTTATGTTACGCGCCTAAGTCGACGTCACTAGCGCCATCTAGTGTCAGAGACGAGAGCGAGGGGAACTTTCCAGAAAAGGACATCACTAATCTTTTAACCGACAGCGCCATCTAGTCTCGAATCGAAGAACTAAACTTCTAGAAATTGAAACTCGAACTCTCGGTACCTTGCGCGTGTTTACTTGAATATTCTGGATATTTCGGTGATAATTTATATTTATAGGCGCTGCAAGATGCGGTCCGTGAAGTATTGAATTTGGCGAGACAAGCGAAGCTTCGGAGCGGAATAAAGTGAATCAGTGTGATTAATTGTTAGTGTTTTAAGTTTTAATTTGTGTAAAGAAAATTAAAGTGTTAATTTAGGTAATTTTATCGGCAATTTTTATTGTCACGAACCTCAAGCTCGTAACACTTATATAACGGCGGCTATAAAATATTATTTATTTTTTCGAAGTTATAACTGCACAATTACTTAACATTTTTCAATAACGATTACATATTTATTGTAATAATGAAGAAAGAAGGAAATTTTACGATTTACTTTCACTAATGAACCATTTTTAAACATAATAAACGATTTCTGTTACAATTTGAGGCTGTATAGATGTAGATCCCTTTGCTTTCAAATAAAAATAAATTTCTATGAAGTTGTAAATGTCATTAAAATTGTCAATGAATAATGACATTTGATTGCACATCGTCGTCGAGTAGGCAGTGTCGTTCCGCGAAAGAAAAATTATTTAAATTCGAAATTGATCACAGAAATTATGTTAACGTAGCGACTGTGTGTGTTCAAGTGCTTACGCCGCAACCATGGGATATGATATTGGGTGGATTATCCCGCGGTTGCGGAACCCTGGCAGACTGTGGAACTGCGCCAGTTCTATCACAGTAGCAGTGGTTGGATTGTTTAGCAAAATCATTATAGGTAAGTTTCTCAAAAATATACTGAAAAAAATTTAATGAAAAAATGTATCGAATAAATTTTAAACCTGTTCACTGCTGTAATAATATTAGGTAAGTAGTAGTTTTGTTGCATGGAACAGGTTAACTTGCATCGGCAAAACTCGAACTACTGTTAAATTATGCATAAAATTTAGGTGAAGGAATGTAGTAGAATAGTATACTTCACTATTTTGCTTCGCTATCAATTGAAATTTTAAAGTTTACCAAATAAATAAATATACTATAACTGCATTTTGAAATAAGATTTTTAAATTTTTCATTTTTTTTCATTCAATGCATTTATTCAATGATTTGATTAAGCGATTCTCATTAAAATATACTTCACACATCCAATACAATATATCGGAAAATATCAAAAGCAATTGTTAAAACTACATAATTATAGTCAACCAAATCTAAGAAATACCTTTTGATGTTTCACATTAATCATTCCACAATAACTTTGCACCAGTGTACTCACACAATTTAAAATAACCTTTTATGTAAATCTGAAGAATTATGAAGCTATCTATATTTCATTACATTGTGTATAGTTTTTTTATCACTAATTTAAATTTGATTTTTTCAAACAAAGCAAGATATTAAAAAATAACCAGTAACTATTAACTTTTTTTACTTGACGTTGTTTCAATGATATGTCGCTATGTATATTACCGTAGTGTTTGGATGACTAAAATTCATTGTTATGAGAATAATGGGCAAAATATTCAAATAATCGGTAAAAATTTTCAAATAATTGAATTATTAATTTTTTTTTATGTGTTATTTGTTTTAATTTAATTTTTATTTTCAAAATTTTTAAATTACATGAATCACAATTCATGAATAAAACAAGTTTTTTTTACTTTGTCAAAGTAAATTTGTGTAGGCAAAAAAAACACAGAGTCAGTAATTCATTCTTGGGGCAATGTACACGCTTTTACAACAAAATCCCAGAAAATATACAAAATTTGACGTAAGTACACTAAATTCAAAAACTTTGTTAAACTAAGTTTGTAAAAGGGATATTTTAATATTAAGGAATTTATGAATGATAATAACCCTTGGTGTTCCGGTTCCGGCTATTGTATCGTAAACATGTACCTCAAAGTCCTCCGCGAATATTTTCGTAAAAGTAGTGCAAAAAGTGGATAATCAAGTAATTTTGGCGCAACCCCATCAAAATAAAGTATTAGCACTAAACTTAGTGAACTGATCACAGTGCGAATATTGTTAATCTTTCGAAAAATCTGCAATTATCACTAAACAACATAACTTAAAATTGTGAATAGCAGTTATAATCATAGACTTAATAGAGTGTTATCACTATTGCCAACATAACCAATCACCAGCTGTCATTGACAGTGAAGGTTTAGTGTTGCCAGTGAATAAAAGCTCTTGTATCGGTTGGGGATTCTGCCGTCAGAGTGATTGGTGATTACACGTGTTTTTGTATTGGAATAAGTTTTTAACCCTTTTTCGATTCAAATTGGTGTAAAATCTCTCAATTTTTTGTGTGTTGTCTCTGTGTGTTCTGTTTGTTAGTAGGTGAGTAGTATTTTTTGTTTAGTTAATGTAGATCTGTGTGACGACGATGGAGGTTGACGGAAGAGATGCTGAACCACCGGATTTACCTGGTGATTCTGGCCCTGCTAAACGTAAACTCACGGATTCCTTACCATTACCCAACTTCCCAAAGAAAAAAATAGGGCACGAAGATCACCCTTCTGCCTCCTACCAAAATACATACGTCCACCCTGACTTCCAAGATAAAAAAAAATATGTAGATAGCGATAAAGGCCCATTTGTAATACATTTAAGCCGCTCAGAACCTGATCCATCAGCAGGTTATACAATTAGACCTGTGAGAATTGGTCATATCCTTACCCAAAATAAAGTGGCCAATATTGAAAAACAGGGTATCAAAATTTTAGGGCGCAACAGGGTTTCAATTGCTTTTAAAACTGCTAATGATGCTAATAATTGTATTGACTCTGAGTTTCTCTCGCATTATAAACTTTCTGCTGTTATTCCAACTTTTAATGTCACCCGTATGGGTGTGATCAGGGGTATCCCGACTGACATCTCTATGGAGGAATTAGTGAGCGAGTCTGAGCTCCCTCCTGGCAGAGGAGAAATCATTAAAGCCAGAAGACTTAACAGAAATGTCAAAAAGGGTGATGAAGTGGAGTGGGTTCCAACTCAAACTGTTGTCCTCACCTTCTCAGGACAAGTGCTCCCCTCCCATTTATATTGCTTTTATGCTTCCATACCAGTCGAAATTTACCTTCTTCCTACTATCCAATGTCTAAAATGTTGCCGTTTCGGACATGTCAAAGCCCAATGTCGATCGAAACCACGATGCTTTAAATGCAGCAAAGAGCACACCGGAGATAATTGTCCCACAGATTCCCCAACCTGTCTTTTCTGTTTGGAAAATCATATGGCTTTTGAAAGAAGTTCCCCAGAGCACTCAAGTCAAAAAGCTATCAAAATAGTAATGTCACAAGAGAATGTATCATACCTTGAGGCTTCCGCCCGCTTCCCGGCTGTCAGAAGACCTTATTCTGATGTTGCATCTTCACAAATTCCTGTAAGCCATCTCCCATCTCCTCAGGCATCGGTAAATCCTCCTACTCAGTCCTATAGGAAAACTATTTATAAAGTCAAATCTGCCAGTGCCATCTACACAAGGATATGATAAAGTTGCACACTATAACATTACAAGTACTCCTTCGTCCTCTCTTCCCAATGGGCATGCTTTACAAAGCAATATAATATCCCCTAATGATAACCTTCTAGAAAATCTTGTGGCCTCTTACAGATATTGTTGGCAAATTCGATGATTCCCATTTACCGTTCAATGTGAAAAGCAAACTAGATGTCCTCTTCTCAAGAATATATAAAGTTCGAATCCCTAACCCTCCTCCAGTGGAATTGTCGGAGCATCAGGAATAAAAAACCTGATATAATTCACTTAATTAATACTCATAACCCTTCTATACTTGCAATATCGGAAACCTGCCTTAAGCCATGCTCCACATTTAGAATCCCAGGCTTCTCCTGTTATCGTAGTGATAGGAGCGACGGCTATGGTGGCGCTCTGGTTTTACTTAACAGGACCATTCCCTTATCACCCATTCCTCTTCCTCCTATACAAGGCAATATAAATGCAGTAGCTGTTAAGGCTATGGACATCACAATCCTATCCATTTACATTCCGGCTCCCACTCCTTCTTGTATATCAGAACTCATTGTAAAATTCATCACCTCCATGGTGGGACGCAGACTGTTCCTCAATTATTAAAAAACGAAAGGCAGCAGAACGGCTATATTCCTCTAATATGTCAATGGAAAATTTTCTTAATTATCAGAAATTACTGCTCAGTCCAAAAAATTTCTTTCTGAAAAGAAAAAAAAAGAATGGCTTTCGTTTTGTGAGAGCTTAGCTCCTCGATCTCCTTCTTCTCTGGTTTGGAAACCTATTAGGCAATTCCGTGGCGCTTTAGATGATAGCAATTCCCCTTGTGCAGACCCCTTCCATTGGCTAGAAGATTTCAGTAACCGTCTGGCTCCTCCCTGGGTTCCATTGGAGGGAGAGATATCTCCTTCCTCAAAACCATTCCTCCCTCACTCATTTAACTCTTTTAATAATCTTAATGAACCATTTTCACTAGCTAAATTGCAGTTGGTTCTTAGGCACCTTAAGGATTCCTCCCCTGGCGCTGATGGTATCCCTTACTCATTCCTTGTTAATATGGGTACTACGTGTAAGCAGTTCTTTTTAAGCATAATTAACATGGTATTTACAACCGGTTCTATTCCAGATGACTGGAAAACACATATTATTATTCCTATTCTAAAACCTGGTAAAGACCCCTCTTCCGCATTAAGCTATCGCCCTATTGCTATTTCATCAACCCTGTCGAAAGTCATGGAACATCTTGTAAAAAATCGCCTTGAGTGGATTCTCGAAAATAGAGGCATTATATCAAAGACCCAATTTGGTTTTAGAAAAGGTTTTAGCACAATGGATAGCTTAGCATTTTAGTATCTGATATAAGGCTAGCATTCTCTAATAACAACTTTCTCGTAGGTATTTTCATCGATGTTTGTGCAGCATATGATAATGTTGTTCTCCCTCTGCTCAGGCAAAAAATGCATCAGCTGAACATTCCCGAGAGAATAACAAATTTCATAACAAACCTACTTTCACATAGACGCATATTAATTCGCTCTGAAGGAAGATTTCTAACAGCTAGATTTACCTGGAAGGGACTACCTCAAGGTTCTGTCTTGAGCCCCTTGTTGTACAGCCTTCACACATGATATAGATAGATCTATAAATTATCTAGGTAATATTTTGCAATATGCAGATGATCTAGCCCTATATGTATCTGATGCCTCTTACTGAGGCTACCTCTCATTTATCCCAAGCTGTCAACTTTCTTAATAATTGGCTATTGGAGCATGGTTTATCAATGTCTCCTTTAAAATGCAGTACTGTGGTTTTCTCTAGGCGAAGGTATATACCAGAAGTGTCCATCTACATTGATAAGACTCTAATCCCCACTGAAAATCAAGTGAAATTTTTAAGAGTAATCCTGGATAACAAAATCACAGGAATTCCTCACTTATCATATATTGCCTCCAAATGTGAAAAAAATCTCAATGTTATTCAATCTCTATCAGGTGCTTGGTGGGGTTCTCACCCCTACTCACAAAAGCTTTTATACAATGCTCTAATTAGAAGTCACTTTGATTATGGGTGCTTCTTACTAGAGCCTTGTAGCAAAATGGCTCTTAATACCTTGGACAAAATCCAGTCAAAATGTCTACGTATAATAACTGGTAGCATGAAGTCCACTCCCATTCTCGCTCTTCAAGTTGAATGTGTTGAGCCCCCTCTATCTCTACGCAGGCAATATCTCTCAGATAGGTTCTTGTTTAAAGTAGCATGTTATTCTCTCCATCCTCTCCTTTCCAAACTTCATTCCCTGTATCGGTTGGTCAGGGACTCCCCATATTGGTCCCACAAGGATTTGCCATGCATTATATAAAAGCTATATTAAATTGCTCAACATTCCCTCTCCAATTTATCAATCCCTTAGTAACCCACTTTACAATATCCCTCTCGAGGCTCTAATTTTCAATCCACTCATTATTCTAGATATCGGAATAGATAAAAATACTGTTGAAGAAAATAACAAATTAAATATGCCTCTCCTCCAAAATTGGCATGATTGGTTAACTATAATAATATATAATAATAATAATAAACTTTATTTGACATAAAATATTACAATAAATATTTCAGTGAATCCAAGGCTCCTAACTTAAAACTTAGTGTACACTGATGCTTCAAAGTTAAGTAACAATGGATTAGTAGGGTCTGCAGTGTGGATTCCTAAATACAGGATTATTTTAAATTTTAACTCTCCCCCTGACTCATCTGTATTCACAGGTGAGGCTTTGGCTATTTTAGAGGCAGTTTCATATGCAGAATCACATAGTCTGAGAAGGACCCTCATTTTCTCGGACTCCCTTAGTTGCCTTCAAAGTATTTTATCCAGTCCTTTTCACTCTAAGATTAGATACCCGCTAAGTTTAAATATTAGAAAGTCTCTGTTTTATTGTCATAAAAAAGGGCTGAACATTGTATTGGCTTGGATCCCGAGCCACTGCGGGATTCAGGGCAATGAAATTGCTGATAATTTAGCTAAAGATGCCACAAAATCTGGCTCTATCCCTAGACAATGCCTCTATGCACATGACCTCCTGCCAAAGGCCAACTCCGGCCTTCTGTCTTCTTGGCAAAGTTAATGGCATCAGTCTAAATCTTTAAAATGTTATCAATATTCCAAAGTCCAAATTAATATCCCATCAAAACCCTGGTTCTTTCAATATCGCCACTTTAGTAAAACTACCACCTCTACTGTTTGCCACCTACGTTTTGGTCATGCTTGTACTCCTATACACATGGCCAAACTCAGGATTAGGGATAGCTCAATCTGTGAATGTGGCCTAGATGAAGGATCTGTCAATCATCTGTTCTTTGAGTGTCCTAAACTTTCTTTCTCTCTCTACAATATCCTGCCCAATTACATCCCTCGTCCAGTAAATTTCCAATTTTTGCTAAGCCTAGTGTATACTCCCTTCGTAAATATTTTATGTGCTTTTATTCATACTAATAATATTAAACTGTAAAATTACTTAACAACTTTGGTGATGGTAGTTTAAATATGTGACGTCTTTTGTTGTAGATTGTGAACCCACTCATTAAATTGAGAACTCTTATTTTTACTATTATCTTGTCACTTCCATGACTGACTTGACACTGGCAGAATTCTACCAAGAGAAGCCATAATTTAAAGGAAGAAGAAGAAGAACTCTTGAATCCAATTCAGTGTTGCCACTACAACATTAAAATTACCACAAAAATGGAAAAAAATGTGGAACTTTTATTATCAAAAATAGATGAGAAGCTCGAACAACAAATTATGCTCGTAACAACATCAGTGACAAGAAATGTTATGGAAGCATTGGACGAGAAATTGAAAACTATCGTGGAAGAAAATACTCTACTTAAAAATAAAGTTGTAACACTAGAGAAAAAATTAAGTGCCATAGAAAGATAGAAGCGAGGACACAACTTGGTTTTCTTTGGAGTAGAGGAGATGGATAAAACAGAAGCTGTACTGGTAGACCACATTAAGGAAGTTATAATAGAATCGGGAACACACCTAGATAGTCATGAAATTACCAACGTGTATAGAATTGGACAACGTACCGACAACAAAAACCTTCCGTTGTCATTTCCATGGCATCTATATAGAAGAAACATTTGATATTGAAAAACAAAACTAGTTTACCACCAGGTATTATTGTCAAAGAGGATTATCCGAAAGATGTCCTAGAGAAAAGAAAGCAGTTACAGCCACGAGTAGAAGAGGAAAGAAAAAAAGGAAACATGGCCTATCTGAAATACGACAAACTAATAGTAAAGAAACCTAAAGATAAAGGCCGTGACAAGAGAAAAAGGGAAGACTCAAACTCACCCAACTTGTCAATGCAGAAAAAAGTTAACTCACAAGACAATATTACTTTATAACCACCTAACAAAACAGCAACAAAAGAAATTTTTAAACCCAGCACAGTCAAATATGTTGAACGAAAAAGACCAGCTCCAACAGTTTCATCAGCAGAAGATCCAAAAAACTTGTAACTGACATCATTACACCAAACCAAAGGAAAATAAATACAATGAATTTATACAAACCAAACCTACACAGAAAAACATTGCCAAGAACCGGACAAATTAGAACAGAAGATTTTGAACTATATCAAACAAAATGTCACCCAACACGGCTGGTGCTCGCGGGAGATCTAGACCAAAACCCTCCAACAAAATCACGTGCAACAATCAACATCACAACACTAAATACAAGAACACTAAGAACACAGGAAAGTCTGCTGGAACTAGAAAAGTCACTAGAGGAAATAAACTACGATATCTTAGGAATAAGTGAGATGAGAAGACTGGAAGAGAAAATAGATAGATATAATATGAAAACTATATCCTATACGACAATGGAGAAACAGCAAGACACAGAGGTGTAGGATTTCTCATAAAACAATCCCTAAAATAAAGCATACTGGAGCTAATAGGAATTTCAGACAGAATAGCAATACTAAACATGAAACTACCTGGCTACAAGAAAATATGGACAATCATTCAGGTATACGCGCCTACCGAACAAGCCCCCAAGGAGAACATTGAAGACTTCTATAACAACCTATCTGACATTACAAAGAAATATTACAACAACAACCTTGTAATCATGGGGATTTCAACGCACAAGTTGGCTACAGAGAAGCAGGAGAGGAATTCGCACTAGGGAAGTACTGCTGAGGCAAGAGAAGTAGTAGAAGTACCAGCGGACACAGACTAATTGAATTCCTCCTAGAGAATAATTTGACACTACTCAATGCAGTCCGTAAGAAAAATATAAAAATAAATGGACCTGGATGTCTCCCGATGGGAAACACAAAAACGAAATTGATTTTATTTTAACAAACAGAGTAAGGTATTTTAATGATGCACAAGTTATACAGAATTTGAATTTGAACACTAACCACCGAATGGTGCGCGGACGCCGAAAGATGTATCCAACAAAAAAGTCGATTAAATCTATAACATAACACTCCGATATTGCTACCAGAACAGTACTCGAAAAATATTGAACCAGCTCACATCATGCCACTGCATGAAATTGCTAACTCTGATTTGAGTGTTCGAGTTAAATATGATTACCTGGACAAGAAACTATCAGAAATTAAGAAAATAATTACGAAAAAGGACAGGAACAAATTCAGTGACAAAACAATAAAGCTGTTAGAAGAAAGAATATTACTAATTCTAAATAAAAATAAAAGTAAAGAAAACCTTAACAGAATTTCCAACCTTAGCAAACAAATACGGGAAAGTATGAGAAAAGACAGGAAGATAAAAATAATTAAAAAACTAGAAGACACAATTAAAAGAACAGGCGGAACGAAAAAAGCTTTTAAGGAGTTAAAGGACCATGGAAAGGAATGGATTCCTAGACTTAAAAGCAACAAATCCAGTCATGTAACAAAACATAAAGAAATTCAGAAATTAGCTACGGAATATTATAAAGCTCTCTACTCGAATATAGATAAAGACCATGAAATAAAAATTAATAAGTCGCCAACAAATAGATATGACGACGTACCGCCCATACTTATAGCAGAGGTAAAGAGAGCCATACACTCTCAAAAGCTAGAAAGAGCTCCAGGGCCGGACAACATACCAATCGAGTTCATGAGGGGCACGGCAGAGGAACTGGCTCCAATTCTCACCAGTATATTTTACGACATACTCAAGTCGGGTGTCATTCCAAATCAGTGGGGAGAGTCCCATATAGTTTAGTTTAGTTTAGTGCGACGGGCTGTTTTCCGCAACTCCACGTCTATGCGCGTATTTTGCGTGTGGGCAGGAATAATGTGATTATTCGAGCCATGAGATCTCCCCGAAGAAGCTCAACAGTCCCTTGATGTTGCATGCAACTTTGGGGAGTGATCCCGGCGTGCCGAGATGTTTAGCCCTGCACGTAGCGACCTCCGGACATTTCAGTAGCACGTGGGCCGCCGTTTCTTCCTCCCCCATACATGCCCTGCACAGGGGACTATCTGTAACACCTATAGTAAATAAATGTTTGTTAAAGGTGCCGTGTCCTGTGATAGCACTTGTTACTATCCTGATCTGCGGCTTGTTCAGTCTCATTAGAACTTTGGTTAAGCGACTGTTTATTACAGGTAGGGCCTCCCTAGCTTGTCTACAGTCTACTAGATTTTTCCAAAGCTGAGCGTGTTGATTAGTGAAATGTCTACGTACCAGTGAACGAACGTTACCAAAGGGGATTGGTATGATTGGTTCCGGCCCTATAGTGGCAAGAGCCGATCCTCTTCTGGCCAGTTCGTCCGCTGCATTGTTGCCTCTGGATCCACTGTGTCCCTTTATCCATTGCAGAGTCACATTGTTGTTTTTACATACCTCATTGAGTCCCACATAATTCTCCTGCATAAAAAAGGGCCTAGGGAAGTCATTGACAATTATAGACCAATTAGTTTGATCTCAAATGTCTATAAGGTGTTCGCAAAAGTATTGCTAGAAAGAATTACAAAAACTCTAGACGCAAATCAACCCATAGAGCAGGCAGGCTTCAGAAAAAACTACAGCACAATTGACCACATTCACACTATCAAACAAATATTGGAAAAAAGTAATGAATACCAAAAACCCGTTTACATAGCTTTTATAGACTACTCAAAAGCATTTGACAGTTTGAAACATAAATACATTTGGTCAGCTTTGAGATGGCAAGGAGTAGATAATACCTATATTGAGACACTCAGAAACATTTATAGCATGAGCAAAAGCCGCATCAAACTGGAATCGAAAGGAGACCTATTTCCCATTAATAGAGGCGTCAGACAAGGAGACCGACTGTCCCCCAAACTGTTTACGGCTGTGCTGGAGGATATCTTCAGAAGACTAGACTAGGATGTATATGGCCTCAACATCAATGGCAGTCTTTTAAATCATTTGAGGTTTGCTGATGATATTATCTTGCTGGAAGAAGACCCAAGTAAACTACAAGCAATGGTACAAACTCTAGCCAACAGAAGCAAAGAAGCAGGTCTCGAAATGAACACAATCAAAACAAAACTGATGACCAACTCTACAAAAGTCAATATAGAATTAGATGGAAAAAGACTTGAATATGTGCACGAGTATGTGTACTTAAGTCAATTAATTGCCCCTAGTGACCAAACATCTAAGCAAATTAACAAAAGGATTGCTAGTGGTTGGAAAAAATACTGGTCTCTGAGAGAAATAATGAAAAATAAAGAGCTAAGCATCTATCAAGAAGAAAACATTTAACACCTGTATTCTCCCCTGCATCACATATGGTTGTGAGATGTGGTTCCTCAACCAAAGCCACCGGTAGAAACTTGCGAAATGTCAACGAGCAATGGAGAGGAGTATGTTGGGAATAAAACTCAAGGATAGAATTAACAACAAGGAAATAAGAAATAATACCAAGGTTACTGACATTCTGACCCGAATCAACCATCTGAAATGGGGCTGGACAGGTCACATGATTTGTTGTAAGACCAATAAATGGAGCAAGCAGGTAACCCTATGGTACCAAGGCGTCAGAAAACAGGCGAATCAGAAGATGGGAAGATGATATCCGCCTAACCTTGGGACCATACTGGATAAGGGTAGCAGCAGACAGAACCCAATGGAAGCAGTTGGAGGAGGCCTATGCCAAAGGCACACCAAACTGAGGGACTTACTTTAACTAGTATTACAATAGGAACTCAAACACAAATATTATGTAACCCCAAAGTACGGAAATAAATGGCTCTAATATATAATATAATAACCCTTGGGAAGGGTGATCGCTACCAAACTATTTTTAATTTGTTTTGTATTTTTAATTGTGTAACATGCATGATTTTAAGCTCCTTTTTTTTTAAATAGTCCCATTGGGTTTCTTGCTGGTTCTTCCCAGGACAGATGTTTGTTTTACGAACCAGTGGTAAATGAAAAAAGTAACTTTCAATAAGTATTATTTATAAATTACTATAATCTATGTTGAATAAAAAAGTTTCTGTTTCTGTTTCGAGAGCTTACTGTGCGTAATTTTGTGATTTTGTGTTTGTCTTCTTATTTTGTGACTCGGCTTTAACTTTCATCTTAGTCCTCAGGGGTGAAAACGCATTTGCATTTTGATTATTAATTGAGGATAAATATGTATGTCTATGGGCCATAGAATCCACTGACCATCAAGTGACTGTGCTCGTTTTTCAACCTATGCTATAAAAAAATATATTCGTTGAAGCATGTGCCCATGTCACAAAGAATGATTGGGCAAAAGTGGTAGAAAAAACAAAAAAATTAAATATGGATGAAAGAGACATTAATTTTGACTGCGTTATAGAAAATCAAATAATAATTAATATAAATAACGACATCCCTACTATTTGTACTGAAATTGATTGAATAAAATTATTTTTAGTCAAGTTTCAATCTTAAATATTTATGACTGTGTGACAGTAATAACAAATACGAAGAAACTGATAAATCTTGTGTCTTAAATTATCCATTTTTAATTTATTCTGGTATTATTCAAACCAAACTATAAATGATTACCAACTCTAAATAATTGATATCGATTTTTGTAAGAATCGAATATTGTACGTTCCCATATTTTGGTGGGCATGCTTGGTGCAATAAGTCCGACAGCTGTCAAAATGTATTTCTTAGATTTGGTTGACTATAAATAAAGCTATTGGCTAAATGTGTCTATTGCAGGTATGAACTGATACTGTGAAACTATTACATGTGTTTATCCAAATCACAAAAATGAAGCTGGTAGTTCTACCAAGTAACAACAATGGCAATTATAAATTTATTTATTTTATTTAGATATAGATACAGTAATAATTTAATTAGTACCAAAATTGAATTGAATTCAAATCATAATATTAGTATGAGAACCTTATAAACTACATTACTATAATGCTGTTATTTTGCTGTAAACATAAGTTTTTATTTATAAAACTTAAGTAAAATAAAAACAAATTAACTGTAAGTGAACTAGAGTAGCTACTGCAGATCTTGAACACTAGCAGCCAATTTCAAACTAAGAAGAAGGGTGGACTACCTAGAAAGTCCACTGATATTGCTAATTAGTATAGTATAGTTTTTATTGAAAGAGTATTCATTCACAATTATCACATATGAATTCCAACTACAAATGATAAATTTGATATGTATTATATTTTTTTAATTATGCAGTTGTATTTTTAATTTTATTAAATACACAGATGATTTTTTACCATGAGGAAAATAATAGGGTGTAATATAAAGTAGATAATAATAATAATAAAAATATTCATTAATTACCACTAATAAAGTTACAGTAGTAGTACACACAGAAATAACCAAAATTACATAGTGTAGTAATGAATGGGCTCTAGCTCAGCATAAATGTTGCAGTTGCCTACAACGCTGTTATTCTACCAGCGCTCAACAAATGAAGAGTACAGTACGCGCGCATCCCTGCTTATGTTACATTTAATCACAACTGTTCATATAAGAGTACATCTCGTGGTTTCCCAAGTATTACCGAGTATTAGCCAGTTAAAATTAGAAATTAAGAATAGGGGGTCAATGTAGAAGCCTGCTCGTCGCGGCCCCTGCCAGCCCTTTTCAGGGGTGCAATTCTACACAGCTGCGCACCCATGCAAACGAGGGTTAGGGCGTCCCCCCAAGGCCACGCACACCAACTCGTCCCCGTTGGTGTGGAATGCAGCGCGCAAAGCAACGATGGGGACCGCCACCCGTCACGCACAGCCTGACATGGCGGAAGGTGGAAGACGGAGTGCAGGGTTGGCACGTGGAATGTTAGAGGGGGCATGAGAGATAAGACGAATGAGTTGATTGAAATAATGAAAGAAAAAGAATTAGATGTCGTGTGTATGTTGGAAACCAAACGGAGAGGCAGTGGTACTGAAGAGCTCCCTGGCGGGACGTTAGCTATATGGTCCGGAGTCCCTGAAGAAGAAGTCACTTTACTATGACTGTAAAGCCTGTGTGCGGGTAGGGCACGACCTGTCACCCATGTTTAGCGTCCAAGCGGGCGTAAAACAGGGTTGTGTCATGTCTTCCTGACTGTTCATACTGTATCTCGACAGCTGTTTACAGAAGCTGAAAAATAGCTGTTTGGGTGTGAAATTGGGTGATATTAAAGTAAATTGTCTGCTGTATGCTGAGTCACGTGTATGAAAGAGGAATGTGAAATTAAAGGTCTCCGTTTGAATGCTAATAAAACTAAGGTTCTGGTATTTGAAAAGGACGAAGAGAGAACGAAATGTGAAATATGGATAAATCGGGAATGTCTAGAACAGGTAAATGAAATTGTATACTTGGGGAGTGCTTTCAGCCGGGATGAAAGATGTGATTTAGATGTGGACAGGCGTGTCGCTGCGGGGAACAAAGTCAATAGTGCCTTGAATGCGTCAGTCAAAAGGCAAGGCGTAGTGAAGAGTGCACGCCTTGCAATACATAACGCAGTGTTGGTACCGACTTTGTTATATGGCAGCGAAACCTGGGTATGCCAGAAGAAGCATAAAAGCAAGTTGAATGCAGTGGAGATCTCTTCTCTCTTCTCTTCTTAAAATGCGTGTAAAAATCTCTTCGTAAAATGTGCGGCGTTACCATAGCCGACCGAAAGCGAAACAAAGAGATTCGCAATATGGCAGGATTGAAAGATGACCTTATCACAAAAATTGATAGGGGCGTACTCCGATGGTTTGGGCACGTTGAGCGAATGAGTGAAGACCGAATGGTGAAGAAAATATATAGCGCGAAAGTAAATATTAAAAGGTGTCGAGGTAGAGTGAGACTAACTTTCGAAGACCATGTGAGCAAATTACTCGAAGAGGGGAAGGTCAAGAGTACTAGGATACCTAGACGTGCATGTATAAAGAAGATAATGAACCTGAAAGAAGCGAAAGAGGTATGTAAGGATCGTGACACTTGGCGATCTGTTCTCTCTGGCTACCCCGTTAGGGATTGTGCGTGAAGATAAGTAAGTAGTGAAATTAGGAATTAAGAAATATTTTTAAATATCATAAATTTTTTCCATTAAATTTATATTTTTAATAATTATTGCAACAATACAACTATATAGAGTATAAATATTTTTAAACTTATTGTTTTTTATAGATATTTTATCAAATTGATTCATTAATAAATACTACTAAATTGAAGTTAACTCTTTACCCAGCGGCTAGTTCAAGTTTGTGAATGTAACTAATTTTTTGAGACTTATAGTGGAAAAGGAGGATGCAAATGATATGAATTTTGCTATTTTAAATTATACCTTGATTACGAAAAGAGCTCTTTTTTAAAAGACTGGCAAGATTCCCCTGGAGCTGCAGGTGTTCATGGGTAGTCACTTACCATGGAGTGAACCCCATGCTTGTTGTGTTCTCATAAATATAAAAAATTAATGATTTGTTAGCGTCATTGTGGTACAAAATCTTGTAAACTACACTTTTCATATTACCACAGATTAATAAATAGTTTACCAAATATTACACAATTTCTAAATTAGTGACAACTTGCAACAAGTGTCCTACCTATTGAGGGTCAGTTTTTTCCACTTTTGATGCAACATTTAGCCAAAGCTGAAGCCCAATTGTCAGTTCTGCCACAGTTTTAAAACCGTAAAGTCGTGAAACGCCTTTGACCTCGGCTCACCTGATGGTAAGTGACTACCGTCGCTCATGAACAACCGCAACACCAGGGGAATTGCGGGTGCGTTGCCAGACTTTTAGAAAGGAGTTAGCTCTTTTCTTGAAGGTCCCTAAGTAGTATTGGTGCGGAAAAGTCGCCGCGAAGCGGGGCTCCTATATATATCCTATAGGGGTGGTTTATAAAAAAATAACCACAAATGGGATGGCAGGGTCAATTCGCTTGCTTCGCTTCTTCTAACATAACCTGTCCCAGTTAGGGTGCCCTAAGTCCCTAGCTCGCTTCGCGTACTCTTACACTCAGTAAAACACCAAATTATTAATTTTTATAATTACTTTAAATTATAAACATAATTTATAGCTATAACCATTTGTAAAAAAGGATCTAGAGGGGTAGCAAAGTCGTCCCAAAACAGGTGGAGGCGGATAGAAATCTTAAAGATCTTTAGACCCGAGTTTACGAGAATGAGATCTTTAGACTCTCATTCTCGTAAACTCGGAAACAACGGAATGACGTAAAGTATATCTGTCACTGTCAACAAAATAGCCGGCCTGGCGATTCATTTTACGCATTTTGAGATGACTTTGACAGAAGCAACGTCAAAAATGTTAGAATTTGTGGTTCATAAAAGATAGCTTGATCACTGCGACAGCTGTCGGTAAAAATCACGCCTATGAATTTCTGAATTTCTTAGTAGTACAGACAGTACTTGTCAATGTCATACTTTATGGGCATGCACTAATTAGGTCAGCATGCCCATAAAGTATGACATTGACAGGTACTGTGTGTCTGTACCTGGGCTGCACTAAAAGTATCGTGAATGGAATATTTCCACTGTTCCTGTCATATTAAAATCTTTTTAATTGAAAACTCCTTGGTTTTAAAAATCGAATACCATTTATTTATTTAAAAAAAGATTCTCGGTCTTGTCACTAGGTTTTGTGAAACTTGTTTAGTCGTTGAGAAAATGGAATTGACTTGAGAAAATGCAAGAGCGATGATTTATTATGACTTTCGAAGTGGTTTAACACAAAAACAGTGTGTTGACCGGATGATTTCTGCATTTGGTGATGAAGCCCCATCCAAAACCACAATTTATCGCTGGTTTGCTGAATTTCAACGTGGACGTGTCAAGCTCAGTGATGATCCCCGTCAAGGTGGTCCAAAAACTGCAGCCACCCAAGAAAACGTTGATGCTGTGCGTAAGCTGATTGAGGAAGATGGACATATGACATACCGCGAAATTTAAACAACTTTAGACATTGGCATGAGTCAAATACAAATAATCTTGCATGAACAATTAGGTGTAAAAAAGTTGTTTTCCCGATGAATACCGCATTCGCTCTGTGAAGAGCAAAAAGCGGCTCGCGTTACTTGGTGCATCAGAACTCTCGAAAGATTCTACGCAGGATCCTCAAATACTGTATACAACATCGTATCAGGTGACGAATCCTGGATATACGTGTACGAACCCGAAATAAAAAACCAGTCACGAGTTTGGGTGTTCGAAAGTGAGTTAAACCCAACAAAAATTGTTCGTTCACGGAGTGTTGCAAAAAAAATGGTGGCCACGTATGTCTCCAAAACTAGCCATGTTACAACTATTCCTCTTGAGGGACAAAGAACGGTTAAAGCAAAATGCTATGCTAGCATTTGTTTGCCACAGGTCGTTTCTGAACTCCGTAAAGAGAACTGCAACCGCCGCATCATCCTCCATCACGACAATGCGGTTTCTCACACAGCACACAGACTAAAAGGGTTTTTAGAGCAAGAAAACATAGAATTATTAGACCATACGCCGTACAACCCCGACCTAAGCCCTAATGATTTCTATACTTTCCCTAAAATAAAGAATAAATTGCATGGACAGAAATTTTCATCACCTGAAGAAGCTGTGGACGCCTACAAAACGTCTATTTTGGAGACCCCAACTTCCGAATGGAATGGTTGCTTCAATGATTGGTTCCATCTTATGGAAAAATGTGTCAAATTTCGCGGAGAATACTTCGAAAAGCAATAAATACATTTTTAAATAGTAATGTTGTGTCACTTTCTTGATTCCCGAAATTTTCAGTGCCGCCCTCGTATTACTAAGAAATTCAGGACTTCATAGGCGTGATTTTACTGACAGCTGTCGCAGAGATCAAGCTATCTTTTATGAACTATAGTTAAATGTATGTTCCATTTCACGTTTAGTTAATGATTTACCAATATTTTTAAGAAATAATTAAAAATACTTCGATACAAAAATCGCATGGGACAGTGATACAATCCTCGAATTCAGGCGAATTAATTTCAAACCCAACCCAAGATTGGAGTTTATCTCATAGATTTATAAACAAACTATTATGGGTGTTTAACTGAACAAAGCTATAGCTTTGTTCAGTTAAACACCCATTATTTTGGTCTTAATTGAACCTTATTACACATGATAAAAATATTTTCAAGGTAAAAATTTTCAATTTAGTAATTTTTACAGTTGAATTAAAGCTTCAGCTTTGGCTGGACTTCCTACTGATTTTGGCTGAAAGCTCAATGTGATGCCAAATGTACTTTTTGTCTGAAGGTAGAAGGTAGAATGTTTAAGTTATGGACATCACTAATTTTGCAAAGGCTGTAAAAATTTTTTTTACTTTTATGCAACAGTTAAAATATTAATTTTGAAAAAAATTTTCAGTGAGTACCTTAATCTAATACGAATGGTTGAGTGTTAGCTAAGAATGTCAATGACCTGTCGAGATTGATAGGTAAAAGCAAAGCACTTGTGCAGAGAGCACAGTCAGTTCCAGCAGGACTGTCGGGCTAGTCTTTGCAATGGCTGAACTGATTGTGATGAAACATAGGCACGGACAGAGAGTAAAGTTGGGTTGGATTTAAGATACATGAAATATAAAATGAACTACGCAGTGTACAAACTGCAAATACTAAATCAATTCTTCATTTGCGAATATAGGTATTGACAAAGGTGTTTTATAATATTATATATTAGGTTCTACTTTACTCGTTATTACACATGATAAAAATATTTTCAAAGTAAAAATTTTCAATTTAGTAATTTTTACAGTTGAATTAAAGCTTCAGCTTTGGCTGGACTTCCTACTGATTTTGGCTGAAAGCTCAATGTGATGCCAAATGTACTTTTTGTCTGAAGGTAGAAGGTAGAATGTTTAAGTTATGGACATCACTAATTTTGCAAAGGCTGTAAAAATTTTTTTACTTTTATGCAACAGTTAAAATATTAATTTTGAAAAAAATTTTCAGTGAGTACCTTAATCTAATACGAATGGTTGAGTGTTAGCTAAGAATGTCAATGACCTGTCGAGATTGATAGGTAAAAGCAAAGCACTTGTGCAGAGAGCACAGTCAGTTCCAGCAGGACTGTCGGGCTAGTCTTTACAATGGCTGAACTGATTGTGATGAAACATAGGCACGGACAGAGAGTAAAGTTGGGTTGGATTTAAGATACATGAAATATAAAATGAACTACGCAGTGTACAAACTGCAAATACTCAATCAATTCTTCATTTGCGAATATAGGTATTGACAAAGGTGTTTTATAATATTATATATTAGGTTCTACTTTACTCGTTATTACACATGATAAAAATATTTTCAAAGTAAAAATTTTCAATTTAGTAATTTTTACAGTTGAATTAAAGCTTCATGGCTGGACTTCCTACTGATTTTGGCTGAAAGCTCAATGTGATGCCAAATGTACTTTTTGTCTGAAGGTAGAAGGTAGAATGTTTAAGTTATGGACATCACTAATTTTGCAAAGGCTGTAAAAAAAGAGCTGAGAGTAAAGTTGGGTTGGATTTAAGATACATGAAATATAAAATGAACTACGCAGTGTACAAACTGCAAATACTCAATCAATTCTTCATTTGCGAATATAGGCATTGACAAAGGTGTTTTATAATATTATACAATGTGTCCGGTTTCCGATGTCCGATACTTTAAAGGGTTAAAATACAATTAATTTTATCGACAAATCAGGGATCAATGATTTTTTTTTCGCCATCAATAAAAAAATGGCAGCACTTTAAAAAAAATTGTTGGTCTCAAATGTTAGTTAATAGTGTAGACAATAAATCTAGATTCAAAATATTAATTTTTAATTTTTCAGTATTAGTAAAAAACATTTTTGAAAAAATAAATTAGACAACAAATTGATGTTGTTTTTCAGATTCTTAGCTTTAAAAAAAAACCATCGTGTTAACCAATTTTTTTTTACTTGTTTTTATTATAATACGGGATATTTGCTATAAATGCACATTTAAATCTTAACTCTGAGTTAGATAGTTTAGGAGCTATGACAGTGTAAACATACTTACTTGAAAAGCGCGGATACACTAGCAAATGAAATAAAACAAAATAATTTATATCAATTGCATTTAATTTGGCAAAATAATTACAAAAACTGCTCAAAGTGACCTCCTTGTCTCTGCAGACATGCTGTTGCCCTTAGTGCAACGTGTTGCGTAGAGCGCTGGATCATTGCCTTGTCTTCTCGCAATTCGTTTGCTGCTTGAATTATTTTTTCTGCTAACTCCTCGCGTGTATTTGGCACATTTACATACGCTCTTCGTTTGAGTGTGCCCCACAAAAAAAAAATCAAGAGGTGTTAAATCCGGCGACCGCGTTGGCCAAGCAATTGTTCCTCCGCGTCCGATCCACGACGAATAGTGTGCATTTAAATGATTCCGCACAAGAAGCGCGAAGTGTGCCGGAGCACCATCCAATTGCAGAATCATTCTGGCCAATGTTAACTCCAATAAAGCATCCAAAAAATTCGTTTCCAGGAAATTTAGGAATCTTGGGCTATTCATTGTCTCCGGTAAAATGATTGGTCCAATTAGAATGTCGTCAATCATTCCGGCCCAAACGTTGACAGAAAATTTATGTTGAAAAGAACTTGGGCGGATCGCATGTGGATTTTCTTGAAGCCACAGGTGTTCGTTACGGTAGTTCGTATACCCTGATCGCGTGAAAGTAGCTTCGTCTGTCCACATAATTCTTTTTAAAAAGTTTGGATCATATCGCGTTTCTCTCAATATCCACGAACAAAATATTGCTCTTCTTACATAATCCGGTTCCAGTATTTCTTGCACCCTTTGAAAATGGTAAGGATGTAATCCTTCTCTTTTAAAAATTTTCCACACCGACCATTTTGATAGACTGAGACGATTAGCTAATGCTCAGGCTAGGGTCTTGAGTAATCATTTGCAATATTTGATGTTCATCTTGGAGCGACAAAACACGAGTACGTTCGTTACCGAGCCTTCTTATTCCATTTTCCGCAAGTCTCAAATGAATTCTCACGAAAGTGCGAGCATTCGGCGTACGTCTGTTAGGAAATCTGCGTGCATACTCTACAACAGCTCTATTTGCACTCCCGTTACACAATCCATACACGAAATGGATGTCAGCGATATGCTGGCTTGAGTACTCGTTCATTGTAATAAACAAAAAGTAACAGTTCAACAACAAAACAAAAACGTAACAAAGTCTAACAACAAACAATAATTATGTACAGTAAGTAGATTTACTTAAAACCAGGAATGTTATCACAACGCAGAGCGAGGGACGACTGCTCGACGGCACAAGCGCACACTGCACCCTTTTTTACCTGGAGACAGCCGTTATTCTGTCTCGCTCGCACTGTTGTGCACAGCGTTTTTTACCTGCTCACACAAAGGATGCTATTGTGCTAGCTTACGATTCCTTGAATTATTGAAGAATTTTATCTTACTCACTGGAATGGGTGTTTAGTTATCTAATATCGGGGTAGAGGCACTTTGAACAGTTACATTCAAATTATCATAGCTCCTAAACTATCTAACTCAGAGTTAAGATTTAAATGTGCATTTATAGCAAATATCGTGTATTATAATAAAAACAAGTAAAAAAATTGGTTAACACGATGGTTTTTTTTAAGCTAAGAATCTGAAAAACAACATCAATTTGATGTCTAATTTATTTTTTCAAAAATGTTTTTTACTAATACTGAAAAATTAAAAAATAATATTTTGAATCTAGATTTATTGTCTACACTATTAACTAACATTTGAGACCAATTTTGTTTTTGAAAGTCTTCTACTTGGGTAGATATTGTTAAATTAATACAAGCATCTATGCTTCGCCAACAATTTTTTTTAAAGTGCTGCCATTTTTTTATTGATGGCGAAAAAAAAATCATTGATCCCTGATTTGTCGATAAAATTAATTGTATTTTAACCCCTTAAAGTATCGGACATCGGAAACCAGACACCTTTTTTTTTTTTTTTAACATGGGGAAATGCCTACGCATACCCGCCTCGCGGGGGCAAGGACGGGTTATGTCGGACTCCCACCGACTAAAACCCCATGGTGTTCCACCTTCGACGCATATTGGCAGGGCTACGGGAACGCTTTCGCACACATCCGCGGCCCCACCAGCGACTGCCGCCCCATGGCAGCACCTCATCGGGAGAGGAATATTCCTCCCCGTTTTCCTTCCCAAGTAAGGCGCACCAGAACACATGGCACGCCTTCCTCCACGGCCTCCAATTACATCTGCGCAACAGACGCCCCCGCGTCCGATGCGCGAAGGCCATGGGGCCAGGAAAAACGAGCACTTTTAGAAGTACTAGCCTTCCCGACCCCAGCGGCGGATCTGGTCTATGGCTCCGCCGCCAACCGAGATTCGGCTGCGGAGGATAGGGAGAGCGGCGCCCCCCCCCCCCAGCCCCACCACCGCCAGCGCCCGGTTAGCGGAGATAGGGCGAGTGGCGCATCGCCATACCAACACTCCTCTTCCTCCGCGACTCCACCTCGGCTGCAGCGGTAGGTGGGGAGGACACACCTCTCACCGCAGTCCATCAACACACATCCGAAGTGGGCTTCCCAAGCCCACTCGGAGTGGCCACCTCGGGCCGGCCCTCCACCTCGGACCAGCCATATGGGTTCCTCTTTGTTTCGCCGTGGGTGACCAAGCCATGGCTTCTAAGCCCCCCCGCCACGACAAGGCGGGAACCCGTTCGGGGTGGAAACCAGACATCCTGTATATTAGGTTCTACTTTACTCGTATCTAGCCATATAGAGCTTTTAAAATAATATACATTAAATAAAAATTGAATACATATAAAAATCACAATGCCAAATTATGATACTATGTCATAATCAAACAACGTTATGTTAAATCACATACTTAGAATTTATTATTCTATGATCACATCACGTTACATTACATTTTTATAAATACTTATACATTAGAATATTCAAACGTAGAATCATACGGTCCGTGTATTACTCGTATAAGTTTAAGCGAACGTGGGTACATAATTATGTACGATATAGGATCATATGTTTCTGATTTTTTTTCTTAATAATATTATGTCCGACGTCTGACGTATAATCAAGCTGTAAATCTTATCAGTTCTGTTTCAATTTTTACTGCTACGATATAGAAGTGTGATAAAATATATGCTATCGCGTGTGCTCCTAAACTTTTCAAATATATTATAAATTATAATATTATAATACAGTATGTATGTCCCCCGCAGCGCCGCGCGTGTTTGTATCTCTGAGACTACCGTGAGGATTTTCCTTCTGTTAGCACCAATTGATGTATAATTCATAAAAACTGACTAATGTTACAATGATATTTAAAATAGTTAAAAATTAATAATTAATATCTGCATAGTAACTAATTGGTTTACTACGCGGATTTGAGCGAATTAATTTTTAACATGTTTAATGTAATGGATTTCCGCACAGAAACGCGTGATACTTGGGATTATAACCATATTTGTTTAAGTCATCATGAAGTCATGATCATCATTTGATTAATTGATTAAAAATACTTTTACGGATTTTATCGCGTTTAATTTGAATTATTTTAATTCACGACGTTTCGGGTGCTTTCCAGCACCCATGGTTACGGGAGACTGAGATGACTGACGTCCCGATGTCATTGTTAAACCCGGAGTACCTTCAGCTTTTTTAATCATTGTTTATGGTCCGATCTTTGAAAAACGAACTGACTATGTCCTGAGGTCTTGCAGTGGTATGCTTGAGTTTAGTTTTAATTTTATTGATTATAGGGTTCCAAGCAGGTGGTAGTACCCAGCCTCCTTCTCTATTGAAATTAGGATGTTTTTTTAATTTCAATAGCCTCACCTATCATCCTTGGTAGGAATCTGTGTTCTTTCGCGAGGATTTGTGATCAATCAAATCTGATGTAATGGTTGGGGCCGTCTAGGATATGATCATTAACTGCAGACTTCCCGGAATGTTGATGCTTCACGTCAGGCTATATGTTCTTTTACGCGGGTTCTAATTGATCTTTTTGTTTGTCCTATATAAGAGAGACCACATTCACAATCAAGCTTGTACACTCCTGCATCTTGTAGAGGAATATGACACTTGACGGATGGTAGGTACTGACAGATCTTCTTCGGTGGCTTGTAGAATGTTCTAATAGAAGCTCGCTTCAAGATGTAGCCAATCTTGTCTGTGACACCTCAGATATATGGTAGTACAGCAGGCACACGCTCGACTGTGGCCGGCTTCACTCGGTCACTGTGACGTAAGCGCGGGACTCGAAGCTTGTTGTCGTGCAGAATTTGCTCGACGTGCTGAAGCTCGGCGGCCAGGTGTTTGCTGTCACAGGTCCCTCGTGCTCTCTGTAACAAAGATTTGCCCACGGTAGCTAACTGTGAAGTATGGTGGTGAGATTCACCGTTTAAATATCGGTTTGTATGGGTCTTTTTTCTGTACACAGTGTGACCTATGATGTTGTTAGGATTTCGGATGACTAACACATCTAGGAAAGGTAAGGAATTATTTGCCTCTAACTCTATGGTAAATTGAATTTTAGAGTTTGTGGAATTGAGATGTTTAAAAAATGCAGTTACTTTATCTGATGGTAAAATTGTAAAAGTGTCGTCTACGTATCGCTTGTAGAACCTTGGGGTAATAGATGCAGTAAGGGGGGCTTTCTCCTCGTAGTCTTCCATGAATATATTGCCAATGAAGCCGGCCACAGTCGAGCGTGTGCCTGCTGTACTACCATATGTCTGAGGTGTCACAGACAAGATTGGCTACATCTTGAAGCGAGCTTCTATTAGAACATTCTACAAGCCGCCGAAGAAGATTAGTCAGTTCCTACCATTCGTCAAGTGTCATATTCCTCTACAAGATGCAGGAGTGTACAAGTTTGATTGTGAATGTGGTCTCTCTTATATAGTACAAACAAAAAGATCAATTAGGACCCGCGTAAAAAACATATAGCTGATGTGAAGCATCAATGTTCCGTGAAGTCTGCAGTTTGTGATCATATCGTAGACGGCCCCAACCATTACATCAGATTTGATAGACCACAAATCCTCGCGAAAGAACACCGATTCCTACCAAGAATGATACGTGAGGCTATTGAAATTAAAAAAAACATCCTAATTTCAATAGAGAAGGAGGCTGGGTACTACCACCTGCTTGGGACCCTATAATCAATAAAATTAAAACTAAACCCAAGCATACCACTGCAAGACCTCACGACATAGTCAGTTCATTTTGCATAGATCGTACCATAAACAATAAATAAAAAAGCTGAAGGTACACCGGGTTTAACAATCACATCGGGACGTCAGCCAGCTCAGTCTCTCGTGACCATGGGTGCTGGAAAGTACCCGAAACGTCGGGAATTAAAAATAAAAATAATTAAAATTAAAATTAAACGCGATAAAATCCGTAAAAGTAGTTTTAATCAATGTGTAGTGTTCGCGTAAATATAATAATCATTATTTCTTCTGTCTGTTTTTCCGGCTAATCTCCGAAACAGTAGGACCGATTTTGAAGGGATTTTCACTGGCAGTGAGCTTTTGTTATAAGGAGTAACTTATGATAACTACTTTTATTTTAACTAGCTTATGTTATAAGCCAACTGTCAAAGATGAAGACTGAGTGTGACAGCATCGTTTCCGGGACACCTGAGATTTTGAGTGAGATTGAGAGGTTCTATGGGTAGCTGTACACATCATCGTTGGAGCCACACGCAAGTGTGAGTGACGATCCAAGAACAAGTCTTATCCGACACTATTCCGATGATATCCCGGATGTCGGTTTGAGCGAGATAAAAATGGCTCTCCAGCACCTTAAAAACGGCAAGGCCCCAGGCAAGGATACAATTACAGCGAAGCCTCTGAAAGCGGGTGGAACACGGGTACTTAAAATCCTTCAGAAGGTCTTCAATTCTGTCCTCCATGGTGGCATTACTTCGGAGGTGTGGAGCAGAAGTGCTGCGGTCTTGGTCTTCAAGAAAGGCGACAACGCTCTCTTGAAGAACTACAGACCGATTTCCCATCAGAGCCGCATCTACGTGCTGTTTTCGAGAGTCATTACGAATCGTCTCGCACGCTTATATTTTAGAAAAAGAATTAGGGTTTCGTGCGAATAAAATGAAAACCCATGAATGCAATCGTAATAAATTCCACGCGGACGAAGTCGCGGGAAACAGCTAGTCTTTAATAAACGGGTGGCTTGTCAACCTTGAACAGTTAAATTGAGCCGGGGTTGCGCTTGCAGGTATACGGTATACCTATTTAGAGTTAGAGGCGAGCTATATGCCCGTGACCGCACCCTCCTAACCTCGCACCAATTAAAATTCTACCGCTTTGATGTGCCAGTTTTTGCGTCATTTTATGTTGTGACGCAAATTAAACATTAAAAGCTATGAGCCAAGCTAACCGTGCGAGCAAATAGGTTTTTTTATAGTTTAACGATTTTTTTAATATACAAGCTAAAATGAAACTGGTTTTTACAGAGTTCACAGCGAATATTAACTTATTTTATGTTATTGTTAGTTTAGTTACGTTACCAAGATTAGGCCAGGGTTGGATTTAGACCCTAAAAAATATTTTACATGGAAAATAAAATTATACTATGTTAAAAAAATTATATCACGTTTGACGTTTCATGTTTCTTTTTCCCATGTGCCGGGATTTTGGCGTCACGCGTCTAGTTTATCTATACGTTTCGTTTTTTGAAGGTTTTACTTTTATTTCTGTTTAATTTTGAATATTTGTACCTAATATATTTTATATTCAATAAGGGTAAAACGAAAAGGGTACAAAAGAAACCGTATCTGCTTAATTGAATCTGAAAATCTGATTCATAAAATATTTTGAAATTCTGTTTTCGGGAGTATAGAGTTTTTATCGTGGTAGTCCCTAATTATAATTGTATCAAGGATGCAACATAAATGCATCGATCGAGCATCGATTGACCAGAAATGGAGCTAATTCTAATTTTATTAAAAAAAAACGCGGTACTCATGTAGGTACAATCAGAAATTCTCGATATCGTAGGGTTAATATTAAAATGTAAAAGGACCTAATAATAATACAAGTCGACCTTTAGGTAAAATTATGGTATTTTCGCTTAGTATTTTTACGATACTATGTATACTATACGAAATCCGACCCTGGTTACGTCGTGTTTAATATGACGTTTGTATTATGACAGATGCGCTACTTTTTCTTGTATGAAAAAGTTATGAGTAAAATATTTAGATTGGCCTACCCTTCCTTTTGAAATCATTGATTGCCAGCAGCTTAACTGTTACCCTATTAACGGGAAAAATTATTTTGTGCTATTGTCTAGTAGTTAAGTTACTAGTTATGATTGTAGCCCAGAAAATACTTAAAACTGTACGATTTATTCAAAAATTACAAAAATTTTAACATTAAATAATATAGAACTACGTTATATAATAACTTAAATATATTATATTATAAAATATAGTAACAATAAATTCACATTTAATATAACACATAAAATTATCAACCACGGGGTACATTAGTTTTGTATACGCGGGAACACTGAATTACGTCATTCATGTTTGGTTACTTATTTATAATTCGCGTAATTTTATGTTGAAATTTCGAAATTGTATGATACTTATTGATGCTATATGTTCACATTGTTTTTCTTATATCTTATAGTATTACTTTTACGCAGTTTCACTACGCAAACTGGCATTTTAGTTCGAATTATGATCAAAATTTTATAAAACACTCTGTGTGCCCGCCTCACACATTGCAACAAGACAGGCTCGGGTACGCCGATTTCGGCGTAGTATTAGTTGCCGCATTTTACAGGAGCGCCGGCGGTATCTTGTCTGAGCGCGCGAAGACCAAACAATAATCTAAGGAATTAATTATTATTTTTCGCCTAAGATTCAAACCGAACACGTCGGTGGTGATCTACCCGGATATATATATATATATATATATATATATATATATATATATATATATTTACTAGATTTTTATATTTTACTAGCTTTCCGGGGTTTCGATCACATGATCAAATTTCATTCCGCCACAATCAAATTTTCATTATAGTAAGTGTCGAGCATGACCGTTGCAGTACCAGGGAAATTGCCGAAGAGTTGCCGTAGTCTGTCCGGAAAAATCCACAAAGAAGTCTTTACTATGAAGGAAACTCCTAGTAAATCGCACAGTCATGGTGAACATCCAAGAATCTAGATACCCTAGGTGGTACCGTGAATTTTATCCCAATGTGTATCGGGACAAAATTCAAGTGAAAGGAGCTGGCACTGGGGTGCTCCGGTCCGGAGAGGACAACATTACTCCATGTGAGGGCGTACTGGCGCCGTGTAAAGTATCAATACTGTCGCGTTCTGCTGACCACTAAACTAAACTATACGTACGTATAGGCTGTAACTACGAGGGCGGCACTGAAAATTTCGGGAATCAAGGAAGTGACACAACATTACTATTTAAAAATGTATTTATTGATTTTCGAAGTATTCTCCGCGAAATTTGACACATTTTCCATACGATGGAACCAATCATTGAAGCAACCATTTCATTCGGAAGTTGGGGTCTCCAAAATGGCCATTTTGTAGGCGTCCACAGCTTCTTCAGGTGATGAAAATCTCTGTCCATGCAATTTATTCTTTATTTTAGGGAAAGTATAGAAATCATTAGGGCTTAGGGGCTGTACGGCGGATGGTCTAATAATTCTATGTTTTCTTGCTCTAAAAACTCTTTTGTTCTGTGTGCGGTGTGAGAACTCGCATTGTCGTGATGGAGGATGATGCGGCGGTTGCAGTTCTCTTTACGGAGTTCAGAAACGACCTGTGGCAAACAAATGCTAGCATACCATTCTGCATTAACCGTTCTTTGTCCCTCAAGAGGAATAGTCGTAACATGGCCGGTTTTGGAAACAAACGTGGCCACGATGTTTTTTGCAACACTCCGTGAACGAACAATTTTTGTTGGCTTTAACTCATTTTCGAACACCCAAACTCGTGACTGGTTTTTTGTTTCGGGTTCGTACGCGTATATCCAGGATTCGTCACCTGATACGATGTTGTATACAGCATTTGAGGATCTGCGTGGAATCTTTCGAGAGTTCTGACGCACCAAGTAACGCGAGTCGCTTTTTGCTCTTTACAGAGCGAATGCGGTATCCATCGGGAAAACAACTTTTTTACACCTAATTGTTCATGCAAGATTATTTGTATTTGACTCATGCCAATGTCTAAAGTTGCCTGAATTTCGCGGTATGTCACATGTCGATTTTCCTCAATCAGCTTACGCACAGCATCAACGTTTTCTTGGGTGACTGCAGTTTTTGGACGACCTTGACGGGGATCATCACTGAGATTGACACGTCCACGTTGAAATTCAGCAAACCAGTGATAAATTGTGGGTTTGGATGGGGCTTCATCACCAAATGCAGTAATCATCCGGTCAACACACTGTTTTTGTGTTAAACCACTTCGAAAGTCGTAATAAATCATCGCTCTTGAATTTTCTCGAGTTAATTCCATTTTCTCAACGACTAAACAAGTTTGACAAAACCTTGTGACAAGACAGAGAATCTTTTTTTAAATATATAAATGGTATTAGATTTTTAAAACCAAGGAGTTTTCAATTAAAAAGATTTTAATATGACAGGAACAGTGGAAATATTCCATTCCCGATACTTTTAGTGCAGCCTAGTATACGTCATTCGATATGTCGATACCGAGGATTTCGGTGCAGGCTGAAGCAGCATGGGGAGTGCCTTGAAATTGAGGAGATAAGACAAAGGGTTCATTTTAGCGGTAAAAGCGCAAACCTAAGTCTTCTTAAGTTTAAATTGGACTAGAGTCATCAAAATTGGTGTCACAAATTCCAAAAAAGCATCGCCTATGTTACAGCTAGTAGCAGCAACATATAATTGATATACAGAAAAAACGGCGTAGGTGATAACACGCAGCGTTTAAGAACACTAGTATTAATAGGCATGCACCGTCTACTACGACCTTAATGCCCCGATCAGCAAAGAATCTGACGACCCAATTGCAAACTTTTTTGGGAAACCCATAGGTAGGAAACTCCTAAAAAAGCATTTTGTGTCAAAGGCCTTCGCCATATCCAAAGAAACGACCAAGACCTCCCTCTTAAATTGTACTACTTCCGCTCGTCCGAGTCAGGTAAAACCAGCGGACCAGGAGCCAGCTAATTAGTTGGTTAGAAGTTAATCAGCGGTGGTCCTCTAGACACCTAATGAGCTAGCAGTCTGTACTGGATTCAATTATTTTGGAGAAAAAGGAAGCGATGGTAATAAGCCTTGGAAAGGAGTAAGCGGTCGCCTCTTTAGAGATCGGGTGTAATAAAGCCGTTTTCTTTAAGTTTACGTTTACATCTAAGGAGTAAGAGTACCGTAAAAGACGCGCTTAAACCGGTATTAATTCTGAACTACCCGTCTTCAGCTTCTATATGGGATAGACTCCATTAGGTAGGTGTATACCTCTCGTTATCTAGAGTCGAGTCGAACTCAAAAAGAGAACCTTAAAGATCTACTTACGTCTTTGCGACATAGGTCACTGTGTCGTTCACCAGTATGGAACAGACGGCTGGCAGAAGTGCTCTCGCACAGCCTTAGCAATACACTTTAATAAAATTAAAGGAAGGCAAGGGAGCTTGTTTTGTTTAAAATCCTTTAGTCACGCCCATTTAGTCACAAAACATAAAAGGTAACAAATAATTCAGGCTTATTTTTACAACCAATTTATTTGTTTTGTATCTAAAATAATTAAGGTGAAGTGGGCGCCAAAAGCAGGTTTTTCACGCTTTAATGCACTGTTCGGTCGACCCGCGCGCTTTTTAACCGCACAATATTTATTTGATTTTTTTAAATGGTATAACTCGTTTATTGAAAAATAAACCCATAATTCACTCACGTATTTACTGTGGTGAACACATAGCCTGAATTTAATTGAAATTGATTTCATTACATTGGAATGAAACTGCTTTTTCACTTAGTGGACGTACCTAAAATTATAGATTTTGAGGAAACTTAGCGATCTTTTTCTATCGAGCCAAAATGTGTCAATCGTGTTTTGGCCATCATAATTCACTAAGAAAAATCGTTAACTTTTATAATGTATTTAAAAAAAAATGTGAATTCGTAGGTTTTAATGACAAAAAATTGCACTTTTAAAGCGTGAAAAATCTGCTTTTGGCGCCCACATCACCTTAAAGAGCAACAAGTAAAATACTTGCGGTACTTATACTTTTGTTTATTAAGAATATTGTAACAAATTTTATTGTGTTGAAAAGTGGTGCTTGAAAAGGCAGCTCAGCGCCGCCGCGAACCTTGCGCCCTCGGCTCCAGCCTGGTGGCTAGTGCGTAACTCAGGCTCTGGCAAGCGGGGTTACAACCCGGAACCAAAATAAATATACAAGCAGTGCATAAAAGATAAAATCAAGAATTAGTCACTTTTATACAAAAAGAAAATGAATCAAGGATAATGGCTAGAGTCACCGACCTGCACAGCGGCACCCTGTGCGCTCGAACAAAGGAAACTTACATTTAAACGAAGCGATTGACAGTCAAACCGTTTGCTGTCGCCGCGCCGTCGCTAACCTCGTAGCAGATCGTTTACAACTATGCTTCTATACACGCAGTTTATTATTAAGTTTTTTTTTTAATAGGATAATGGTGACAAACGTTTACCTGATGGTAAGTGATAGCTGTGGCCTATAGACATTAACATCTATTCTCGATTAAGAATCAAATTGCAGATGCGTTGTCACCCCTGAAGACTAACTAAGGTGGAATGCCTCGTTCACAGAATACGAAACAGTAGCATTGAGCTGTTATTTTACACTGGTATTCTGCGAGAGCGAGGTCCTGCCGCGGTCGAGTGGACCCTCTCGTGCTACGACTAAAAATATAGTTGCAGCAAGTCTCTTCCGCGTAGTTTTATTTTATTTATCATTTATTAAGCATATTTCAATGTCAGAGATAGCAATTTAAGTATAAAACATGGCCGCCAGGAAGTGAGCGCGGGTGGATGAAGTTAATTAGTTTCCGGGACGTCGTCACCGATACCTTCCGACTCGTGATCCCATTTTGTTAACTTCGTTAGCAAGCTGGGAAAGTACTATTTGATTCTACTTCATAAAATTTCAATACCTAGTTTCCAAGTTAGGGTTAACTTATGAATACTAAATCTTTATCCCCTTCTAAAAATAGTAATTTAGAGAATAACCGGCAAGTCACTCAAATACTAATAGTGTATGCGATACAGTCTCTTATAAGGGAAGTCATGTGATTATTTTTCACACATTGTTTCTCTTAATAGTGTAGTAGGAATACTTTAATTCTAGTAATGTAAAGAAAAAAATGTTTGTTTTTTTGACATAATTTTTTTATGTCTAACTATATGTCTATTTTATGTCTAACTGTATTAACTTATGCCATATCTTAAAGTGGGGTACATCGTAAGTTATAAAACACACTAAACATAACTTATTTATATGTCACGGGTCTGATTGCGAGAAAAACTATATTTCTATTCTTTTATGATTTAACTTTATCAATTTGTATAGATTTGCACCATACGTCAAGGAATAAAACTAATTTTACGGTCATAACGCGTTTAATTTTTAATTAAATATGCATAAAATCGGTTAGTTTTGTTCCACGGTTATATTATATTTCTATTCCTTACAACTAAAATCACTTTATTTGTGACAAAGAACAATGTTCGTGATAAAAAACGATGCAAATAACTTAATGTTTACTATGTCTCAGGTGCACGCGATGACCTTTGTGGCAGTAAGTTATGTTATATCAGCTTACAAGGCGAACTTCTTTCGTAACAAACAGTTTTCTGGTCCGTGTAAATTTGCAAGTTCCTTAATAAGAAGGTCTCGTTAAATTTTTTCTCACGTTCCGTAGTGCAAGGAATGTAGAGTTGAATAGGGAATCTAATTTCGGGATATGGTGAGCCAGTATAAATACTGACCGTTCCATTTGAGAGATGTTAACGCACCTGTTACTTTCTTTGTTTGAAGTCCATGTTCTGAATGAATGTTTTCTCTTTCTCTTTTCAGTAAAATGTTACTCTCGCAGTAGGATTGTGTCTTATATCATGTAGGCAGTTTACATACGTACTTGGTAGAACCACACTGCAGCTATATTATAGTTGGAGAACGGATGGCTCGGCTCGATCGGAGAAGGACCACGCTCTCACAGAATACCAGCGTAAAATAGCAGCGCAATGCTGCTGTATTTTATATGGTGAGTGTAGAGAACCGGAGACCTTTTTTACTATAATCAAGGCATTATATCTTTTTTTTCATAAGATAGGGTGACAAACGAGCACACGGTCCACCTGATGGTAAGTGGTTGCTGCGGCCTCTGGTTCTCTACACCCACCCACCATACGTAACATAGCAGCATTATTAAGCTCCTATTTCACGCTGGTATTCTGTGAGAGCGTGGTCCTTCCCCGGTCGAGCCGACTCATTCGTGCTACAATTATACTACTAATATAACTGCAGCATAACTCTACCACCTAGTAAAAAAGTCCATCTCAGTCCTCAGGGGTGACAAAGTATTTGCATTTTGATTCTTGAGGATAAATGTGGATGTGTATGGGGCTACAGCATCCACTGACTTTCAGGTGGATTGTGTGCTCCTTTATCACCCTCGTTTGTTGTTTGTGTGCGCACGCGCTCGTGTACGCGCGAGTGTGATTATGTGCGTGTGTGCGTGCGTGTGAGATGCGGCATATGAAAGAGCCTCGCTGAACTTAGATTTTCTGTGAATTTATACTAAAAAAACCGATTTTTTTTTTGAATTTTAGAAAAGTATTTTTCTTGGTATTGTTACCCTTGTTTTGACCAATTCTATAATCTAATCAGCACTTCTAATCAGAAAGCGATGTCGATTGCCGTGAACCGCATCACAATCAGTTGATTCGTTCGAGAGATATTGTTGTCGAAAGTAATCTTGAAAAAGTGTTTTTTCAAAATAACTTGAAACCTTTCCGTGAAATCAATTTTTCTGTAATAAGCTTTTTTTGGTAAGCTAAAAAAATTGCGTCGATTACCGTAAATCACGGCAAAATCGGTTGATTTGTTCGTGAAATATTCAGTTTAAAAAAAATTTAAGACATGTGGCTTTTCCAAAATTATGACGTTTTTGAACTCATATGAGTCATAATAAGTGAAATTTGGAGCGGTTTGATATGATATTGAAATTAGCAGGAAGTTCCAGGGATGGCCTGGAGGGTCAACCAATTTTTTCTTGTTCTTTTTTAAAATGTAGGTTAACGATGTTTTTATTCAGTACCGAGCTCTTGCACTTGGAAACACGATTACTGATTGCATTGATGCTGGCGACGACTGAAGATTGCTTGCGCACTATATACCTATAATGTAAGGCGCTCTGTGGCGCATTTTTAATTTTTATCGAGGATAGATGTCGCATTTTGATTATTAATTTGATTTCCAACGAATAGTATATTCTGATACACGCCGAATACCGAATATTCTGCAGACTTTTTGGCCGAATAGCCAAATATTAGGCAAAATAATTCGGCCGAGAAGAAAGTAGTGTTTACTTTTCAAAGCGTCTATTCTCTGAAGCTGGGATTGTCTACGAGAAGAGAAGGAGTAAACTACTGCCTCAATCAAAAAATCAAGAAAAATTAGTACCCTGCACCACTATCTTCCATTTCAATTACGGTAATTCGAGTGCATAGACATTTATCTGATAGTTTTTTTTTTTAATTTTTATATGGAACTTGATTACATATCTATGACTACTTTAAAGATTAGAAGGAAACAATAATTATTATAGAATAAATATTTTCATCTTACCAATTATTATCTGATTACAATAAAACCTCGTAATAATTCGGGTTTAGACTGCAAAGGATAAAAGTAGCCGAATAGGCCGAATACCAAATAATAGCAGAGTATTCCTTGCAAGTCTATTATTAATCAAAGATATAAATTGGTGTCTATCGGCCACAGCACCACCGCCCACTCCTGAGATATCGCGCTCTTCATTAGTAAATGTAGGTATGGTGTTGTTGATAGTGATTCATACATTCTTTTATAGGATAGAGTGACACACGAGCACACAGTCCACCTGATGGTAAGTGGTTGCTGTGGCCCATAGACATCTACATCTATTCTCTATTACCATTCTATTACGAATCAAAATGCAGATACGTTGTCACCTAAGATGGAATGCCTCGTTTCCGGTAATATTACATTGAATTAATATTCGAAATATTAATTTTAGAAAGAGCGTTGCATACTGTATACTTATTATGTTGATCGTGATCGTGAACACTCCATAAAGCCTAATAACTATGAAATTGGGACGTGAAAAACGAAAACATTGAAAGCATGAATAAGTAAAGCAAGACGCGATGAAATCCATAAAGTAAAATGCGTTGATATATAAGAGTGCTGACAACTCGAAAACTTTTTAAAATTAAAGAATAAGAGTTACAAAAGAGGACAGTTCACCTCGTGGTAAGTGGCTGCTGTGACCCACAGACATCTATATCTATCCTCGATTATGAGTCAAAATGCAGATGATGATGTCACCCCCGAGGACTAATATGCAATGCCTATTTTCCAGTACCATACGAAACACAACAGCATTAAGCTGCTATTTTACGCTGGTATTCTCTGAGAGCGTGGTCCTTCCCTGGTCGAGCCGACCCATTCGTGTCACAACCATAATATAGTAGTAACATGGATCTACCACGTACGCTAAGTGCTTGACGTCTTTCCCTATACGCGAACAACCCGGGTTTGCACTGTACACAGTACACTACAATACGCTCTGGAATATGGCGGATCAATTGCTCCATATCCCTCTAACAACGATTCTAGACGACTGTCTCGTTGTTCTAGTGATTGTAAATGCGAGTGCTGATCACGAGGTCCCGGCTTCGAATCCCGGGTCAAATCAAATCATTTGATTTGATTTGACCTAAAACCTTCGTGACGAAAAATCTGTTATTGAGTTCTTCTGTCAAGAAATTCTCAGTAGCTGCCTGAAGTCAGGAAGTAAAGCCAGGAACGCACGTAAAGCCATTGGTCTTGCGTCAGATCTCTACGGCCGTATGTCCGGCCGGACGTATGAGAGTGAGGGAATAGACAGTGCACCTGGTTTCGCGCACACTCGGGCACTATAATCCCGTCCTGCGCAGATGGCTAGTCTCCGTTAAGACTGGCCGTGACTGAAGTTCGGTCCGCATGTCATTATTATTATTATTATGAACCCTTTAAAGGTTGTAACTTGACAGTTTGATTGAATGCGGTGTTGTGGTTGCAGAGTTCCTGAACAAGACGACGGTCTACAACCGCGAGGCGCTGGCGCGTGCGGTGCATCGACCACATGGCGTGCCACTGCTCACCGTCTCCAACCACCACTCCTGCTTCGATGACCCTGGCCTCTGGGGTCAGTACTACCCTCGATCTTTTATTAAGGAGGCAGTTCACAAACATAAATTGCACAGGGACAAACATCCAAACCCAGTCAATTGTTTGTAGGCCATACCAAAAATTAGTTTTGTGCGGGAATCAGCTAGTGGGCAAATACATCAACACTTACATCCTATGTACCTACTGAAATATTAATATTCTAAACTTAATGCTTAAAAAACAATATAAACTTATCATCATCATTACAGCCCTTCACAAGTCCACTGCTGAACGTGGGCCTCCCCCAAGGAATGCCTCAAAACGCGGTCCTGAGCCACCTGCATCTATCGATTTCCTGCATGTCTAACCAGGTCGTCACTCCATCTAGTGGGGGTACGCCTTGCACTTCTCCTGCCGATACGAGGCTGCCACTCGAGAACCTTTCTCCCCATCGGTTATCGGTTCTTCGATCTATATGGCCGGCCCATTGCCACTTCAACTTACTAATCCGTTAGGTTATATCGGTCACTCTGGTTCTACTGCGGATATCCTCATTTCTAAGTTTATCACGCAGATAAACTCCGAACATAGCCCTCTCCATAGCCTGCTGAGCAACCTTGAGGTTTTCTCATAAGGCCAGCAGTGATGGACTACGTCTCAGATCCATAGGCCATCACTAGCAACACGCTCTAGGTTGTACAATCTAGTTTTGAGGTATGCCTGACGAGATGTGACGTAATTTCCCGAACGCTGCCCAGCCGAGTTGAATCCGTCGATTGACCTCTCGATCGAAGTTGGACTAACCTAGTCCTTGTCCAATGAATTTGGTTATGTCCGTGTTCATGTTAAGTCCTATCCATTGGGAGACACTATTGAGGTCATTGAGCGACTAGGTCATAGTGATTAGGTTATCCAGCAATTCTACCATAAAGACTATATCGTTGGCAAATGGAAGGTGAGTGATGTACTCGCCATTGACGTTAATACCCTATCCTTTCAAGTCAAGTAGCTTGAATAGGTCATCCAATGCAGCGGTGAAGGGTTTCGGGGATATAACGTCACCCTGTCTTACACCTCTCTGCAGTTGGATAGGTTTCGTACTCTAGTTCTGTACTCTGATAGGATTCGTAGGCCTACTGTACAAACACTCCAGCACTTCGATATAACGACAGTCAACTTGGCACCGATGGGACTGCAGCACCGCCTAAATTTCGACGGAATCAAAGGCTTCCTCATAGTCAACATAAGCAAGACAAAGTGGCAGATTGTACTCTTTGGACTTCTATTCAATTTGCCGATGGGTATGTATGTGATATATAGTGCTAAAGCTTTTTTGGAAACCGGCTTGTTCGGGAGGCTGGAAGTCGGCGCGTCTGCGTGCGAGACGATTCATAATAACTCACGAAAACAGCATGGAGACGCGGCTCAGAAGGAAAATCAGTCTTTAGTTCTTCAAGAGAGCGTTGTCGCCTTTCTTGAAGAACAAGAGCACCGCACTTCTGCTCCACGCCTCCGAAATAGTGCTACCATGGAGGACGGAATTGAATACCTACTAAAAGACTTTAATATCGGTTTTCCACTCTCTTTCAGAAGCTCAGTTGTAGGTCCATTCACGCCCGGGGACTTGCTGTTTTTAAGTTGCTGGAGAGCCATTCAATCTCGCTCAGACTAATGTCCGGGATATCATTGGAATAGTGTCGGATAGGACTTGTTCTTGGATTGTTACTCACACTTGCGTGTGGCTTCAACGATGACGTGTGTACAGATGCCCATAGAACCTCTCAATCTCACTCAGAATCTCAGGTGTCCCGGATCTCTGGCAGACTTCTCAAAGACGACTCAATCGCTTCTTCAGTACGAGCTGTATTGAAGTTGCGTAAGTCCCGCCACATGCATTTGCAGATCTGTTCAGTTGCCTGTATGCTCTCAAATTTGCCGAAAACATTCATCTCCTGTCTAACAGCCATGAGATTAAGAGTGTGATCGGCGTAGATAGAGCCCTTTCAGACGAGAAGCCTACTTAATAGTTAAAGGCCATTAGGGCTTACCTGTTCGTTTGATCCCTCTTCTGTAAAAATTGAAATATGTACAGACCACCGTTAAGTCAACGACGACGTGAATATTTTTGCTGTTTGTTTACCGGAAGTAAAATCTACGAGGAGGTTCGCCACTAGTCACGTTCTGTCTTCCGGACTGGCGAAAAGTGGATTGCAGAAGCATTAAAAAGTCCGTAGTCTCTGCCTATCCCTTAGGGTGACAAACGTGAGTGTTTATGATGAAATGCTTTTGCTTTTTTGAAATATGATGAATTACTTTTTCAAATCCTTTAAATGTAAAGGAAACACATTTATTCTTATGTAGTGATGGCGACGTAATATAATCTATCTATTCCAACTGTTAGAGCCTATAAAAGTCCACCGCTGAACATAAACCCCGCCCATACATTGACTCATAGCACTTCGCCATAGCTGCCATGTTTGGCAGGCGGCTTCCGCAGAAAGATGCTACTACCCATCTCAGACATTTCCCCTTAATTTCCTTCTGTCACCTAGTACGACATCTAAGGGGCCATATGGGGTGGTGGATATTCTGACACTGCCAGTATAGTATGAGAATCTATCACCTCTTTTCGGCCCGTGAGTGTTAGTGATGAGAGGCTATCGCAAAAGTCAGAAGGTTCTCCCAACCGATCTCTTATAGATTGCAAAAGTCAGATATACGATACTTAGACCAAAAGGGGCTGTAAAGAGTCATATGTGTCAGTAGTGACCCGCCCCGACTTCGCTAGATGCAAGATCATCAAAGATCATTTAGTTTTTCAGATTTTTGTTTTTTTTTCCAAAAAAAATTTCCAATTTCATATAAATAATAGCCTAGATCCCTCCTGGTATTACTTTCTATCTGTTTGTAAAGTTTTATCTCAGTCGATTCAGGTAATCCGAAGATTATTTCGAATGAAGCGAACGACAAAATTTTTTAAAATGTATGCCTTAATAACATCTAAATAACCCCCTGAGCAGTTACTTTAGTATTACAGAATGCACTTCAATTGTATTTAAGTGTATACCTACTTGGATAGAAAAGAAATAATTGCTGAAGCAGATAACACTGCCACGTCTTGTGCTAATCAGAGCAAGTGTCCTCGTGCTTTATATACGCGTGCATATTTTTGCTAACAGATATTATAAACTGACCGTGTTACTAATGACATCACATCGATGTGCGCTATGCGGTGGTTTGATACGATTTGCGCTATTGAAATAATTTCATAAAATAGTGTTACGAGCTTAGGGTTCGTGACAATAAAAATTGCCGATAGAATTACCAAAATTAACTCTTTAATTCACTTTACACTAATTAAAACTTAGAACATTAATAATTAACCACACTGATTCACTTTATTTCGCTCCGAAGCTTCGCTTGTCTCGCCAAATTCAATACTTCCCCGATCGCACCTTGCAGCGCCTATAAATACACATTATCACCGAAACATCCAGAACATTGAAGTAAATACGCGGACTAATCGACAAGGCGCCGAAAGTTCGAGTGTCGGCTTCTAGAAGCTTAGTTCTTCGTTTCGACACCAGATGGCCCTGTCGGTTGAAAGATTAGTGATGTCATTTTCTGGAAAGCTCTCCTCGCTTCGTTACCCGACACAGATGGCGCTAGTGCCGGGTACATGACGTCAACTTAGGCGCGCAACAATAGCAACTCTACACTGGTGAATAACACGCGTGCGAAAACTGTGTGAATCGCTATACTCGACTTTTTTTCATAGGTTAATGTGTATACGTCCGCGTCAATTCGTCCAGCAGGGGCAAGGTCGGGTTATTTTTTAAAATTTATTGAACTAATTGATATTTAAATTCTTGCGTACCGAATCTATTGTAGCCGATTAGTTTCACACCGATAAGTTATCAATATTAGTTGTACGCCGAGTTATCTATAAACGATAATATATAACGTGGGACCCGCTGCCCAGGGGTCATGTGAATAATGTGGCATCTATTTCTTTCAAGGACACACATTTTCTCGTTCGCTTCACCGATTTACGAGTTTCTTTATTTATAAAAACTCAATCTCACCAATCCCGAACACAGGTGCAAAGTATCCAGCCTTTCAGTTCTATACAGGATGCATGTAGTAGAGCGTGTGCAGGAATTGCATAATTTAATTCTTCCCTCTCTCCATCTTTGTACAACCAGGCGCTCGTCCAGTCACCACACTTTAGTTGTAGACTTACCACGCATTCGAACCAAACGGATTGCTATATCGTTCGTCATGCGTACAGCAAAACATTGCAATAAGGTCTAGTATATCAACGTGGTAGAGAATTTGTCGGCTCGACTGCATAAAATAGCACCTTAATACTGTTGCGTTTCGTACGGTGAGTGTAGAGAACCGGAGACCCTTTTTACTGAAAACGATTCATTCAATGTTAGTCCTCAGGGGTGGAAATACATCTGCATTTTGATTCTTAATCGCAGATAGATGTAGATCTCTATAGCGGATTGTGTGCTCGTTTGTCACCTTATTCTACAAAAAAAAAAACTATCTTTCCATCCGATTACAACGCAAGTGTCTTCAAGGCGACAATGAATAGGTTTTTGTTAAGTTAGTGCACTTCACCATCTTAGGCTAAATCACCACTTACTTAGGATAGTAGTTAAGTGTAGAGATGGGCCTAATATTCGTTTCATATTCGGTATATTTGGAAGCTTTACCTAATATTCTTATTCGGCCGAATATTCGACTAAATAACCTAATATTCGTTAAAGTGGTATTCAAAGTGTCCACTGTACTGAGATGTACGAATTGAGTAATACCATGTCTTTCATAATTTTACTGTTGAAAGTATATTTTAATTATGGGTTAAATTAAATCTACTTGTATAGCGTTATGTTTTTAAGGCACTGTAGATTTATTTCCAATTATAGCAAATAGAAAGTTTGATCAAATGTATTTGGAATCAAACAAAGAAACGTTACATTACATTAGTACATTTCACTTTACTTTGGTCGTCAGTTTCTCATTTTTATAATTATCAATTTTCGCAAAGAATAACACAACGGAATACTTTTTTTTCACAAAAATATTCAAAACATAAGCATATGACAACAATTTGCTCAGTACTAGGGGTATGTTCCAAAATAGAACCCAGTGTACTGGCCAATGCAAATGACGTCATAAATCGACGCGATACTGGTGATTCGTTTCAAAACATTGGACAGTATTGACATCATACATTTGCGTCCTATTGGAAAAGTGTTGGCAATTATTTTGTCATTTTGTGCTCCAAAAGTCATTATATCCTTCTAATGGAGATACCAGTAATTATTCTATAATTTTTTATATTTGAATAAATAAAAACCAAATGCATGGCATGCTTCATTCAGCGTATACACAATTAAAAATTGTTTTAATGTGGCCGGATATCCGACACAATATGGCGGCGCACGCCAGCACAATATAGCGTCAAATAATGACGTCATTTGTAATCGGCAGAATACTGGAAACCTTTCGGAACATACCCTGGATGATGAACGAAGGGCAGGGTCCGGCGCTAATACCGCGCGTTTTACGGTAACAAGTTTCGACATAAATTGGTTGGGTACCGAGGTGTTCTTGCCGAATAATGTTTGGCCGAATATTCTGTTTAGTAAAAGTTTTACCGTAATTGCGGTCGAATATTCGTATTCGGTGCAGTCCATGTTGGGCACATCTCTTGTTAAGCGCCGACTTAGAATAGTAAAAAAATACATAAAAACAAATTTTCAATTCTAACAATATTTCTTTAGTGCTACAAGTGGTAAAATTAAATATATTGTACAATCGACTTCAATATAAATGAAATGAGAACATCGTCAATGTAGTCCTAAGTCAATTAAATACGCATTACTAAGGATAACTTAAATTCTACTGGTCAGATCTTGATCATTTTATATAGGTGATCCGCATAAGAAGCTTACAGATAAAAAAGAATCAATGAAGTTGATAATAACGCCAGGCAATGAAGTGATCGCTTCCAAGCTGTTTCTTAAATACGTTTTGTGAGTACATAGTACATTGTACATATTCTATTTTAGTATGTTACAGGTATTATCTATGGTCTATCAAATTTTGATATTGTAGATTTTGAATTTAAGCTCGAGATTGACTCTCAATCTCAATGTTAATTGTTTTCCGTATGCAAATTAGTTTTATGCTACCGGCCTCCATAAATTTAAATTCCACTTCAAAAAATGGGAGCCAAGCTTACAAAGTTGATCGTTTGCATAATTATTTACTTATCTGAATCTCTAGCCTTGTAGAATTTGCCAATGTTACGTTGTGTCCTTTTCTAGAAATGTGAATTTTATAATAACTAATTTTTTTCATACAATATATGTACTTAATTAGAATAAGATCTTTTTGTTTTATTTACAAATGATTTTATAACGTTACCTCTACATTATGATATTCGCCTTCATCGTGGGGCTGTTCACATACATAAATTTCACAAAGACAAACATCCAACCCCGGAACAATTATTTGTAGGCCACACGAATACTTGTTGCGTGCGGGGTTCGAGCCCACTGCTCACAGCGCGGCAACTCACTGCCGACCCACTGCGCCAAGGAGCCGTCGACTGACTAACGTTACCCCGGGAATTCCTCATTTATCTTGGAGGCGTTGTACACACATTAACTGCGCGTTGTCAAATGCATAGGCCGGAAACTATTATCTGTAGTTCATACTTATTATAGTTGTTTCGCGCGGGACTCGAACCCACTCAATACAGCGCCACAGTTGAAGCCATAGACTAACTGTCAAAATTACTGTCAGAAAATCAAGGCATCAACAGGATGTAAGATCTTGCACCGCTTTGAGATAGTAAGTTCTTTTTTTGAAGGTTCTTAAGACGTTCCGAGAAATTGCTGTGGTAGTCGTTTACGCAACGAAGTCGTGCGAGTAAAAAAAAACCTAGTAAATCGCGCACTGGTGCCGCCAAGCATCCAGATGGTGTGCTCGTTTGTCACCTTGCTTCTGTTAAAAAAAACGAATCGGCTCGCTTTGTTAGGTCCCTGTTGGCTAAAAACTCAAACCCTACTCAATTTTAAGATGTTAAATCTCGTGGTGCCACAGTCACTTTAGGCTGCACGACCTGACTTAACGGCACCTTAAAATTGAGTAGCGTTTGAGTATTTTGGCACATTATGTCTTCTGTTTTATGAGTTGATGTTTAACAAGCCAACTTGAACGTAGAAAGATTATGCAAGGCTGTAACTGTTTTACAAATGTATGTCGAAAGTCTGAAAATAATATTTGTGTAGCTACCATTAGGTACATACTAAATTCTAATAAACAGATAAACTAGTTGTAATGCCTGGAACTACATTTGGTCCAGACGTCCAGACGTCAGGATGACTGACCACTTTCTTTGTATTCTCACTCCTTGTGAGCTGATAGGATATTTTTATTAATTTATACAATAAGGATAACAAACGAGCACACATTCCACCTGACGGTAAGTGGATGCTGTGGACTATAGACACTTCGTCAATCATCGATTGAGAATCAAAAGGCAGATGCCTTGCCACCCCTGAGGACTAAGATGGAATCCATAAACTTGAGTGTTTTATTAAAAATATAAATGTTGTGTGTAGTGTTTTTTATAGGATAGGGTGACAAACGAGCACACAGTCCACCTGATGGTAAGTGGTTGCTGTGGCCCATAGACTTCTACATCTATCCTCGACCACGAACCAAAATGCAGATGCGTTGTCACTCGTGAGGGCTAAGATGAAATGCCTCGTTTCCAGTAAAAAGGGTCTCCGTCTACATTTACCATACGACACACCGCAGCATTAAGCTACTATTTTACGCTGGTATTCTGTGAAAGCGTGGTCCTGCTTCTGCCCCTGCCCCATTCGTGCTACAACTATACTACTAATATAACTGCAACATGGCTCTACCACGTAATAAACCTATAATACGTAATAGTGTAATAATGTTTAACAAAAACAATAAATATAAAATCCATGATAAGCACGACAATGCAATTATTTGTGGAAACAACGGGGCGAGACGACGGACGCATGTAATATATTGCTACTGGTCGAAATACGAACCGCTAATGCTAATGAGGTCAGTGGGCAGCAGGCCGCAGGTGCCACCAGGTGGACTGTGTGCTCGTTTGTCACACAAATAGTATAAAAAGAATTAACAGTAAATATTCGTAGCAGTGAAAGCTGAAATCAAAACACGATGTAATGGTCATAAGCCTACACGATACATCAGAACGTTTGCGTGACTCGCGTGTGAAAATGCGTTTGTAATGGGCTAGCGGTCGAGGACGGGTTCTAGTTGCCAAAGACGTTTATTACCAAAATTATAATTGTCTTGATTGTGGATTTTTTTGTAAAACCTATGTACCGTTAGATTGGTTCTGAAGGTAGGTGGGTTCTTACAACAGTCAATATTTAATTATTGAGTTGTAGAAAGGGGAGCACTGGCCTGACGTAGCGAGGCAAAGTCCAGGTGCTGTTGTTGCAGGCTCGTAGTCAGCCACCTAGCGGAAGGAGCCGATGATACCCGGGTCCGGTGGTGATGATGGCCGTTGGTACGATGGTAGGCCAACAGTCCGCTAGCTCTCTATGTGGTATGTGAATCCTGGAATCCCAGATGGAGACTAGCATTGGGGTAACTTTCAATAGCGCTATATGTTAGTCAAGTTCAGCACCCCATCTAGGAAGTAAAAAATCCTAAGAACTAAGCAGCACCAGCAGAAGAGATAAGAATTAAGCAGAGCAGTTACAACCTTTGCTATTGCTAAAACAGAAAGCACTCACCCCAGCACCCCGTTCGTTTAGGTTCCCGTGCGGTGCGGACTTCAAGCAGTCTCAGGTAGAATGAACAGAAGTGGTCTGAACGGGGGGGACTCGTGCTCGTCTCCGAATCCTATTGAGCAATTCTGATTTGAAGATCATTGACCAACGATTTACGGTAGCGCGGACTAAAATAACTATTTCAAGGTTCTCTAGAATAATATTGGAAATTAGTAAGATGTAAGATGTGTAGCTTTTATTTTAAAATTGGTATATATTTTATTTAAGATATATATATTATATATATATATATATATATATATATATATATATATATATATATATATATATATATTTATACTTAATTATATCTTCTGATGCACAGTTACACCTAACTTTTATATGATTTACATCTAATTTTATTGATTATGATAGAGAGATTGTATACAGTAAAAAGGGTCTTTGATTCTCTACACTCACCATACAAAATACAGTTCCATTTAGCTGCTATTTTACGCTGGTATTCTGTGAGAGCGTACTTGTACTGTACGTGGTACAGCCGTGCTGGAGCTTATATAGTTGTAGCACGTCGGCTCGACCCCGGGTAGAATCACGCTCTTAAATAATACCAGGGTAGAATGCCAGCTTACTGCTGCTGTGTTTCGTCTGGTAATTATAGAGAACTGTGGTTATAGAAAACCCCTTTTACTGGAAACGAGGCATTACATTTTAGTCCGCAAGGGTGACGACACATGTGCATTTTGATCCTTTATTGAGGATAGATGTTGGTGCCTGTACCACAGCGTCTGTGTGTTGTCACCCTTTAGCTATAAAACGTAGTAGTCGAGCTCGTGCGTGCGTGTGCAGGCGTGTTGGAGGCGCGCACGCTGGCGAGCGGCGCGCGCATGCGCTGGGCGCTGGCTGCGCACGACATCTGTTTCACGAACGCGCTGCACGCGTGCTTTTTCGCGCTCGGCAAGTGCGTGCCCGTCGTGCGCGGGGCCGGCGTCTACCAGGTAACTAACAACTATACATCCATCACATCCTATAAAATCCACCGCTTCTATTTTCTCACTCGGAGAGTAATTGAACGGTAATCTCACACCACCGGAAAGAGATCAGACACACGAGGGTAATTTTTTTCTTGACAATCTGAACCGGAACTGGGATTCGAAGCGAGACCACATGATCAGCAATTGCGCTTCCTGCTAATCACTACAAGACCAACACGGCAGTTATAACTTATAAAGCAATCTAATATTTAAAATAAAAGTCGTTATAGAGTCGCGGAGATCAAGACGATTGTGGACACTTCTGACGCAAGATGAAATACCTTAGTCCGCTACTGCAGCTGGCATACTATGATAACAACGCTTCTTCGAAATCAGAGGGAAGCTTCCGACTCAATTATTGTCCTGCAAGTTGAAGTCGGAAGTTTTTTTTTAATAACCCATTAATCTCAAGCTGATACATGATAGGATGGCTTTGTCCGGGCGCTAGTGCCGCCGCGATTGTGACGTCTGGAAATAACACTAACAATCATCGATCATTGATGTTGATGGTGTAGCACGTTGATGTTTATTTGAATGTCATAGTCGTAGCGTTTAACTAAGGAGTCATCTTTAGTTGTTCACCCAGCGCCACCACCCGCCGATAATTGGATGATAGACAGGAAAACTTTGGTAACGTAAACATTCTGAACATGAGACTGGGGAGGTGTCACGTCAAATTTAGAGCAAGTTACCTTCAAATCTGTTTAAAATTAATATTTTAATTAAAAAAAGTTGAACATCATCATTTTAAAAGCGACTTTAAATTGTGTTTACTGATGATAGTTTTTACAAAACACAGAAGCGTTCTTGGCCGCTCGAAGTCGATCCTGGGTTTGAATCTCGTATCGGGCCAAAAATCAGTAGTTGGATTTTTTGGCTAAGAAGTTTTCAGCAGCCTGAAGCCGGGAAGCTGTGTTACACCGCCGTGCCTCGGAAAGCACGTAAAGCCGTGGGTCCAGCACCTGCTCCTTCTCCGCTCGTGTCGGATTACCGTTCTATCGAACGATGACTGTGAGGGAGTAGGGAGTGCAGAGCTCGCGCACACACTCGTGCACGATAGGTAACCCTGTCCTGCGCAGATGGCTAGGCTCCGCTAAGACTGGCCGCCATGGCCGAAACTCGCTCTTGAGGATATTATAATTATAATGTTTTACATTTAAAATTCCACAAACGTTTTAGCTCATTTAAAGGAATTTCAATCAATCTCCCTAATAGAGCTGGAAGTGCTCCAAAGAATGAAAAGAAAAGTGTGGGAAGAATTACTTAGTCCATCGCTCATTTATATGATTATTATTAAAAAAATGTACCAAAGTGACGAAAATCAACCCTGTGTCATATGAACCTATGACTTGAGTTTCAGACCACAATTTTTATATCATTTATAAATGAGAATGTGCTTCGAGTACCACCTTACATATTGTATATTCCAGCCTGCAATGGATTTCTGCGTGGAACGACTTGCCCTGGGCGAGTGGGTGCACATCTTCCCTGAAGGTCGGGTCAATGTTGAGAAAGATCATATCAGGTGAGTCGTACGTAAGAAAAGCTTTGCAAAAGAGGTTTATTAAGAAATATGTATTAAAGTTGTAGATCAAATGGGTTGGCTCGACCGGGGAAGCACCACGCCCTCACAGAATACGAGCGTAAAACAGCAGCTTAATGCTGGTGTGTTTCATATGGTGAGTGTAGAGATCCGGAGAACCTTTTTTACTGGAAACATTCCATCTTAGTCCTCACGGGTGACAACGCATCTTTATTTTGATTCTTATTCGATGATAAATATCTATGGGTCACTTACTATCAGGTGGACTCGGTTTTAATCCATATTCTATAAAATTAAAATAAAAAATAAAAATGTAATACAAAAGATGTGACGGAGTAAAAGTTAAAGCTTATAAAAATGTGTTTATATTACGGCAGAAATGGACTTACCACGTTGAGTAAAATAAAATAAACGCGAAAGCAAAGAAATATAACTAAACTTTTAAAAAGTGAAATCCGACTTCAAGTAATTAAAAATTATTGAATCACGCACATCGGTTGACGTGGTAAAGGATTCGCCCATATGTAGTGCCTAAGAAGTAAGATGCCTTTGCAAATTGAAGAGTTTTGAGATTTGGTGATTTTCTTATGCATCCGCTGGGATGACCCGCATGCTCATGGTTGTAACGTGTTGTATATACACATGATTTTATCATTAAAATTATGACATCATTTAAGTTTAAAGTATGGCTACTCTGAAAAATAACCCTGTATAATTTCCGTTGAATAAGTTGACATTTAAGAACTACTACTATCACCTATATTTGGTAATTTTGAAAAGGTAGTATTACGTGCTGTATCTCATAGCTAAGTAAGTCTACAAGCAACTTATATTTACTGTAAAAACATAATACTTACCCTATTACCGGCAAATAAAGGAAATTGAATAATAATAATGGAATGACGCAGTCTATAGAGCAGAAGTATATTCAGCAGTGGACTTTTGAAGGTTGTAAGGAATGAACTAATAACATAAACATAAATAAACTAATTAACATTTGATATTTGACTCGGTTATTGTATACGGTTATATTAATCATATATTACATATTAAAGAACCTCCGGTTCTCTACACTCACCAATCACCACAAGAAACAGCAGCATTAAGCTATTTTACGCTGGTGTTCTGAGAGAGCGTGGTCTTCCTCGGTGGCTCTATCACGTATAAACATATTGAAATCAGTTCATCGTTGACTGATAGCATTCTAAGCATTTATTTAGGTTTGTTTTTAAGTGTACACCTTTTTAGGTGGTCTGGGTAATCGCGTTCAAAGACCGTTTATTATATCTCTTTACATTTTACAGTATGTTATATTTTTTATTGTTGGATTGATTAGGGATGGGCGAGGAAAAATAATATATCGATTTATTATATCGTATCGATATTTTTAAACAGTATCGATATACGTCGGAGAATATGGCCCACAAAACGACGGTAAAAACGACATCAGTACATGAATACTTTTTTGTTTGTTTTATTTTTTTTTTTGTTTTTTTTTTGTCGATTAATACAACATTTTAAAATGTATCGAAATTGATACGAATTTAATACTATAAAATAAATATCGAATATGGATATATAGCGACTAAATATATCAATCTTTCGATATATCGTTTTTTTACCCAAGCCCGTGGTCCGTGCAAGAATATATTAATAAATTAAATAAACATAAAACTTAAGTTTCTGATTTTTTATTTTTTTGGCAATGTGGTGATATTTGTTTTGTAAGTTGTGTTTACCTGTAATAGTATGAAACGTATTACGTAGCGCAGTTTAACAGTGGTAGAGCTACGCGGCAGCCTTTGCTGTTGCACGCATGGGCCGGCTCAAACCGGGGTGGTACCACGACCTCACAGAAGATCAGCGTAAAGTAGACGTAACGCAGAAGCAAAGCCGCTTCTGCGTTTCGTCTGGTGAGTGCAGGTGGCCGGTGGCCCCATCCCGCCCCCCATCAACATGGTAGCGGAATTAAATGCAAGACTACCCCAGGAGGGTACCAGCACCCCTGGAGAAGCCCTCGCTGAGCTTCCACTACTGAGCGTGGGTTCTCAGGCTGCCCCGCGTATTCTACATACATATAAATACATACATAAACACTCACGCCTGTCACCCAGAGGGGTAGGCAGAGACTACAGACTTCCATTTGGCACGATCCTGACACACTTCTCGCCTCCTTCACATCCATACACCTACGCATACATGCTCGTCGGTTAAGGGTACTCCTAATTTGGCCCGTTTTCAATAAATCGCCATTTTGGTCGATAAATTTTCGCCTAGGGCGTCCCTTTCCGACTCTGCTATTCACTTCTGCAACATAAATTTTCTTTGTCACTCTTTCCTCATTCATTCTTTCCACATGACCAAACCACCGACCGAAAACCACCACCGTATTCTAAAGGGGCAAAATTCTGCTCGAGACTAAACCTGCTCGGGCAAACGGAGCAATAAGTCAAAGGCCCCCGCTACGCTATCCGTGAATTTCAGCAAATTAAGAGTGTGATCGGAGAGTTTTTGTGTTCTTCTGCGGCGGGTCTTGCACTACTTAGCTCCGACCGCATGGACAGTTTCCACGAGCTTGTTATTCATATCGTCCACTGCATTGCAATCTTCTAGGCACTGAAAGCGTTTACGTAACTCGACCTGAGAGGTTTCGGGATTCTGGATTAAATCATGAGGGGTGTTGGCTTCATTAGACGCGACCTCTCCAACTTAACGTTTAGGTTCAGTGTGCCTCTAACCATTCGGTGATCGCTGCCAGTTTTCACCCTTGCGATCACTGAGACATCACTAAACAGTTGGCGTCTGGTCGTCATAATGAAGTCAATCTCGTTTTTTGTCGAACCGTCGGCGCTCGACCAGGTCCACTTTCTGTGGGGCCGCTTCTGGAAGAAAGAGTTCATCATAAAAAGTCCCTCTTTCTCCATGAAGTCGGCCAGCTGCTGGCCCCTTGGTTTCCGTTGCCCTATCCCAAATTTCCCTACCTTCAGCTCAACATTCTTTCTTGTGCCCAGTTTTGCGTTGAAGTCTCCCATTAACACCGTATAGTGAGTTTTGGAGGAATGCATGGCTCTAGAAATGTCCTCATACATTTCCTCCATCCTCATCGGGACGTTCTGACGTTGGCGCGTAAACCTGTATGACCTTCAGCGAATACCGTTTGGTGATACTGAGTAAGGTACGCAACCCTCGTCGAAACACTCCCAATTTTTAAAACGTTGCTAACGAGAGTCTTGTGGACGATAAATGCAACACCTCCTTGGGACAGATGGTCGCCCTCCTGGTGATAAAACAAGTTGCCGGATTCGAGAATCACGTGTCCTCCTCTCTCTTCGGACCTCGGTAATCTTATAATATTCCAGCGCAACTTGTCTATCTCTTCTTCCAGCTCCAGGATCTTCTCGTCAGTCCTCAGGGTGCGTGCGTTAAATGTTGCCAGGTCGAGTGGTCGTAGATGGCAACCGAACCTCCACCAGAAATTATTAGCACCCCCTGCCCCGCCGTTACCATGGTCGCCACCGTTGCCAGGAAAAGCGGGGCCGCCGGGGACTGGGGGCCGTCTATTTGTGCAATTCTTCATGGGGGGGTATATTGCCAAAGTTGCCACGCTTGGCGAGCGGGTTGGCAACCGCAGTTTTTTGTTGTACAGTTGCTGTTATCAGGAAGATGCTGCTGCCCATCTCCTGCCTGTGTCCCTCTGTCGTCTTGTACGACACCCACGGGAAGATGGACCCAGGGGTGGTGGATATTGTTAACCGCCACTACACCGCAATACTGTAAATCGTTAATTATCTTTTCGTGATTTTACTGGGCCACAATAAACTATGCTCTAGTATTCTTATTAAATTGCTAACTATTATTTCAGCTACGAAAACATAGTGCATATATTGGTATTTAATAAAAAAAAGTCTACTAATGACCGGATACAGTTGAAAACCATTTCCGGTTATTACATAATATCCTTTTATTGTAAATTACGGTAAATTTTATTGTCGCCGAAATGAATTCGAATATTTATTTATATTTAAATACAAACCTCGACAGTAAACTTGTGACCTCCGAATTAATTATTTTTCAAATGTATTTTTCCTGTAAATAATAATACCTAAATCTATACAAATGAATAAAATTGAACTGTCTGTTTGTAAGTCAAAATAACAGATATATACTAAATGCATATGAAAGTACCTATATATTAATTACAGCAAAAAACAATGTTTAAAAAATTTTGTCTATGTCTGCCGGGCTAGCATGAGCCGGAGAGAATATATCCCCGGAGAGAGGATATAATTTTTATCCCTTGCTTAGTTTTATCCACCCTGCGAGCATGAGCAAGAGACAAAAATTATATCCCCGATTATATCCACTGACAATAGATAAAATTACCTTATCTCTATAGTATATCCCCGTTTGACATAACGAGTGGACATATATCTCCCCCGTCCGTAGCATGGGGCCAAGGGAAAGAGAAAAAATTATCCCTTTTTGACATTTGAAAGGGACAATTTTATCCTCTTTCGCGGACGTGGGTTTAAGTTTATCTTCAAACCATTTTAATACAAAAAAAGATGTCTCGAGCCTATTACAACTACATTTTCGTGTCAGAAATTGAAAAACAAGAAAGAGAATTACATCAGCGATCGATACGTGATCAGAATACTTAATCTATTGGAATTCTCCGACAACGAATTTCTACGCCGGTTTCAGATGCTCAAAGATTGTTTTGTATTTGTGTAAAGAACTCTATGAGGCTTTAAAGCCTATTAATTCTGTGGATGGACTACCAATGCATATTGAAGTAAGCATCTATTACAACCACCTTGTTCAAAAAAGTCTCAATAGCTCAATGCCATGATTTAATTACATAGGTTGTGTCAACAATACCCAAGGCGAGTCCATGGTCAAGTCAAATTTAAAGATAATAGAATCGGTTTATACTATATTTTAGGTAAGTATTATAACGTTTTAAAATAAAGTTATCAAACTTAGTAAAGTTACAATTCAAAGGTTTAAATTAAGAAATATGTTAATTCTTTAGCAAAGTTTGCTAAATATACTATACTCATGATTATAAAATTATTTATTCCTTGTTTTGTTTGAAATCATTACATTTTTATTCTTCATGCTTCATCATTTTCAATTAAAATTAAATCTTTGTGACTTAGAATAGACATCAATTTTGATGTATTTTGTAATTTTCTTATAATGGCAGTAATTGCGGGGATATATTTTTTTTAATTTCTTCAAGAGGTTACACCACTTCCAAAGGGTCTGTATTGTCCAGTTTCACAATTGGCTTAATTCTAAACACATATTTTTTAATAAATGCTATCACAAGCGAAGTAATACCTGCGATTTGATACAAGCAATGTATATTTAACTTAAATACTATACAAAAGAAAATAAAGAAAGAATTAGAATAATAGAAAAAATAAAAACAAGGCAGAAATACGCTTAAAATAAATATAACAAATATTATAAATGACATATTGTGACATATTGTGAAACAAAAATTATGAACAGTTTAGCAATATAATAAACAAAAGGTAAAAGAAAATATAAGTTAATGTAAATCTACTTAATCTTAAAACTAGTTTATAGCTAGTATAGTTTATAGCTTTATAATATGGTATATTATCTATGCGCGGGGATAAGTTTATCTACTGTCGATATTATATCCACCATAGGCCCATGCTCGCAGGGTGGATAAAGCTTTGACATAGGGATAAGACAATTTTATTCCTTGTCAGTGGATATAATCGGTGGATAAAATTTTTATCCCCTGCTCATGGTAGCCCGGCTGTTCCGGCTAATGTCCGAACTGGCTGGCCGATGTTGACGGGAGTTTCACTGACAGGAAGTTGATGTCCTGAAATTAAATTAGGCTACTTTATTTTAGAAAAATAGTTATGGTTCGTGCAAAAATATTAAACTCCGTGAAATCCAATTGTAATGAATTCCAAGCCATTCAAGTCGTGGTAGCTCAGATGGCTCTTCAATTATTATTAAGTAAGGTCTGCCTGAGTCAAAAATTGACTTGTGTCGAGGAGTTTGAAGAGGCATTTCAAAATTAAGTTTGCATAGCAGTTCCCTAAACTGATTTAAAAAGTTTAAAGGGTGACTATGTCATTAAAATATTTCACGTCGTGGTACCGGCGAAGCGAATTGGCGTTAATGTTTTTGCTCTATTTTTGTCTTTAGGAGCTTCCTTCTGCCATATTTTTATTGAGTAATAATCAAGATTTTCTTGCAATATTTCATTGATGCAATATTAAGCTTGTGTCTTTGCTACACCTTTGAAATAATTGTGGCAGAGCGAGGCTGCAGCTGTACATATAATGGGTATCAGCACGAATGGGTCGGCTCGACTGGGGACCACGCTCTCACAGAATGTCTGCGTTAAATAACGGCGTAATGTTATTTCCTATTATGTCGATAGGCCATAGTATCCACATACCATCAGATGGACTGTATGCTCGTTTTTCACTCTTATTCTATAAAAAAGGAACGTTTGTTAGGTTCAAGTGGGGCGTGGGGCGGCTGGTGGCGGAGAGCTGGGCGCGGGGCAGCGCGCCGCTGGTGGTGCCCGTGTGGCATGAGGGGTTTGACCGCGTGCTGCCCAACGTGGAGCCCTACCGGCTGCGGCTGCGCAAGCGCCTCTACCTGTGCGTGGGCGAGCCCATCCCGCTGCTGCCGCTGCTGCACAGGTGCGTACTGCTGCTGGTGCTGCTGCCCGTGCGACATTGACATTGTAATCGGAGGAACATACATTGTGGGTGCTGGCTAATTAATCTCTTTGTTGTTCGTATGGCGAATAATTTCACAAACCACTTGGTTTCAATGTGTGTTTCGTGTTTGAAATGCTATCAGAAAAATACTGTTGCCAGTTTCTTTGATCTTTTTATGGTCTCTTACGGCGACCAAGGAATTGTAGATTTTCTCGTTGCTCGTTTTTCAGACAAAAAAAATGTCTCACTAAATTTTTTTGCTGGTGCTTGCCAGTACAAAGGTATTTTCCAAACAATAAAAATAAGAGAGACATTTATATACTTAGGTATTTATAATCTATATTGAATAAAAAGAATATTTCTATTTCTTCCCTTACACTTTAGTCCAAATCCGTAGTCGAGGAGTGACTCGGACTAGTTGTGTGGCTGTTTTCTAGATGGGGGGGGGGGGGGGGGTTTGCAATCCATATGATGTTGTATTGACGAGATCGGTTGGTGCTTACGTTGCAGGTTAAAGAGTGCGAACGCGTCAGAGGAAGAGACGCGGCGCGCCATCACAGAGCGCATCCAGGACGAGTTGTACCGCCTGCGGGAGTGCGCGCGCACGCTGCTCAAGCGCGCAGGGGACCCCATGGCCACCGACACGACGCCCCCCGCGCCCCCTGCCGCCCGCCACGCGCCCGCCGCGCCCTGCGCCAACGGCATCGACCACCGCCACGAGAAAGACAAAGACGTCTAGAATGAGCGGGACGCCTGCTGATCCAACTGTATGTGGCGCTGAGGCCGCCACTGCACACCTCGCCGCCGCCGACCCGCGCTCACTCGCCAACTATCTTTGTCATATTGATAAATAACAACAGCGGTCCGGTTCTGGTTGCACTTTTCGATCCACCGACACTCAATTGATGGAAGCTGCTACCGTGAATGCGAACGATAGCTAACTTGTATATATATATCATTGTACAGAAGTAAATATTATTTATATGTTTTGTCGTGGAATTCTTAGAGCGTACACAGTGATAATGAGGCGTGAACTGTACGCCGCGTTCGTATTGTACTGTCACATAGACAGAGGTAAGCAATTACAAGTCGTATTGTCAGACAAAATATTATAACCAATATTTTTGTAATATACGAATAAATAATTTTAATACATAGATAACGATATATTACATCTGCAGGTTTGTTTACATTACTTTACGTGGATCTACAGTTTTTTAACACAACACGAAGTGAGTAATTCAAGTTACATACGTGATAAACAAAATATTTAAAATAATTTTTATAAGCAGGCGACGCGTTTGATAAAAGTTTACATTGGTACCGTGTGCACGTAGCGTTGGCACACAACCGCAGCTATATAGTTACATAGATTTATGGGGATTCGGGATCGTCACATCTTAATATTAAAGGGAATTTTTAAAGAACTGCTACATTCACTATTTTAGGTATGTGATAATTATATCACTATTTAAATGTTGTTTCATACTATGTATAGGCTATGTAATAGCAAATTAATTTTTAACTTTATTGAAAATTGAATCCTTAATAAACGTCATAAACATGTTTCCAAAAAAGGTTTAAAAAAGAACATATAACACTGTAGTTACTTTTAAACTTTAACTGTTGTAGCGTCGCATCCGCAGCCGGTAAACTTTCTCTAAACGGTATCGTAATTGTACTGTGGCCGCTAATCTTTAGCTAACGTTGGTGTGACGCAGCGCAGACAAGACTAAGATACAAAGCAAACTGTGGATGCAGGCCACAGACTGCTTAAGACTTCACTGTAGTGTGCAGTCACAACGTATCAATAAGGCGCACGGCAATGCTGTGATGCTGTGTTAGCGTTACCTTTAGAGCCCATTAACGTCAACTGCTGAACACAGGCCTGCCTCATAGATTGCTTCTCAGGGAGGAAATCTGCCACAGTTGCCACGTGTGGGAACTTACTTATTGGGAAGATGCTGCCGCCCGTGTTCTAGTTTGTTTACCTCTGTCGCCTCCTGCGGTGCGCGCGGGGAGGTGCGGGGAGGTGCGGGCCGGTGCGTGTTGTTGGTGTGGCAGACAAAGCGTGGAAAGTAAAGTGAATGCTGCAGAAATGCGGTATTTAAGAACTATGTTAAATGTTTAAGGGTGACTCTAAATAATAGAATGAAACATTGAGTATAACAGTAAGAGAAGTGTGGTTTGCAAGATGTGACCAGTATTAAGAAAGGAATTTGAGATTTGTACTCTTAAAAAATGAATGAGAAAGGAGTAACAAATCAAATTTATGCTCAAAGGACGCTCTAAACGAAAGTTTATCGACCAAATTGGCGATATATTAAAGATGGACCAAATTAACAGTTAACAAACGAATGTATGTGCGTAGGTATATGAATGTGAAACAAACTAGAGAGTTACGTCAAAATCGTACCAAATGTATGTTCGTAGGCTCTGTTTTCTCCTGTGGGTAACAGGTGTGATACTTTATTGTTATTTTATTATGTTTTGTATTAATTAAAATCAGGCATGAGTTGGAATGCCCCACCAGCTTTACTTATACTGGCTCTCCTGCGCTTTGAACGGAATGGCAACAGTGGATTGTATGTAGATTTCCGCTTTTGCTAAATTAGTTTAAATGTAAAGTCACCAAGCTGACAAAACAAACTTGAAGTTTGAATAACGCGATTTAATTTCTTGTAATACTTGACATTATTAATGTTCCTGATATTCCATTAGATCGCTGCTAGTCGGTTTAAAGTGCTTGTATTAGGAGCGGTTCACTATAATCGAATTACGTATTCGAACTCATGATCTTTGAGTTCGCTGTCATTGACCTACTGTATGTTACTTGATATGTAACTTCAGTACACATAATGTAATTTTAATTTTGAAACTAGGCATCCTTCATATCGATCGAATACATTTTTACTTTGCTTTTGCAAACAAGGTCTTATATCATAAAACCCCTTTTCTTAGTATACGTACACGTTCCCACACAGCATCCTTTGCCTCGAAACCTTTGTCTTCCATAGATTTTGACCACCTATCAACTTGCATTTCGGAATACTTTATTACCAGTTTCTCATATTATCTGTTTCTTTATCTGTTTCTATTTTATTTTGTTTTTCATCAAACAGAACCTTTTGACTGTCGATTTAATTATGTCTATAAATCTTACAGATTATTTAAAACAAACTTTCCTGCTGACTGTATTCAGTTGGGTATCGATCGAACTTGCTTTCCGTTAGGAATGTACAAGCTCAGATCGCCGTCCGTATTCATTGCATCTGAATATTGCACTCGGTAATAAGTAACAGCAATTATTATACATTATTTCGTTTCAAATATATCATGAATTTATCTTGTATAATTGGCCACTAGTACTTCATTTGTTGATATTTTAGACATTATGCGATAAGAAAAAAGTGATTTACAACATGTTGTGACTAGGATTAATAAAGGAATGTTCCGGTGTTAGTGAAAAAGTTGGCAGGGAATATCTTAGATAAAAGCCAATCGACAAAATGGGCGATATATTGAGGATGGGCCAAGTTTAGAGTACCTTTAACCGACAAGCATGTATACGTATATATGTGAAGCTAGAAAAGCGATTATAGGATCGTATAGATCAAATAGAAGTCCGCAGTCTCTGCCTACCCCTCTCGGTGACAGGCGTAATCATTTGCTTATTTTATATATAGAAAAGAGTCAACTCAGTTAGAGCTTTTATATATTGTTGAATTAAGATACACGCAAATTGTTGTCATAGGTCGATATTTCGTTTATTAAATCGATATATTAAAGTCGTTTTAAAGTGTATACAATCTGATTTCACTGTTACATGTACATATAAGAAATCTCTGTGTGTATGTCTATGCGTGTACGATCATTAATTTTGTTTTAGTTTTGCATATTTTGAGAAATAAACAAATATTGATATCGTCTTTGTGTAATTAAGTTTTTATTAATATCGATTTTGTAGTTTTTGTAAAAAAATCGAACTTACTTCAAAATTAATGACTTAATATTTATCATTAATGATTTAGTAGTCATTAATGTTGAAGTTGATGGTGATGGTAGATCAAATTTTACACATATACATACAGAACCGCGATATTTTTAACAAAAAATATTGCGGTTCTGGAATATCGTCATGTTTATTCGGTGAGGGTTTGCGGGCAAACTGAGTCGCTGTTACCGTAGCGATCACTTAAAAGTAGCTTTTATTATAATTGCATAAGGTGTGATGTCGCTTGGTCGGAGTGATCCACGTGTTCGCGTCTGTATGTTTAGGTTTGATGTTGTGACGTGAATGTGTCGTAGTTGCATAGTGAAATGATTTCTTGTGTCAATTTACACCTAGGCTTAATCGATGTCCTGGGATCTAAAGGTGTTTCTATTCTTATAATTCTGAAACGCTGTGCGTGTTCCCGTCTCGCACCTTCGTGCATGAACATGCTACAGAGGTTCTCAGTCCTGTAACGCTTGTGGCAGACACCCTGTCCTGGTTAAGTTGGCAGCAGATGAGCTTCTCAAAGTACCCTGTCCCCGTCATGATTTTTATATGAATATTTTTACAGGAGTTTAGGTTAGACAACATAAATCAACTGCACTCTGTTCTAACGAAGTAACCGTCGGTGGGGAAAGAGGGGGATACTCAGAGCATATGACATCAGTTATTTTTGTAAAACTGAATTGACATATCAGAGACTTGCTACTATAAAAGACCACAGAATAAAATTAAAATTTATTATCAACTAAACATGAATTTATCATTCGGTGAACACGAAACGTCCCATTCCCCTCCCCCATTGCTGACGTATAAAAATTTAGACCCCTAATTAAAAATTAAACGCATCATATCATCAATCACTCCGAAGTTAAATAATGTTTATAGGTTTATATGTTATTTTTTGGCGGTAATAGTTTTAAAATACATATAATATTCCACAAAGCTAGAATCTATGCAGCAAAATCAAGTGAATTTTTTTATTGTTTTATTGAACTTTTCTAGTGAATTCAGTCGTTTAGTTTATTATACTATATTATGATAATTTTTATATTCAATTTGTGCAATAAAAAGTAAACGGTCACATGACTAGTTCACAGTATCATTCATAAATCACTACATCGTTTTATAACCGAAATGTGCTGCTTCCAGTAATGGTCAAAATGTGATCGAATTTTCCATTTTCAGTAAAGTTACATTTTTGTTATTAAGGATACAAAATTGACAGCTGTACTTATACGGTTGATTGTAAATTTTAAATATTAATTATCTCTATATCTGTCTCTTTCTATTATAATTAAGTGAAAAGAGAGAGAGAGCGAGAGTGATTTTTAAGCAATTTGAGTGTATTTTTGATTTTTATGAGTAAAGCCGTATATGTCTATTTGATGACAAAAAAATGTCAATTGATTCGAGTGTCAACTACTCCAATAATTTCGGAAATATTTTTTTATTTAAAATTTGTATTATGTGATATTGGGATGATAATGCATATGACACTATTATCCAGAACCCACAAGTGGGATCGGCAAAGAAAGGCAGAACACTACGTATATACCCAGTGACGCCGAAACCATGCTCAACTTATTGTAACAACACGCACCCACACTGACATGTGTTGCACATTGGTTGTGAGTCCGTGTATGACATGGTGTTGCTGTGAGCTTCTACGGGCTGGTGGAGAATGAGAGAAGAAAGATGTGTGCAGTGCGCCAGACAGTGCCTGTGTTTCTTTGTTGGTCTGGGCCGTGTCTTCCGCAGTAGTTGCTTGCTCTTTGCATGCAGATGGCGAAGACTTGTACTTATAGCACTGGACGGCACCGCGGCACGCAGTCACTTGTGCTCAGCTGTCCGTACGCAATACTTTTAGTCGACGGCGAGCGAGCGAAAGCACTAGTTCTTTGTTTTGTAAACAGCGAACGTTTTTTTCGACAATCTAACACTGTTATTGTTTCATGTGACTAAGAAAACGTTGCCATTATTTATGTGCGCACTTTGTCAACGTGATTTGATGTTTCAGTTAAGTATGGTAACTTTATTTCATATTTACTTAAAAACAATATCGTGGCGTATTGACCGCGCCAGCGTGTGACACGTTAGTTCAGAACTGCCGGTCCAGTGATACACATAGAAGTCTTTGACAAATGCCGCCGCCTTGCTACTGTTGTCTTATATATTAATTGCAAAAAGATTCATTTTTTATTATATAACTTTATTAAATGAAATGTAAATATGTTTTTAAAACGGTATTGTAATTTTTGTAGTGAATGTATATAATGTCTTTTATGTGTAAGCGTATTGTAAATTATTTTCTATGCAAGATCAATGAAATATATAATTTGTTGTATTGGAATATTTTTTCTTAAATACTGTAAGAGCGGGCTTGTTAATTGAACCTAGCACTAGCATAATTTATATATAGAGAGATGAACTTGTAAATGTTTTAAAGGCTGAAGAGTCAGAGTTTGGTGAAGTTCCTGCTTAGATAGTTCTGTCCAGTTAGCTCGGGTGACGATTGATTTAGTTTGAATATTTGTTCTCGAAGAGTCGGTCATCGTGCCGCCTGCCGAAGCTGGTGCGGCATGGTGACTCTGGATAAGTCCATTGAATCTGTATCTGCGAGATTCAACTGAGGACAAGATTGTTGAAGTTTATATTATAAATGGAGAAGTTTTATACGTGGTAAAGCCATACTATAGTTATATTAGATGTATAATTGTAGCACGAATGGGTCGGCTCGACCAGGGAAGGATCATACTCTCACAGAATACGAGCGTGAAATAGTAGCTTAATGTTGCTGTATTTCGTATGGTAAGTGTAGAGAACCGGAGACCCTTTTTACTGGAAACGAGGCATTCCATCTTAGTCCTCACGGGTGACAACGCGTCTGCATTTTGATTCGTAATCGAGGATAGATGTAGAAGTCTATGGGCCACAGCAACCACTTACCATCAGGATGGACTGTGTGCTCGTTTGTCACCCTGTCCTATAAAAAAAAGTAAAATAAATATTTGTAATTATAATTATTAATGTCATAAAAATGTAAATGATTTAAAAATATTTTGTACTGATGTAAAATAAACGATGTAGTCGTTGGGATAAATCAAAGAGCTGGCGTTATAATGTACTCGCACACTATCGGAAATGTGCCAGTAAACACTGCAGTCGCAATACCATATCATTAATAAATGTTCTTTTAGTACAATAGAGAGGCCGCGGATGGAATAGAACACAATCATTTTTATTCAATAGAGATTACGTTATTTAAACCTTTTTGAAAGTATTTTTTACTTTTACCACTGGTTCGGAAAAAACCCTCTGCCTTGGGAAGAACCAGCAACAAACTCAATGGGAAAATTAAAATTAGTACCCGCTGTTATTCAATATTCAGAATAATTTAAATTATTTTTCGTTATCTGTCGAAAAGCAAATATATAGACAGATAATGTTCAGAAAAGAAATTTAGGTACAAACAAAGATTTTGGACGAAAAATTTTTGGTCCATCGGAGACCATTGGAGGCATTTTTTTTAATTAACTAATAATAAAATATAGTTTTTAAAGTCGAATAATTACGACGATTTATTGGATACTTCGCCATGGGAAGTGCCGAATAATCGCTAACCGCATCGCCATAACTATTCGCGGCACCTTTCATTTAAGACCATTGTTGTCACCTGTGACACATTAGAATAGATGAGTCAAATATATTATACGGATACTAGCGATCTACCCCGGCTTCGCATGTGTGAGTTCTGTATCTCGACAGTAGCGCCACCTGCCGAATCAAATCGAGAATATGCAACATACACACAATTTCGATAAAATCCTTATAACGTAGTTTGGTGCGTTTATAATCTATTTTGATAGTGATATTACGGAAAGGAGGAGAATGTAAACATGTATTGTAAACTTCATCGACTGCGACTTATCGCTTATATCGCTATAGCAGGAATAATCAAGTGATAGGAAAAATATAATGCACTTTTGTAGTAGGGTGCAGATCAACAAACACGCAACTTTTTGCTACATTTCCTCGGCACAAATATACGATGACTATACATATTATGTGAATTCCAATGCGTCATCTCGCAGAAAATTGCGCGTTTGATGTCCCAATTTGTATTAACATTTGTGTAAATAGCGTTGGGCGCGCCTCGACTACAACAGCCTCAGACTGTTTGTTGGTGTGTTGTAATATAGTGCGTGCTTTTTGAGGATCGACGTACATTTTTAATTTGGAAATAAATCTATGGACCTTCGTAAAACTTCTTTTATTTCTAAATCCTTATAACGTTATTAACCATTTAGTTATTGTTCTTTCGATAGATTTGTGGAACAATTATCTCTGTACTACATTTAAATACTTTATTATTCAAAATCAGGCATTTTCGAATAAAATTTGCATAAAATACAAAATAACAAACATAATTTCACGAATATCATCATTCATTCATTATTACACTAGACCACATGATTAAATCGCGCTTTCATACCACTCTTTGAGTATTAAACCAATGTGAATAAAAGATACCGCTAGACTACCGAGGTAGTAAATTAAAATTAACTGATAGTGAAACGTGGTGGAACCACCTAGCCGGGCAGCGACCACGCGAACGTGATGTTTGAAATGACAAGTGAGAGACGAGAAGCAGCAGACGGATCAGCCATTGGGAAAGATGTCGAACTTGTGAAACGATCAAGGTACATATTATTATATACTTAACATAACTGTAGTTAGTTATAAATCAAGATAGTGAAGACCTGATAAAACACGCAGGCTGCCATGTTATCCATCGGGATACAGGTGGCTCAGGACCGTACTTTTTGGCAATCTATTGGGGCGGCCTAAGTTTACCAGTGGACTTGTGACGCGCTGTACTGTTGTGTAGTATTGTGTATTCAAAGTTAAGCCCTCGTTTAGATCCATCAGAGGCGGCTGAACCGAGTAAGTGGCGCAAGTACGAGTCTCTGAGTACTGACTGATCTGCAGAGACAATCGGTACAAGAAGTCCAAAATCCTAAAATAACTGAATCTGTGACTTGCATTTGCCGCTGGTGATAAGAAGGCTATATAGTTCTTTTCTCGTTCAAAGGCTAAGTATAGCCATTTGCGAGCAAACTGCATTGAGTAGTTTTTATAATTATATTAAATATTTTTATATACTTAACGTAGAGAAATGTAGTCAGTGACAACAAAAATTCAATTTTGTAACGTGGTAGAGCCGTGCTGCAGCTGTATAATGCTTTTGACACGAATAGGTCGACGAAACCGGGAAAGAATCACGCCTTATAAAATAGCAGCATGTTGTTGATGTATATTGTATGGTGAGTGTAAAGAACCGGAGACCCATTTTTCTGTAAACAAGTCGTTCCATCTTAGTCCTCAGGGGTGACAACAGATTTGCATTTTGATTCTTAATCGAGGATAAAAATAGATGTGTATGGACCACAGCATACATCTACCATCAGGTGGACTGTGTGCTCGTTTATTACGAGCACACAGTCCACCTGAAGGTTAATAAAACCTTATTCTTAAAAAAAATCATGTAAATTTATTTTTACTACAAAATTAAAAAATTATTCTTTGCTTCTTTACTTTTATTATTATTATTATCGTAAGAACAATACCATCTGACTATCCGACTATTGTTTTTTTTCTTTTTCACTTTATAAGTGATATTTTGTATAAGTACTTAATGTATTTTAATATGTGTTATTTTCTTTTTGTCTCATATTTTATTTACTTATAGATTTTATATAGAAGTACCCATTTATATATTTATTATTTATCCTATATTATATATTAAGTATGTATATTTTACTAACTATATCTATTCTACTCATTTGCATTTTATTTTGTTTTATGTCATTATTATTTATTTACGAAGTGATTGATTACACCTGCCACAGTTTCTCATATCATGCAGGGTTGACTGGCAGAGAAAGATTAAATTAATAAATAAATTTTACGTCGGGTCGTTGCGCTGGTTTTCGGCCATTTAGTGGAGTTGTCAACTTTAAGGTACTATAAAAAATAATAGCGATTATGTTGACCTAGTGTTGTTAATGTTAATTTATAGCTTATATAATGTAGTTTTCATTTTGATAACTCATTAATGCTACAAAAGAAATCTATTTTTTATAATAAATTTTGATGTGAAAATGTGCAAAACGCTAGTTTTCGGCCCCAAATTTTAGATTTCGGCCTACAAGAATTTTAGTTTTCGGCCACTGTATTAGAAGAGGTACTATAAACTTAAAAGTGTTTTTGTAAAATCAGAAAATGGCAAAACGGTTTGGGAAATCGGTGTATTTAGTTTTCTCAATCGGTGATTGCGATTTTTTTACCGTGACGTTATTGTGTTCTTTTTGGGTGTGTTTTTGATATAAAATAATAACCATGATTAATTATTTCTCTTTGAATCATAATCTAATAATAAAATCTTTTAAATATAGCAATCAAATATTCTCATTTACGAGTATTTTGTACTTCCTCATAAGTATTTTAGTTTAACAAAATCTGTTACCATATCTAACCATTCTCATCTCTAACCAAGAGGAGCCATCTGAAGAAAAAAAAATTATTTTTGAATCTTCTTCCTAAAACGCTATGTGAATAATAGATATGATAAGATGTGGCTATATATTTTGAAACTAAATTGTATATATTTTAGAGTTTTCGGCCCTGATGGGTATTTTTTTATTAAAGAGTATGGAGGTGTCACGCACGCTACGATTTAATATAAGTAAGAAAGATGAGTTATAGTACGTAACCAAATAAACGAAAGAGACAAAGTATTTAGGCTAAACTCAGGCTTACTACTTTTCGGCCCCCCCCCCCGAACGGGTTCCCGCCTTGTCGTGGCGGGGGGGCTTAGTAGCCGTGGCTTGGTCTCCCACGGTGAACAAAGAGGAACCCACGTGGCTGGCCCGAGGTGAAGGGCCGGCCTGAGGTGGCCTCTCCGAGTGGGCTTGGGGACCCCACTTCGGATGTGTGCTGGTGGACTGCAGCGAGTGGGGACTCGCGCACCCTCTACCGCTGCAGCCGAGGTGGAGTCGCGGAGGAAGAGGAGTGTTGGTATGGCGATGCGCCACTCGCCCTATCCTTCGCGACTCAAACGGGGCCGCACCGTTGATGCGGTGGTGGTGGGGCTGCGGGGGGGAGAGGATTGTCGGTATTGCGAGGCGCCGCTCTCCCTACCCTCCGCAGCCGAATCTTGGTTGGCGGCGGAGCCATAGACCAGATCCGCCGCTGGGGTCGGGAAGGCTAGTACTTCTAAGTGCTCGTTTTTCCTGGCCCCATGGCCTTTGTGCATCGGACGCGGGGGCGTCTGTTGCACAGACGTAATTTGAGGCCGTGGAGGAAGGCGCGCCATGTGTTCTGGTGCGCCTTACCTGGGGAGGAGAAACGGGGAGGAATTTTCCTCTCCCGAGGAGGTGCTGTCATGGGGCGGCAGGCGCTAGTAGGGCCGCGGATGTGTGCGAAAGCGTTCCCGTAGCCCTGCCAATATGCGACAAAGGTGGAACACCATGGGGTTTTAGTCGGTGCGAGTCCGACATAACCCGTCCTTGCCCCCGCGAGGCGGGTATGCGTAGGCATTTCCCCATGCAAAAAAAAAAGGCTACTTTTCGGCCGCATGCCGACAACCAAATAATGGGACAATTTTATGTGTCACTTTTCGGCCACTTAATTTATTAACTTTATCAATAAATTATTATAATAATCAGTGTCAAATAACTATATTAGGTTATTTATATAGTGAAATATAAGCACAATATTAAGTAATTATATTAAATACAGCACGAAACTTACTTTTGAATGGAACGCTCGCCACTATTTTTTTTTGCTCGATCTTACCCGTTTTGATAGCTTCAGCGTCGGCGTCAAACTAAACTATTTATTATAAATCGCGTGTTGTGTTTATCTGATTAATTAATGCTACCAGATATAGTAAAACTATTTACAAATGCATTAAACTGTGTTTCTTACGATAATATTTATTAAAATTGTTATTAAATCAAATTTACTGCATCAGCTCGTGCCAAAGGCCGAAATCTAGACCCGGCCGGCTTACCGGCGCATCGACCCTCTCATGGCGCGTGCGTCACGAATTCGGTCAAGTAAACAGGATTATTATAGAGAATCTGATTGATGATTATAAGATACGAGGCGTATAATTACGTAAATTTACGTTAATCATGTTGACTTAATGTGAATGTTATGCTCTCTGAGCATTAGTTGACTAATAGATAAGAGAAGAAAAAAAGATAATTGTTTTTGTTCAGAATCTGTAGTCTCCTCACAACAAATCTTACCGCCGGCGCCGGCGCGGCCAGACGTTTACTTCATCACAAATAAATATTGAATTAGGCATACTTGATTGATTGATTCATACACTTATTAAATTACATTATCGTCAAAATTTATCATTAGGTACAGCCTTCAGTCGACTGCTGAACCTCCTCCAATTAATGTTATAAAATACGATCCAGAGCCACCTGCACGGGCCGCCACTTTTCTTATCCATGCTTAGACGACCAATCTGTTGGAGATCATTGCAGCATAGTTCTGATTTGAGGTATTCCAGTGATACTGTTAAAATAGTCGGCAAATCGAAGGTGTGTGATACCATTGGTGTCACCATTGATGTTGATACCGTATCCTGTTTAGGTGTTTAGTCCAGTAGCTTGAAAACGTCTTCCACTGCAGCGGTGAAGTTTTTAACCCTGTCTTACAACTTTCTGCTGTTGGATTGATACTCTGGTGCCGTGCTCTGATAGCCATCGTAGCCCTTCTGTGCAAACACTTAGGCAGTACACACTACGTATTGTACAAAATATGTATTGTATCACCGATAATAAAACAAACTGTATTTTAAACAGATTGTATTAAAAATAAAATAAATCGTACAAAAATTGGTTCACACACCGTAGAATTTGTTGTGTAAATGGAACATAAACTCGTACTTGTGACTGCTTTTTATCATTTTAATGACTGCTGAATGAGTAAAGGAAATCCCAACTTAGGTATTGTATAATTAATTAAAAGTTAAAGGGGAATGCCCACTCTTCATAGACACTTCGGCCATGAGTGCCCACATATAAAAGCATATAGATATGATAATATGCAATTAAAACAATGAAATGGTAAAGGAATTGCTTTAAAAAACATCGGGGTTTTGAAAATATAGAAGTTTTTATTTTCACAAATGCAGTTTTTTTAACAACTATTTTTATCGATTTTATCGCGTTTTATTTCTTTGATTTTTAATTCCGGACGTTTCGGGTGCTTTCCAGCACCCATGGTTACGGCAGACTGAGGTGACTGACGTCCCAATGTCAGTGTTAACCCGGAGTACCTTCAGATTTTAAATTTTTATTTATGGTCCGATCTACAGAATGAACTTACTGTGTCTTGAATTCTTGCAGTGGTATGCTTTGGTTTAATTTTAATTTCATTAATTACAGGGTCCTAAGCAGGTGGTAGTACCAAGCCTCCTTCTCTATTGAATAAAGAATTTTTTTATTTCAATAGTCTCATGTATCGTCCTTTTAGAGGATTTGTGGTCTATCAAATCTTTTTTTGATGTCTAGCTAGTTGGGCCCGTCCAGAATATGATCACAAACTGCAAACTTCCCTGAACTTTGATGCTTCATGTCAGCGACGTCACGCTTCAAGATGTAGCCAATCTTGTCTGTGACACCCCTGACAAATGCTACTACTGCACATGCTTTACTGTGGCCAGCTTCACTCGGTCACTGTGACGTAAGCGCGGGCCCGAAGCTTGTTGACGTGCAGAACCTGCTTGACGTGCTGAAGCTCGACAGCCAGATGTTTGCTGCCACAGATCCCTTGTGCTCTCTGTAACAAAGATTTGCTCACGGTAACTAACTGTGAAGGATGATGGTGAGATTCATTGTTTTCTATACACAGTGTGACCTATGGTGTTGTTAGAATTTTGGATGACTAACGCATCTAGGAAAGCTAAGGAATTATTTGCCTCTAATTTACACATCAATACATCATTCAGGAACTGAGCAGGAAGCAAAATATTAGTCTGATGCCGTGCCAACCCAAATACCATATTACTGTCGTAACATGGGCACAGCATCCAACAGTTCGACGGCCGACAGTACTTTTTAATTGCACTTCTACCAGAACCATTGCCACTAATTAAAATATATATAAAATACACTTTACGACTAATGGTGATGACTTGCAATTCTAGCCCTAAGTAAAGATCAGCTAGGGCTTAAGTTTATTCCTTCCATAATGCTGCTCCTCTAGTTATTACAGAGTTCTATCCGGTAGCAACCATTAAATCTTATATGCTCACCATAATAGTAGCGAGCTTGCTTTAATTGGCATGTGACACAAGCAATTAATATTAAGTCGCTGTAAGTTAAAACAGGAAATTCCCTAACATTTTAAAGTCTACATTTATATTTCTAAAGTCTGCTTGCCCTAGCTCTATTTAGATTGTTTTCCCTAGCATACTCAGACAAATCATTATTTGTCTCCATATTTTGGTGAACAATTTCAAGTATTTGAGCCGCATTATCCCTGTCCCTTATTTTTGTGTGGAATTTACTAATTATAGCAGCAGCCACAGCAGTCTATCATCAAATGTGTAGAAGCCCTGTTAAAGTAATTTTGATAAAATATTTTAAATTCAGTTTTTAAAATGTCATTTACCACCTCTACTACCCATATAGACACATAGTCACAGCTCTGGATTTATTAGCATATCTTGTCATTAACTGAGATTCACCATCTGCTGGAGACATTCCTGCGACCCTTAGACATCCACATCTATCCTCGATTACAAATCAAAATGCAGATGCGTTGTCACCCGTGAGGACTAAGATCATTTTCTCGTTTCCAGTAAAAAGGGTCTCCGGTTGTCTACACTCACCATACAAAACACAGCAGCATTAAGCTACTATTTCACGCTGGTATTCTGTGAGAGTGTGGTCCTTCCCCGGTCGTGCTGACCCATTCATGCTACAACTATACTTCTAATATAAGTGCAGCATGGCTCTACCACGTATAACACACATACATAGTAATTGTCACTATGTATGTTTGTTATCGCAAAATGTAGTTAATCACAAAAGAGACATACTCGCAATGCTGATGGAACTGTTACAACCAGGTAAAAAACATTGTGCTTTTAAATAATTAGTTAGCAGTCCACTGTGTGATGTATGATCTAAGCTTTGTTGTTCTGGGTGCAATACATTACTCACTTCAGATTGCAACAAGGACGGACTAGATGATTCAGATGGTTCCCATTCTGCAGTTGAACGTGATGCTGTTCTATCAGTTCATTGCCAGCAATTATGATATACACGGCATGACAACGGCAACTGAAATAATGTAAAATACAAAAAATGAAGTCAAAGTGAAAAAATAAAATAGATTTGTTTATTTCAAACTCAAATATAAATAAAATATTTATCAAGTTAAATGTTACTGGACAAGGACGGATTTAATGCCCTATATTATTTAACAATTAAGGCCTGACAGACTACCAGCAGTCCAAAAACAATGAAAAATCAACTGTCTCCTTTCTTGGTAGTTGATAAAAATGGTCAATCTCATAAATAAGCTAGTATGTTTGTCAGATATAGCTAGTGCAGATGTGAAAAAATAAAACAAGTTCTCGAGTTGATACACAATCAGTGTAAAAACATGTATAATTATCAGATATGAGGATCACATTTAATATATTGAAAAATGCTAAACATCTTACCTTATCTTAACTCACGTGGCACAAATTGTTCCTCACGTGGAGAATCGAACCCAAACAATGTGTGTGATCTTATTCTTATAAGTGTCAGTGCCACAGCTGATGTATACATGTTCAAGACGAACTATTGGTGCATTTTGCGAGTGGCACACTACACGTTCACTGTACTCGAAACTTGTACCTAATAAAGAAGCTACAATTATTATATTGATATTATTCAAGTAAACTCAGTTATATAGCATTTTTTAGAGGAAAACATGCCACTTCGTGATATGTACCAACTATTTACCTGCTGTGTTCGAACCAATTGTTGAGAGATCAACAGTTGCATTTTCCAACAAAACAAAATAACACGCAATTAAATTCTTGTGACATAACAGTGACAGGGGCCTACATGTCAGATTCGATGTTGCCACTTAACTGTCATAAAATCTATGAAACGATATCGATTTTTATTCGATTAATAATATCATGAAAAGAATAATCTTTGACGCGTTTTAAGTTCTGCACGCTTTTTTAAAATATAACTTCCTTTATTTATTGAAATTCTATTTCAAATGTATTTTTAGGAACAGTTAGCTTGTGCTGTATTGTTTTGTTATGCTTTAGAAAACTCGTGGTAAATCGGCTAGAAATTAACTTCTTGAATTATCATAACATGATTCCATTTTAAATGTTATGTTAAAAACAGATAAGAATAACAGTTAACTTGTGCAGTAGCGTTTTGTTATACTCTAAAGAATTCTTGGTAAATCAGCTAGTAATTCGCTTGTTTAATTATCATAACTATAAATGTGAAGGTTGTCAATGAATTCAACCGAGCCTATAACAACGGCTGTTTTAGTTTTTAACGGTTGACTACCGCTTTTGATGACTTGAAATGGATAAAAACCCATTTTGTGCAATAAGTTATTTCTCTTTGGTAATGAATAAACCACAGAAACCCCTATAATGTATAATAATCCTTTTTTTTAGACACAAGTAGCACATTTTAAATAACCGCAAAAACAACTTTGTTATTTATACAAACACTATGAAAAACAAAATAATTTGTTGCTGGCGATAATGATAGTGGTATTTTGACTCCATTTAAAATATATGCTTGTTACTACAGAACTCTTCATGGGCTTGCGAGTCCGACTCGCACTGAACCACTTTTTTTTCAACTTTTAGTTTTATTTTAAGGGGAAATATAACCTCAAATGGCTTAGCAAGATCCTCCGTTATGCCTTAAAGAAATTACCTAAACTATCGGCGCGTAAGCTTGGTTCCTGGGCAAGAACCAAGCTTACGCGCCGATAGTTTAGGTAATTTCTTTTTACAGTGAAAATAACGATATTTTAAAAAAAAGTAAATAACATAAGCACTGCTTTATGGTTAGTTCAGTTAGTATGCAAAGTTTCATGATCTTATTTAAAGTATTTTATGAATAACAGCGGTTTATTGTTCAGTTTGGAGGTAACTTTGGATTTTTTTTCTATCGAGAAAATTTTACGGAATCGTGTTTTCGTCTAACATAAACCTTAACATTAATCCTCAACTTTACCATACATTTATTTCAAAATTAATGCTGCAATACTTTCGGCATAACGGAGGATCTTGCTAAGCCATTTGAGGTTATATTTCCCCTTAATAAATAGTTTTTTCGTTTAAGCGGAGCTCTTTTACTTTAGATTTATTACCTCCTTATCTATAATAATCAATCTGAGTAAGTAAAGTGTGTAAATACGATTCTTAAATTGTAAAAATAATAATTGGATTTGAACATCTTAGGTAGGTATTTAGTTTTATTAATTTAGAAAATATTAATCTCACAATTAATTACTGTAATAACATAAATGTATCACACAGCTAACGCCCTCATTAGCAATGTAAAAGTAAAATAAAGTTACAGCCTATATACGTCCCACTGCTGGGCTCAGGCCTCCCCTCATTTCTGAGAGGGTTTAGGGCAAGGAAGTGTCCGCCGCGCTGCCCAAATGCGTGTTGACGAACTTCACATGTCTTCGAATTATTTTTTTTTCTCTTATTCCTCAGACATGCAGGTTTCCTCACGATGTTTTCCTTCACCGCCGAGCACATGGTAAATCAGCACTTAAAATTGCAATTAACAATTTCATTTGTGCCGGCGGGGATCGAACCCGGGTCACTCGCGTTCTGTTATATTTACAGCGAGCGTTAACCACTGAGCTACCACGGCTCAGTCTCATAACAATCTAGTGGTGAAAGAATTCTCAAAGTTGGTCAAGTACTTTACGAGTTTAGCGAAAAAAATATTCTTTGATAGTAGCGCCCTCAATAATAAAATGCATCCTACGTTTTTAAGCACCATAGCAAAAAACGATTCAACATAGAATAACCCGCACACACAGTAAAAACATAACAATCCTTTTTCGTCTGTAGTCGGATAAACAACTGGTTAATAACGGTTGCGTATCGGCTGCTTTGGATAAATATGCATTGTCAACGGTTATTTTAAACCTATATCATAACATCGTAATAATTATCGAAAAATTATATAAGCATTGTAATAATGACACCATAAGTAATCGATGGAAAAGGGGAATCGATTTTTTTAATGAGAATTGTGATTAGCAACACTTTTTATTTTATTCACAAACTAATGAATTAATGATTTACCTAATTTTAATCTTATCTTTTCGGTACTTTTAATTTGTGCGAAAATATTCCCATTGTTTTAGGATAAATGAATACCGCGATTAATAATCATAAATAAAGATATATTTTTTTTAACAAATGCACATTGTTGGGCGTTCCATGGCCGAAAATGGGCGATCCCCTTTATGTAATATGTACACAGGTAGCTATAGCCTTCACCAGCAACAATCTAACGAGCCTACAATTATTTCTTCATATCGTTTAAAATTCTTTCCTATTAGATTCACTGCATCCCTGGTAACTAAATACAATAGTATTTAATGCTTATAATATATTGCTTTGCAAATAACTACCTACTGCAGATATAGTCACAAGAAAACTGATACCGAGTAGGAATGACGTGAACATGATGATTTAAAAATATCGGTAGGTATTTAGGTACGTACTCTAATGGGTCGAACTATGGCAGAGGCCTTACAGCCAGTCTCTTGTTATAACAAACAGCAAGAAACGTTTAATAATGAGCAATTGTTATTTAACAAAAAATATAACATTTAATAAAACAAAAGTGAAACTTAAACAAAAACAATATATTTAAATAACGAGTCGTATGTCACAGTGTTGTTAAATCTTTAAATCTACAATGCAAAATACCTTATAGTTATACACATATTATAAACATGCATAGGGTCACATAGTCCACTCAATCACAAAACTTGCTACACTCCATAACTTGAACAAAACAAACGCGTGCACCGTTTAAAGGTCGGCTGCCTACGTAACAAAAAAGTACTCTGTGCTACGTAACGTGTTTATTCCGGACGGAGCGGGACGTGAATTTTGGGAAATATCGTTTCATAGATAATGTTAGTCATAATGCATACGTTACGGATGCACGGACGGGACGGGGACGTGTCATGAACGGGACGGGAAAAATATCGTCGACGACGATGTTTACCCCGTCCCACCCGGCGCGCTCCACGTCCCGTCCGTGGTTCCGCTGCGTATGCACAGTCTCTAAATTGTTCTAATAGTCACGTTCGAAAAGATCAAATTCGTAGACATCGGTCCTTCCATTCACGTTGTCCTCGTGTTGATCCGTCGGTGACGTCACTAAGAACTGCTTCCTTTTCATGTGCATTTTTTGTGCATCCGTGAGCGCTTTCAGCAGGGATTCACTGACGCCAGCTTCTATTTGATGAATCCTATCTGGTGGTATATTTGTGTGAAAATTTGTTAAAATATCACCAGAGTTTTTTGAGACGCGTCTAATCGGCAGACTGTGCGCCGCACTGCACAGCGCCAGCACCAGTATCGCGGCGTGCATCTTCAACGCCGTAGTGAGAGACTGGTCTCCATTCAATGTGTATCATTCTTATATACGGGTTGATTGTACTGCGGGAGTACAGTGCGCGGCAGATAAAGGTTTGCAGTTGGTTTCCTCGTAATGTTGCTATTTAATAAGCGTATTAATAATTCGAAGAACTCCGATTAGATAGAATAAAATACTTCTAAAATAGAAAATTTCCAAAGTGCGACATAATATTTACTGTAATGTATGTCTGCTTAGAAAGCAGATAAAAGCGTTATCTTTGATTACGTAGTAAGCAACATTTGCACCATCTTGAATTATATTCGCATCTCAAAGCCTAATTAGAGATTTTACTGTAACAATTTTTATCATATTTTTTTACGATTTCGTAATCAAATTTGTGGGGTAAAATAGAATAAATATGTTTTATTCAATATAGATAATTACATAAGACTTTTTGAAAGTATTTTTTAATTTACCGCTTGTTCGGAAAATACCTTTGATCTAACAAGGACCAGCAACAAACCAAGCGGGATTACATTTTTTTTAAACATTATATCACTTTACAATAATTTTGTACAATTCTTTATACGAATTTTAATAGAACCAGCATGGTGGCGATCATCTCATTCCCAGGAATTATTTTCATTCATGCATTCCTTGATATTATAATAACTCTTTTTTACAATTTTTCTATAGTAAAACTTTGACAATTTTGAAAACGAGAAAATATGATAATAATAAAATATATAGGCGCTCGCAAGCGGTCAATGAAGTTAAGTAGACAACCAAAAATCCTTTCATTATTACTTGAAGATTTAATTACATGTGCAACATGATCTTCCTAATGACAAATAAAAACAGAACAATGTTTTGTCCTTTATACCGAATTTCATTTGCGCAGGGCAGGACAATAGTGATCGAAACACCTGTATTGCCTCACTGTCATAGAGCGTTGAGACGGCAGTTCAACACGACCCGAGAGGTATCAGGCGCAGGACCGACGGCTTTACGTGCTATCGATCTCGTCGTATGAAACTCACAGCATACCAGCTTAAAATAGCAGCTTCATGCTGCTGTGTTTCGTATATTCGTATACGATGAGTGTAGAGAACCGGAGACCCTTCTTACTGTAAACAGGCATCATTCATAGTTATCAGGGGGACAACGCATCTGCAAGTTGATTTTTAATCGGGGATAGATGTAAATGTCTATGGGCTACAACGTCCCCTACCATCAGATGGACTGTGTGCTCGTTTGTCATCCTTATTTTATAAAAAGAAAAATAAGATGCCCTTGTTGGTCGATTTATTGCTGCTGACTGTAGCTTACATTGAAAAGTATGCAGCGGGAAAAACCCACGTACGCTGCCCTATGAACGTACGTTGCCATTGAAGTAAGCGTACTAGAACAGACACCGCGAACAACATCTGTGCGGCAGTGCGGGGTGCGTGCTCGTAGGCACAGAGTACCTTTTTATTGCACATGCTAAAGTAAGTTAGATCCCGTGGGTTCTACATGTATTTCAAAGTACAATGCACGGCAAATGTAACTAGTATTATTTAATTCAAAAATAATACAGTAATCTCTAAATAATAAGTAGTATTAAAAGTGTCAGCATTTGTTTTATCTACATCTTTACTCTTTAGGTTCCCTGCCGGGATCAATGAAATTATTTTTGTTTTGTTTTTTACAATTTTAAGTGCCGCTTTAGCATGTGCTCGACGGTGAGGAAAATATAGTGAAAATATAGTTGATAAAAAATTTTAATTTCCTTTATTATAGACATTTATTACCTATAGCCTAGCGACTTGCCCCGTCGTCGTGTGGATAGGATCTATTAATGGCGTTACAAAGACTGTTATAATATTAGACTATGTTTCATCAATTTTTTAATCTTTCAAGCTTTCGGACAAAATAATTATCGCCCGGATCCCTTTTTATGTACTTACTTAGAATACGGGTGAAAAACGAGCACACAGTCCACCTGATGGTAAGTGGTTGCTGTGGCCCATAGACATCTACATCTATCCTCGATTAGGAATCAAAATGCAGATGCGTTGTCACACTCACCATACGAAACACAGCAGCATTAAGCTGCTATTTTACGCTGGTTCTACCCCGGTTGAGCCGACCCATTAGTGCTATAACCATAATATAGCTGCAGCGTGCTACCACATAGAATGCCCTTCTGGCAATGCGCTCTGTTTGTTCGAAAGGTTTGATCACAATCAGTTAAGCCATTATGAAGATTATCCCGAACAGATAAACACACATGCAAAAATGGGCTGTAATATAGAAATAAAACTATTTCTATATTATAGATGACACATCAATTTTATTTATTGGAGCGGAGCTCCCATGGCGCAAGAAACCGATTCTTTGAAATCTATCTCCTCCGTAACCCGTAGGCCAATTTACATAATTTTTTCAGTAATATTTGTAGCTCAACGCACAGAAGGTTTGTAAACAATAAAAATCTGAATTTGAATTTTTTTTTCTTTTACTATCTTACCAGTTTGCTAATTTATAATCCAATAAATTAGCAAATTGATTAGATAAGCTGATTGATTAGAATTGTTTAGATGAGCTGATTAATTAACATCTGCGCAGTGTCACACCATTTGATTGATTCTTTTACTGAAATAAAAATAGTTATGACTTTAGATTTTTACTCCGCTTCGTTTATAATGCTAGCAAAAGGTTTTACCTTTGCTACTGCATTGGCCATAGTATTGATATACAAATAGAAGCGATAACCTAATTCGCATGGGTTATTTTTCCCTTGTATTCCTTAATATCATAATAACACTTGACGTTTTGTTATGTTATACCTAAACAACGAAGATTTTATACTTTTAAAATAAATATAAAACATATAAATTTCAAGCCAAAGACTTCATCTTTCTAAAGCCCTAATTTTCAGTAAATAATCTCCTCACATCGTTACGATATCGCCTTTGGAAAAACCATAAAACATGTATAGCTCGTACGAATTAACTTGAGACCTGGGCCGATGACGTAATTGTCAATGTACGGTGTGCAAAATAATGCGTCGTAATATTTTTTTATTTGAAATTTTTGAGATATGCATGAGATTATTAATAAAAACAAAATAAAATGTTCTGGCAAGGGTGAAGTAATAAGTGATATACTGTTGCCATTTTTATATATTTTAAATATTTATTTTTTATAATATATATAATATTATTTTTAGTTAACGCGTCAAGGAAGGACAAAGAAATAAACATACACACTTTCTCATTTATAATATTATTAATTTATTTATTATACACATTACATTATACATTATTATTGCACTATAAAAAGTGTTACAGATTCGTACACAATAAAAATACAAAGCATAACAGGCGACCTTATATAACAAAAACAAACAAAAGTCCAAACCAAACAACAAACAATTATCAAAAATATCGAACTAGAGTCGAGACGCGTATCCGTAACAAAAATGCTATTGGTACTGAGCGCGCACGGCCAGCGCGGGACGCGGTGCGGGGAGTCGGGAAGGGGGTCGCATTCCAGCGGAGTCTCAAGTTAATTCGTACGTGTTGTAGTTTTCGACGCGAAACGCATATGCCCTCTTAAGGGTACACTAGTCACTTATTCTTCCATACAAACGTAGTCCGGCGATTATTCCACTGTTTGATGGTGGACGTTCAAAATAAAAAATGATTTCAATTTGTCTCATCATTATCTAGTCCTGTATGGAAACAAAAAAGTAAAAAAGAGTATGTTTAAGAATTATAAGCGTCGAAAATTCCGAATTTCAACACTAGTTTTAACACATCTTTGGGCGGAAATAAATACCATAAGAAGAACGAAAATTGCAAAACAGTTACCATACAGGGATAGATTAGTTGTTCAAAAATGCAAATAATTTTATTTTAAACAGATACATTCAATAGATTTTTCGTGACATCCAGACTACCAAAGGTCTGTTTATAAAATTTCGCGCGCCCGTTTTTGTTATAAATCATCTTGCCTTTCGCTACAAATTGTTTCCCCGATCAGTGGGACGGACGGAGGGGGGGGGGGGGCGCAGCGCGCACTCACACGTACTAATTACTAACTAGGTTAGCCGCTGCTATCTATTTATGGTTGTAATACCTACATATCTACATCTTTATTTAGAAAAATTGCTTCCTTTTGTTCGTGTCCATTGCTGAAGCCGGGATGAATATAGCTGCTAAAATGTGCTCATAAGTTTTTTGAAGCACATTTAGTTAAAATTGAAGACAGGTAGATACATAATAATGAACTTTCGATACAGGTAGTACATGAGGTACTTAACTACTTTAATTTGCTAACTAACGAAAACATCTCATAGATAAGCACGATTATCGAAAATCTTAAAATTATCTATTAATTTATTTAGAATAGGTAATTTTTAGATTTTCGATAACCGTGCTTACGTATAGGAATCTCATATCCTAATATATCTAATGTAATTTATGTAAGTACATAATAATCTAAGAAGGGCAGTCAATGATAAATAAAATGTGTTTTGTAAGTTGTTTTTTTTTTAAAACACTTTAACACAACAAAAACATGAAACTGAGAAGAAGCACCCGATCTGCCGAAACAAACTCAGAGAGGTCTGTCCAGGTATTACATTGGTCATGTCATACCAGGCACCAGGCAATTTTGCTGAAATGAAAATTTCAGCAATATTTGAGAACCAGGCAGGTGGCTAATGGTCCTTTGAAGAAAGAATCATACAGATGTGAGTGGACAACTAAGTACTTTTTAGGATTCCATAACCGAAAGGTAACCAGCAGGGCCCTATTACGGAGCCTCAGCTGTCCGTGTGTCTGTCTGTCAGCGGGCTGCATCTCATGATCCGTAATAGGTAGATGGTTGTAATTTTCACAGAACGTGTATTTCTGTTGCCGCTATAACAGCAAGTGGTAAAAATAAATTTGAAATTAAAGGATTTTCTACTAGAAAAAGAAACGTGTATTTTTGGCTTTTTTTGATCGATAGTAATATGTATAGGTATTTAAATCTTGTAATCTCGGAAGCTCGGAAGTCCGATTCGCACTTGGCAAAATATTTGTTTATATTTAACTTTACCTCAGACATACTCATATTTTTTTCATATATAATTTACTATACTACTATATAAGCTACTACTAAATAAAATAGTAGTAGCTTTGCTATGGTATTATAGTATAAGTATTTTGGATTAGGTTTAATTTATTACAGAATAATACGAACTATATAAAAACTAAGGAGCGCATCAACATACCTTAGATATTGTGTTATAAATACAGATAAGTACACATAGGATTTAGTTTCTAAGTTGTACCTACATATTTTATAGCCTTCGTTATGAATAGCATAAACAGGCCAAGCCCCCTAGCCTACAAACGTTTCGTAACGAATCTCTTTCTACAATCGCGCCTTTTATTTGTTTGGACTGACCACCTGACTCGTTCAGTGATGCCATTCCCATAGTTTTTAACTAGTTTTAACTAGTTAGTTTAGTTTTCAACTAGCGTTATCTATCATAAAATAAATCAAAATTTTATTCATATTTCGCTAATTGTGTCTGTACTGTGAATTTGATTTACAATCGATCTCTAAATTGTAGTTTTCTTCTAATTACTTACCTTGCCTAGACGTGTTCTTTGGACTTCTGTAAGGAAGTCTGTGCTGTTAGTATTCCGTTTATATACGTTACAATTTTGATAGACGTTTGTGCTTGTCCCTGCAGTGACACAATGCCTGTTGTTGATAACTTTCTAACTACTAAGAGAATATTTCAAACCGCTATTGAACACAAACAATCAATAAACAATTTACAAACTAACATTTTTTATTTATTTAATTAACCTATATAAAAGCCCCACTCACATCAAAAACGCGCTGTCGAAAAAGCAGTTATTCTGACACTGGCTGACATATACTTCGGCGAGTTGCCTGTGGGTTATTATAGCTAACTAGCTATGGAAAGTAAATACCTATTTAGAATACATAGTACCTACAGTAATATTTGCATAACCTACAGTAAAATACAAAAACATAAAGAAAACATAATTACGTTACACTAATTACGTTTTGTGTGTTATACTTTTTTCAAAAAAAGTTTTTTATGTTACCGTTTTTAGTTGAGAGTTATGTCCCTTTAATGGGTACAGGCGTGATATTATATTGTGTGATTGTGTAAAGAATGCATAGATAGGCGATAGCAGCAATCGCAGTTGATTTGCTGTCATTTATTGAAGAGTGCCCCCGATTTCTCCAAGAGAATATCGTGGAGGCAGTTTACAAACATAAATTGCACAAGGACAAACATCCAAACCCGGAACAACTATTTGTAGGCCATACAAATATTTGTTCCGTGCGGGATTCGAACCCGCGGTGCCCAGCACAGCCTCATTGCTAAGCCACTGCGATACGGAACTCAAATTGCCGTTTGAGTTTATGTTATTATTCAAAAATGAATCGCATAGGTAGGTAAGCGATGACGCCGTCTCGCATTGCGTCACTCGAGTGCGTATGTGTGTGCGCACTAGCTTCTTACTGCTCATCACAGTGTCTATCCCTTTCGCACGTGATGTCGGCTGAGATAGCATGCATTTTTACCCCGCCCACCACTTAGTTCGTGCCTTCGAGAAGAGCAACCTTAAGAACATCGAAAACGCTATCGCCGTACTGATCCGAATGAATACATAATTTCTATAAAAACTTGAAGAAACGCCGTCATAAGGTCTAATTTTGCGTAGCGCCCGCGACGATTAAAAGCGCTTAGAAATTGTCAGAATCTTAAAATATTTAAAAAAATTATGTATTTAAGTTATCAAAATAACGAGCAAGTAAATTATGAATATTGATGTTATGAATATATTTGAGTGATTCCCAAACATATAGATCAAATGATTTCGTTGTAATTTCAACTATAGTGATGTTTTAGAGGTGTTTTCGCAAATAATTATGATCGAGTCAAAATTATACAATCGTGCTTTTGAGCAATCAAATTCAAGATAAAGACATGAATTTACCTATATCAAAATCCCACTTTCGTTAGTGGTGTCATAGTCCTATACTATTCGATGAAAGGAGGTGCATTTTTTCACGGTGTCGCCTTAAACGGGGACAGTAAAAAAGCTATTTCCTCGTACAAAGTGAATTTTGGGTTTTTTAGTTTAGTTAACTATTTCCTGTTATTTGTTTAGTATCTATATCCTGTTTTGCATTTTTATAAAGTCATTTGCATCTTTTTAAGTGCTGTCAAATAATTAAATAAATTAAGATAGTTATAAAGACAGTATGTGTGCTGGTTAATACTTAGTGTAAGGTACAGTTTGTATTTTGTGGATACTTTGTAGTTTTGTACTGTACGTACCTTATACGCAAGAAGCAGGCACGCGCTCGCACGCGACACGCGTTTGTTTAAATTTTACAATAGTTATGTACGGCACCGGGTAAATCCGTCGTAAACATGTAACCTAGTTTCAGAGCCTTTCGACGTATATTGAAAAACAACGGCGCAAAGTATGAAGACGTGCGTCCGCTCGCTTAGTATCACGAAGTATAAAAAGTTAACATTTCTTCCATCCATTAGATGCCTTTGCCTAATAGAGTGGATTTTTCCATAATTGCCACGTCTGGCGAGCAGGTCGGCAACCGCAGTTTTTTGTTATTTTTATTTGTTTTCAGGAAGATACTGCTGCCCGACTCCTATTTCAGTTTCCCTCTGTCGCTTCTTGCGTCAACCACGGGATGATATGGGCTGGTGGATTGCTTAGGGCAATTTATAATTACAAGTGTATCATTCTTTCTTTCTAGATCCTCATCATCATCATTAAAGCCCTTCATAAGTCCACTGCTGAATATAAGGCTCTCCCAAGGAACGCCACAAAGCACGGTCCCGAGCCACCTGCATCCATCGACTTTCTGCATGTCTTACAGGTCGTCACTCCATATGGTGGCTGGCCGCCCACAAGTGTACACTTGCAACAAAATGTTGAAATATTAATATAAAATGCTTCTGGGGTATAGCGATACTTATATATAAAGAAACAATGAGCTGAGATTTGAATCTAGTATCGACAAATAAGCATATACGTTTGCTAAGCTTGGTTGTAACAAAGCGTGCACACGTGGTAGTAAAGGCAGCGCAACGAAGTCTCTATGGAACCCTGTCCTTCTTAAATACTATTGGTCTGTTGTGATGATTTGTCTAAAACCTTGTTTTTACCTGACTGTCCCAGAAGGAGGATAAGGTATTTCGAGTGTGCGTGTATGTTCGTGTATTTCTTTGGCACGCTCTGTAGCCTGAATGTCTTGATTAAAGCTTTTCTAATTTCAGTAAACTATTTTACAGTCGGTTTTACTGTTTTACCGTTTGTACTTCGACTGTACGTTTGTTTTGTTTTGTAATATATTACTTGATAGCTTAGCCAACTGTGAATCGATTTAGATGATTCTTTTTTTTAAGAAGTTACTGCAAGGGTCCCGTTTATATTGAAAGAAAATCCATTCTCGGACGACATTCTAGTTTTTACCTAGAGCTTATGAGATTCAACCAAAGGTTAGCTGGCAGAGAGTGACTTTTCAGCATTATGTTTGCCCCCGTATTAATTATTTTGAGTGCAATAAATAATTATCTATTTATCTTTGTATGTCCACTCAAAAGGGTAAAAAATTAAACTATGGTAATAATAATTATAAAACCGATTAAACATAACTATAACGAATAATATATTTTCCACAGCAGCTTCTGCAGTCGGGTCTTTATTTCTTTTATACCCGTTTTAGTATTGACTTCCGAAACTGTAGTTAGATATGTAGATATTATTTTATTCATTTTTTAACTGATTGTATCAGAAGGAGGGTATTGTTTTTCGTGAGTATGTATATATGTGTGTATAGTTTGTATAATGTATATATGTTGTATGTATATCTATTTCTTTGACACGCTGAAACGGCTTGAAGGATTTTGACATATACGTCTTAACTATGGAATTATCAAAGCTATATACACAAACTAACTAGGCTATATAATATATATATATATTGCATCTCCGAATATAAAAAGGGAGGGGAAGTTTTTTTTACGCTGTCGATTTTTTGTAAATTACAATTTAAGCATTTTGCTTGTTACTTCTTTGCAGTCATCTTTTGCTCTTTATTGAAAGGTAAATTTTGAAAGGGACGAAACGAGCTCGTCACTAGCTGACACCGCGTTTACAAGTCAGGTGCCAGGTGCGATGCCATTAAATGGGAATTCCACGGTAACCGTGCCGTGCGTCAGATCTTAAGCAATTCTTGCGCTCGGCGTAATGACCTCCGTAATGACTAATTCTTGTAATCTTCCTTATTTTTGTTTCCATTGAAAGTCTGATTTTACTACGTGGTAGAGCCACACTGCAGCTACGAGTTTATTATGGTTGTAGCACGAAAAGCTCAACCGAGGATACCTAGAAGTAGAACACACAGAGTACTCTAGTAAAATAGCAGCTTAAAATACTGCAGTGTCTCGTATGGTGAGTGTAGAGAACCGGATATACATTTTTTGGTAACTACTAACTAAGCATACCATTACCATCTTCAATCATCTTCGTTTCGGCGGACTCAAGGCACACGCACATGCACAAGCTCTCGCAAACAAAAACGTACTCGCATACGCACACATACTCACACTTATAGTTGTTAAAAGAGGGAATACAGGCTTTTTATTTATTTATTATTATCTATCGAAGTTGCGGTCTAAGCTATGGATGTTGTATAAGTGTATAAAAATATATCTAAGAATTGTAAGGTGTAGGCATCGATATAAATGACAAGATATGGTCCTGCGAAAAAAAATTTTTCACGGTTTAAGCATAGAATAAATCAGCGCCATCGCTTAAACAATCATGAACAACCACGGAACCAGTGCTTTAATTTTGGTTTTATTCTAGAACTGTAGAAATAATCCCTAATTTAGAATCTTTACTTTTTGAATATTTTAAATTTTTATTTCGGGGTTTGAATACCATTTTGTTTTTGTGTTATAAAAAAAAGATATTCTAAATCAAAAACTTTTATTCTTATTTATTATCAGTCATACAGTTGCGCTTAACTTATTGACAGTTTTGTTTTACATATATTAATTTAAAATATAAAATTTTCTCAAAAACTAAATCAACATAAAGGCACCTAATTATGGAATAGGTACCCAAATATGGACTACTATAAAACTATGAATAATAAACCTTTACTTTTATGAGGTACTACAGGAACTTTGGTCAATTTTAAAAATGTACTTAAATTACTTGCAAAAATCACAGATCCATGTATCGAACTCTGCACCTGCGCAATCACCATGTGCCCAGAGCCCGCACATGAGGCATTTGATCCATGTCTCTCCTCTAGTATCTTGAGAAAACAAGCTATTACAGAACATACACTCTGCATCTTCTGAGTCAGGAGCTTCCAGTCCTATGACGGCATTAGGCTCACTGTCTGTGTCAAAATGTATTTCTTCTCATCGTCTGAATCAATGGGACTATTTTGAGACTTGGTTTTCTCTTTTTGCTTTTTTCCTTTAGTTTTCTTTTTTTCTGTTTTTTATTTTTTGGCTTTGATAATTTATTCTCTTTTTCTTTTTTCTTTTTATTACTGTCAATGAGTTGATTTTTATATGGAAAAGGTGTTATTATTTCAGCAATAGTTGTTTTTCTTCCTCTATTAGAAATCTTTCTTATTTTATCTGGCACTGGGTTGATGTCATAGGGCGACACCAGATTTAGAGTACTGCTAGAAAGCCTGGAAGTTGAGGGTTCTGAATCGAATTCTGTGTCTTGTCTTGGTGTCACAGAAGTTTCAGTTAAAATCAAACTATTATCAGGTGGTCTTGCATCGTTTGTTGATGATTCTTTCGACTGGGAGCTTGATTTTGTTGGAGTGGCATTGATTGTGCAACCATCTTTTACTGTATCTTGTTGAGCAGCAAGGATCTCGCTGAATATGTTTTTATTCAATGGCCAAAGGCCTGTAATGCGAAAGGCATTCGCTTCAATTTCCCCTGTTTGCACTTTCAAGTAAGATCTGCCAAATAGTTCAACAACGTCGTAAGGACTTAGTGGCCTATTATGGTTTCTTATCCACATTCGTATTTCTTCGCTATAATAGGTTTTTAGTGGTCCCATAAAAGTTTTAACCAAAGGTTGCAGTTTGTGGGTTGTGTGTATGGTATGGTGAGGTATGGAAACAATTTCAACGTTGTTCTCCATTGCAATATCAATAACGTCGATGTTTCGTGTGTGAGAATAATGTCCATCTAAGATCAACAAAACTTTCGATTCTGGTGTCGGGTTGGTGTGTTTGATGAAATGCTTAAACTAATCTGTAAATATTTTGCATTTGGATCCATCCTGATGGATGTGCAACGCCTATCGCACCTGGAAAACTGCGTCTCATTAGCTGTTCGCTCATATTTTTCCTGGGAAAAATGATGTAAGGGGGCACAAAATGGCCAGTAACGTTCATAGCAATAACTATTGTCATTAAAGACCCTCTTTCAACTGAAGTAAGTGAAGCTATTTGTCGTTTTTCTTTGTGACCGATAACTTGGGGTATCTTGGTTTGAACCACTGTAAGCCCAGATTCTTCGACGTTATATATGCGATTCGGAGTATAATTACCCTTAGTGTAGACTTCTTCAAGAAGATCAGAAAAAGCGTCTACTTTTTCTTTACTGAAACCAAAAGCTCTTGCAAAAGACGTGCCAGTGGGTCTTCTCATCGAAAGTTTTTGACGACAAGTCGAAAACTGTACGTGAATATAATGATGGAAAGAGACAGAAAATCACTGTCTTTTGCAACTAGGAGTATTCGTTTCCGAGAAATGGCGGTATTCCATTTTAGGGATACTATTCCATATTTGGTTACTTTCCTCTATATTTTTTATAGTAACTTTAAAACAAAAAAAAACTTTTTGTCTCGTGATGAAGAAGTCGTTCTCATTTTTAAATTATAATAACACTATGTAAAATATATTTATTCCGATATACAGAATGAAAACTTTTTCATTCTACCCTTTTCTAGCTTTTTTGACCCCTTCGATAAATCTTTAAAAAATTTACATTGGGTGGGTATAGAAAACCTGGTTACCTGAAGTTCGATTTCACGCCAAATTATCCAAAACCCCGTCAACTTGAAGAAACGCCTAAAGCCCTACATATATTAGTAGATTTGCCATAAAATAGTGCAGAATACGGACGCACGGCGCGCTTGTGAGCGCGCGTTGGTGCTTCATAAACATTTTAGCACCAATGAGTCGGTGCCATTTTGTTTTTTCAATGACCCGGTTCATACGCAGTAGTAATAAGTCTATGGGTGTAGTTATGTAAAATGTATACATAAAAATCATGTAAATATCCATCAGAGGTTAAGTTCATTCAAAAATGAAGTTTGTCTTATACATAATTCAAATGCAATTGATTGAAGAACCACAAGTAAATAATAATAAAAATACAATAACTGAGTAAACGAAAATATTTTGCGACTTTTCGTTTTTTCGTTTTCGTTTTCCTGAGAAAATCATAGGTATTAAGAGGCTTCATGATTATTTACTCAATTTAATAATAAATGTGCTTGTTCACAATTGGCGCACCAACGTTAAAAGGCTGCTACAGATAAAATTATTAACTTCTGACAGTAAAGATGATAATATCGAATCTCAAGTAATAAAATATTATCACATTCATAGAAGAAAATAAATAAATAATCAAATCAGGAAAGTCAATGCATAAAATACGCCATCTACTTGTACTTACCGCAGGCGGCGTTGACGCATCTATCCCTGGTATATAGTGTATTATCTATGACTTGGGTCATAGACATTTTGAGATCGACATAAAACCAATGATTTCAAAAAGAAGGATAGGCCCATCCAAATAGTTTACTCATAACTTTTTCATACAAGAAAAAGTAGCGCATCTGTCATAATATAAACGTCATATCAAAACACGACGTAACCAGGGTCGGATTTCGTAGTATAATTATCCTAATTGTATCATTATTTCATAGTTTGTAGCGAAAATACCATTATTTTACCTAAAGATCGGCTTGTATTATTATAGGGTCCTTTTACATTTTAATATTAACCCTACGATATCGAGAATTTATGTATTGTACATGAGTACCGCGTTGTTTCAATAAAATTGAATTAGCTCCCTTTTTGGTCAATCGATACATTTATGTTACATCCTTGATACAACTATAATGAGGGGCTACCACGATAAAACTCTATGCTCTAGAAGCAATCGGTTTGAAAACAGAATTTCAAAATATTTTATAAATCAGATTTTCAGATTCATTTAAGGGGATATAGTAAGTCAGCTCAAATTCTAATTTCGTCCCCACTTGCCCGCGCGTCGTATGCTATGTACCTACATGTTTGTAATCACTAATACTGTAAGTAGAAAGGTCGTTAGACACTTATTTCATTAGGTTTATCATATTTATGCCTGTTTCTTAACGCCAAGCCAGTCGCTTCTTATTTTTATTATGGTTATTTCCCATTTTAATTTTACGTCGTTCTGTTGCGTAATGTGTATTCTGATCGTAAGCGACACAACCTCCCCCTTTAAAGGCCGAAGCGAAGTGACCGGGCGGCAGGATTAATCACGAATCACGCTTCAAGAGGCCGATAGTTTAGGTAATTTCTTTTTACAGTGAAAATAATGGTACCTATTTAAAAAAAAAGTAAATAACATAAGCACTGCTTTATAGTTAGTTCAGTTAGTATGCAAAGTTTCATGATCTTATTTAAAGTATTTTATGAATAACAGCGGTTTATTATTTATTTTGGAGGTAACTTTGGATTTTTCTTTGAAAAATTTTACGAAATCGTGTTTTCGTCTAACATAATCCTTAACATTAATCCTCAACTTTACCATATATTTATTTCAAAATTAATGCTGCAATATTTTTGGCATAACGAAGGATCTTGCTAAGCCATTTGAGATTATATTTCCACTTAAGCAGATATCGTTTCTTTTGTACTTATTTCGTTTTACCCTCACTGAATATAAAATATATTAGGTAACAATATTAAAAACTTATAATTATACTAAGTTCTTTATACAAAAATTAAACAGAAATAAAAATAAAACCGTCAAAAAACGAAACGTATAAATAAATTACACGCGTGACGCCAAAACCCGGCACATGGGAAAAATAACATGAAACGTCAAACGTGATATAATTTTTTGTAAATAGTATTATTTTATTTTCCATGCACAATATTTTGAGAGTCTGAATCCAACCCTGGCCTTATCTTGGTAACGTAACTAAACTAACCAAAATAAAACTTTAAAAATGAGTTTATATAATAATTTATTTGTAACAAAATTAAAATAACGTTATTACTGATGATACGGTAACCCATATTTTTTTTTAATCTTTGTATCGTAATTTTTGCATTCCTTTACCACGCAACTAGACATACGAGTATTTATGACAGGCAAAACCGTCCTGCGCGCGCACCACCTTTATTATATACCAGCGCACTGGTCCGTTTTTGTTGTTCGGTCGGCCCGGTCCTTAGGCTAGTAATATATAAGTCAATGCATAAAACATTTTTCCCCACTGGCGGATGCGGATGGACGATCGCAGAATTGATTTGAGTATTTTACTATTGGTGAGATGACTATAGCGTCACCTATCGGAAGTCATAACTGAAATCTCACATCTTAAGCTGAACATAGCCATTTCATTTCATAGCGACTGACCTTCCCCATGACACAAGGTGAAGGACCACGTCACAAAGTACTTTTATATGGTCTGCGAAACCACGTCTGCGAAACGTCGGAACTAAATGCGTAGAAATAGCTTTATTCAATAACTGATTATTTTATTTTTTACGTGCTAGAGCTACACTACAAAAGCCGCAGTACGGATGAGCTGACTCGATCGGACTCACAGTATGACACACAGTAGCATTAAACTGCTATTTTACGCTAGAATTCTGTGAGAGTCTTGATGTCTTCCTCGGTTGAGTTGAGCCGACCCATTCGGACTTCACCATAATAAATCTGCAGCATGGCTCTACCACGTATACTGGTTGTATTTATATAATGAATATCACTTATTTTATAAAACTTCTAATTTTTGTAAACATTTTGAGAGGCCAATGCTGATATATTAATTTCCTTAGGTTTTTGTTTTTAAATCGTAGATTGTTCTTATGAGCCTATCATCGATTATAGCACAAAAGTATTACAACAGCTAACAGTTATTATCTTTATGTTTACGTGTACACTTGTGGTGTTATATCTTTGGTGCCGCTGAATTTCCATATTCGGATGTTATCCTCGTGAATTGGGCTAGAGAGACCAACGCACGTTACATTGGGCTACAGAGACCAACGCACGTTACATTGGGCTAGAGAGATCAACGCACGTTACATTGAGCCAGAGAGACCAACGCACGTTACATTGGGCTAGAGAGATCAACGCACGTTACATTGGGCTAGAGAGACCAACGCACGTTACATTGGGCTAGAGAGACCAACGCACGTTACACTGGGCCAGAGAGACCAACGCACGTTACATTGGGCTAGAGAGATCAACGCACGTTACATTGGGTCAGAGAGACCAACGCACGTTACATTGGGCTAGAGAGACCAACGCACGTTACATTGGGCCAGAGAGACCAACGCACGTTACATTGGGCTAGAGAGACCAACGCACGTTACATTGGGCCAGAGAGACCAACGCACGTTACATTGGGCTAGAGAGACCAACGCACGTTACATTGGGCCAGAGAGACCAACGCACGTTACATTGGGCTAGAGAGACCAACGCACGTTACATTGGGCCAGAGAGACCAACGCACGTTACATTGGGCTAGAGAGACCAACGCACGTTATATTGGGCCAGAGAGACCAACGCACGTTACATTGGGCTAGAGAGACCAACGCACGTTACATTGGGCCAGAGAGACCAACGCACGTTACATTGGGCTAGAGAGCAACGCACGTTACATTGGGCCAGAGAGACCAACGCACGTTACATTGGGCCAGAGAGACCAACGCACGTTACATTGAGCTAGAGAGACCAACGCACGTTACATTGGGCCAGAGAGACCAACGCACGTTACATTGGGCTAGAGAGACCAACGCACGTTACATTGGGCTAGAGAGACCAACGCACGTTACATTGGGCTAGAGAGACCAACGCACGTTACATTGGGCTAGAGAGACCAACGCACGTTACATTGGGCTAGAGAGACCAACGCACGTTACATTGGGCCAGAGAGACCAACGCACGTTACATTGGGCTAGAGAGACCAACGCACGTTACATTGGGCCAGAGAGACCAACGCACGTTACATTGGGCTAGAGACACCAACGCACGTTACAATGGGCTAGAGAGACAAACGCACGTTACATTGGGCTAGAGAGACCAACGCACGTTACATTGGGCTAGAGAGACCAACGCACGTTACATTGGGCTAGAGAGACCAACGCACGTTACATTGGGCTAGAGAGATCAACGCACGTTACCTTTTTTTAATCCACAGTCGGAGTCGGACGGAATGCTCTTCTATAAACTATGTAATAATAATAAAAGAAATAGATTTCTTATATGAATTATATAATTAATTGTACAACATAATGTGTACATGATAGTGAATTGTTATTTTTAATGTCCCGCTGGGTTTTTTCTGGTTTTTCTCAGAACGGCGGTATTTTCGAACCAGTGCTAAATTAAACTTAAAAATGATGTTCAATTAGTATTATTTATAATTTATATCTAAAGTACAATTGTATCACTACTGAAATAGAAAACTCTTTTTTGTGTTACCACACAGGAAAGTCGGTTCATGAGCATAAATCGGATAGATTTATATTATAGAATAAGGGTGGCAAATGAACATGAATGGCACCATGTGGTAAGTGGCACCCACGTCTATCCTCCTTTAGGAATCAAAATGCTGATGCGTTATCACCCCAATATCAAGATAGTATGCCTCTTTACCAGTCAAAGGAACTCCTATTCTCCACACTTACCGTAGGAAATGTTGAGCTGCAATTTTATACTGGTATTCTGTGAGAGCGTGGTCCATCCCCAATCGCGCCGGTCCCGTCATGCTGCTAATAGGATACAGTTGCAGTACGATCTTGCGTTACAAACGAACTTGCAACTCACTTGACGGTACCACCCAGCGGCTACTGTACTCCAGGGACAGCTGCAGTCAATAGCACAGACGACTACGGATGTCGCTGTTGAGAACTGAGATGGCATTTAATTATACTGGCTCTCTGTACCCTTAAGATCAGGACGCAGCAGTGCATGCGGAACTGCCACTTTGCCATCAGAAATAGGTAAGAGGGTGGTTAAGTACTTTTTAATGTTCGTCTCAGTGGCACCTAATACCCGGTCCACGGCTCCTTTTGTACGTGGTAGAGCCACGCTGCAGCTATATTATGGTTGTGGCACGAATGAGTTGACACGACCAGGGAAGGATCACGCTTTCACAGAATATCAGTGTAAAAGAGCAGCTTGTTGCTGTGTTTCTTATGGTAATCACATGGTTTGTCGTACGGTGAGTACCGCTGCATTGAGAACCAGAGACCCCTTTTTACTGTAAATGAGGCATTCTATCTTGGTACTCAGGGGTGATTACGCATCTGCATTTTAATTCTTAATCAAGGATTGATATACTCGTAGATGTTTATTGACCACAACATCTACTCCTTTTTCATCTTAATTCCATAAAAAAACTCAATAAACCGTTGGTTAAAACTCAATAAAACTCAATAAAACATTACAGATTGAATGATATTATAAAAACGTATCAATTATGTACGGTAAATATTATTCTCTAATAAATAAACTTATATAATGTTATTCTGTATAAATTAGTCTAAGATAAAAATATGCTCAACTGATCATGTTGTTAGATTTTGCTTCCATTTTATTTTTAATTATCTTAACAAAAACATACTTATCAAGATATATTTATAGTGTAATAAGATAATAGATTTTGTTGTGTTATGTATATCTATGTCTTATATTCCTATAACTCTAGATTGTTGATAATTTCAGCTTGGTTATTCTTCTTTGCTTATAAGCATCCAATAGTTACAATCTATAAGAGTCCACTGCTGGACATAGCCCTCCCTAATGAATTGCCTCACAGGATACACCGTACGGGGCAGTGGGTATTCTTACAGCGCCACTACAATTATGCTTATAAGAATAATAATACAATTTTACATTATTCACAATAAATTAATAGCATTTGTATTGAGATAAACTTTGGTGATAAGGGAATTCACAAATGAACACAATGTGTGGAATTTTTGCTGGAGTAATTTCCCAGGTACTTCCCTAGTCAACCTAATAGGTATAATTCATAACAAACAAGTAATAAGCAATTTAAAACGCCAGCGAATAAAATTTTCTTAAATATTTTCTAGTAGTCCTGCAGACTGAACTTCAGTCACGGCGGCCAGTCTCTCGGGAGTTTCTGCTCGAGTGTAAGCACAGGTGCACTCTTTGTGCCCTCCTCAAGCACAGCTGCACTCTCTGTGCCCTCCGCAAGCACAGCTGTACTCTTTGTGCCCTCCGCAAGCACAGCTGCACTCTCTGTGCCCTCCGCAAGCACAGCTGCACTCTCTGTGCCCTCCTCAAGCACAGCTGCACTCTCTGTGCCCTCCTCAAGCACAGCTGCACTCTCTGTGCCCTTCGCAAGCACAGCTGCACTCTCTGTGCCCTCCTCAAGCACAGCTGCACTCTCTGTGCCCTCCGCAAGCACAGCTGCACTCTTTGTGCCCTCCGCAAGCACAGCTGCACTCTTTGTGCCCTTCGCAAGCACAGCTGCACTCTCTGTGTCCCTCCGCAAGCACAGCTGCACTCTCTGTGCCCTCCTCAAGCACAGCTGCACTCTCTGTGCCCTCTTCAAGCACAGCTGCACTCTCTGTGCCCCCCGCAAGCACAGCTGCACTCTCTGTGCCCTCCTCAAGCACAGCTGCACTCTCTGTGCCCTCCGCAAGCACAGCTGCACTCTCTGTGCCCTCCTCAAGCACAGCTGCACTCTTTGTGCCCTTCGCAAGCACAGCTGCACTCTCTGTGCCCTCCTCAAGCACAGCTGCACTCTCTGTGCCCTCCGCAAGCACAGCTGCACTCTTTGTGCCCTTCGCAAGCACAGCTGCACTCTCTGTGCCCTCCTGAAGCACAGCTGCACTCTCTATGCCCTTCGCAAGCACAGCTGCACTCTCTGTGCCCTACGCAAGCACAGCTGCACTCTCTGTGCCCTCCTCAAGCACAGCTGCACTCTTTGTGCCCTTCGCAAGCACAGCTGCACTCTCTGTGCCCTCCTCAAGCACAACTGCACTCTCTGTGCCCTCCTCAAGCACAGCTGCACTCTTTGTGCCCTTCGCAAGCACAGCTGCACTCTCTGTGCCCTCCTCAAGCACAGCTGCACTCTCTGTGCCCTCCGCAAGCACAGCTGCACTCTTTGTGCCCTTCGCAAGCACAGCTGCACTCTCTGTGCCCTCCTCAAGCACAGCTGCACTCTCTATGCCCTTCGCAAGCACAGCTGCACTCTCTGTGTCCCTCCGCAAGCACAGCTGTACTCTCTGTGCCCTCCTCAAGCACAGCTGCACTCTTTGTGCCCTTCGCAAGCACAGCTGCACTCTCTGTGCCCTCCTCAAGCATAACTGCACTCTCTGTGCCCTCCGCAAGCACAGCCGCACTCTCTGTGCCCTCCGCAAGCACAGCTGCACTCTTTGTGCCCTCCGCAAGCACAGCTGCACTCTCTGTGCCCTCCTCAAGCACAGCTGCACTCTCTGTGCCCTCCGCAAGCACAGCCGCACTCTCTGTGCCCTCCGCAAGCACAGCTGCACTCTCTGTGCCCTCCGCAAGCACAGCTGCACTCTTTGTGCCCTCCGCAAGCACAGCTGCACTCTCTGTGCCCTCCTCAAGCACAGCTGCACTCTCTGTGCCCTCCGCAAGCACAGCCGCACTCTCTGTGCCCTCCGCAAGCACAGCTGCACTCTCTTTGCCCTCCGCAAGCACAGCTGCACTCTCTGTGCCCTCCTCAAGCACAACTGCACTCTCTGCCCCTCCGCAAGCACAGCCGCACTCTCTGTGCCCTCCGCAAGCACAGCTGCACTCTCTGTGCCCTCCGCAAGCACAGCTGCACTCTCTGTGCCCTCCGCAAGCACAGCTGCACTCTCTGTGCCCTCCGCAAGCACAGCTGCACTCTCTGTGCCCTCCGCAAGCACAGCTGCACTCTCTGTGCCCTCCGCAAGCACAGCTGCACTCTCTGTGCCCTCCTCAAGCACAGCTGCACTCTCTGTGCCCTCCTCAAGCACAGCTGCACTCTCTGTGCCCTCCGCAAGCACAGCCGCACTCTCTGTGCCCTCCGCAAGCACAGCTGCACTCTCTGTGCCCTCCGCAAGCACAGCTGCACTCTCTGTGCCCTCCGCAAGCACAGCTGCACTCTCTGTGCCCTCCGCAAGCACAGCTGCACTCTCTGTGCCCTCCGCAAGCACAGCTGCACTCTCTGTGCCCTCCGCAAGCACAGCTGCACTCTCTGTGCCCTCCGCAAGCACAGCTGCACTCTCTGTGCCCTCCGCAAGCACAGCTGCACTCTCTGTGCCCTCCGCAAGCACAGCTGCACTCTCTGTGCCCTCCGCAAGCACAGCTGCACTCTCTGTGCCCTCCGCAAGCACAGCTGCACTCTCTGTGCCCTCCGCAAGCACAGCTGCACTCTCTGTGCCCTCCGCAAGCACAGCTGCACTCTCTGTGCCCTCCGCAAGCACAGCTGCACTCTCTGTGCCCTCCGCAAGCACAGCTGCACTCTCTGTGCCCTCCGCAAGCACAGCTGCACTCTCTGTGCCCTCCTCAAGCACAGCTGCACTCTCTGTGCCCTCCTCAAGCACAGCTGCACTCTCTGTGCCCTCCGCAAGCACAGCCGCACTCTCTGTGCCCTCCGCAAGCACAGCTGCACTCTCTGTGCCCTCCGCAAGCACAGCTGCACTCTCTGTGCCCTCCGCAAGCACAGCTGCACTCTCTGTGCCCTCCGCAAGCACAGCTGCACTCTCTGTGCCCTCCGCAAGCACAGCTGCACTCTCTGTGCCCTCCGCAAGCACAGCTGCACTCTCTGTGCCCTCCTCAAGCACAGCTGCACTCTCTTTGCCCTCCGCAAGCACAGCTGCACTCTCTGTGCCCTCCGCAAGCACAGCTGCACTCTCTGTGCCCTCCGCAAGCACAGCTGCACTCTCTGTGCCCTCCGCAAGCACAGCTGAACTCTCTGTGCCCTCACTGTCATAGACCGATGGAACAATAGAACGAACGATAAGTGCTTGGACAATAAGATGTCGAGAGTGTGGTTTTTCGACTGCGCTTTGACGAAATACCAGCGTAAAAATAGCAGCTCAATGCTGCTGTGTTTCGTATGGTGAGGGTAGAGAACCAGACTCTCCTACGCCGCGCCAGCTGTCCCTCTCTCTCTGCATCCGTCTTACGAATTTTCGGTCAGGGTCACGTGTCCTGACGCGAGTTTAACATTTTTTACCCATTACAAAAAAGTGTACAACGCCGCTAAAGAAGTTTTCACTTCAAAAATAAGACACAAGCTGTGAAGGTATAAAAAAGGCACAAGCTGTGAAAAGGCGCAAGCTCTAAAACCCTCATAGAAATGAGAAGAGGTTTGTACCCAGCAGTGGGACTTATAATGAGCAGTAGGTTTCCTTATTAAAATTGTGGGAAATGTAATAGTGTAACATCTTAACGTTAACATTTTTTTTATGGCTAATGCTTTACAGACTAACCTGTGTCAAAGTGTTAGACATCGACACTGAATTAAATAAATTGCATGTTTATATTGTCAAAGATATTATGAAAATTTGAATTTATGAAATAATTACGTATCAATTATCAAATCGCGAATCTCTTCCAAATTGAAATACAGTTATGCTAGAATTGTTTGCTTTGCTCGAGCGACTTCAGATTCAGACCGTCATAGAATAGTAATATAGGTACTGTCATAGTCACAGTTTTCGGTCTATATAAAGTACTTTGTAGTCACAGTGTCGTCCACAGAACACTGTTACTCTCTACTGAGAGGTGCCGCCAGTTACCGTCTAGAAGTTCATCTCTCAACGAAAATAACTTTTGGTATTCTATTTGACCAAATATTGTAATTATCATAACTAATTTATATAAAATTTGGTTACAATCACAATACAATATAATTAAAGTACACAAACAGTTATAACCTATAATATAATGAAATAATTTAAAAAATGTATTGTTACTAATGGTTGAATTAAGCGAACGTACTTGTTTTTTTTTTAATCTATTCCGTCTCAGTAACTGTATTCACATATAAAAATAATTTTAATTTTGATTAGAAAATGATGCTGAAAGTTGTCCTATTGCTGACTGCTCTGGCACTGGTCTGCTGCCAGCTCGAGCAGAGTATCCTCACGCAGTTCTACTACCCGCGGATAGCGTACCACAACCAGAGGAGCCACAATCAACCATCACGCACCATCACTGCACAACTTAATGCCAACGAAGATGCAGAGTCCCTCAAGGTGCTGTCAGCGGTAACGCGTTCCAGACGTAGCGTAGCTTAGGCAGATTCAATCGACTACTTTGGATTCAAATACCGTCATGCGGTGACGGAATTAAAATATATAATGATATGAAATATGTAGTATTGGTTTTTATTGTCCTGTTTACATTTTGCGTTATCGATCGATTTGTGAGATGTTTTGGCCGTTGATATTGTGAAAATATAAAACTTTGTCAAATGATAAAAACTTTTCATGTTCATTTTAGTAACGCATTACAGAATATCTATTCCATTACACACATAACAATATTGGCCGTATGCTTATCGTATCATTTCGTGGTATCATCAGAGAAACCCGAGGAAAACTGAGACCTAAAAAAACTGCGGTTGCCAAGGCTTTTGCTAAGAGTGCCAATTATGGCAAATACACTTTAATATGTAAAATTAAGTTGGTAGGTTATAGGCTTAGTATAAGACAGTGTTCTAACTGGTGACTGTCTTTAAACTATGGCAGAGCGAAGAAAGTATATTCAGCAAGGAAACGCAGCTAGCGTTCTTAGCTTGGTATATCGCGTGGAGTAGGACTAAAGTAAAAAGTAAAGTTACAGCCTATATCCGTCCCACTGCTGGGCACAGGTCTCTGCTCATTTCTGAGAGGGTTTTAGGGCAAGAAATTGTTCGCCGCGTTACCCCAATGCGTGTTGACGAACTTCGCATGTCTTTGAAATATTTTTTTTCTTACTGACATGCAGGTTTCCTCACGATGTTTTCCTTCACCGCCGAGCACGTGGCAAATCGGCACTTAAAATTGCAATTAACAATTTCATTGGTGCCGGCGGGGATCGAACCCGGTTTGCTCGCGTACTGTGAAATTTACAGCGAGCGCTAACCATCGGAGCTACCACGGCTCTTGGAGTAGGACTGTATGGTAATTTAATTGAATTTTTTTTGTTAATTATCTGTGTTAAACATTGCACTGAAAGCAATATAAACTGTATAAAATACAAAAGAAAATATTTAAAAATATATTTTCCTAGTTGGCAACTTAACTCTTTAACATTTATTTATCTATCGAAAAAGAAATTAAAATTTTGTTTCCCAAACGCTATATAATCTATACGACTCCTTTAATATTTGGTCAGGGTTCGAATTCAAGTTCTTGCCAAAATCAATTATTGGGTTTTCTGTGAATATATTTTCAGTAGCAGCTCGGAGTCGGGGTGTTAGTGGTGTTTAACCCCAGTGCCGCGAAAAGCACATAAAGCCGCTCACCAGATGGTAAGTAGATGCTGTGGCAGAGGCGGCGTAAGGCGTGGGCGACGTGGGCCACCGCCTACGGCCTCGCGATCCAGGGGGCCTCGCGCCCTGGAGGTTTATGCATTACTTAAAACCGTAAACGCACCGAAAAATTTCATTGTCATGAATCGATATTATTGACATAACTAAATATGTTTTTATTCAGTCTAGCAACATTAGTTTGCGTTGCTATTGCAGGGAATCCCCACTGCGGGGCGACCAGAGTATATACAGTAATCTACGGGGCCGGAAAATCTGAGGCTTCCTCGTTCTGTTTGTTAGACTTAGAACACTGACTTTATTTAATCGTGGGCGCGTGGCAATCGAGTAAAGAGTGCGGTACAGCAGCCCACGTGGTTGCTGTACGTTTATTTTATGCTGTACGCACATGAGTAGATAAACGAAACAGACACAAAGCTTCTTAAGAACTTGCAAAATTGTTACCTATTTTGGTAGGGTTGTCACTATAGGTGAAATCAAATTAAAGCTCTTGAACGTTTACGTACATTTTGCGACTGGATTAAAGAATATCGACAAACTTGTTTCGAAAAATGCTTGTGTGGTATTTAACAGTTTATTGAAAAAAAAACACTGTTATGATCTGCCAAAAGACTAAAAATAAAAGAAAGGGTAGCCAAAAAGAAAAAGACGTCGGATTATGAAGGCAAGAATTAACCTATACAGTCTCCTAAAAGTCGGTATTAAACAAATTTTTTCAACACCATACTTGTTCAATTATAATTGAGATTTATGGCTTTAAACCCACATTATAAAAATTTTGGTTTCCTTTATGATTTAAACAAGTTAAAAAATATCCAAACCATCTAATATTAAAATAACTGTCAAGATTTACACACAGCCCTGCGATTGGGTGAAAGCAGTGACTTTGAACCTTACGAATTATGTGAAGAATTACAATTAATGATCCCTAATTTACCTAACTTCGCAACAGATGTGAAGCAGCTTCTCCAATAAGTTAGAGAAACTAATTTACATCGTCATTTAACAATACCGATCAGTACAGCATCCGCTGAAGGAAGCTTCTTAAAGTTAGTACTCGTTAAAAATTATCTCAGGAGAGCAATGTCACAGAAAAGACTTTCAGCGTTGAAGGTTTTATCTATCGAGGCAGATATAGAATCCAAGCTGGATTATGAGGCTATAATTGAACAATTCAGCAGAATAAAAGGCAGAATATCTATTTCTTAATTTTTCTTTGAAATTGTTTGGTGATGGTACTTAATGATTTTGTAAAAATAGAAATTTCATAATGTCAAGTGTTTTGTTTTACATTTTATATAATCCGTCTTCTTGCGCGGGCAAAGGGCCTCGCAAAATGTATCTTGCCCACATAAAATTTAGGTCTTGCGCCGCCGCTGGCTGTGGTCCATAATAGACATCTAAACCTATCCTCGATTAATAATCAAAATGCAGATGCGCTGTCACTCCTGTGAGCTAAGATGGAATGCTTTGTTTCCAATAAGTTCTCCGGTTCTCTACACTTATCATAGCCAAAAAGCACACCTGCATTAAGCTGATATTTTGCGCTGTCGACCATTCGTGCTGCAACCATAATACAGCTACAGTATCACTCTACCACGTATGTATAAGCTTACTACATAGCTTATAAAAGTGTTGTAATGACGTAGTAGGTTATAAGTTAAGCAGTCGTCTTAAATTTCACAGTAACCGGGTAACCAGAGTCCAATCCGCGTAGGCATACATGTAATTATTAATTACAATGTAAGTAGGATGTTTATAACAGTATCATGAGTGCAGCGTCGCGCTCGGGACGTGCTGAGAGGAACCAACTTATTTCAGCCAGCTTGGTTAACTGGCTTCCTCCGAGGTGCGTAGGCTTTAAGTTTACTAAATACGTTATATCAGGCATGGGTTGTTCAGGTGTAGTTAGTGGATTTGTGGTGCCGCGCGCACTTGAGGCACATGAGTAAAGAAACCGTCTTTACTCATGTGCTTGAGGCACTTTACTGTACACCGAATTAAAAAAATTAAACAGCACGCATTGATCATGAGCTGTGGTGATGCTGATAATAATTTCAACTTATCCTGGCGATCCTGATCGGGATACTATAATAAAGATGCAGCTGTATTATGCCTGCACTATGATTGGGTCTAACCGTACGGTGGCGGTGTGAAAGAATGCGTCTCGCTGGCTACTGGAAAAGCTAGAAAATCCTATGGCTTCCGCTTCCGGTAAATGGCAGTTTAACCATTTCGTTTGCACCAGACGTAAACACACACAGACGCCGGTCCGCCCGAGCTGCATTTTATCAAATATACATTACAAGAGTACTTATTGAAAGTCATTAAAGCTTTACCACTGGTTGGAAAAACCTCTGTCCTGGGAAATAAGGAAACAAGAAAAAAGGGACTTTTTTAAAACGTTAATTTACAATAGGTAGCGCGTATATGGTAGCGATCACGAGCGCAAGGAGAGAGATGTCTGGTATTGTAATCGTCAATCCACCTATATCACCTGTCAAGCGTGACAATTAAAGCAACTTCCCCCTCTCTCTCAAGTCTCATGTCCAGCATCCTTCTGTAGTCTTTGTGTCCAGCTGTGGGCTTTTCGTGGACTGTGAGTCATATCTGTTTTTTGCATATCTGTTAATTGCACTATTTTTTCTACCACCAGGGCGACGCCACTTAAAGTGATCTTTTAGGAATTAATTGAAATATTTCAATTTCGTACTAGTTTTTCAGAAAAGTTTAAGTAGAGATTAATTTCTGAAATATATATAATTGGATAATAAATAGATAAACCTAGATATTACGGATATTCCTAAAAGTAGAAGAATTAAAAGATGACAATAATGTGTGAAAACTAAAGAATACAGCAGTGAGGCATTGACTTATGAATATATACATACACGAGAAACCGATTTTTTTTTTAATTTAAAAGCGGAAATTTTAAACGACCCTTTATTCCCAACCACTGACATCTGGTGAGTGTAAAATTAGCCCTCATTTAAATCGGTCATGATAAACTATGTGGTTTACCGCCATCTATCGGAGTCCACGACATTTCTTTTCGGTCATTCACATGGTTGCCTCTCACGTAATGAGATAATAAATTCTCTTACGCCGCTATCACTTTGAAATGTTTTATTTTTTTATTTTAATTTAGTAAATTTGCATTTGTGTTAGTACTAAGTATTAAGTTAATGTTCAATAGCTTTGTCGTTTACAAGAAAATCTGATAGTTGTGTGGATGTGGTCCAAGAAGCCCAACTTTTTGTCGACAGATGGCGATATCGTCAAATGTTTTATTGTTTAAATAGTTTGTAATTAAAGTTTTGAAAATATATTGTATTGTCTTTTTTTATTTAAAATATCTTTTGAATTAGTTATTATAAAATTACAAAAAAAAAACAAATAATTTTAAATACTAAAGTAAAAAAGTAAATGTTAATAAAATTTGCTAATATTAACAGCGACTCCGTGGCGCAACGGTAGCGCGTCTGACTCCAGATCAGAAGGTTGCGTGTTCAAATCACGTCGGGGTCAACCCTACTTTTTGGTGATTTTTTCGATAGAATATCAGTCTGTATGACTTTCTATTTCTATACACAATCAATTATACATTAAGTTTTTTGTTTGTGTTATTAAATACAGCGCTTTATAAATATGATTAGGTTTTCTTTAGCAGGTTGTTTGGTAAATTATTATTTTAACAGTTTTAATTACTATCTAAACATTTGTTATGGCTGTGTATTGTTATAATAAATTCGTTAGATATTAAAGAAATTAAGATAATTTTGAAATATATGAAATAATTTTTTCAAAATTAAAGTTTATTTGTGTACTATCAAAAATTGGAGATGCCGGGGATCGAACCCGGGGCCTTTCACATGCAAAGCGAACGCTCTACCACTGAGCTACATCCCCTCGTTTCTGAAATGTGTAAAATTTAGAATAAAACTTCAAATATTTTATCATTTAAATAGTGTGTATAATTTTGATTGATTTCAATTTAGGAATTTATTGCAGGGGCAACTACTCTTCTACAGAAATTTCAATAAAATTCTTGACTTCCGTATGTTGGCATTCTAATGGCATTACATGCTCGAGATTTATATAATTACTTACATATGTTTTATTTTCCCGATAAAATATTCAGGTAAAATTAAATATTACATCCATTCCGTTATTACAGCATAAACCTCCTCCATAATATATTTTCTCAAAAGGGGACTTTTCCATAGCAGCCACAGCTGAAGTCTTTTATTATTATTACTAATTATGGGGCTTATTCACAGAAATAGTAATAATTAGTCTTATTATTACGATTTCTGTGGGCTTATTAGTTACTGAGTTGTTTTATCAGGAAAATGCTGCAGTCCATCTCTTGGATCCTTTTTTCCCCGTCGCCTCTCACGATATCGACGGGATGGCTTGGGACGACCAAGACTAATTTAGTGGATTGTCTTTCGACGCCACTTCACAGCAATATAAAGTTAAATGAAAAAATACATCAATATGATTACAAATAAACATTGAACGTCAGTTACTTTAGTCGTCGGAGTCACATCTTAATTAAACCTAATCTTAGTTTGTAAACTAAGGTATAAACGACATCAAAGATATTGTATTTAAAACACGGTTAATTAAATACAGTTATTAATATAATTTAAACTACATAACTACTAAGAAATCACATTATAAAACAGTTTTAAGTTATCCACATATTCCTAGCTCTTAAAACGAAAGACTTTTTGAAACCAAATACCTATCTACCTACTTCAATATACACTATTACAAACAATTTTATACCTCTGGAAATGATAAAGACGAGGAAGTAAATAAAGAACCTGCAGAATCTTTAGTGGTGGTCACTAGGCAAGTAGTTTATTTATCGAAAAACAACTTTAAACTCAATTTTTTGTTATTGTCTAGAAAACTATGTGCGATATGGAAAATTATTGTGAAATAAAAATTGAATATCTATTTCACGTGAAAATAGTAGGTATAATCTCCTTATCGTGATTAATAACAGACATAGTATTTTGTAAAAAGAATCCCAATCATTTTTGTATGATCAAGTTTTAAAACAGTTTTGTGTAAAATAAAATTTTGTATGAAATTTAGTTCATGAGACAATCATCAAAAATCATTTTATCGGTTTTATAATACCAATAAACTGACAAAACAAATGTGAAACTAATTAGGTATATAACCTAGATCTAAAAACAAGATCTTACATCAGAATTACAATTAGTGAGATATTTAGCCGCTGTATAATATTAAAAATGCTAATCTTGCGCTTAACAATGATCTATGTGTATTGAAAGAAGAAAGAGAGAGGCAATCTTAACATACTGCAAGTAATTTAAGTAGAATATCCGTGTAGTTGATGAGCATTCATCGTGCAGTAGACTCCATGATCAGTTCAGCCATCAGCATTTCCATGGTGGGCGCGATATTGCGCTCCTGGCAGGTGGCCTTGAAGCACTCAGAGACGCGCAGGATGCGCCAGCAGTGGTCCGGCTCAGCGTCGTGCTTTTTCTCGCACGAGTGAATTATTTCAATCATTTGCTTCGAGAGCATTTCGCCTGCCGGTAAGAATCACTTTTAAATGAAGAATATTACAAGAAATGGCAAATATTTTTTACGTGGTAGAGCCATAGACGAGGGACTCTCACTCTAACAGCGTGAAACGACTGCTAAACGCTGCTGCTTTTTATTGAAAACGAGGCATTCTATTTTAGTCCTCAGGTTTGACCACGCATCTGTATTTTTATTTTTAATCGAGGATAAACGTAGATATCTATGAGCCACAGCAACCACTTGTTATCAGGTAGTCTCTAGATTTGGACTCTAGTAGTTAGTTAGTTATTTAGTTTAGTTAGTTGGACTAGAGTCCAAATAATAATAAAAAACTATTTCGTTCTTACACAATAATGCTGCTAAGTTTGTAGAGGATGTAGCAGGAACCGGTACTCATTATTGGCAGCCAGACATTTCATCTTATTACTAGGGTCGACAACACACCCAAATTTTAATCTTAACCGAAGAAAATGTATATATGGCCTGCAACATCCACTTACTGTCGGTAAATTGTGTGGTCGTTTGCCCGTCTATCGTATTACACGTGGCAGAGTTACGCTGCAGCTATATTATGGTTGTAGCACGATTGGGTCGGCTCGATCGGGGAAAGACCACGCTCTCAGAGAATACCAGCGTAAAATAACACCTTTATACTGCTGTGTTTCGTATGGTGAGTGTAGAAATCTGGAGATTATTTTTAACTGGAAACGAGGCACTCCAACTTAGCCTTTCAGGGGTGACAACGCATCTAAATTTTGGTTCTCGAGGATAAATGAAGATGTCTATGGGCCACAGCATCCACTTATCATCAGATCGACTGTGTGCTCGTTTATCACCCTTATTTCATAAAAAATTTATCCATCCGTTACGGCCTGGAACCTTCACTGCTGAACAAAGGCCTCCCCTAAAGACTACCTCGTAGGGGGGATTTTGCCATAATTATTAGTTGTCACGGTCTGCAGGCAGGTTGGCAACTGCAGTATTCTATTATTTTGAGTTGTTCACAGGAGGCTGCTGCCCATCTTCTGCTTCAGGTTCCCTCTGTCGTTTGTCACTCACTTATATATTATAGAAAAAATGAGAATTATATTAAAAGACGAAGAAAGTTATGGGTTACCGTTCGGGAAAGACTTGATAAACTCCTCTGTCTTTTCGTGATGCATGCGGTGCGAGTCGGTGAGCAGGTTGAAGTAGCGGCTCATGCACTGGATGGCACAGCCCACCTCGCGATCCTCGAATTTGAAGTCGTCACGCCAGAAGTGAAAGAATTGTTCCATTTGGTTCTCAGTCAGCTGGCTCTATCGTGCGACACGAAAACAATATTTTATTAAGGATTCCAGTAACGAGCCAGCTTAAAATCTATCTAATACTAAACATCTTTCAGAACTCGTTTCTATAGAAAAGGGAACGACCTCGCGGTTCATCCATGGTGAGTGACCACCGCTTCGTTAGTTTGGATGCCGTAAACACGATTACTGATCATGAAGGGTTAGAATCTCGGCTCTAGCCAAAAATCAGTTTTTGGATTTTTGTGTTAAGAAATTCTCAGTAGCAGCCTGAAATCAGAAAGTTGGCGGTGTTTCACTTCATAAAAAGCACGTAAAGCCGTTGGTCCTGCACCTGATCTCTCTCCGGTCGTGTCGGATAACCAAGCTATCGCACTATGAGTGTGAGGAAACTAAGAGTACACCTGTGCTTGCGCATGAGCTCGGGCACTACAATCCTGTGCTGAGCAGATGGCTTGTTTCCGCTGGGACTCCCCGCCGTGATTGAAATTTGGTCTGAACAACAATAAGTGAGTATCGCCGTCCGTGAATAACTGCAACACCAATACAGTTGCAGGTGCGTTGCCGACCTTCCAAACAGGAGTATCATCTTTTCTTGAAGTTCACTAAGTGAGGGTGAAGAAAAATTGCTGGTAGTAGATGATTCGACAAAGAAGAATCGCAAAGTAGTGGACCGCCGAGCATCCACAGAGTGCAGGTGTAGTGTCATACTCTTTTTACCCTTCATATTGAAAGTGGTTTCCGTGTGGTAGCAAGATAACAATTGCGTAGTGTAAGAACATTTAAAATATAATAAAATATTTTTTGTTCAATCTAGATTGTAAATAATTCTTAATGGAAGTCATTTTTTTCTTTTACCATTGGTTCAAAAATCTCTTTCCCAAAGTAGCACTTTACAATAAAGAACAAACTGTGCAATTAACGGCTTAGAAGTGATCACTTGATTCCCAGGTTTTATTATCAACCACGCTGCATTTATACGAGTATTATACGAGTATTATACGAGTATTATACGAGTATTATACGAGTATTATACGAGTATTATACGAGTATTATACGAGTATTATACGAGTATTATAACCCCTCATTATTAAGTCTGTGTTTGATAAAAATATTTAAACTTGGTCATAGCAAAACTTATATTTTCTGGGTATTTACGTTGAAAAGCATATTATACTGCCCCATAAATTAATTACCGACTATGTGAAGTCGAATTACTGGTATTACTATAAATACAGTTTGTTTGTTTCTTGTGCTTATACAATCTATATCACTGTTTTTTTTAACATTTTTGGGGCATTTTCTTTTAACTTACATGAGATCACTCCTAAGGTATAAACTATTGATTGAAAAATTGATCATTAAAATCGGTTTTCAATTGACGAGGACCTCCTCCTTTTTAAGTTGCTAAAATACGCAGCCTGACGACTGCCGCGCAAAGGTGCGAGACACCACAGGATTAACGCCTATAATCGACGGCCTAAATTTTGATGTTTTTCGCCAAAAATGTTGGTATATATAAAAAAAAACATAAAACTGAAATTTATTCTCACTTCTTCCCTGCAATGCTGCAGTGCTTCACCAAAACCAAGAGTGACGTCTTTCATGATATCCGAGTTGGCCCGTATGCTGGGTAGCAGACTGGTCGCCGCCGCAATCCACACCATCGTTTCCCACGCCATGTTGATCCACTCTTTGCACACATTACTTACTAGGTATTATATATGCCCAACAATACCGAACTCCGTAATAACGGGGCGTGCCGTGATAATATCACCTATAGCCGAAGTCTTTGGAGGCAAGGTTAATTCGCTGTTGTGTATTTTTCTGTGTCACGCTGTTATTTGCGTTTCCTACTCAATTGATTGTTACGCGATATGTATAGTAATTATTTCGTGCTCACCTAGCAATTATACTGGTATAGAGTAGAACCTCAATGCATGTAATATATTAAACAAACAGATAAATTCTTATATCTCTGATTTTATCTGAATAAAACCTTAAAGGAAGGGAATAATTTTAGCACGTTTGGAGATACGAGGTATTAATGATGATTCCAACAAGTAATTTGACGTAGTTACGCAATTAACATCTAACACACAAAGGGCTATCGTTGAGATACTGATTAATGAAGCTTGGATCGATATTCGGTGTAATTGCTTGCTAATTTAACTTGTCTAAATTTTTAGACCCTAAAAATTCATTAAAACTATATTATTCATTTATTATCATGTATTGTATGTGAGGTCAATTCGAAGCTATTTCTTAAAAAAAGTTTTGTTAGTAGTTTGTACAACTTGTGTTTTGATTGTAAGATTTTTACTTTGAAACAAGTCTCGTTGAGATTTTTGCTGGTTTCTAGCTGAACTAGTGAAAAGAGTGAAAAAATTACTTGTAATCTAGGTATATTGAATAGAACTATATTCTGCTGATTATGGGAATATTTTCGCAATGGGTTTCGCAAATAATTTTTTTGCATTGATTTAGTAATATTGTAAAACTTTTAGTTAGCAGGCGGCTTCAAGGTTAAGGGCGTCATAAATATATTGATAACTGCCACTCGTCAAGTTTGTTTTTATTGTAATTACTTAGAATGAAAAGTTTATTAAGAAAAAGCAGGCTCGTAGACGTTGTTCTGTCCAATCCGGTAGGTGGCTCGATGGGATCCGCTGAGAGTTACTCTCTTCGGATTTTTTACAGTGTAAATATAACATTTATTAATACCGAATTTACATCACCATTTAACGGGTCCAGGTTTTATTTTTATAGATATTACTGATGATAAGTAGATGCAAGCGACACTTTAGTTAAGTTGAAAGCGTGGTTGCTGAACTATACGAGTAAGTTAATATTGTTTAAATTAAAAATAATAAGTTTAAAAAGAATGAGATATGTAAATTACTCTACTAAATTTAATTTTAATTTTTCTATTTTAAGCTTTAAATCCAAGATTAATATATTAATGAAGTTATTCCTATCCTGAGAACGGAGCCATTGAATACTTCTCCAACTGTCGTCGAGTCATAAAATAATTCAAAGATAATATGTAAATAATGCTCTATCGAAATTAGTAGGTTTACGCCAACAATTTGCTCTTAAGCAGCAATAAGACAAAATGTATAAATTTTACATACCGAGTGTTAAACATTCGAATACCAATGTGCTCTTAATTGGGAAGGAGTTGAGTCTTGTGGATACCACTGTTTTTCTTAGTATTACTACTGACGCTAAGCTTCGATGGGGCCCCATATATCTAAATTAGCAGGCAGACTTCGTTCTGCAGCATAACTAGATTAGTTTATTTTAGTTATTTTCATACCGTATGGCTAATGGAATGTTCCTATGGGGTAATGCGACTAACGTTGAATTTATATTTGTTTTGCAAAAGAGAGCCGTACGGGCGATTTATAACTTAAATTGTGAAGAGTTCCTTAGAGAAAGATTTACTTAATGAAATAAACATATTAACTTTTGTATCGCAATATATTTATGAAAATGTAATGTATGTACATACAATTTTCATAAGAATAAAGATGTTCATACTTTAAACACTAGGAATAAACATAAGCTTGTAATACCAGTTACTAGACTGCACAGTACTGGTATAATTAATTTATGGGGAAATGTATACGTTTCTACAACCAAATTCCAGAAAATGTACAAAATTTGTCATTAAACAAGTTTAAAGAATGAATGAAAAAAATGAAAAAATATTGTTTTGGGTTATTTTTATATCAAAAAATACATAAATGAAAATAACCTCTAGGAATGAGGTGATCGCCACCGCGCTGGCTCTATAAAAATTCATTTAAAAATTGTACAAACAAAATTATTGTAAGGTGGAATATGCTTAAAAACGTCCCGTTGTATATCTTGCTGGTTCTTCACATTATAGAGGTTTTTTTTCGAACCAGTGGTAAATAAAAAAATGTCTTTCAATAAGTATCTATTGTGCAATAATCTATGTTGGCGAAAGTAGTATAAAAAGCAATAGGCTATATTTTTGCGTTATAATGAAACAAAATAAATCAAAAAAAATTTAATAAATGAAAAAAATTTAGACGGCGCATAGACGTTGTCACCTCTGAGGATTAAAGATGGAATTAGCACCCCGACCGTCGACTCAAGAAAACTAATTAATATATTGTGTGAATATGACCCCAAGTGGTCAAGTCACTTAGAAGTTACATGGTCACTATTTTTTTATTTAGATACATCATCATCATCATCATCACACACCCCTTCACAAGTCCACTGCTGAACATAGGCCTCCCCTGGGAATGACACAAAGTACAGTCCTGAGCCATCTGCAGCTATCGACTTCCTGCATGTCTTACCAGATCTATTTAGATTCGTTAGTTATACTTTATACATTAATGTGGCGTTATTCACTTTTAAGATAATCAAAAACTATATTTTGTAAATTTTTCGTTTTAAAATATCGCCTAGTTCGCTCCTGGCATCGCTCTGCATCTTTGGGTAAAGTTTCATCACCATCAGTTCAGCCGTTCTGAAGACTAGCCCGAACAGATAGATACGAAAACAGGCAGTCAAATATTTTTAAAAATGGTTATTTATGTCTTAAAGGCATGCAACATGGAATATGTATAAACAAGTTACATTCCGTAACCTGCAAGTAACTGCCTTAGCTTAATGGGAGCCACTTATTTGAATTACAGACAGACTATTCAATTTTATTCACGAGGCTTCTATTTCATACATCGATTACACCTAGTTATTTCCTGACGGTGAAATAGTCAGCCGGTATATCATGACTCTGCTCAACAACAGTAAGTACACATCAATCAACGCAATTTAACGGTCTGTAAAGACAAATATCGCGTGACCTGCTATTGTCTCTAAATGCAGCAGTCACTGCTGACTGCTGACGTCACATAATATTAGAGATACCATATGTTAGAATTTGTCCTGACATGTCAGGACTTTTAGGTTCATGTCAGAATAGCGATCGAATTTATTTTTTATGGAAGAGGGGGCGAACAAGCATGCAGCTCACCTGATGTTAAGTGACGACCGCCGCTCGTGATCAACCGCAACACCAGGGGAATTGCAGGTGCGTTGCCGGCCCTTTAGAAAGGACTAAGCTCTTTTCTTGGAGGTCCCTATGTTCGTATCGGAAAAGTCGTCGGTGGTAATAAGCCATTCCACAGAGGGGTCGTAGGAGGAAGAAAGCTGCTAGTAAAACGTACAATGGTTGACCGCCAAGCACTTAGATGGTGTGAGTGGTATCGTGAGTTTTGTTGCGATGTCCGTCAGTAAAATTGTGATGTCCGTCAGAAAAAATGTCAGTAAAAAAAGGCTGGAGTTAATCCCAAAAATTCCTCAGAGCACTCCCCAGGGTTTTTCAATTTTCCATCTGGTAACCCCACATAGTATGGATAACATTCGTATTTATTCCGAGATGTAAGTAATAAGGCTTATTAATCCTTTTACACTAAACATAGTCCGATGTCGCGCGTCCAGCGCAACACGTATATTTATATAGTTTTATAAAATTTTAGTGTTTTTGTGCTTTGACATCGCGTTTTTGTTGTTAAAGCACAGGGAGTAAAAAGAAAGTATGAATAGCGAGATTAAATTAAAAAAGGGTCAGTAAATTTAATGAAGTTTTAGAATTTCTGTTGAAAAGGTCAAATTTTGACTTTGGTACTTTTTTATTGAATAAGGTTGAGAACACCCCCTAGGACTAAGATTGAAAGTTTCGTTTCCAGTAAAAAGGCGGTTCTCTATACTCATCATACGAAATACAGCTGCATTAAGCTGCTATTTTACGCTGGTATCAGCGAGAGCGTGATCGTTCCCCAGTCAAGCAAAACCATTCGTGATAAACCACGAACTGTATACACGTAGATATTGCACTCTTGTACACAAACACGTACCGTGTTAAAATCTTTATACATACCTTTTAATTCATATCACCTTTTGGCATTAAATTAGCTGCACGCTCTTTGCATATGAGGCTGGGCGGGTCGCTAGTGCACGTCAGAGTGGGTTTAATTCCAGATTGCATCTGGACCATAGATTACTAAATCTGCACGCCGAGAAACTATTATAATAGCGCTGAGCTGAAGAGGGCGTGTCCGGCTTCGTCTACATCTTCAGACACCGTACGTGATGGCGTTAACACAGACACAAAAATATTATTCTTTGTAGAATAAGGGCAGTAAACGCGCACACAACTATCTAATGGTAAGCGAATGCTGTAGCAATAGACACTGTATCTATCCTCAGTTAAGAATTAAAATGCGGATGTCTTGTCACTCGTGCGGACTAAGATGGAATGCCTCGTTTCCAGTAAAAAGGGTCTCCGGTTCTGTACACTAACCATAAGTAGTATTAAACTGCTATTTTACGCTGGTATTCAGTAAGAGTGTGGTCCTATTCCGGTCAGCTGCAGAGTGCTACGATCCTCTACTACTCAAATAATGATACTTTATGTGTAGACGTGTTACGAACACGTATAGTGGCGTCGTGGAATCCACTACCTCAAGTCGTTCTGTAGGTATCGTTAGAGGCGACAAAGAGAAACTTGCGAAGATGGGTAACAACATCTTTCTGATACCAACTCAAAATTATGAAAAGCTGCAATTGCCAACTCGTCTGCTGACTTGGGCAACTGTGGCAAATTACCTCCTATGAGCCTATTTATGGGGGAGGCTTATGTTCAGTAGTGGACTTTTGATGGACTGTAGATACTGATTAACGAATGAAAGGAACAATGATGTACAAAAGAAGTTTGAACCTAAATCAAAAGGAAAAAAATTTAACAGGTAAAGGTAGACTGCACTTCTACTAAGTTCACATATATTAGAATTGGGCCGATTAGTACTTTGGCCGATTGGCTGATTAGCCGATTAATCGGTTAAGAAATGGCCGATTAACCGGCCGATTAGTCGGCCCAGCCGATCCCTATCCAATGATAAATTCAAATGGTGGAACAAAAATTTTTCCAGATATCCAGAAATGTCTCGTTTAGTCAAAGTTTTCCTTTGCTGCCCTGCCAGCTCTGTGCATAGTGAGAGAATTTTTTCTGAGGCAGGGAATATCTAGTATCTACAAAACAAAACGAAATCGACTTCAACCAGAAAAGCCTGAGATTTAGGCCTTTTTGCGTCACAATTTGATACTGGTTAAAAATAACAAATAAATTAAATATTTTCTAAAAAGCCTTCAATACTTTTTCAAATTGAGTACTCCTTTTTTAACAAATTATTAGATGATTATAGATTCTTTATTTAATAAAAACAATTTATTGTAATGTTACAATAAATTGTTTTTATTAAGAAAAAACAATTTATTAATTCATTAATTTACAGGAATTAACAATTTATTGTAATGTTATGTACAAAAAAATAACAATTTGATTTAATTACGGTACAAAAACAATAACAATTTAGTTTTAAGTATAGAAACAAGTATGTTCTATTTGTCTTTTAAAAATCTATATGTGTGTAGTTTAACAAACTTTATTCAAGAATTAAGTTTTTTTTTGTTATGCAAAGGGAGAGACTTAAAATTTTTTTTTTTTAAAGTTTATTAAGAATAATATTATTAATATTTTATTTTGTTGTGTTACTACTCTGCATTATGATTAGAAAAAAAAAATTAAAAGTAGAATTAAAATAGTAAGTACTTAGGTTTTTGTTTAGTTTTAAATTTAAATAGGTACCTCAAATTCTTTGCTTTACCAAAGTTCCAGTTAACATTAAAGCACGTGAGACTCATTTTTCATTAAAGGTTATGTATGAACCAACTTATTTTATTATTTATTTGATTTGCCTACATATAGAACTGACGTCAGTTTACGCATGGGAGAGAAACTATACTTTTATTAAATTTATAGCTTTACTCATATCAATGTAGCCGCAATTACCACGCAGAAAATCACGAAAAATCTTTGCTGAAATTAATAAAATAAAAAGCCGATTAATCGGCTTCACCGATTAGTCGGCGGCTAATCGGACCAACTCTAATATATATATATATATATATATATATACATACCTTGTTAATAAAACATAAATAGCAGCTCATAACATATTATCATTGTAACCGTACGCTAATAAACTTGCACGCATGTTGAAACAGCTTCCCGCGCCGACAATAATTACGCACTCACTTGCTTCTTTTTGCGCTGCAGCTGCGTGCCCGCCTCCACAGTCTTCACTCCGGCCACCACTAACATTTCATTTAAATAAATTCTCTGCAATATTGGAAAATAGTTATAAACATTTTAAAATATTGCAGGGAATTGAATTAGCTCTTGGTAGAATCATTCTGCTGGTGTATTATGCTTGCTTTAATTTGCCACGCTTTAATTCCTTACTCTCCTTTGAACCATCGGACAACCGGGCGGTTGGCAGGTCTTCATCCCGTTGTTGCCGATATTCCAGGCATTAGAACCAAACGATGTGCTTCGTCTTTCGTAATGCTACAGCAAAGGTGTGGAGTATTTTGCCAGTGTCCGAATTCAATATGTCGGTCTAGAAAAATCCCTGGTGATGAACAATTCCACAAGGAAATCGTTTGAAGAAGACTACTCCTAGTAAATCGCACAGTGGAGGACTGTCAAAAATCCAGATGGTGTGGATGGTATTGTGAGTTTTATTGCGACGTGCGTCAGTGGAATTTGGTGGCTAAAATTAATCCGAACATTCCTCTAAGTAACTAAAGCAAAACCTCCCTGAAACGCCACTGAAAAGAACTGATTAAAAATAACTTGATCTTCCATGAATCAGACCGCTCCTCGCTAGAAGCTATACTGCACTATAACATTTAGAATAGGGATTTCGGAATTATGCCGAGGTTAAAAGACATTATTCCTCTTCTACCCTGTCACCTTATATATAACATAATAGGGCCATGCTGCACATTTATATTATAGTTGCATCACGAATGATCATGCTATCTAGAATACCAGCGTAAAATAGCAGCTTAAAGCTGCTGTGTTTCGTATGATAAAAGTAGAAAACCGAAGATCCTTTTTACTGGAAACGAGACATTCCATCTTAGTTCTCAGAAGTGACAACTCATCTGCATTTTAATTTTTAATTTAGGATAAATGTAGATGTCTATGGGCCACAGCATCCACTTACCATCAGGCGGACTGTGTGCTCGTTTGTCACTTTTATTATATTAAAAAAACAATCCTTCACAGTAAGATACCGTGGATAAATTTTTGTTTCAGAGAGCACGAGGGATTGTTAGCACTTTATATATTTATTTTCAGATTACAGACGTATAGTTTAATAATATATTATAATTTAATGTGGTAAGAGGTGTTGAGTCTGCAATTGTATTTTCAAAGGGTCAAGAAAGAAAAGCAAAAAAAGCAGACTATATTTTGCGTCCATATTTTTCGTTTAATATTAAACAATACTTATTCGGCGTTGTAACACTCTTGATAGAGTTGTCGTGGTCAACACGAAGAGACGTTTCGAAGGGTAGAAGGGTTGGAGAGTAGATGTTCGTCGCTTCACGAGCATTTGCTAATTCTCACTAAAGTCTGACAGCCTGGTACTCTTATGCAAATGACCACCCACAGCAGACTTAATTTCGTCTCCTTCTGGTACCCTTAGTAACCGTGCTCGAGAGATGGAGTCACTGTATACCGGTATACCTGTCCGAAGAACTTCAATATGCAACTTTGTTCTAACGTTGACAGGTGTTGCTTAATGCCAAGTTTTTGGAGTATGGAGACATTGGTGTGAGTTCGGTTCATGATATTTCTAGTATTCTACATGTACGAAAAGCCCTGTGGTTCCCGTTTAGTGCGTTATCGGAATCAGTGTTTAAACGTATATAAATAATTTTACTTCAGAAAACTCGACAATAAAAACATTGATTGTTGTTGTTTGTGCAAATTGTGGTTTTATTTCCTCTAACAAACACGCAGATCGAAAGAGTGGGTTCTTTGACACTACTCTTACTGCCCGGCCAATGCAGAGGTAATAAAACGAAGTACAATTTCAAAATAAAGAATTATTTAAATTAAACTGAACTTTTTATGGTTGGGTTTTCTGAATTAAAATTATTAAGTACTCGTATTCGATTGAATACTGATTTGGAACCACAGAGTTGTTACATTTTGTATATATTAGTATTGTGAATATAGGTAATATTTCTGAGTAGCGTCCAATGATAGATAGTGAAGCTGTCTATATTATGATGATGGAGATTCAAACCTAGTAGTTAACTCTTACTGGCTGATGTAGAAGAGAAACAAATAGATATTTAACACCTAAACATCGTATAAGTAGTGAAAAAACACTTTTAAAGTTAACTAACTGCTAATATAAGCTAATCGACTTCTGTAGCAATTATATTGACTTTCTATACCCTTCATTACTAGTCTAAACTCTACATTTTGTACGTGGTCGAGCCATGCCGCAGCTTTATAGTTATAGCACGAATAATCAGCTTGACCGGGAAAAAATCACGTTCTCTAAATTACCAGCGTGAAATAGCATCCTAAAGCTGTTGGGTTTCGTACGATGAGTGAAGAGAACCGGAGATCCTTTTTAGTGAAAACGAGGCATTCCATCTTTAAACAACACATTTTGCATTTTAATCCTTAATCGAGGATAGACGTAGATATATGAGCATTCACTTACCATCAAGTGGACTGTGCGCTAATTTGTCACCCGTATTACATAAAACATAAACACTCACGCCTGTCACCCAGAGGGGTAGGCAGAGACTACGGACTTCCATTTGGCACGATCCTGACATACCTGTTTTGCCTACTTTACATCCATATATCTACGCATACATGCTTTTGCAATTTGGTCGATAAACTTTCTTCTAGGGCATCCCTTCCCGACTCTGCCGTTCACATCTGCCATATAAATTTGCTTTGTCACTCTTTCCTCATTCGTTCTTGCTACATGACCAAACCACCGTAGCATTCCTTTCTTACTCCTGGTCACAACGTCATCTTGTATACCTCCTCTCTCTCCACCTCTTATCACGCAATTTCTCACCCTGTCATTCAGAGATAACCCTAGCATACTCCTTAAAGACCGCATTTCTATAGCATTTATTCTACTTTCACTACCATACATTAAAGTAGGGACTAACACAGCATTATGTATTACCATACGTGCCTTTTTTGACACATTCTGATTTTTCATAATAGAGTGTAGTGCCCCATTCACTCTATTCCCTGCATTTACTCGTCGTTCTATATCCTTATCCCGTATTCTATAAAAAAATCAGATCGGAACACAACAATTATGTTAGAGGGTGGTATCTGTGGTGGTATCTACCTACCAAAAAATAAGTGTACCATCTAAAAATGCGCGGTTATCAATATTTGTTAAAAATAACAGTACTATAGTTACATACCTTGTTTAGTTCACATGCATGACTATATACTAAATTATACTTACAGCAGGTGAACTTATTACTTGCGTGTGCTGCGTACTCATTAATGAACTCGTTTATTAGAGCCTCGCTCGCCGTCCGTGTAATCGGTGCAAGAGTGCTATACCTTCAGAACAATTCGCTGGGAATAACACCCACAACTCCGCCAAATTGTGAAGTCGTTCTACATTACAAGGTACCTTGCAACGACTTGTCTTTTTTGTTTTGTCGGATAATTTTTATTATTGTAAGGTCTTATCACATTGCTGGGAGGAGTACCCGTATTATTAATGAGATGAGAATTTAGGGGTAAAAGCGCAGCTTTGGTCCGTGTTGATGGATTTCAACGCACGCATGCACGCACGCACGCACACACGCACGCACGCACGCACGCACGCACGCACGCACGCACGCACGCACGCACGCACGCACGCACGCACGCACGCACACACACACACACACACACACACACACACACACACACACACACACACACACAACTTTAAAAATGTAATTTATCGCTTATAATAATCAAGTAAGAGCGGTGTCTTCTGACACAGGCTATGCTTGGCTTGATAGGATACACCTGCCACTATTTGTTATATAGATAATGTTGTTAAGGAATTAAAGATCTTTATGATTATTATTTATTATCAAAAGTCTTCTGTTGAACATAAGCGTTCCCATAGAAACAATAGAAATTATAAGTAAAATTTTCTGTACCTAAGTGTTCGCGACTGCAAGCGATGTGCAACGTCCACGTGTGCAATATTGTATCAAGCGTACGATATATAATTTGGCGGCGCAGCTAACAACCGCGGTCCGATCTCACTCGCCACTCGCCATTAATAAGAGCACATTCTTCTCTGATGGCTTAGCGATGCATCCTAATTAGATTTGATTTTGAGCGGAAGTCGAGAGAGCTGTGAGCACGTTTATGTTGCTTGAAGATATTCATTTGTGCAGTAAGTTCAAAGTAAGATAGCCATTTGGTAAATTGCTTGTTACAGGTGCGAGTAATTTTATCTGACTGCAGCGGATCGAGCGGTATTCATAGTCGGAGGATAGCATTTTTGTACAGCATAGTACGCACTTGTATGTATTTATTTGTACGTCCACTCGTAACTTTTACTAGAAACCCTTTTTACTGGATACGCTACATTCCTTCTTAGTCCTTAGGAGTGCGCCGCATCAGCATTTTGATTTTTCATCAAGGATAAAAATGTAGATGTCTACGTTCCTCAGTATGCACTTACCATCAGGTGGGACTTAAAATAGTTAATAATATGCTGTTATGTATATGTATTCTATAGAAAAAAAAATGTATCCGGCCAGCATTTAGTCGATATCTGCATCACTACTATCATCAGTAGTGACGCAGGTATCGTAGCAGGAGCTTAACGAAACAGGAGATGGGCAGCAACATCATTGTGATAAAAACCCAAAATTAAAAAAAACTGAGGTTGGCAACCCAACTGCCCAGCGCGACGACTGAGGCTCCCCCTATGAGGTAATCTTTGAGAAAACCTAATTTCAGCTATGAACTTTTGATAGGCTGTAAAATTAATTTGTAATGAAAAGCTATCAAAATGTTTATGATTCTATTGGCATAATTTTTTAAATTATTTTCTTCTACTTGTAAGAATTTATTAAAAATATTTCAGCAATTATAAGTTAAAAGAAATAATTCCTTGATTTTCACAAAAAAAAAAACGTAAAGCAGTTATTATCCGTGCAAAATCTTCCACGGTACCACTATTTTCAATATTCACAAAACAGAGGCTTTTCGTATACTATTGAACTTAAAAAATCATAAATAGACCAGTATCGAGAGTAGATCTAACACTTTGGAAGAAGATTTAGTCCGTGACTAATACTGAATAACGGCCGAGGCTTCTATAAAAGTGATTAAATAAGAATAAAACAGTATAATTAGGCATATGATCAACAGTGGACTTGTGAAGGGATGTAATGATGACGATGATGAAACAGTATTTACATTTAAAAGTAACAAAGGCAAAAAATGCTATTTAAATATAAAATACTCAATCCACTGGACAGATATATTTGTGGTCGATAATCTTGCAGCTAAATTGTTATGTATGCTCAATGGGGCACCCTGCTTCTTCTATAAATGATCGGTGTTGATCATTTATACGTTCCAGAACCACGCTGCAGCTGTATACTATGGTGGTAGCACTAATAAGTCGGCTGTATCGGTTAAGAACCACGCACCACAGAATATCAGACTAAAATAGTGACTTAGTGTTTATATGGTGAATGTAAAGAACCGGACACTCTTTTTACGCAAAACTAGGCATTTCATCTTAGTCCACAGAGGTGACAGTGCATCTGCATTTTAATTTTTATTCGATGGTAAATATAGATGTTTATCGGCCACAGCATCCAAGCAACTTGACAGAGACCATCAGGTGGACTAGGTATTCGTTTGTGACCCTTATTCTTTAAAAAAATCCTGGTTTCTGTCGCCCCCTTCAATTTTTAAACATCTTTAAAATTTTAAATCAGAAAAGTTGTGTAATATTTGTATGTTGTATAAAAATGAATTAAACATTATAAAGTGACGATATCTAACATATTCTTATTTAATAAAGGTTTACTAACAGTAAGTGCTTATAAAAAGCAAATTCATAAGGGCCAATGTTCTTATGTAACTAACTATATTTAAATAAAAGTAGTTTTTACGGATTACACCACGTATATTAACTTAGTATATGTATATTCCCGTAGTTTAAGCACAACAATCATCTTCATTCACAAACGCACATCGGGTCAAAACTCACGATACTATCCACACCAGGTCCACCACTGTACGTTTTACTGAGAGTATTCTTCCTCATATAACCCCTCTGTGGAATCGTTTACCGCCTGATATTTTTCCAGACCGATACGACTTAGGGACCTTCAAGAAAAGAGCTTACTACTTTCTAAAGGGCCGGCAACGCACCCGCAATTCCCCTGGTGTTGCGGTTGATCATGGGCGGCGGTAGTCACTTAACATCAGGTGAGCCACATGCTCGTTTGCCCCCTCTTCTATAAAAAAAATGAACTTATAGTATCTTGAAGTCTTGCAGTTGTATGATTGGGTTGGAATTTAATTTAATTTACTATAGGATCCCAAGCAGATGGTGGCACCTAGCCATATTCTCTATTGAAATTAAAATGTTTTTTTTTAATTTCAATGACACGTCGAGGTCAGAAATCAAAACGACCAAAAACACGGCCCATGTTCATCTTTATTATGTAACGGAAATCTGCTCTGTCCCACCTCCTCCTGCCTGCTCTTACGAACATTATAAAACTCTTTGCTAAATTTCAGCTTTCTAGGTTCAAGGGTTAGGGCTGGGCGTTGATGACTGTGAGTGATTGCGGTGAGGGAATTAGGAAAGTGAATCCGGACTTGTTTTTATATTATATATTGATAACCTAAATATGTGCGCACTTGTGACGACTATCGCCATTTTCAGAATTCGCAATGTACCTGATACCTGGATCCAATGCAATAGTTATGCACTCTTTAACTGGTATTTCAAATACCAGCAAGGGTTCTTTAACACCCTTCTCATTCATTAAACCACCAAACACTTCACTCGCCAATTATACCTTTCTATAACCTCTGTTTCCCTTATTTATCCTTGTACAATAAGTTACATTTCATTTGTTTATTTTTTCATTAATTGATTCGTTTATTTATTCATCTATTCATTTGTTCGTGCACTTTAAGAATTTGACATTAATTTACAGACAGTTCTAGACTTCGGTCCGTGTATCGTAAGACAACGTCGTATCTAATTATTTGTCACCACGTCCCGTGGGACCGGTCCCCACCTGACGAGACTGTCAACAATTAGCATTTGATTGGTTATGTAAACTATTTCTCGAAACGTCCGCGTCCCGCTTCACAATCCATCGTTCTGAAGTAATAACTATAAAAAGCCGCAAGGCGCAATCGAATTGATACAAAGTGTTACGTGAAAATATCTTAAATGTTTATTTACCGTTACAGCCTTCTAAAGTCTACTGCTGAACATATACCTCTCCCATAGGTTGCTTAGTAAGGAGAATATTTGCCATGGTTGCCACGCTTGGCAAGCGGGTTGGCAATCGCATTTTTTATTTTGTCGCTATTAGGGCGACGCTGCCGCCTATCTTCTGCATTATTTCCCTCTGTCGTCCTCACGACACCCACGATGTGGGTTAATGGATGTTCTATGATATTTTGCATTTTGTTTCAGTTCCCAAATACATAGAAAGAATGGCTCGAGATTTCAAAAGATTTAGAACGACTCTGGCATTTTCCTTTTTGTAGTGTGACTATAGATGGGAAACATGTAGCTATTAAACATTTTATAGAATCGTCCTATTTGGTATAGCAAATTGAAAATAATAGTTCATCTACGTACACATATTTTTTGAAAAGATATTTTTTTTATAGAACAAGGGTGACTAACGAGCACACAGTTCACTTGATGGTAAGTGGATGCTATGGTTCATAGATATCTACATTTATCCTCGATTAATAATCAAAACGTAGATACGTTGTCACCAGTGAGGACTAAGATGGAATGCCTCGTTTCCAGTAAAAAAGGGTCTTCGTATCTCTACACTCACCATAAGAAACAAACATTATGAAGCCGCTATTTTACGTTGGTATTGTGTGAGAGCATGGTCCCTCACCGGTGGAGCCGACTCATTCGTGTTACAACCAGTATAGCTGCAGCTTAGCTCTACCACGTATAAATATAATACGTGTAAATATAATATCTTGTAATGTAAACACTGATCATGAAGATAAAAATTTTAGTTTAGTTTGTTGTGATTGGCGTCAGTATAGTAATCAGTTGATTCGGCAGTCCTTAAGGGCACAAGGCAATCGTGAAAATATGTAGTTGTGTGTGTATGAGGCACAGCGTCTACTTACTATCAGATGAACTATGTGCTCGTTTGTCGCTAAAGCTTCTAGCATACATGAAAAGAGCCCGTGTTGATCGATAAGTTGCATTTATGTCCTTACAATGAAAAATGTAGAAGCGTAAAATATATATTGCTTTGTTTACTTTTTGGCTTTTATGTTGCACTAATGGCACGTTGTCTAATTAGTATTGCAATTCCGTCTGAAGAGAATAAAAACACGTAATGGCCCTCTTACCAGATCGCGCGGGATCAGATAAAATGCCTGTCCTCAATAAAATGTCGATCTCCTCTGTTTGGCGGCTACAAAGTGCATTTCGTTGCATTTAGAGCAGTTTTCAGTCGCATAATTTGTGTCAGAAACGACTTTCTAATGACGAGTAATAACTGACGATCGATATTTATATTTTATCGACATATAAAATTTTTTTTGCAGCTGTACACAACATCGTTGGAGCCACACGCAAGTGTGAGTATCGATTCAAGAGCAAGTCTCATCCGACACTATTCCGATGATATCCCGGACGTCAGTCTGAGCGAGATTAGAATGGCTCTCCAGCACCTTAAAAACGGCAAGTCCCCGGGCGAGGATGGAATTACAGCGGAGCTTCTGAAAGCGGGTGGAAAACCGGTACTTGAAGTCCTTCAGAGGCTCTTTAATTCCGTCCTCCATGGTGGCACTATTCCGGAGGCGTAGAACAGAAGTGCGTTCTTGTTCTTCAAGAAAGATGACAACGCCCTCTTGAAGAACTACAGACCAATATCCCTTATGAGCCGCGTCTACATGCTGTTTTCGAGAGTCATTATGAATCGTCTCGCACGCAGACTCGACGACTTCCAGTCTCCCGAACAAGCCGGTTTCCGAAAAGGATTTAGTACCATAGACCACATACATACCCTTCGGAAAATTATACAGAAGTACGAAGAGTACAATCTGCCACTTTGCCTGGCGTATGTGGACTATGAGAAAGCCTTTGATTCCGTCGAAATTTGGGCGGTGCTACAGTCTCTTCAGCGATGCCAAATTGACTGTCGGTATATCGAAGCGCTGAAGTATTTATACAGTAGGGCTACGATGGCTATCCGCCAGAGTATGAAACCTATCTAACTGCAGAAAGGTGTAAGACAGGGTGACGTTATATCCCCGAAACTCTTCACCGCTGGATTGGAAGACGTTATCAAGCTACTGGACTGGAAAGGATACGGTATTAACATCAATGGCGAGTATATTACTCACCTTCGATTTGCCGACGATATAGTCCTTATGGCAGAATCGCTGGAGGACTTAAGGACTATGCTCAATGACCTCAATAGTGCCTCCCAACGGATAGGTCTTAAGATGAACATGGACAAAACAAAGATCATGTTTAATGTCCATTTCACACCTATGCCGGTATTTGTTGGGAGCACTACGCTCGAAGTTGTTGACGAGTACGTTTACCTGGGACAAATAGTCCGACTAGGTAAGTCCAACTTCGACCGAGAGGTCAATCGACGGATTTAACTCGGCTGGGCAGCGTTCGGGAAATTACGACGCATCTTCTCGTCAGGTATACCTCAAAACCTGAAAACTAAGTCGTACAACCAGTGCGTGTTGCCAGTGATGACATATGGAACTGAGACGTGATCCTTCAATGCTGGCCGTATGAGGACGCTCAAAGTCGCTCAGCGAGCTATGGAGAGGGCTATGCTCGGAGTTTCTCTGCGTGATAAACTTAGAAATGGGGATATCCGCAGTAGGACCAGAGTAACTGACATAGCCCAACGGATTAGTAAGCTGAAGTGGCAATGGGCCGGCCATGTAGCTCGAAAACCGCCAACCGTTGGGGAAAAAAGGTTCTCGAGTGGCAGCCTCGTACCGGTAGACGAAGTGTCGGGCGACCCCCCACTAGATGGAGTGACGACCAAGTAAGACATGCAGGAAGTCAATTGATGCTGGTGGCTCAGGACCGTGCTTTGTGGCATACCTTGGGGGAGGCCTATGTTCAGCAGTGGACTTGTGAAAGGCTGTAATGATGATGATGATGATGATGATATTTAATTTTAGAACACACACACACACACACACACACACACACACACACACACACACACACACAATGTTAAAAGATTTGTGGCAAATAAGTAATTTATTATTTATTTATTTATTTAGAAATAAAAGTAACCACTACTATATTTCAAGACTATTGCTTTTGAAAAAAAAACTTAAAATTAGTTTTATGATTTTAAGCAAGTACTGGCTTATAATAATTAAATAAAAGAAGTAATCGGAGAGAATGTTGTGTCACCTAATATAATCCTGAGCCACCTGCATTCATCAACTTCCTATAAATCTGACCAGTTTGTCACTTCATCTAATGGAGTCGGGCGCCCTTTTTACATGGGGAAATGCTTACATCCCTTTCAGAAGACAAAACTCGTTTTCCTACGCAGCTTCCAACGTCATCCGGGCAGAAAAACAAGAGGTTCTCTCTGGTCGAACAGTTCCGTTCATGTTGCAGCCACGATACAGCCGGAGTGTGGCTCTAAAGTGATAATATTTCATTTTCACAAACAGGATTTTTTTAGAAATAGGAGTGTCAAACAAATCTACAATCAACCTGATGGTAAGCGGCTACTGCAATCGCAAGTGAAGAAAGCCGCAAATGCGTTGTCACCTCTGAAGACTAAGATCATCACATCCTGTAATCATACCGGCTCTCAATACCCTTCAGATCCCCAGGCGCCAGGAAGATTTCCTGGCAGAACAGAAGTCTAACCACTTAGTAAAATAATGCTTCAAAGATGTGTTAAAACAGGTTTTGCGTTTGCGTTGCAGACTCACAACACACAAGATATCTCTCTCTATATAATTTTTACGACCAAACAGTAGACAAATAGTATCACTATTTAAATTTAAAAATTTTAACTTTGGACCGCGCTAATGAGAACCTAACGCTTCTGTTCTTAAGGTGAACGGGTTTATTATAAATTTGATTCGCTTTCCCTTTTATGGTTATTGGTTTATGAGATGGATAAGCTTGGAATTTTTATTCAAGTTAAGTTTTAAGTTTTTAGGAAATGTCATTGAACTAAAAGAATTAAATTACAATAATAATTTGATAGTTTTATTTCTATAAATACCAAAGTGATTTAATTTCTTTATATATAAAATAATAGAGGGAAAAGCAATTCTTGGTTTTACTTTGATTGCAATTTTGGTGTCATGGATTCCTTCCTACAACTAAGGCAAACAAAGAGTTGTACAAATGTACTGTCACAGCTGAGTACTAAAACGTAAATCCTAACAACCTGTATTAAGATATTCTCTACACTGGAGTGGAGCGGTAAGTGTATATCTCATATCCAGATAATGTGTACAAAGTTTTGTATATTTTTGCTTTGATGCTTTAATGAGGTTGACAATCCACGTGTTAATGGAATCCTTGAAACGTGCTTAAGTTTGAATATCCAACTGCGTAATATTTTAGACCTACAACGAGGTTCTCTAGAGGAGGATGAGGATCAAGTAATTCAGTTAAAAATTTAAGCCTAAAACTAAAACCTTAGTGGGTTTTAATTTTAACATTAAAATATTATCAGCCCATATACTTTCGGATAGTGAGCTCAATTAGTTAATACGATTGCATATCGTGCAAATACATCAGATATGATCCTGCATGACTATCAATGATTTATTAAGTTTCCTTTTGTCTACTTCTGAGACGCCCAGAGAATAGTTGGGTTCCTTGGGTGTCTCAAGTCTCAAGGGCACTCGGTGGCTGTCACCGCTGGGTTCGGATAGCCAAACCAGCTGCTCTTTAAACAAAATTGTCGACACACATGCTCACTTAACGTAAGGACAAAATTTAGTCAGTTTCTTTTGATGATGCCTCGCTTAAGAGGTTAAACATATTATTAAATATTTTGTATATATAATTTTAATAGGTAATTAACCTGATGGAGCCACGCTGCAGTTATGTTATGGTTGTAGCATGAATGGGTCAGCTCGATCGATGTAAGACCACGCTCTCACAGAATACCTGCGTAAAGTTGCAGCATTACTGCTGTATTTCGTATGGTGAGTGTAAAGTGTAAAGAACTGGAGACCCTTTATACCGGAAACAGGGCATTCCGTAATAGTCCTCAGGCGTACAACGCATCTGCATTTTTATTCTTAATTAAGGATAAATGTAGTTGGGGTGATAGTATGGACTACAGCATCCATTTACCATCTAGTAGTCTGTGTATTTATTATTCACCTATTTTATGATGTCGATGACTTACAGTACTTAGTTCTAATATTCAGAATATCAACCAACTGTGGATGGTAACCTGCAGCAATTTTGGTATTCCGATAGGAGAATGGAGATGGCAGTATGGGCACACTCTCTGAAATACAATCTGTAGAAGACTGACAAACGAGCAAATTGGCGGCGATGAGCTAAGCTATAAAGCTTAGTTTCCACCAGCTTTTTGTTGCCTATAAGCCTCTTGGCTATGCGTTGCACTGAGTCCAGCAAGTTGATATTTTGCTGAGTCATCGAAAAGGTGACTACAATACTGCATGCATGTTCTGAGATAGAAGCTGTCCAGGCGTAAAGTTCCGCTTCACCTTGTTTATAATATCCATTGTTTTGGATGTAGTTTGTGTTATCAACTCAATGTTAGCGCCAAAGTTCAAAAGATCAGTAACCTCCACGGAGGTACCTCAAAAAGTATGAGTCAGATTAAACGAACGCCTGCGAAAAGCCTGCGTTTTGGCGGGGTTGAAAGTGACCAGATTGTCGTCACCCTATTAAGAGACAAGACTTAAGGTCGCATTTATCCGCTCCACCATGGCCTCTCTGATGATCGTATCATTTATTAATAAAAGAGTCACAGAGAGAACAGACTCCAGTGGAATTCCGGAATTAACATGCACTAGGTCAGAAGAGCAGCCATCTGTGATTATCCTAATCCTAACCCTAATCAACGGTTCACTCAGAAAGACAGATATTTAGTTGCAAGATTTGGCGGAGATGCCGTAAGCAGGAAGCTTACTCAGCAGACTTGCATGCCAAGCGCCCTGTCAAAAGCCTTCGAGATATCGAGTGAAATTGCGAGAGATTCACCGTTTTTCTCAATGGCCTCACCCCAGAAGTGCGTGACATATACAAGAAGATCCTTATTAGACTGTCCCTGGCGGAAACCATACTGATGGTCACTGAGGAGGTCATTTCTTTCAACGTATGTCAGCAGCTTACTGTTAAATACCTTTTCCATAATTTTTCAGACGGCTATATAGCTCGATGAACCGATAACCGATGGGGAAAAAAGGTTCACGAGTGGTGAAGTGAAGGGCAAACCCCCACTAGATGTAGTAACGACCTGGTAAGACATACAGGAAGTCGATGGATGCAGGTGGCTCGGGACTGTGCTTTGATGCATTGGCAGCAGTGGACATGTGAAGGGCTGTAATAATGACGATAAGGAGAGTAGGAAGCACAGTAGCTTCCTACTCTCCTCATCATCATCATTATACCTTGCCCCTATATAACTGACATGGTCGAATCGTGCCCTGCGTAAAACCCGTTTGCAGAACGGGGCAGCGGAATTAAATGCTTTCTTTTTCGCACGAACCCTCCGAGTCCTAACTTTGCGATCGCGAGCTAGAATCTAGGCCCGGTAGGCGGATTCTTAGCGGGCCTGAGCACGATCACAGTCCGTATTGCACCAGGGCCGAGCCTTGTGATCGAGGAGGATGTCGGAGAACGGAATAAAATATTCCATTCCCTGCCGTGTCACTTCCCTTATTCTATAAAAAATGGATTATCTCAAAGTAATGCCTGATGCTATTTATTATCTAAGTTTGTTAGTTAGCATTTGGAAAGGAAGTTGCACTTTCCAACACCCCTCGTGCACAAACTAATGCAGAGTGACATTATTCAAATAAATGTATCGATAGATTATGCACATCACTATTAGGTCTCATTGGGTGGTCGGAGCGGTTATTCACGGAACGTTTATTGCCAATATCGGAACGATTATAAGTTGTTATCACAAAAAGTGTCTCATCCACTCAATCGCAGCTTAAACTCGCCAACGAATCCGATAAGGATCACTTTTAAGCACCCAGCCGCATTTTAATTAGCCGTGTCACAGCCTGGAGGATTACCATAGGTGTAAGATTTTTTTTTCAATATAAGGATAAAGATCTCGTGTTCTTCAAGCCTTACGTTAAAGTAACCAAATGGCAGTCGTTAACAGTGTAAGGTTTAATAATTAAAAGTCAATAATGTCCATGAATATATGAAAAAAGAAATAAAACGATCCTTTTCTCTCTGGGTGATGCGGGCTATAAAATGATAATTGCAATTCAACTCTAAAATTAGTTTACATTCATTTATCTTGTATACATTCATTACAGCCTTCAAGGTCTACTGCAGAATATAGGCCGCCTCATAGATTGCCTCATAAGCTTTGCCATAGATGACACGCTTGGCAGGCGGGTTGGCATCCGCAGTTGTTCTATTCTAGTGGTCATTATGAGGACGCTGCCACCCATCTCATGTCCCATTGTTGCCCTCTGTCGCCTCTTGCGACAGCCACGGGACGTCCTGGGATACTGGACGTTCTTACACCGTCTCTACACGATCTATACAGTACCTGTATACATTGTACACGTAATATACCTGATACTTATACACAAATAAATATGATTGTAATTTTAGTGTGGACAAAAATGCGAGAAATCTGGTACTACGATCATCGACTCTAGGTCGTACCAATATCCGGCGGGGGACTTCTACTAGCTCATGAAAATCCGAATCGGAAGCTTCTACCGATTACAACCAATGCAGTAAAGTACGGCTCTTAGCCACCTGCTGCTGTTACTGTTAATTTGCAATTCAATTAAAAACCGAATTGTGTAGTTTATTCTATTTATTTTTTCTAAACCACTTGTAGAAATGTTGCGTCTCTTTGCGTAGGTATTCTATCGTATCTACCACGGAGAGTGGTCAGAGGTCAGAGGTACTCGTACTCATTCCAGCCGCTAAATTTTACTATCACACATTGCGACAAAACTCGAAATAACATCCATACTATGTGGATGATTGGCAGTCTACCACTGTACGGACGAAGTTTCTGACGAAGCTTCTCTCAAGTGAAGTTCATTTCTTGGAACAAACACAACTTGCTTTCCTGTTTTTTTGGTGTATGTAAAGCAATGAGACCCGTCCATTGTCACAGTGATATGAACTTAAATTTTGAGTGATTACTTGTATGTAAGGGCTCCCCATTACTAAAAATATACAAGTCTCATTAGAACCTACAGTACGCAGTTGGTTGTAAATAAATGAACAGATTATATATATATATATATATATATATATATATATATATATTATATGTATAATTAAGAACTCTTTTCAACAATGAGCTGAACTTAATATTCGAAGTTTGCAGGCAGTGAAACCCCAAGCCTAACCCTCTCCATAGCTCGCTGAGCGACTTTGAGCTTACTAACCACACTGAAGGACCGCGTTTCAGATCCATAGGTAATCTCTGGCAAAACGTACTGGTTATACAATCTAGTTTTGAGTTTTTAAGGTATGCCACATCGAGAAGATGTGTCGTGATTTCCCGAACGCTGTCTATCCAAGTTGAATCCGTCGATTGACCGTCTCGGTCGAAGTTCGACTTATCTAGTCCGGACTATTTGTCCCAGGTTTTGAAATATTTCATATAACAGATGTAAAATACATGTCGACAAGCCATGAATTGCTATACTTCTCAAGAACTCGGAATAAATGTTTCCATTGTTTGCGCAATAATTCGTCTGAGGTGTTGAGGTGGTCACATATCATAAGCGATGGCGCTCAATATACAACATAACAGGAGTGTCCACGAGCAGAATAAGCTTATTATGTGGAAGACCCGATGGTTTCATTGAATTAAGAAATTCGACAGGGTAGTTAATTGCATCATCTGTGTTGATCATAGAGTCTATTCTATTGACGTGTACACCATTTCTTCACCCTCAAAAGACATTAACAGTACCTATATCGTTAACTGCCGCTGATTGGTCGTTTTTCGGAGTTAGTATGGCACGTTCACACAGCTATTCCATTGGCTTATTGTGGATATGAGCAATATCTTGGTAAATTTTTGGTATTAACTCCTGTAATGAAGCCACAGCTAAAGCAAATTAAAAATTAAAAAAAAAATATGAGGAATAATTTGCCTGTTCCACCGGGAGCATCTAAAAAGAATATTCCACCCTCATTCAAAACTGCTTTTTGATCGTCATTTAGTGGTCCTTAATTATTTTAACTGTGTTTTCTAATAATGCTAAGTCGTAATTTGTCTCTTTAAGAAACTCTCTTTTTTCTTTGCTTGGCTGAGGTGACCCATACTGTTTTAGTAGCCGTCCACCCAACGCTAATACGGCATCTTATATTACCGAAATGCATTTGTTAAATACCACATCTGTTATGTGCTCTACATCCATATCTTCCTGTCTTTAATTGCCTTTTAAAATCTTCAGATAGATCAGATTCTTTGAATTTCTCCCAAAGGCTTAAAAAGTCTGATTGGCTTTTTTGCTCGGTGCTTTGGGCCCTGCCCCTTTTTTGGGTCTTATCCTCCTTTGAGGTAAGTCTCCTTCTAAAGCAAACGATGCCTGGTTTGAACCTTTATTTACATATTTACAGACGTATTTTATTACTCGACTGCCAAGGAAGGGTTATGTTTTTCGCGCGATCTTGTATGTTTGTAAATTTCTTTATTAGCTCGTACCTTCCAAAAGGTTGGATAGATTTCGACAACTAAGTTATCATTTTATTCGTCTTAATAACCCAATTGTTCTAAGATTAGCTCCTGGCCTACGTAAAATAGTCTTATTGAAATATTAAGTTTAGTAAGGAAATTAATGGGTTCCGCCTGTTACTATTTACTTAATATTTCATTTAGGCTATTTTACTTAGGCTTTCAGCTCATAATATAGTCTGTTAAACAGAAGTAGAGTTTACTCTGTTTATAGTTTTTTTGTTTTCTTTACTCAATCTTGTTTCGGTCTTTTTAGTGCATTACTTTTAAATTGTCTTTTTTGTAGTCGGGTTTTTGATTTTTTAATTATTTAATTTATTGATTTCACCGAATGACAATATTCCACATTTAAGTGAGCATTTACTGTTTTTAATAATATTGGATTATAAGGGACTACCTAGTGATTATCTATGGTTGGGCCTTTGATATCAACAGATAACCGTTTTCACCAGTTTGAGTTTCCCTTATGAGAGCCCTGGGGTATCGTTTATTGCACATGTTATCTTTGATACATGGTGACTTTCGATTTAAAGTTCCACGTTTAACGATTTCTTGAAGCTCGGGGTCAAATTTGGGATCCGGTATTTCAGCACAAATCATATTGTCGATTTGATCCGGAGTAATACGTTTGTGAAGCCATAAAAGAATATGAATATGTGGAAGACCTCTCTTTTGCTATTCCGTTGAGTACATATAGCATCGCAATTCACCAAATATTTTGCCTTTTGTCAATAAGTTCATAATATTTTTAACCTTTAGCCGAAACACCCTCGAAATTATATCGTGTATATGATGAAATGTTGTCCTTGAAGCAATTGCCCTTTTATGTCGTCCAGGCGAGGATTGGATGTGAAAGTGATAAAAAAATCAGGCCGACCGTAATTCCTAACATGGGTCATAGCGTCCTGTGTTCTTTCGTGCATATACCTAGTGTCCCCCGGTAAAAGATGATGGAAAGACAATCTATTGTCCTAGTTGGTTGGCTTCTGCGTCTTGTCGTCCAATAGGATCTTTTAAATGGATGTAACTATCAGCACGTAATTTGAATTGATTATTTTTGATATAATTCTTGTTTTTTTTTGGGAAAAAAAATAAAAAAAGGGGGGGTTTTTTAAATTTGTTTGTCGTCAATTAGAACTTATCTCTGTTTCTATTTTGGCGTATTCATCCACCTAATATTAACTAAAAAGGGCACGATAGTTGACTAAATAGTTATCTTCTCCTTCTTTAATCATTATTCAATGATATTAGAGACAGTTTTATTAAGCGGCAACTTAGTTGTAGGATCGCGTTGTGGAATGTTGATTGAATACCTATCATTCCTCTAGAAAAAACCCCTCCATCCCTCATAGAAAAAACTACAAAACATCTATGGATACTGTAGCGCATCATATGCTCGATGTATCTCACTAATACGCTGAAGTGAATTACTTCGGCTCTCGAAGACGATGTCCCTTCCATCAAATTGTTGATCCACTAACGCTAAAGCCACTTAATTTGTAGTTGGTGCATTGTACCTACCTCTATGTTTTTCTGGTGGTTTTTATCAGCATGTATGACAACTTTGTATGATTTTGAAAGAGGGGCTTTACCAATGGCACTTTTCAGATCTTTTATATACGGGTTCACTTGATGCAGCATATTCTGCAATCGTTTGATTAAATTTGGCTTTAAGTTAGGGAATTTAGAACATCGAATCTTTGCTTCTCGATCATTTTCACCTACAAAAATATTTGAAGGTACTGAGCGTATGTTCGGCCTCTGTGTCATGATCTGGGTGTAGATTATTGATCAAACTAAAGAGTGGTTCAGGCAGTTGTTTCAACCGATTAGGTTGCACATTTCCAGCGCTGCAACATATACCAGGTGTCTCATCCTTCCATTTCAGCGCATTGCAACCCAAGGCTACACTGCTGTCAGACCTATGAGCAATATCAGGGTCATACTCCATAGCGGAATGGACCTTGTTTTTCCACAAACGCAGTGTAATGTTCTTCTCTTACCGTGACTGAATCGCTCTGCGCACTTGTGGCAATTTGCAACAGCTTGCCTGTGAACATCGGCATGTTTTTCTGATAAGCGAACACAACTTTACGATTTGAATCTGGGTTGTTCTGCCTATATCTTTCTTGTGCACTTTTTATTTGAGTGTGTTGTGTATGTTTGTCGAGATTTACTAATTACACATGAAAAATGTGTAATTAGTAAATCTCGACAAACATACATCCTTCCATCCTTCTATCCATGTTGGTTTCAAACCATAATCGATGCCATTTTCGTAATTAACGTTCCAAAAAAACCATAAAACGACACCCATATTGATATTTCAACTAACTACATCGCACCCCCACAGGGGATGATGGTAGGTATTACCCGTGTGCTACGTTGGATTTTGAAATAGTTGTTGTTTTCGTAATCAGCGACTCGATAAACCATAAAAACGATAGCCATGTTGATTTTCAGAAATTGTCACACCTTTTTCACCTTTTAGAAGTTGATTTCTGAAAGAGCCTGAAACAGTTGTTTACTCATTTGTTGATAGGAGTACTCCTGTGAAGTTTCGAATATATTGATAGATGAGTCAGTCAGGTTTTTATATATCTCTTAATATATATAAAATACGTGTCACGTTGTTTATCCGCGGTGGACGCCTGAACTACTTAACCGATTTTAATCAAATTTGTGCATCGTGTGCAGTTTAGTCCAACTTGAGAGATAGGATAGTTTTTTTGCCCATTAGTGACCCACAATTTTTTTTTTGCGAATTTAAGGATTTTTAATAGGACATGACAAAGGGTCGTCGAAAAGGGCAGAACAACGTCTGCCTGCAAGCTAGTATATATATATATATATATATATATATATATATATATATATATATATATATATATTATATATATAGGACTTATATAGATAAGTCCTTATAAATGTAAAAATGTCTATAGTTTTACTGCGTGAGTTGGAAAGGTAGTTTATAAAATATATGCCCAAATACTCAAACGCTATTCAATTTCAAGACGCCGTTAAGTCTCGTGCTGTCTCTGTTACTTTAAGTCAATGCGGCTGTTACTCCACCTCTGATTATATACCTGTCTAATCAAAGTACTCCACGAGACTTACGACATCTTAAAATTTAGTAGTGTTTGAGTATTTGGCAATTAACCAATTAGGCCCAAAGTAATAAAATTTCAAAGCATTCAAATTACTAAGAAATACACGTAATTTAGTGTACAAGTAGTAGGATATTGAAAGTCAGTATAATTACAGAATGATTACTACGTTTGGTCTGGTGGTGGTACACGTGGTCGCTGATCATGAGGTCTTCGGCTCGATCCGGGTCACGCCGTAATCAGTTATTGGGTTTTCTGGAAAAATTTTAATCTTATAGAAATTCCAGGTAGCAGCCCGGAGTGGGTCGTAGGTCTAGACTGTGAGAGTGAGGGAATAGAGAGTGCCTGTGTTTACACAAACACTTTGCTGCATTTATAATGCAGTGATTTGTTACTATAATCTTATAAAAAATATGTTAAATTAGAGACACTTTTCCCTCTTCAAAATACATTTAGTGTCAAGAACTGGAAGTACAAGTATTTCCTGTAGGCTGTGCGGGCGTGCGGCCAACGTTTTTGTCCAGACATATGCGGCGATACCTTTGTAATTGATGTCCACATCACATGAGAACCTTCTAGTGAGCTATATCTTACTTACTACAAACTTGACAAAACATCAATAATATAACACTTTATCACCTTTTTATAAGGATCATATTTATGTGTCAGTTATCTCTGTAAACTTGGTACATACAAGTAGGCGTCTTTGAATTAGGAAATTATAAGAACATTTCAAAAATCTCGCAGATTATAAGGATACAAGTAGAGGCTTCTTTTATTTTTTAATTCTTTTTTTATAAAAATGAATAGAAAGCTCACAGTCCACCTGACGGCAAGTGGTCATTGCAGCCCATGCACGCCTGCAGCCAAACTAAAACCAAGACAAATGCGTCGTCACCTCTGCACAGAGAGTCTAAATTCAACGAGGCTCGTTCAGATGCTGCAAACCAATTTTCGATCGGACACTCCGTTACAAAGTTATGAGGTGTTTACATACATGCAAACATATGGACATCATCGCAAAAATAGTCAGAATAGCTTCTTTGGACCTCCTAACATCGAGAACTCGATTTCAAAAACCGGTGTGAAAACAATAACTTCCCGATTATTTGTAAGTAATTGTTTTCACAGCGGGAAGAAAATAAGAAAAAACATTATGGATATATTATATTCTTGATGGAAGTGTTACAGGGAGCCGCTAGCTGTGGGCGTGTAGTGACCGTATTTAGGCGTCGCAATGCGATAAAGAGCGGGCGGCGCAATTAAAAGCAATTACGTCGTTTGATGTCACCGACACGCCGCAATCTCACATTGCACTTTAATGTTTCAGCAAAAGAGATATAACCGGTTTTCAAAGAGTCTTATATTACATGACTGTCATTACAGTACTTATTTTTTACAACATTCAAAAAAGGAAATTAATGATTGAAACATTCTATATGTATCAGGGATATGATACCAGTGGAAGACTTAATGATTTCTTAATTTTACGCGAACAATAATAATAATGTCCTCCAGACCGAATTTCAGTCACGGCTGCCAGTCTAGACGGAGACTATCTATCTGCTCAGGACAGGATTTTAGTGCCAAGTGCATACAGCGCAGGCACACCTCTTTACTCCCTCTCCCGCATAGTTCAATGGGGGGATAAACTATCACGATCGGAGACAGAGAGATCAGGCGCAGGAACTCTCTCCGTCCGGCTTTATGTGCTTTCCGAGACTCCTGGCTGCTACTGAGAACTTATTGACAGAAAAAGCCAATAACTAAATTTAGCCCGACCCGATATTCGAACTTAAGACCTCATGATCAGTAACTGCATTTTACAACTGCAATATGGTATATATTGTACTTTGTATTTAATTTCGAAAGTCTTGCTTAGGTTTTTAAAAAACTGTAAGCTTGTCTTTATTTCGGGTAACACGATTGAAACGCAGATCACTTTGTTAATACTTTAATACTAGTTTGCATTTAAATACTACGCTCATAATATTTTTAGAAAAACCACTTTTACTGACGCTCTTCCACCGACTAACAATATTTCTTTTTTCCTTTCCAGCCATTCATTTATCCCCTACGTTAACCAGTGTTGCCAATATCGTTTTTCAAAAAATTACAAAAACTCCTTGATTAATTTAACAGGACCTTACAAAACACATATCATTTCATTATGAAAAATAATTACAAGTAAGTAATTCAGTGCGATACTGATTCCTTTAGCTAGTTGATTACAATACTACGATGAGGACTATAATGAATATAATACTAAATGCAACGGCTTTTATAGGGCGGTCAAAACAAATAAGTTACATTTTTAAAATCCAGCACTAATTGTGGAGTATGCTTTGTACAAGTTTAGGCGAAGAAAAGGTTACGGAGACATTTCAGACATTCTCTAAAAATATCATCGTAGGTATAATAAAGAGGGGAGACGGCAAACGCTAGCATTAGAATAATTTGCCAGTTTCTCTCTTTACATTAGATTATAATGTGGATGTTTTCAAGAACCGTGCAGTAGCGGTGTAAGCATATCCAACTCATATTTTCCCACGGGAGTTGTACGCGGCGAGGGAGAAAAACAAAGCAGGAGACGGACAGCGGCATCTTCATGGTAACAACTCGAAATACAAAACTGCGGCTGCCCACCCGCCTTGTGGGGTAATCTTTGTAGGAGCCCTATATGCAACTTAGACTTTAGGATAGGCCCTAATGGTAAAAGCTACCTACACCGTAATGAATAAAATTTGTAATCGTAATTAAGGAAAGCAGAACGCATTCATAGTTTCGTATTTAAATACAACTTAATTGAGGGATTAACGACGCTACATTTATCCATCTTAGATAAATGAGCCTGATAGACTGGTCGCCGTATCAGTCGCAATAAACAATGCTGACAGATATACAGCATCCTTGGTACGGTCGGCTAAAGGCTCATAAAGCTTTCAGTGAGGTCGTAACGAACACACTTGAGAACAACTGGTGTTCTTTGTCATATTGCACTTATGTGTGCTATAGGTGTGAAGGATCTCCCCATATGAATTGAATTAGAATGACTTCTATTAAGTTTGGAAGGGGGGGGGGTATTAAATAATAATTAATTTTTTTTTAATTTTTGTCTGTCTGTTCGGGCTTATCTTCGAAATGCCTGAACTGATTGTAATGAAACTTTACGAACAGATAGAACGCAGTATTGGGCGAGATCAAGGCTATATTATAACTGTAAAACTTTGAGATTTAAGAAATAAGAAAATAAAACAATAGATACTGCCCAGACAAAGCCGGGTTGGATCGCTAATTGTTTATGCGATACAAAATATTGAGTACCCAGTGTACTTCTTACTTAAGTGATTAATATCATTTTCATCCAAATATCTAAACATATATTAATGAAAATGAGATCAAATTCCTTTGCCTACCAATTTAAAAGTGTATTCTCATCACTGCCTGCAATTAATCGTGTCGGGGTTCTTGTAGTTGCCATTTACTGCTCACTTATTGACAAGGAAACTCTCGACGAATTAATAAGTGCGTCGTTATCGCAAATTCGCCACTTGGTTTTAATTAATCACCCCTTTTTAAAGTAAAACATGTCTTTGTGCTCCAAAGTTTGGTTGCAACTGATTCTTGAATGCTGCGGTTGAACGGGTTTATTTTAATTAATCACATGGGATGAATTGTAATTTAAGTGTTTTTGTACTATTGCAGTTAATTACGAAAACACCGTTGGTTGTTGGAACTTAACAAAAATTATAAATTACTTGTTAATTACTTGCGATTACAAAAAAGTAAACTAAATTTTTAAATCCTTTCCTATATAGCAACACAAAACACGTAAATGGCTTTTAATTGCATGTCCAATATCAAGGCTAGAGACTTAGGATTTTAGCCTTGATATTGGACATACAATACATATAATCCACCGTTAGTGTTAACTCTCTTCCCTCTTTATTATACCTCCAATGATATTTTTACAGAATGTCTGAACGTCTTCGTAACTTTTCTTCACTTCAACTTGTACGCAAAAACACTCCCCTTTTAAATGTAACTTATTTGATTTTCTATTGAAAACTCAACAAGCTTTTTGTTGTTTTGAATAAAACTATTATTTACGGATTTTATCGCGTTTAATTACTTTAATTTATTTTTATTATTATCCCGACGTTTCGGGTGCTTTACAGCGCCCATGGTCACGGGGGGGACTGAGATGTTTGACGTCCCAATGTCATAGTTAGTCCGGCTACCTTCAGTTTTTTAATATTAATTTTTGATAGATAGATAGATAGATAGATAATTCTTTATTGTACACCAAATCAATACATAAACGAAAGAAGAAGAAAAAAAAATAGTGTCACAATGGGCGGTCTTATCGCTAAAAGCGATTTCTTCCAGACAACCTTTGGATGGACAGGATCGCAAAAAATAGTAAATTGTGTGGTTTGGTGATGCAGAAACAATATTTATAAAAATATCCTTATTTTATATAATATAATTAGAAATAAACAACAAATAAATACAAAAAAAATACGAATGTATACTACATATATAAATGGCACGAACTCAAAGATTAAGATAGTGACTGTGTACAAGTTTCTGAAAAACAGGTAAAGACTGGGCGCGTCTCACTGACAGAGGTAGGGCATTCCATAGACGGACTGCTTGGATACTAAATGACTTGTCCATAAATTTACTATTATGGGCAGGCATTTGTAAGATTCTCTGATGATCTCAAAACTTTCGAATGGGAATAGTGAAGGAATTCAAAACGATCCTTAAGATAAGAAGGATAGGAAGGATTAAAGAGAACATTGTAAAGAAGTGACAGAATATGAGCATTCCGGCGAAGACGGATAGGAAGCCACTTGAGCTTATTACGAAAACAAGATACGTGATCATATTTGCGCAAACCAAATATGAATCTTATACAAAAGTTTTGAAGACGCTCAAGTTTATCAAGTTGCTTCTCATTGAGATCGAGATAGCTGACATCTGCATAGTCCACAATTGGGAGAAGAAGAGATTGAGCAAGCGCAATTTTAGTGGCAGTAGGTAGAAAATTCCTTAATCTGTTCAACGATCGGGCAGCTGCAAAGAGTTTACGACTAACCTCCTGTATTTGAGGACCCCATGATAGGTTACTGTCAATATAAATTCCCAAGTCCTTGACTTTTTTCACTCACAGGAATAAAATTTCCATTAAAAACAACTTGAGGTGCTTGAGATATGTTAGATTTTCCAATCATATACGAACTTCCGATGATAATTACCTGAGTCTTTAGGGGGTTAATCTTCAAGCCATATGTTTTTGCCCAATCTGATATTTGCTCAAGATCACTGTTTATGTTGCTAATAGCTACATCTACTTCACTAGGAGAAACATGAGTATATATTTGAAGATCATCTGCGTAAAGGTGGTAGGACGAAGTAATCTTAGTGGCTATAGAATTAATAAAAATTGAGAAAAGTAAGGGAGATAATACGCCACCCTGCGGGATGCCAGCAATGGTATCACACCAAGAAGAAAATGTGTCATCAGTGCGAATACGTTGCCGGCGCCCAGACAGGTAACTTCGAAACCAATCAATCACTGTTGGAGATATGTTAAGAGAGCTAAGTATACCCAGTAAAATTTCAAAATCAACTGAATTAAAGGCATTGCTAAAATCTAACAGAGAAAGGATAGTTAACTTGCCATTTTCCATTGCAGATCTAATATCTTCCGTAATATTGACTAAGGCTGTAGCAGTACTATGCCCAGGGCGAAAACCGGATTGTAGAGGATTTAGAAGGGAATGATTGTGGAGGAAAGCATTGAGCTGATTATATATCAAGCGTTCGAAAACTTTGGACAGGAATGGCAAAATAGATATAGGACGATATTCCGAAAAAGATGTAGGGTTAGGTTTTTTAGGCAACGGTATGATGTGAGCGTCTTTCCAAGTTGTTGGAAAAACACCACTAGAAATCGAGGAGTTTAGGATATGGCAAAGTATTGGGATGATTATGTCAAGAATCGGAAGGATCATATTACGGCTGATACAATCACTGCCGATTGCATTCGAAGTAATGGATAGAGTACTCTTCTTAACATCACAAGCAGTAAATTGATTTAGGACAAAAGATGGATGATCAGGAGTTGGAAGCGATGAAAGAAAATTTAATGTGTTAAATTTTGTAGTCCCATTTAAGTTGGACGAGGATGAGAAGAACTGATTTAGTAAATCAATATTTAAATCTTTAGAGAGTACATTATTACGAGACTTTCCAACCCCCATTGATCTAAGAAAACTCCAGACTTTAGCCGCATCACCAATTTGTACTGATTTATGGATATAGTGGCGTTGAGCATCCCTACATACCCTATTGCAGTGATTTCGAATAGTGACATATTTTTCCCAGTTTATAGATGTAGGCCTACATTTATATTTTGTCTTGGCTGCAGCTTTTTTATTTAAAATGGATTTTATTTCATCAGTCAGCCATGGTGAAGGGCGATGTCTCATTTTAATTACGCGAACTGGTGCATGTTTATCATAGAGACAGGTGAGGTAAGTCGTAAATATTGCAACTTTATCGTCAACTGATTCTGCATTTAAAACGGCTGACCAATCAATGTTGGAAGCATCTTCGCAAAGATTTTGTATATTCATACCACCAAAACTGCGTTGCAGAAGAAACTTAGACTTAATTTTTGGTCCGATTTACGCAAAACGAGCTTATAGTATCATGAAGTCTTGCAGTGGTATGCTTGGGTTTGGGTTTAATTTTGTTGATTATAGGATCCCAAGCAGATGGTAGCACCCAACCATCTTCTCTATTGAAATTTGGATGTTTTTTAATTTCAATAGCCTCGCGTATCATCCTTGGTAGGAATCGGTGTTCTTTTGCGAGAATTTGTGGTTTATCAAATCTAATGTAATGGTGGGGACGATCTTGAACATGTTCGCAGACTGCAGACTTCCCGGAGCGTCGGTGCTTCACATCAGCTATATGTTCCTTCACACGGGTTTTTATAGATCTCTTTGTTTGACCTATGTAAGAGAGACCACATTCACAATCTAGCTTGTACACACCTGCATCTTGTAGAGGAATATTACATTTGATGGATGGTAAAAATTGACTAATCTTCTTCAGCGGCTTGTAGTATGTCTTAATGGACGCTCGCTTCAAGATGTAGCCAATCTTGTCCGTGACTCCTCCAACATATGGTAGTAGAGCAGGTGCGCGCTCGACTGTTGCCAACTTCACTCGTTCACTGTGACGTAGGCGCGGGACCCGAAGCTTGTTGTCTTGCAATACTTGCTTGACGTGCTGAAGCTCCGCGGCCAGATGTTTTCTGTCACAGATCCCTCGTGCTCTCTGAAACAAAGATTTACCCACGGTAGCTAACTGTGAAGGATGATGGTGAGATTCACCATTTAGATATCGGTTGGTATGGGTCTTTTTCCTATACACAGTGTGACCAATAGTGTTATCAGGATTTCGGATGACTAAAACATCTAGGAAAGCTAAAGAATTATTTGCCTCTAACTCCATTGTGAATTGTATTTTAGAGTTTATGGAGTTAAGGTGGTCTAAAAATGCAGTTACTTTGTCAGATGGTAAAATTGTGAAAGTGTCGTCTACGTACCGCTTGTAGAACCTTGGATTTACAGGAGCAGTAAGAAGGGCTTTCTCCTCAAAGTCCTCCATGAATATGTCGGCGACTATGGGAGACACAGGTGAGCCCATCGCCACACCATCTACTTGCTTGTGGAACTCCTCCTTCCACAATAGATAGCCAGATGTGAGGCAATGTTCAAGTAGTATTGCATATTCTTGAGGCATGTTATTTTCTTCTAGCTTCCTAGTTACAATTGAGATGCAGTCCACAATAGGTAGGCATGTAAATAGTGACTGAACATCAAAACTGACCATAGTTTCATTGTTAGCGAGATGTAGGTCTTTTATCTCACTCACAAAATGGTATGAATCCTTTGTGTGTGCTCTGGTATGTCCTCTCAGTGGTGATAGTATTTTTGCTAAGTATTGTGCCAGCTTATAAGTTGGTGAATCGATCTGGCTCACTATGGGACGTAGTGGAGCGTTTGGTTTGTGTATCTTCGGTAACCCATACAACCTCGGTGGTTTGGCACATGATGGTATTAGCGAATTCACGTCGAGATTTAATTTTTCGGAGTATTTCTTTATTAAATCGCTAGTTGTTTTAAGCGTGTTAGTTGTAGGGTCTGTTTTGACCTTTTTATATGTACTTTCATCCGATAAAAGTTGTTGTATTTTAAAATTATATTCCGACGTGTCCATTACTACCGTAGCATTTCCTTTATCCGCGCGGAGAATCGTGAGTTCTGGTCTGTTCCGTAAGTTATTTAGCGCTGTAAATTCGTCTTTGGGAAGGTTTGGTTTCGGCACTGAACTGCGACGTAACAAGGACGAAATATCTTGACGTATGGCCTCCAAATCTTCCTTACCGATATTATTCTTAAATAGACAATCCTCAACACTGCAGATAATTTCTTCGTACGGGATTTTTCGCGGAGTTAATGCGAAGTTCATTCCCTTCGCTAATACTTTCATTGTCGGTTCGTCCAGTGTATGTTTTGACAAATTACAGACAGTGCGTTGTTTATAGTTTGTGTCTATGGTCAACGGTTGTTTATTGTTCTGGCGTTGACTTGGATGTTTGGCATTTGATTTGATCGTTAATTTTTGGTATTTTTCTATTTGTTTATTTTTGCATTCATTGTATTTTGATGTTTCTCGTTTGTTTAAAGTTTCGATGCAATTATTAAAATCAAATGTCGTTAAAATTGTCTTTAGTTCACTGGACAAATTGTCTATGGTGTTGTTTATGAAATGTAAATCGAACCGTTTCTGCGGAATCACTGTCCGTAACAACTTTTTACTTGCCTGATTTAAGATCTACGCTTTCTCGAATGTCCTTCTTTGTTGATATTTTGACACACGTAGGAATGAGATTATGGTCTCTGCATCTCTTCAAGAAATTTAAAGATGTTATATATCTTGAGCGCTTGGTTTTAAGATCTTCTAATCGGCGAATTTTATTTGCTATTACCAGTCCGTACTGGTTCACATAATGATTTCTTAAATTTACGCGAACACTACACATTGAATAAAACTATTATTTACGGATTTTATCGCGTTTAATTACTTTAATTTATTTTTATTATTATCCCGACGTTTCGGGTGCTTTACAGCGCCCATGGTCACGGGGGGACTGAGATGTTTGACGTCCCAATGTCATAGTTAGTCCGGCTACCTTCAGTTTTTTAATATTAATTTTTCGGTCCGATTTACGCAAAACGAGCTTATAGTATCATGAAGTCTTGCAGTGGTATGCTTGGGTTTGGGTTTAATTTTGTTGATTATAGGATCCCAAGCAGATGGTAGCACCCAACCATCTTCTCTATTGAAATTTGGATGTTTTTTAATTTCAATAGCCTCGCGTATCATCCTTGGTAGGAATCGGTGTTCTTTTGCGAGAATTTGTGGTTTATCAAATCTAATGTAATGGTGGGGACGATCTTGAACATGTTCGCAGACTGCAGACTTCCCGGAGCGTCGGTGCTTCACATCAGCTATATGTTCCTTCATACGGGTTTTTATAGATCTCTTTGTTTGACCTATGTAAGAGAGACCACATTCACAATCTTTTTGTTGTTATTTAATTTATTTTTTAAGAAACAGCCTTTTCACCCATACAAAAACTTCAATTACAATAAAAATATTTCCGTATGTATCTTTTACGAATAAACAACGAAGACGTTGCATCTCAGAAAAATCGAGGCCTTGCATGTGAATACTGATAGCAAAAACTAATTCTAGGTAACCACCGCGACCAGGGAGAGCACTTTGCCCAGGCTGGGCTGGTTCAGAGAAGGCTCACGTTGGCGCGCATAGCTCACGTGGGGTAATTACGTGCTCCGTATCCGGCGGTGTTAACAAGTGACTCCATGATGGTTAAAATAAAAATGGTATATATTATAGTATCATTAAAAATGTGTCGGTTGATTACCCTAAAAGATAATCTTCACGGATTTAATTAAAAAGGCGTGGGTTAAAAAAAAGGATATAGGATACGATTTTTGCTCCAGAATTAGCCCGGTAAGAAAAGGATGGAGAATGTAAAATATGCGCAACAACGTGTTAAATTCTCCGTCCCTTTCTTATTAGACTTACTCTACTGCAGCAAATTCGAAAACAAAAGCTCGACTCTTAATAAAAATTACTTTTAAATTAAAATTATCGCTTACTGTTTTAATGCAACCGAATGTCAAGAAATAATTTTAGGTTTATTTAATTCATAATTGAAATTGGATTTTTAAGGAAATATACCATTGCTATTGTTACGAGCTTGAGGTTTGTGACAATAAAAATTGCCGATAGAATTACCTAAATTAACACTTTAATTCACTTTACACTAATTAAAGTTAAAAACACTAATAATTAATCACACTGATTCACTTTATTCCGCTCCGAAACTTCGCTTGTCTCGCCAACTTCAATACTTCCCCGATCGCGTATTGCAGCGCCTTTATATAGGGCTCTAGTAAGTACGCGTGTCAACCGACCAAGCGCAGAAAGATCGAGTGTAGAGCTTCTAGAAAGTTTAGTTCTTCAATTTGATACTAGATGGCGCTGTCGGTTAAAAAATTTGTCATGTCATTTTCTGGAAAGCTCTCTCCTCGCTCTGTTACCCGACACTAGATGGCGCTAGTGCCATGAGATGAGATGTCAACTTAGCCGCGCAACACTATTAACTGCTGAGCCTCTCGTTCATAAGGCTAAGTTAAAAATGCTTCCGCTAAGAGGTGTTTACGGCAGGTCGAATGGCGGATGCCAGGCCGGTCATATAGTATTGCTGTTATGTCTATAATATAAAAATCAATAGTCTCGCTAAAACTCAAAACGGCTCGAGCGATTTTGATGAAAATTTTAGTGTGCGTTTGTATGTCCCTGGTCCCTGGATGGTTTACAACTGAACCCGGTAGGTGGCGCTGTTGTTGCAGATCCAGAAATCACACGTGCGAATCCGGGGCGGAGCGCTGGTATTAGATAACTAGTCAGTAAATTATGTATGTGTGATGTTTACATATATACCTAATTTATTGACTACAAGCGTAATGTAAGTTTTATATTTTATAGGCGTCATTAAAATTATGAGAAGGTTTTTAATTTGAGTTTGCATTTTTTATATATGTGAATCATTTAATGGTTTTTAATTAAATAGGTTTACTAAAGGGGCGTTTCGTACAAATTTCTAGAGTAAACCCACTAAGAGTGAAATAATAGGGAATGAAATTTTAATATAACTATGGCAATATCCTAATTTGAATTTGTGATATTCCTAAGTCCACTTAATGCGGTCAAAAATTTTACTTTCAATAAAAATTAAAATCCGATCCCAAGCCACTAAAATAATAAAATAATTTGCACCAGCCTCTAAATAGGGCCTTTAATTATTCTGTAACATCTGTAACATCGCACAGTTTATTGCACCAGATGCCTCGTTTAGTGGTGAAACATATCTCGTACTATAGAGACATGATCGCGGAGAACTTTTTGGCCAAAAACCAAAAGGTTTTTTGTGCGTTCATGGACTTGGAAAGGGCCTATGACAGAGTGGATAGGGATGTGCTATGGCAAACACTGAACTCATTTGGGTTGAGCGCTGGCTTGATACAGGCATTGGAGTCTCTTTATAGGGACTCTAGTGCTTGTGTTAGGATCAACGGGGTCTACTCGGAATGGTTTGACATCCATAAAGGTGTCAGTCAGTGTATAAAGGTGGCAGTCCCACCTATTTATGGACAGTTGTTTGCAAAATTTGAAAGTTGAAGAATGCGGATTAAGAATGGGTGAGTTAACCGTCAAATGCCTTTTGTACGCCGATGATTAAGTTATTCTTGCGTCGTCGGCGGCCGAGTTGCAAATGATGGTTACATTAATGAACAGATCATTAAAAGAAAGGGGTATGAAAGTAAACGCAAGTAAGACGAAGGTTATGGTTTTTGAAAGAGAAGAAAGTAAAACGATTTGTGAAATAAGAATAGAAGGGGAGTTGATCGAGCAAGTAGATGTGTTTGTATATTTGGGCTGCGTATTTAGCAGGGATGGGAGATATGATAAGGATATAGAACGACGAGTGAATGCGGGAAATAGAGTAAATGGGGCCCTGCACTCTATTGTGAAGAGTCAAAATGTGTCGAAAAAGGCACGTAGGGCAATTCACAATGCTGTGTTGGTCCCTACTTTAACGTATGGTAGTGAAAGGTGGGTGTGGCAGAAGAAGCACGAGATTAGAATGAACGCAGTAGAAATGCGGTCGTTAAGGAGTATGTTAGGGCTGAATCTGAAGGACAGGGTAAGAAATTGTGTAATAAGAGAAGAGTGTGGTTTGCAAGATAATGTTGTGACCAGGAGTAAGAAAGGATTGCTTCGGTGGTTTGGTCATGTTGAAAGAATGAATGAGAAAAGAGTGACAAAGAAAATTTATGTTGCAGAAGTGAATGGCAGAGTCGGAAAGGGACGTCCTAGGCGAAAATGTATCGACCAAATTGGCGATTTATTGTAAAAGGGGCCAAATTAGGAGGCCCTTAACCGACGAGCATGTATGCGTAGGTGTATGGATGTGAAGGAGGCGAGAGAGGTGTGTCAGGATCGTACCAAATGGAAGTCTGTAGTCTCTGCCTACCCCTCTGGGTGACAGGCGTGGGTGTTTATGTTTACAATAATTAAATACACATTTTATACAATTATTAGCCCAAGTGTATGCGCAAGCACAGGTGCACTCTCTATTCCTTCACTCTCATAATCCAACGGGACGGTAAACCGACACGACCGGAGAGAGATCAGGCGCAGGACCAACGGCTTTACGTGCTTTCCGAGGCACGGGGGTGAGCCACCGCCAACTTCCTGACTCCGGGCAGCTACTGAGAATTTCTTGACAGAAAAACACAATATTTTTTTTTTCAAAGATATAGTATAATAACAATATAAATAAGTTACTTAGCTGATGAGCCCTTCCGTTCTCGCAAAACTTTACAAACTAGAAGTTACCTTACCTACCTTTTCACTTGTTCACTTGTTGGCGGTTACAAAAACCTAACTGATCTATTCATTATAGCGGACTTTTATATAATCGGATGATATTTAACATTAACCAAAGATTGAATATTCTTATTCTATATAATAATGTTGCGCGAATAAGTCGACGTCATGTATCCAGCACAAGCGCCATCTAATGTCAGGGACGAGAGCGAGGGGAGCTTTCCAGAAAATGACATCACTAATCTTTCAACCGACAGCGCCATTTAGTCTCGGAACGAAGAACTAAGTTTCTAGAAGTTGACACTCGACCTCTCGGCCCCTTGCGCGTGTTTAGTTGAATATTCTGGATGTTTCGGTGCTAATTTGTATTTATAGCCGTTGCAAGATGCGATCGGGGAAGTATTGAATTCGGCGAGACAAGCGAAGCTTCGGAGCGGAATAAAGTGAATTAGTGTGCTTAATTATTAGTGTTCTGTTTTAATTAGTGTAAAGTGAATTAAAGAGTTAATTTTGGTAATTCAATCGGCAGTTTTTATTGTCACGAACCTCAAGCTCGTAACAATAATATAAATATTGCATCATAAATCATAAAGTAACTTTTAATCAATATTTCAACAAATAATAACTGATAATCCTATACCTTTAAACGAGCAATTCTTGTATATATGTATATATATAATCGGAATCTCGGAAACGGCTCAAACGATTTTCATAAAATTTTGTGTCCAGGGAGTTTCGGGGTCAATAAATCGATCTAGCTAGGATTTATTTTTAGAAAATGTCTTTTTGTCCGTGTTTTCGGGCAATGAAAAACTGCTACAATATAAGAAGGTAAATTTTGACGTTATGTTAATAATGGTATTAGCTCATAGATATGGGGGAATAATTCGCGTCCTGTCTTCGGTCCGACTTTTTTTTCCTTTTTTTTTAAAGATCCCTTCTTTTGTGAGATAATCTATTATTTCGAGCCTTTTTTAAAGTATTTTTTAAAAATACGAAAATTTTAATTAAACTAATTGCATATTTTTTAAAATTAAAACCGAGCAAAGCTCGGTTATCCAGGTACTAAATGCTTATACACATTCTATAACATTAATTTTAGATTCGCCTCCAACTGACAAGTTTCACAAGCTTGCGGTGTCAGTTGTTATTATTTGTCATTTATTTATTCTTATTAAATTTTATATAAATTTAATAAATGACGGTTATTATTTAAGTAGTCAGCACTAAATTATTTGATAAGCTAGTGAACCTAGAACCGTAAGCAGATGACATGATATAAAGTTAATATATATCGTTAGAACTAATAATACAGTCATGCTGCAGCTATATCATGGTTGTAGTACGAATGGGTCGGCTCGACCGGGGAGGGACCACGCTTTCACAAAATAGCAGCTTAATACTGCTGTGTTTTGTATGGTGAGTGTCGGTATCCGGAGGCACTTTTTACTGGAAACGAGGCATTCCATCTTAGTCCTCAGGGGTGACAACGCATCTGCGTTTTGATTCTTAATCGAGGATAAATGTAGATGTCTATATAGGCCACAGCATCCATTTACCATCAGGTGGACTGTATGCTCGTTTGTTACCCTTATTCTATTAAAAATCTAGTTTTGAGGGTCTAGGTCTAGGTTTTGAGGGGAATCTAGGTAGTGAAATAAAATGTATCAACCACCTTACAAACTAGTTTTTAAATTAACTAGCCACTTTATTGTCTGTAATAATCTAACACACGCAATTAAGGGAGAGCGGGAGGTGCTCTTCAAAGTAGGAAAGGCATAATTTTATTTTATTACGTTGATATTAGCTAATTACCGTTACTGCGCTCCCACACCGTCCACTACTGAGCATAGGCCTCCCTCATAGATTTCCCCACAGAGGGATATTTGCCATAGTTGCCACGCATGGCGAGCTGGTTGGCAACCGCAGTTGTTTTAGTCGTTATAAAAAATACGCTGCTGCCCTGCTCCTGATTTGTTTCCCTCTATCGCCTCTTACGACACCAGCGGGATGGTATGGGATAGTACACCACCATTACACGGTCACTTAGCTGATTAATTACTTTTTAACATCTCTAACACGTTCAAACCTCAACTCTTTATCGACAGCATCGAACGACGTTTGTACTGAACTGAGCCCCTTTAAACATTTATGGTTTTAAAACATTTATATTTTTTGTAACTTATTTGGAAAAGTCTCACAAAAACAAAACACATATGGCACCCAGTGGCACACGTGCCACTTCTGAAGGAAACCATTAGATTTAGTTCCAGCTGGTACATTTTAGTTCTCTAGCATATCATAAGTGATTAGGTACAGCTGCTGGCACCACGCCACGGATTATTTATTATCGTATCCAGGTATCCAGACTTATGATAACTGCAATCAGAATGTACGTTAAATGACATATAGGTATTTAGTTTAGTTTATTGATTGTAAAATAAAGTCGTGCTTTCTAAGATTCGTTTAGAAGTGTAAATATAATTTTAGTAAGTTTTCATTGTTGTCATTGTGTTCTGTATACTTAGAAATACAAAATTGACATTTTTAATTACAACTTTAGTTGCCACATATTAGCATTAGTAAAGGACATATTGTATATCGTATGTTACACTTGGGTATTTTTTTAAATAATGTGAGTTTTATTTTGTTTTTTAGGTTTAATTTATTTTGCTTAATGCTTAATACTATTAGTGAGTGACTTAATTTACAGTAAAAAAGAGGACACTAGCACATTGGGTTAAACTTGTAAGGATAAAGATAACGTCCCAAGTAATAAATAAAAAGAAGTAATTTATAATTAACAAATTGCTAACCAAATGCTGCATACAAAAAGCAGTATTTAACTTTTTGTAGCTAACCAGCTACAACTATTTAAAGCATTTGGTTAGCTTTTAAAAATTATGTTTGCATAAAAAAGAGCATACAATAATATTTGCAAAGCTATAAGCGCGGAGGGAGCCCTTGCCTGCTTGGGTGCTGCCTGCGATTTACTACGCAAGGGCGAAGGGGCTGCACTTCCCGCAGCGTAGCACCGAATCTGTTGCAGAAGTAACTTCAGGTCAATATTTCTGTATAAAAATGAGGTTATTATTTACAATTTTTTTATTAAAATTTCAATATTCATGAGCCTTTACACAACGCACACGAGGACGCTATAACGCCATGTTCGTCTAGCGAATGTACACAAACTGCTGCTTCTCATACCGCGTGGTATATATACTATCTATTCTGTGCTGTAACTGGATAATCATTCATTAATTACAGACTCAACTTTGTCTCTTAAGCCTTCCTATTATACTAGCTCATAATAATATCCTCTATATTTGGTACAGTTGTTACTGCCAGACTGGTCAGCAACCGCAGTATTTATTATTCTGGGTTGTTATCAGGAAGATTCTGTTGCCGATCTCCTGTTTCATTCAGTTCTGTTGTCCTGCTCCCACGTTAAGTACTCTTATCTAAGGGAGACAAACGTGCGTACTCTCCAGATGGTCAGTGAATACTGCAGGCCATTTATATCTTTCTTTGATTAAGAAGCAAAATGCAGATGCGTTGTCATTACCAAGGATTAATATGGTCAGAAATGGAAGTATGCGTCCTTTTTCAGTAAAAAGGGTCTGTGATTTTCTACACTCGTTATGCGAAACATAGCATTAAGCTTCTATTTTATGATGGTATTTTGTGAGAGCGTGGTCATTCCTCGGCCGAGCCGACCCATTAGTTCTACAACCGCAATATACGAATAGCTGCATCGTGGCTCTAACGCATTGCTATGATGTGTCTATAAATCAATCGTTGAACCGTCACATGTCAACCCATAAGAGGTAGCAAGTGATCTATAAACGACGTTTAAGTGCCCATTTAGGTCTTAATCATGCTACTGCAAAGGAAGTAGAAAACCATAAAAATTGTTTTGTAAAAAAATTTTGAAATCAGAGTCTATAGTCACGGAATCCGACTTTTTAAACATATTTTTTTAAACATTAGTGAGTAATGATCACAAAGTCTACCTAATGGTAAGTGGGTGCCTAGACTCACAGAAGTATCTGTTCTCGGAAAAATTGTATGCGAAGTCACCTTTGAGGACTGCAATGGAGGACCAGCCCTACATTGTGGAAAGGGTCTTTGGTTCTCGCTACGAACGCAAAACCAAAATAAACTAAACACAGCAGTATTATGCTGTTATTCTGTGAAAATGTGGTCCTCTATAGGTGGTGTTCATAGTCGAACTATTTGAGTTGCAGCTATAATACAGTTAGTTGCAGCGTAGAAATATCACCTGCTTAGACATCTTAACCTCACAGCATATTTAGATCTATAAAATATAAATTACTTTTTAAACGACGCAAACATCACCTACAATAAAAATAAAATATATTTAACCACTGGCCGAGTGGCAGTGGTAATAATCATGGACCGTAAATCAAAGTCAGATTGCGATCTAAGATGGCGTTAAAAATGGCGCCAAGCGCAATAGTGTCAGGCGCCATGTTGATTGCGCGCGAACAATATCTATTTTATAAGTCTTGAAGTCGTGCACGCGCCACATATTGTTGCCGCTGGGTGAATGCTGGTAGGTCATAATGTTACATAAAATCACGTAGAAAAGTAATTAATCCTTTTTAACGTTTAACGAATTACTCGCTGTAGTGTGTTAATCTTTTTAATTTGTAAAGTCATAACTAAGAATGACTTTATGAGTTTATGTTATTTTCTATACAAGTAAGATTGACAAGCGAGTTACTTGGTCCATCTAATGGTAATTTTATGCTGTGGCCACCTACGATAAGATTAAGAATCAAAGTACAGAAGCGTTGGCACTCCTGAAGACTAAGATGGTTATTACACAAAAGGGTCTCTGGATCTTGTCACTCTTACTTATATAAGTACGAAAGACTTTATTATATTCGATGTGATTTATGCAACGCGACAATTTATCTAAGTAACGGCTGATTTTTCAATCATAAGACAAAATTTATTCATAAGATTTGATGACTCCGTGGCGCAATGGCTTAGCAATAACACAAGAGTAGACAAACGGAATGTCTACTCATGTGGCAATAAGTTGCAGCCTTGAACGAATTAACCACTGGACGCGACATAAAACACAAATGTATGAAAACTCGTTCAACCAAGTGGAGAATAACGCAAACAAAGATTTTATTACATTAATATAAACACAGATACGAAATTCGTAGAAGTCCACTCTATTTCTAGTGCTTGATTGTAGTTGATAAAATATATCGATGAACGAATGAGAAAGAAAAGGTGTATCGTAAATAAGCTGTAAGACAAAAGAAATAAAGGGATAATGAAGGTGAGGTAAGCTTCCGGTATTTAAATTTTAATTAAAATAAAAGAAGCAGAACATTGATATGGACTTTTTATTCAATTATAGATATGATAAACGTCAAATTTTTTGAAAAGTTTAAATTATTTAAATAGGTTTACTGACTTTTATTATGTAGCATCTTTCTGAAAATGTGTTTCTTCGAATTTGTTTTGTTTGCTTGTTTTCTTATATAAGCAATTCTTATATTTAAACACTTTTCAGCAACGGCTTTCGTTAATTCTTCGACGTGATTCACGTCGTCGTTTTCAAATTTATGGAAATGAATGTCTTCATACAACGGAAGTTGCAGCAATGTTTCTGTTACTTTCGGCAGAAGAAAGTCTGTTATGTAATCTTTTTTAGTCTTTTATTCTGAACACCCTTCCTAAGTTCGAGTTTGCGGTGCTAACAAATAGCTATGGTATCACTTGAGGGAAGTATTAGTTTTCCCTTGTCTTTATGGGCAATGTGACTGTCTTCATTAGTGTCATTTTCTGTTTCTTTGCATAGTATTAAAACAGGCAGTATCGAAATGTACACTGCATATGGCGGTGTTTCGTCGGAATCCAGGTTTCACCTCTACGAACTGCTTCTACCCACTTTCTCTTACGAGAAGGGTCACTGGGAAATCTGAAAATTCGTGTAATTTTTGTATTTAAATATTTTAAGTACAGATACTAATTATAATTTTTGCATTTATAATATTTTAATTTAATTATAAAATTATTATTATAAATTTAATGACATCAGATTGTTGCACACTGTTATAGAAGTATTTTAAGTGTTATTTTATTGTACAAATAAAATCATCATCCTTTCGGTCATATCGTCAAATATCGATATATTTTTCGTTAATATCGATACACTATCCAGCCATTTTGTGATGGTTGTCAGATGTCAACAACACATAGAAATATTGACTATATTCGACCAGGATACGAGTCGGTGCTTGGAAAGTTTGGCGATAAAAGGGTTAATAATGCTGGCAAGCTTATACTGGCTGTATGCAAGGAAAAGGGTCTTCTTGTGACAAACACTATGTTTAATCACAGGAAAATCCATATGTACACTAGAGAAAGAAAGAATGAGAGAAGTATGATTGATTTGTTCCTGGTGGATGACCGACTACGAAAACAGGTGATGGATACACGAGTGTTCAGGGGTGCTGACCTGGGAACGGATCACTATCTAGTAATTACTAGATTTAGGGGTTTGTTCGCGGGTTGGCGCTACCGGACGGCAGTAACAGAACCACAGTCGGACTGTCGCATCCGAAGCTGGAAGCTTCAGGAAGCGGATACTAGGGACAAATATCACACGAGGGTAGCCGAAAAGCTTGACACCATCGATGGCAGGAAAGAATGTGTGGAGAGAACATGGCAGAACCTTAGGGATGGAATGGTAAGTGCAGCGGAAGAAGTATGTGGAACGACAAAAAGAGGTAGTAGTAAAAGAAGAGATGCATGGTGGAATGATGAAGTGAGAGAAGCTGTAAAAAAGAAGAAAAAAGCATGGTTAGACTACTTGGCCTCTAGTAACGATAAGCATATGAGAGAGAAGATGAAAGAAAGATATAAGCTGCAGAAAGTTCATGCGAAAACATTGATTGAGGAAGTACGTGAAAGGTGTAGAAAAGAAGCGGACGAGAGGTTGTCGCACAAATTTAAGGAAAACTCCAAACTCTTCTGGAAAGAGGTTGGATGGTCCCGGAGTGGTGCGACAGCCTTAAGAATGAACAAAGTGCTTTCGAGAACCAATGACGTCCTCTCAAAAAAAATCGGACGTCATGCAGCGATGGAGTGAATTTTATAGAGAAATGTATGCGTATCACGATCTTAGTGAAGGATCCGGGGGTGACGCCATGACTGGCACGCCAGACACGGACCTCGATGACACTGAGGTCATCAGCATGAAAGAGATTGAACGTGCGATTCCAAGTTTGAAATGTGGTAAGGCTGCGGGACTAGACAGAGTTACTGCTGAAATGGTCAAGTACGGTGGGCCTCGCGTCTGGGACAGCTTTCGTCTGCTGTGCAATTTGTGCTGGCGGACGGGAGATGTCCCGGATGATTGGCGATCCGCGGTCATTGTGCCTTTATATAAAGGTAAAGGTTCACATTTTGACTGCGGGTGCTATCGGGCGATCAGCTTGACCAGTTTAGCAAGTAAAGTTTACTCGAAGGTTTTGACACGTAGGACGCAAGAGAAATCGGAAAGATTGTTATGGGAGGCACAATGCGGATTTAGACCTGGAAGAGGATGCACGGATCAAATGTTTTCTCTCCGCATGATCACGGAAAAGCTTCTGAGTGTTAACCAGAGGATTTTCTGTGCTTTTGTGGATCTGGAGAAAGCATTTGATAAGATTATAAGGAAGATAATGTGGGAACTGTTGCCGGGATATGGTGTGTATGGTCGATTGTTAAGGGCTGTGCAGTCACTTTACTATAACTGTAAAGCCTGTGTGCAGGTAAGGCATAACCTATCACCCATGTTTAGCGTCCAAGCGGGCATAAAACAGGGTTGTGTCATGTCTTCCTGGCTGTTCATATTGTATCTCGACAGCTGTTTACAGAAGCTGAAAAATAGCTGTTTGGGTGTGAAATTGGGTGACATTAAAGTAAATTGTCTACTGTATGCTGATGATGCAGTGCTTATTGCACCATTAGAAGCAGAACTGCAGGCATTAGTCACGTGTATGAAAGAGGAATGTGAAATTAAAGGTCTCCGTTTGAATGCTAATAAAACTAAGGTTCTGGCATTTGAAAAGGACTAAGAGAGAACGAAATGTGAAATATGGGTAAATCAGGAATGTCTAGAACAGGTAAATGAATTTGTATACTTGGGGAGTGCTTTCAGCCGGGATGGAAGATATGATTTAGATGTGGATAGGCGTGTCGCTGCCGGAAACAAAGTCAATGGTGCCCTGAATGCATTAGTCAAAAGGCAAGGCGTGGTGAAGAGTGCACGCCTTGCAATACATAACGCAGTGTTGGTACCGACTTTGTTATATGGCAGCGAAACCTGGGTATGCCAGAAGAAGCATAAAAGCAAGTTGAATGCAGTGGAGATGCGATCTCTTCGTAAAATGTGTGGCGTTACCATAGCCGATCAAAAGCGAAACGAAGAGATTCGCAATATGGCAGGATTGAAAGATGACCTTATCACAAAAATTGATAGGGGCGTACTCCAATGGTTTGGGCACGTTGAGCGAATGAGTGAAGACCGAATGGTGAAGAAAATATATAGTAAAGTAAAGTTACAGCCTATACAAGTCCCACTGCTGGGCACAGGCCTCCCCCCATTTTATGAGAGGGTTTTAGGGCAAGGAAGTGTCCGCCGCGCTGCCCTAATGTGTGTTGGCGTACTTCACATGTCTTCGAAATAATTTTTTTTCTTATTCCTCAGACATGCGGGTTTCCTCACGATGTTTTCCTTCACCGCCGAGCACGTGGTAAATCAGCACTTAAAATTGCAATTAACAATTTCATTGGTGCCGGCGGGGATCGAACCCGGGTTACTCGCGTTCTGTTATATTTACAGCGAGCGTTAACCATCTGAGCTACCACGGCTCCAGGAAGAAAATATATAGAGCGAAAGTAAATATTAAAAGGTGTCGAGGTAGACCGAGACTAACTTTCGAAGACCATGTGAGCAAAGGATACCTAGACGTGCATGTATGAAGAGGTATGTAAGGATCGTGACACTTGGCGATCTGTTCTCTCTGGCTACCCCGTTAGGGATTGTGTGTGAAGTTAAGTAAGTAAGACTATATTTAACATAGTTGGATTATATATAATTTTATTTTACATTTGATTAAATTTTGTGATAAATAACAATAAATGTAATAAAATAATGTACTTACAAGTGAAAAGAAATAGTGCTGCTTCCGCCGCTATAGTTTTTACACCATTTAACTGAACATTTAGTCATTTTTGGGAGATGTTTTGTCGACAAGTAAGTGCTTGAGACTGCACGCAAAAATAAACAACCAAGGCTAAAATTTCCTGGTTACTGACGAGACTGGTATAGGTAAGTCCGCATATATGTCGGGTCCAGTGGTTAATTAGTTCAAAGGTGCGGCCATAGAAATCGTAATAATATATTATATATAACATATAAAAAATATTGTCTTGATAATTACTAATTCTGTGGTTGCAGCGCTAAGGGTCGTGGTTTCGAATCCCGCACGGAACAAGTATTTGTATGGCCTACAAATAATTGTTCCGGGTCTGGATGTTTGTCCTTATGAAATTTAGTTACGTGAACCGCCTCCGTGAAAAAGGACAAATCAATGAGCACGGAAAAGTGTTTGAATGGACTACAAATAACTTGTTTTGGTTCTGGACTTTTGTTCTTGTGAAATTTATGTATGTAAACTGCCTCTACAATAAAGGAAAAATCTTAGTGTGGGTACGTTATAAAAAAAACATATTCCTGAAGATACCTATTACAAATTACAATTGGAATATCAGCTCTAACTCACATAAATCATTTGTAAAAGCGGACACAAATAGGAAGGCCTGGTGCAGTCTGTCAGTTGGTGGTTTTTGTCTTTAGGAATTAATTTGTGATCGAATGCGGCCGGCGGAATGTGTATGGATTCAAGGAAGCCCTCGGTTCCGTCGCAAAAACACACCGCGCTGGTTCTGACGAGATCGCTTGTCTCAGTGCTGATTGAAGCTTATAACCTTGATGGTTGCTGTTTTTTATGTTATTGTTTGATATATTCACAACCAAATTTAAAAACTTTATTAATAATTTATGCATGATGGACCCCTGGGTCTGAGGGTAATGAGGTGATCGCTACCTTGCCATTTTTGAATTCGTTTGTAGTGTTAATTATTGTGTAATGTTAATGATTGTAATCACATCTTTATTTAAAAAAATAAAAAAAAAATCTTTTTCTTGTTTTTTTTTGTTTCTTGCTGGTTCTTCCTAGGACAAAGGTATTTTTCGGATAGTTTGAATAGTTAATGTGAATGCCAGATGATGGTAAATGGGTGTTGTGGCCCATAGACAGCTACAACAATCCTTGATTAATAATAAAAATGCAGCCACGAGCTGTTGAATGCAACGATTCTGACGTCGGCGAAGCTTCGCCGACTACAGTGCCGAGGCACCCCGACTCCTGCTTTTGGAATGAGGGTCTTCAAGCTAGGAGGGTGCTCCGATGTGATTTAACCCTCTGGAGGAGGTACGAACCTCGGCTTGAACCACCATCGCAATGAGATGAGAACGGGTCGAAACTAAAACCGCCCGTGTGTATAACTTCGCGCTCGTCGGCAAGCGCGGTGTGTCCTAGTGTTCTGTACTAGTGTAATGTCTGAATGAGTGTGTGTTGTGTCAATACGGGTTCCCTCTCCTATGGAGGGACGGGACGGAATTAACCTATTCTTGGAGGTGATCTCGTTTTCGGGGTCAAGAAGGACGTTCTTAGGACTGTGGTGGTGGTAGCATCCCCATCCGGGGAGTAAGCACCCGCCGCCAGCACCCGCCGCCAGCACCTGCCACCAGCACCCGCCGCCAGCGACCCGCCGCCAGCACCCGCCGCCAGCACCCGCCGCCAGCACCCGCCGCCAGCACCCGCCGCCAGCACCCGCCGCCAGCACCCGCCGCCAGCACCCGCCGCCAGCACCCGCCGCCAGCACCCGCCGCCAGCACCCGCCGCCAGCACCCGCCGCCAGCACCAACGGATTTTGGTGCTCTTTAATCGAATCGAAGTATCTTAAGGATAATTCCTTAAGATACGAAGAAATGGTGGGTAATTCGAGGTCACGGTGGAGATCTACTTTGCCCACATAGAATGGAGCTCCTGTGATACGACGCAGGAACGACTATTTTGAACGACTTGTAGTCGTCGATTTTGGCGAGGGTGGGCACGGGCATAGGTATTTCAAATTAAATTAATTTATATAAAATAATATTGAATGTTGATGATATGATAATTTGTAATTTATGTTTAAAAATTAGATAATACGAAAATAGTTAGCCCTCTAGTGTTGCTAAGCCTTGCGGGGCGTCATATACCTATCAAAAATTCCATCATAAATTTGTAACGTGACATGCAATAAACAATTTGAATTTGAAAAAGGCTATAACTGCGTGGGTTATGATTAGCCGTACACAGGTTTTATAGAGATGCAGATTGTGTCTTAAGGACAACTTGCTGCGTTTGTTAGTTACGGCAATAGGCGTTATAATAATAATAATATGATGATGAGACTGTGATATATGTAGGTATAGATTAATATTGTACTATGTAGGTAGGCGCCACCGCGTCTTCACTAGCCAGTCGCCAACCGTGTTTTATTATTTAAATACCAACTTATCCAGTATATCTCAGTGGCGACGAGGATAGCAACGAACTCTTGGAAAAGTATTTGTAAACGACAAGTATTTATTTAAAATGTCGATTGGAAAAATTCCTGAGTTTGACCTACATAAGGACGATTGGAGGTCATACGTCGACCGCCTCGAACAATATTTTGTTGTCAACAAAATTTCGGAGGATTTACAAGTTCCGACGTTAATTACCGATGGGAGCCGAGTGTTACGAACTGTTAGTGAATTTATGTACTCCAACCAAACCAAAAGATAAATCTTTTTTTGGAAATCACAAACATTCTAGAAAAACATCTCCAACCAAAACCAAGTGTCCTCGCAGAAAAATATAAATTCCGGCATAGAAAACAAAAAAGTTGTGAAACAATAGCGGAATATGCAGCAATATTGAAGAGAATGTCGAAATCTTGTGAATTTGGTCAATGGTTGGAAGAAAGTTTAAGAGATCAGCTGGTGTGCGGTATTCTAGGTGAAACTATAAGGCAACGACTATTCGCAGAAGGCACGTTGGAATATGGGAAAGCGTATAGCTTGGCAGTGAACATGGAGGCGGCGGAGAAGGATGCAGCGGCTGTGGAAGGATACGGGCAAGGTGAATCGTTGGGCAGCTCGAGCACGGCTGAGTGCTAGGCGATGGCAGCGACTCGACGTGGCAACGGACGCGGTCGGCCAGGGAGGACGGTACCTACGGCGTCGAGGTGGCAGCGGCAGCAAGGAAAAGCAGCGGACGGAGCACAACAATGTGCTGCGTGCGGCGGCCCCCATGGCAGCACGAAGTGTCGGTTCGCGGTATATGTGTGCAGAGTATGTAATCGTAAGGGGCATCTACGTCGGATGTGCCCTAACCTGACGATGTACCATCGTAGACATCGGAACACCTAAAGTGGTCGAATCGGACGAGACGGACAGTGACGAGGTAAGAATATTTGATATTAAAAAAATTATCCATAGAAGAGTGTACACCGCTATGTATTTCAATCAACGTTCACGGAAAAGATATTGACATGGAGTGTGACACGGGTAGCGCCGTATCTTGTAAAGTTACAAATTTTATAAACATAATTTTAGTGATTTACCTATCAGCAAATGTAATGTTTTACTTAGATATTACACAGGTGAAATAGTTCGTCCGGTGGGGGTGGCTACGCCACTAGTGAGGTATAAAAATACACAAAAAAAATTTGTTCATAATCAGAGATGGTAAAACCGTTCTTTTGGGTCGACAGTGGTTAGCCGAACTTAAAATTCAACTACCAGTGTTTCAGTATCACGATGTAAACAATGTTAATTATAAGGATTTTGACGAAAGTAATTTTATGTATAGATTCAGTGAAGTATTTGCGGATGGGCTTGGACGGTTCAGCGGCGGGCGGGTTAGCATCCACCTGCGGCAGGGGGCGCGGCCGGTGTTCATGCGCGCGCGCCCTCTGGCGTATGCGCTGCGGGAACCGGTGGAGCGAGCGCTCGAGCAGTTGGTGCGAGACGGCGTCCTCACGCCGGTGGAGCGCTCCGACTGGGCCACACCCATTGTACCCGTTCTCAAAAAGGATGGTAATATTAGAATATGCGCTGATTACAAATTAACACTGAACAAAGTGCTAGAAGTCGACCGTTACCCCTGGCCACGCATAGATGATTTGTTATCGCGTTTACAAGGCGGTGAACGTTTCAGTAAGATTTATTTATCTCAGGCGTACGCTCAGTTTGAGCTTGACGAATCAAAAAAGTATACGGTTATCAATACACATAAGGGTTTATACATATACAATCGACTAGTTTACGGATTGTCGTCGAGTCCGGGAATTATTCAAAAACACTTAGAAGAATTATTGACAGGGTTACCGAACGTGGGTGTATTTTTGGATGACGTAATTATAACGGGTCCTGATAGTCGTAGTCACATAAAAAAATTATATAAAGTGTTCGAGCGGGTTGCGCGTTAAGAAAGAAAAATGTGTATTTTCGCAGAATCTATTAACTATTTAGGGCACGTCATTAGTAAAGAGGGTGTTCACACGTGTCCGGAAAAAGTCCGGGCAATTGTAAACACGCCTGCACCCACCAATATTTCAGAACTGCGATCTTTCATCGGGCTAGTAATGTATTATGGTAAATTCGTACGAAATGTTAGTTCATTGCTGGCCCCGTTATATCGTTTGCTAAAAACCGGGGTTCGATTCCTGTGGAGTACTGAGTGTCATTCAATGAAGTAACAAAAATATTAAGTTCGAGCGAAGTGCTTGCTCATTATAATGAGCAAGCACTTCGCTCGAACGTATACGTTAGACTTACCCGTGGTACTGACGGCAGACGCCAGCGGGATCGGAGTCGGCGCCGTGATATCGCATATCACTGAGGAGGGAGAGCGGCCGATCGCATATGCGTCGCGTACTCTCAGCGCGGCCGAGCGGGCCTATGCGCAGATAGATCGAGAGGCCTTAGCAATAATATTCGGTATTAAAAAGTTTCATCAGTACTTATATGGTAGAAAATTCGTTTTAAGGACTGATCACAAACCCTTGACGTATATTTTCGGCAGTAAAGTGGGCATTCCAGTTATGGCCGCTTCGAGATTACAGCGTTGGGCAGTATTATTGCCGGGATACAATTATGACATAGAATATGTAAGTTCACACAAAAATTGTGCAGATGCGTTATCTCGTTTGCCGCAACCGGTACATAAACGGCTTCCGAAGTCGGAGGGAATGAATTACATTAATTTCGTAGAAAATTTTCTCCCGGTTACAAATGATGACGTCAGAACGGCAACAGCAAGCGATCCGGAATTAAGTAGAATTTTAACCTATGTTCAGTCCGGATGGCCCGCGTCCTGTCCAAAAGAAGTGTTGCAGCAATATTATATTAAACGTAATGAACTATACATATATAGGGGCTGTATTATGTGGGGTTACCGCTTGGTGATACCGCGCACTTTAAGAAAAAAAATACTTATGCAATTACATACTGGTCACATGGGCATTGTTAAAACTAAGTCCATAGCTCGAAGTTACGTATGGTGGCCTAATATAGATACAGACGTCGAAGCCGAATGCCGAGCATGTGAGACGTGCGCGGTGGAGTCACAAGCACCCCCGCGCGCCCCACCGCAGCCTTGGCCGTACCAGCATCGCGTTGCAGCCATGGAGCAGACTCCATATAGATTTTTTAGGCCCTTTTAACGGAAAAAATTTCTCATTTTAATAGACTCCAGTACGAAATGGCTAGAAGTGTTTGAAATGCCAAAAACAAATGCTACAGCGGTTATTAAGGTATTGCGGTGTACGTTCGCAAGATTCGGCTTACCACTAGAGCTAGTATCGGATCAAGGGCCACCCTTCACTAGCGCGGAATTTAAGGAGTTTTTAACACGAAATGGTATTCAGCAACGTTTCTCGCCCACTTATCACCCGTCTTCGAATGGCACCGCGGAAAATGCTGTAAATATTTGTAAAAAAGCAATAAAAAAAGCACATAGGGAATCAATCGATGTTGACACCGCGTTGGAAAAATTTTTACTTACTTATCGTAACAGTATACATAGCAGCACAGGTGAAAGCCCTTCAATGCTGTTACAAAAACGAACGTTACGATCACGGCTAGACTTATTACGAAGCGATCGCGCGCTCATAAATAAGGTAAATCAGGCTCAAAGTAAGCAAGTGGAGTACACGGGCGGGGTGCAGCGCTCGTTTGCACCGGGGGAACCTGTGTGGGTGCGAGAGTACGGCCACAAGGATAGGTGGGTGAGGGGAACGACAATTCATGGCGAAGGTTCGAGGAGATATACTGTGGACAAGGGGGACAGTCGACAAGTAGTTAAGCACGTTGATCAAATCAAGCGCAGATCAGGGTTGTACGACATACCATACCCTGAGGAGCAAAGCGAGTCAATGAGGGTACAAATACCTGATAGTAGTGGCTCGGCGAGAGACGGAATGTCGAAGGAGGACGACGGCCCGGACACATCTCCGACTACGGTTGTGGGTGATTCGGGAAAGGAGAGGAAACGGGTTTCGAGTGAACACATTAAAAGTCCTGGAATCGAATATAGTACACCGCCAAAGTCACCTAGTGCACCGTCGCCTGAACCGCCTCGAGCCCGATCCGGGCGAGTTCGTAAACCTGTTGTTAGGTTTCAAGTTTTTCAAGTTATTAGATTTATAGATAATGTATTATATAGTTAAGGTATTATTATAAGTAAATTTGTGATTACATAATTTATGTACTTTACGTAAGAATATCTAATAATACTGTTGCGCGGCTAAGTTGACATCTCATCTCATGGCACTAGCGCCATCTAGTGTCGGGTAACAGAGCGAGGAGAGAGCTTTCCAGAAAATGACATGACAAATTTTTTAACCGACAGCGCCATCTAGTATCAAATTGAAGAACTAAACTTTCTAGAAGCTCTACACTCGATCTTTCTGCGCTTGGTCGGTTGGCGCGCGTATTTACTTGAATATTCTGGAATATTTTGGATGTTTTCGTGGAAGAACCCTATATAAAGGCGCTGCAATACGCGATCGGGGAAGTATTGAAGTTGGCGAGACATGCATGCTTGAAGCGTGAAGCTTCGGAGCGGAATAAAGTGAATCAGTGTGATTAATTATTAGTGTTTTTTAACTTTAATTATTGTAAAGTGAATTAAAGTGTTAATTTAGGTTAGAATTACCTAAATTAACACTTTAATTCACTTTAAATCGGCAATTTTTATTGTCACGAACCTCAAGCTCGTAACAATTGGTGTCAGAAGTGGAATAAAATCATGCCGATTTTACCTAAGGAGGAAACGGAGGGTGTCCGTACCCGCAGTCAACGCCAGCATGAGACGGACCAGCGGAGATTTGGTGGTGCAACGGCGCAGACGTCGGAGGGCCAACTGCCAGCCACGGATGCTCCGGGCCCGTCATTAGCTCCTGTATCTGCAGCACCTGACTTAGGTGCTCTGATGGCGATGCTACAGGAGCAGCTGCAGCGCGGACGAGAGGAACAGGCCCGTCTGTTGAAAGAGCAGCAGGAGGAACAGGCTCGCCGACAGGAGGAACAGGCTCGCCGACAGGAGGAACAGGCCCGCCGACAGGAGGAACAGGTCCGTCGTTTGGAAGAGCAGCTGCGGGGCGGACAAGAAGAACAGGTCCGTCGTTTGGAAGAACAGCTGCGGGGCGGACAAGAGGAACAGGCCCGTCGATTGGAAGAGCAAATGCTCCTCATGAAGGATCTTCACACTACCTTCGGGAAGGAGATAAAGGAGGTCAAGGATAGGGTTGCTCAGCATGACAACCGCCTGTCGGAAGCTGAAACCCAAATCGCGAAGGCTGAAACCCAAATCAAGGAAGCTAAAACCCAAATCGACCAAGTGAACAATCGGGTAGACAACGTGGTGGCTGATGTGAAGAAAACTCTGGACGATCTCAAACTGGGGGATGGAACTACACATCCCGTAGTAGCTACAACACCTGCAGTACGTGGATTCAAAGTGCCGCCGTTCGACGGGACTTCTTCCTGGGCGGCCTACAAAATCCAGTTCAAGGCTGTTATGAAGGCAAACGGCTGGAATAAAAGTCAGGCCATGACTGCTCTCACACTAGGCCTGCGCGACCGGGCCTTAACTGTTCTAGAAGCTCTCGGTAAAGAAGTGATTTACGAGCAGCTCCTTGAGGCATTGGAGGCTAGATATGGCGACGCTCACCTGGAACACGTCTTTCGAGCGCAGCTTAGAGATCGCGTGCAACGCAGCAACGAAAACCTGCAGCAGTGGGCTCTAGAGATGGAGAAGCTGGTGCGAAAAGCATACCAGTCTGTACCTGCGCTCATTGAAGGGAACCTGGTGCAGACATTCATCGACGGCATTCGCGACCTGGAAGTCAGAGCTGCTGTGAGGCTCGGGCACCACGAGACGCTTAAAGACGCCTTGGCCCATGCACTGGAGGTGGAAGCCGTGCGGCAGGATCATCGTTCCCATCGCATCAGGGAGGTTGCAGCAGCTACAGTACGCGACCGCAACAAAGGATACAGCCCTAGGTGCTATGGCTGTGGGGAAAAGGGCCATCTTCGATCCAGCTGCCCGAAGCGAACCCTGGAAAGGGAAGGTGAACGACCTCAAGAGGGTAGTGCGGCCAACAGCACCGCCCAGCAGCAGCAGGGAAACGAGTAAAAGCCAGAACTGCGGGGCGGGTGCTGGCTGATGTCAAAAGAGCCCCAAGGATCTCGATTTCACAAACCCATGATGGGAACTGTCTAATCATCAAGGGCGAGGTCAACGGAATGCCGTGTAAACTGACCATAGACACTGGAGCCTCTCGTACGGTTGTTAGTTCCCAACTTATAAGTCAGTTCCTTGGGAACTCCGCATACAACCGAGAACGCATTAATTTGGTAACAGCCACCGGTCAGCGTATACCCGTCCGTGGAGAGAAGGAGATGGAGTTGAAGCTAGGCAACGTGATCTACCTGCATAATGTCATCGTGGCTGATGTAATGCACGACTGCATCCTAGGCCTAGACTTTATGAGAAATAATTGTTGTGAGATCGACGTTAAGCAAGGTGTTTTGAAATGTGGACAAGAGGAACTTTTTATGGAAGGTGCGTTACCAGGGGACGTGTACAGCATTAAGAAGATTGTTCTTCCGCCGAGATCGGAAACGATTGTTCCGGTTAGTCTTCCCCGAAACGATGGGCAAGCTCACCGTTGTGTACTTGTGGAAAGGGTAAACGATGACCTTCCATGGAAAGTAGCTTTGTTAGAACCTTGGTCAGAACCACTGACATCTCAGGAGTACGTGTGCTGAACCTTTGTGACCGGGAACAGATTATAGAAAAAGGCACGCTGGTTGGTACTTGTGAGGAAGTGGATTGGTTACGGCGGCGCCAATATCTATCGAGTGAGACCCCCAGCAAAGATGCACAAACGAGAGTGACCACACTTTTGGAAGACTGTCGCAGCGTTCTCTCCCCGACCGAATTGGTCAAGGCGAAGAAGTTGTTACTCAAGTACGCCGATGTATTCTCATCAAACGATGCTGACATTGGAAAGACTGGCTTAGTTCAACACAAAATAAACACAGGAGAAGAATTGCCTATCCGTCAGCGGCCAAGAAGATTGCCGGTAGCACGTGAAAAGGAAGTGGACACCATGATTGAAGGAATGGTGAAGGATGGTGTTATTGAACCTTCCTCTAGTCCATGGTGTTCACCCGTGGTGCTGGTGAAGAAGAAGGATGGCAGCATGCGGTTTTGTGTTGACTACCGCTGTCTGAACGACGTTACAAAGAAGGACAGCTATCCCTTGCCAAGAATTGATGACACGCTGGACATGCTTACAGGAGTAAAGTGGTTTAGCACGCTGGATCTAAAACGTGGCTACTGGCAAGTTGAAATTGACCCTAAGGACAAGAAAAAAACTGCGTTCTCGACGGAAAAGGGTCTGTGGCAATTTAAGGTAATGCCGTTTGGGTTGTGCAATGCTCCAGCAACGTTTGAAAGGTTAATGGAACTTGTACTTACCGGGCTAATTGGTGATGCCTGTCTGGTCTACTTAGATGACATCATCATCGTAGGCCGGACGTTTGAGGAACACCTTCAAAACCTGAAACGCGTGCTCATGAAGATTCAGAGTGCCAACCTCAAGTTGAGTCTGAAGAAATGATCACTATTCAAACGGCAAGTTAACTTTTTGGGGTATGTAGTATCGGAAGAAGGTATCCGCACGGATCCAGAGAAAATCGCCGCTGTCAAGGATTGTCCCGTTCCCAAATACAAGACGCAGGTTAGAGCATTTTTGGGTTTGTGCTCCTATTACCGGCAATTTGTGAAGAACTTTGCAGATATAGCCAAACCTCTGCACAAGCTAACCGAGGAGAAGCGACATTTCTGCTGGGATGAAAGTTGCGATATCGCATTCCAGGAGCTCAAGGACCGTCTGTGCTTAACACCTATTTTGGGATACCCTGACGTAAGCAAAGAATTTATAGTTTTAGTAGTAGACGCAAGTGATATAGGACTTGGCGTTGTGTTGTCTCAACGGAATGGTGACCAAGAGGTCGTGATAGCGTACTTCAGCAAGTCATTGTCAAAACCGGAAAGGAACTACTGTGTCACAAGACGCGAATTGCTAGCTGTGGTAAAGTCGTTGCAGCATTTTAGCAAATATCTTCTGGGGCGGAAATTTCACTTACGAACTGACCATGCTGCACTAAAATGGCTATTGCAGTATAAAAATCCAGAAGGAAAAGTTGCGAGGTGGATTGAACTACTGCAGGAATATGACTTTGAGATCGAACATCGCAGCGCGAAATCTCATGGCAACGCAGATGCATTGTCAAGAAGACCTTGTCCTAAAGATTGCAAACATTGTACTTGGCAAGAGAGTAAGGAAGTGGTATCCGTGAGGATGCTCAGGGCAGACCACCTCAGCAACGAGTGGAAGGACAGCTTACAACGTGCACAGCAGGAAGATCCGGACATCAAGCCGATTCTGGAATGGATGAAGGCCAGTGCTCCCAAGCCCAAGTGGAGCGACGTCTCAGCGATGAGTTGGACTACTAAAAGCTATTGGGCCCAGTGGGACAGCTTGTTGCTTCAGGATGGAGTTCGGAGCGGAATAAAGTGAATCAGTGTGATTAATTATTAGTGTTTTTTAACTTTAATTATTGTAAAGTGAATTAAAGTGTTAATTTAGGTAATTTTATCGGCAATTTTTATTGTCACGAACCTCAAGCTCGTAACAATACCATATATTAAGAAGGGAGGTGTGATATATGTAGGTATAGATTAATATTGTACTATGTAGGTAGGCGCCACCGCGCGTCTTTACTAGCCAGTCGCTCAATACATGTTATGAAGTCACACCGTGTTTTATTATTTAAATACCGAGTTATCCAGTATATCTCAGAGACAAACTCATCGCATGATCTAATGTTACCCCCAGATATTTCACCTCTTTATCCCAGGGAATAGGGCTGTCATAGAGAGAGAGTTTACCCTTTTTGTGTCGATGGAGTTTAAGGCTTAAATTTTTATAGCAAGCTTTCATGTTAAACATGATCGCTTTGCTTTTATCTGGATTGAGTTCGATTCTCCATTTTCTGCACCAATCGCCTAATGCGTTTGCTAAAGCTTGCAGTCGAATGCATACCCTAACTGGGTTGATATATGTACTTATTTTAAAATTATAATTAATATTTACGTTCTAATTTTTATTGAAAATATCCAAAAGTGTGCTTAGAACATATAAATTAACACACGTGGTAGAGTCACGTTGCAGCTATATTATGCTTTTAGCACAAATGGGTCAGCTCGACCAGGATCGGACCACGCCCTCATAGAATATCAGCGTAAAATACTGTGTTTCGTAGCTTGATCAGGAAAGGACCACGCTTTCCCAGAATGTCAGCGTAAAATACTGTGTTTCGTATGGTGAGTGTAGAGAACGGGATACCCTGTTTACTGGAAACTAAGCATTCCATCTCAGTCATCAGTGGTGATGACTTATCTGTATTTTGATTCTTAATTGAGGATAAATGTAGATTTATGTGTAAGGACTAAGGACTATCGCATCTTTTTACCATCAGGTCGCCTGTGTGCTTGTTTGTCACTCTTATTCTATAAAAATGAAATAATCGTAAAATCTGTCAAAAAGGTCTGTCATAACGCTGTTATGAATACGACGTTTGGAGAGCGAAGTTGCTAGTAATACTAATTTATTGCTACGCGCCTAATAGTCTCGAGTTTTACAGCTTATGCTAATTCCAAGTACAAAGTCGTTGCCAACTTCAATGAATACTGTTACGAGCTTAGGGTTCGTAACAGTAAAAACTGCCGATTGAATTACCGAAATTGACACTTTAATTACTGAACACCAATTAAAACTTAAAACACATTGATCGTTATTCAAATTTAACACTTTGGTACACTTTATTTCACTCCGAAAGCTTCGCTCGTATCGCCAATTCAATACTGCCCTGGTCGCGGCTTTTAACGGCTTTATATAGGCTTTTTCCAACGAAACATCCAGAATATTCCAGCAAATACTCGCCCCGACCGACCAGGTGCAGAAAGTTCGAGTGTGGGGCTTTCTAGAAAGCTTAATTTTTCTATTCGATACTAGATGGTGCCGTTGGGGAAGTTCTAAAAAGATCTTGACACTCCTATTTCTGATACTTGATACCAGATGGCCCTAGTGCCATCAACTGTGGCGCGCAACAATACCATCATCCCATTACATTTCAAGGGTGTAGTAGGAAGCGACTATGGTATACGTCAAAAAATCTAATAGCATACAACTTTTTTAAACGCTATTAAATTTCTCTGACATAGAGATAGAGATAGAGAGAGATAAAAGATAGGATAGATAGAGAGGATATTGTGGCCCATTGACATTTACATATATCCTACATTAACAATAAATTAATATGCAGATACGTTGTCACTCCTGAGGACTAAAATTGAACGCTTCTTTACAAGTAAAAATGGTCTACGGTTATCAGAACTCATCGTATGGAACACATCAGCATTATTCTCCGGTTTCACGCTGGTATTCTGTGAGTGCGTGATCTTACCCCGTTCACCTGACCCGTTCGGGTTGCAGACTTCACACAGGTGCAGCCTCTACCATGTATAAATGATTATGTATATTAAATTTATGGCAGTTAGATCACGCCTCTAACGTCAAGACATTATTGAAATGAAATGAAATTATATTTAATAATTTAAAAAGTAAAAAATAATGTGTATCAAACGATATTACCATTTGATCTTATATAAGGAAAAGCTGGTGTGGTTTTTTAAAAAAAAATATAACGGAGGTGGGAACTTAAAACTTCAGAAGAACTGATTAATGAGTGTTTAATTGAGTATTTTGTGTTTTATTTTATGTAATGTTCTAACTGATACTTAATTTTTAAATCTGCTTGTCAAGCAATCTCTTACCGCAACTCCTGAAGAATTAATGAGATAAATCAAGAAAATTATTAATACAGGTATTAGTGTTTAAGTTAATGGAAAATTAGCAATTAGTACTTACTTATATGCATTTTTAAATAGAAGTAAGAGTGGCTAAAGAGCACATAGGCCACCTGATGTTAAGTGGCTGCGAGGACCTATAAGCACTTACATCTTTTTTCGATTTAGAATCGAAAAGGAGATGCGTTGACACCAGTGGCGTAGCTATGCAGCCAAGGGCTCCGGGGCAAAAATGAAATGGGGGCCCTATTTGAATTAAACTAAATTATTTAAATGTGCAAACTACAATGAAATATGTGTAACGCAGCAGATACTATATAACTACAGACTTTCAATCAGCAGGATCCTGACACCTCTCTCGCCTCCTCCACATCCATATACCTACGCATACGTGCTCGTCGGTTAAGGGTACTCTTAATTTGGCCCATTTTTAATATATCGCCAATTTGGTCGACAAACTTTCGCCTAGGACGTCCCTTTCCAACTCTTCAATTCACTTCTGCAACATATATTTGCTTTGTCAGTCTTTCCTCATTCATTATTTCTACATGGCCAAACCACCGAAGCATTCATTTCTTAATCTTGGTCATCGCATCATCTTGCAAACCACACTCTTCTTTTATCACACAGTTTCTCACCCTGTCACTCAGATTCAGCCCTAATATACTCCTTAGCGACCGCATTTCTACTGCATTTATTCTACTATCGTGCTTCTGCTGCCACACCCAACTTTCTGACTACCATACGTTAAAGTAGTGACTAATACACCACTGTGAATTGCCATACGTGCCTTTTGGACACATTCTGACTTTTCACAATAGAATGTAGAGCTCCATTTGCTTTATTTACTGCATCCACTCGTCGCTCTATATCCTTATCATATCTCCCATCCCTGCTGAATACACATCCCAAATATACAAATTAATCTATTTGCTCGACCATCTCCCCTTCTATTCTTATTTCACATATCGTTTTACTTTCTTCTCTTTCAAAAACCATAACTTTTATCTTACTTGCATTCACTTTCATTCCCCTTTCTCTTAATGACCTCTTCGTTAATGTAACCATCATATGCAACGCGGCCGCCGACGACGCAAGTATGACTTGATCATCGGCGTACAAAAGGCATTTGACGGTTAACTCACCCATTCTAAGCCCAAACCGCTATATGCTGAAAATGAGACGGTTACTGCCTTTTATAACGTAGGCATCCACTAAGAAAGGGTCAATGAAAATTCAACCTCTAAGGGAATGAAATAGGTTGATACAGTTTGTTCTTATTATTTTACGGGGTGATTGATTTGAAACTTACTAAAGGTATAAGCTATATCATGATTGTATCACGAATGGGTCGGCTCGACCGATGCAGGACCACGGTCTCACAGAATACCAGCGTGATGTTGCTGTGTTTCATATGGTGAGTGTAGAGAACCAGAGACATTATTTACTATAAACGAGGTATTACATTTTAGTCCTCAGGGGTGACAACGCATCTGCATTTTGATTCTTAATTGAGGATAAATACATATGTCTATGGACCACGGCATCCACTTACCATCAGGTGAACTGTGTGCTCGTTTGTCACCCTTTTTCTATACAAAAGTGAAATAAATGGATACGATTAGCGATTTTGAAAATAATCCATTACCTACAGAGGGACCAGAGAAAAATACTTACAATATTAACACATTTTTTTTAAAATATGAGTCACACTGGAATTCAAAATAATAAATTTCGCATTTTTAGCTTCCTCAAAAATCTATCCTTAGGGACCTAAAAAGGGGGTGCAAAGTTTGTATGAAAAATATTATATCATGATGCACATCCCAAAAAACTAGGCGTAGAAATCTGACATTAGCTGCCTTTTATGACGTAAGCATCCACTAAGAAAGAATTTCGGAAAATTCAACTCTTAGTAAGAGAGGCGTTAACGTGTGGTGGCGGTGCAAGCATATCCACTACCTCATATCATCCCGCGGGTGTCGTAAGAGGCGACCGTGGGAGACAAAACAGGAGAAGGGCAGCAGCGTCTTCCTGATAACGATGTAGGCATTAACTACGATTAGGGTTACCAGATGACAGGAATTTTCCTGACATGAACGGAATTTAGCCCTCTTTTAGGGAAACAGGTAAAATTTGAAAATCTTAGGAATTTATAAATAGAAAGAGAAAAATATAACAAGTACAAATTAAAATATTTATTAAACAGTTTAAGCACAAAAATTATAATAAATGAATCCAAGCTCAATAATAACATTGTTTCATTCATATGATCTAGCTCGTCCTTTTTATTGCTGAATATTGCGTATAATACGTCAAGCACATGCGCGAGTTTTTTCTAATTAGATATTTTTGCTGCTTCCTCGTCAATGTCAGGAAATTTATTGAAAAGTTAGGGATTTTGCCATGAAAATTCATTTTCGGATATGGTAGCCCTAACTACGATAGGATTTTGAAAAATTCAAATCCTCAGGATATGAAATAAGGTGTTACAATTTGTACGATACATTTTATTTTTACGGGGTGATTGACTGTTGAGTACTCTACTCTGTTGATAAAATAAATGAATGGGTAGTTTTCGATTTTTTAAAACAACCCTTTACCTACTTAGTTCTTTTAAACTACGCAATCATCACGGAACGGATTTTAAAAACGTTTCTCACTGCGATTTAGAGATTTTTTTACGGAAGTTTAGTATGTACAAAACAAACAATAAAAAGTGTTCAATATTTGGTATTTACAAGTCGTCAAAAAATCGCTAAATTTTAAAGAGATACATTAAAATAATGTACTAAGGAATCGCAGTTCTTCAAAAAGTCTAGACCGAAAGTCCGCGCTAGCATAATAATATATTTATCTCCAAAATTTGAGTCACTGTTACCATAATATTTATCTTTGAATTATTATGAACAGTGCTTTTTTAAATATAAATGACAACACATGTAAAATGAACCCGTTTGGAGCCGGGGCGGGTTACTTGTAATTTTATAAACGTGAAAGTTTGCTTGTTTGTTACGGTTTCACGTAAAAACTACTTTATGGATTTGGATGAAATTTAGCACACCGTTTCATCTCGTCATCACCGTTTCATCCCGAGAAAAGGGTCATTTTAATAAAGGAAGGAGTTTTCAATGTTGGTCCATACCAGGTGAATGAAGTCGCGGGCGCGGGGGCCGAAAAGTAAAAAATCGATTCTTTTTAAATTCAATTACAATATTATAAGTACAATTTTTTTAATGATTTCTTATATTTACGCGAACATTGCACATGATTAAAACTACTTTTACGGATTTTATCGCGTTTATTTTTTACTTTTTATTTTTAATTCCCGACGTTTCGGGCGCTTTCCAGCACCCATGGTCACGGGGGACTGAGATGACTGACGTCCCGATGTCATTGTTAAACCCGGAGCACCTTCAGCTTTTTTAATTATTGTTTATGGTCCGATCTATGCAAAATGAACTGACTATGTCCTGAGGTCTTGCAGTGGTATGCTTGGGTTTAGTTTTAATTTTATTGATTATAGGATCCCAAGCAGGTGGTAGTACCCAGCCTCCTTCTCTATTGAAATTAGGATGTTTTTTTAATTTCAATAGCCTCACGTATCATCCTTGGTAGGAATCGGTGTTCTTTCGCGAGGATTTGTGGTCTATCAAATCTGATGTAATGGTTGGGGCCGTCTAGGATATGATCACAAACTGCAGACTTCCCGGAACGTTGATGCTTCACATCAGCTATATGTTCTTTTACGCGGGTCCTAATTGATCTTTTGGTTTGTCCTATATAAGAGAGACCACATTCACAATCAAGCTTGTACACTCCTGCATCTTGTAGAGGAATATGACACTTGACGGATGGTAGGAACTGACTAATCTTCTTCAGCGGCTTGTAGAATGTTCTAATAGAAGCTCGCTTCAAGATGTAGGCAATCTTGTCTGTGACACCTCTGACATAATGGTAGTACAGCAGGCACACGCTCGACTGTGGCCGGCTTCACTCGGTCACTGTGACGTAGGCGCGGGACCCGAAGCTTGTTGTCGTGCAGAACTTGCTTGACGTGCTGAAGCTCGGCGGCCAGGTGTTTGCTGTCACAGATCCCTCGTGCTACAGAGAGCTTAATTACTTAATATATTTAGCCATTTTATACTAAAAAATACTATCAATAACAATTACTTATAATCTCTATTGAATAAAATATCCTCTTCTACTCTGTTTTATTTCATTATTCTACTATAGTAGCCACTTGCCATCAGGTGGACTGTAAGTTGATTTGTCACGTTAGTATAATTAAAACTGAATACGGAATTCTTTAATCTTTAAATAACTACTTTTTTTCTTTTGCAGCCAGCAATTCAGCATTACTTCAAAGTTCGCAAATTGGTTTGTCCCGTCATAAAAAATCATTTGTTACTAAAAAGGCAAGAGCATATAATCACTATGTTTCCTAAAGAATAATAAGTTGAATTAACGAAATGGAGGAAGAATCTTGCGTTCAGAATTTGACGCTCGTGTCAACTGCTCGAATTTTACGCTCGTTTGTGCCGACAATTGTCAGCCTTTAAAGGAATTACCGAGTTTGTAAAGATATGGTAAAAAGTCAATCAAGTACATGCCATTAATGTTCTTCATCTACATTATGTAAGCATTGGATTGTTCAAAGCAATTTTAAAACATTTTTCTCTAAAATTGTTTGAGAAAATACCTTTTTTAATGGCAAGGCATGGCATATTTATACAATACAATACTATATCTTTATTTTAGACATCAAGGACTTAAAAATCAAGAATATGGGCCCATAGCAATATTATATATCTTTACCTAAATGCTTAAAAAATCCATATTTATACTATTGAGTGTCAACCAGTGGCATAGCTACCTTGGGGCTAGGCAGGGCAGTGCCCCGGGGCCCCCAAGCTCAAAGGGCCCCTCAACCTCCATGAAAGACGTATGAAAAAAATTGTACATGATTAAAACTACTTTTACGGATTTTATCGCGTTTATTTTTTACTTTTTATTTTTAATTCCCGACGTTTCGGGCGCTTTCCAGCACCCATGGTCACAGGGGACTGAGATGACTGACGTCCCGATGTCATTGTTAAACCCGGAGCACCTTCAGCTTTTTTAATTATTGTTTATGGTCCGATCTATGCAAAATGAACTGACTATGTCCTGAGGTCTTGCAGTGGTATGCTTGGGTTTAGTTTTAATTTTATTGATTATAGGATCCCAAGCAGGTGGTAGTACCCAGCCTCCTTCTCTATTGAAATTAGGATGTTTTTTAATTTCAATAGCCTCACGTATCATCCTTGGTAGGAATCGGTGTTCTTTCGCGAGGATTTGTGGTCTATCAAATCTGATGTAATGGTTGGGGCCGTCTAGGATATGATCACAAACTGCAGACTTCCCGGAACGTTGATGCTTCACATCAGCTATATGTTCTTTTACGCGGGTCCTAATTGATCTTTTGGTTTGTCCTATATAAGAGAGACCACATTCACAATCAAGCTTGTACACTCCTGCATCTTGTAGAGGAATATGACACTTGACGGATGGTAGGAACTGACTAATCTTCTTCGGCGGCTTGTAGAATGTTCTAATAGAAGCTCGCTTCAAGATATAGGCAATCTTGTCTGTGACACCTCTGACATATGGTAGTACAGCAGGCACACGCTCGACTGTGGCCGGCTTCACTCGGTCACTGTGACGTAGGTGCTCTCTGTAACGAGGGATCTGTGACAGCAAACACCTGGCCGCCGAGCTTCAGCACGTCAAGCAAGTTCTGCACGACAACAAGCTTCGGGTCCCGCGCCTACGTCACAGTGACCGAGTGAAGCCGGCCACAGTCGAGCGTGTGCCTGCTGTACTACCATATGTCAGAGGTGTCACAGACAAGATTGCCTATATCTTGAAGCGAGCTTCTATTAGATCTGCTTCTATTAGGTAGAGATATCGTGCTCTAATCCAGAATCCCGAAACCTTTCAGCTCGAGTTACGTAACCGCTTCCAGTGCCTAGAAGATTGCAATGCAGTGGACGATATGAACGACAAGCTCGTGGAAACTGTCCATGCGGTCGGAGCTAAGTTCTGCAAGACCCGCCGCAGAAGAACACAAAAACTCTCCGATCACACTCTTAATCTCATGGCTGTTAGACGGGAGATGAGGCTGCAATCGTCAACAGATTTGACAGCATACAGGCAACTGAACAAACAGATCTCCAAATGCATGCGGCGAGACTTACGCAACTTTAATACTTCTCGTATTAAAGAAGCGATCGAGCGGAACCAGGGCTCCAAAGTCTTTGCCAGAGATCTGTCTGCCAGAAAGAGCCAACTGTCAAAGCTGAAGACTGAGTGTGGCAACATCGTTTCCGGGACACCTGAGATTTTGAGTGAGATTGAGAGGTTCTATGGGCAGCTGTACACATCATCGTTGGAGCCACACGTAATTGTGAGTAACGATCCAAGAGCAAGTCTTATCCGACACTATTCCGATGATATCCCGGACGTCAGTCTGAGCGAGATTAGAATGGCTCTCCACCACCTTAAAAACGGCAAGGCCCCGGGCGAGGATGGAATTACAGCGGAGCTTCTGAAAGCGGGTGGAAAACCGGTACTTGAAGTCCTTCGGAAGCTCTTCAATTCCGTCCTCCATGGTGGCACTACTCCGGAGGCGTGGAGCAGAAGCGCGGTGGTTTTGTTCTTTAAGAAAGGCGACAACGCTCTCTTGAAGAACTACAGACCGATTTCCCTTCTGAGCCGCGTCTACATGCTATTTTCGAGAGTCATTACGAATCGTCTCGCACGCAGACTCGACGACTTCCAGCCTCCCGAACAAGCCGGTTTCCGAAAAGGCTTCAGTACCATAGACCACATACATACCCTGCGGCAGATTGTACAGAAGACCGAAGAGTACAATCTGCCACTTTGCCTGGCATATGTGGACTATGAGAAAGCCTTTGATTCCGTCGAAATTTGGGCGGTGCTACAGTCCCTTCAGCGGTGCCAAGTTGACTGTCGGTACATCGAAGTGCTGAAGTGTTTGTACAGTAGGGCTACGATGGCTATCCGAGTACAGAACCAGAGTTCGAAACCTATCCAACTGCAGAGAGGTGTAAGACAGGGTGATGTTATATCCCCGAAACTCTTCACCGCTGCGTTGGAAGACGTTTTCAAGCTACTGGACTGGAAAGGATACGGTATTAACATCAATGGCGAGTACATCACTCAACTTCGATTTGCCGACGATATAGTCATTATGGCAGAATCGCTGGAGGACTTAAGCATTATGCTCAATGACCTCAATAGTGCCTCCCAACGGATAGGTCTTAAGATGAACATGGACAAAACAAAGATCATGTTTAATGTCCATGTCACACCTATGCCGGTAGTTGTTGGGAGCACTATGCTCGAAGTTGTTGACGAGTACGTTTACCTGGGACAAATAGTCCGACTAGGTAAGTCCAACTTCGACCGAGAGGTCAATCGACGGATTCAACTCGGCTGGGCAGCGTTCGGGAAATTACGACATATCTTTTCGTCAGGTATACCTCAATCTCTAAAAACTAGATTGTACAACCAGTGCGTGTTGCCAGTGATGACTTACGGATCTGAGACGTGGTCCTTCACTGCTGGCCGTATGAGGACGCTTAAGGTCGCTCAGCGAGCTATGGAGAGGGCTATGCTTGGAGTTTCTCTGCGTGATAGACTCAGAAATGAGGATATCCGCAGTAAAACCAGAGTGATCGACATAGCCCAACGGATTAGTAAGCTGAAGTGGCAATGGGCCGGCCATATAGCTCGAAGAACCGATAACCGATGGGGAAGAAAGGTTCTCGAGTGGCAGCCTCGTACCGGTAGGCGTAGTGTAGGGTGACCCCCCACTAGATGGAGTGACGACCTGGTAAGACATGCAGGAAGTCGATGGATGCAGGTGGCTCAGGACCGTGCTTTGTGGCATTACTTGGGGGAGGCCTATGTTCAGCAGTGGACTTGTGAAGGGCTGTAATGATGATGATGATGATATAATATTGCTATGGGCCCATATTCTTGATTTTTAAGTCCTTGATGTCTAAAATAAAGATATAGTATTGTATTGTATAAATATGCCATGCCTTGCCATTAAAAAAGGTATTTTCTCAAACAATTTTAGAGAAAAATGTTTTAAAATTGCTTTGAACAATCCAATGCTTACATAATGTAGATGAAGAACATTAATGGCATGTACTTGATTGACTTTTTACCATATCTTTACAAACTCGGTAATTCCTTTAAAGGCTGACAATTGTCGGCACAAACGAGCGTAAAATTCGAGCAGTTGACACGAGCGTCAAATTCTGAACGCAAGATTCTTCCTCCATTTCGTTAATTCAACTTATTATTCTTTAGGAAACATAGTGATTATATGCTCTTGCCTTTTTAGTAACAAATGATTTTTTATGACGGGACAAACCAATTTGCGAACTTTGAAGTAATGCTGAATTGCTGGCTGCAAAAGAAAAAAAGTAGTTATTTAAAGATTAAAGAATTCCGTATTCAGTTTTAATTATACTAACGTGACAAATCAACTTACAGTCCACCTGATGGCAAGTGGCTACTATAGTAGAATAATGAAATAAAACAGAGTAGAAGAGGATATTTTATTCAATAGAGATTATAAGTAATTGTTATTGATAGTATTTTTTAGTATAAAATGGCTAAATATATTAAGTAATTTTACTTACTTTTACCCCTAGTTCGGAAAACTTTTGTCCTGAGAAGAACCAGCAAGAAACACAGCGGAACTTTTTTTTAAAGCCAGTCAAAAGTTCACGGACAACTGCAACTATCTTCCAATAAAAAAGGTCACAAATGTGTTGTCAGCTCTGAGAACTGAGATGGAATGCCTCATAGTCTGTAAATATTCTGGCTCTCTACTGAACGGAACAAATCAGTGCATACACTGCTATTTGTAGACGTAAATAGGTAAGAGATATATACTTGGATTTTCCCGTGCTTACATAGCTACGCCGGATACATTACCAGTTTTTGGGAATTGCGTTTGACAGCTTTAATAGATTTTTCGTCATCGGCTGTTGGTTAGAACACTGTTTTCCAGTCAACGGAGTGCACCGGGAGCAGGTGGTTATTGAAGGCAAACTTAACATATTACTTAAAATTAACTGTTGAACAGAGTTAGAAATGAAATTAATGTTTTATAATCACCTTTTCCTTATACTTGATGTGTTCGCGAGGAAGTAAATGTACGATGTGTTGTCATTTCAAAATAAAAACAAAATCTGTGCCTCCAGTGTGGCTGTGCCCTTTCGCCAAATATAAAAGCGGCGATTGTTACAAACTGCTGCAATTTGTTGCAAATTATAAGGCGGGTAGCGTTTTTGACAGAATTTTGTACCAATTTTTTAAATTGCGGAGAATGTCCGTCGTTGTCAGGAACAAAGAAAGTTTAACGATAAAATTTAAATGAAACTAAGTTTAACGGATTTTATCGCGTATATTAACTCATTTTAAATTAAAAAGATTAGTCCGATCTACGCAGTGACGTTATGAGTTATGACTTATGATAAAATCATTAATTGTTGTCTGTCTGAACCTGAAGGTAGCCGTGGTTAACCGTAACCGTGGTTGCTGTAAAGTACTCGAAACGTCGGGAAATAAGTTAATATGCGCGATAAAATAAATAAAACTAAGTTTCATTTAAATGTGTAGTGTTACAAACATCAACATTTTTATTATCATCATTACTAACATAAAAAATCATTAGGTAATATTTAAACTTGTCTTAACGTAACTTTATACGAAAGCTTTTTATCAGTTCTTAATGTTGTGTGAGGCCAACTTTTGTACGTTACGCTGCAGTGGCGAAGCTAGTGCTGCAAACTAGTGCAAACCCAAGATATGGTTTTGTTGTTTTTAGCAGTTTTATAAAAATACACCAAACTGGATCTGTCTCCACTATTCAGTTTCATATTCAGTACTGTCGAGGACGTGTTTAACAAAGCACACAGAAGACATATAACTGCTAGATAGATTATATCACATATCAGTAATTGCATACCTTCGGTGGCTTTGAAAAGCCGTTTGGGTTTGCTTGAGCAAAAGAAAAAGATATTTAACAAAAGAAAAGCATGACCAAAGTACAAAAAAACTATGTACAAAATTAAAAAAAAATATTTATATTCTAAATCGAATCGTTAAGAGAGATTTGCTTACGTCCGCGTAAAATGTTGGTGAACGTTTTAATTGTACCAATAACTGTTTTTCAATTATTTATGTCTGAAAGACACTCTTGACCTTGTGTATTTCTCAAATACGTACGGATGTGCTCAGAGATGAGAAAGCACGTTCCGCGGAGGAACTTATGGCTGGAATAGTTACGACAAGATAAGCTAACTTTAAAAGTTGGGGAAAGGTCTCTTTAAGACTATTTTTGTTTATAAAGTCAATGAGTTCGAAAACAATCTTTAATTTAATATATATAATTAGGTCTTTTAATTCAGGGGAGGAATGCAATGCAATCAATTGGTTTTTCAATGTTTGTTTATCAAAATGGTTGGCGCAATTTTCAATTAATAAATCCTCTAAAGGAAAATCTGAACGATATTTTTCGAATAGTTTGTTTTTTTTGCTCATTACTTTCTTCATTGCACTCACTGACCTCTATATATACAAGTACGCTGGACTGGTTATACACCGTGACATGATGAAGCGATTTGATTTCCGCCATTTTGGCGCTGACAGCAAAAGTGCACGTCCACGGAACTAATAATAGGGATAAGACAGTGTACCAAATTATATCAATAAAAATTCTATACCCTACCTATACCTAAATAAATAGAATGGACTCTATGGATAGATGGACTCTACCCGTAACGTCCATTCCATTTGTGTATCATATTAATATAATGCTATTGTCATTCATCATCATTAAAACCCTTCACAAGTCCACTGCTGAACATAGGCCTCCCCCAAGGAATGCCACAAAGCACGGTCCTGAGCTAACTGCATCCATCAACTTCCTACATGTCTTACCAGGTTTTGACTCCATCTATTGGGGGAACGTCCTACACCTCACCTGCCGGTACGAGGCTGCCACTCGAGAACCTTTTTTCGCCATCAGTATTCGGTTCTTCGAGCTATATGGCCGGTCAATTGCCATTTCAGCTTACTAATCCGTTGGTCGATGTCGGTCACTCTGGTTATGCTGCAGATATCCTCATTCCTAAGTTTAAACCCCTGAGCATAGCCCTCTTCATAGCTCGCTCAGCAACTTCGAGCTTCCTCATATGGCCAGCAGTGAAAGACCTCGTCTCAGATCCATAGTTCATAACTGGCAACACGCACTGGTTGTACAATCTAATTTTGAGGTATTCCTGATGAGAAAATGTGTTGCAATCTGCCGAACGCTGCCTAGCCGAGTTGAATCCGTCGATTGACCTGTCGGTCGAAGTTGAACTTACCTAGTCAGACTATTTGTCCCATCGTCAACAACTTCAGCTAAGTGCTCCCAAAAACTACCGGCATAGGTGTGACATGGACATTACACATGACGTTTGTTTTGTCCATGTTCATCTTAAGACCTTCTCAGTTGGGAGACACTATTGAGGTAATTGAACATAGTGCATAGGTCTTCCAGTGATTCTGCTATAAAGACTATATTGTCGGCAAATCAAAGGTGAGTGACGTACACGCCATTGACGTTAATACCGTATCCTTTCCAGTCCAGTAGCTTGAAAACGTCTTCCAATGCAGCAGTAAAGTATTTCGGAGATATTACGTCACACACACGTTACACGTTACGTTACACATCTCTACAGTTGAATTAGTTTTGTACTCTGGTTCTGTACTCGGATAGCCATTGTAGCCCTTAGACCATTCAACAAAAAAATTATTAAGATTAAACTAACTACACAAAAGAAAAATAAAAACATAATTTCTAAAATAATTTACTGTCAACAGTTCAATTAGTTCTAGTATTATAAAAACAAATCAGCTGCTATAATAACGCCTATTCTAATCAACTAAAGGTCAGTCTATAGACAGTAAAATATTTTCTACTATATAAAAAATTATGTTTGTTCGTACTTTCTACGATGCCATACCGTTCATCAGACTGCGGTAAAACTTAGTCATTTTATTGGTTGCACTTGTGCGAAGGTTACACGCATGGTACAATTAATTGACAGTAGGTGGCGTGCGTATTATAACTGACTATTTATTTGAAAGTTATAGTTATATATCATTCTATTTCAATGATTGTATTATCCTTCCTAATTATACAATATAACTGCTCCACATTTTTAACGATATTTCCACAATTATTTCTTCTGCGGTACGAGCTAGCAAGATAATGTAAAGAATATAAACTTTGAATTACATAGTTATCAGTTATTTACAACGTCATTTTCGAAATTAAAATTACAATATTAAAAAAAATAAAAAATAACTGAAATTATCATACAGTCCTACTTTCCGTGGTATCGTCCCAAGACTGCTGGCTACGTGTCCTCTCTAAATGGCTATACTTAGCCTTCAAGCGAGGAAACAACAAACTAAACAACTTCTTATTACCAGCAGCGATGATCAGTCGCAGATACAGTTTTTAGGAACTACACCGCACGTGCAACCTACGGACCAATAGTCTCTATAGCAAATTGCACAAATATGTACTCATCTTCTAGATACTCTGGGCTATTTACTTAGTTCAGTTGCCTCTAATGCCACCTCTGCTTTAGACGAGGTACCCCTGAGATGGGATGCTGTCAGTGTTCGCAAGTAGTATCGCACACTAAAACTTTATCTCTCTCTCTCTCTCTCAAGCAACCAAACCCATACTGTCGAGTCTCCTGGTATCGTCTCTAAATATTCTACAAAGATCTTAAATCGACGCAACACTCCCTACCCTTACGACTCCACTGCGACTACAGCGGTACAGGGAAAGGAATCTCCTCTAGCCACAGCCCACTAACACACATCCAACGTGGCTCGACATCATCAGGCAACCTTTCGACACTTGGATATGGCCCTTGAGTTTGGTGGAAAATGAGGAAAGAAAGAAAAAACATTCGAAATAATAATCTAATACTTTTATACTTACTGGTACTGGTACTACCAGAAAAAATTGTCGGTATACTGCACTTTTTCAAAGCGGTGTAGTTCTCATGTCTAATAAAACAGTCGTCTGTGAAATGTTTGCAACAAATATGATCATTTTGTTTCGGACGCCAATTCACAATATGTATATTTATGCTTTTAAGTCATAATTTTAGTCTAGGTTCAGTTGGAAACCTGTTAATTAATAAACATTTGATAATTATCTGTTGTTGGTGATTTTGTTTGTTAACAGATATGGGTAGGAAAGAACATCAACAAGTATTATAGACAAGGAACTCGACAACCCTATTGAATTTTATTGTTTATCAAAACTCAGTAATATACAGCCAAACTCAGTAATATACAGGTTTATATGATATTAAGATTAGTAACAAAATTTTAAGTACTTATATTATCAAATAGTTTTAATTTGTTTAATATTTGCTGCAAATTCACTTGTGAAATGTTATACCACTTCCCTTTTGGTTACGAGTTTTACAGATTACGCACACTCTCATTATTAATAAAAATAATTTTTATTATGTAACTAATATTATACACAATCAAACAACATAAAATACTTTCGTTTTTTAGTTTAAAAGTTCAAAATACAGACTTATTAAATAAGACAATATAAATAAGACAACAGACTTTGGCATATTATGTCAATTTTATTTTTCAAGATATCCTTTAGCGGCGCTTCAAATTGGCACAGTCATTTTGTATGGTATAGCCAGTCCAGCGTACTTGTATATATAGAGGTCAGTGATTGCACTACATTATCCCTCTAAACCATTCCAAATAGACACCTTAGGAATCTTGAAATTATAGGCAGCCAGTACGTCTTCTATGCTTTCAAACCTCTTGCCTTTTAAATTTTCTTTGATACCTAGGAACCGTATAGTGGCGGTGTAAGAATATCCATTACAGATAATATTATGTATTATCTACTATAGGCGACAAAAGGAAACTTAAAACAAGAGATGGCAGCACCACACGTTTTGATAACATGTCAAAATCATAAAAAAGCTGCAGTTGCCAACACGTCTACCGAGCATGGCAACTATGGTAAAGTCTATGAAGCAATCATTGTGGAAGGCCTATGTTCATCAGTGGCTTTTATGGGATAGGATGACTTGGAGACAGTGTTTTTACCTGTGGGTAATGAGGCGCAAGGTGCGTCAGTTGATTATGGCGAGTGATGTAGGACAGACTCATTTTTAGGACAAGAAGTATCACCCTTAACCTATAAAGAACACTGTCCTGTACCATTTGGAATTAACAATTAGTTGATCCTCTTGGACCACAGTAGTAATATGTATTTGAAAGGTAAAGGCAAACTACAAATTAACTAAAAATACTAAGATAATTTCCACATGACAGCTTCTAATGGCGAGACCTTAATTGTTCTATATACCTAATATGTCTTACTTAGTACTGACTTTACTTGTTCTATATACTTACTATGTCTTACTTAGTACCGACTTCTGAAGGTGTTATATAGAAATTATTATAGTCTTTTTATTTGAAGTATGCTTTCTTTGACTCCTTTTGGTGCTAATAAATATCACAAGCTTAAGGTAACGTTGGTATTCTGTGAGAAGTATCTAGTTTTTCGTTCTACAAATGTAGTAAAAGTCAGTTTTGAGCAAGACATAATATTTTTATTTTTTTATTTATTTATACAGAACAGTTTCTAACGTTCCTGTATGTTCGGAAGGCGAATTTAGTCGATTCGCCGGTTGGCTCGCGACATAAAATGGCGGCAAATGCAAATTTTTTGCTAACTTGCAAATTTTGCTATATTTTCACTTTGAGACAATATTTATGGATAAAACTTACAGAGATTCTTATTGAATGTATAAACTATCGAATAAAATTATTTTTAGGTGCTAGAAATTGTAATAAAATTCATAAATTACCCTTTATAACATAGTAGTAATAGATACTTCACTTTTAGTCTAAAATTACTACTAATTTGAATTCTACATGTTTGTTTTTGGAGAAATCTATATGAAAATGTTTGGAAATATGTATATTTTTATGTTTTATGTGTTTCTATTCGTTACTCATACCAAAATATAAAAATAAAAAAATAAATAAACGAAATTAATTTTTATCTGTATGAGAATTGCGAATATTTTTATATATATATATATATATATATTTTTGTGTGAATTTGAAATAAGTACAACGTCAAGTTATTTACAATATGTTATAGAACTATTTTTTAGTTACATTTTACACTAAAAGTTTATGAGAATTGTAAAAATAACACATTTTTGACCCAACCGCTAAAATGGGCCTTCCCGATTTCGAAGTATATTTGGAACTTACTTTTCACTTTTTATGCCACAAATTATATATCTACGTGTTTGTTTTATTACAAGGAATACACAAAAGTATAAAACTCACCTTTTTATTCCAAAAACACAGAGAAAAACGGAGAAATCACTCAGAAATAACTCACGCACTACCACGCACTACTGTCGTAAAAAGCCATTACGTCAGAATGATTTTTATGTCTATTTTTAGAATTGAAATTGACAGATTATGGTACCAAATTAAAGAGTATGTCTTTGTCTATGTCTGTATTATACATTTCAGTATAAATTTGTTATAATTTTTAATGACAAACCTTTTTTTGTCGGGTTCGCCCTCATAAATTATGAGTGGTACTAATGTGTATCCTTGTCGAGCGGGCGGAGGGCGTTGCGTTAGGCACATTTGTACCACTGTCGAGCGTACAGGATTGATGAAATATAACCGCTTCGTTTGCAGTTAAATATATCGATATGGTTATAACGCTCATTATGTGTCTTGTAAGCACAGACCAGAAACTGAGTTTTCGAACACTTAATTCTGCAAAAAGGTTGGAGAAAACTGCGAAAAGTGACGACCCCAACGCCGCTGATGTAACAGTTATGTGACAAAACTGCTACATCGGTGCAGTCAGTCAGCGCCCTGTCAAGAGATGTGAGCGCCGTGCCTAGGCAAAATTGTGGGTGCTAAGGTCCGTTTGTGCATATGACCGAACAACGCAACGGTGCCGGGCTTGGGTGTCTCCCGTTATTTGGCGCCCATAAAATGGATGATGGCACAAAGAGGAACGCGCATAGGGCCGCTGCCTGGGGGTCGACGGGGCGCGTCTGGAGCTGGCGCTGGACGCGACAGCATGCGGGCCGCCAGCCGAGCGCAAGGAGCTACACGATCACCTAGTAGCCCCCCGCATCCATCATCCCCACCAGAAGGCTTGGTGTCGGCTGGGTCTTCTCGGACTCAGCAAGCGGCACCCGCCGCTGGTGCCACAAAAGCTATGAACGAAAACGCATTGCGAGCGTACTATAGGGCGAAAGGGGAAGAAACTGTGGGGATAGCGTATAGGGCTCGGATGCATTGCTTTTTTGCTGAGCTGGAGCTGTCTATTCCCGTCACGGAACATAACCTGGCAGACCGAGATCGGTACATTATGCGCTCGAAATATTTGATGATGCCGAACTCGAGCGACTACAACGTGAGGCTATTACCTCATCCAATGAATCGGCTATGGCTGGGGATGCGGCTCCACAGGCGACAGACCAGCATCCACACGTGGAAGACGCCATGGATCTTCCAGTTGTAGTTTATTCGGACGGGGATGAAATAGTCTCCCACGAACTAGAGCACACGAGGAGCATATTGGAAGTGGCGATTTTGGAAACGCGCAGCATGCCTCTCGAAAATCGACCGCGACTTCCCCGCATACCCCTAAGCAAGCGAAATCGGGCTGTCGTGAGGGCTCTTAACCCAATGCTGGTTACCTATTTGGAAGCCAGCCGGGACCTTTGCGAGGCGGACTTAATTCTTTTTGGCGCCGCAGTGGTAGTTTGCCGTATTATTGACGCCAAATTTCTCATGGCTGGACGCGCTACTAGACAAAGTAGCGCCATCCCAGCCTGGAGAAAAAGAATCGAGGACCGTATCGCAAAGGCAAGGGCCCTTATCGGCAAACTGACAAGCTTCAGGTCAGGTAATAATAGACCGAGGGTTGTGCGCACCGTTAGAATGGCTTTGCTGGGACAAATGTCAGTTTGTCCCAGCCGGATATCACGCAGAAACTAACGGAGCGCATAGATGACTTGAAGCAAAAAATCGCTGCTTGCGGGAGGTGGATTCGACGATTTACCGAGAGGTCAAGGCGGTTCAACCAGAATCGTCTGTTCCTGAATTATCAGAAGAGGCCCTATAAATCATTGGAGCGACCGGAGGTATATGGAGCGGGCTCATAACCGGATCAGGCTGACATTATCGCATTCTGGCGTGGCCTGCGGTCAGAGCGCGTAAACCACAGCGAGGGCCTTTGGATGGAAGTTGTGGCGAGCCAGGGTGCGAGTATTACGCCTATGGACCCCATCACCATAACGCCGGAAGACGTGGCTGAGGCGGTCCGTAGGTCCCCAAACTGGAAAAGTCCGGGGCTCGACGAGCTGCATCATTCCTGGCTGAAGGGGTTCGAAGTGTGTCACACTGTGCTCGCCCGACAGTTTCAAGAGGCTCTCGACCAGAAGTCGCTTCCGAGCCTCTTCACTACTGGGATCACTCACTTGGTTCCTAAAGATCAGGATACCACAGACCCGAGCAAATACCGCCCCATCACGTGTCTACCCACCATATATAAGACACTGACATCCATTTTGAGCGCGAGAATCACTCGTCACCTGGAGCGAAATCGGGTGATGTCACGCGCTCAAAATGGGTGTCGGGGTGGTGGTCGTGGAACCAAGGAACCACTCCTCATTGACGCGGTTATTGGCAAAATGGTGAAACGCAACCGTCGAAAATTCTCCGTCGCCTGGATAGACTACAGAAAGGCGTTCGACTCGGTGCCCCATACATGGCTAAAGAGCTCGAGCTGTACAAGATTGACTGTATAGCTAGAGACTTCTTCGAGCAGTGTATGGGGCAGTGGAGTACGATCCTTTGTCATCTGGGTGAGCGGATGACGGCTGCGGAAAGCCGCATAAGGATAAGAAGGGGTATCTTCCAGGGAGAGGGAGAAAGAGAGGCAGAACCAGATTGGACTCAGACAGAGTCCAATCTGGTTCTGCCTCTCTTTGAACCCTCTTAGTACTTTACTGGAGGGCTCCTGGAGGGGATTTCAGCTTCTGAAAGGAGGTACAAAGTGACCCACCTTTTCTATATGAATGACCTCAAGTTATTCGCCTCTGGAGCGACTGGTCGCTCCCATCTTATGGAATTGATAAACATCACTTGTGAATTTAGCAATTCTATTGGATTGGAGCTGGGGATGGATAAGTGTGCGGTCCTCCATATTGAAAGGGGAAGGGTTGCCAACTCTTAGGGCATAGACTTATCTATGCCCGTCAACTTAAAGACCCTTTCCGAGGCTGAAACATACCGATATCTGGGTATGTCACAGAACATCGGTATCGATGAGGCTGGTATGAAACAGTCAGTTTGCGACGTGTTTTATGCACGCTTGACCAAAGTGCTTAACAGCCTTTTGTCCGGTGTGAATAAGACACACACATATAACGGTTGGGTCATGCCTGTCCTCATGTATACCTTTGGCATACTCAGGTGGACTCAGACTCAACTTAAAGCCCTGTATAGAAAAGTCCGCACTACCATGACGTCCCATACGATGCATCATCCGAGATCATTGGTAATGAGGCTGTACATGCCGCGAAAGCATGGTAGGCGTAGCTTCCTGAGCGCGCTCACCATGCATAATCGCGAAGTGTGCAGCCTCCGTCATTACTTCCTGGCGAGATCGGATGATCCATTCAATAATGACGTCATTTCTAGTGATAAAGGGCTTACCCCTCTATCATTAGCAAACGAGCAAAGGCAGGACTCGGCAGTACAAAGCATTTCTGACTGGGAGACCGTATGGAAGGAGAAGGAGCTCCAAGGGAGGTACTACAGGGCTACACATGAGCCCTTCGTAGGTACAGTCGCCTCCCTCAACTGGCTATGTTTCGGTGACCTCTTCGGGGAAACCGAGGGTTTTGTCTGTGCGATACAGGATCAGGTTATTAAGACCAACAACTATCGAAGATACATCCTAAAGGATGGCACCGTCGACGTCTGTCGAGCTTGTCGCCATCCCGGTGAGTCACTTAGGCATGTCATCTCCGGTTATTCGGCGCTTTTTAACTCTGAGTACTTACACAGGCACAACCTAGTAGCCAGAATTCTACACCAGGAGTTCACTCTGAAATACGGTCTCGTGAACCGGAAATTGCCGTATTACAAGTATACGTGGTAGAACCATGCTGCAATTATATTAGTAGTATAGTTGTAGAACTAATGGGTTGGCTCGACCGGGGAAGGACCACGCTCTCACAGAATACCACCGTGACACAGTAGCTTAATGCTGCTGTGTTTCGTATGGTGAGTGTAGAGAACCGGAGACCCTTTTTACTGGAAAGAAGGTATTCCTTACGGGTGACAACACATCTGCATTTTGATTCGTAATCGAGGATAGATGTAGATGTCTATGGGCTACAGCAACCACTTACCATCACGTGGACTGTGTGCTCGTTTGTCACCCTATCCTATAAAAAAAAACTTGCCGGAAGCCGTGCTCGAAAATGATCGCACCAGCCTCTACTGGGACCGTGCTATCATCACAGACAGGACTATCAGAATCAGAATCAGAATCAGAATTTTTATTTGCGTAAGAACATGGTATATAAAGGTGGTACATGTTAAAAAGGTGCACATGTCTCGCTATTACAAATAGCATGCAAAATTAATATTATTATCTTGTATAATCATAAAAATAATATCACAAAGTCTCATTACAATAAATTACATTGAATTAAAGATAAATTAAAATATATAATATAACATGAATAGTATTAGGGATTGATGTCAATAAAGTCTTTAATGTCATATATTTTTCTGTCAATGAGCCACTTAAATAATTTTGATTTAATTTGATTAATATTTAAATTTTTGATGTCATTAGGAATTATATTATATATCGTTAAACACATTTTTAGGCAACTTTTATGGTATTTAGCTGACCTTGGGATAACGTTTAGACGTTAGTTGTGTTAGCACAAGTCTATTAGGATTTCGCTTCAATCTTGTGTTCATGTCACTTGCTTTCATAAACAAATTGATATTTCTCTTCACGAAACAGCTTATTTCAAAAATATATAGTGCCGGCAGCGGAAGTATGTTGAGATTTGCAAAAACTGTTCTACAGGATATGCCAGGCGGTATTCCAGAGATAGCTCTAATACACTTTTTTTGAGCTATAAACGCCCTTTGTATATTTGTGCTATTTCCCCACATTATTATCCCGTAGCGCAAAATGGAAGCTATATACGCGTGGTATGTAATAAGAGCCGTTTGTAAGTTTGTCACTTTTCTCATTTTGTTAAGGGCATATACAAAACTATTAATACGATTACACAAAGACTCTATATGTAATTTCCAGTTTAGGTCCTGGTCTATGACTACTCCCAGAAACTTGGTAGACCTTATTTCCTTTAATTTATTAATATTTAGCTTAAAATTTAATTGTTTATGTTTGGATTGATTAAATTGGATAAAATGTGATTTGTTTAGATTTAGTTTTAAATTGTTTACGTTTAGCCATTTAATAACGTTGTCAATTGTTTTATTTATATCAGTTTCGTGGACTACTATTCTTGCGAATAAGTCTGATGTTGTGCTGATGGACCGGGCACAGTCACGGGTATTTTTGGTCGACATTACCATTCCGTATGACGAGAACCTCGTTAAAGCCGAAACAGATAAGCGAACAAAATATCTGGACCTCTCTCACGAGGCGAGCGACATGTGGGGTGGTCTGCAGGCCGAAATTATTCCTGTAGTCGTCTCTGCGAATGGGCTAATCCCTGTCAGCCTCTCGAGTCATCTGAGGCGACTGGGACTCCGTGACGGACCGCTCCGGGCTCAAATGCAGAAGGCAGTGCTCCTCGATACCACCCGCATCGTCCGCTAGTTTCTTTCCCTTTCCTCCTAACCCTCGGCCGTTTGGTCTCCCCTGTCGAGGGCTTCCATCTGGTTGGATATTTATTTATTTATGTATTTATTGTATTTATTTTATTGATAATGATGAGGCAAAAAGTAAAAGAAATGGCCCCGAGTTCCCGGCGCCCCTTTAATGGGGCAGGGGTGCGAAGAATCTCCGGGAGGAAAACCGGCGACGAGGTTCGCCACCCGTTCTGTCTCCCAGAGAGGCGAAAAGTGGATTGCAGAGGCCCGTCTGGCTACATTGAATGTATGTGGGGCAATGAATGATAAAATGGATGAAGTATGCGATATGATGTATGATAGAGGAATAGATGTTTATGTGTAAATGAGACGAAAAGGAAGGGGAAGGATGTCACTGCACATGGCATGTATACCGCATACTGGTCTGGTGTGGACGAGATCGAGCGGGCGTGCCAGGGAGTAGGTATCATCCTTTTAGAAAGAATGGGCCAATGTGTGAAAGAGTATGAATGTGTAAGCCCAAGACTGCTATGGATACGAATGAAAGTGGGCTTAAAGAAGTTGTTTGTGTTAGGGGTCTACGCCCCAGACATGTCTAAGCCCACTTATATCCGGGAGCAGTGTTGGGATATGGTAAGGATGGTGTTAATGAAGTGTAAGGGAAATGAAAATATTATTATGCTAGGAGATTTTAATGGAAGGGTTGGGTGAGGAGGCTTGGTTATGAAAGGATATTAGGAACGTTTGGTGATGAAAGTATAAATGAGAATGGTTAAAGCCTCCTCACCGTATGTGTGGAAGGGAATCTTTTTGTGACGAACACTTTCTTTCGTCATAAGAAGATTCACATGTATACTTGGGAAAGAGGTGATGATAGAAGCATGATAGATTTCATAACTGTGGATGAAAAAATGAGGAGCGCAGTGGTGGATACAAAGGGTTTACCGGGGTTCCAACGTAGGGACGGACCACTACCTGGTCTTATGCCGAATAAGGGGTTTATTCAGACGTTGGCGGCATAGGACATCTGTGTCTACCACTGCGTTACAGCGTATAAGAATTGAGAGGTTACAAGATGAAGATGTGAAAGACAAGTACAAATGCAGAGTGAGAGAAAATATAAGTAATTTGGATGAGTTGTGTGTGAATGAGTTAGACTTAGAGAATGTGTTGTTAGTAAGAGAATGAATGAAAGGAAAGACAATACGTTATGGTGGGATGATGAGGTACGTATGGAAGTTGAAGCAAAGAAGAGAGCATGGCTAGATTTACTATCGACCAAAGCTGGTAATTCTGGCGGTAAGAATGATGAGAATGAAAGAAAAAAGGCAGAGTTTAAACGTTTAAATAAGAGAGTTAAAGAATTAGTTGAAAGGAAAAAGCAAGATAGAACGGGTAAGAATGATAGAAGAATATCGGATAACTTCCAGGCAAATATTAAAATGTTCTGGAAACTCGTAAGAATTACCAGGGGACTTTCAAAAAAGCCTAGATTGAATGCGATACGAGACGAGAATGGCTGTATCCTGAATGATGAAGTGTTGAGTCTAAAGAGATGGAAAGAATATTTTGAAAGCGTATTTATGAGTGAGGAGAAGTGTGAACTAAATGAAATAGAAATTCCGAAAGAAGATGAAAGAGATAAGGAGATAAGTATAGATGAAATAATGAAAGCAATGAAAAGCATGAAAGTAGGTAAGGCAGCCGGATATGATAGAGTTTCACTCGAAATGCTAAGGGCTGGATAGGACATGGTGGCAGGCCTGCTGTACACTTTGTTTATGTTGGGAACTAAAGTGGGTACCGGGAGACTGGTGCAAAGCCGTGATAGTCCCAATATATAAGGGAAAAGGGTCACATCAGGACTGTAGTCAGCCTTCTTAGCATTGTAGGAAAACTGTATGCTAAGGTACTAATTGAAAGAGTTATGAAAGAAACTGATGAAAAAATTTGGGATGTGCAAGCGGGATTTAGAAAGAGAATGGGGTGTACAGATCAAGTCTTTTCCATGCGCATGAGCACGGAGAAGTTTTTGGCGAAAAACCAAATAGTTTTTTGTGCGTTCATGGACTTGGAAAAGGCTTATGACAGAGTGGACAGGGATGTGTTATGGCAAACGCTGAACGCATTTAGGTTGAGCGCTGGTTTGATACAGGCATTAAAGTCTCTGTATAGGGACTCGAGTGCTTGTGTTAGAATCAACGGGGTCTACTCGGACTGGTTTGGCATCCATAAAGGTGTCAGACAGGGCTGTGTAGCTTCCCCGTGGCTGTTCAACCTATTTATGGACAGCTGTTTGGAAAATTTGAAAGTTGAAGAATGCGGGTTAAGAATGGGTGAGTTAACCATCAAATGTCTTTTGTACGCCGATGATCAAGTCATACTTGCGTCGTCGGCGGCCGAGTTGCAAATGATGGTTACATTAATGAACAGGTCATTAAAAGAAAGGGGAATGAAAGTGAATGCAAGTAAGACGAAAGTGTTGGTTATTGAAAGAGATGAAAGCAAAACGGCATGTGAAATAAGCATAAAAGGAGAGTTAATTGAGCAAGTGGATGAGTTCGTATATTTGGGATGTGTATTCAGCAGGGATGGGAGATATGATAAGGATATTGAACGACAAGTGAATGCAGGAAATAAAGTAAATGGGGCTGTACACTCTATTGTGAAAATTCAGAATGTGTCAAAAAAAGTCACGTATGGAAATTCACGGTGCTGTATTAGTCCCTACTTTAACGTATGGTAGTGAAAGTTGGATGTGGCAGAAGAAGCACGAGAGTAGAATAAATTCAGTAGAAATGCGGTCGCTAAGGAGTATGTTAGGGCTGAATCTGAGTGACAGGGTGAGAAACTGTGTAATAAGAGAAGAGTATGGTTTGCAAGATGATGCGGTGACCAGGATTAAGAAAGGAATGCTTCGGTGGTTTGGTCATGTAGAAGGAATGAATGCGGAAAGACTGACAAAGCAAATATATGTTGCAGAAGTGAATGGAAGAGTCGGAAAGGGACGTCCTAGGCGGAAGTTTGTCGACCAAATTGGCGATATACTAAAAATGGGCCAAATTAAGAGTAACCTTAACCGACGAGCATGTATGCGTAGGTATATGGATGTGGAAGAGGCGAGAAAGGTATGTCAGGTTCGTGCTAAATGGAAGTCTGTAGTCTCGGCCTACCCCCCTGGGTGACAGGCGTGAGTGTTTATGTATTATGTGTTTTATTGATATTTATGTATATTTATCTTTTCATTTTAATTTATAATTATATATATATATATATATATATATATATATATATATATATATATATATATATATATATATATATATATATATATATATATATATAGAATCCAACCGGATGAGAAAACTATATATATACCCTAAATAATAATAATAACAGTTTATTTCTCACCACAAACAAAGTTACATTTTGAGTTATGAGTAACATATAAGTAGTACATAACAATTTTGCCCGTGGATTGCTGATGCCTATGGTAGGTAATCTAAATGAAATACGACTTAGAAGGAAGAGGGAATCTATATAGTTAGTTATGTATAAGTTTATACAAAAACACCTGATCCCTATGTTCACACCTTAATTCTAATGACTGATATGAGTGCTCCACTAAATTTAGAATCCAATGTAATTCTTAAAAAAGTTCACGATGTTTAATGGTTTTTTGCCAAGATTTTTTCTCATGGTTTTTTACATAAAACAAAATAAGTTTAAAGAATTTAGTGTTAGCAACGATTTCTGAAGCTAAAATATATAAAACTTTTTATTTATTTTAAGTTATTTTAGTTTGTACGTGGAAGAGCCATTCTGCTGCTATAGTATGGTGGTAACAAAAATCCGTTGGATCGATTGAGGAAGAACCATGCTCTTACGGTATACCGTCGTAAAATAGCAGCTAAATGTTGCTGTACTTCATATGGTTGGTGTATAGATCCGGAGACCCTTTTTACTGAAAACGAGGCATTCCATCTTAGTCCTCAGAGGTGGCGATGCATTTGTATTCTGATTCTTAATCGAGGATAGATGTAGATGCCTATGGGTACACGTCTACTACCATCAGGTAGACTGTAAGCTAGTTGGTCATCCTTTCCTTTAAAAAAGTCCTTATGGTCGGTTTTCACTTTTTATTTAAATCTAATTTAAATCAAACAGTTATTTACTTTCATCACAAAACAAACTACAGTTTACATAAATGATCAACTCCCTCCACGCTAGATAAATGTTCAAGCAATCTCCTGTACCTGAGATTCAATAGGTAATCACTGGAACCGGTGTGCGTGCACCAGCGCGGCCGCGCGACGTGCCTTGCTGCTAAGCGCAAGCGCCCGACATGAGGCGCGGTAGTGCGAGACATTATGATGATTGGATCTAAGACCATGCAACTAATCGACATTAGTACTGTGCTTATAAGGCCACCATTTGGAACGCACGCATTCAGAGAACGTTAAATCGTGAAATTTTATCATTATTATTGAAGTCCACTGCTGAGAATAGGCCATGCCCATTGATTGTCTCGTAGCTCAAAGTTGAACAACCGCAGTTTTTTTTTCGTTGAGCTGTTGTGAGGGTGATGCTGCTGTTCATCTCCTGCTTTTAGGTTCCCTCTACCGCATCATACGACAACGACGGCACAGAAATAAAAACTTTGTGCCCACGCCATGATATGGTCTACTGGATTCTCTACTGCCACACTAGTTTTACTACAATTTCAATATCAAACAACAGGATACGTAAATATATTAGGATTGAAGCAAAGAAATTTCCATTTTGTAATATTGGCTAAATTGAAGTTGTTTCGTAACTACATTAGTTTAACCAATACTAAAGCCATATTCCTATAGCTTTATGGCGAAAGAGGTCCTAGTGTAGATTTTGAATGAAAACTAATAAAGAATTGAATTTTACATAAAAAAATTTAATTTTTTGAATTTTCTTAACAAATTATTGTAAATGATAATTTTTAATTATTTGCTATTGACAAAAGTACTTGCTAGTCCCACGAGTTCTACATAAAGAATTAAAAAAGATTGTGCACATCTTTTTGCACCATGCCATTGTGACGGCCCAATATTATTATTAATAATTAAATTCAATATAAAGGGGCGTCAAAAATAGTCTTAAAAGATATATATTAAGCAATAAAATTACATTACTAAGCATTAAGTTAATATAAATACATTTCAGATATTAGACCAATAACATCAGACAATTAAAGGCAAAATATTGTCTTCCATAATAAATAAATTTATTAAAAACTTGAAAAAAATATTTAAAATAAGATAAATAATAGAAATACAATTCGAAAATATTATAAGAATAAAGATAGATAACATTTATAAGATAATTAGAAAATTTGTTAAAAATTGTCTAAGTTATTGGAAGGAGTTCATGTATAAAAGAAAATTTTCCTAAGTTGTCGAAGGAGTTCACGTATAAAAGAAAAGTTTCCTAAATTATGGAAGGTGTTCATGTATAGATGTCTTGTATAGAGGAGCTGCCGGAGATACATACCTGCAGTTGTACATATAGATGGGGTGGTCGGGAGCCCGACTGCCTGAAGTACTGTAGCACAATGACTAGTCCTATATTAGGGACTTATGATAATAAACTCAATGATACAAAAGCAATACTATAGAAGGTCTCTATGAAGAATATTTATTACAATAGTAGGGTCGTAGGTTCGAACCCTATATATTAATGACTTATGAAAGTAAGGTACAAAATAGGATACAAAAGCAATACTATAGAAGGTCTCTATGATTAATATGCATTACAATAGTAGGGTCGTGGGTTTGAACCCTATATATTAATGACTTATGAAAGTAAGGTCTATGATACAAAAGCAATACTATAGAAGGTCTCTATGATTAATATGCGTTACAATAGTAGGGTCGTGGGTTCGAATCCTATATATGAATGACTTATGAAAGTAAGATCTATGATACAAAAGCAATACTATAGAAGGTCTCCATGATGAATTTGTATTACAATAGTAGGGTCGTGGGTTCGAATCCTATATATGCATGACTTCCTCATGCATGATCGCATGATTCCTTGATGTATAAGCATTGTATGGAGTGGTCGGGTGACCGACTGCTCCTAGTACTGTAGCAAAATGACTAGTCCTTATTAGGGACTTGAAAAGGAATATTATGGCGGCATGTATGCTGCTTCACGAGCAATTGGTCCGAGGTAAACTTGAACTCGCTAACCGATGTGTCCTAGACATATCATCTTAGTTCGGGTGGTAAGCTGGTTTGTTGTAGCAATACGGCTTTCCCGTGGACATCGCACACCGATACCGTTTGTGGGCGACGTCGTAGCGCATAGCGATGCGTCGTCTATCTTTCGGATTGGGATGATGAGTGTGTTTGGTAGCACTTTTAAGTGTAACAGGCATACTCAACTTCATGTCTTAGTGCATTAGCGCTATGATACATGGAGTTTTGTTCATTGGCGTCTTACTAGCGTGCTACTATGATACGTTGGTGATATTTTTTATATAACAACAATACAAACTTTGTTACCAAAATCGATAGGGGTCATGTGGGTGTGTTGTGAGGGGGCGCCATCCGTATGATAGTTGCATTGATGCTTACTGCTACTTGCGGTATTGCGTCATGTGATGGATCTGCGGGTGTGCTGCGCCTGATTCGACGCACTCTTGTGGTTCTGGTCGATGGAGGTATGCGGGTGGTGATGTCTGCTGGGATGTATGGGGGACCTTGGGATGGTGTAAACCCGACGATAGTCGTATTGATGCTTGTTGCGTTCTGCAGCATTGCGGCTCTGCGATGGTTGTTTGGTGGGACGCTATTCTCAATGGCGCTCTCTGCGTCTTGGTTTGACTCACCGCCTAAGTAGCTTTGCCCAAGTCGGGTCCCTTCATTACGGGGCTGCAGACTGTCTGCCCTCCATGATGTTTTATATAACAACATAATAATATATCTCTGTAACTTTCTCACCTTTGAATGATTGAAGGCAACTTGTTGGTGGGTGAGACAAACATGATCGAAAATGCATTTTTGAGTAAATGCATTTTCATGTCAGTGACACAAATCCTTTCTGATGGCGAATTATTACTCTTATCTTATAACTGCCTTTTGGCTATATCTGCCGTTGTATTGGTTGGTGGAGCTTATGTGTCGACCTCATGCGGGTGGTAGCAGGTGGGAGGATCTGAGGAGACTCTCAAGGCTGCGGCCGAAAGCCGCACAACGTGGGACCCCATTCCCTTGAGGTGAGCGGTAGACTCATGACACGCTCTGCGGCTAGTAGCCGTGTTGATCATGCAATCGGTGGTGATGCCATACACTTACATCACGTCTGCAGGAGCGGCGGTCTGGCAGGTGGTGGCGCTCACGGAGGCTTTACGGCCAGTGTGCCTATTTGCCTAAACCGTGTGACGTACATTCACTGTGGCTGGATTCGTTCGTATTCTGTATGGCGTTTACACGCATTGACATGCGCAACTTCGGTCGATGTTTGTGCTTACGCACTAACAAGGGGCCAAGCCTCTTATACTGGTTCGCCAGTTATTTTGCTGTGGACTACGGTCCAGTTCCCGAATTGACGTTCCCTACGGGGGGAGTGCATCAAAATGGTTGGCGCTCACCGTGCACGGCGTGTGTGGGGCCGTGTGCCTCCCCTACATTTTTTAAATAAATGTAGGAGAGCGAAGCCCTTGTATCGGGTATTTTGTATAAATATATTTTGAACCTTTTCCGAGCGGGAAGGGATAAATAATAATAAATTAATAATGCAAACCTAATACAAGTGGAATAGGGATGTTTTATGTTCTTAACCTTTCTCGAGCCCCGTCTTCGTGAACGGGGTTCACTTAGCTTATAAGGCACTACCAACAGCTTTCAATTGCTCTAGTGAATATTCATTCTTCCAAAAGATACCTAAAAGAACTAAGTTACTAAACAAACACAACGTAAATAAGGGTCCTAACTAAGACGATCACGCCAAAATATTACAAACGGCCTATTATTAAACCTTTAGAAAGATCATTTGGAAAGATCAAAACGTATTTTATTTATTCTAGTCACATATATATAAATTTTATTATGTAAAGGGGAATACAATACATTTAGTATTTAATATATTTATTATTATGAGAGAGGGGGGAAGCGTTACACCATCAAGAAACAATGTTAATTTAAATTTGACTTACGAAACAATCTACCACCTTCTATGTCACCGATTCCCAAGTAATACGGTCCTAATCTCGAAAGATGCATGCTGTACTTGCTTGGGGCTCTTTTCCGCGTGCACTTTCTTGAACCCTACGTCCTCATCCCCTTTTACGTCATTGTCCTCCTTTTGGGGCGTATAACATTATCCCTACGCCATCGGGCATTCATTTGTGCTTCTACTCGGGTAGCTTCACCTCGCATGTCAACGATGTGCGATCTCCCGCAGCCCGGAGGTCACGGATGCTTTAGGAAAAGACAGCATTATTCAGAGCTGTGTGAATCAAGTATGTGCGAGTGAAATGAGGCTGAAGCTAAGAAGATTTGAGAGAGATTGTGATGGATGCAATAAAGGCTGGGTTTAGAATTTGAGGAGTCTGTCACTGCAAGCGCTCCCATGCAATTTTAGGTGCCGGAGCTGCGTCGAAATATTTAGAATCATTTTCTAAAAATATTCCTAAATCACTAATTAATACCTAACGCGGAACTTAAATTACACTAAATTGTTACGTGTTTTAAGTTGTATCTGTCAAAGTGTGTAAAATATTGCCCTTATTTAAAAAACAGAAACGGGCACCACAATTCACACAGATTATTAGTGAGTATATCACTGCCTAGCGGAACATGGGTACACCCACAAAAAGTCAACCATTCGGACCCTGACAATCCATATTTGGCTCCAGATGAGACTCACACACAAAGGATTGAGTTACAATGAACCGTGAAGCGTTTAAAAAAAAAGATAATTACAATAATCCAGAGAATTCTGGTGATGCGATAGTGGAGTACCTGTGGAGGCGGAACATTAAGAAATATAATGATTTCTTATATTTACGCGAACACTATACATGATTAAAACTACTTTTACGAATTTTATCGCGTTTATTTTTACTTTTTACAGCAACCATGGGTGCTGGAAAGCGCCCGAAACGTCGGGAATTAAAAATAAAAGTAAATAAAAAGTAAAAATAAACGCGATAAAATTCGTAAAAATAGTTTTAATCATTAAGAAATATGATAAAGGTCCATTTTTGGAAATGGTGGAAGTGATAAAATACGTTTTCTTAATCATAAAAGTAAATAAAATCATAAAAGTTAACAGTTTGGTGTTTTATTTGGTGCAAGAAAGAGCGAAGTGAGCTTGGGACCCGGGGCACCCCAACTCGGCTAGGTTAGGTTTAGTAGATTATTTTTCTACCATCCAAAAATAGCTGTAGTCGACGGAGCCTCGCACAGCCGGTAGAATACTTTTTCTCATACAAGAATACTTCTAGATTGAACAAATAATATTCTAGTCTAAATCATCACAATTTCCTGTTCCATTGAGCATACGCGATATGAATTAAAATCCTCAGTCTTCGCGCGATCGTGTTGCTAACCGCCAAACCCGCAATATTTCAGTAATTAAAATCGGTTTTATGTATTGAAAAATACAATGTTGTGGTTGTATTTTTTGTTGTTATGTACGATATGTACGAGTACAATTTAAGTTGTGGCGGCGCTGTCGTCGCGCCGTAAGCGAAACACACCGAAGCTTAAATCACGCTATCAACATTCCGAATCATAAACAGCATATATAGAACATCTCCGAACTATCACATGGAGTGTGAGCCGCTCCCCGGGCAGAACACCTTGCCCGGCGGGAGATCTCCCCTTTTCCTTCCTCGGCCACAGTGGTGACCTCGACGTGATCTGAACACGCAACCAAACACCTTCGGAAACTACAACTTCAAGCTTTCGTCATTATCCTCAAGAACCCCTACCATTCACTATTGAGAATCGTCTTCTGCAGTCTTCAGTTCCTGCAAGCCAGTCCAACTTGTCTTCATCTCGACTCACCGCAGATTTATAAGGCAGACTTCTGGCACTTGCTCCGGCACATCGTTCTCACCGGCATCACTTGCCAGTGCGTAGTACGGCATGCATTACACATCGGCATATCATTCGCACCGGTGTCACTTGCCCTTACGCACACAGCATGCATTCCCCACCGGCATTAAAAGGACACACCGGCAATCGGACTGCACTATCGACCTCCGGTCTGAGCAGGGGGTGATGTGGCGGCGCTGTCGTCGCGCCGTAAGCGAAACACACCGACGCTTAAATCACGCTATCAACATTCCGAATCATAAACAGCATATATAGAACATCTCCGAACTATCACATGGAGTGTGAGCCGCTCCCCGGGCAGAACACCTTGCCCGGCGGGAGATCTCCCCTTTTCCTTCCTCGGCCACAAAGTTTCACATGACTTGAGTCTCAATCCTGTGTACGTTTTCACAACAAAGTCCCAGCGAATATGCAAGCCTTATCTATCAAAAAGTTTAATAATATAAAGTAAATTTTAATTAAGCAAAAATTGTGTAGGTTGTTTATGTTTGTCAATTTTGGTGGTTTGGTCATGTAGAAAGAATGAATGAGGAAAGAGTGACAAAACAAATTTATGTTGCAGAAGTGAACGAAAGAGTCGGAAAGAGACGTCCTAGGCGAAAGTTTATCGACCAAATTAGCGATATATTGAAAGTGGGCCAAATTAGGAGTACTCTCAACCGAAGAGCATGTATGCGTTGGTATAAGGATGTGGAGGTGTTTCAGGATCGTGCGAAATGGAAGTCTGTAGGTTCTACCTACCCCTCTGGGTGACAGGCGTGAGTGCTTATGTATTGTTTAGTAGGGGTTTTATACTACTAAAGAGTGCATGACTAATACTAACCCACTAGGAATGAGGTGATCCTTACCTAATATTATATTGTATTTTTTTTTTCAAAAGTACCGTTGGGTTTCCTGTTGGTTCTTCCCAGGACAGACGTTTGTTTCCGAACCAGTGGTAAAGTTTTAATAACTTTTAACAAGCACTCTTGTTATCTACCTACATTGAATAAAATAGATTCAATTCCATTCTATTCTATTCTGTGATTTTTAAGAGATAAGTTAATACAACGCCTACCGCTTTCCCGATCAACGCGTTAGATTTGTGTTTGGATTGAAGCCATGACCGCTGGCTATGAATATGCAAAGCGTTAACGATCCGCGACATTCCATGACTGAGCCGACAGCTAACATGGCATTTCTTTTGCAACTGTGAACGTTCACTCAAATTCCCAGAGCCACTTTGATAAAATTATGTGCTGAAAATAAACGAATCTGTAGACTTAGATAAGAAAAGCTCAGAGCATGGAATGGTTATGTAGTAGGAGGTGATCAGTAGCGGCACCTTACATCTGGATGATAAAGTCCTACAATCTGCTTGGGATCCCATAATTAACAGAATTACATCCAAACACAAGCATACCAATAGTGCACTCTCAATTATATTTAGCTATTAGACAATAACTTCACGACTTTTAGCATGGTTTCCTCCCCGGTAGATCTACTGTCACAAACCTTACTCAATGACTTTCTTACAGATTCCATGGATAAAGGCCATCAAATTGATGTCATCTATACTGATTACAGTAAGGCCTTCGACCGGATTAACCATAGTCGCCTCCTATACAAGCTTAACTGTGTTGGCATAAGCGGAGATTTACTTCGCTGGTTTTCCTCGTATATAGAGAACAGAACACAAGCTGTAGTGGTAAATAATTACATTTCTAGCTGGGTTAAGATCCCTAGTGGTGTTCCCCAGGGCTCGCTACTGGCACCTTTACTCTTTGCTATTTTTGTCAATGCAATAATAGCAAATAGCAGATATTACCTTTCTACTTAAGATAGCTTCAAGCGAGATCGACTGTCCAGATCTACTTGAGAAGTTAAATATCAAAATTCCAAAAAATGTTAGACGAAAGGTCCCACTATCACTACCCGCTGCAAAGACTAATTATAGGCAGAATAGTTATATGTACCGTGCGAGCAAGAATTTTAATATTGTATCCCAACTGTTTAACTTAGACCTATTCAACACAAGTATCATTTCGGCGAGACGAGTTCTGAGTAAGCCTTTTTTCAATTCCAGCTGATGATCTTTCTCATTTCTTTTTATTTTATTTTATTTTTATATTTTTTGCTTTTGTTAATCCGTAATGTTTAGTTATTTTATGCACGATGTTACTACTTAGCTAAGCTTACAGTTGGTGCGACAGTGTCCTATTAGCTGTCGGTAACTCATCGCATGCAATTATTTATATAGTGCCACTATTTGCGAAAATCCATAAATGGTTTCCTATTGTTTAATTGTTTTCTACCTACTCTGTTTTTTTGTTAACCGAGGGATTTCCGATTAAATAAATAAATAAATAAATAAAAAAAAGACTTCAAGATACTGTAAAATCGTATATCGAAGTAAAACTTAATAATCAAAAACTGACATAAGCCCGGGTTAACTATAACTTCGTGACGTCAAGCACTTCAGTGCCCCCGTGACCATGAGTGAATGTGAAGCACTAACTCAAACTCAACTCAACATCAAAACGAAGAATTGCTACTGGCTTTCCGTGGTGAGTGTAGAGAACCGGAGACCCTTTTTACTGGAAACGAGGCACGCCTTCTTAGTCCTCACGGGTGACAACGCAACTGCATTTCGATTCTTATTGAGGATAAATGTAGATGTATTATGGTCCACGATTTACGCTGAACTGTGTGTTCCTTTGATATCCTATTTCCAAAAAAACGCGATAAAATCCGTAAAAGTAGTTTTATTTGCAAAGCTCCGGTTATACGTGAGTTAAGTTGCTATGTAAGTACGTAAGTTGTATAACCTACAAGTGGCCTCATGTTTTGGTAGTTTAAGGCCAGCGACGACATTGGACTCCTTACCGCGGAACAATCGGCACTCCGGCCTCCGCCCACCGCACAGTGACCAATCGCCGCCCTGCGTTCACTCACCCGCGATTTTACGGACATACAATTCACCGTAACAACACGAGGTCACGGAATCTGTACAATCTGTACAATCTCGCATACGTTTACCTGTTATAGTATGCTAAATTCGTTAATTTAATCAGTTTTTTTAATCAAAGAGGCACATGAATAAATATCTAAGCATGTAAATATGCATATCTTTTGTCGAAGAATATTCATTAGTCGACATGAGAAACAATATAAATTTAATAATCAGAAACTTAGATGAACTAAGAGCTTTATTCAATCGTATAATATGGGATAACTACTAGATGGTACGACTATTTTCCAGCCTAAAAGTCCATTTGCCACGCATCCATTTGCCACGCAGGTTATGTTTCTAGAACAAATGGATCTCCTCGATCGGGGAAGAACCCCGCTCTCACGGAACACCAGCGCAAAATTACAGCTTAATGCTGTTGTTTCTTATGATGAATTTAGAGAACCGGAGACCCTTTTAACTGGAAACGAGGAATTCCGTGTTAGTTCTCGGGGGTGATAACGCATATGATAGCAGTGCTTAAACTGCTGTGATCCAATCCTAAGTGTATAGATAACCAGTATAATTGCAGGCTGTGGGGTGCGTCACGCTAGTCCTCTAAGGAGAAAATGCAATTCTTTGTTTCGAGTAGGTTGCATGCGCTGCAGAAGGCACCTAACATCAGGTGGACGGTGAGATTGTTGGCACTTGGGTTTCGTAAAAAAATTTAACCCAAGAGGCAGTAGTCTAATAAAAAAAATCAGATTAAACTTATACATAGGTTAAAACTTTAAAAATTACAGTTGGGTGAATAAAATAGTTAATAGTTTTACTTTTAAACTCTCGGCCACGTAGTGGTGGCGTAAGAGAATCCACTATCTAATATTATCCCGTAGGTGTCGTAGGAGGCGACAAAGAGAAATTGAAACCGGAGATGGGCAGCAGCTAACCTGTATGTGGTAGAGCCACGCTGCAGATATGTTACAGTTGTAGCACGAATGGCTCGGCTCGACCGGTAGGACCACGCTCTCACAGAATACCAGCGTGAAATAGTAGTACAATGCTGCTGTGTTTCGTATGGAAAGTGTAGAGAATCAGAAACCCTTATTACTGCTATCAAGGCATTCCATTTTAGTCCTCACGGGTAACAGCGCATCTCCATTTTGCTTCTTAATTGAGGATAAATGTGGATTTCTATGAGCCATAGTATCTCTACTACTACTAGTGGATTGTGTGCTCGTTTGTCACCCAATACTATAAAAAAAAACATGCTAAACTGCCTCCCAAACGTGGCAACTGTGAGCTGTGAGAATAAACTATGTTCATGTTCAGATGTTCACTTTTGACATTTTATAAGAACAAGACTAATGTTGATTTGTTGCATGGTCTTAAATCCAATCAGCATAATGTCACGGATATGATTAAAATGATAAAATGATATGATAACTTTAGCCGACGGAGATCGAATCCGGGTTGCTCGTGTACTGTGAAATTTCCACCGAGCGCTCAGCCCCTGAGCTGCACAAGGCTAACGCCACCGCAAACTATAATTTAAATTAACTTTTTTCTTTCAAAATTGTCGGAGAAATTAACTTAACGGTAAGGTGTTAAAGATAACCGTTATATGTGTTGACAGGTCGTGATGTTCAAAATTGCCTTTAATCGTTTAATTGTTGTCGAGAGCGTGTTCGCACTAGAGGTGCGATGTTATCGGCCGCTTACAATTGTTTGTAAGTCCGTCCGAAGATTGTGATTTACAATTTTTTTAAAACCACATTGTTGGTCGTTCAGACGCTTATAAATTGTTGCCTCACCCCTTTCTTTTTATCTACCCAATAAATCCCATGATAGTCCACTGCTGAATATAGGCCTACGTCATTGATTGCCACAATTGCCACAGTTGCCACAGTTGCCACAGTTGCCAAGCTTCGCAGGCGGGTTGGCAGCCGCAGTTTGTTATTATTCTGAGCTGTTGTCAGGAAGATGCTGCTGCCCACGTGCCGTTTCAGTTTCCCTCCGCCGCCTCTCACGACACCCACGGGGCGATATGATTCTACCACGTATGAAAATAACCGGAATCCCTTTCACGGTCTGCAAACCCTCGCCTACTGACCCATCTGACAGCCGCGGTAAGTACACGTAACCATTTGAAGAAGTGCACATGCCTAATGGTTTATCCATAAAAATGTCTTTGTTCAACTGTGCATTTACGTTGAAGGCTGCCAGTGAAACTTATTTCACTCGTAACACACATTTCATTACGTTAGAGACAAATATCTCTCAACAGTTCCTACGTGGAAATCAATTACAGATGCGACTCGTATAGATGAACTCCCCGAGCGGGACTCCGTGGACGCAAGATAATCAGATTAAGATCTCGTCGAATAAATTAAACAAGTTGTAACCGCAAGTATGAGAGGCCGTGTTGGCCTGGCCCGAGTGAAACTGAGAACATTTAAATGACATTCTTGGGTTACAGCTGGCGACATGGCAGTTAACAAATCCTGCACGTCACCGACGCCACTATAAATAATCATTCAAACATTTAATTTATTACAAATTGAAATAATATTAATTTGTAAAATCAGGCGTTTCTTCGCGGAAATCAATTATAATAAAGACGTTAAAGATTAATTAGCTAAGAACGCGAATTTTAGATCTATAATAATAAATTATTATTACTGATTTGACATACTGATTAAATAGATTAATAATTAATCGTAATACTAAGCGGATCTTAGCTAATCAAGTTTCAATATCATTAATAAATAAAAATAAATTATTATTATTAATTGGGAGATTTTAATCAATAGATTTATGGTTGTTATCAGTGGATTCCATAGATTTATAATTGTATGAATGTATTTAATACATTATTGCAGTCTTGAACTTCAGGGGTATTGAACCTTTTTCATTTATTAGACCAAATAAATACTTCAAACATTGTGTATTACGGGCGACAATTTCATTTGATCACTTAAATCCATTTTCTTTACCTCATTAATCCGGGGCACAGTAGATAATTTAGAAGATAGTTATCCCATTTTAGGCATTTCCGAAGTCAATATTTATTATTTATGTTTGTCAATAGACTGGGTAGGGCAGCTTTCGTTTGGGTGATAAATATGTTAGATGCATTATCATACGGCAGACGCTACCAGCATCTGTAACCCAAGTGAAAAGACAGCACTAGGAATCTTACGCACAGAAAAGAGAATCTTCTCTTTTGTGTAAACACACAAAGTAGAAGATTCTCTTTTCTGTTTGATTCAACACTCATTATTTTAAGCATCACAACAGCTGTCCCTGTCACCTAATCCCGCGGCAAACGCGCGTGCAGTCGGCTCGTTGTGACACACTTGATCCTGTCACTTTTTATTTTTTCCAGTCCCTTCTCGACTTGCAGTAACCCGAGAAGACTGTCTCTGCCAGTTAGCGAGTGCTGACAACATAATACAATGGACCGACCACTACTACTCGTAACAAGCTTGTTTTTAAACAAAACTAAAGGATTATTGTTTTTTGTGTTTACACCGATCCCTGCGAGTATTTTATATCTAATGATTTCTTATATTTGTGAAATCGTTAGGTACAAAATATTATAAGGGACCGTTACTTATTGTCATGAATACTTGGTATTGAATAGTATAGAATGGAATAGAATAAATAATGGAAATATTTTTATTCAATATAGAATATCACAAGAATACTTAATTAAAGTAATTTAAGTTTTATCACTGGTTCTGAAAAAACCTCTGTACTAGAACCAGCAATAAACCCAGTGGAATTTTTTAAACATTAATTTACAACATAATATTTTATAAACTTAAGTATGTACACATTTCGAAACAACATGGTAGCGATCAGCTCATTTCCAGGTGTTATTATCAATCATGTACTCTTTAGTAATATAATAAGTCTAATTAAACAATTTTTATAAAATTAATGTGACGGATTTTATTGCGTTTTATTTATCTAATCACGAGGGCACGTGGGTACGGTAAAGCACCTACAACGTCGACAACTATAAAAAATGAGTTAAATTAAACGCGATAAAATACGTAAAATTAGTTTTATTCAATATTTTATGCAAACCATTTGTTAAAATATTAAGCGTGTAATGTATGTTATGTCATGAAGTAGGGTTCGAGTCTGTCGTACAGAGTTACAGTTTTGTGTACGGATATCAGATATCTCGCTAAACAGGTATGTCCTAGGTGAAGCAGAGAGGCGCCGGTGGCATTTGATGAATTCTAAATAAATTAACATGTAATAATATTTTAATAAGTAATCGTATGCAAATTAACTCTCATAACATCACCATAATATTATTATAATTAGGATCAACTTAAATATTTATCACAATGTTTTAAAAATGGCTGTCCTTTCGAAATCGACAGGCCTTTTGAATATCTTATTTGTATTTTTCCCCAGCTCATAAAGGCCAATGTAACTCTCCCGCTTTTCTGAGGATCAGAATTTTATACCCGATTCCTATATTCAAGAAATGTTCGTTCTCCGTAACATTCCGTTTTATTCCATACGAGGTAGGTACATCTTAAAACAGTTTGCGTTACAAAACATGAATTCAGCAACTTAGGATGACTTAAAATGAAAATACTTAAAACGGTTCATAAATAGTTGAACCGATATAAATTTTTTATAAATGGAATAATGGTGACAAACGGGTACACACCACTTGATGGTAAGTGGATGCTGTGGTCCATAGACTACTAAATTTATCCTCGTTGTCTCCCGTGAGGACTAAGATGGAATACCTCGTTCTAGTAAAAAGGATCTCCAGTTCTCTACACTCACCATACGAAACACAGCAGCATTAAGCTGATATTTTATGCTGGTATTCATAATATAACTGCAGCGTGTACTGCAATTTGTAATTTTGTACGTACCACGTAAAAATTTCATGCACTTCGTTTACTGTAAAACTACTAGTTAAAGAAAACGAATCGTTTTTAAACATAGAAACCCGGCATTAATCGTCATGCTTAACCAGCGAATTGGACATTGCAGTATGGTACTTTTGAAGTCCTGCCCTTTGTGGGTTTGGTTGTTTTACGCTCAGCGTAAACGAAATGATAAACAGAATCAGGCGTTACTTTAAAATCCATTACATTAAAGAGTTTGAAAATTAAATAGCTTAAATCCGCGTAATAAAATAAAATGATGTCTTACCTAGTTTGAAGAGCAGTCCCCGCCCTCCCTCAGTTGCGTGTGTGTTCTAGCACCACTACTCCCAACACTACTACACAAGGAAAGACTGTCTTAACGGTCAGCCACCGTAGAGTCTACTTCATCTGACAATGCCGTGATTAGAGGTGAAGTACGTCTCGTATTGTCGACGGTGGTGTGTTTTTCCTAGTGTAGAGGTATTGGGAGTAGTGGTGCTGAGATTAGTGGTGACAGGGATGGTACACACAATTGAGGGAGAGTGGGAGATGCTCTTCAAACTTCATTTTATTTTACTGTGTGGATTTTAGATAACTGATTTTAACAAGGTTTTGCTGCTTTCTGACGAAAGCCTCTAGATCTTTTTTGCATTACCAATAATCGTCTCTTACGACACCCAAAACCAAAAAAATCAAACACAGAACAATTATTTGTAGAATATACAAAACTTGTTCCGTGCGGGATTCGAACTCGCGATCATTAGGGCCGCACCTCATTGCTGAGACACTGCGCCACGGAATCATCAATTTTCCTTGCTTCATTAGCCTAGTAAAGATAAACGAGATTTGTCCTTTGCAGTACAACTGAATTCGAAGAATGTTAATAGTTTGCTGATTTTTCTCAATGCAGATCACCTTACGAGGTTTTCATTCACCGCCAAACACCTAAATGAGCACTCAAAATTGTAATGAGCAAATTCATTGGTGCCGGCGGGAATCAAACCCGGTTCACTCACGTACTGTAAAATTTACAGGGAGGGATCAAGCGCAGGATCTCTTAAATATTCTGTCCTTTTTATCTTTTAAATTCAAAGCATGACAGTGCATTATTTTAACTGATTTTACTGCGCACGCACACATTCATAAGAGTAGATCGGTAGGCAAAAACGTAATCCATGCCCATAAATCACATTCTATTCGGGATAATTTCAAATCAAAGTAGAAGCCTTATTTACTCGTATTTTCAAAAACAAGGCTAGGCTTTACGTGCTTTCCGAGGCAGGAGAGTAAATTACCGCTAACGTCCTGAATCCGGGCTGCTATTGGGAATTCCTCGACTGCAAAACTCAATAACTTATTTTGGCCCGAACCGGGATTCAAACACGGGATCTCTTGATATTCACGGTTATGACTACTAGACCAACGAGGCAGTCAAAGCATTAGCATACTAGTCAAGGCACTATTAGCTTCAATCTCTTAGTATCTATTAGAAGCGGTACCATTCATCTCGTTGTTACAAATGGCTACCCGTTGCGGATGCCTCCGGGGTTGTAATTATAACATCACTTTTTAATGATTCATATTTTAAGATTTATCTAATAGAGGAAGTGGATGGATGCAGGTGGATGGATGTTCACCAGTGGACTTGTAAAGGGTTGTAATGATGATGATGATTATTCGTATGTATTGTGTTATGATGTACTGTCTCTATCTAATGGAGGGTCAGTGAGGGATAGTTTAGGGATCAAACTTGTTCGGTTTGAGAACCGTATTTAGATCGACGTTTGTGATCTCAGTTTAGTTTCTTTTAAATAGAATAGGGGTGAAAAATGAGCACACAGCCCACGTGATGATATAATATAGCTGCGGTGGCCCATAGACCCTCGATTCAGAATCAAAACGCAGATGCGTTGTCGTCCCTGAAGACTAAGACGGAATGCCTCGTTTTCAGTAAGGGCTCCGGTTTTCTACATTCACCATGCGAAAGACAGCAGCATTAAGCTGCTTTTCACGCTGGTACCTTGTAAAAGTGTGGTCCTTCCCCGGTTGTGTCGACCCATTTGTGCTACAATTATAATATTGCTGCATCATGGCTCTATCATGTAAATAAGCTCTTACATTCCTTGTGTCGAAAATTAGGTTTTTTAAAAAGAAATGAAATCCAAATATGATCAGAAATGGTAGATATTTCTGAGACAATAGTGAAAGTATATCGTGTCAGTTAATAGAAAGTAAACAGATAAATCGGCTAAATAACCACAGAAATATCATGCACGTGCGTTAAACTTTTCGACCAATACCAGGTCGGTAGCGCACAAGTTTAGGCTTTTGGTTACCAGATTGCTAGCCGTGGTTTCTAATCACGTAAAAGCAGTTGTTTCTTAGGCCTGCAAATATGTAATCCGGTCTGAATGTTTGTCCATGTGCAGCTTATGTTCGTAAAACGTTTCCACAATACCGGATAAATCCATAATGTGACAGTTACTACACTTTTTAATGTACTTTTTACTCTACTTTTTAATGAAAAGCAAAAAGGAACAAACAGTTTAACTTCTTTTTCTGAAACAAATTAAAAAGCAATTAAATCAATTGTATTTATGTGATGCGTGCAACGACTATCTTGGAAGCAAGTTAACCTATTTTTCTGATGTTGTTTATTATCGATAGAATCAGACGATTGATGGTGGGAGGTGCTCTTCAAAGTATGTAAGATACACCGTAATATTTTAGATTTTGTTGTAAAGGATGTTTATTGTATTGATCTAATATTTAAAAGTCCAAATTTAAACATATCTCCATCTTGAGTATTATGGTGACGCTTGTATAGGGTTTATATTTTTACAGGAAAGACCTGAAAAGACAAAAAAGGTGTATAGCTAGTAGAATCATTTTGTAGTATGTTAAAGCTAGCAAATGACTAAGAAACGCAACATTTGATATATTTTGAATATTAAAAAGAGTGCCGGTTCTCGTCATTCACTATTAGAAATACGGCAAAATATCGCATGAGTTAAAAATCCTCACTACTTACTCTGCGGCATTATACTGCTATTTTTTTCTATTGCATTTTTAAAACTAGCGTAAAGTAGTACATTGATGCTGCTGTATTATAGGTAGCTACTCTTATTACGTATGGGTGTCGGCACATCTTTTTTACTGGTAACGATGCATTCCATCTTTTAGGCCACACACTCTCGTTTCCGCTACTTGTTTTTCGCCTTTTTTCTATTAAAAAATGGATCCTCAATGATGATGATATTTTTTTTAGAATCCGTTTGGATACTAGCATCGAATATGAAGATATAGTGCAAATGCAAATAATGTGCACAATACTCTAAACTTATGCTCGATGTAACGCTTATGCAATAGGACCAAAGTTTAACTTGGATAAAAGATAGAAAGAAAGAAATATCACATGTGTAGCAAACCGTACACTTGCGGTTTAGTGGCGTAAGATAATATGCTAACTCATATCACTCTCTGGGTGCAGTAAGAAGCGACAGCGGAACTGAAACAGGTGATGGGTAGCAGTGTGTTCCACACAACAACTGAATGACGATAGGCTGCAATTGTCAACCCGCCAAAGGTGGCAAGTATGGTAAACATTGCCTATACTTATAAAAAGATGTTAAGATTAAATTGTTTCGCCTTTAATCGAGTTGGGTTTAGTGTTGGGGTTGGTAATGCACGCGATCGTGGGGCGGAGGAAGGTGCTCTTCCAACTATATAAGACAAAACATTATTGACACTGTTTTTCCCCACTACAATAGTGATTCAAGCCGAGGTTCGTCCTTCAGAGCTGGCCTTGAATCACATCGGGCAGCCCCCGGCTAGAGGGAGCTTCACTCCGAGAGCAGGGGTTGGGATGCCTCAGGTCTGCAGCAGAATCGTTGCACTCAATAGCTCGTGAGTCCTCGCTCACGAGTCTATTTCGATGAAGCTGTAAAGGCCGCAGGGCTAACAGCATACACTTTCAAAAAAAAAAACACTGATTTTGTGAAGAGCGCTGATGATTTAGGCTATGTCTAGTTTAGAAGCCAGAGGTTTTAATATAATTTTAGATGTAATATTTAGACAATATTATATTAATATATATTTTATGTAAATTCATTGTTATGTAGTAATAAATTATTATTATTATATTTTAGCTAATTCATTTAACAACATTAACAATATTTTAAATTTTTGCAAATTAATTTCTTAATCTATTAGCTCAGGGCATAAACTAACGTTTTTCGCGATAATTTGCGCTTAAAAATAGGAAATATATCTACTAAAATTCTTGAATAAATCATAACAAGGATTATAAATCTAGAAATAATCACAATTGAGGTATTTTATAATGGTAGAACAATAAAACTTGAATTGGAAGACTACCGGTCGGTCCGCACCGTGGGAGCGACGGTTTTACTTTTATCCGAGAGCTTTTAGCGCAAAAAGCTCGCTGGAGGCAGTGCGCGTGCGCCGGTCGACCTGTGCGCTTGTGTCAGTGTCCGCGAGTGACCGTGCCCAGTGCAAGCAAGTGTGCGAGTGCAGTGCAAACCTGTGACAGTGCACCAATTAACCAGTGATTGGCAAGCTGAAGATAAATAATAGTGCGTTGACCGGCCACGGGTTCGATGCCCGGTTCCCGCATTACCGAGTCATCGAATAAACGGTAACTATCGATTATCGATAACAATAATTATTGGAAACCAAAAGCTGTATCAGTTGAATATGTCTTAAATTGCCTGGCACGTGAATAACCAAGGCAACTCGGTTCGCGAATCTGATCAAATGTGTGGTTGCTTTCGATTGGCTCCAGGATAGCCAGCTCCCGCTTCATGTTTTAGAGAATTTGATAAGACGAAGGTACATACATATGACAGTAACAGTGATTATCATATTGTTATCAATAAAATGTTATATGGTGTCGGTAGCAAAATGTTGATACGAAATGTAACGCAGTTCGTCTCTCTGACATCGCGCGTCACCTCAACGTGATTTTTAAACTCTTCCTCAACTAGAGGAGAGCTAGAGCCATTAAAGATATAAAATCACGGGACAAGCTCAATTTTTGGGTGTGAAATGGACCAAGTCCTTTAAAATAAAGGACGTCTGGTAACTTTAATTGGCTCTGAGTTGCTATGTGACTACAGTCGGTAGAAGCTACTGACATTGTTCTAGATGTCAGTAATATAATTATTTTTGAATGTACCGAACTGAATATTTGTATTTCAGCAAATATTCAGTTCGGTAAATTCAAAAACCAAAACTTAAAATTTGATTAAGTCTATACATATGTACATATTCAATAGTTTTGTCTTTATTACCTCATGTTGTTAATATTCCGGCAGGCTGCCGTGTCGGCGTGCCTTCACGTTCGAATCAAATCAATGACGTATCGTGAACCGTTGTAGTTTAAACTTGAGGCACACATAAATGAATTTTTATATTTTATTCACTACATGATCTTGAATTATATTGTTACTTAAGGCCTTACCGGAACACTAGGAATTTCTTTGTTTGCGCATACACCTTATATTGACAGTTCAAAATAATAAAAAACCACGGCTGGTAAGACGTTGTAGAGCATTGTTGCAGCTATATTATGGTCGTAGCACGAATGGGCCGGCTCGTCCAGGGAAGGACCACGCTTTCACAGAATACCAGTGTAAAATAGAAACTTATTGCTACTGTGTTTCGCATGGTTAGTGGAGAGAACCGGAGGCCCTTCTTACTGGAAACAAGGCATTCTATCTTAGTCTTTAGGGAGGAGAGCGCATCTGCGTTTTGATTCTAAATCGAGGATAAATAAATGGGCTACAGCATTCACTTACCATCAGGTAGGCTGTGTGCTCGTTTGTTCTATAAAAAGACCCCACCCGATAAGCGAAGGAACTGTGTCAAATATCTCGCAATCCGTGAGGAAATCCACTGCCGGGGTTTCCATAAGTTTAAATATTTCTATGATGAAAAAATATACGTTCAATGCTAAAACAACTACGATGTAGAGTACAATATTAAAAGTGTAGCCGTGGTAGCGCATTAAGCATACGAGAGCAGAGTTCAATTCTCGCAACGAATTTGTAAATTGTTAATATTTGGAAATATCATGAGCTAATCCGTGAAACAAAAACATTTTGAAATAATGATTTCTCATCTAGACACAAATAATACACTCATTAAATCCTTAAATATAGTTTTATTCAAAATTTGAAGATCATATTAAATATGCCAAAATGTATAAAGGTATTGAAATGTAACTTGTTTTTACGAATTATAGGTACTTATTTCATATTCCCGACTTTGACCGTGGGGGTCCGGTGGGGACTGATGTGTTCGACATGCCAATGTAGATAACCACGGCTATCTTCAGTTTAAAATTATTAAGTGTTTTTCCACACAAAATGTTTCATAAAAGAGTGAAATCACTAAAAAAATATTATAAAATACGTGTGGCACTCGGTGACTGCCGCGGTAAAGCTATTGCATAGCATTTTTTATCAACTTATGCAATTATAATTATTTATTTATTTTATTTATGCAGTTAAGTCTTTGATATTAAATCAAGTTACACTTTTTGAGCGTGGTGACCGATAAGAAAACAATTTTTTTTCTCTTATTGAATAAATGAGAAGTTAATATTGTTTAAAATATTTTTAATATCTTACAATACATGTAGGTTGTTCAGGAATTTTTATCATTGAGTTAGCAGCTAGTGTACACGCATACGTCTAGTCGCACGCACACAAGCACCGTGCCGAAGTCTGCCGAGTGCCGAAGTCTGCCGAACTGAAACGACGTTAGACGATACACGGCTTTCAACGCCACACCTCCGTGCCCGTCGGAGTGGGGAGCGTGAGGTATTTTTCGTTACGGAATTTCTGGATTCGGTCCCCGCGCTCAAGGCCCGCGATAGAAGCTATGCAATAGCTTAAAAGCTATGCAATAGCTTAAAAGCTATGCAATAGCTTAATATAAACTGCCAGATTTATAACATACATTACAAAATAACGGAAACATAACCTTAAAATAAATTAAAAACTGGAATAAGACAGGAAAGAAATGACATACAAATGACATTACCTAAAAAAAAGTTGTTCACTTTAATTTTATATTGAAATCCTTTAACAGAATAGTCACGTATTAAATATACCCGTTACGATGAACTTTCTTTAAGCTCGATTATGTTTTCACTTAGAACTAACGGAGCAACTTTTGTAATGACTGCAGTACATGCTATGTAACGCATCGCGTGACCTCTGAATGCCCATTACCATGGACTGTTAATAATACCAAAGGTCCAACAGGTACGTGTGGCTCTACGTATCGACGATACGTTTCTTTAAGTCGTGTTTTTCGATTATACACCGAAAACATGATGTAATTATTTTTAACGTGTGAATACACATGCAGTTATACTCGTAGCCTACTGTATCTTTATACGGCCGATTTCGCAATCAACAAATAAATGTTATGAAAAATAACAATTGTATTTTTATAGAATACGGACGACAAACGAGCACATAATTAACCTAAGAGTAAGTGGATGCTGTAGAAGACAAGTTGTCCCCTGTTGTGTTGTGACTAAGATGGACGATCCATATCCAGTAAAAAGGGTCTTCGGTTCTCTAAGCTCAACAAAACGTATTAATAAATATATTATTTCAAATAAAATATTATAAATATTTTATGTGAAACGTCAATAACAAAAATACGTGTGGCACTCGGTGACTGCCGCGGTAAAGCTATTGCATAGCATTTTCTATCAACTTATGCAATTATAATTATTTATTTATTTTATTTATGCAGTTAAGTCTTTGATATTAAATCAATTTACACTTTTTGAGCGTGGTGAACGATAAGAAAACAATTTTTTTCTCTTATTGAATAAATGAGAAGTTAATATTGTTTAAAATATTTTTAATATCTTACAATACACGTAAGTTATTCAGGAATTTTTATCATTGAGTTAGCAGCTATTTTACACGCATACGTCTAGTCGCACGCACACAAACACCGTGCCGAAGTCTGCCGAGTAACTGAAACGACGTTAGACGATGCACGGCTTTCAACGCCACACCTCCGTGCCCGTCGGAGTGGGGAGCGTGAGGTTTTTTTTCGTTACGGAATTTCTCGATTCGGTCCCCGCGCTCAAGGCCTATGTTATAATAACATAAATAGAAGCTATGCAATAGCTTAAAAATTGTTTTATTACCTAGCTCGTTAATAAAAAAATCTCATCAACTTTATTAATTTTTCAAAAAGTTTTTTATTTAAGTGGTCATAACTCATAACTTCAAGAAGCATGATTTTACCTCCATTTTATTTAGTTGCGGAAATAGTTTTATTTGTAAGGCTAAATCGTAAAGTTTAAAATCTTCGTTTTTTTTTTATAAAACAAATCCATTTTTTCATAACTACTTATGGTATAAGTATAAGTCAAAAAGTGAATTGGGACAAGGAAAGTTATTACCATAAAATATTGTTATTAAACTAGTTCAACGCCATTACGTGTTGCAGCGAACGAATAAAGAAAATAATTATCTAGTGTACACTATAAGAATAATTTGAAAAGATAATAATACCAATGAGTTAATTAAAAATAAATTAAAAGAAAATAATTTCTTTACAATTCAATTTTAAACTTCGTGCAAACATTTCCGCGAATATTACTTGTTTATAAGAATTCAGATGAAAAGGAACAGTATTACCATCGGTTGTCACATAGCCTGCTAACCATCGGTAATACAGTTACTGTATTACCTACGGTTATACAGTAACTTATTAGCAGGCTATGTGACAATTTAGTATAGTATTTGTAAGTAGCTGTATTTAAGCTCTATTTAGAAATAAGTTATTACATATGACGGTTTAAAAGAACAACAATTTCGGGATCTCCCAGCTGAAAAAAATTATAATTAAACAAAAAAAAAATTGAACTGCCATTTGCATTCCATGGCTGAGTTGAAAAATTAATATTTTCAAAAGTTATCGTGTTTACCCCTCCATGCGGACTTTATAAGTCTACACCAAAAGCCATTAAAACCACTTGTTTATAAAAAAAATGGCAAATAATCCATTAAAAAACTATAAGTTCAACAATTATTTATCTTTATGACAATGTGCTTCTTATATAATTTATATGTACAATATGATTGTTAGATACGATTACATGCTACAAAACGTTGGAATCTTGATATTTAGTCGCTGGCGGGACATACTTACGCGCGTGAATTACTCCAACGTAACTGCTGTATCTTTATCGGGACAATTTTGCATTTAACAGAAATATATTATCCATTGTATAAAGTATAATATATAAAAAGCTCTATAGATAAAAAGTAGTTTAAAAATACCTGACTGCTTAAAAAGTTTACTGAAAAAACAAAAAATATTTAGCCTCTGTCACTCCCACAAGTAATACGAATCCAACGACACCTCATATGTCACAACACCTCGAGCCGGTCAGGCTACAGAGCGTGCCAAAGAAATGGACATACACACATACACTCGAAAATCATTACGTACCTTCATTCTGGGGCAGTCGGATACTTAAAAATAATAATTGTACAAATAAAATAAACTTTTGGTAAATCCAAATGTGCACAACTTAAGTGCTCATGTTATACGTAATTTTTTTAAAGTATTTTAAATACACAAAAGTTTTCACGATAACTTTGTTACTATTATTTTTAATTTTCCGATAATTTTATTAAACGTCAATAAAAAAGTTTGCAAAATCTAAAAGTGCACGACTTATAACGCTCATACGATCATGAGAAAATGTAGAAAAAAAATTCTCAGTCAACAATAGACAATATTTTTTTTAATTTTACTATATTGTTATTATTGAGATTCAAAAATGTTTTTATTATGGTTAATTAAAAATACTTAACAGATTTATCTTAAAACGATCAAAAATCAACTTTAATATACTTAACTTTAATTTTTAAGTATTTGTACTCAGACATCATCGTGAAGACTAGTCTTTTTAACTTTATTTTGTTTTCAAAAAGTTTTTCATCTAGTCAAGCATTTAATTTAGTAATTTAGCATTCACCAAAGTACACGTTCAGGTCAAGGGTTTCGGAATATTTGGTATTTCTACAGCGATCGATATTTTTCGTCACGAGCCGCTGCGCTGTAAACAAACGATATAGTAAATCCACTCACGACGGCAGCCGAACCAGGAGTTAGACAAAGTGTATCTGTATTTAGTAAAATATATTAGAAATTATCGGAATTTCTCAGCTGAAAAAAATTAATGAAGACTAAATAAAACATGATAGATGAAGAGATTAAAAAATAGATTGAGTTGAACAATTGATATTTTCAAAACTTATCGTGTTTAGCCTCCAGGCGGACTTGATAAATCTAAACCATAAGCTACTTTTTAATGTAAATTAATAATATCAATTAATTGATTTAATGAAAAAATAAGTTCAACAATCATTTATTTTATCTTGCTGACAATGTGCTTTTTATATCATTTATATGTTCAATATGATTGTTAGATATAATTTCATGCGACAACACGCTGGATTCTTGATTTTTAGGCGCTAGTACAACACGTACACACCTACGCACTTTGCGCGCATGCAATACACCGTGTAGTGGCGGTGTAAGAACATCCACTGCTCCATATCGTCTTGTGTGTGGCTTAACAGGTGATAGAGGAACACAAACCAGGAGATGAGCAGCAGCGACTGCTTAGTAACAACTACATAATAAAAAAAACTGTGGCTACTAGGCACATTGCCTATGGCAAATATCCCTTTGTCAACGCAATCTATGGGGAGCACTAAGTTCAGTAGTGGTGTTGGACGGGCTGTAATGATAATGATAAAATAAAATATGTCAACTGTTTCACTCTTATATTCAGTTTAATAAAAGCTAAAATTTAAAATTTGTAATGTCATTTTACATTTCAGCATATGTATTTATGTTTAATAAAAATTAAAAAACTACAAAATTGCCCTGGTGGAAAATTTAAGAATTGCAGAAGTGTAGCTACAATTTGATGATCGCAATTCCAGACGTCTCGCGCCTGTATGTGGTTGAGTGACGCTGCTGCTGTATCTATTTTGGTTGTAGCATGAATGGGTCGGCTCAACCGTGGTAGAACCCCGCTCTCATAGACTACCAGCGTAAAATAGCAGCTAAGTGCTGCTATGTTTCGTTAGATGAGTGTAAGAACCGGAGACCTTTTTATTGGAAACGAGGTATTCATTTTAGTACACGGACATTAATATTCCGTGAGAGCTGGATCATACAGCACAGGTCACATAGCAGTACCATCACAATCAATCAAAAGTACGCTGATGAACATAGGGCTCCTCATAGATTGCCTTGTAGAGAGGTGATGATGTCGTCACCCACGTGATGATATAAGTTATCCTTCGCTACTACACACTTGTAGAGAGTCACCCACGTGATGATATAAGTTATCCTTCGCTACTACACTTGTAGAGAGTCACCCACGTGATGATATACGTTATCCTTCGCTACTACACTTGTAGAGAGTCACCCACGTGATGATATAAGTTATCCTTCGCTACTACACTTGTAGAGAGTCACCCACGTGATGATATAAGTTATCCTTCGCTACTACACTTGTAGAGAGTCATCCACGTGATGATATAAGTTATCCTTCGCTACTACACTTGTAGAGAGTCACCCACGTGATGATATAATTTATCCTTCCCTACTACACTTGTAGAGAGTCACCCACGTGATGATATAAGTTATCCTTCGCTACTACACTTGTAGAGAGTCACCCACGTGATGATATAAGTTATCCTTCGCTACTACACGGTACGCCACAACGTATCCAATATTGAATATATACTAATAATAAATAAATTTAATATGAAAATTATCACCGACTGCCCATGCTAACAAAGAACAAGACAAATCATCTCAACCCAGCCTGATGGAGTGACATCGTTTAGTGCATAAAGTATCACATTATCAGATCGAGCCGCGGTGGGTCCACTGCAACCGAGTGCATTGAAAATTGCGCAGACTGCTTCGACTTGCGAGCGCAGGTGCACTGTGGGGTCGATGCATGCGACGGCACGGTGCGCTCGCGATCAGTTATTTTTAAATGATCTCTAGTTAAAACATCTATCAATAATTATATATGGTCTACTTTTATAAACTCGATTGTTCTGCATCGCTTACGGATCGTTTTGCGAACCTTTACCATTATCGATTCCGTTATAGCCAATTAAAGTCCACTGCTGTACCAAATAACTGTGCCAAGTAAGTATAGAATACTGGCGTGAAATTGCACAATTATACTGTAGCTTTCGTATGGTGAGGTTAGAGAACAGAAGTTACAATTGTCAGCGGGTGGTTCACTCTCCATCTGGTGGAGTGTTCGCTCTTTTATCATTTAGCTTTATAAAAAAACATTTTTTATAGAATAAGGGTGACAAAAGAGCACACACATCCACCTGATGGTAAGTTAATGTTGTGGCCCATAGACATCTACATTCATCATAAAAAGGGTCACCGGATCTCTGCACTCACCATACAAAACACAGCAGTATTAAGGACGCGTTTACAAAATGGATAGGTATAGAATCGCACTACTACATTGACAAAAGTCACACACACACTAGTGTACGCACGGTTGGCTGTGGGAATCGTAGTCAAATGAAATTATTTTGATAATTTGAAAGATTGAATTTGTTTTTCATTTCTTATACCTACCTCAGAAATATACTTCGATACGAAATATGAATACCTGCTCCAAAGACTGCTTGGCACTGGAAGCCCTCTACTGGTAGTGAGATGTTAGCTCTGGACTTTGAACTGGTTTTGTCAGTTATAATAAGACCTTACCTACCTGCGGACTTGATGGAGTGACCTGAAGGTGTAATTTGGTGATTACAACAATAGGAACTCCTAGACTAGTGGAACTAGGTGTGCCGAGTTTGGGTTCGTTTTGTTGGTTATGATGAGACCTTACCACCGGACTTGATGGAGTGACCTGAAGGTGTAATTCGGTGATTACAAGTGGAACTCCTAAACTAGTAGAACTAGGTGTGCCGAGTTTGGGTTCGTTTTGTTAGTTATGATGAGACCTTACCACCAGACTTGATGGAGTGACCTGAAGGGGTAATTCAGTAACTACTGCTGGAATTTCTGAACGAGTAGAACTAGGTGTGCCGAATTTGGGCTCCGTTTTGTTAGTTATGACGAGTCCATACCTCCGGACTTGATGGAGTGACCTGAAGGTGTAAATCGGTGATTGCAACTGGAACTCCTAGACTGGTGGAACTAGGTGTGCCGAGTTTGGGTTCGTTTTGTAGGTTATGATGAGACCTTACCACCGGACATGATGGAGTGACCTGAAGGTATAGTTCGGTGATTACAAGTGGAACTTCTAGACTTGTAGGACTAGGTGTGCCGAGTTTGGGTTCGTTTTGTTAGTTATGATGAGACCTTACCACCAGACTTGATGGAGTAACCTGAAGGGGTAATTCAGTAACTACCGCTGGAATTTCTGAACCAGTAGAACTAGGTGTGCCGAATTTCACTCCATCAAGTCCGGTGGTAAGGTCTTATCGTAACTAACAAAACGAAACCAAACTCGTCACACCTAGTTCTACTAGTCTAGGAGTTCCATTTGTAACCACCTGATTACACCTTCAGGTCACTCAATCAAGTCCGGTGGTAAGGTCTCATCGTAACTAACAAAACGAACCCAAACTCGGCACACCTAGTTCTACAAGTCTAGGAGTTCCACTTGTAATCACTGAACTACACCTTCAGGTCACTCCATCAAGTCCGGAGGTATGGACTCGTCATAACTAACAAAACGAAGCCCAAATTCGGCACACCTAGTTCTACTCGTTCAGAAATTCCAGCAGTAGTTACTGAATTACCCCTTCAGGTCACTCTATCAAGTCCGGTGGTAAGGTCTCATCGTAACTAACAAAACGAACCCAAACTCGGCACACCTAGTTCTACCAGTCTAGGAGTTCCAGTTGCAATCACCGATTTAGACCTTCAGGTCACTCCATCAAGTCCAGAGGTATAGACTCGTCATAACTAACAAAACGGAACCCAAATTCGTCACCCCTAGTTTTACTCTGCAAGAAGTTCAAATAGCGGTCACGAAAGTACACCTTCAGGTCATGCCATCAAGTCCAGAGGTAAGGTCTCATCATAACCAACAAAACGTGCCCAAACTCGGCACACCTAGTTCCGCTCGTCCACGAGTTGCAGTAGTAGGTAAGTTTATATATCCTACTTATTTTAGCTAAATAAAAACTGTGAGTATAAAAATAATAATTTTATCACTTGTCAAGTACTTATGTTTCCAATTTGTTTTTTTCTAATATTTTGTGTATGTACAGCGATCTTTTCAGAATGAGCCGCTGCAAACAGGCGGTACAGTGTCCACTCACGACGGCGGCCGAGCGCGGACTGCGGTTTCATCGAAATCTTTGTACAATAAATCAAAGCAGGCACCGACAATAAAATAGCCCTTATTGCAATACATTATGATTCATCCGTATTACCAAAATATGTGAAAAAATGTGCATCAGTTTTTATTTTTTTTACGACTATTTGTGACATTTTGTTAAAAAATAAACCCAGGGTTTTTTAATTGAATATGTCTGTCATCTTATAGTATTTTTTAAATTTTTTAAATATGTTGATAATAGACCAAAACATGCACCGAAACACAAGCCGGTATCGTTAATTTTGTAGAAAATGGCAACGAAAGTTCGTTTTTACAATATAAAAAACTACTATTTTCAACAAAAGAGTTACAGACATTTGCAGATGAAGAACCAATCTATACATGGTAGTTTTTACTTATATTTGATTTGGTTTAGTTTTGTCACAAAATCTACCGAAAAACACCCTAATTTTGGTTTATTTGCAAACGAGCTGGTATTCTGTGAGAGTGTGGACCTTCCCCGGTCGAGCTGACCCTTTCGTGCTACAACCATGCTGTAGCGTGGCTCTACCACGTTCATGTATGTGTACAATGAATGTGTTTCTTTAACGTTTTTGAAATGCTTAACTGAAAAGGATTGTAAAATAAAACAATAAACAAGGAAATTACCATTAAAATGCACTAATGTATTAAATGTATAAGTAACAGTGGGTATTTACAAACAAATGTTAAACCTCATTGCCAACGGCTAACGGAAGTGTTGCAGAAAACATTACCGGGAATGACTCGACGACGCTAAGTTTATGACACGGCGGTCACAGTAGCGTTAATGAACCAGTTCGCTGCGGGCTGCAGTTGGATATCGGTGGGATGCTGCGGAGATATAGCGCGGTTGATTTAATGGACTGCTTTTGTTTAATATCTCAAGTTTATAAACTATTCCAAGAAAATTGTTACCACAAGCGTGGATTTAGTGCTGAAATAGAGGATGATTTGCTTGAACTTACAATCTATACTTCATCATCATCATCATCATTACAGCCCTTCACAAGTCCACTGCTGAACATAGGCCTCCCCCAAGTAATGCCACAAAGCACGGTCCTGAGCCACCTGCATCCATCGACTTCCTGCATATCTTACCAGGTCGTCACTTCATCTAGTGGGAGGTCGCCCTACACTACGCCTACGGGTACGAGGCTGCCACTCGAGAACCTTTCTTCCCCATCGGTTATCGGTTCTTCGAACTATATTGCCGGCCATTGCCACTTCAGCTTACTAATCCGTTGGGCTATGTCGGTCACTCCGGTTTTACTGCGGATATCCTAATTTCTGAGTCTATCACGCAGAGAAACTCCGAGCATAGCCCTCTCCATAGCTCGCTGAGCGACCTTGAGCGTCCTCATACGGCCAGCAGTGAAGGACCATGTCTCAGATCCGTAAGTCATCACTGGCAACACGCACTGGTTATACACTTTAGTTTTCAGAGATTGAGGTATACCTGACGAGAAGATGTGTCGTAATTTCCCGAACGCTGCCCAGCCGAGTTGAATCTGTCGATTGACCTCTCGGCCGAAGTTGGACTTACCTAGTCGGACTATTTGTCCCAGGTAAACGTACTCGTCAACAACTTCGAGTATAGTGCTTCCAACAACTACCGGCATAGGTGTGACATGGACATTAAACATGATCTTTGTTTTGTCCATGTTCATCTTAAGACCTATCCGTTGGGAGGCACCATTGAGGTCATTCATCTATATCAATCTATACTTATAAGCATACATTTAAATAACTAATAACATTAACTAATACAATCAGTTGTTACTTTTCCTATTAGGTGAACTGTGCGCTAGAATGTCAACCTTATTCTATAAAATAGAAAATATAAGAAATATACAGTCATTTCCAATTATGATAGTCAATGAAATAATTTATTAACAATTCCTTGTAAGCCCTGCATACTCACATAGTTCAACTGTAAAACAATTGAGTTGTTAGTTACTAACAAGACAAGGCAAAGAATCAGAATCAAATATTACATTGAGTCGTCAGCAGTAAGTGGAACAATGTGATGATTACGGTAGCCACTGTCCTTATCTGATGCCGATGCTCAAATTGGACACCTTGTGGATGTATTCGAGGGCGGAATGACATGCCTGCGTTAGGACGTGGCCACATTGACATTTGTAATAAATATTTTTAAAACTAATATAACTGTGGTACGGCTTATTATGGCTTACTATGGACTGTGGCAAGGAGATATTATAAAAGGAGCGGGTACGTTCCTAATTGAATTCTAGGTTGAAGAGAGCCATAGGTTTCATGACCTTCATTTGAAAACGCTGACAACAATCGGAGTAAATGATTTGTAGTTAAAGCCAGTACAGTTGACTAATCTGTTGTGAATATTTTATGCATTTTATATCTTCTCTATTCTATAAAAAAATTTGGAAAATCCAAAAGTGCACACCTCGAAAGTTCATGTGATGTTTTGAATAATCAACTTACTTTTATTATTTACCTAAGCACGTTCTTAGTTTAAACCTAAAAAGAAATTGTTTCTGTTTAATTAACACGAATTTTTTGACTGATTTATACCGTTGATTCGTATTCTATTATCGAAAAAAATTGACAAATATTATAGAAGGAACGGTTTATTATAGTACAATTCAAAAGCTTTCTAAGGATTATAATCAAAACCTTATAAAAAAAAATCAAAATGATAAGTTCTTCTTTCTTCACTATTAAAAAAGCTACCTACCTTATTTTCAGACATATATCATATGGGTTCTGTCATAGATAATCTTTATATTATATATATATATATATATATATATATATATATATATATATATATATATATATATATATAACTCTTTCTGTTTTTATTATAGCTGCACCTCCTCTTATATGTCTATCTCTGTTTAACCTAATGGTTGACTAGTACAGAATGCCCTATGGCAAGTCCGCCATATGTACTACTTTTTTATAGTATAGTATGACGAACGAGCACACAGTCCACCTGATGGTAAGTGGTTGCTGCGGCCCATAGACATCTACATCTATCCTCGATTACAAATCAAAATGCAGATGCATTGTCACCCGTGAGGACTAAGATGGAATGCCTCGTTTCCAGTAAAAACTTTGTGCACGAAAGCATAAATAAATAAATACCGACCAAAATTAATGTTAAAAATTAAATTAAATACAAATTAATTTTGGATCGTTCGTATTTTATGCGGTGCTGTTCCATTCATCAGATTGCAGTAAAACTTTGTCAATTTATTGCATGCACTCATGCGAAGGTGATATGCGTAGTACATCATTGATTGATTCATTCAATTAACTTACAGCAGGTGGCGCACGTATCGTGCGGACAAATTTATTTGAAATACATATATCACTCAATTTCAATAAACGTATTTATAGTTCCTAATAAAAGAATTAACTCTTTCAAATTTAAAACGATATTTACACAATTATTTCTTCTGCAGGAGCAACGCGCCGGGTATATTAGCTAGAATTGTATAAGAATCACATGTCGTTTGTTCAACCAATTTTAATGAAGTTCTGTACATGTGTATTGCTTTCTCCATCTTGAGAGATATGATAGCTTTTATCCAGATCAAGGGTCACTTACCCTCAAGATGTTTTATTGCTATTTTAAGGATAGAACAACGTATGCCTGGCTAGCCTGTAGCAGCATAAGTTTTGTAACTGGGCGAAGAGAAGGACTAACTTATATTATAAAGGCTGTTTGTATCTAAAGGAAGGCAAAATAGTAATCTTTAGGCGCCAAGTTATTTTCTTAAAGACGTTATTATATTAATTGTAGAGATACATTTCATACGTGGTGAACCGACGCTGCAGCTATATCATAGTTGTAGCACGAATGGATCGTCTTGACCGGGGAAGGACCATCCTTCCCCGGTCAAGACGACCCATTCGTGCTACAACTCTAATATAACTGCAGCGTCGGTACAGCTCCCACAGAATACTAACCTAAAATAGCAGCTAATATTAATCGAAACCATACACAGCGGATATTAACCGAAAACGAGGCATTCCATCTCAGTTCTAAGGGATGTATGAGCTACAGTATCCACTTACTGTCAGGTGGTCTGTGTCCTCGTTTTTTTTATAGAATAGGGTGACAAACGAGGACATATTCGTAGAGGACATGTCGTCATCGAGGATACCTCGATTACGAATCAAAATGCAGATGCGTTGTCACCCGTGAAGACTAACATGGAATGCCTCGTTTCCAGTAAAAAGGGTGAGTGTAGAGAACCGTCTCTACACTCACCATATGGCACGGCAGTATTAAGCTACTATCTACGCTGGTATTCTGTGAGAGCGTATTTTCTCCCCGGTCGAGCCGACTCATTCGTGCTACAACTATATTACTAATATAACTGCAGTATAGCTCTATCTCGTATAAAATCGTTTTCCACCCTATTCAATATAAAACGTTTTATAATATTATTATAAGACTTAATAAAAGAAACACCTTGATCACTGGATGGTTCTCTGTAGGGCAGAGACAGATAAATATAATTTGCAATTACCATGGTTTTAGGTGATATGTTTGCAGCGTTACGAGCTGTCAAAGAAAGAAACATACATAGCTCACGGATAAGTAAGCTGAAATGGCAGTGTGTCGGCCATACAGCTAGAAGTACCGAAAACCGATGCGGAAGAAAGGTTCTCGGGTGGTGGTGGAGGTAGAGTTGTAGCGTGAGTGCGTATTGAGAGGTTGAGCTGTCTGTCTTTCTTTGTTGGTCTAAGGTTTACAATAAAGAGAAAACACAATTGTGGCTGCGAATGCAACAAACTACTAATGAGTTAAGAGCATCTGTAAACAATACGAGAGGACAAGGAAGAATACACACCTATCACATCACAAACGACTTTGTGGAATACCCTTCGACTTCTTCAGTCCCTTATAACTACCGTTGCAGTTTAAAGTCTATTAGTGCTGAGCACAGGCCTCACCCATAGACTGCCTCATAGAGGAGATGTTTGCCGTAGTTCCTGGGCTTGGCAAGTGGGTTGGCAACCGCAGTTTTTTAATTTTACATCTCCTGATTTGTATCCACTGGATGATATGGGGCAGTGGATATTCTTATACCGCCACTACACGATTCGTGTTAAATAAAAAACTTAAAATTTATTACACTGTGTAGACGTGCCCTTAGTAGAGTCAAAAGGTCCGTGCTAAGCGTGACTATGCACAATCGGATAAGATACAGGCGCCGGCGATTTGGTAATGACCTGAGCTGAGCTGGCGTATTGGGAAATAATCCGTCAGCTCGAAGCTCTTTCGCAGCAATTAAGGTTGGGAACAGAAGTCGCGAACGAATCTAACAGCGAGTCACTGCAGTACACATGGTTAGTACATTTGAAATCATTAAACATCGATTCATAATGGATAGTGGAGAAAGGAGAATATAAAAAGATGAATAATTTTTGTTTAATGTAGATATAATATAGATTATGACATAATACTTATTGAAAGTGTTTGGAAAGAAACGGCAAGAAACCCAGCGGTATTATTATTTTTAGACATATATAGCTTTACAATATTTTTGAATGATTTTTATATGAATTATATATAACTAGCATCGTAGCGATCACCTAATTCCGAAGATTATTTTCAAATATTATGTATTCCTTTTATAATAAATCTTTTTGTAAGTTTTTCTTTAATAGTAGTTTTAAACTTGTTTATTCATGAACTTTGAACGTTTTCTGGGATTTTGTTGTAAAAGTGTATATATTGCCCCATAAATGAATTAATAATTCTAAAAAGTCAACATATTATGTACCTTTAAAATCATTAAACGTCGATTCTTAGGTAATTGTGAAGTAAATAGAATAGACAAGATTGTTGAAAGTTCGTTTGGATGTCGTGTGAGACATAAAGTCTTGATATTATCGTAGTACAATAAATATGGTTTGCTTGTAGCTTAGAGTGATTGCATCACCGTTCAGGTTTCATATCTTCATCGTTTGCTGTAAAAACTACGTGCCTGAAAAGTTAAGAATACTTGTTTTAATTTTTTAGGCAGGTCATTCCAGAAAACAAACATTTGTGACGAATGTTCGCACTCATTTCCAGAAATTGGTTCAAAACTGCTAAGATCCGTCATTATTATAGTCATCTCTATTTTAGTTTAATTAATATATTTTATATTTGTGTAAATTTATCACAAATATATAGTTATATATTTGTGTGAGCCGTGATAGCTCAGATGGTTAATGCTCGCTGTAAATATAACAGAACGCGAGTAACCCGGGTTCGATCCCCGCCGGCACCAATGAAATTGTTAATTGCGATTTTATGTGCTGAATTACCGTGATTAGCTCGGCGGTGAAAAAAACATCGTGAGGAAACCTGCATGTTTGAGGAATAAGAAAAAAATATTTCGAAGATATGTGAAGTTCGCCAACACGCATTGGGGCAGCGCGGTGGACACTTCCTTGCCCTAAACCCTCTCAGAAATGAGGGGAGGCCTGTGCCCAGCAGTAGAACGTATACAGGATGTATCTTTTTTATATTTTTTTATATGTATATGTTTCTATGTATGTGTAAAATCCGTTATTATTAAACGTCTTATAGTGAAATGAGTAACTATACTAAATTTCAAGTCAATTAGGTGTATAGTTTTAAATACATATAATTTTAAAAGATAGGGTATGTGAACGGAGTTGAAGCCTATGGCACTGATATTTTACAAAAAATAAAAACCAAATTTTTTAATCTTCCGAAATTGAAACCTACTTTACGAACGGTAATAAAACAATAAATTTAGCAGGCATCTTTGACGTTGTCACTTCGCAAGGTCACAAACTAGGGTAGATATGATTTGTATTTCCATAGATTTTAATTAATTAATTAATTTAATTAAATTTTTTTGTAAAATATCAGTACCATAATAGGCTTCTACTCCGTTCACATGTTACACCGTATTCATACCATAAACGTCATCCAGTATATACTTTTTATATATACATATTTATATAGATATCATAAAGTAGTCAATAATTGCGTGAATTTTACATTTAACATCGTTTGTTGACTATATCACGATATAGGTTGACCAATTCAATGAAATGGAGATCGTTTGGCAACATCGCTATTTCTTGATATTGTTATATCGTAAAATATTTTTATTACATACCTACCTACTTAGCTGATTGACTAATAAAACTGTGAATGAGAGAGAAGGTCTTCAGTTGAATATGTTGGGTGTTTATCGGCCTAGTAATATTTCACCAATGTCTTTTTGTATCGAGTTCGTGATATCATTGAATGACTAATTAATAGCTAGATGTGGTCCACAATCGTGCGACAGCTTGTTTTCACTTTTTATTAGTTTTATTTATACAAATACGAGAGAGAGCCTTTTAGCTCGCAGTAAGATTTCATAGCATAAGAACAAAAAGTTTATGATTCCTGGGAGGATAAATGAAACTGGTAAGGAAATTTTATTAGCTTATTTTCTACGTTCTCAGTGATAAAGAATTACTTCGCGGGGAAATCTCGATCTCGTCTGAGTAAATTTAAAAAATATGGACATGTGACATCCGCTATTTCGCACCATGGTAATTAGGAGTCCTGTGAACAGTTGTAGGAGGTATGTAAGTTGCTGTTTTACTTTTTACTTATAATGTAACTTGCAAAACAATTTGTCATAATATATTAAGATAGCTTTCATATATTTAGACATATTAAGATCTTGTGACAGTCTCGGTTTCATAACTCACATGAGTAAATGAACAGGCATAAATATCAAAGACAGCAAATTTTAAACACAGGTCTTTTTTTAATTTAACTACGAGTCGAACTGCATTGAAAGAATCTTGAAAATCATCTGTCCAAGTCGGTAATCGAACTGCTCCAAACGTATTTTTCATAGTAGGTACGTAAGCAACCCAAATTCGATCCGAACCGACACCACTCATATTTTAATTGCAATTCGAACTGTCAAATTACCACACTTTCTCGGTGGTGAAGGAAAATATCACGAGCAAACCTGCATATCTGAGAAGTTAAAAATAATATTTTGGAACTTATTTTTTGGTGTATATGAAGTAGTTCGTCATGTGTAGCAGTCAACTCAATTACTCTTTTTTGTCTTAAACCTCGCTGCGGCCTGTGCCCAGGAGTAGGATGTATCATGGCTGCTACTTTTTATTTTTAATATTGCTATCCACTGCTGATCTTGGACTTAACCCATTGTCAAATAGGCTGGATATTTGCAGTAAGTAGCCACGCTTTACAAGCGGGTTGGTTACCGCAGTTTCATATTACTTTGCTCTGTTATCAGGAAGATCCTGCCCCATCTGCTGTTTCAGTTTTCCTTTGTCACTTGTTACGACACCCACGAGACGAAATGGGGTATTGGTATCTTTTTCACCGCCTCTACATGGCTAATATATTTCTACCCCCCCGTTCAGCAATTCTATTTCCCCCATAGATTGCCAAATAAGTTGGATATTTGCCGTAGTTGCCACGTTTGTCAGACGGGTTGCAAACTGCATCTTTTATTATTTTGAGTTGTTATCAGGAAGGCGCTGCTGATAATATTCTGTATATTTCTAATCCCTTCATTTATATAGTTCTTTACACACGTGTAATGTTAATAAAACTACATTTATGAAATTTTTGTCTACTCGAACGTAAAAAATACCGGCATCTATTTTATGGTGCCACTCAATATTCAATGAAGTCAATAATTTTAATATCGCAAATAAACATTGTGCCGGGTATTAACATTACTTTGTCAAAACTATTTTTTAACTTTAATTATGAATGAATGTAAATAACGAACCAGGACAATTTACCTTTCATAAAGACACATCGGAAGATATGCCCGTTATAAAAAAGGTATTACCAGACATATGATATTAATCCAGTTTTGATAAACTCATTTATATGTTTCTGCAGCATATTATATAGCCAAATTTCAATATTTTACGTCCAATATAGACACATATACCGAGGTGACTATACAAAAGATTTACGAGTACTCGTACTTTTTTATGTTCTCTGTAACCGCATTCGTTATATTGTTATCACTGGCCTAAGGTTCACTTTCACAGAATGCTTTTAGCATCAAGTCCGCTCTTCGGTCCTATACTGTTTGTAAGGTTCAGCCATCCATCCGTCCATCATAGTCTATAAGAGTGCTAAACATAGGCCTCCCTCATATATTGCTTCATATATTAGATTTTACCAGAGTTGCCATGCTTGGCAGATAGGTTGGCAACCACAATATTTTTATCATTATTAGTTTTTATTAGGAAAAAGCTGCAGCCCATCTCCTCATCCAGTAAACCTCTGTCGCCTGTTACAACACCCACGGCTACATTCGAGGTTTTGGATATTCTTACATGGCCACTAGGCACTACACGGTACGGTTTACGTGTAAGATTCAATAAAGATTAAAAAAAATAAATAAAATTAAAGTGGCGAAAAGGTAGTGAGTAAGGTTCTTGAGATCAAAGCGCGACTGATATAAACGTACTGGATGCTTCTCCACGTAACCGCTGCAATTATCGCAACGATTTACGCGGCTCATTTCCGATATACGGCAGAGCGCGTGTTCTCAGATTAGCGATGCATGCCACGGTCGGATCGAGTTTATTGAAGATTATAGTGCATGCAGGAAGTTACGTGATGTAGTGCCTAGTCTGCTATTTACTTGAGTAATGTTTATCCTGATCTTGATGGCATATACATAGATATTATCATTTAATTAGTACATTTACAACATAGATGATCTGGGACTGCATTAGCCATTACATATAGCTTACATTCTTTTAGTTATAACAAGCCAGTGCGTGATCACGATCCCATCTCACGGCAAGTTGTGACGAAACCCTAGATGGTAACTGGCTTAACATAACAAAAGCCTATTTACTCACGTCTTGAAGACGCCCAGATTGTATTCGGAGGAAAAGACAGAGGCCGGCAAATTATTCCATTCTTACTGACAGAGGCCGGCAAATTATTCCATTCTTGCTGACAGAGGCCGGCAAATTATTCCATTCTTACTGACAGAGGCCGGCAAATTATTCCATTCTTACTGACAGAGGCCGGCAAATTATTCCATTCTTACTGACAGAGGCCCGCAAATTATTCCATTCTTGCTGACGGAGGCCGGCAAATTATTCCATTCTTACTGACAGAGGCCGGCAAATTATTCCATTCTTGCTGACAGAGGCCGGCAAATTATTCCATACTTGCTGTTATGTATTACAAAAGACGAAGTAAACCATTTGGTTTTGTAGAATATTGACAACAAAAGGGTGAAAAGTGAAAACCCGCCGACCGCCTGCTTATCCGTTGTGGAAGCAATCACAGAAACACAACAACACACACGCCTGTCACCCAGAGGGGTAGGCAGATACTACAGACTTCCAATTGGCACGATCCTGACACACCTCTGTTGCCTCCTTCACATTCATATACCTACGCATACGTGCTCGTCGGTTAAGGGTACTCCTAATTTGGCCCGTTTTCAATAAATCACTAATTTGGTCGACAAATTTTCGCCTAGGACGTCCCTTTCCGACTCTGCCATTCACTTCTGCAACATAAATTTGCTTTGTCACTCTTTCCTCATTCATTATTTCTACATGACCAAACCACCGAAGCATTCCTTTCTTCTGGTCACAACATCATCTTGCACACCACACTCTTCTCTTATCACACAGAAACAACAACAAATTAACAGAAACTTCATTATTTAATAAAGATTACACATAATAATTGTTGAAAGTCACACTTTTAATTAATTTAACACTGGTTCAGAAAGAAACCTCTATCCCGGGAAGAAGCAGCAAGAAACCCAAAAAAAATCTGTTTCCAATCGTATATGTTACATAATTAACAACACGAAATAAAGTACGTGGTGGTTTTATACGTGGTAGAGCCATGCTGCAGTTATATTATTAGTATAGTTTTAGCACGAATGGGTTGCCTCGACCGGGGAAGAACCACGCTCTCACAGAATACCAGCGTAAAATAGTAGCGTGATGCTGCTGTGTTTTGTAAGGTGAGTGTAGAGAACTGGAGACCCTTTTTACTAGAAAAGAGGCATTCCATCTTGGGTGACAACGCATCTACATTTTGATTCGTAATCGAGGATACATGTAGGTGTCTATGGGCCACAGCAACCACTTACCATCAGGCAGACTGTGTGCTCGTTTGTCACCCTATCTTATATAAAAAGCTGTTTTTGCAGCCTCTGGGCAAACCTGCAACTTCAATCCGATCCGATTTGTCGTCACCTTTGAAGATTAAAATTAGATTTTCTTCCGGTCTCATTACGCACCATACGGAACAGTATTGTCCTGTTAGTTTAGGCTGGCATTCTAAACCATCGTGGTCCTTTATTCCTGCTACAGCCATAATCTTTACACTGTTACTTTTTACTGTAGCACGTAAAGTTCTATTTAACTGCTATAACTCATCTTGCAAACGTACCGGATGTCATTAAGAATGTTTGTAATAATTTATAGAAATATATAGCAATTTTAGGCGTAAAAAGCATTTATATAATATACACTTTAATATAATAATATAAAAAATCTCGGCATGAAGTCTGATTGGAGTTTGTTAAGACAGGTCTGCTTCTGCGATTGCCGCTGCGATGCGACTGCGCCAATTATCTTCCATTAAAATGATTTAGTATTAAAGGGTATAACAGGTCTGCTGAGCGCGATCGGATCCGAGCGTGTTGGCCGAGCATTCCACAGCGCACAGAGCCAGCGAGTGCGCACCGGGCGATAAACACGCAAGTTTATTTGTATTGCCTATTGCTTTGCTCCTTCACAATATGCGGTTATTATTATACCTTCATAGGCAATGTACGTGTACAGTTATATTTTTCCAGTGGTTAGTAATAAGAAATTATTTTAATAACGTTTATGCGTTACATTTTGAAGTATTATAGATTTTGACGGCAGCTTGTCCTAGCAGGTAGTCATCACGATGGTATCTCCAGGCGACAAAGCAGACACATTATCTTGAGGTTCACATTATCATCGGAGCATTTGGTTCAACGTTTTCACTAATAGTTTGTTACTAACATTCAGTAACATTAAATACATAAAATCTCACCATTTTTACGTATTTAAATCTATTACGTGGCAATATTAAAATAGTATACAGGAGCAGCAATCAGCTGGCGATCAAGTTCCCTCCAAAGTGCAATATCATTATTTTATTTTGCGCTAAAACTTGGTAAAACGAACTGTCTCTAGAACAGGTAAATGTGAAACGCTATAAGTTCCTAAATTTAATTTGGCTAAAACCAAAAAATAAATAAAACTACAAGAACTAAAACTAAAAAATATTTTTGAGTAAATGCATAACATTTTACAATAAACCGCTTAGAAGTATAGTTCAATCACACTTTTTTTAAAGTTTAATTGGTAAATTTTTTTTGTTGAGAAGCCTACTATAAAATAGATCAATGATGTGGACAATGATGTAGAGAATAACTCTTATTATTTTATTAATTTTTATTAAAATAGACATTTAATAAAATATTAATCTTCTATAATTTGCCGTCGTAAAATGATGGAATGTTGCCACAGTCTAATCTTTTTTAAAAACCTACATTTAAATCGTCTCTGCATTCCGCTGGTCAATCATTGACTCGTATCTTTATGATTGTAAAAATATGTTCATAATTGCTTTAAACTGTGGGTTGTCGTATATGGACTGGAACGAATCGCGGCTCTCGGTAATGACGGGGTAACTCCGAAATGTGCTCGACGAATCGATGCTCCGTGACTGCGCTGTTAGCTGTTACCTCTGAATCTCTGAATAGTTACGAGGTTGCGTTATTCGAAGGGAATGTAAAAGAAGTAATAACAAGCTGGCAGCTAAAAGTATATAATTGGTACGTTTTAGCAGCCAGTGTCTGTTAAAAGATTTTGTTAAAGTCCATTTAAAAGAGATGGAAGTACTAGTTTTTTTTTAATAAAAATGAAGTGGCTAACGAACATACAGTCTATTTGATGGTAAGAGGCTACTGCATTCCATGAACGCCTGAAGCCAACTTCAAACAAAGAAGGCTATAGCTGCGCTGTCATATGATGAATGGTCGCCTGTTATTATATTAACTCTATACATACTTCAGACCGGATCCCAGCAGTGGAAGCACTACCTTTTTTGGTACTTTTAGTATTTATTTGGCAGCAGATAATATTAATATTATAAGTAAGAAGATGAAACCTTCGCAGACAGACTCTTGGCCAAAAAAGGAGTTCTCCCAACAGTTAATGGTGGTACTAGTTTGACAAGATAGTTCTGGTCTTAATTAAAAAAAAATAGCGTTTCGCGGATGAGAAAGGAGTGTCTAGAGAAGAAAGAAACAAGTAGAGGGCTCACAGAATACCACCGTGAAATAAGAGATTAATTCTACTGTGTTTTGTACGATTTGTGTAGAGAACCGGAGCCCCTTTTACTGGAGAAGAGGCATTCCATCTTAGTTCTCAGGGGTCACAACGTATCTGCATTTTGATTCTTAATCGATGATAAATGCAGATGTATATGGCCTACAGCATCCATTTACCATCAGGTGGACTGTGTGCTCGTTTGTCACCCTTATTCTATAAAGAAGTAGAGCGTCATATAAGGGTCGTCGTAGATATCAAGTGTAGCTAAATTGAAGCAGTAGCCATTTTTGCCTTTATGAGTGACTAAATTCAGTAAAAATAGCATGTCAGTATAGACTCCCTTAGAGAAAAATTTAAATTTTCTCTTTGCCTCGCAACATGTTTATTAAAACATAAATAGCTTTCTTAAGAACAAAGATATTAATACTTTAAATTCTAGGAACAAACACAGGATCGTATTGTAACTAGACTCCACGTAATTAGTAATTCAATCATGTGGCAATGTACACAAAATCACAAAAATATTGAATGTTTGTCAATCGACAATTTTAAGAATTTCATTAAACGTAAACTGTATAATAAGGGTTATAATATTAGAAATGTATGAATGAAAATAATCCCTAGGAATGAGGTGATCACCACCATGCTGGTTTTGTTATTTTATTTAAGTAATTTTATAATATTATTTTATGTTTAAAAAACAATACGACTAAGTCGGAAAATACCAGAACCAGCACAGAGGTATTTCCAACTTCCAAGTGGTAAAAAAATTCAATAAGGTATTATGTAATCATCTATATTGAATAAAAATATTATGTTCTGTTATGTGCCTGCGTGCTTGTGCCGTATCCATTTACCAATAATCGTGTATTTACTTGTTTTTCTAACTTGTTATAAATTGCACTAATATTATATAGTTTTCACAATTTTTTTTAATTGTGTTAGTATGATAAGGTTGTCATTTGTGGTAAAATTTCCCGAATTTCTACAAGTTTTCTTCTTATAGCTCTCAAACTTATCAGAGCAGATAGTTATTTAGTTCAAAAATAAATGACAAAACGTTCTCAGCAATAGCTTACTTGTCAGTAGATTAACACCTAGTTGTGAACCATATAACACGAGCACGCCGCTGTGCCAACAATGCGCCTACCTGAAGAGTTAGTCCATTGAACTTGTCAAAATAACTGGATTTTCATCTTCATTTAAAGGCATTTAATAGCACGAATGGGTCGACTCGACCGGGTAAGAACCACGTTCTCACAGAACACCAGCGTAAAATCTATTTCTCTACACTTACCATACTAAATACAGCAGCTATATGCTGCTGTATTTAGTATGGTAAGTGTAGAGAACCGGAGATCCTTTTTACTGGATACGAGGCATTCTATCTTAGTCGACGCATTTGTATTTTGATTCTTATTCGGGGATAGATGTAGATGTATATGTACCACAGCATCCATTTATCATTGGGTGGGCTGTGTGCTTGCTTGTCACCCCTATTCTATAAAAAAACGATAAGTGTAGATATATATGGACCACAGCATCCATTTACCATCAGGTGGGCTTTGTACTCGCTTGTCAACCTTATTGTATATATAAGCCGATATATATGTAGATGTGAAAAACTATGATAAAACTATTTTTTGCAATCATATTTATAGGGGGTAGAGCTATACTTCACATAAAGATGATTGCAAAAAATCGGTATTTAATCCAAATAGAATTTATTAAAATCTAAAATTTTCATCAAATATTTTTTATTAAAACAAATTATCGTACCAAAATAACAAGAAACATAGTTATTGCTCAATATAAATTTCATTTATATAAAGATTTAGCATCGTTCACTAACGTTTAGTACAATAAGCAATTCTCGGCAGGTTTAGTTTTTATGAGATTCTGATACTAGAACGAATCGGACGTTGACTTGACGAAGTCAGAACCGCCAGGACGGCCGTTTAGTTCACACTTATTATTATACGTGAGGGAAATGGACTTATTGCATTTGATTTTTACGTTATTTGAAGTTACATACTCCACATCAATTTCTTTAGTTGGTATTATAATTTTTAGTTGATTTATTGTCATTTTACATGGCATAGAACAGCCAGCATGGAATATCAGCATGATGCAGGGGTGGCTATGTAACTTCTTTTTGATTTTATGTCCAGAATTGATGCAGGTGTCTATAGGACACAGCATCACTTACTCGTACCATCAGGTGGACTGTGTGCTCGCTTGTCCCCCTTATTCGAAAAAAAATTCATTAGATCATCACAGCTCATGATCAATGCGTGTTGTTTCAATTTATTAAAATCCACAGCAGCATTAAGCTGCTATTCTACGATGGTATTATGTGAGAGCTTAGTCCTACCTCGGTTAAACCGACCCATTCGTGCTAAAACCGTAATATACTTGCAGCGTGGCTCTACCACATCAGGTTAGGACTACTGAATTACGGACAAGACATTGTGGTGTCCGAATACAACTTATCAGGGATTATCCTCTCCCTAACAATCATTAGGGAGAGGACTTTGGAGAAGTCTTGTTTACAACATATTGCTGAGACTTGTGAGTAATCAGAAGATACTCGTGCTGGTAATGAACCGCTACTTCCTTAAGGATGACACTAAGATTACAAAAAGTCTAATATAAACTTCTAGAAAAATTGTAAATTGTACGTGTATATTAAAGAGTGCGTGAATGTGAGTGGGGGAGAGTTGTTGTATGTAAAAGGTGCGAGTATGTGTGTTGGTGAATGAAGAATGTAGAAGAGGACTAGTTGCCTTGCGTAATAAAATGTTAGTGATCAAATATGAAAGACAGCTACTGTTGTCTGTGAATGTAAAATGTTAGTGTGGTTGATTTCAGACAGATTTTCAACCTCGTCATAAGTAACTGTATCAATACTGTACAGTATGCTGATTATAATGACATCACATGAACATCTATGCCATGAATTCTGCCGCTGGCTAGTGGGAGTCCAGAGCAATTATCCCCGTATAAGTAAAGCCTCCTCCGAAGAACAGTCCCCCATGAACAAATTGGGCTCAGCCTTCTTTACGATAAATTTTCGTCTGTGTACATCGATATCTAATACTATATTATATGAAGCATTTGCTTCAGTTGCCCGTTTCGCTTTGTCGCCTCTCACGACATCCGCGAGATGATATGTGCAAGTGGATATTCCTACGCCATCACTGGATGATTTTTAAATACTAGAATGTTATTTTTTTTAAATACTAGAGTGATTATAATCAACTTCCATGACGGAATGCGGTGTTCTTAGACCACCGGATGCGGCGCCTTGAAGCAGCGAGGCAAGAGCCGCCCGTTGTACAGGAGTTAGCACCTACCCGTTAACATGACACTCTCCAATAATGAAGTTTCCGTAGTTCCCACACTTTTTACGTACTTATAAGATACGAGCGACTCGTAAACCCTGCCGGATAGACTCTGACTTCATGAAATTCTTTAACAAGGGGAACGTTGTAAATATTGCCGCAGGTAACATGAAATATAATTGGTAGATTTCTTGTACGATTAAAATATATAGCTGTAAACGGGTAATTTATGCTAGAATATATTGCTTTATTATCAAGTAAGAGTAACTGAATTTTAACCCTTTTTTCGAGAATTTTTGTATTTACAGAATAAATATAACAAACAAGCGTAGAGTCCATCTAATAATAAGTTGATATTGCTTCCCATACTGCCATGGAACAGGTCTAATGTGGTCCTCCGCCGGTCGAGCCGACCCATTTGTGCTACAAGTACAGCTACGGCGAGGCTCTACCGCGTTCTGGTGGTAGAGCTAGGTAAATAAGAAATTACAATTTCCTTGCTGACAAACAATTACGTTTCACGTTTTTCTTAGTTTACTGCCGTTTCAAAAGATGCCCTTTGACCGGAGGAAAAACGGTGAAAAAAAAACTCCGCTGGCCGAAAGGAACTCAGCAGGACCAAAGAAATTCCTCATAAACACTCACGCCTGTCCCCAAAGAGGTAGGCAGAGACTACAGACTTCCATTTAGCACGATCCTGACATATCTTTCTCGCCTCTACCACATCCATATACCTACGCATACATGCTCGTCGGTTAAGGGTACTCTTAATTTGGCCCATTTTTAGTATATCGCCAATTTGGTCGACAAACTTCCGCCTAGGACGTCCCTTTCCGACTCTTCCATTCACTTCTGCAACATATATTTGCTTTGTCAGTCTTTCCGCATTCATTCTTTCTACATGACCAAACCACCGAAGCATTCCTTTCTTAATCCTGGTCACCGCATCATCTTGCAAACCACACTCTTCTTTTATCACACAGTTTCTCATCCTGTCACTCAGATTCAGCCCTAACATACTCCTTAGCGACCGCATTTCTACTGCATTTATTCTACTCTCGTGCTTCTTCTGCCACATCCAACTTTCACTACCATACGTTAAAGTAGGGACTAATACAGCACTGTGAATTGCCATACGTGCCTTTTTAGACACATTCTGACTTTTCACAATAGAGTGTAGAGCCCCATTTACTTTATTTCCTGCATTCGCTCGTCGTTCAATATCCTTATCATAAAAAAGAGATTCCTCTTTTGTGATATTTTAAAAATTGAAGCTCTCTGGCGTAGTAATTAGTTTTAACATCTGTGTGCCTTTTTCTACGTATTTTTTTTTCTTTTTATATATTACTTAGTTGTAACTTATAAGCTTGTAACAATAGCTTTTAGTTATATAACATTAGATTTTCAATACGTTATCTATAATTCATGTTATAAAAATATATACATTTATTAGCAAACAAATGTGTATATATATTTAATAGATATATCTATAATGATTTTTTAATCATTTTAATCAGATATATCTATCCTAGTTATCGATTACCTACAGGTTATCACCTATACCTCAGGAAGCAGTGCCTCCACAATTTTTTAGTTGTATGCCGATATTCGGTAAGTACATAAGACTGCAACTTCTTAATAACAATACAGAACTATAAAAGAATCACGGTTGCCAATCCACTGGCGAAGTGTGGCAACTGTCGCAAATATTCCCTCTGTGAGGCAATCGATGGGGGAAGCCTATCTTCGGCAGCGGACTTTAATAGGCTGTAATAGAGATGAAAATAAATTATAACAAAGTCAAATATTTTTATTAAAAATTGGGCTTTACGAAGTCGAAAAAGTTCTACCACCGCTCGCGATCTTCTGACACATTTATTTTTATATTTGACGCATATCATCTCAATCTTAATCATCCTTATTTAAGTATATCGACAAATGCTAGAAAGCGCGTATGCTTCTTGACTGAGTTGCCCACTGGCTACATTACCTACTTATCGAGTACCAAGTGCATAAGATGATAGTTAGAGTAGAACTTTAATATTATATTCTGCGTAAAAACAATATAATTTAAATTGAAGGTAGCCTTGGTTAACTATGATATTGGGACGTTGAATACCTTAGTCCCCCCCCCCCGTGAACATGGGCATTGTAAAGTACCTACTCGAAACTAGTTTCATTCAGTGTGTAGTGTTTGTGTAAATTTATGAAATCATTTATTGTATACTTATTATAAAAAATGTTGAGATACATGACCTTATTAAATGAAACCTTAACCGTACTGTAGGATTTTTCTAAATAATGAAGGCGTTTTAAATTTGAAAATAGCACATGGAGAAACATAGATCACCCAGAAACAGACTTAAAATTATTATTTGTAGACAATTCAATCACCTGTTTATGGGATTTGATCCCACGGTCCCACGATACCGCAGTCAAACGCTTAACCACTGCGCTTAAGTAAGCCGTCAAAATTAAAGCTTTCTTATAATTATTAACGCGAATAATACCACATATTAAATGAGTCTAATTTTACGGATTTTTTCGCGTTTAATTTGAATGTTCACGGTGAGAGAGGAACTGTTACAAGTTAAAGTTAACATGAAAAACCCCGTAAAATTAGTTCCATTTAACGTCAAAATTAAATAAAAAAGAAAATTTGGAAATCATAAACTTTTCACCAAGTAGTGTTACTTACTATAACAAATATACCACTTGAAATATAAACGCTATGTTTTAACCTGACACGTAAAAAGTACCAAAACATAGCTCCGTGTCAATAATCGACGTGTACCGAAAGCGCTCGGAGTCGAAGCATGAGATATCAATTAGGCCGGGAGAGAGTGGCGCGGGCGGCTGACGGCTGTGTGCTCTCGACAAACATGAACGACCAAGTTTGTCCGCTTGTTCGTTCCTTTACGTTAATTTGATAGCTTTCGATAGAGGTATTTAACTGGCAATAATGTTTTTAACTTTTAAAGAGAAATCTTCTTTAGGATCCTTGTGATTTGGAAAACGAAAAAGTGACACTAAAAAGAGACAAACATATACATCTACAGAATTTAGCCTGCGAGAGAATGAGATAGTCATAGTCTTTTAATTTTTTTAATAGTCAAACAATTTTTGTTCTATAAAATGACATTATTATAATATATACTATAAGTTAACACTACATGCGCAAAATATTTCATATGTTTAATACTAAAGATTGCACAACTTTTCTCTTACTGAAAATGGGGTGGCCCATTTAATTAAATCAAACCAGTTAAAAGTTCTCGCCAAAACTCTGCCTTGGCCATTTTTTTTAATTGTGGCATTAGTTATATGGTCTTCAGCCAAAAAGAATACAACGTTTAAATACAAATTAAAAAAATACTCAATATATTAAAATGTATTTTTTACAATAAATTAATGGGTCACATTGCGAAGTTTTTGAAATATTATGACGACAGTTTAAGCCAACAAACAGTCCATGACAAGAGAATACCAAGCTCTCAAGGCACCTAAGCGGGCAGAATATCTTGAAATTTATATAAGCATTGGAGCACTTGATAGGTTGATACTTGACTTTTTTCTTGCAGAAAGAATTGACCACAATTGCCACGCTAAGCAGGCGGCAGTATTTTAACTTTGATGACTTTGTTTCACTATAGAACCCTAAAAAGATTGTAAATTATTAATTGAATAACTTCGTGATACGCTACACTATAAACCATTTAAAAGAAATGCTGTTTGGTATAATTTTAACGTAAATCAAATTAATAATTACAAAGTTGTGGGAAAACCCATTAATAACACAAACATACCGCCTTGCAATTTAATTTAATTATCGGCTCTTGACGCGAGGAAGCCGATACCTGTAATTACGTGTATAGATTAATAGATCAATTACAAAATATTACACAAACCCATGGTGTACTCCACACATAAATTTTAAGCGAGCCGGAGGTAATAGCGTTTTTAGTTTTTGTGTGACGCGATCGTCCTCCATTAAAGTCGCTAGTTGGAGGTCAAATTTATAAATAATAGTCTACAGCCAATTAATAAGTAGTATTCGGATTTTTCTAAGAGAGATAAATTTATGACGTATGAAACGCAAACCCACCCATCTATTTCTTCTTACAATTAATTTACGTGTAATCTACACATACTCGTATACAAATTAAATTGAAATGTATGTTTGTATATATTTAAATATCTACTTAGTACACTCAGGCGATTATTTGCATGCTATTAAGACATATATATATATATATATATATTATATATAAAACCATTTTTGAAATTTTTGTCTGTGTGTATGTCTGTCCGAGCTAACCTTAGGAGAGATTGAAACGATCGTGATGAAACTTTACGATCAGATGGGGAGCAATAATATATTATATTTGTAAGGTAAAAACTTCAAGGTTTTTTTTGTAAAAACGAAAGTTTTATAAAATAAATGGCCATTGATTATCGTCGGTTTAAATAATGCCACGTTAATAGATCCTAATGTTTTACGTATGGGGGGTCGCTGGTTTAGGTTTAAGGTGTGGCAACGCAACTGCATTTGATTCATAATAATTGACACATGAGATCAATATTTTTAATCGCGTGCACTGAGTACTCGTTTGATATCCTTACAATCGTAGTAAAGTTGGTTTAAGAAGCTTCCTAGCTCTCCTATCCTCGCATAGGAGCGAAGTAGCTATGGTAGCTTAGTATGTTTCATCCTGGCCGGCACCAATGAAATTATTAATTGCAAATTTTAGTACTGATTTACCACGTGGTTGACGGTGAAGGATAGCACCCTGAAAAAACGTGGATACCTGAGAAATTAAAAAAATATTTCGAAGACATGTGAAGTCCGCCAACTTGTGGCAGCGCGATGTAGGTACTCTCCCTTGCCCCAAAAACCTCAGAAAGAAGAGGAGGAATGTGCCCAAGAGTGTGCCGTATATAGCCTGTAACTTCTCCTTTTACTTAACTGCATACAAGCTACTATCGAGCAAGCTTTTTGAGGAATTATAGGATGCATTTTTATCAAAAAAAAACTACCATTGTACAATCCAAGCGATGGGCGGGCCTTCACCCCTTTCTTGTTAATATTTCACGCATCAGAACCAAACGATTTGCTTATTTTTCAGAGAAATAATTAGCCGGCATTTGTTTGTCCTTCGTTAACACACTGCTATTGCCATCTGAGGCTTCGTCATCACTTACTTCACGCTAGAATCATAGTCAAGTTGACTAAAGCTAATAAACGAGGTCCAAATATTTATTTTTATCAAATAATTATTCTCAGAAATGATTTGATGGCATACATACAATTTGATTTATAAGTGGTAAAGCCAGGCAGCTATATCATGGTTGTAGTACGAATGGGTTAGCCACACTCTCACAGAATACCAGCGTAAAATGGCAGCTGAATGCGTGTGCTTCGTATTGTGACCGTAAAGAACCGAAGACGCTTTTTACTGGATATGAGGCATTCATTCTTAGTCCTCAGATTCTTAACCAAGGATAAATATAGATGTCTATGTGCCATACCATCCACTTGCGATCAGCTGGATTGTGTGCTCGTTTGTCACCCTATCCTATAAAAAATACATACCTCGCGTTACTTCGCGGAACCGATCCGCCGATAATGTGCACTTATCACTGCAGCTGCCATACTTTTACTCGAGTCCAATCAAGGAGATCAGTTTCTCGCGCGTTGTTTATTTCCCATTGAATGGTAATTTTTGAATATCCGTCGTGTGTGTTTCTCTTGAGGGCAAAAAAAGTAGTTACTGGAAAGTTCGATCGCGTTTACTTATCTAGAATATTTGAAGAGTAATACTAAATAACTGACTTTTATTTAGTTTTCCTTAGCGGGAATGATTGAGTTCTATCACCTAGATAAGGAAAGGCTTTATCTAGGTGATAGAACTCATTTCCTGCCGAGAATTATGACTAGATAGTTAACACCCTCATCTTCGCGGCAGCTCAGGGAGTCATAAGGCGTCAAATATCTCAATATACGGGCGAAGCCAATGTAGGGTTGTGGATTATTACGGGATTTTGCAAAAAAAAAATAAAACGTGGTAGAGCCATGCTGCAGTTATATTAGTAGTATAGTTGTAGCACGAATGGGTCGGCTCGACCGGGGAAGGACCACGCTCTCACAGAATACCAGCGTGAAATAGTAGCTTAATGCTGCTGTATTTCGTATGGTGAGTGTAGAGAACCGGAGACCCTTTTTACTGGAAACGAGGCATTCCATCTCAGTCCTCACGGGTGCCAACGCATCTGCATTTTGATTTTTAATGGAGGATAGATGTAGATGTCTATGGGCCGCAGCAACCACTTACCATCAGGTGGACTGTGTGCTCGTTTGTCACCCTATTCTATAAAAAAAAAAAAAATACACTAGAAAAAACACATCGATGCCCAAAATATATTAATCTTTAAAATATTTGTACTCTATTATTTTTATTTTAATATATATTTATGAATTTATTTATATTCTTTTCACAAAACGTAGTTACATATTTTATTTTATTTTCGTGAAATAATGCTTACTTAATAAATCATTTGAAAATGTAAAGCAATCGTGATGCAATAATGACTCGGAACGGTAAAGAATTTTATGAGTGTCCGAAGACAAAGTTTTACATTTTCTGCGAACATTAAAGCAGATAAAACATTACAATGACAAATTAAAATTACAGCTAATTAAAAATAAAACTTTGTATGAAGTAATACTTATACATGTAAACTATATATTGTAATCTGAACAAAGTATTAGGACGGAAACTGGTTCTTGAAATACAGGTATTAAAAAATTAACCTAGATTATGGCCATTATAAGCTCTTGGTTCTCATCATATTTATGTATTTCCAAAACATGTTCTTTATCTTTTCTTTCTGTCCCTCTCACACACACATACATTTATTTTAATAGACCTAGTGTCCGACTGAAGGCTGATCCATTCAAAATTGGCTGAAATGCGCTACACAAGTGCAAAAAATAAAAGTATAAGCATGTGACTACAACCGAGAGCGCGACTACTGTCAGCGCCGGCCGACACCGCTGGCATGGTGCTTATTTGTGGTGTGTTACAATTTGTTGAGTTAACTTCTTTACTGCTATACGATATAATATCTCTTTTCAAATGTTGCAACAGTCTGACTGAAGAAACAAATTATCGAATTTAATATGATCCTCTTCCTTTATGTTTTTAACATCGAGAAGATGAAGCATATACCACATTAAACAAAAACCCCGTGGTTCCCGCTTAGTGCATTATCAGAATCAGTATTCAAATAACTTTTGTTCAGAAAAGTCGACCACAAAAAATTAAATAATATATGTGCTTTTATTACCAATTTATTACCTTTAACGGACAGGCGCATCGGTAATACATTTACTCTCCGGCCAATGCATAGGTAAATGAAACCAATTTGTAAATAAAAATTAATTTAACCTTTTATGACCGATAATTCGAAAATAAAGTTATTTGTATACGTTTTAATAACGATTTTGATAACGCACTTAACAGGAACCACACGGTTTTGTTACATGTTGCGTAAACATGGGAATATCCTAAGTCCCCTTCAACTCTTCTTCCTCATGCTTCAGGAGAACTCTTGCACCTATCTTCTCTGCTTCTCTTACGGTGTCGGGGAGTTGGCTGCGAGCTGTCTCCGGCATAAATAGGGTAAGAGCACCTGATGCTAGCGATGTTACGCCGAAGATAAGAGCTGGCATCCCCGTCCAGTAAGTCATCTGTTAAGTTTAAACAAGGCATGTTTTAATTCTTTATGAAATCGCTAACAAGAAATACGTAAAACTGACATGTTTAGACGAATCAGTTATACAATAAGTTAAAGTTGTTAAAAATTAATTAGCTAAGGTCGTTTGAGTTAATTAATTCTTGACATCTGGATTTCCGCACAATGACGCCTGCTTCTTGTAATTATAATGTAAACGTTAAATAAATAAAAAACATCAAATTTTTAATGATAAGTAAAAGACAACTCCAAAGAACTAAAAAGAAAAGGAAATGTCCAATGTCAACTTCCGAAACCGGTGCTATTATATACCGTACAGAAGAATGAAATCCCAATAGAACATTCAAAGTGAGAGACTCCTCTACTTGTGAGGTCGTCTCAAAATGTAAGATTTGGTCTGACTCGTCTCTATATTAAACATATTCATGTTGTCATGTTTCCGAGGTTTAAATTACAATAAAAATATGATAATTTATTTTCTCTTAACAATATTACATAATTACTGTACAGAATATTAAAATATTACGCCTCAATGATACACTGAAGGGACTGGTGCTCACGCTAGGTTTCACGCCCGTTTCGTGTACGCTAGGTCTCCGGTCTTTTCCGGTTATTACAATACTTTTACCAATATACGAATATCAACTAAGATTTAAGATATATTGAAAGCTGCGTGCTTGAGTGTGTGCGCGTGTGCTTCTGTTTGTTGGTTTGTGGCTGGATTAGCAATTACTAACTAATTAGAAAGAAAAACTAGAACTTTTTATTTTTTGAGACTTCAGATTTTTAGTTTGTGTTTTCGAATTATTTTGTTGATTTATCGGTGCAAATAATTATCAAAGCTATACTTCTAGAGATACTTACTAAGAGTGGTGTCTGCGGCGCGAGCAACGAGCCCACGCGGCCCATCGCTGAACAGATGGCGTGCATGGAGTTGCGTGTATACGTGGGGAACAGCTCCGACGTGTACATGTACACGATGTTGTAAGAGAACGTGGCCAGCATCTCGAACGCCATGAACAATGCCAGCCCCACCCATGCGTATCCTGAAATTAAGTAGCTATATTATGGTTGTGGCACGAATCGATCGACTCTCCTTAAAGGACCACGCTCTCATAGAATACCAGCGTGAAATAGCAACTTGATGCTACTGTGTTTCGTAGAGTGAGAGAAGAGAACCAGAGGTTACCCCAGTCCTCAGGTCCTCAACACATCTGCATTTTGACTCTTATTCGAGGATAAACGTAGATGTCATCAGGTGGACCGTGTGATCGTTTGTTACGCATACTTTATAAAAATGAAACTATTTACACGACAGTCACGCCTTTGATAGAAAGAGAAGTCGGAACGTCAATAATACTTATACTGTTTCAGCACTGACTTCTGAAGCTGCAATGCGGATTTTTTAATTATTTTTTGTTTTGATGTCGAATTTTACTTTTATAACATTTGGCGTTAATTTTTTAATATAACTCTCATCTCCTGTTTGATTCCCTCTGTGGTCTCCATAGAACCGCAAAACGTCATATTTGTAAGTCCACTGCTGAACAGAGTAGGCTTTGTATAAACCCCAAGTTTGCTAGAAGGATGGCATTAGTAGATACATTAAATACCATAAATACAGCTTAACTTACCCTTTGGAATTAGCGGCTGGGACACACAGAACAATCCGCCCACAATAAACGAGGCAAGCAACGGCAGCTTCCGCCTGTACTTGGCGAGCGCTAGCCAGTAGAAAATGTTCGCCGGTATATCCATCAGCATTAACAACGCAAAGTTCACGTATTTGTTCCCGTCGATCAACACCGAGTTGATCATCATCCCGTAGTTGATGAGCGTTATCGTGAACCACCAGACCAGGCACACGAGGAACCTCTGCATCATTATCTTCGACCTGAAAGTTTTCAACAGTAGCTTCCTGTCGTTCAGTTTCGGTGAAATTTCTTCGTCTACGTAGTCCAGTTTATTGAGCATTGCTTTGTCTACTAGCACTTTGTTTCTTTTAGCTATTTTTTCTATTAATTTGATTGCTTTCTCTTTCTTCCCTTTGCTAAATAACCATCGTATGCTCTCGTCTAAGAAGAACGAGTAAGTAAGAATGATTAGTGTTGGAGCGTATATAACTCTGAGAAAATGGCGCCAGTAAGGGACGGCCCACGCTATGAAAGGCATTATTATTTGGCCGACGGTGTAGAAATTTAAGAGTATCATTTGAAAGAAGACAACTTTCTTCTTTTCCACAATTTCTATACCTGAAAAAAAAAAGCAATAGTGTTATATAGTTTTGCATTATTTATATCCATCCTAATACTGTCCCGTGGGTGTTGTTAGAGGTGACAACGGGAAATTTTTACTTAGTACAATAGAAATAACTTTTGGTAAATCCAAATGTGCATGCTTTAAGCGCTCATGTAATGCATCAATTTTTAAAGTATTTAAAATACACATAAGTTTTCACTAATAACCTTATTACTATACTTCTAAATATCCGATAATTTAATGTCAAACGTCAATAAAAATTTTGGAAAATTTAAAAGTGCACGACTCATAATACTCATATGATCGCGAAATAGATTTTTTTTAAATTTTACTATGTTATTATTATTGAGATACAAAAAAATATTATTATTAGTTGAAAAAACCTTTTTAGGGAACTATCTTAAAACGATCAGAAATCCACTTTAATATTACTTTAATTTTTAGGTATTTGTAGTAAGGCATTATCGTAAAAAGTTTTTTCCCTGACTCGTTAATAATTTTTTTCTCAACAACTTTATTACGTTTTCAAAAAGTTTTTCATGTAGTCATAACCAGCATTTTAATTTAGCATTCACCGAAGTACATATTCAGGTCACTCTATCAAGTCCGTAGGTAAGGTCTCATCATAATTAACATAACGAGCACAATCTCGGCACACCTAGTTCTAGTTTTCGAGGAGTTGCAATAGCAGAACCGAAGTACACCTTCGGATTACTCCATAAAGTCATATTTATATATAAATCCTATGTACTTTTAGCAAAACAATATGTTGTAATAAAAATCTGTGATTATAAAAATAATAATAATATCTTACCTTGGTCAAGTATGTGTGTGCTTTATGGCATATTATACAGCGATCGATATTTTTCATCACGACCCGCTGTAAACAAACCATACAGTAACCCACTCACGACGGTGGCAAGCCCGGAGTGAGTCAAAGTGTATTTAGTAAAATATTATTATTACAAGGTTTAAATATTACATTTATTACAAGGGTGCTCGTACACCGAAATTTTTGGGTATTTCTCAGCCGAAAAAAATAATTATGACTAAACAAAACAAAATTAAACTGCCATTTACGTTCCATGGCTTCCCACATGATAAAGGAAGAGATTAATAAATAGATTGAGTTGATCAATTGATATTTTCAAAAGTTATCGTGTTTACCCCTTCATGCGGACTTGATAAATCTACACCACAAGCCACTTAAACCACTTTTTTAATATAAAATAGCAATTAATCGATTTAAAAATAATAATAAATTCAACAATCATTTATCTTTCTGACAATGTATTTTTATATCATTTATGTGTTCAATATGATTGTTAGATAGGATTTCTTGCGACAAAACGTCGGAATCTTGATTTTTAGGCGCTAGTAGAACATACCTACGAGCTTTGCGCTTAAAACAAGGTTTACAAGCCAGTGCTTGCTGCCAGTGAAACCGCCAGCCTGTCTGGTTTGCTATTGGCCTCGTGTAAACAGTTTTTCTAGACGAGCCAGCGATGGCTGCCAGGTGCCAGCACTGGCGGGAATAGAGCGCTTGCCTATTTTTTAAGCCAGTGACCTCCGCCCGCGTGCCCCGCAACCCCCGTGCCACAATAAATAATTTATAATATAATAATTTAACTAGGGATATTGACAATTTCCTATATTTGATGTATGTAGGTATATGATAAACAGTCTTTTTCAGTTACTGTAAAAAATCATTAATTTAATACAACGATTTGCAATAATAATCTAGGAATGAAATGAATCCATTTGGCCTCATCTAAGTAACACGGGCCAGGCCAGCACTGGCTTGTATGAGGACTGGCGCCAACGTTACTGGCTTCGTCTATACCTCGCTTTAGGCATGCAAAACTTCATTTGCCCGTCCGATAGGAACAATTTTTAAGGAGGCTGTTCAGCAGCACTCTAGTAGGTTGCAATGAATGGCATATCTATGGCATATTTAAGGAAAGTAATTGGACTTTATCTTACTCAGCATAAACATAGGCGACAAAGCGTCTCCGACGGCAGCTTCGAGGCATTCCAGAACGACATAAACCCAAAAGGAAGTGGCAAAGCTTTTTGTTAGTCCCAAGACAGCACCCATCGTACCCGCGAACACTGCTGCGGTCTTACGCCCGAATCTGCAATATTTATATTTTTTTATACATAGAACTAATAGTCCGTCCCGGCTTTCACGTAATTTCTAGATCTCGACAACAGCGCCACCTACCGAGTCCAACTGAGTTTTTAAACGTTTCAGGGGCCCACTCAAATACACACAAAAAATTCATCAAAATCAATCGATCCATTCTCTAGTTTTTGTGAGACTAACGGATAGCAGTTGATTTAAGAAATAAATTAGGAAATAAAGTAGGCAAAGTAGGTACGAGCACAAAGTCCACCTTATGGTAAGTGGATGCTGTGGCCCGTAGACATTCATCCTTAAGGGGATATAGTAAGTTAGCTCAAATTCTAATTTCGCCCCCACTTCATCCCGCGTCGTATGCTATGTACCGACATGTTTGTAATCACTAATACTGTAAGTAGGTAGGTCGTTAGACACTTATTTCATTAGGTTTATCATATTTATGCCTGTTTCTTAACGCCAAGCCAGTCGCTTCTTATTTTTATTACGGTTATTTCCCATTTTAATTTTACGTCGTCCTGTTGCGTGATGTGTATTCTGATCGTAAGCGACACAACCTCCCCCTTCAAAGGCCGAAGCGAAACTGACCAGGCAGTTTCATGATTTTATTTAAAGTATTTTATGAATAACAGCGGTTTATTGTTTATTTTGGAGATAACTTTGGATTCTTTTTCTATCGAGAAAATTTTACGGAATCGTGTGCAAGTGGATGAGTTTGTGTATTTGGGATGTGTATTTAGCAGGGATGGTAGATATGATAGGGATATAGAACGACGAGTAAATGCAGGGAATAGAGTGAATGGGGCACTACACTCTATTACTTTAATGTATGGTAGTGAAAGCTGGGTGTGGCAGAAGAAGCACGAAAGTAGAATAAATGCTGTAGAAATACGGTCTTTAAGGAGTATGCTAGGGTTGAATCTGAATGACAGTGAGAAATTGCATGATAAGAGATAAATGTGGTATGCAAGATGATGTTGTGACCAGGATTAAAAAAGGAATGCTTCGGTGGTTTGGTCATGTAGAAAGAATGAATGATGAAAGAGTGACAAAGCAAATTTATATGGCAGAAGTGAACGGCCGAGTCGGGAAGGGACGCCCTAGAAAAAAAGTTTATCGATCAAATTGGCGATATTTTGAAAAGGGGCCACGTTAGAAGTACCCTTAACCGACGAGCATGTATGCGTAGATACATATATGGATGTAAAGGAGGCGAAAGAGGTATGTCAGGATCGTGCCAAATGGAAGTCCGTAGTCTCTGCCTACCCCTCTGGGTGACAGGCGTGAGTGTTTATGTATGTATGTATGAATAATCCTTAACATTAATCCTCAACTTTACCATATATTTGTTTCAAAATTAATGCTGCAATATTTTCGGCATAACGGAGGATCTTGCTAAGCCATTTGAGGTTATATTTCCCCTAAATGCAGACGCGTTGTCACCTCTGAGGAGAAAGATTTAATATTATTAATTATAGGAACCCAAGCAGGTGATAGCACCCAGCCATCTTCTTTATTGAAGTTAGGATGATCATCATCCTAATTCTCACGTCACCCTAATTTCAATAGAGAAGATGACTGGGTGCTACCATCTGCTTAGGATTCTATAACTAATAAAATTAAATCCCAACCCAAGCATACAACTGCAAGACTTCAAGATACTACTTAGTCGGGTCATAAGTTCTGTCAAAACCTTATTATTTAAAAAAATTTGAATACTGGCTAGATGAACTTCATCAGTTTTAAAAATATAACGTTTGCGCTCGTCGAAAATAAAAGTGGTCGAAGAAAGAAGATAGAGTAGCGGTTATCGCGTTGCACCGCTGTGGTTAAGCGCCAAAAGAGATTTTCAATATTCTACAAAAATTGAAAATAACCTTACGATTTGTTTATCGTATCAAACGATTTACTGAAGATTCAAGCTTCGAAGATCGTAAGAGAACGGCCGACCTCGTACAGTAAGGACACCAAAGTAGTGAAGGCACAAATCCAACGAAATCCTGTTCGTAAACAAAAAATCTAAGCTTTTTAGATGGGCCTAAGCAGAGCCACGGTCCAAAGAGTGATCAATGAAGACCTGGGACTACGAGCTTATCATAAGAAGACCGAACATTTTTTGAACGAGCGTTTGAAAACAATTAGGCTGGATAGATACCGCGTTTTGTTACGGCGGCGGTACGTGGGAAAAAATATCGCGAAATTTTGTTTTCGGATGGAAAATTTTTTGAAATCTAAGAAAGTTATAATAAACAAAATGATAAGGTGTATGCCCACAGCAGTGAAGAAGCCAGCACGCGTATTCCGAGGGTTCAACGAGCACATTATCCTTCGTCACTCATGGTTTGGCTTGGAGTCTCACATTCAGGCATAACTGAGGTGTTTTTTTATAGAATATGATGACAAATGAGCACACAGCCCACCTGATGGTAAGTGGTTGCTGTGGCCCATAGACATCTACATCTATCCTCGATTACGAATCGATACGATACTACTGGTTTTTACACCTTTTGCACAGAAAACGAAAATTTTTTCACGTGGTAGAGCCATGCTGCAGTTATATTAGTAGTATAGTTATAGCACGAATGGTTATCTCAACCGGAGCAGGACAACGCTCTTACAGAATACCAGCGTAAAATAGCAGCGTAATGTTGGTGTGTTTCGTATGGTGATTGTAGAGAACCGGACACCCTTTTTCCTGGAAATGAGGCATTCCATCTTAGTCCTTAGGGGTGACAACGCATCTGCATTTTGATTATTAATTGAGTATAAATATGTATGTCTATGGGCCATAGCATCCACTTACCATCAGGTGACTGTGTGCTCGTTTGTCACCCAATGCTATAAAAAAATTCGTTGAAGCATGTGCCCATGTCACAAAGAATGATTGGGCAAAAGCGGTAGAAAAAACAAAAAAAATAATACGGATGACTTTGAAAGAGATATTGATTTTGACTGCATTATTGAAAGTCAAATAATAATTAATATAAAAAACGACATCTCCACTAGTTGTACTGAAAGTGATTGAATAAATTTATTTTTACTCTAATTTCAATCTTAAATTTTTATAACTGTGCCTCTAGAAATAAGTGGTAACAACAAATACGAAGAAATTTTTAATTTATCCTGGTATTATTAAAACCAAACTCTAAATGATTATCAACTCTAAATAATCGATATTTATTTTTATAAGAATAGAATATTGTACGTTCCCATTTTTTGGTTGGCATGCTTGGTGCATTAAGTCTGACAGCTGTCAAAATGTATTTCTTAGATTTGGTTGACTATAATAAATTAACTAAACGTATTTTTTTTAAATTCATCAAAATCGGTCGAGCAGTTTTGGTGTTTTAGCAAAACTAAAGGAAATCAATTGATTTGAATAGAGATTAGTTTTTTTTATATCTAGTCATAAAGGCTCCATATGATAATGCAGTGCTAAACCACTTGTAATCTATAATGAATAAAAAAATATTCTATTCTATTCTAGTGTTATTGCATGATATTTTCTTCCAAACATATATACTACGATATTTCGTCAAAATGGCGTCGATAAAATATTTGATTGACCGTATCGTTTCGTATCGTATATAACGTGTATCGTATTTATATAAATAAATAAGGCTGTAGTTATTAAGACTTATAAGTAAGTGACCATATTAACCGCACGACCAATGACCACGTTACTCTGACGCACTGAATCATGTAAATATTTCCCCATATTTGTACTAATTATTGTTTTTTATATGTTTAACTTGGCTATTTTACGTCTAGAGCTAAAGAAATAAATGTGTGCACCACACTGTGGTAGTATACAAGATAGCTACTGTAAAGTTTTACTATCATCTCAGTGATGTATTCATAAATAAATTGAACATGAGTATTTGAATTCAAATATGAGCTGCATAATGCTGGTGTGTTTTGTATGATTAGTGACAAGATATGGAAACCCCTTCTGCTTGCAACGAGTCTTTCCATCTTGGTTCTTAGGGACATCAACGCGTAAATGTATCTGGGCCACAGCATCCACTTACCATGAGTTGACCTGTGTGCTCGTTTGTCATCGGCACTTGTAAATAAGTTCCTCTATAAATGTTCATTCACTAATGTTTCATGTCGTTCATAAACAAAGAACCCTTCACAAATACTCACCTATCGGAGATCTGTCCCTGTATAAGTAGACCCACCATGTTCCCGAACATGTGCACAGTACCCACTAGAGGTGGCTTCCAGTCCTCGCACGCCAGTCCGAACTGAAAATAATAAAAAGTAAAAAGTCAAGTAAAGTTAGAAAATATACTCGTATAGGTCCGTCCTACTGCATGGCTCGTCTAATTTCAGTGCCTGTAAGGACTTACATGTCCTCAACATATTCACAATTCTTTAAATTAATAACAATAGCACCTTTCAGACCGAATTTCGGTCACAACGGCCTGTCTCAACGGAGATTATCTGCGCAGGACAGAGTTATAGCCTCCCCCATATAGCGTCATACGGGGAATATAGCCATAGTAACCACAACACGCGGTTTGGCAAACGCATTTCTTTTCATTAAGTTGTTATCACCTGTTTCAATTTCCTTCTGTAGTATATGAGTTCAAATTATAACCAAGTACCTACCTAACGGGAGCATTATTAGGTCATGTCGCAAATACATACATTGATTTCAACTAAGCAATATTGAAAAATAAAAATATAAATTTCGCAACCTTCCGCTAAACAAATACAATGATGTGTCTTACCTGGATTGAAGAGCACCTCCCGCCCTCCCTCAATTGCATGCACTAACTCGAGTAATTTATATTTTTATTTTTTATTATAATGGATTTCCGCAAAATAATGCCTGATTCTATCAATTAAGCAATATTGCTTTAGTATTTTAATATTACTGCAATTGTCTTTTATTCGGTCATTTAATAAATGGTCCTGAACGAGTAATGTAGATTGACTATGTTTCAATCATTACACGAACTACCCAAATATTGCACCTCTTACGACACCCGTGGGATGATATGGGGTAGTAGATATTCATTCTTACACCGCCACTACACTTAAAATTTCTTCTTCTTTCAATCAACAATATCATTGGTGCCGGCGGGGATTGAACCCTGATCTTCGCGAACTGTGGAATTTACAGTGTACGCTTATCCCCTGAGCTTCGACGGCGAAAATAATAATAATACTAGTATTTTCTTTTTTCGCTGCGGGATATGAAATCTTATCTGGCGATTTAGTTTACAACGGTGTCAATTTTGTGTCATAAACCTCAGCAGGTTTTTAAGCAAAATCTGATCGGACATAGAGCAAACTGTAACTTATATCGTAGTTTAAGGAATAAAGTACGTAATAAATACGATTAAATAATATAAAATGATTAAAACTACTTTTACGGATTATGTCGCGTATAATTTAAATTATTTTTAATTCCTAAAAAAGCTGAAGGCACTCCGGGTTAACATTGACATCGGGACGTCAGTCACCCCAGGTCCCCGTTACCATGGGTGCTGGAAAGCACCCGAAACTTCGGGAATTAAAAATAATTTAAATTAAACGCGATAAAATTCGCATAAATAGTTTTATTCAATGTGTAGTGTTCGCGTAAATTTAAAAAATCATTTTAAAGATTCATATCAAGTTTATCAGAAGTCAGATTACCAGAAATATTAATTTTTTACATAATTTACATTATATATTAATTACAACGTAAGTTTCTTAGGATACTTTCAATATATCAGATCAATTAACTTACAAAAGAAACTATTTCTAAATCTTCTCAACCGAGATCTCGTGCGACAGTTAAAGGGCACAGCTATACTTTAAAGTCTATCTGAGAGATGATATCCGCAGGCGATCTAAGCACTAAAACAAATGCGCCCAAGACTCCGTCTGGACCTAAATACGTATGCATGTAAATAGCCTGTAAGTGTTAAGGGAAGATTTATCAAATAGATACCATCTGCCGCTTCCCGTTTCTCGGAAACCGCTGCGAGCTGCCCATTTGTCTATCCCTAAGAGTTATAAACGACGGGATAGCCTTATCTTTATAAGAGACGTAAAAAAATTAGATTCGTATTGATATTTTTATATATAAGATGATAGATACCGATGCTGTCCCAAGGGATCTTTAATCTCAGCTCAATTTATTAAGGCGGGAGATATTTTGTCCCACATTAATTAGTTTATCGATACAGATGTTTTAGTACAAATCAACAAATTAATTACAGACCACTTTAACTATGTTGATTTTTATCTAGTGTTTTTTTAACTTTACTATTAATCATATCGGTGAAGATCTATACAGGAAATATTACCGAAATGAAAAATTTTGCATTTAATAAAATAACTAACTAAACTAACAAACGTGGTGGAGTGACCCAAAATGACAAGACTAATTTTTGATCACAGCCTTCGACAGTAAATGGCCTTGTCAGTGAATGTCTGTGCAGAGAGCCAGCGCCTACCAGGATTGGATCTGAAGTTTAGGTTTAAGTTTAGCCCTTTCCTACTTCATCTTTCCATCGATACCTGGGACAGCCGAATGGCCGTCACGATCCGACACTTGTAAGTGCGCTCGCTTCACTGCCCGATCTTCTTCTTTGGAGGTGGTCTAGTGATTGAAATCTGTGGGTTTTTATTTCGCCAATGATGTTCGGCTCTGCGATTATTTACAAGAATTTATCTTATCTTATCTTAATATATATAAATTACGTGTCACGTTGTTTGTCCGCAATGGACTCCTAAACTACTTAACCGATTTTAATCAAATTTGCACACCGTGTGCAATTTGTCCAACTTAAGAGATAGGATAGTTTTTTTGCCCATTAGTGACCCACAATTTTTTTTTTGCGAATTTAAGGATTTTTAATAGGACATGACAAAGGGTCGTGGAAAAGGGCAGAACAACGTCTGCCTGGCAAGCTTGTTATCTTATATACCTACTCGTATTTGATAGTTATTTAAACAATGCTATGGTGACAGACAAACAAGCAGCCTACTTGATGTTAAGTGTTTGTTGCAGTCCATAGACACTCGCAGCCAACTTCAAACGCAGAAGTCTACGTGCATCACCACCAGTGATGACCAAATTGGAATGCCTTACAGCCTATAATACTACTGCCCATAACCTTGTATATTGGTATACTTATAAATAGGTTAATGAACTTTCCTATGCATTTGCAAGCATAGGAAAGTTCATTAACCATGCATTTCCAGGCTCAGAAAATAACTACTCAAACATAATGCAAATTAAATAGATTAAGTTTTTAGATCTTTTTTTGATGTTGTAGTTGGCTAAAAGTATGTATTATTTTTGATGTTTATTTCAGTGCATATTGTAATCACCTATAATAGTTTGTAGCATTTAATGTAATACCCTATCAACGTAGATACGTAAATCGTAATTTTTACAATGTATACAATCGTTAGTAATGCTGTAATTAAAAAAATACGTGTGGCACTCGGTGACTGCCGCGGTAAAGCTATTGCATAGCATTTTTTATCAACTTATGCAATTATAATTATTTATTTATTTTATTTATGCAGTTAAGACTTTGATATTAAATCAAGTTACACTTTTTGAGCGTGGTGACCGATAAGAAAACAATTTTTTTTTCTCTTATTGAATAAATGAGAAGTTAATATTGTTTAAAATATTTTTAATATCTTACAATACATGTAGGTTATTCAGGAATTTTTATCATTGATAAGCAGCTAAAATACACGCATACGTCTAGTGGCACGCACACAAATACCGTGCCGAAGTCTGCCGAGTGCCGAAGTCTGCCGAACTGAAACGACATTAGACGATGCACGGCTTTCAACGCCACACCTCCGTGCCCGTCGGAGTAGGGAGCGTGAGGTTACGGAATTTCTAGATTCGGTCCCCGCGCTCAAGGCCCGCAATAGAAGCTATGCAATAGCTTAAAAAAATTAAAATAAAACTTCAGACTGGAGCGTACTGTTATTTGGCAGAAGTCCTACAAACTAAACCTGTTCCAATAAGCCCGTAGTACCTTCTAAGAAAAGCGTTTGACTAAAAATTTCATAACTGACACGGAAATCGAACAGGCAAATGTACCTAGGCTGCACTAAAAGTATCGGGAATGGAATATTTCCACTGTTCCTGTATATTAAAATCTTTGTTTTAAAATCGAAAACTCCTTGGTTTTAAAAATCGAATACCATTTCTTTATTTAAAAAAAGATTCTCGGTCTTGTCACTAGGTTTTGTCAAACTTGTTTAGTCGTTGAGAAAATGGAATTGACTCGAGAAAATTCAAGAGCGATGATTTATTATGACTTTCGAAGTGGTTTAACACAAAAACAGGTGTTGACCGGATGATTTCTGCATTTGGTGATGAAGTCCCATACAAAACCACAATTTATCGCTGGTTTGCTGAATTTCAACGTGGACGTATCAAGCTCAGTGATGATCCCCGTCAAGGTCGCCAAAAAACTGCAGTCACCCAAGAAAACGTTGATGCTGTGCGTAAGCTGATTGAGGAAGACCGACATGTGACAGCGCGAAATTCAGGCAACTTTAGACATTGACGTGAGTCAAATACAAATAATCTTGCGTGATCAATTAGGTGTAAAAAAGTTATTTTCCCGATGGATACCGCATTCGCTCTGTGAAGAGCAAAAAAGCGGCTCGCGTTACTTGGTGCGTCAGAACTCTCGAAAGATTCCACGCAGGATCCTCAAATGCTGTATACAACATCGTATCAGGTGACAAATCCTGGATATATGCGTACGAACCCGAAACAAAAAACCAGTCACGAGTTTGGGTGTTCGAAAATGAGTTAAAGCCAACAAAAATTGTTCGTTCACGGAGTGTTGCAAAAAAAAATGGTGGCCGCGTTTATCTCCAAAATCGGCCATGTTACGACTATTCCTCTTGAGGGACAAAGAACGGTTAATGCAGAATGGTATGCTTGTTTGCCACAGGTCGTTTCGGAACTCCGTAAAGAGAACTGCAACCGCCGCATCATCCTCCATCACGACAATGTGAGTTCTCACACCGCACACAGAACAAAAGAGTTTTTAGAGCAAGAAAACAGAATTATTAGACCATCCGCCATACAGCCCCGACCTAAGCCCTAATAATTTCTATACTTTCCCTAAAATAAAGAATAAATTGTGTGGACAGAGATTTTCATCACCTGAAGAAGCTGTGGACGCCTATAAAACGGCCATTTTGGAGATCCCAACTTCCGAATGGAATGGTTGCTTCAATTATTGGTTCCATCGTATGGAAAAATGTGTCAAATTTCGCGGAGAATACTTCTAAAAGCAATAAATACATTTTTAAATAGTAATGCTGTGTCACTTCCTTGATTCCTGAAATTTTCAGTGCCGCCTAGATTCAATTATATAAAACGCACTCAGTGACAAACTTGTGTGACTGACATACAGACACCGAGGTGATTCGTTTGAGTTTTGCTGAATTTGTCAAGCAATTTTATATCCTATCTCAGAATGAACAGTGTCACTCCTATCATTATTACAGCCCTTCATAGTCCACTGATGAACATAGGCCTCCCCCAAGTAATTCCACAAAGTACAGTCCTGAGCGACATGCATCATCGACTTCCTGCACGTCTCACTGGGTAGTCACTCCATCTAGTGGGAGAACGCCCTACACTACGCCTACCGGTACGCGGCTGCAACTCGAGAACCTTTTTTCCCCATCGGTTGTCGGTTCTTCGAGATATATGGCTGGCCCATTGCCACTTCAGCTTACTAATCCATTGGGCTATGTCAGTCACTCCGGTTTTACTGCAGATATCCTCATTTCTAAGTTTATCAAGCAGAAAAACCCCGAGCATAACCCTCTCCATAGCTCCCAGAGCGACCTTGAGCGTACTCATACAGCCAGCAGTTAAGGACCACGTCTCAGATCCGTAAGTCATCACTGGCAACACGCACTGGTTGTACACTTTAGTTTTCAGAGATTGAGGTATACCTGCCGAGAAGACGTGTCGTAACTTTCCGAACGCTTACCAACAACTTCGAGCTCGTTAGTGCTCCCAACAAGTATCGGCTTAGGTGTGACATGGATATTAAACATGATCTTTGTTTTGAACATGTTCATCTTAATGGCATTCAAAACGGATAGGCTGTCGAGGGACACTATCGAGGTCTTTGTGCATAGGTCTTCCAGCGATTCTTTCATAAGGACTATATCGTCGGCAAAACGAAGGTGAGTGATGAACTCGCCTTTGATGTTAATACCGTATCTTATATTAGTAGCATCACTCCTATATAATAAAATTGAAGTGTTGAAGTTTCGATATTTCGATATTATGTTTGGACAAAACAATTACAACAATTAAACTGAGGGCATTATTTGCACGTTATTAAGTCGTTAAAAACTAATACATTTTTTTAAATGTTGTCTGTCTTATCTGGCTGTCTGGATCTAATCTTCGGCAGAACTAAGCACAACGTAACGAAACTTCACGAATGGACAGAGAGTAGGAGCATTGCCAGGAGTTATCGAGGCTATATTTCATTCCGAAATCTTGGATGTTCTCAAAAATGTTTTTGATTATCTTTAATCCTAATAACATCACATTAATAGATCTTACTTAGACGAAGGCCGGGGCGGGTCGCTAATAGTTTGGACAAAACTAGTTTTTCTAAAATGTTTACAGTAAAATTATTATATATTACATGCTCGATTCGCTAGATAATCGCTAATACTTATTGAAAGTCACTTTTTTAAAAAATTTACCACAAAGAACACATACAGAACAATATTTCACTACAAAGTGCGCAAGCACAGGTGCGCCCTACAATCAAGCGCAGTATCAACAACTTTAGATGCTCTCCGAGACACGGGCACAAATTCTTGATTCTGGGATGCTACTGAAAATTTTCGACGCGACCCGGGATTCGACCCCGGGCTCGCATGGTCAGTAGTGGCGCTTACGACTACAAGACCAACGAAACAGTCTAAATATTATTATGTATAGTAAAAAAAGTCCAAATTTAAATAAACACCTTCAACCGTTTGATCGTGTTTAAAATGATAAACATCACAGTTATTATAATATGTATTAATATAAGTTATATAAAGATAAAGATTACAATAATGCAGTACCTTGTTATACATTAAATGTAAAAGAAAAAATATTTAAGGATATAATACTTTGTAAACGGCCGTGTCGAACATTGTATTTTAATAGTTTTGGCTAGGGTTGTCACCTTTTTCAAAAGTGGAATAATATTATACAAGTAGTGATGAAATTTAACTACAACTGTGTAGTGGCGATATAAGAATATGCACTCCCCCATATCGTCCTGTGGGCGTCGTAAGAGGCGACGGATGGAAACAAATCACGAGATGGGCCGCAGCGTCTTCTTGATAACAACTGATTAATAACACAGCGGTTGTCTACCCGCCTGCCAAGCGTGGCAACTATGGCGAATTACTAACTAACTATGTGTATACTTTTAATAGGCTATAGTGTAGAGGTAATATTTAATTTAGATAACACAACATGACGTTGGGTTTACATTTTTTTCCGAAATATGTTACTGCGTTTAATTATCCGTATGGTTGTGAAGCCTAGCTTTCCTGCTTATCTTCCCTGTACATTGTGTGGCCTGCAAATGAGTTAATGAAGTTCTAGCGACCAGTAAATGTTGAAACATAGAAAAATGCAAATTCCAAACCCACATCTCACAGACTAGTGAGTATCGGTGAAGTTATCCACTTGCTTGCACATGACATTATTTTAATAGGTTTTATTTTATATTGCATTAATTGCAAAAAGTTGTTAAGAAATATGTAAAATATCAATGTCTATGTGAAATATTTTCAAGAAAAAACCTCTGTGAAAGACAGACATACTAATAACGAGTGGTAACCCTAGCTCAGGTTACAACGCGGCTACATATCGGGCCGCCAGCCTGAGGCGTGCTCAAACGAGATGTACTCATGCAAATAACGCTGTTACTGCTGACAATAACAAATTGCGATAAACTTTTATGAAGCATCTTTTAGTAGAATGTCTTTTATTTTGTTCCGTACCGTCACGTAACCGACAATACGATGAACTTGTTCAAAATTCATCCTGTCTGTCACCTCTTATGGAACCCACAAGATATTGAGTAATCGATATTCATACACCGCCACTGCTTGGTTAAGATGGCCAAATACCGAAGGAATACCTAATTTTATCAATTATTTCAAACAGTAAACTAAACCACAAACCTCAGCCACGAAACTGTCAGGTACATCGTACACCCACTCACTGCAGGCGATATCGAAGCTGCTATTGAAGTGTGTGCATTTCGGATTTAGGGGCAGGTGTCGGCGACATTGCTTTATGCCGTTCTCGTCGATCGTCTGGTTCAACCAGGGCACCGGGAACGGTGGGTGCGACGGCTCACATTCCGGGATCACGCATCTGTAGTTGAAGCCTTATTATATTACATTTGCCTTCAAATATTTCGATTTTTTTGCGATTTGCGTGTGTTCATAATTCTTCTATTAAACGGCTTGATCGCTTTTGATATTTTTTTTATCCAACGAGCACGTGGCTCACCTTATGGTAAGTGTCGACCGCCGCCAGTTAACGACTGCAACACCAGGCGAATTGCAGTTGCGTTACTGGCTTTTAAAAAGAAACAGGCTCGTTTTTCAAAGGTCGCGAGTTGATGAAAATTTTATGGGATATAGTGGCTCTGCAAGAATATCCATTACCCCACATCATCCCGTGCAGCATTTTGTATCATTGTGTAAATATAAGTTATTGAGGATGCCTGATTTAGCAGTGGTTTATGGGGTACTTATAGGTTACCTGGATGGTTCTTATAGTTGGACCCGGTAAATGGCGCTGTCGTCGAGATCCAGAAGTCACCCATGCGAAGCCGGGCCGGAACGTCAGTTTTTTGATAAAATATGGTGAACGAAGACCATAATTGTGTATATAAGTTAACACTTTTAAACTATACTTCTTAAATTTCAGCAACCAAGCCAAATTTTTAATTGATAATCACAATTTAAGTGTTGGCTAACAAGCCATCGGTTCTGAAGAAAAACCTCATAAGGTAACCTATTTGTATAGAATATTACTTGAAAATGAATACGAAAAAAGAAATGTCGTACAGTGAATATTGTCGAATGTTGGTATTTTTATAGAATAAGGGTGACAAACGAGCACTCAGTCTATTGTTGATGGTCATTAGATACTGTGATATATACATTTTATTTAAACGCAGATGCGTTCTCACCCCTGAGAACTAAGATCGAATGCCTCGTTTCCAAAAAAGGTTCTCCGGATCTCTACACTCACCATTCGAAACATGAACCTGCTGTTATGCTGTTATTCTGTGAGAGCGTGACCCTTCCCCGGTCGAGCTGATCCATTAGTGCTACAACCATAATATAACTGCAACGTAGCTCTACTACGTATAAAATGTATTATTATTTTGTTTAATAGAAACAGAAATCGAAAAGCCATTAGGTCTTAATTACTTCAATTTCAATCCAATTTAATTTTAATGCGTTGCGAATGATTCATTTTGGACCAACCTGTAATTTACGTCCTCAACTGCGAATACATAATTAACATTGTACATGGAGTTGGTGGCATACACCAATGCCAGCATGCACATCGTGAGGAGCTGGTGCTTCCCAAAAGCGCCCAGTTGTCCCAGGACCGTGTCTAGCTGCAATTTTGGCTCTTCCACGGACATTGTTGGATTGCGTGTGGGCTCCCCTTCTACAGAGCCTTCACGTTCGGTAGCTGCACTCTAACTTAGCCATGATTGATGCAATTATCGTTCACATTGTTAATAACGCAAACAATGCAAGGAGCATTGTTTTCAACAATGCCTTTTCTTATTCTTTATGCATGGTAAATTATTATTTTCAAGCGAGACTATAACTGGTTTCCAATTAATTAGGTACCTATTTCTTGACGACTATCCAGTTTTTGGTATTTTTAATATACTGCGAGGTCACTTTTGCCACTTCGACATACCTATGTTAGGTAGGTTTTATACGACTTTGTAATAAATTTGTTTCGATGTGTGATTTTGTTTTATCTTTTTAAATTATTTATGTACCTGTAAATAAGATTTGTAATACAACAAGTGTGCAAGTAATGAATTCATGTTACTACAAATACAGTTGTTAGCGGTGAGTAAATATTTTTATAGGCGGTTTCATTCATATGGTTTCTTTTTATAAAAGTCTATAAGTATTGAATACGTTTTGTTTAAAAATAGCTGTCAGTAGAAGAAAATAAAAAATATTTTTTAACAATTCTTCGGTTGCCACTTTAATTTTTAAAGCAATTACGTGTCATGATCTTTTAGTATAATAATAATTTAAATTTATCTAATATTAAAATATATTGCACTCACGACTGAACTCCTTACAGTACAACGAGCAGTGGCACCTGCTTGTAACACTAGGACAATGGTAATTTATAGAAGTGTTATTCGACATAGGGACCTGATGCTATTTTATTTCGAAAATATGTGTAGAAATTAACTTACAAATTAGAACAACAGCAGGCGATGGCTGACGATAAGACCTAGTCTCATCAGAATAGACCAGGATAATGTAAGCAAATAAACTCGTAGCACAATAACCAACGTCCTCACTGCTCCGCTATTATCTGATAAATGTAATCAAGCGGGAACTAAACTCAAATGTCAACCGCAGCGTCCACCCAGCAGCTACAAATAATAACAAGATTATTTTTTAAAAGAAAATGTTATACCCGTTTTAATATGACGAGCGTGCACATAGCGCGGACTTGGAAGTTTTATGTAGATATTTCTTAATGATGTTTTACGGTCCAAAAACAATACATTTATTTTATGCTGACACGGTTCGAGTCCCCGCGCCGCGAATTACTTATATTATAATGTACCACTTTGAAAATAAACGTAGTGTACGCAATTAACTGTTAAAGTAACACTTACTGTTAGCTCACTTTATAAGACATTCACTTTATACAACATTCATACTGACGTCACAAACTATTTTTAAACTACATAACTATAAACTAATTTAATTATAAAAGAAGCTGCACGAATCGCAAACTGTGACCCGTACATACTTTTTGGTCTTGCAAGCGTAAATTTTTTGGAATTTCTTGGTCTTTCGAGCGTAAATTTTGCATACTTTTAGTCGTTTGCGATTGCGTTTGCTTTAGTGGTGTTTTGCTTATCGTGACGCTGTCACGATCGGTGCGATTGGCCTCACCAAGCGGCCCCCCCAATCACATTGAGAAAGCGCACATTTCCTGCTGTAAACAGCAACTGTACTCAAAAGGTGAGTGAGTACAGTTGCTGTTTACTTAAAAACTTAAAAAAATCTGGAAGACGTCAAGGTCGCGACCTTCGGATCAGGTTTATAGCTTATCGGTCATAGGTCACGACCTACGGTAATATAACTTAACTTGTCAACATGGCCTATAAACCCAGACGTTCTTTAAAAGAGATGAGCTAAAACTTCTACAAAAGGAACAACATTGTTTTGACAACTTAAAGCGACTATAAACCAACTATTGTAAGGATAACGAGTCGAGGAAGACATTAAAATATCTGAGGATCTGGAACGGATCAGATCAATAAACGTGAGTTGGTGCCTTTTAGGTCAACCACGGGTCGAAATGGAGTGATGAGTACCGTCATACTGAGTATAATAAATTCTTAATAATCGTAAATTACATATTATATGTACATAAACATCAAACTGTCTGTCCTAAATAAGGGTTTATAACTAGAGAACTATATATGATTCCAAAAGAAAATAGTGAAACCTTTTTTACTTAAAAAATAGTGTAATTTTTTTAAGTAAAAGAAAAAAATTATGACACTATTTTCACGTATATCCAATTGATTGGGCAGCATTTGCCCGACTTGTGCATGCGTCACGTGATGCACTTGTCGCCTGCCTTACCAGCATTAGGCTGCAACTATAAAACTTCTTCGAGAATTTCCTCATCGCTTGTCGGTTCTTAGAGCTCTATGGCCGACCCTTTGTCACTTCGGTTTATTTGTCCGTTGTGCAATGTGAATTACCTTGTTTCTACTGCAAATATTTTCTTTACGACCTCATGATAAGTTCTTCAATGTGCTACATTTTTATTTGTCAACTACAAGTTTAGTGTGGCGCAAGATAATCTGAGATAGGCAACAACACACTTTCCTGATAGCAAATAAAACAATAAAATACAGCGGTTTACACGGCCATCGTTAAAATACGATGAAATAAATCAAGCTGTATCAAAATTAGACACTGGTTTACAGTAAAGTATTGGATTTTGAACAGTAACAAAACTAAATGTATTGAAACAGCACCAGACACCAGTGCAAATAACACCCCGAGCTCGATTAACACTGGTATTACGATGTTACACACAGACATTATGATTGTCAAACAATAATTAAAGTTAAAAGTTAAAGTACAACCTATATACGTCCCACTGCTGAGAACAGCCCCCCTCTCATTTCTGATAGGGTTTTACGGCAAGAAAGTGTCCGCTGCGCTGCCGCAATGCGTGTTGGCGAACTTCATATGTAATCGAAATATTTTTTCCTTATTTCTTAGGCATGCAGGTTTCCTTACGTGGTAAATCATCACTTAAAATTGCAATTAACAATTTCGTTGGTGCCGGCGGGGATCAAACCCGGGTTGCTACCGTACAGTGATATTTACAGCGAGCGCTTAGTCCCTGAGCTACCTCGGGTGGCAAACGTTTGTCAGCGGCGCTGATTAAGGAGTTCAAACAAGAACTGGTGAAATATATTTCAGCTTTTTGAATAGTCGATCTAGAATAGAAGTAGGAGATTGTTTGCAAAAACGATTCATTCTTAACCTGGAATCAATGAAAGGGACTGAAGGTGCCTTTAACATAACCGGGCAAAACGACTTTGTGATATTATGGACAATTTCTTAGTTATATTCTAATATACGTCTGTATACCGTCAAATTTACACCTTTAAGGGCCTCCCGGAAGCTATGATTTAAAGGTTTGAATTTTGATCGGTCGGAGTCGCTTAGCAATTTGTTGGGACCATGACGGCCGCGGATTCGAATCCCGAACGGATCAAGTATTTGTATGACCTCCCAATAATTTTTTTATATAGAAGAGAGGCAAACGAGCATGCGGCTTACCTGATGTTAAGTGACTACCGCCGCCAATGATCAATCGCAACACCAGGGGAATTGCAGGTGCGTTGCCGGCCCTTTAGAAAGTAGTAAGCTCTTTTCTTGAAGGTCCCCAGGTCGTATCGGTCCGGAAAATCACCGGTGGTAAACTATTCCACAGAGAAGTCGTACGCGGAAGAAAACTCCTTTTGAAACGTGCAGTGGTGGACGGGACGTTTGCCGCGTAGTGAGTTCATGAAATTTGGCGGCTGGGATTAATCCGCACAATTCCTCAGAGCACTCTCCATGGTATATGCGAAAGAAAATGCAAAGAGATGCAAGATCTCTTCGCAGTGCCAGTGAATGAGTGATGATTCGAGCTGCTCTGCGCTGGATGCGGTCAAGCGGAAGGAGCTGGTACTAGGGAGCCCCAGCCCAGAGATGGGAACAGTATTCCATGTGTGGCCGAACCAGCGCCTTGTAAAGTTGCAGGCAGTGTGCCGGCTTGAAATACTGTCCTGCTCTGCTGAGCACGCCAAGATTTTTAGAGGTTTCAATTTGGCCTTCTTTTCTAAGTGACCACGAAACTGCACGTCACTCGATATGTCGACGCCGAGGATTCTGATACTGGCTGAGGCAACAAGGGGAGTGCCTTAAAACTGAGGAGATAGGACAAAGGGGTTCTTTTTAGCGGTTAACGCGCAAACTTGTGTCTTCTGGGGGTTTAACTGAACTAGATTTAGTCGCCCCCAATCCGAGACTCTGTACAGCAAAGACTAGACTACAGACACAAGTTTGTCCCGGTACTCGGAGACGTTTTCTCGAGAAATATTAGCACGGCCGGTGTAAAGAGCATCACCAGTGCTGTCATCTGCATAGCAATGAATGTTACGGGTTTGCAACATATCATTGATATGTAGAAGAAACAGCGTTGACGATAGCACGCAGCCTTGTGGAACACCAGCATTAATAGGCTTGTAATCGGAGCTTGCACCGTCTACAACGACCTTGATGCTTCGATCTGCAAGAAAGCTGGTGATCCAATCGCATTTCTCGGGAAGCCCATAGGAAGGGAGCTTCAAAAAAGCGCTGTGTGCCAAACCCGATCGAAGGCTTTCGCAATGTCCAAACTAACGGCCAATGCCTCCCACTTGGACTCTACTGCCTCCGCCCATCTGTGAGTTAGGTAGACCAGAACCACCACCGACCACGACAAAAACTGTATTGGCGATCACTAATCAGCTGGTGATCCTCAAGATACCTCATGAGCTGGCAGTTTACAATGAATTCCATTATTTTGGAGAACAAGGAGGTGATGGCAATAGGCCGGTAGTTGGACGGTCTGAGCGGTCGCCTTTTTTAGGGATCGGGTGGACGAAAGCCGTCTTCCATGATTTTGGGACTACGCCCAGGGAGTAGGAGTACCGGAAAAGACCCGTTAAAACCGGTGCCAACCCTGGAGCACACGTCCTCAGCACTATTGGGGAAATTCCGTCAGGCCCACTCAACTTGTGGATGTCCAGGGAGAGGAGTGCTTTGCGAAACTTTGTGCCACAGACTGTTCAGAGATGAAATCTATGTCATTTGAAAGTACAGATCTTCTATATAAAGAAAAATGCATGTCGCTATGCAGCAGGGGACAAAAGTTATGAAGATTTAAAAAAGTTGATTTTGGCAGTCAGTTTTTATCATTATTACACAATGTAGATATTAATAAAGTTCCAATTCATGACTGTTATGTAGGTTAATGTATTTGCAAGATGATTAGGATATATCCTAAATGGTTAAGCTAAAAAAAAACAAGGACAGCAGTTTTGTTCAGTCTTTAAAATTAATATTTGTAACTAGTTTTGTAACATAACTATTATTGATCGAAGTATATTAGACAGAAAATAAACTTTGGTATGACACCGTTTATAATTAGTGGAGCACTCTTGTGGGGTTACGGTACTTATTAAATAAAAGTAAAATACGATAAAACACAAATTCGAAGGAAAAACGTACATATATCATATACCCAAAAAACGGCGCATAAGTCGGTGAACGTGAATCAGATCGTCTGACATTGACACTGACTGTTTTGGTGCATGACGGACGGATTCAGTGTTGAAAGTACTAAAGTAAGATAACCCTTCCCTATAATGTAACGCTACATGTTTAAGCTGTTCCATGATTTTGGGACTACGCCTTAGGGAGTAGGAGTACCGGAAAAGACCCGTTAAAACCGGTGCCAACTCTGGAGCACACGTCCTCAGCACCATTGGCAAAATTCCGTCAGGCCCACTCAACTTATGGATGTCCAGGGAGAGGAGTGCTTTGCGAAACGAGCGCTGTGTAAACTGCACTTCCGGCATGGAGCACTCACACCGCGAGATGGTCGGTGGCGTACTCCCCCCGTCATCGAGAGTCGAGTTGGACTCAAAGAAAGAGCCTAGCAGATCGGCTTGTTTCGGGTCTGGATTATTATCCTTGTGAAATTTATGTATGTACAGTGAATTCCATAGAGGTGAAAATCAGAGTAGGGTAAAGCTTGTTTTAAAATAATTTTTTTTTTAAATTTTTTTTTAAAAAGAAATAAGCGCGTTGGTCATAAAAAATGATTGGCAAACTTTTTGAAGAATGTTATGGAAAATATTGCCACGTAGTGACGATGTAAGAATATCCACCACCCCATATCATCTCGTGGGAGTCGTAAGAGACGACAGGGGGAAACTAATCAGGAGATGTGCAGCAGCGTCTTCCTATTAACGGAAAAAAATAAAGAACTGTGGTTGCCAATCCGCTTGATAAGCGTGGCGACTGTGGCAAATATCCTTCTTTTGAGGCCATCTTATCTATGGGGAGGCCTATGTTCAGCTGTGGACTTCAATAGGCTGGGATGGAAACGGTTATTGAAAAGCGCATTAATTAATCCTCTTAAATTAAATTAAATTTCATCATCAATAACTAATTCGTGTTAACAGTGAGAAGTAAAGTCACTTATCGTTTTTAGGGTTCCGCAGTTTATAAGCAGAAAAAAATGTAACCCTTATATGAACACTGTTGATCTTCCGTTCACTGTCAGTCTGGATTCTTTTTCTCAGAAACGGGTAGAAATGACAAGTTGAGATTAATGTCGAATATTATGGTCTACGTTCCTTTAGAGATTGGTTCTAAGTCAACGTAAAAGATACGGCCATTTATGTCACGTATTTTGATACTCGCAAAGAGACATGGCGATAGAGAGCCCGATCCAGATTCTGCCGGGCAACCGGCAACCGGATACTCGGCGCATAATTTTGCCGGGTAGCCGGATACCAGGCAAAGTTACCTATTGTCGTTTCTAGGGTAAAACGTTCACGGTAATGTGTATGAAAGAAAGCATAATCCCCTTGACCCTGCCCGAGGCGATAAGCTAGTTTGCCTTTACCACAATTGTCCCCTAATTAATTTTCAATATGAATAGTTATCCTTAAAGAAGTTAATCTTCATCCATAATATTATTCAAAGTTGACTTTATAATCAAAGGTAAGTACGGATTGATTGTTACAACTGTTGTACAACAAAAAAAATTTAAATATTTTATTTTTGTTTTTCTTTTCTTCAATTTAAATGAAAATGAGTGATATCATAATATTTATGCTATTCTTAATTACCCAGACCTGTCGGATACTCGGTGTCATTATCCGGTACCCGGCCAGATCCTAAATAAGTGCCGGATCCACCGAGTACCGGGTCCAAACCTGATACACACCTCAACTTTGCTCGCAAACTAACTTACACCTTTAAGGTAAATCAATATTATAAATAAAAGCTAATAAATATACTTTTAAAGTAAGTATTCAGTGGATTTAGATTTATGAATTTCAAGAAACAAGCTCTCCCAGCCCAAGTAAAGCGAAAAATTCGAAAAAATCCGTTCATTACTAGTGCTTCTACTTCACATGAAAAATATATTTTTTCCAATTACAAAGGAGATGGCGTAAATTTGTATTAATTTGAAAGTACAGATCTTCTATATAAAGAATTAGAAAAGTGCATGCAGCAGGGGACAAAAGTTATGAAGATTTAAAAAAGTTGATTTTGGCAGGTTTTTATCATTATTACACAATGTAGATATTAATAAAGTTCTAATTTATGAGTGTTATGAGGGTTGATGTATTTGCAAGATGATTAGGATGTATCCTAACTAGTTAAGCTAAAAAAAACAAGGACAGTAGTTTTGTTCAGTCTTTAAAATTATTATTTGTAACTAGCTTTTCTAAAATAACTATTATTGATCGAAGTATATTAGACAGAAAATAATTAAACTTACGTATGACACCGTTTATAATTAGTGTGGAGCACTCGCGTGGGGTTACGGCACTTATTAAATAAAAGTAAAATACGATAAAACACAAATACGAAGGAAAAGCGTACATATATCATATACCGAAAAACGGCGCGTAAGTCGGTAAACCTGAATCAGATCAAGTCTCTCTGACATTGACATTTTGACTGTTTTGATGCTTGGCGGGCGATCCTATAATGTAACGCTACATGTTTAAGCGGTTGCTGTATTAAACAAATAAATAAAATCCTATACTTTAATGTATTTTGATGTATTAATTCATTAATTGAAGGCTTTTTCATCATAATAAATAAAGTATTTTTGTGAGTTTAGCTTTTGTTTTTTCCCTACTCTGATATTTTTAAGTATTATAAGACCACATTAAAGGTGCTATAGAGTGACTTCAAAGATAAGAAATCACTTTAAATACTTTTAGACTTGATTATTTTTCAACAGCTGCTATGAAATGTTAATAGTTACTCAAAATTCGTTTTTTTTGTTTTATTTAAATTAATAGCAATAGTCTTATTTTTGTACAGCTTGGGGCACATTTTGTCCATCTCATTTACAATTTCAGTTACAGCATCGACCCTGATGTAGACCGATATGTGGGAGAATATTTTTCCGATGCAATGTTAGGCTTGTTCTTTAATCCGCCTTACCTTTTTGTTAGAACATTGTTCGGTGCTTACATTACTTATAATTTATGAATAATAGAACAAAATTGTAGAATAAAATAGTGGTGATTTATCACGTTCTTGTTATTCAAGAACATATCGTAAACATTTTAGAAGCGAAATTGTTATAGTGTAAATACAAACCACAGAGACAGCGTGGCAAAATATACTACAAAAAATTACTCGCACACATGTAAAATGTATTAGAGTAAATGTATTAGAATTTAAGAGGGATTTGAGGTTGTTTACTTTGAAAAGTAAATAAATTTGACGATGTAAATAAATCGTTAAATTCCAATTATCCAGTTTCAAAAACCTCTCAGTCCAGCAGAAGTCTTTATAAGCTGCTCAACTTATAACCACGGGCCATTGATCTTATCATGGCGGACAAAAAACAATACCACTCAGTTCTTGCACTTACGTACGTAGGCCTACCATGTAAGGTTTTAAGTGACAAGTTGCCGATTGCTTACAACCAGTTTGAAAGTGTAATTAAGTACTATTTTATACGTGAATTGCATTAACGAAGCTCCCTAACAAACATATTACGATTATAGATGTAATTGATACATAAAATTAGACTTACAGTCAGTTGATGCTGCCGCCCATAGACATCTACGTTTATCCTAGATTAAGAATCAAAATTGATACATAAAATTAGACTTACAGTCAGTTGATGCTGCCGCCCATAGACATCTACATTTATCCTAGATTAAGAATCAAAATTGATACATAAAATTAGACTTACAGTCAGTTGATGCTGCCCCCCATAGACATCTACATTTATCCTAGATTAAGAATCAAAATTGATACATAAAATTAGACTTACAGTCAGTTGATGCTGCCGCCCATAGACATCTACATTTATCCTAGATTAAGAATCAAAATTGATACATAAAATTAGACTTACAGTCAGTTGATGCTGCCGCCCATAGACATCTACATTTATCCTAGATTAAGAATCAAAATTGATACATAAAATTAGACTTACAGTCAGTTGATGCTGCCGCCCATAGACATCTACATTTATCCTAGATTAAGAATCAAAATTGATACATAAAATTAGACTTACAGTCAGTTGATGCTGCCCCCCATAGACATCTACATTTATCCTAGATTAAGAATCAAAATTGATACATAAAATTAGACTTACAGTCAGTTGATGCTGCCGCCCATAGACATCTACATTTATCCTAGATTAAGAATCAAAATTGATACATAAAATTAGACTTACAGTCAGTTGATGCTGCCGCCCATAGACATCTACATTTATCCTAGATTAAGAATCAAAATTGATACATAAAATTAGACTTACAGTCAGTTGATGCTGCCGCCCATAGACATCTACATTTATCCTAGATTAAGAATCAAAATTGATACATAAAATTAGACTTACAGTCAGTTGATGCTGCCGCCCATAGACATCTACATTTATCCTAGATTAAGAATCAAAATTGATACATAAAATTAGACTTACAGTCAGTTGATGCTGCCCCCCATAGACATCTACATTTATCCTAGATTAAGAATCAAAATTGATACATAAAATTAGACTTACAGTCAGTTGATGCTGCCACCCATAGACATCTACATTTATCCTAGATTAAGAATCAAAATTGATACATAAAATTAGACTTACAGTCAGTTGATGCTGCCGCCCATAGACATCTACATTTATCCTAGATTAAGAATCAAAATTGATACATAAAATTAGACTTACAGTCAGTTGATGCTGCCCCCCATAGACATCTACATTTATCCTAGATTAAGAATCAAAATTGATACATAAAATTAGACTTACAGTCAGTTGATGCTGCCGCCCATAGACATCTACATTTTATCCTAGATTAAGAATCAAAATTGATACATAAAATTAGACTTACAGTCAGTTGATGCTGCCCCCCATAGACATCTACATTTATCCTAGATTAAGAATCAAAATTGATACATAAAATTAGACTTACAGTCAGTTGATGCTGCCCCCTATAGACATCTACATTTATCCTAGATTAAGAATCAAAATTGATACATAAAATTAGACTTACAGTCAGTTGATGCTGCCGCCCATAGACATCTACGTTTATCCTAGACTAAGAATCAAATAAATTGATTGATTGAACGCAAATAAATTGTCACCCCTAAGGATTAAGATGGAACGCCTCGTTTCTAGTAAAATTTCCTCTCAGTAAAATTAGCTCCCTGTGTGACTCTGAACTCCTTTATACGGCTAGCAGTGAAGGACCACGTCTCATATTCATATGTTATTGCTGATTACTATTATACGCACTAGTTGTTCCGCAAGGATGCGTGCTGTCACCAACACTCTTTTTTTTGCATATCAATGACATGTTGCAAACTGGTAACATTCATTGCTATGCAGACGACAGCACTGGTGATGCCTTATACACCGGCCGTGCCAATATCTCTCGGGAAAACGTCGCCGAGTAAAGGGAAAACTTGTGTCTGAAGTCGAGTCTTTACTTAACAAAGTCTCCGATTGGGGGCGACTAAATCTAGTACAGTTCAATACCCAGAAGACACAATTTTGCGTGTTAACTGCTAAAAGAACCCCTTTATCGTATCTCTTTAATTTGAGGACACTCCACTAGCTGCCTCAGCTAGCATCGGAATCCTTGGCGTCAACATATCGAATAGTGTGCAGTTTTGTGGTCATTTGGAGAGAAAGTTCATATGGGCCTCTAAAAAGCTTGGCTTGCTCAGCAACCCCAGATGTTTTTCATGTATGACCAAAGCATTTCATGCCAGCACATCGCTTGCAACTTTACAAAGCACAAGTTCAGCCTCACGTAGAATACTGTTCACATCTCTGGGCCGGGGCACCCCAGTGCCAGCTTCTTCCACTTGACCTGGATGCGGCGCAGAGCGATTCGAATCGTCGACTACCGAGTTCTTTCTGATCGACTCGATCCACAGGCACAATATTTCATGTCCGCTCACCGCCTGCAACTTTAAAAGGCGCTGGTTCGGCCGCACATGGAATACTGTTCCCATCTCTGGGCCGGGGCTTCCCAGTACCAGCTCCTTCCATTTGATCGCATCCAGTGCAGAGCAGTTCGAATCGTCGGCGACCGAGCTCTTTTCAATCGGCTTGACTCACTGACACTGCGACGAGATGTTGCATCTCTTTGCGTATTTTATCGCATCTATCACGGGGAGTGCTCTGAGGAATTGTTCGGACTAATTCCAGCCGAACAGTTTCACCATCGCACATCGAGACAAAACTCGCGATACCATCCATACCATCTGGATGACTGGTGGTCCACCACTAAGCGATTTAAAAGAAGTTTTCTTGCTCGCACAACTTCCTTGTGGAATCAACTACCACCAGAGATTTTTCCGAACCTATACGACTTAGGAACTTCAAGAAAAGAACCTATTCCTTTTTAAAAGGCCGGCAACGCATCTACAATCCTCCTGGTGTTGCAGTTGTTCATGGGCGGCGGTAATTACTTACCATCAGGTGAGCCGTATGCTCGTTTGCCTCATCTCCTACAAAAAAAAAACAAATCTGACAGCATGTCCTAGATAAACATACTCGACGATAAATTCGAGCGTAGGGTTTCTAACAACTTAAGACTTATGTGACATGGACGTTACCCATGATATTTGAAGAGTTACGGGAATGTAACGTCATTCTGTGTTACACCTCTTTGTAGTTGGATAGGTTTCGTACTCTGGTTCTGTACTGGGATAGCTATCGTAGCCCTACTGTACAAACACTTCAAAACTTCGTCAACTTGGCACCGCTGGACGAACTGTAGCACAGCTGAAATTTCGACGCAATTAAAAGCTTTCTTATAGTCTACATACATATATATGGTAGATTGTAATCTTCGGCCGTACAATTTGCCGCAGGGTATGTATGTGGTCTATGGTACTAAAGCCTTTTTGGAAAACGGCTTGTTCCGGAGGCTGGAGGTCGTCGAGTCTGCATGTAGTAATGAATCTCTTAAAACGCATTTATACGCGGTGCGGTACAAAAAGGGAAATCGGTCTTTAGGCCTTTAGTTGTCGCCTTTCTTTAAAAACAAGACCAATGCACTTATGCTCCACGCCTCCGGAGTAGTACAACTATGAAGGCCAAAATGAAGATCTTCTGAAGGACTTTAAGAACTGGTTTTCCCGGGGCCTTGCCATTATTAAGATGCTGGAGAGGAAGTAATCTCGCTCAGAGTAATTGTGATCAGAATAATTCACTTGCGTGTGGCTTAAACAATCGATTTTTTACGTGATCAAGCTGTGGTGCAGCTATATTATAGTTGTAGCACGAATTTGTTGGCTCAACCGGGGAAGGATCACGCTCTCACAGAATACTAGCGTTAAATAGTAGCTTGAATGCTGCTATGTTTCGGGTGAGTGTAGAGAACCGAAGACCCTTTTTACTGGAAGTGAAGCATTCCGTCTTAGTCCATAAGGGTGACAACTCGTTTGCAGTTCGATTCTTAATCGATGATAAATGTAAAAGCCCATGAGCCACAGCATCCACTTACCGTCAGGTGGACTGTGTGCTCGTTTGTCACTCTTATTCTCTAAAACGATGCTACGGTCGGTCTTAACATCGACAGTTGTGGCTTTGAAAGAGAGATCTCTGACAAGGACTTTGAAGCGTTGGTTCCGTTCAATCACTTTTTCAATACGAGTTGTATTTAAGTTATGTGGGTATGCTAGTAATAAATTGCATCTTATAAGTTGCCATTTACAACATATATTTAATTCCGACGCGTATAATTAACTGACTAGATAACTTATGTTGCATGTCCACACGCACGTTTCAAACAGAAAACTAAATTAATAATCCCATCTTCACTTCATTTAACGCATTAAAATAATGTATTATTTCGTCTTAACTTACGTTCAACTCCTAATGACGAGCTATTTCCATATCCTCTTTTTTGTGATTAGCTTAACGACTTGACCATAGATTACAGTTCTATTCCCGAACTGATTCAGTTGATGAACGTTCTCTATCTTACTGACGGCGCCATGTACACAATTTTTATTAAAATTACTCTGTGTCTTCTCTAATTGCAGGACCACATGCGATGGATGTGTCTCATAAAGTCACGTTCATTAAAATGGGAAATAATAGTACATTTCAAGTCTTCGTCAATTAATTTTTCATGTGTAGTATGCGCTCATCATTAAGTGAAATGGGTCTGAGAGTGAGAGTTTTTAAGGTTCCGTACCGAAAGGGTAACCCACGGGACCCTATTACAAAACTTCCGTTGTCCGTGCGCTGTCTGTCAGCGGGCTGTATCTCATGATCCGTAATAGATAGACAGTTGAAATGTTCACAGAATATGTATTGCTGTTGTCGCTATAACAACACAATAGTACAATAAAAATAAATTAAAAATTTTAAGGGGTTTGTGTTTTTTTTCCGCTTTTTTTGCTCGATGTTAATAATGGCATCAAGTAGGTGCTAAAATGCTCACAGAGTTTGTATTGCTATATTCGCTAAAATATTCAAAATTATAATTTGAAAATTAAAAAGGTCCACATAAAGGAGACGTATTAAATTTTGTCCAATGGTACGGAACCTTTCATGCGCAAGTCCGACTCGTACTTGAACGCTTTTTTATATGAAGAGCGAGAATATTATAATAAAAAATAAGTAAAGGCAACAAGGAATAATATTCCCACCAGATTAATTCTATTATAGGTACATCTATCTCCAGCGGCGTTAGCTCTCGCTAAAGCTAATAGAAAAAGATGAAAATAAATGAATTCAACTCTTAGTTACTGGAGCACTTATACGGAATACAGTAGCATCTGTAGCATGGTCTTGCTACTCGTACTTTGCGCTTGTGATCGTTGAGAGCGTGGATCGGTTTCAGTCGAGCCGACCCATTAGTGTACTGCAACAATGCTGCAGCGTGGCTCTTCCTTCACTGTCAATACTTGTATATTGTATAGTGGCCTGCTTGTCCTGGTCAGTTAAATCAGTTACTGGGATTTTCTCTCAAGAAATTCTTAGTAGCTGCCCGGAGTCAGGAAGATGGTGGTGTTTCATCCCCATGCCTCGGAAAACACGTAACGCTGTTGGTCTTGCGCAGCATCGGACTATGAACTAAGGGAACAGGGATTGCATTTGTGCTTGCGCCTATATCCACTATATCCTATATAGGCACTATATCCTGTTCTATACAGAACTAGTCTCCACAGGTCCTAAACTATTTATTTATTACAGTCCATTTAAAGTCCAGTGCTGAAAATGTGACATTAGTATCAAAAAAGAAGTCCCGTGGTGGTTATGCGATCTAAAATGTAAAATATGGTATTTGACAGCATATGTCAAATTTCTAAAGACTGTGGTACCGCGACTAAGGAACTCCTTTCCTCTTTTTAAACCATAGTTTTAATCTGTTACAGTGAATTAACTATGTTTTATAATAAGACGGCATATGTAATCAAACTAATTTTACGGATTTTATCGCGTTTAATTTAGTCTTTTTTTACAAGATTGGGTGACAAACGAGCACACAGTCCACCTGATGGTAAGTGAATGCTGTGGCCCATAGACATCCCTGAGGACTAAGATGGAATGCCTCGATTCCAGTCAAAAGGGTCACCGGTTTTCTACACTCACCATACGACACAAAACATTACGCTGGTAGTCTGTGAGAGCGTTGTCCTGCCCCGGTCGAGCCGTTCCATTCGTGTTACAACTATAACTATAGCTGTAGCGTGGCTCTATCACGTAAAATTACCTCTTTAATTTCTCACGTTTCTGGTCATTTTAGTCATCCTGAACCTTCAACTGTAAAAATATTAATTTTTTCTCCGATCTCAGCAGAATAAGTTTTATTCCATGCGTAGTATTAGCGTAAATATAATTATATATAATAACATTAAATCGCGGCTTTATTTCTTCGATACATTATTTTAATTATTTGAACTGTTCGAGTAGAATAAGTAATATATAGGTAATAACCTTAAGGTAATAATTAGTATGTCATCTAAACAGTTACATCAAAAATATCATTTGCTATATTTTCCGCCCTTATTCTTTTCTACCAATCTAAATGGAACCACCATATTTTAATGCCTGTTTCACCTCGCTTTTTGCTCATTTTTCCTAACAAAAGAAACGAAAAGAAAAGAGAAATAAGCACATGACATGACATTTTAATTGCTACTTGAGTGCCGAATTTATAGTTGCTAAGTAAATTTTTTATTAAAAAAGACTATTTTTATATTAGGATTTTCTTTTGTATTGTGGAGACAATTTACACAGATAAATTACACAAGAACAAACATCAAGACTCGGAACAATTAGTTTTAGGCCTCACAAATACTTGATCCGTACAGGATTCGATTCCGAAGTCCTCAGCGCCGAACTCATTGCTAAGCCACTGCGCCACGAAAACGTCAAAATTTTTAAAAAAATCATTAAACTCGGTCCACATTTAGCGACGATAATATCGCGTAACATATATACATAAATATTTGTATATGATATAAACTATAATAAAATTTAACTTTTCTCTTTTCAGTAAACTTTTTTAACCTAACTCTAAATTACTATTTTAACCTTCAAACTTTTTACTCTAGTTTGTCAGCGCAAAATAAAATGTATTTGGCAGAATTTTATTGCAGTGATGTCAATTCGAGTGAAGTTGACGTCTTTAATTACATAATGTTATTATTATGTTTCCGCCGATACTCACATCTCATTAATCTCAATTTTCTAGACGATCGTAATCTTTGACGGGTGCTGTTCATTATATGGCTCTAATTACCGTTCAAGATTGCCTGCTTCTGGACATAGATCTTAATTAGAGGCTAGATGCGACTTGTGTGGTTGGGGATGAAGACATTAGCCGATAGCCGAGGTGTCCCCGCTACAGGTTAAATTTTGATTGATCTGCTCAAGAAAACAGTGCTTCAGTAATGATTTCTTTGATTCCTAAGGCTCGGTGATAGGATTTAAATGCTTGGTAATTTGGATTTATAATAAGTGTTAAAGTGACGAATGAGAAATCTACCCACTTAATGGCTTACTTAGTGGCTGTTGAACCCTGCAACCAACAAAATCCGAATTAGACCAGACAAATGCATTGATACTGCAAGGAAACAACATGTAGTTGATGGTACAACTCTTTAATTTATCGTCCAACAGGAACAAAGTAATTATAAGAAAGAAAAACGTTTACTTGAAGCTACAAAACAACGAACATAATTGCATCACATTTAACATAATTTATGACATAATGCCCTCCAGACCGAATTTCCGGTCACGGCGGCCAATCTGCGCAAAACAGGATCATAGCGCAAGCACAGGTGCAGTCTCTATTCCCCCACTCTCATAGTCCGATGAGACAGTAAGCCGACACGACCGGAAGGATCAGGCGCAGGACCCACAACTTTACGAGATTTCCGAGGCACGGGGGTGAAACACCGCCAATTTCCTGACTCCGGGCACTTACTGAATTACCTGACAGAAAAACTCAATAACTATTTTTTGCCTGACCCGCAATTCAAACCCGGGACGTCATGATAAATAGTTGCGTTTACAACCACTAGACCAACGGGGCAGTTATTTTATGACATAATTTTTGTAGCAACAAATAGGCATCGGACTTAACATTGCGTTACAGTGTAGCTTTATTTAAAACTTACAAGCAATCGCTAGCATAATGTTTTATCTATAAAGTAATTAAAATGTATTAACTATGGTCTAATTCCCCAAGCCGACTGGTCCTCGTGGGGAATTAGACCACCACCCTTTGAAGAATTGCAAGAGTAATAGTAAAGATTGTAATAAAAATGGTAATAAACACAAAAATGTTAGATATGAAAAGAAACAAGTTGAAAACTCCTCTTTAAAAATAGGTACATTTAATGTAAGATCCCTTTAATCAATTGAACGATACTTACAACTTACTTATGCACTAGAAAAAATCGATTTCGATATACTGGGTTTATCCGAAGTAAAGAAAACTGGTTACAGCATTGAAGAATATCGAGAGTACATCCTATATTACATTGGGCAAACAAAAGGCTTACATGGAGTAGGATTCCTGGTAAAGAAAAAACATAAACATATGATATCCAATTTTACAGGGATCTCTGAAAGGGTTGCTCTACTGCAACTAGTAACCGAGGAATTTAATATATCTATAATCCAGACATATGCACCAACAGAGGCATCGCAAGAAAAAGATATCGAGAATTTTTACTGCGATATGGTAAAAGCACACTCTTTAGCAGACAATATAATAATAATTATGGGTGACTTTAACCCTAAAATAGGGTGGCCCAAGAAAGAAGAATGCTTGTGTATGGGAAACTACGGGTACGGAGAACGTAATGAAAGAGGCGAAAGACTAATAAATTTTGCTCTCGAACACAATTTGTCAATTATGAACACATTCTTCAAGAAAAAAGCCAAAAGAAGATGGACCTGGACGTCACCTAAACAGAAGATCAAAAAATGAAATCGATTTTATTTTAACTAATAAACCTAACAAGGTAAGAAACATTGAAGTTCTAAACCAAGTCAAATTTGCTTCGGAACACAGATTACTACGAGCAACGTTTCATATATACCAAACAAAAAAAGAAAAAAAGAAAAACATTTCAAACTTCAATAAAAAACCCAACAACAGATTAAGAAATTAAAAAATACACTGAAAGCCTTAAATCCAATCTCGAAGACAATATAACTAACATACCTGAGAATGTTCAAACCTTCTATGACTTACTTGAAGAAAATATAATATCCAGCTTAAAGAATAATAAAGACACCCAAAAGACACGATATTCAATACTTAGCGAACAAACAAAACTACTAATTAAAAAACGCACAGAATTAATAAACACAAAGAAGAAAAACAAAGAAAAGAAAAATGAACTTACCAAACTCTTCAAACTCACTAATAAATCCATAAAACTCGACTACTTTAAACACAGAGAAATGATAATAACAAAAAATATAAAAAGTTTTAGAAGCACTAAGAGAGCCTTCAAGGAACTAACTCTTCAAAAGAAATGGATACAAACACTTGAAAACAATTCTGAAGAGACTAAGTCAAGAAAAGATGTGATAGGCCACGCCACCAAATTTTATAAACAACTATACAAAAAGAAGAAAGACGAAAGTACATTGAAAGAAGAAATTGATAATAAATCTAGAGTAAATATAGTTAAACCAATAAAAGAAGAAGAAATACTCTCGCATATAAAAACACTAAAAAATGAAAAAGTCCAGGGCCCGATGGGTTAACAAACGAAGCCCTTAAATTAGGTGCCCCCATCTTACTTGGATACTTAACACACCTCTTTAATATGATATTAAACACAGAAATGGTACCAAAGCAATGGTGTACATCTGACATTATATTAATTTATAAAGGAGGGAGTCTACTGACAAGTATGTACAAGCTCTTTACATCTATCATATTAAAACGAATCACAAAAGAAATTGACGCTTTTCAGGCAATAGAACAAGCGGGTTTCCGCTCAGGATTCAGCACAATTGACCACATACACACTGTAGAACAACTAATAGAAAAATTCAATGAATATAATAAATCTCTTTATATCGGTTTTATAGACTACAGCAAAGCCTTTGACAGTATCAACCATGGTTTCATCTAGAATGCATTAAAACGTCAAATGTAAACGATAAATACATGAACATCATGAAATATATATATACCTAAATAGTACAAGCAGGGTTAAACTTGAAAGGAGAGGTGTCCAAATAAAAATAGAAAGAGGAGTCAGGCAAGGCGATCCTTTGTCGCCGAAACTTTTCATCGCAGTGTTGGAAAATATATTTAAAAAGTTAAATTGGACAAAATATGGCATTAATATTAATGGCTGTCGTTTAAATCATCTTAGGTTTGCAGATGACATAGTCATATTTTCTGAAACAGCTAAACAACTTAAGGATATGCTACGCTCACTAGACCAAGAAAGTTCAAAAGTAGGTTTGGAAATGAATATAAACAAGACTAAGATAATGACCAACAGTCACAACGTACCCATCAACGTAAAAGAAAACAATATAGAATACGTAGAAAACTACATTTACTTGGGGAAACAAATATCCTTCATGAAAACCAACAACGAAGACGAAGTAGAAAGAAGAAAAAACATTGCATGGAGAAAGTTTTGGTCACTAAAAGAAATTTTAAAAGGAAATTACAGTATAAAAATAAAGAGTATTGTAATGGACACCTGCCTCTTACCTAGTCTATTATATGGCTGCCAGACTTGGACATATACAAACGAAGTGAGACAGAAAATATATACAACACAGAGAGCAATGGAAAGGAGCATCTTAAATATAAATAAAATACATAAAGTCAAAAACAATATAATTAAACAAAAAACAAAAATAACAGATGCACTTACGCACGGTTTAAGGTTAAAGTGGAAATGAACAGGACACATATCACGATACCAAGATAATAGATGGACAATACAAACCACACGAGGTAAAAAGAGGGGGGCGGGAAAAGAGAAAAGGGGGGAAAAAAAAGAGAGAGGGGGGGGGCCTTTCGGGTCTTTACAAATTTCAAAACAAAGAAAGAAAATGAAAATGGGGTAAAGAAATTAGGACTACAGACTTACATTTGGCACGATCCTGACACACCTCTCTTGCCTCCTTCACATCCATACACCTACGCATACATGCTCGTCGGTTAAGGGTACTCCTAATTTGGCCCGTTTTCAATAAATCGCCAATTTGGTCGATAAATTTTCGCCTAGGACGTCCCTTTCCGACTCTGCCATTCACTTCTGCACCATAAATTTTCTTTGTCACTCTTTCCTCATTCATTCTTTCCACATGACCAAACCACCGAAGCATTCCTTTCTTAATCCTGGTCACAACATCATCTTGCAAACCACACTCTTCTCTTATTACACAATTTCTTACCCTGTCATTCAGATTCAGCCCCAACATACTCCTTAACGACCGCATTTCTACTGCGTTTATTCTACTCTCGTGCTTCTTCTGCCACACCCCTTCACTACCATACGTTAAAGTAGGGACCAACACAGCATTGTGAATTGCCATACTTGCCTTTTCGACACGTTTTGACTCTTCACAATAGAGTGCAAGGCCCCATTTACTCTATTTCCCGCATTCACTCGTCGTTCTATATCCTTATCATATCTCCCATCCCTGCTAAATACGCAGCCCAAATATACAAACTCATCTACTTGCTCGATCAACTCCCCTTCTATTCTTATTTCACAAATCGTTTTACTTTCTTCTCTTTCAAAAACCATAACCTTCGTCTTACTTGCGTTCACTTTCATACCCCTTTCTTTTAATGATCCGTTCATTAATGTAACCATCATTTGCAACTCGGCCGCCGACGTCGCAAGAATAACTTGATCATCGGCGTACAAAAGGCATTTGACGGTTAACTCACCCATTCTTAATACGCATTCTTCAACTTTCAAATTTTGCAAACAACTGTCCATAAATAGGTTGAACAGCCACGGGGAAGCCACACAGCCCTGTCTGACACCTTTATGGATGTCAAACCAGTCCGAGTAGACCCCGTTGATCCTAACACAAGCACTAGAGTCCCTATAAAGAGACTCCAATGCCCGTATCAAGCCAGCGCTCAACCCAAATGAGTTCAGTGTTTGCCATAGCAAATCCCTATCCACTCTGTCATAGGCCTTTTCCAAGTCCATGAACGCACAAAAAACCTTTTGGTTTTTGGCCAGAAACTTCTCCGCGATCATGCGCATGGAAAAGACTTGATCTGTACATCCCATTCCCTTTCTAAATCCCGCTTGCACATCCCAAATTTTTCCATCAGTTTCTTTCATGACCCTTTCAATCAGTACCTTAGCATACAGTTTTCCCACAATGCTAAGAAGGCCGATGCCACGGTAGTTTTTACAGTCCTGCTGCGACCCTTTTCCTTTATATACTGGGACTATCACGGCTTTGCACCAGTCTACCGGTACCCGCTTCAGTTCCCAGCATAAATTAAACAAGGTGTGCAGCAGGCCTGCCACCACTTCCTCTCCAGCCCTTAGCATTTCGAGTGAAACTCTATCATATCCGGCAGCCTTACCTGCTTTCATGCTTTTCATTGCTTTCATTATTTCATCTATACTTATCTCGCTACCTCTTTCCTCTTCTTTCGGAGTTTCTAATTCACTTAGTACACACGTTGTCTCCTCACTCATAAACACGCTTTCAAAATATTCCTTCCATCTCTTTAAACTCAAAACTTCATCATTCAGAATATAGCCATTCTCGTCTCTTATAGCATTCACCATAGGCTGTTTTGAATGTCCCCTGGCAGTTCTTACAAGTTTCCAGAACATTTTAATGTTTGCCTGGAAGTTATCCGATATTTTTCTATCATTCTTATCCGTTCTTTCTTGCTTTTTTCTTTCAACTACTTCTTTTACTCTCTTATTTAGATGTCTAAAGACTGCCTTTTTTCTTTCAATATCACCATTCGTACCACTAGAATTAGCAGCCTTTGTTGCTAGTAAATCTAGCAATGCTCTCTTCTTTGCTTCAACTTCCATACGTATCTCATTATCCCACCATAACGTATTATTTTTCCTTTCATTCTTTCTCTTACTAACACCACATACTTCGGTAGCTGCATCCACTAAACCTTTTTTTACATTTTGCCATATATTCTCCAAGTCTAACTCCTTCATACATAATTCATCCAAACCACTTATATTTTTTTTTCAGTCTACATTTGAACTTGTTTTTGTCACTTTCATCTTGTAACCTTTCTGTTCTAATACGCTGTAACGCAGTGGTAGACACAGACGATCGATGGCGCCAACGCCTGAATAGACCGTTAATTCGGCATAAAACTAAATAATGATCCGTTCCTACGTTAGAACCCCGGTAAACTCTCGTATCTACCACTGCGCCCCTCAATCTTTCATCCACAATTATGAAATCTATCATGCTTCTATCGTCACCTCTTTCCCAAGTATACATGTGAATCATCTTGTGGCGAAAGCAAGTGTTCGTCACAAAAGATTCTTTTCCATACATACGGTGAAGAGACTTTCACTATTCTCATTTATACTTTCATCACCAAACGTTCCCAATATCCTTTCATAACCAAGCCTCCTGACCTCAACCCTTCCATTAAAATCTCCTAGCATAATAATATTTTCATTTCCCTACACTTCATTAACACCATCCTTACCATTTCCCAAAACTGCTCTCGGGTATAAGTGGGCTTAAACATGTCTGGGGCGTAGACCCCTAACACAAACAACTTCTTTAAGCCCACTTACGTATCCATAGCAGTCTTGGGCTTACACATTCATACTCTTTCACACATTGGCCCATTCTTTCTGAAAGGATGATACCTACTCCCTGGCATTTGGTTGCCTGGGCCCGCTCGATCTCGTCTACACCAGACCAGTATGCGGTATACATGCCATGTGAAGTGACATCCTTCCCCTTTCTTTTCGTCTCATTTACGCATAACACATCTATTCCTCTATCATACATCATATCGCATACTTCATGCATTTTATCCACTTTTCGCCTCTCCGGGAGACAGAACGTGACGGGTGGCGAACCTCGTCGCCGGTTTTCCTCCCGGAGATTCTTCGCACCCCTGCCCCACTAAAGGGGTGCCGGGAACTCGGGGCCATTTCTTTAATTCGACTCCTCATGGAGCGAAATGGGGTGGTATATTTAACGCAGCTACCACGGCGTGGAGCCGAGTCTGTGGTATCGGCTTGTCGCTCATTTAGCACCACCCGGGGGACACGTGTAGGGTGGGCCTAGGAACAGGTGGTCAAAGCCTACGGACGCGAGCGACTTATCCCCCTTACGGACGCGAGCGACTTATCCCCCAATTTAAATTATTAACTATGGTCTCTTAAAAAATAGTGGTGTGCATTCTGTAAATTAAATCGCCAACTTAGATCCGCTCCCTCAAGTAAAATCTGTTAAGTGCTGTAAACCACCCGAAACGTCGGCAATTAAAAAAGGAAAATCATTTAAATATACCCGTAAAAATAGTTTTACTTAATGTCTAGTATTTGTGTAACGAATGTTTCATAAATATCTATGTTTAATTACAATAATCGTATGATAAATTTAAGTGTACAAGTTAACAGTTATTATTATTATAAACTTCTAGACACTTCAAGACAATTCTTCTGGAAAAAGGGAGTTTTAAATTTCCTTTAAAATATTACCTTGTTACCTGTGTTGTACGTGAAATAAATGCGGATATGTCTATATAAACGTTCCAATTTCGTACAGATACATGCTACACAGTGTCATAATTTTTAAATGTTTGCAAAGCGGCTTACAAGAATCCACAGATTGCTCTTTTACATTTCTTTAGGTTTAGAAATTTTCTTTTGAAAATAGTAGAATTTTCCTAGATCAATAGCCCACACCATAACACCGACCAATATATCCATGATTAGCTGTTATAAGATAGGGGCTTATTTACTCACTTGTCTCTATGCACTTAGTCTTCTAAGTGCATAGAGACATTTATCTTATTTATCACACATTAAACTTAAACCTAACTTGATTTTATCAGTTACAGTGCTGGGCCAAGATAAAGCCGAGTAATTTTATTTCAGTTTCTTGAATTGACTCATAACTTTTATTTAGGGATAGGTTAGTGAAAAATATAATGTATTTAGTTTTGAGTAGATTGCAATATAAATTATTACTTTCGAACCATGCGATAAATGCGACAGTATTGTATACTTTACTCATAATCAGATGGTTTTTTTTAACAGTTACTACAACTGATATATTGTTGGAATAAAGAAAACAATGTGGTCATTAATATATAATATAAAAAGTAAAGGACCAAGAATCCTACCCTGTGGCACAACTTTTTAGTGGGTTTGAATTTATCGTTGTGTTACTTGTTCGTTAATTTCATTAATTCTAACTATTTGAACTCATAAAGATCTGTTATTTTAATAGGATTGTATTCACTCATTTTCTCTCTCATGCCATATTTTTCAATTCTATTTAGCAACTGCTCGTGATCTACAAAATTAAATGATTTACTAATATAGATTTTTCTTTGTTTAAAGAAAAATGAAAAGCACATAAACGTGGTCTAATTATTACTCATTGAAAATTAAACTCTGCGTTTACATTATACCTAACCTTTTTCATTAAGGATACGGATAGGTCTTAAGATGAACATGGACAAAACAAAGTTCATGCTTAATGCCCATGTCACACCTATGCCGGTAGTTGTTGGGAGCACTAAGCTCGAAGTTGTTGACGAGTACGTTCACCTGGGACAAATAGTCCGACTAGGTAAGTCCAACTTCGACCGAGAGGTCAATCGATGGATTCAACTCGGCTGGGCAGCGTTCGGGAAATTACGACACATCTCGGCAGGTATACCTCAAAACCTAAAAACTAAGTTGTACAAACAGTGCGTGTTGCCAGTGATGATCTACGGAACCGAGACGTGGTCCTTCAATGCTGGCCGTATGAGGACGCTCAAAGTCGCTCAGCGAGCTATGGAGAGGGCTATGTTCGGAGTTTCTCTGCATGATAAACTTAGAAATGAGGATATCCGCAGTAGAACCAGAGTGACCGACATAGCCCAACGGATTAGTAAGCTGAAGTAGCAATGGGTCGGCCATATAGCTCGAAGAACCGACAACCGTTGGGGAAAAAAGGTTCTTGAGTGGCAGCCTCGTACCGGTAGGCGAGGTGTAGGACGACCCCCCACTCCACTAGATGGAGTGACAACCTGGTAAGACATGCAGGAAGTCGATAGATGCACGTGGTTCAGGACCAGGATGCTTTGTGGCATACCTTGGGGGGGAGGGCTATGTTCAGCAATGGACTTGGCTGTAAAGATGGCGATGATGATGAACCTTTTTCATTAATTGCCGCATGCAACTTGAGCAAGTTTTTAATATTATTTGTTTATATATAATTTATTATTAATTATATAATTAGGGTTTTATTATCATAAATATTGCAATGTTTAAATGAAGTTATAAGTGTAGTGGCGGTGTAAGAATATCCAGTACCTCATATCACCCCGTGGGTGTCGTAACAAGCGACGGAGGGGAACAATTCAGGAAATGGTAACCACTTGCCAAGCGTGGCAACTATTGCAAGATCATCCTTATGCGGCAATCTGTGGGGGAGGCCTATGTTCAGCAATGGACTTTAATACAGTGTAACGGTACGGTAATATAAAGTTAAATATATCACTCCTCTTGCATGTGTGATCTTATATTCGGTGTGCGCGTGCGGTGTGCCATGCGGGCTACGTGAGGCGTACGCTAATGTGGAATGTACCGGAGCCGCCGACATCGGCTTACAACTCTCTACGCTTGTACTTGCATGGAATGTTACTTGTTAATTGCATCTGTGGATGTTACCTTCACTTCGTGGAATGTCTTTGCTCGAAGAATAACTAATTTAGTTCAGATCAGGCCTTTCATATATTATGATACTACCAATAGATAGATACAATAAATAAAACGTCAATTAAAAATAATAATAATAAAACGGCTGGAAACGCACCTGCAATTCCACTGGTGTTGCCAGTTATACATGGCCGCGGTGGTCGACCCTTACCATCAGGTAAGCCGCATGCTGGTTCGCTCCCTCTCTGTAAAAATATAATTTAATCGAATACAAGTAGAATACTTGTTCGCTACACAAAGTACGTACATTATGTTACTCAAAGTAAGTATACTATATTTCATTATTTCGTATGGAAATTACGTGGCGATAAAAGGACGTTTTTATAAAGATAACAATTAATTTATTTTGCAACAATCCGCTAACTAAATACAATGATGTGTCTTACCTGGATTGAAGAGCACCTACCGCCCTCCCTCAATTGCGTGCACCAATCCCGTCATCACTAATCCCAGCACCACTACTCCCAGCACCACTACTCCCGGCACCTCTACTCCCGGCACCATTATTCCAGGAAAGACACACCATCGACGATAATACAAGTGTTTCGCCTCTACACGAGGCGTCCTCAGGTAATGTAGACTCTACGGCGGCTGACCGCTAAGGACGTTTTTATTCATTATGGATTGTATAAGGATTCATCCATTAATTTCTAGAAACATAAAAGCATTTGTTGCTACAAGAGTTGTTTATTTTACTGAATGTTCAAAGAATCTAAGGATTAATCTATTATAATTTTTATTATATTGCATAATAGGATTATTATTTCTTGTATTATTATTTTCCAGTTCTTTTGTTAACTAGATTTGTGACACGATATTCCTATGCTTTCTTTTCGTTTTATTTTGGTATAATTTAAGAGTGTTGTTCGGGAGAGCACGCTCTCACTGAACACCAGCGTTATATAGCAGCTCAATGCTGCTGTTTTTCGTATGGTAAGTCTAGAGAACCGGAGACCCGTTTTACAGGAAATGTCGCATACTATCTTAGTCCTCAAGAGTGACAACGCATTTCTATATTTTGATTCTTAATTAAGCATAAATGTATGCAGAAGAGTATAATCTTACGCTCTTTCAATCTGAGATTCTTACGAGGTAGTGAGACTCCAGTGCTGCCTAGGAGTTCGTCAGGATAGGGAAGGAAGGGTAGTGTTACCTCTTTTGATCACTTGCACTGTTGCAATCTGAAAAGTATAGATTAGTAGAGAGCCGGTATAATTGTTTGCTATGTGACATTCTATTTTAGTCTTCAGAGGAAATAACGCATCAGCAGCCTTCTTCGTAAGTTAGATGAATGTTGGATACAGGTGTCCAAGAACTGCAGAAGCCACGAGCTATCAGGTGGACTGAAAGTTCGTTTGTCACCTCAGTTTCCACTTACCGTCAGGTTCACAATGCACCTGATGGTAAATGGATACTGTGGTCCATTTACACTCGATTAAAATTTAAAATGCATATGCGTTGTCACCCCTGAGGACCAAGGTCGAATGCCTCGTATCCGGTGAAGAGGATCTACGTTTTTGTACACTCAACATACGAAACACAGTAGCTTGAGCTGCTATTTTGCGCTGATATTCTATGAGAGCGTGGTCTTTTCCCGGTCGAGCCGACAAATTCGTGCTACGACCATATTATACCTGCAGTATAGCTCTACCACGTAAGAACTTAAAATCGTTAGGTTTTTGAAAATCAAACACATATTTATGGAATTATATATATTTAGTGATCAAAAATTAAAACGATAGCTAATCTTATACAATCTAATTTGATTATTTTAGAAAAGCAAATAAGTATAATTTATATAAAACTGAGTGTTTTTTAATAATTTATAGTAGATCAATCAAAGAAAGTGAACGCAAGTAAGACGAAAGTGATGGTTTCCGAAAGAGAAGAAAGTAAAACCTTATGTGAAATAAGAAGGGAAGGGGAGTTGATTGAGAAAGTGGATTAGTTCGTGTATTTGGGATGTGTATTTAGAAGGGAAGGTAGGTATGATCAGGATATAGAACAACGAGTGAATGCAGGAAAAGGAATGAATGGGGCTCTATACTCCATTATAAATAATCAGAATGTGTCAGAAAAGGCACGTATGGTAATTCATAATGCTGTGTTAATCCCTTCTTTAATGTATGGTAGTAAAAGTCGGGTGTGCCATAAGAAGCACGAAAGTAGAAAAAGTAGAATAAATGCTGTAGAAATGCGGTCTTTAAGGATTTTTTTTTAAGGAATTGAATGACAGGGTGAGGAATTGCGTGATAAGAGAAAAATTTTGTGGGCAAGATTATGTTGTGACCAGGATTATGAAAGGAATGCTTCGGTGGTTTGGTCATGTGGTAAGAATGAATGAGGAAAGAGTGATAAAGCAAATTTATATTGCAGATGTGAACGGCAGTCGGAAAAGCACGCCCTAGAAGAAGGTTCATCGACCAAATAGGCGACATTTATTTATTTATTTATTTATTTGCTTTTTCAGGGAAACATACAGTACAATAAAAAAAATACATTATAAAACATATAAAAGTAATCCTAAAACCAATGAAGTTTCCACAGATATCTAAAACATATTAAAAGCTTGCAACCACAATATGTTTAAAGATTGAAAAAAAAATACCTAAATGGATTTATAATTAAACATTAAGTTCTAAGCATAAAATAAAAAGTAATACAATACACACGACCTATAGTGAAGCTACCAATTATAAATTAAGTTTTACAATATTTTTTTATAACTATTGTATTTAAGGTGAAAAATATCTAGTTCACAATATTTTAAGTTAAAATTTTTACATGTAAGAGATACAAAATTATTAGAAGCGTACTTCGTTTTTACCTTACGTAATGCAAAAAGAGGCTTTTTTCGTGCACCTAACCGGTGACACGCAAGATTCACTTTGCTTAAAAGTAGGGGTGAGTCGATGATATTATGTAGCAATTTGTACAACAACATTTGATCTCTTATATCACGGCGTTTTTCGAGTGTATAACTGTGTAAGCTATCAATAAAGGAGTCTACGGAAGAATCATATCGCTTTAAGTGACGCAGAAACTTATTATTGATTGTTTCAATCATTTTAACATAAACTTTGTATTGAGGATTCCAACATGAAGAGCAATATTCAAGAATAGATCGCACCAGAGTATTAAATAGTATAATTAATGTTGTAGAGTTTTTAAAATCTTTTGAGATACGCATCACAAAACCTAGCATTTTATAAGCTCTTTGAGTTATTATATTAATATGTGATCTCAGTAACAACTTACTATCCAACTGAACACCAAGATCACGCAGTTCATTTACTCTCTTAAACTCATACTCATTTTGAAAATATTCCACATTAGGAGTACCCTTAACCGACGAGCGTGGATGCGTAGATATATGGATCTAAACGAGGCGAAAGAGGTGTGTCAGGATCGTTCCAAGTGGAAGTCCGTATTCTCTGTCTAACCCTCTGGGTGACAGTCGTGTGTGTTTATGTATGTATGTATGTGAGTATCAATTAAAGAGTTATCATTGAGTAATTTTTATTTTAATAATCTAACTATTCAGACATGCCAACGTAATTTCCCTAAGCCACGCTGGCGAGACTGGTACGCGCGTTGCGGACCCACGATGAAGGCACGGACCTGCATGCTAATACGTTTTTGTTTTATAGAGCGATACAGCATTTACATAGTTTGGGGACAACGGGATACATACTTTAAAAAGGACTGTTCGAGCAGACAGAGCAGACTGTTCAAGCGGAACCTTTTTTTAGGGGGGGGGCGAGGGTTCGTGGGTAGTACTTTGAGACGTGACTAGCACTGAGCTCAGACTTGCGAAATTTGTCACCGCAGTACAGTCAACAAGACGGTAAGGTGATATATATATATAGTATAGTATTATGTATACACATAATTTCCCTTCCTTTAAGCCCTCTCAGAAATGAGAGGAGGTCTGTGCCAAGCAATGGGACGTATAAATGCTTTTACTTTACTTTATTCTTGCCACTTTTGTTGTTGAATGTCTTGCAAGTGTGCGAATCGGTTAAACAAACACTCTGTTCTTAATATCTCTTTCTGTTCATAATTATGACCAAAAATTATGACTTTACGAATACGTCATTTTTAACGTCTTAAAGTAAAGTAACACGCGAGTGTCAATACTAATAGTTTCAATAGCAGGTAAAGCTTTACAGACTGGTGCATTCAAATAAATTAACGTTTTTACGGTCGATTTTTATTTCATCCACAACTCTCTAAAACTGTCAATGTCGCAATGTTTTTTTTATATTTACGCAAACACTACACGTTAAATAAAACTAATTTTACGGATTATATCACGTATAATTTTTTTAATTTCCGATGTTTTGGACACTTTACAGTCGGGAAGGACTTGGGCGCTGTAGTACGTCGGGAATAAAGAGTAACTTTAACTTTTTTATATAAACGTCTATACACACCTATATTTCATTTTTGAGAAGATTTTAGGGCAATGAAATATCCGCTGCGCTGCCGCAATGCGTGTTAGCGAACTTTACATGTCTTAGAACTAACTTCTTTTTTCCTATTTCTCAGACATGCAGGTTTCCTCACGATGTCTTCTTTCAGCGCTGAGCATATGGTAAATCATCACCTAGAATTTCAAATAACAATTTCATTGATGCTGACGAGAATCGAACCAGGTTTTTTCCGCGTACTGTGAAATTTACAGCGAGCACTTATCCCCTGAGCTACCCCGCACAAAAAGTTAATTAAACGCGATAAAATCCTTAAAATCACTTCAGCTTGGGGCGGTTTTTTAATAAAATTAAAGTTAAATGACGAATTTACAGTTTACTCTGCAGTATATGGATTGTGAATGTTACACCAGAATTTCTAATTACAATAAAATATTATATTTGCTTGGTTTGTTTATACATATATATTTAAAAAAGCATTTTAATATTCTGATTTTTATATTTCTTATCTTTGTTTTAAAAACGTTAAATAAAGATTTTATGAATTGCACAATGACAAACATTTGTTAGTAGGCCATACAAATACTTGTTTCGTGCGGGCTTGTCTCAGCGCCGTGACTCAAAAATAAACCACAGAGCGGAGCCGTTCTAACCCGCGTCCACAGCTCTGATCACCAGTAATTGGTAACCTCGCAAGAGCAACACGTCGCGTCAGCTAGATCCTAATCTCGCGCCGCCCACGTCTTGTTGCTAGTTGTCAGCCGTCAAGAATGATGTCGTTAAGGTGTTGGGCGCGATTGTGAGTGGTAGTACGAACACCTTAAAGAATATTTTTATTAAAATGTGTCTGGTATGATTTGCAATGCCTGTTTTTTTTAAACGTTATACGTGGTAGATCCACGCTGCAGCTATATTATGCACAAATGGATCGACTCAACCGGAGCAGGACCACGCTCTCACAGAATACCAACGTAAAAAATAGAACCTAAATGTTGCTGTGTTTCGTGTGGTGAATGTGGAGAACCGGAGAAACTTTTTACTGAAAACAAAGCATCCCATATTTGTCCTTAGGGGTGATACCACATGTACATTTTAATTCTTAATCGAGGATAAATAGGTGTAGATTCTTTGGGCCACAGCGTCTACTTGTCATCAGGCGGACTGCGGGTTCGTTTGTCACATTGTTCTATAAAAAATAGACAACCATTGACGAACAACAATTGAACAAAGTTCCTTCGAAATCGATTGAATACTATATGAATGCATGAAAGAGTAACGAACAAATATTAATTAATATACTTTAAGATATCCTATTATCAGGTTGTGTGATCTCATACTGATTACAATTGCTATCAACGATGGCAAGTTTTTTTAAAAGAATAAGAATCACGAACGAACACACATACTACCAGATACCTACATCATCCTTATTTATGAATTAAAATACAGATATGTTGTCACCTCTGAGGACTATGATGGAATGCCTTGTTTCCAGTAAAATGGGTCTCCGGTTCTCTACACTCAACATTCGAAACACAGCAGCACGCTGGTATTTTGTAAGAGTCTGGTCCTTTCCCGGCTGAGCCTACCTATTCGGTCTAAGTAGCTAAATACTATAGCTACTAACTACATATAGTAACTACTACTATATACATATAGCTGCAACCTAGCTCTACCACTTATAAACGTCTCCGGACATTTACATTTAATTTTATGATTTACCTTTTTGTTATTAAACCAACATACTATTATATTTTTCATATAAGTGATTTTTAAAGAATTTGTTAATTGACTTTACTACAGCCCTACCTATCTGTTCTCCCGAAAACAGATATGTAAAACGACTCAACGTACAGGAGGAAAGAGGAGGTCCATGAGAATATATTTTTTAAGAGAAGTACCCGTTGTTTTTTTACATTTTCATTAATTACAATTAAACGAGACCAAATTACTCAGTCATTTTTAAAAGGAACCTGTGCGTTGAGATTCTAAGCCTAATACAAAAATAATTATTTTAATACAATAATTCTAACGACCGTAATCGTGCGCCATCCACACATACAGACATCTGGACACCTTCGAATATTTTTTTCTATCAGTATATTTTACACTTAATGCAGAAAATTACTTTTAAAAATAATAGAAATATGAAAATGAGTGATTTTTCTCGATATATGTGTATTTATTATTTTAAAAGTGCAATAGTAAAAAAATGAAGACATTTTTAGCTCAGAAAATTACTGGATTTCCATTTAGATAAGGTGTAAGTAGAGCACAACCTCAACGCTTCGCTTATGAGGCGTGCAAAATACCTACTTTTTACAACGAACATTTCAACTGACGCCGAAATCATGCTCAACTTCTTGACACGAAAGAAAAAAAGTGTGTGCGTGAGTGACGCAGACACTTTTTTTCTTTCAATCTTTATCAGCCTTCAAATGTACACTAGATAAGCATATAAGCACTCAAAACCATGATGTTGGTTGCTAATGATTTTAGATTTATAAGTTTTATAGGATAACGACGACAAACGAACACACAGTCCACCTGATGGTAAGTGGTTACTGCCGCCCATACACATCTACATTAATCCTCGATTACGAATCAAAATTTAGATGCGATGTTACCCGTGAGAACTTAGATGGAATGTCTCTTAGAGTTCCTCTAAGTAGAAAGAGTCTCTTATTCTCTACACTCACCATACGAAACACAGCAGCGCTTAGCTGTTATTTTACGCTGGTATACTGTGAGAGCGTGGTCCTTCCCCGGTGGAGCCGACTCATTCGTGCTACAACTATACTACCTAACATAGCTACAACATGGCTCTACCACGTAATAGTGTAGTATGTGTGCGTGAGTTTTTACAAACAGTTAGAAATGGTTTTCGCTTCAATTTTAATGTAGACAGCGCTTCGTTTATCTCTCTTTGTTGTTCTGAGTTTAACTGCAATTTTTTTTTAAATTAAAATGCCTATGATGCTGTTGCGCGGCTAAGTTCACATCTGGCACTAGCGCCATCTAGTGTCGGGTAACGGAGTGAGGGGAGAGCTTTCCAGAAAATGAAATCACTAATATTTTAACCGACAGCGCCATCTGTTGTCGAAACGAAGAACTAAGCTTCTGGAAGCTGACTCTCGACCTTTCGGCGCTTTGTCGATTGGTGCGCGTATTTACTTGAATGTTCTGGATGATTCGGTACTAATGTGTATTTATAGGCGCTGCAAGGTGCGATCGGGGGAAGTGTTGAATTTGGCGAGACAAGCGAAGCTTCAGAGCGGAATAAAGTGAATCAGTGTGATTAATTGTTAGTGTTTTAAGTTTTAATTGGTGTAAATAAAATTAAAGTGTTAATTTAGGTATTCTATCGGCAATTTTTATTGTCACGAACCTCAAGCTCGTAACAATACATTTTCCTCCAGAGTTCGTCACCAGGCAGACAACCATTATATCTTAGTCAAGGCTGTCGCTCGCCTAACATTGTCACGCGACATGTACACAATTTATTTCTGCTTAAGTATTTCTTATACTTAGAATTGCCTATGCAAGTAGGGTTATCACGTCCTTTCGGATTGAAGATCCGGTTGTAGGCGGTTAAAAGTCTTGATTTTATGAAAAAAGGTCTGGTTTTCAGCTGGCATATCATATTGGTTTATTCAAAAATTTTATTGTAATATTCTTGATCAGTATTGTGTTTGAAGTCGAAACAACGTTTGTCTTGATCACTTGCACTGATCTGCAAACCTTGCAGTACGTGCAGGAAATCCACTGTGTATTGAAATGCGGGCGAAGGCCGGTTTTGGCTTTTAAAATCCGGTCAAGATGAGTTATTTAGTAACCCTATGTGTAAGCCTCTTGGCACGGAGCTCTGTCTGTCTCTCTTGATTTATATGTTTACTTAAGGAATACAGCATACGATAAATAAGTGGCTATTAAGGGTAACATGTGACAGCTTAAGAATCCATGACCTCATTTCGTCCCGTGGCTTATTTGAGCTGCTGGAAACTTATGCGTTGCAGTGCCACGCTGTAGTTATATTATGGATGTAGTACAAATTGGTTCTGCTCTATTGATTCTTTATCGAGGATGGACGTAGATGTGGGCCATAGCAGCCTCTTAGCATCAGGTGGACTGTGTGCTGGTTTGTCACCCTTATTCTACGAAAAAATTACTTCCGATAGATGGCGGTATAACTACCTCGTTTACGCCATGCGTAAAGTACACAGGCCGTCATTAAATCCACATGCCAGGCGTCATGATTAACGCAAATGCATCCATCAACTGTCTGCGTGTTTTATCACATTGTTACTCCATTTAGTAGGGGGTCGCCCAACACAGTTCGATGATCAGACAACCGATGTAAAAACGTTCGTGTAAACATAAGAAATCATTAAGCATTATGCAACTGTTTGTATGGTCTGGTCTATTCCCTTTTTTGACAACGAATATTGTATCATTCGCCTTTAAAATAATTTGGGAAAGTCACCCAGCAGGTGAAACGTCATAGTTGGTGGTAGATATTACAATTAATGGAAACCCATAGAGTCAGTATAGACAATAGAGCCAATGTCTCTTCAAAATAGAATGACTTGTGCATACAAAGAGTGAACGCGTCAAATATACTATAGTCGTCAAAAGACACACGCAGTACACAACTCGCGCAGAGAAGAAACGATGTGTATTGTTTAGTATACGCTTTTTCATTTTGCATGGTGTGTGACAAGTAAATTATCCTTAAGGGTAACTAAGCAATCTATCTTAGTCTTCAGTGTAGAAAACGTGTCTGCATTGTGTTTCTTAATCAAAGACAGATAAACGCGTATATGGGCACGGAGGCATGGGATAGGATCCAATTATTATCTTATTTGTTCTCGGTTGTCACTATTCTATAAAAATGGTGTACACTAGGTGGTAGACCTTTTACAATAAAAACAATAAAAACTATTTAATAGTCAGTTTGAGAAACAGTATAATTGCTGTTTATGCACATAATAAATAATCGTAATAACGAGATTCTTAGTCCTCACGAGTGAGAAAATATCTGTGGACATCTTATCCGAAGCTACTTGCAGGTGTCCACTGGCTGCAGTGGGCACTTAGCATTACGTGGACATTGAGAGAAGAGAAGAGAGCACACTGTCCACCTGATGCTAGGTGGACCTTGTGTCCTATAGACATCTATATTCCATAAAAAATCAAATGCATATGCATTCACACCCCTGAGGACTAAAACGAAGTGCCTTGATTCCAGTAATATGGGTTTCGGGTTCTCTACAATCACCATACGAAAAACAGCGTCATTATGATGACTGTGTAACTAATTCCAAATAGTAACAAACTTGTATGCTTAATATACTTATAGCTATAACAATATTTTTTTCTGTTGCAGGTTAATCTTTACTAAGTCGCAAGCGCCAGAAACATGTGATCAAATCATTGACCTGCATTGATGTTCATAAGCTCTGGAGTCGTGTGAAAGTGGTAATACGTGAAGAACTCTACACTAATAATACCTAACTCATTACGTACTACATTCTTGAACTTAGTTGAATACATATAGATGCTCTCCACACGTTTCGCTAAATTATACCTGGTCTGCACTTTTAGTCAAATGAACGCGTACTTGGCGGTCAATTTATTCTGGTTATTGGCCACGCGTGATCAACACCTCTATTGTTGAAAGCTAACGGGTCTTTGAGGTTAAATTTCATCGCAGTTTTGTTGACGACATGATAAGATAAAAATTATAAGTAAGAATCAGGAAGTTTAAAGTTACTGAATATTTTGAGGCTGTTTTCGTATTTTTGACAGCGCGTGAGTACTTCGTTTTTATGGTATTACTTAAAACTTTTATGGATTATGCGTGGGTTACCAGGTACAAAAATAAGATTTCTCTACAAAATCCCTGATTGTCCAGCGAGTTTTTTAACTTTTAAAAATAGTATATTGTGGCATTTTTTATAATATAATTGTAATATTCACTTATTTCGTATATTTTTACGATATGATCCTTTACATTTCTTTTTGTTTATAAAAATAATGCGATATTAATAAAACCAAAACTTCAGTTATACTTAACTTCAACTTTCTTTTGTTTTCATGTTTTCGTGTATTATTTCACTTTCATAAGCTTTTGACATATTTAATGTTTTTCCCGTTTCTCTGACAAATGATTATTTGTGAACCTCTAATCGTGAGTAATGTTTAAAGACAATCCTTGATAATTGATATTTTTGGTAGTTATTGTAACACAATACAAGTTAGGTAGGTACTGAAATCAGATAAACACTGTACTTTATTATAAAGGTACTAGAAAGGAAAATTTGTGCAAACTGACCGGAAACTAACGACAACACAACTATGTAAGCAAACTCAACCCCAAGTCTTAACGAACGAAACACAAAGAAAAAAAGCCCAACTCACTCTTGACCATTTTCGTAACATCACCTTAACGTCAATTATTTCCGATGAGACTCCAATTAGATTTTATAATCGTCTGCCATGTATCTCGCTATTATGACTCTTATGGTTTATAAAATAAAGGATATAATAGCACAGGGACGTGGCTATTGGTCTTCATTGTTGGTACTTTGTTGGAGAAATTTATAAGACCAAAATTAATTGATATTTTGACGCTGACCGATGCGTAACGAATGAATATAACGACAAACAAGTTCTCTTGTGATATAGACATAGGTCTATTCAAACGGCGATATTAAAATTCCTGCTACTGTTGACCAAGGTCTAAGATTTTTAGACTTTTGAGTTTAATCAACAGGCAAAAAGCTAATATTCATAAATTTCATTAATTCATTATATTAGTTACAGCCTGTAAAAAGTCACAAGAACATGGGTTTTGTACATACTCATACGTAGATAGCTTCATAAAATATGCCCCATTTATAGCATAGTTGCCCCGCTTGGCAATGGTTTGGCCACCGCAGCTTTCATTGTTTTGAGTTGTTACTAGAGAGCGACTGCTGTTCATCTCCTGCTTCGTTTCCCTCTTTAATCCCTTACGATATCAACGGGATGAGTGTACTCTTACACGGCGAATTCATCAATTATTAGGTTGATATTTGGGGATAGCTAGTATTTCGTAGAGAGCTATTCTTAATATAATAATTATGTTGATACCATTTTATCACAATATAATTTTTATATTCTTGAATGTCATTTAAGTACAAAAATGCTTTAAGTATGCGAACAAACAAAAAATAACAATCAGTGCGATAAAAAAAGTGAAATAACAATTTAAAAATGATCGAAGTGCCAAACGAAGTGTCAGTAATCAATTGGAAAGTGAATGGAAGTGATTTAAAAACGACTAAGTGTTGAAAGCACATCACACAAGTGTTAGGGCATAATGAAGAGAAGTAAGTCATACACCTGGCTTTCCGGGTTGCTAAAGATGAAGCCGGAAGAGCACGAGGATGAGGAGTGGGGCGCCGTGCCATGGGTGCGTGCAGACATCATGCAGACTGACAGGTAAGTGAACCGTCAGATATTCCGATGTTCCTTCTCCTTCATCAAGCCATTTAAGTCTACTGAGCTTACAAATCCTCAAAGAGCTCTCCATGTCCAGCAGTACATGGAGAGCTCTTTAAGGATTTGTCTCGATTGCCATGCTTGCGGGTGTCGCAATATCAGACATCTAGCACCTTAGACTCCAAATCTAAGGTTGGAATGTTGTACGTCTGGTAAAAGTAGATTTATAGCTTTTAATGAAAAAAAAAACGACGTATAAGGAAGTCATGTGTTTGTGTTGTGTCACTATACGCATGATGTGGGCGTCATGATTGGTGTCAAATGTTAAACAAAAAATTTCAAAACATTTGTAAAAGATTATAGAAGTAAATTTAAATCTATATTAATATAATTAATAGAATTAGGCGTTACTTTGCGGACATCCATAATGTGAAAGATGTTAAAAATTAATTTACTTAGATCCGCATAATAAAATAATATGATGTGTCTTCTTACCCTTACACCATTATGGTCTAAGGTCTTACCTCAATTGCGTGCACTATCCCCGTCACCATTAATCCCTACACCACTACACCCAACACCACTACACTAGGAAAGACATACCACCTTCGATAATATGTCACGTGTTCCGCCCCTAAACGGGGCATTGTCAGGTGAAATAAACAACGCGTAATAAATAAACTCCTGATAAAATTTTCCATAAATATATTTAAACACGATACAAGCCTTCGTATCTGTAGCACAGAAAAATAGAGGAAAAAAAGAAAGAAAGTCATTGCAAACTCACCACACACATACTTAGGCAAAATTTAAAAGTAGTTAAGGGATAGATTAAAACATTACAGACTATATTTCTGTGACATCATTCTGCAGATTATAGTCCAGTCATGTGATACTGAAAATATTATTCTACTGATTATAGTCCAGTCATTTGATACTGAAAAACATCATTCTATAGATTAAAGTCCAGTCATTTTGTACTGAAAAACATTGTTCTACAGATTATAGTCCAGTCATTTGGTGCTGTAAAACATTATTCTGCAGATTATCGTCCTGTCATTTGGTACTGAAAATATTATTCTGCAGATTATAGTCCAGACATTTGGCACTGAAAACTTTATTCTGCAGATTATAGTCCTGTCATTTGGTACAGAAAACATTATTTTGCAGGTAATAGTCAAGTCATTTGGTACTGAAAATATTATTCTGCAGATTATAGTCCAGTCATTTGATACTGAAAACATTATTCTGCAGATTATAGTCCTGTCATTTGGTACTGAAAACATTATTCTGCAGATTATAGTCCTGTCATTTGGTACTGAAAACATTATTCTGCAGATTATAGTCCTGTCATTTGGTACTGAAAACATTATTCTGCAGATTATAGTCAAGTCATTTGGTACTGAAAACATTATTCTGCAGATTATAGTCCAGTCATTTGGTACTGAAAACATTATTCTGCAGATTATAGTCCTGTCATTTGGTACTGACAAAATTTTTCTGCAGATTATAGTCCAGTCATTTGGTGCAGAAAAATATTATTCTACAGATTATAGTCCAGTTATTTGATACAGAAAAACATTATTCTGCAGATTATAGTCCTGTCATTTGGTACAGAAAAACATTATTCTACAGATTATAGTCCAGTCATTTGATGCAGTAAAACATTATTCTGCAGATTATAGTCCAGTTACTTGTTACTGAAAAACATTATTCTACAGATTATAGTCCAGTAACTTGTAATGAAGAAAAACATTATTCTACAGATTATAGTCCAGTCATTTGATGCAGTAAAACATTATTCTACAGATTATAGTCCAGTTACTTGTTACTGAAAAACATTATTATACAGATTATAGTCCAGTCATTTGGTACTGAAAAACATTATTCAACAGATTATAGTCCAGTCATTTGATGCAGAAAAATATTATTGTACAGATTATAGTCCAGTCATTTGATACAGAAAAACATTATTCTACAGATTATAGTCCTGTCATTTGATACAGAAAAACATTATTCTACAGATTATAGTCCAGTCATTTGATGCAGTAAAACATTATTCTACAGATTATAGTCCAGTTACTTGTTACTGAAAAACATTATTCTACAGATTATAGTCCAGTAACTTAATGAAGAAAAACATTATTCTACAGATTATAGTCCAGTCATTTGATACAGAAAAACATTATTCTAGAGATTATAGTCCAGTCTTTTGATGCAGAAAAACATTATTCTACAGATTATAGTCCAGTTATTTGGTACTGAAAAACATTATTCTGCAGATTATACTCATGTCATTTGGTACTGAAAAACATTATTCTGCAGATTATAGTCCAGTCATTTGGTACTGAAAATATTATTCTGCAGATTATAGTCCAGTCATTTGGTACTGAAAAACATTATTCTGCAGATTATAGTCCTGTCATTTGGTACTGAAAAACATTATTCTGCAGATTATAGTCCTGTCATTTGGTACTGAAAACATTATTCTGCAGATTATAGTCCAGTCATTTTTTACTTAAAACATTATTCTGCAGATTATAGTCCAGTCATTTGGTACTGAAAGACATTATTCTACAAATTATAGTCCTGTCATTTCGTACTGAAAATATTATTCTACAGATTATAGTCCAGTCATTTGGTACTGAAAACATTATTATGCAGATTATAGGCCTGTAATTTGGTACTGAAAACATTATTGTACAGATTATAGTCCAGTCATTTGATACAGAAAAACATTATTCTACAGATTATAGTCCTGTCATTTGATACAGAAAAACATTATTCTACAGATTATAGTCCAGTCATTTGATGCAGTAAAACATTATTCTACAGATTATAGTCCAGTTACTTGTTACTGAAAAACATTATTCTACAGATTATAGTCCAGTAACTTAATGAAGAAAAACATTATTCTACAGATTATAGTCCAGTCATTTGATACAGAAAAACATTATTCTAGAGATTATAGTCCAGTATTTTGATGCAGAAAAACATTATTCTGCAGATTATAGTCCAGTTATTTGGTACTGAAAAACATTATTCTGCAGATTATACTCATATCATTTGGTACTGAAAACATTATTCTGCAGATTATAGTCCAGTCATTTGGTACTGAAAATATTATTCTGCAGATTATAGTCCAGTCATTTGGTACTGAAAACATTATTCTGCAGATTATAGTCCTGTCATTTGGTACTGAAAACATTATTATGCAGATTATAGTCCTGTCATTTGGTACTGAAAACATTATTCTGCAGATTATAGTCCTGTCATTTGGTACTGAAAACATTATTCTGCAGATTATATTCCAGTCATTTGGTACTGAAAACATTATTCTGCAGATTATAGTCCTGTCATTTCGTACTGAAAATATTATTCTGCAGATTATAGTCCTGTCATTTGGTACTGAAAACATTATTATGCAGATTATAGGCCTGTAATTTGGTACTGAAAACATTATTCTGCAGATTATAGTCCAGTCATTTGGTACTGAAAACATTATTCTGCAGATTATAGTCCTGTCATTTGGTACTGAAAACATTATTCTGCAGATTATAGTCCTGTCATTTGGTACTGAAAACATTATTCTGCAGATTATAGTCCTGTCATTTGGTACTGAAAACATTATTCTGCAGATTATAGTCCAGTCATTTGGTACTGAAAACATTATTCTGCAGATTATAGTCCTGTCATTTCGTACTGAAAATATTATTCTGCAGATTATAGTCCTGTCATTTGGTACTGAAAACATTATTCTGCAGATTAAAGTCCAGTCATTTGATGCAGAAAAATATTATTCTACAGATTATAGTCCAGTCATTTGATACAGAAAAACATTATTCTACAGATTATAGTCCTGTCATTTGATACAGAAAAACATTATCCTACAGATTATAGTCCAGTCATTTGATGCAGTAAAACATATTCTACAGATTATAGTCCAGTTACTTGTTACTGAAAAACATTATTCTACAGATTATAGTCCAGTAACTTAATGAAGAAAAACATTATTCTACAGATTACAGTCCAGTCATTTGATGCAGTAAAACATTATTCTACAGATTATAGTCCAGTTACTTGTTACTGAAAAACATTATTCTACAGATTATAGTCCAGGAACTTAATGAAGAAAAACATTATTCTCCAGATTATAGTCCAGTCATTTGGTACTGAAAAACATTATTCTACAGATTAAAGTCCAGTCATTTGATGCAGAAAATACTATTCTACAGATTATAGTCCAGTCATTTGATACAGAAAAAAATTATTCTACAGATTATAGTCCTGTCATTTGATACAGAAAAACATTATTCCACAGATTATAGTCCAGTCATTTGATGCAGTAAAACATTATTCTACAGATTATAGTCCAGTTACTTGTTACTGAAAAACATTATTCTACAGATTATAGTCCAGGAACTTAATGAAGAAAAACATTATTCTACAGATTATAGTCCAGTCATTTGATGCAGAAAAATATTATTCTACAGATTATAGTTCAGTCATTTGATACAGAAAAACATTATTCTAGAGATTGTAGTCCAGTCTTTTGATGCAGAAAAACATTATTCTGCAGATTATAGTCCAGTTATTTGGTACTGAAAAACATTATTCTGCAGATTATAGTCATGTCATTTGGTACTGAAAACATTATTCTGCAGATTATAGTCCAGTCATTTGGTACTGAAAACATTATTCTGCAGATTATAGTCCAGTCATTTGGTACTGAAAACATTATTCTGCAGATTATAGTCCTGTCATTTGGTACTGAAAACATTATTCTGCAGATTATAGTCCTGTCATTTGGTACTGAAAACATTATTCTGCAGATTATAGTCCTGTCATTTGGTACTGAAAACATTATTCTGCAGATTATAGTCCAGTCATTTGGTACTGAAAAACATCATTCTATAGATTAAAGTCCAGTCATTTTGTACTGAAAAACATTGTTCTACAGATTATAGTCCAGTCATTTGATGCAGTAAAAAATTATACTGCAGATTATAGTCCTGTCATTTGGTACTGAAAACTTTATTCTGCAGATTATAGTCCTGTCATTTGGTACTGAAAACATTATTTTGCAGGTAATAGTCCAGTCATTTGGTACTGAAAATATTTTTCTGCAGATTATAGTCCAGTCATTTGGTACTGAAAACATTATTCTGCAGATTATAGTCCTGTCATTTGGTACTGAAAACATTATTCTGCAGATTATAGTCCAGTCATTTGGTACTGAAAACATTATTCTGCAGATTATAGTCCTGTCATTTGGTACTGAAAAAATTATTCTGCAGATTATAGTCAAGTCATTTGGTACTGAAAACATTATTCTGCAAATTATAGTCCTGTCATTTCGTACTGAAAATATTATTCTACAGATTATAGTCCTGTCATTTGGTACTGAAAACATTATTATGCAGATTATAGGCCTGTAATTTGGTACTGAAAATATTATTGTACAGATTATAGTCCAGTCATTTGATACAGAAAAACATTATTCTACAGATTATAGTCCTGTCATTTGATACAGAAAAACATTATTCTACAGATTATAGTCCAGTCATTTGATGCAGTAAAACATTATTCTACAGATTATAGTCCAGTTACTTGTTACTGAAAAACATTATTCTACAGATTATAGTCCAGTAACTTAATGAAGAAAAACATTATTCTACAGATTATAGTCCAGTCATTTGATACAGAAAAACATTATTCTAGAGATTATAGTCCAGTCTTTTGATGCAGAAAAACATTATTCTGCAGATTATAGTCCAGTTATTTGGTACTGAAAAACATTATTCTGCAGATTATACTCATGTCATTTGGTACTGAAAACATTATTCTGCAGATTATAGTCCAGTCATTTGGTACTGAAAATATTATTCTGCAGATTATAGTCCAGTCATTTGGTACTGAAAACATTATTCTGCAGATTATAGTCCTGTCATTTGGTACTGAAAACATTATTATGCAGATTATAGTCCTGTCATTTGGTACTGAAAACATTATTCTGCAGATTATAGTCCTGTCATTTGGTACTGAAAACATTATTCTGCAGATTATATTCCAGTCATTTGGTACTGAAAACATTATTCTGCAGATTATAGTCCTGTCATTTCGTACTGAAAATATTATTCTGCAGATTATAGTCCTGTCATTTGGTACTGAAAACATTATTATGCAGATTATAGGCCTGTAATTTGGTACTGAAAACATTATTCTGCAGATTATAGTCCAGTCATTTGGTACTGAAAACATTATTCTGCAGATTATAGTCCTGTCATTTGGTACTGAAAACATTATTCTGCAGATTATAGTCCTGTCATTTGGTACTGAAAACATTATTCTGCAGATTATAGTCCTGTCATTTGGTACTGAAAACATTATTCTGCAGATTATAGTCCAGTCATTTGGTACTGAAAACATTATTCTGCAGATTATAGTCCTGTCATTTCGTACTGAAAATATTATTCTGCAGATTATAGTCCTGTCATTTGGTACTGAAAACATTATTCTGCAGATTAAAGTCCAGTCATTTGATGCAGAAAAATATTATTCTACAGATTATAGTCCAGTCATTTGATACAGAAAAACATTATTCTACAGATTATAGTCCTGTCATTTGATACAGAAAAACATTATCCTACAGATTATAGTCCAGTCATTTGATGCAGTAAAACATATTCTACAGATTATAGTCCAGTTACTTGTTACTGAAAAACATTATTCTACAGATTATAGTACAGTAACTTAATGAAGAAAAACATTATTCTACAGATTACAGTCCAGTCATTTGATGCAGTAAAACATTATTCTACAGATTATAGTCCAGTTACTTGTTACTGAAAAACATTATTCTACAGATTATAGTCCAGGAACTTAATGAAGAAAAACATTATTCTACAGATTATAGTCCAGTCATTTGGTACTGAAAAACATTATTCTACAGATTAAAGTCCAGTCATTTGATGCAGAAAATACTATTCTACAGATTATAGTCCAGTCATTTGATACAGAAAAACATTATTCTACAGATTATAGTCCTGTCATTTGATACAGAAAAACATTATTCCACAGATTATAGTCCAGTCATTTGGTACTGAAAATATTATTCTGCAGATTATAGTCCAGTCATTTGGTACTGAAAACATTATTCTGCAGATTATAGTCCTGTCATTTGGTACTGAAAACATTATTCTGCAGATTATAGTCCTGTCATTTGGTACTGAAAACATTATTCTGCAGATTATAGTCCTGTCATTTGGTACTGAAAACATTATTCTGCAGATTATAGTCCAGTCATTTGGTACTGAAAAACATCATTCTATAGATTAAAGTCCAGTCATTTTGTACTGAAAAACATTGTTCTACAGATTATAGTCCAGTCATTTGATGCAGTAAAACATTATTCTGCAGATTATAGTCCTGTCATTTGGTACTGAAAATATTATTCTGCAGATTATAGTCCAGTCATTTGGCACTGAAAACATTATTCTGCAGATTATAGTCCTGTCATTTGGTACTGAAAACATTATTCTGCAGATTATAGTCCTGTCATTTGGTACTGAAAACATTATTCTGCAGATTATAGTCCTGTCATTTGGTACTGAAAACATTATTCTGCAGATTATAGTCCAGTCATTTGGTACTGAAAAACATCATTCTATAGATTAAAGTCCAGTCATTTTGTACTGAAAAACATTGTTCTACAGATTATAGTCCAGTCATTTGATGCAGTAAAACATTATTCTGCAGATTATAGTCCTGTCATTTGGTACTGAAAACTTTATTCTGCAGATTATAGTCCTGTCATTTGGTACTGAAAACATTATTTTGCAGGTAATAGTCCAGTCATTTGGTACTGAAAATATTATTCTGCAAATTATAGTCCAGTCATTTGGTACTGAAAACATTATTCTGCAGATTATAGTCCTGTCATTTGGTACTGAAAACATTATTCTGCAGATTATAGTCCAGTCATTTGGTACTGAAAACATTATTCTGCAGATTATAGTCCTGTCATTTGGTACTGAAAACATTATTCTGCAGATTATAGTCAAGTCATTTGGTACTGAAAACATTATTCTGCAGATTATAGTCCAGTCATTTGGTACTGAAAACATTATTCTGCAGCTTATAGTCCTGTCATTTGGTACTGAAAACATTATTCTGCAGATTAAAGTCCAGTCATTTGATGCAGAAAAATATTATTCTACAGATTATAGTCCAGTCATTTGATACAGAAAAACATTATTCTACAGATTATAGTCCTGTCATTTGATACAGAAAAACATTATTCTACAGATTATAGTCCAGTCATTTGATGCAGTAAAACATTATTCTACAGATTATAGTCCAGTTACTTGTTACTGAAAAACATTATTCTACAGATTATAGTCCAGTAACTTAATGAAGAAAAACATTATTCTACAGATTATAGTCCAGTTATTTGATGCAGTAAAACATTATTCTACAGATTATAGTCCAGTTACTTGTTACTGAAAAACATTATTATAAAGATTATAGTCCAGTCATTTGGTACTGAAAAACATTATTCTACAGATTAAAGTCCAGTCGTTTGATGCAGAAAAATATTATTGTACAGATTATAGTCCAGTCATTTGATACAGAAAAACATTATTCTACAGATTATAGTCCTGTTATTTGATACAGAAAAACATTATTCTACAGATTATAGTCCAGTCATTTGTTGCAGTAAAACATTATTCTACAGATTATAGTCCAGTTACTTGTTACTGAAAAACATTATTCTACAGATTATAGTCCAGTAACTTAATGAAGAAAAACATTATTCTACAGATTATAGTCCAGTCATTTGATACAGAAAAACATTATTCTAGAGATTATAGTCCAGTCTTTTGATGCAGAAAAACATTATTCTGCAGATTATAGTCCAGTCATTTGGTACTGAAAACATTATTCTGCAGATTATAGTCCTGTCATTTGGTACTGAAAACATTATTCTGCAGATTATAGTCCTGTAATTTGGTACTGAAAACATTATTCTGCAGATTATAGTCCTGTCATTTGGTACTGAAAACATTATTCTGCAGATTATAGTCCAGTCATTTGGTACTGAAAACATTATTCTGCAGATTATAGTCCTGTCATTTCGTACTGAAAATATTATTCTGCAGATTATAGTCCTGTCATTTGGTACTGAAAACATTATTATGCAGATTATAGTCCTGTCATTTGGTACTGAAAACATTATTCTGCAGATTATAGTCCAGTCATTTGGTACTGAAAACATTATTCTGCAGATTATAGTCCTGTCATTTGGTACTGAAAACATTATTCTGCAGATTATAGTCCTGTCATTTGGTACTGAAAACATTATTCTGCAGATTATAGTCCTGTCATTTGGTACTGAAAACATTATTCTGCAGATTATAGTCAAGTCATTTGGTACTGAAAACATTATTCTGCAGATTATAGTCCTGTCATTTCGTACTGAAAATATTATTCTGCAGATTATAGTCCTGTCATTTGGTACTGAAAACATTATTATGCAGATTATAGGCCTGTCATTTGGTACTGAAAACATTATTTTGCAGATTATAGTCCAGTCATTTGGTACTGAAAACATTATTCTGCAGATTATAGTCCAGTCATTTGGTACTGAAAACATTATTCTGCAGCTTATAGTCCTGTCATTTGATACAGAAAAACATTATTCTACAGATTATAGTCCTGTCATTTGATACAGAAAAACATTATTCTACAGATTACAGTCCAGTCATTTGATGCAGTAAAACATTATTCTACAGATTATAGTCCAGTTACTTGTTACTGAAAAACATTATTCTACAGATTATAGTCCAGTAACTTAATGAAGAAAAACATTATTCTACAGATTATAGTCCAGTTATTTGATGCAGTAAAACATTATTCTACAGATTATAGTCCAGTTACTTGTTACTGAAAAACATTATTATACAGATTATAGTCCAGTCATTTGGTACTGAAAAACATTATTCTACAGATTAAAGTCCAGTCATTTGATGCAGAAAAAATATTATTCTACAGATTATAGTCCAGTCATTTGATACAGAAAAACATTATTCTACAGATTATAGTCCTGTCATTTGATACAGAAAAACATTATTCTACAGATTATAGTCCAGTCATTTGATGCAGTAAAACATTATTCTACAGATTATAGTCCAGGTACTTGTTACTGAAAAACATTATTCTACAGATTATAGTCCAGTAACTTAATGAAGAAAAACATTATTCTACAGATTATAGTCCAGTCATTTGATGCAGAAAAATATTATTCTACAGATTATAGTTCAGTCATTTGATACAGAAAAACATTATTCTAGAGATTATAGTCCAGTCTTTTGATGCAGAAAAACATTATTCTGCAGATTATAGTCCAGTTATTTGGTACTGAAAAACATTATTCTGCAGATTATAGTCCAGTCATTTGGTACTAAAAACATTATTCTGCAGATTATAGTCCTGTCATTTCGTACTGAAAATATTATTCTGCAGATTATAGTCCTGTCATTTGGTATTGAAAACATTATTATGCAGATTATAGGCCTGTAATTTGGTACTGAAAACATTATTCTGCAGATTATATTCCAGTCATTTGGTACTGAAAACATTATTCTGCAGATTATAGTCCTGTCATTTGGTACTGAAAACATTATTCTGCAGATTATAGTCCTGTCATTTGGTACTGAAAACATTATTCTGCAGATTATAGTCCTGTCATTTGATACAGAAAAACATTATTCTACAGATTATAGTCCAGTCATTTGATGCAGTAAAACAATATTCTACAGATTATAGTCCAGGTACTTGTTACTGAAAAACATTATTCTACAGATTATAGTCCAGTAACTTAATGAAGAAAAACATTATTCTACAGATTATAGTCCAGTCATTTGATGCAGAAAAATATTATTCTACAGATTATAGTTCAGTCATTTGATACAGAAAAACATTATTCTAGAGATTATAGTCCAGTCTTTTGATGCAGAAAAACATTATTCTGCAGATTATAGTCCAGTTATTTGGTACTGAAAAACATTATTCTGCAGATTATAGTCCAGTCATTTGGTACTAAAAACATTATTCTGCAGATTATAGTCCTGTCATTTCGTACTGAAAATATTATTCTGCAGATTATAGTCCTGTCATTTGGTACTGAAAACATTATTATGCAGATTATAGGCCTGTAATTTGGTACTGAAAACATTATTCTGCAGATTATATTCCAGTCATTTGGTACTGAAAACATTATTCTGCAGATTATAGTCCTGTCATTTGGTACTGAAAACATTATTCTGCAGATTATAGTCCTGTCATTTGGTACTGAAAACATTATTCTGCAGATTATAGTCCTGTCATTTGGTACTGAAAACATTATTCTGCAGATTATAGTCAAGTCATTTGGTACTGAAAACACTATTCTGCAGATTATAGTCCTGTCATTTCGTACTGAAAATATTATTCTGCAGATTATAGTCCTGTCATTTGGTACTGAAAACATTATTATGCAGATTATAGGCCTGTCATTTGGTACTGAAAACATTATTCTGCAGATTATAGTCCAGTCATTTGGTACTGAAAACATTATTCTGCAGATTATAGTCCAGTCATTTGGTACTGAAAACATTATTCTGCAGCTTATAGTCCTGTCATTTGGTACTGAAAACATTATTCTGCAGATTATAGTCCTGTCATTTGGTACTGAAAACATTATTCTGCAGATTATAGTCAAGTCATTTGGTACTGAAAACATTATTCTGCAGATTATAGTCCAGTCATTTGGTACTGAAAACATTATTCTGCAGCTTATAGTCCTGTCATTTGGTACTGAAAACATTATTCTGCAGATTAAAGTCCAGTCATTTGATGCAGAAAAATTTTATTCTACAGATTATAGTCCAGTCATTTGATACAGAAAAACATTATTCTACAGATTATAGTCCTGTCATTTGATACAGAAAAACATTATTCTACAGATTATAGTCCAGTCATTTGATGCAGTAAAACATTATTCTACAGATTATAGTCCAGTTACTTGTTACTGAAAAACATTATTCTACAGATTATAGTCCAGTAACTTAATGAAGAAAAACATTATTCTACAGATTATAGTCCAGTCATTTGATGCAGTAAAACATTATTCTACAGATTATAGTCCAGTAACTTGTTACTGAAAAACATTATTATAAAGATTATAGTCCAGTCATTTGGTACTGAAAAAACATTATTCTACAGATTAAAGTCCAGTCGTTTGATGCAGAAAAATATTATTGTACAGATTATAGTCCAGTCATTTGATACAGAAAAACATTATTCTACAGATTATAGTCCTGTCATTTGATACAGAAAAACATTATTCTACAGATTATAGTCCAGTCATTTGTTGCAGTAAAACATTATTCTACAGATTATAGTCCAGTTACTTGTTACTGAAAAACATTATTCTACAGATTATAGTCCAGTAACTTAATGAAGAAAAACATTATTCTACAGATTATAGTCCAGTCATTTGATACAGAAAAAACATTATTCTAGAGATTATAGTCCAGTCTTTTGATGCAGAAAAACATTATTCTGCAGATTATAGTCCAGTCATTTGGTACTGAAAACATTATTCTGCAGATTATAGTCCTGTCATTTGGTACTGAAAACATTATTCTGCAGATTATAGTCCTGTAATTTGGTACTGAAAACATTATTCTGCAGATTATAGTCCTGTCATTTGGTACTGAAAACATTATTCTGCAGATTATAGTCCAGTCATTTGGTACTGAAAACATTATTCTGCAGATTATAGTCCTGTCATTTCGTACTGAAAATATTATTCTGCAGATTATAGTCCTTTTCATTTGGTACTGAAAACATTATTATGCAGATTATAGGCCTGTCATTTGGTACTGAAAACATTATTCTGCAGATTATAGTCCAGTCATTTGGTACTGAAAACATTATTCTGCAGATTATAGTCCTGTCATTTGGTACTGAAAACATTATTCTGCAGATTATAGTCCTGTCATTTGGTACTGAAAACATTATTCTGCAGATTATAGTCCTGTCATTTGGTACTGAAAACATTATTCTGCAGATTATAGTCAAGTCATTTGGTACTGAAAACATTATTCTGCAGATTATAGTCCTGTCATTTCGTACTGAAAATATTATTCTGCAGATTATAGTCCTGTCATTTGGTACTGAAAACATTATTATGCAGATTATAGGCCTGTCATTTGGTACTGAAAACATTATTTTGCAGATTATAGTCCAGTCATTTGGTACTGAAAACATTATTCTGCAGATTATAGTCCAGTCATTTGGTACTGAAAACATTATTCTGCAGCTTATAGTCCTGTCATTTGATACAGAAAAACATTATTCTACAGATTATAGTCCTGTCATTTGATACAGAAAAACATTATTCTACAGATTACAGTCCAGTCATTTGATGCAGTAAAACATTATTCTACAGATTATAGTCCAGTTACTTGTTACTGAAAAACATTATTCTACAGATTATAGTCCAGTAACTTGATGAAGAAAAACATTATTCTACAGAATATAATCCAGTCATTTGATGCAGTAAAACATTATTCTACAGATTATAGTCCAGTCATTTGATGCAGTAAAACATTATTCTACAGATTATAGTCCAGTCATTTGGTACTGAAAAACATTATTCTACAGATTAAAGTCCAGTCATTTGATGCAGAAAAATATTATTCTACAGATTATAGTCCAGTCATTTGATACAGAAAAACATTATTCTACAGATTATAGTCCTGTCATTTGATACAGAAAAACATTATTCTACAGATTATAGTCCAGTCATTTGATGCAGTAAAACATTATTCTACAGATTATAGTCCAGGTACTTGTTACTGAAAAAACATTATTCTACAGATTATAGTCCAGTAACTTAATGAAGAAAAACATTATTCTACAGATTATAGTCCAGTCATTTGATGCAGAAAAATATTATTCTACAGATTATAGTTCAGTCATTTGATACAGAAAAACATTATTCTAGAGATTATAGTCCAGTCTTTTGATGCAGAAAAACATTATTCTGCAGATTATAGTCCTGTTATTTGGTACTGAAAAACATTATTCTGCAGATTATAGTCCAGTCATTTGGTACTAAAAACATTATTCTGCAGATTATAGTCCTGTCATTTCGTACTGAAAATATTATTCTGCAGATTATAGTCCTGTCATTTGGTACTGAAAACATTATTATGCAGATTATAGGCCTGTAATTTGGTACTGAAAACATTATTCTGCAGATTATATTCCAGTCATTTGGTACTGAAAACATTATTCTGCAGATTATAGTCCTGTCATTTGGTACTGAAAACATTATTCTGCAGATTATAGTCCTGTCATTTGGTACTGAAAACATTATTCTGCAGATTATAGTCCTGTCATTTGGTACTGAAAACATTATTCTGCAGATTATAGTCAAGTCATTTGGTACTGAAAACACTATTCTGCAGATTATAGTCCTGTCATTTCGTACTGAAAATATTATTCTGCAGATTATAGTCCTGTCATTTGGTACTGAAAACATTATTATGCAGATTATAGGCCTCTCATTTGGTACTGAAAACATTATTCTGCAGATTATAGTCCAGTCATTTGGTACTGAAAACATTATTCTGCAGATTATAGTCCTGTCATTTGGTACTGAAAACATTATTCTGCAGATTATAGTCCTGTCATTTGGTACTGAAAACATTATTCTGCAGATTATAGTCCTGTCATTTGGTACTGAAAACATTATTCTGCAGATTATAGTCAAGTCATTTGATACTGAAAACATTATTCTGCAGATTATAGTCCTGTCATTTCGTACTGAAAATATTATTCTGCAGATTATAGTCCTGTCATTTGGTACTGAAAACATTATTATGCAGATTATAGTCCTGTCATTTGGTACTGAAAACATTATTCTGCAGATTATAGTCCTGTCATTTGGTACTGAAAACATTATTCTGCAGATTATAGTCCAGTCATTTGGTACTGAAAACATTATTCTGCAGCTTATAGTCCTGTCATTTGGTACAGAAAAACATTATTCTACAGATTATAGTCCTGTCATTTGATACAGAAAAACATTATTCTACAGATTACAGTCCAGTCATTTGATGCAGTAAAACATTATTCTACAGATTATAGTCCAGTTACTTGTTACTGAAAAACATTATTCTACAGATTATAGTCCAGTAACTTAATGAAGAAAAACATTATTCTACAGATTATAGTCCAGTCATTTGATGCAGTAAAACATTATTCTACAGATTATAGTCCAGTTACTTGTTACTGAAAAACATTATTATACAGATTATAGTCCAGTCATTTGGTACTGAAAAACATTATTCTACAGATTAAAGTCCAGTCATTTGATGCAGAAAAATATTATTCTACAGATTATAGTCCAGTCATTTGATACAGAAAAACATTATTCTACAGATTATAGTCCTGTCATTTGATACAGAAAAACATTATTCTACAGATTATAGTCCAGTCATTTGATGCAGTAAAACATTATTCTACAGATTATAGTCCAGGTACTTGTTACTGAAAAACATTATTCTACAGATTATAGTCCAGTAACTTAATGAAGAAAAACATTATTCTACAGATTATAGTCCAGTCATTTGATGCAGAAAAATATTATTCTACAGATTATAGTTCAGTCATTTGATACAGAAAAACATTATTCTAGAGATTATAGTCCAGTCTTTTGATGCAGAAAAACATTATTCTGCAGATTATAGTCCAGTAATTTGATACAGAAAAACATTATTCTGCAGATTATAGTCCAGTCATTTGGTACTAAAAACATTATTCTGCAGATTATAGTCCTGTCATTTCGTACTGAAAATATTATTCTGCAGATTATAGTCCTGTCATTTGGTACTGAAAACATTATTATGCAGATTATAGGCCTGTAATTTGGTACTGAAAACATTATTCTGCAGATTATAGTCCAGTCATTTAGTACTGAAAAAATTTTTCTGCAGATTATAGTCCTGTTATTTGGTACTGAAAACATTATTCTGCAGATTATAGTCCTGTCATTTGGTACTGAAAAACATTATTATACAGATTATAGTCCAGTCATTTGGTACTGAAAGACATTATTCTACAGATTAAAGTCCAGTCATTTGATGCAGAAAAATATTATTCTAAAGATTATAGTCCAGTCATTTGATACAGAAAAACATTATTCTACAGATTATATTCCTGTCATTTGATACAGAAAAACATTATTCTACAGATTATAGTACAGTCATTTGATGCAGTAAAACATTATTCTACAGATTATAGTCCAGTTACTTGTTACTGAAAAACATTATTCTACAGATTATAGTCCAGTAACTTAATGAAGAAAAACATTATTCTACAGATTATAGTCCAGTCATTTGATGCAGAAAAATATTATTCTACAGATTATAGTCCAGTCATTTGATACAGAAAAACATTATTCTAGAGATTATAGTCCAGTCTTTTGATGCAGAAAAACATTTTTCTACAGATTATAGTCCAGTTATTTGGTACTGAAAAACATTATTCTGCAGATTATAGTCATGTCATTTGGTACTGAAAACATTATTCTGCAGATTATAGTCCAGTCATTTGGTACTGAAAAATATTATTCTACAGATTATAGTCCAGTCATTTGATGCACAAAAATATTATTCTACAGATTATAGTCCAGTCATTTGGTACTGAAAAATATTATTCTACAGATTATAGTCCAGTCATTTGATGCAGAAAAATATTATTCTACAGATTATAGTCCAGTCATTTGATACAGAAAAACATTATTCTACAGATTATAGTCCAGTCATTTGATACAGAAAAACATTATTCTATAGATTATAGTCCAGTCATTTGATGCAGTAAAACATTATTCTACAGATTATAGTCCAGTCATTTGATACAGAAAAAACATTATTCTACAGATTATAGTCCTGTCATTTGATACAGAAAAACATTATTCTACAGATTATAGTCCAGTCATTTGATGCAGAAAAATATTATTCTACAGATTATAGTTCAGTCATTTGATACAGAAAAACATTATTCTAGAGATTATAGTGCAGTCTTTTGATACAGAAAAAAATTATTCTACAGATTATAGTCCAGTTATTTGGTACTGAAAAACATTATTCTACTGATTATAGTCCAGTCATTCGATGCAGAAAAACATTAGTCTACAGATTATAGTACAGTTATTTGATGCAGAAAAATATTATTCTACGGATTTTAATCCAGTCATTTGATGCAGAAAAATATTATTCTACAGATTGTAGTTCAGTCATTTGATACAGAAAAACATTATTCTAGAGATTATAGTCCAGTCTTTTGATGCAGAAAAACATTTTTCTACAGATTAAAGTCAAGTTATTTGGTACTGAAGAACATTATTCTGCAGATTATAGTCCAGTCATTTGATGCAGAAAAACATTAGTCTACAGATTATAGTCCAGTCATTTGATACAGAAAAATATTATTCTACAGATTTTAGTCCAGTCATTTGATACAGAAAAATATTATTCTACAGATTTTAGTCCAGTCATTTGATACAGAAAAATATTATTCAACAGATTATGGCTCAGTTATTTTGTACTGAAAAGAGAGGTTTCTTAGAAAGTTTTCCGGGAGTTTTGAAAATTAGTATTTTAATATATTTCGATGTGCTCTTTCCGAATTTCTACTTTACCCTCGCGTATCTGTCGCTCGCGCTGCGATCCCAACTCATTTTATAATAAAAACATTTGTATAATAAATAAAACTAGAGAAAATTTCCTATAATTTATGTAAAAACCTTTTTTTGTAAAATCAATAGTTTTATATGTTTATATTAATAGTTGTATATGTATGTTATATGAGTGTCGCAAATTCTACTTTAAAATTATTTATGTAATAGCCAAAAAACTCATTTTCACATCACCATGAAGTAGAGTAAGAGATAGAAGGAGAGAACTCTACTGAAGCAATTTTTTACCGTGGTATCCCCCAGTAGACATAATTCACATGCAATGCACTAGTTTTCCGGATGAGGATCTATAAAATTACCGATTTTCAAGACTCCCGGAAAACTTTTCAGGTAAAACTACGAAATGACTGTACTATTAGAGATGTATTTAAATCTGTAATTGCAAAAGCAGTAATTTATATAATCCACAACTGGGATTGCTGGAATGGTAGAGCCAGTGGCGAAGCTTCCATTAAAGCCGAAAAGCCGGGCTTGCCTTATTAAACCTGAATCAATCAATAATATCAACTAATAAAATAACTCGTAAAATGTTTCAAGCTATTTCAAATTTCCCGCGCACTCCACTGTTTGACACATGTCGACCGATGATTTCGTATTGCCTTAGCGATACTGCTGCTGTCATAAAAAAAGAGTTTTAATAGAGCTAATAGTTGTCTCCCTCGCTCGCGTGGGTTTTTTACGGGGCTTTCGAGAAGACGATCGCTCTCTTTCTAACCTATGGTAAAATATTTTATAATGAAATATAACTACGATTGTATATATTATAGCAATTAGTATAGAGATTTAAAGCCATGCTTTTGGGAATAAATTTGTTAAAAGCGGAGGCGCGCGGGCAATACGTTTGCAAGTTCATTTCACGTTTCAATGTTTATTTACTCTGTGTGCTTATCTTAAGCGATTTAATATTACGATTTCAAAATTTTCAATGAAAATGGAGGATAATAGTGTTCATTGAGATAAATTGAAGTGTGTTAAAGTGATAATCGGAGAGGAAATCTTTAAACTTTGTTGAGATAATATACAAGGTTAAGAGTGTATTTCAGACTTATGAATTATCGCAATTAAAAACAGTTATTGGTACAATTAAAACGTTCACCAAAATTTTACCTGGACGTAATTAAATCTTTCCATAAGAAAGCGAGACGATTCCACTTATCTTATCTTATCTCTTATCCATTAGAATGTAAATATATATTTTTTTAATTTTGTACATAGTTTGTACTTTGTTCGTGTTTTACTTTTGTTCATGTATTGTATTGGATGTAAATATTTTTTTTCTTTAGCTTAAACAAACCCAAACGGCTTTCTTCAAAGCCACCGAAGCTATGCAATTGCTGATATGTAACACAATCTATCTAGCAGTGGTATGCCGTCTGTGTGCTTTGTTAAACACGTCCTTGACAGCACTGAAATGAATATGAAACTGAAGCGTGGAGACATCAAGATTGGTGTATTTTTATAAAACTGCTAAAAACAACAATCTATATTTTTATCAATTTATATCTTGGGCTTGCCCTAGCTTGGAGCTCTAGCTTCGCCACTGGGTAGAGCTATGCTGCAGCTACATAGGTGTAGGACGAATGGGTCGGTTCGACCGGAGCAGGACCACGCTCTCATAAAATACCAGCGTAAAAGCATACAGTACAGCTTAATGCTGCTATGTTTCGTATGGTGAATGTAGAGAACCGGAGAGCAATTTTATTGGAAACGAGGCATTTCATCTTAGGCTTCGGAGGTGACAACGCATCTGCATTTTGATGCTTAATCGAGCATAGATAAAGGCGTCTATAGGCCTAAGCATCTTCTTACCATCAGGTGAAATGTGTGATCGTGTCGTGACAAATTTTATGAAATTTTGATTCTAAATTTAAATTCAAATAGTTTATTACACGATAGCATTGATTTAAAATTTAATGATACGCAGGTACGAAAAGGCCATTTTAAATGAATTATATTTGAATTTTTTATGATTCAGATTACAAAACGCTTAGGTCACTTAGTCAATAAATAGCAGAATTATTAGAAGTTCCTCATGAGCGGCATCTTCCAATTAACTTCAATAAAACCTTGATCGAGCACATCCGCGTTACGGACGGTCGTCCAAACTGTTGTACCCTTACCCAGAATATAACATTGCATACCATTATAGAAACATTGTTCGCTAGTTAGCATCACCAGAATGATCTAGAACCTAGAGTGCTAACAGTTTTCTAGTCATTGTGTGTGAATACAGTAGAGGTTCCTATCGTCGGGACAACAGTGTATCGAGACCTAACATCCGTAGCGTTTGGACATCCCTCGTTTTCCTAAATAATATTGTAATTTATAATCCAAAAACGGGGTTCCATTCTTTAAGTTATTTTTTAAAAGCATTTCAGTAACACCGACCTAACAGAACGTTCGCCTTACTCGTTCGCCATTTACTGCTACGCGGTTGGTGTGGGCAGACTGAACCTTGAGAATAAGAGAGGAACCCAGTACACATTAAATATGTTACAGATATAGATACATACATATTATGTCGCCTGTGAGGGCATAGCAACATTAGAGGCCTGTTTTAATGTAAATTATAACATAATGTCAATAATATTTCATAATATTTATGTAAATTAGAATTTAAGAGAATTAAAATGTTGTTGGAGTATTTTTATCTTTCCCATAGTTTATCATCTAAAATTCAATTATTTTATGCTCGTAATAACACCTATAAATGTTTTATTTTGAACGAAGTGAGTGAAGATTACATGATTATATTTGGTCTATGTTCGTAATATTTGCAGACACTCCTTTTGTAATACAAATTATTTTTGTCTATGTCACAAGAGTTTCCCCTGAAGATGCCAGCATAGGACAGTCTCGATATCCGGTGGATAACCCAGTTGTGTTAGTGCACTTGTGCATGAATAACTGCCGCAAGGGCAGTCCTCAAATGTATTACACGTTCGAGACGCATGAATAAAAGAGGACATTTTATTCACAAATTTTTGTATGCTGTTTCTAATTCAAATGTGTATCAAAATTCTATTCTATATTATGCTACTCGTATATTAATTTTAAACTAACTTCCTGAAGAGACTTGAAATTCATATGCCTTCATATGCCTTCGAAATATTTCTTTTTATTTCTCAGACATGTATGTTTCCTCAGTATGTTTACCTATTTATGTTTTTTATTTTTTATTTAATTTGTTGTTATTAATATTATATCATTTACAAAGTATTGCTAGTGTAGCAGTGTTCATGTTTAAAATTTAAAAAAAAAGAAAGGTTATAACATAATGCAACACAGGCATTTAAGTTATCTCGTAAGAATCACGAGTGGGTGCCCGTGTTGTTTTGGCTGGGAGACTTGTTCTTGTGTCGATAGTCATCGGCAGCGACGAGACGCTCGAGTACTACACGGCTTTGATTAAACCGTTAACAGTTAACCGTTTAAGACCTCCGTGTTTAAGATACACGTTTGCTTATTTTACGTTGCATCATTTACGTAACTATTATTATTCCAGCCCAAACGCCCACTCCTGAACATATACTTTCCCAATAGATTGCCTGTATTTGCTATTTGTTGCCAGAGTTACCAAGCTCGGCAAGCGGGTTGGCAACAACAGATTTTTATTTTTAATTGTTATTAAGAAGATAGCTAGTCGCCGTTGTGATTGACTGCCGCAACTGAAATTCAGTCTGGAGGACATTATTAGAGTAAACACAAACTTTACAAATAACTTAGAGAGCCGTGGTTGTTTAACAGCTTATCGCAAATTTTTCTATACGCAAGCAAATCACCTCACCAACATAATAACAAATTTGTTATTTTAAGAGTTGATTTAACACGTGCTAAGCGGGGAAGAAGCCCTGAATAACGCACTGGCACGCATGCGTTGGAATTCCATTACCGAGTCCATGTCCACTTCTGAACATAAACCATAGATTACCAGGCAGGTTTGGTAACCGTAACTTTTTATTTTTTTAATTGTTATTAGAAAGATGCTGTATTCCATCACCGGGTTGGTTTCCCTCTGTCGCCTCTTACGACTCCCACGGAACGGTATGAGCAGTGGATATTCTTACACGGTCAATGCACGGTTAATTGAATTGATTGATAACTCTTATTGCATTTATACCCTTTTTACTGGAAAGGAGGCATTCCATCTCAGTCCTCACGGGTCATGACGCATCTGTATTTTGATTCGAGGATAGATGTAGATGTCTATGGGCCGCAGCACCCACTCATAATCAGGCGAACCGTGTGCTCTTTTGTCACCCTATCCTATAAAAAATACCTTAAATACCTAGTTACGACAACGGAAAACTAATGAAATACAAATGGTGGTTATGTCGCTTGAAACGATTTCTACCTATTAAACTGATCATAAAATAATTATTTTTTACGGATTATTGCAACCTTCTTTTGTTATATAACAAGAGTGACTAATGCGCGCTAAGTCTGCCTGATGATGAGTGGATGTTCTGGTCCGTAGGCATCTACATCTATCCTATAGTTTAAGAATCAAAATGCGGATGTGTTGTCACTCCCAGTAGTAGTACTAAGATGGAGTGCCTCTTATCCAGGATATAGGTTCTCCGGTTCTCTACACTCAACATTCCAAACACATCAGAATTAAGCTGCTATTTCTGTGAGAGCTTGGTCCTTCCCCGGTTGAACCAACAAATTCGTGCTACAACTACCATAATACAGCAGCAGTAGCTCTGCCACGTTAAACATGCAAATTAAAAACGAGGAATCTTAGTAAACAATTTAGTACATTCTTGTTAAGTAATTTCTTTACAATAATAATAATTCGTGCGATACCTCGTGGGAACCTTACATACGTGGAAGTTGCTCCAAGTTATTCGCTATTGTTCCAGTTCTTCCGGAAGGCAATATCTGATACTAATGTTTAATGTATACAATGTACAATTGCAGTCGTCGTATTTAAATTTGAATGAATTGCATTCACAAACAAAATATAATATGAGTTTTGAATGGACATCGTTAAAATATTGCGGATTTTTTTCCCTGTCCGCAGCGATGCTTGCTACTCCACAGCAACTGGTTACAGACTGGTCACTAATAAGTAGTTCAAATATAATAAACCTTACCCATGAAATTGTAGTTTCGTAAACACACAATATGTAAACAATATATCAACTTCTTTTTACAAAGTTATACATTACTGGTGATGTTATTTTGTAAGTCTAGTGAATTTATCCAGGATATCCATAAAATAACGGTAACTGACATGGCCCAGCGCATCAAAAAAGTTAATGTTATTGGTTTATTTTATTTCTTTCCCGCTATTAAAATCAATAAAAAAATTTAAAAAATTGGGAATTTATATATACCAACAGATTTTTATGTGTAATGATAATGATGATGTTATTGAGGAGAACGTTTCCAGAACGAAAGTGGTCAAATCAATTAAAACGTTCTCTTACAGTATGTAGTGTAGTATTGTAGCCGCGACGAAACTTATATTCGAAAATGACGATTGATGAAATGACAACATTTTCAATTGTTTTTTCATGATTGTGACCATGTACTTTTAACAGCGGTAGAGCCACGCGACAGCTTTGCGGTTGCACGTATGGGCCGGCTCAAACCGGGGTGGTACCACGACCTCACAGAATACCGGCGTGAAGTGGAAGCTCTGCTTCCGCGTTTCGTCTGGTGAGTGCAGGTGGCCGGAGACCCAAATCTCCCCCCCTCATCAACATGGTAGCGGAATTAAATGTCAAACTACCACAGGAGAGTACCAGCACCTCTGGAGAATCCCCCGCTGAGCATCCACGACCAAATTATTCGACACCTGAGCGTGGGTGCTCAGGCTGCTCCGCGTATTTACAAAACTCCGCTCAAGATTACAACTGCTCGGGGCAAACGGAGCAACAAGACCAAGGTAACCCCTGCCACGCTATCCGTGAATTTCTGCAATAACAGGGGGCTTCACTCTGACCTAAACGCCGTTCACTACCATCTCGAGACGACGAGGCCGGCTCTGCAATTTCTGACCGAGACGCAGGTGTCCCCTTCGGCAGATGTCTCGTATCTCTCCTACCCATGGTACAAACTGGAACACTCCTTTGTGCCTCGGGCTGGTGTTTGCGTTTACGTCAGAGAGGACTGACTGAGGACCTCTTCTTGGAGGTTCTCGACGACTCGGCAGTCTTGAAGGTTCGGACTTGTCCATCCTTTGGCTAGGCGTAGACAGCGACGACCATCCGCGCGTATACGGGTGCCTCTATAGGTCCCATAGCGGTAATGCCGAAACAGACCGACTCTTCGACCACGTCCAAATGGCTACAGATTCGTTGCTACAGCAGATCCCCGCCGCAGAGATCGTGATCCTCGGCGACTTTAACGCTCATCACGCCGAGTATCTTGGTTCACGTTTAACCGATCATGCGGAAAGATCTGTTCATGGTTTTGCCTTGGCCTATGGTCTGACACAACCGGTTACTTCGCCTATGCGGATTCCAGATTTGGAGAATAATGCACCTTCCCTGTTGGACCTTCTGCTGACCTCTCACCCGGACGCATATCAGACTTCCCTCGACGCCCCTTTAGGCTCCTCGGACCATTGTCTTGTCCGAAGTGTGATGCCACTCACGCTGAAATCGCAGTTGCATTCTGAAGGCTGCCGCCGTGTTTGGCACTATAGGTCAGCCGACCCTTGAGGGCGAGTTTGCTTTTCGCAGGACAATCCCAAAGTTGTTGCGGATTCTGTCGCTGATGAGGTACTTCAGAGTATGGAACTTTTTATTTCTTCCTCTGTGGTGCCCATCGGAGGCAAATGTCAGCTACGGTTTGGTCGCTCCTGTAAAATAGCATCAAGCTATAGAATAGAATAGAAAATAGCTCCTGCTTATAAGCAGGAGTGCTACCAAATCTGGGCTAACGCATCAACGTCCCGTAATGTAAATACCAGCGCTCTAAAAAAGAAGTATAATTTTGCCTCCAGATCCTATAAAAGAGTTATTGCCAAGGCAAAATCAGAGCACATAGGCAGAATTGGCGAGAATCTAGTTCGCCTTCCTTCTTCGTGCATTCTGGTCTCTCGCCAAGGCTGTCCAGGGGAATTTCTGTTAGCAATCTCTTCCATCTCTGCACAGGGAGAACAACTAACTGGCCCATACCACAAAGGAGAAAGCCGATCTGCTAGGTTCTTTCTTTGCGTCCAACTCGACTCTCGATGAGGGAGGGGGGAGTACGCCGCCGACCAACCCGCGGTGTGAGTGCTCCATGCCGGATGTGCGGTTCACACAGCGATCGGTTTACACAGTGGGCCTGACGGAATCCCCCCAATTGTGCTGCGGACGTGTGATCCAGAGTTGACACCGGTTTTAACGCGTCTTTTTCGGTATTGCTACTCCCTAGGCGTAGTCCTAAAATCATGGAAAACTGCTTTCGTCCACCCGATCCCTAAAAAAGGCGACTGATCAGACCCGTCCAAATACCGGCCTATCGTCATCAACTCCTTGTTCTCCAAAACAATGGAGTCCATTGTAAACTGCCAGCTCATGAGGTACCTTGAGGATCACCAGCTGATTAGTGATCGCCGATACGGTTTTCGCCGTGGTCGATCAGCTGGTGATCTTCTGGTCTACCTAACCTATAGATGGGCGGAGGCAGTAGAGTCCAAGGGGGAGGCATTGGACGTTATTTTGGACATTGAGAAGGTCTGCGATCGGGTTTGGCACAAAGCGCTTCTTTCGAAGCTTCCTTCCTATGGGCTTCCCGAGAAATTATGCAATTGGGTCTCCAGCTTTCTTGCAGATCGGAGCATCAAGGTCGTTGTAGACGGTGCAAGCTCCGATTACAAGCCTATTAATACCGGCGTTCCACAAGGCTGCGTGCTAGACGCTGTTTCTTCTGCATATCAATCATAGATATATATAATTTTTTGATTTGATAGTTGACCCGTTATTGTGAGATGGGTGATGTAGGGTGCCAGTGGGGGGGAAGTGTCGGTTTGCTGAGTCTCGGATTAGGGGCGACTCAGTCTAGTACCAGAAGAAGTTGCGCGTTAACCGCCAAAAAAGAACCCCTTTGTCGTTCTTAGTAAGGCATCCCCTTGTTGCCTCAGCCAGTATCGGAATCCTCGGCGTCGACTTATCGAGTGGCGTGCAATTCCGTGGTCACTTGGAAGAGAAAGCCAAATTGGCTTCTAAAAAGCTTAGCGTGCTCAGCAGAGCGGGACTGTATTTCATGCCGGCACACCGCCTGCAATTTTACAAGGCGTAGGTTCGGCTGCACTTGGAATACTGTTCCCATCTCTGGGCTGGAGCTCCCCAGTACCAGCTCCTTCCACTTGACCGTATTCAGCGCAGAGCGGCTCGAATCGTCGACGACCGAGTGCTTTCCAATCGGCTCGATTCACTGGCGTTGTGAAGAGATGTTGCATCTCTTTGCGTATTTTATCGCATCTATCACGGGGAGTGCTCTGAGGAATTGTTCGGATTAATCCTAGCCGCCAAATTTCGTGAACGCACTACGCGGAAAACGTCCCGATACCATCAACACCATCTGGATGCTTGGTCGTCCAATACTGTACGTTTCAGAAGGAGTTTTCTTCCGCGTACGACCTCTCTGTGTAATAGTTTACGACCGGCGATTATTCCGGACCGATACGACCTCGGGACCTTTAAGAAAAGAGCTTACTCCTTTCTAAAGGGCCGGCAACGCACCTGCAATTCCCCTGATCATGGGCGGTGGTAGTCACTTAACACCAGGTGAGCCGCATGCTCGTTTGTCCCCTCTTCTATAAAAAAAATATATCATAAGCATTATCAAAGAAAAATAAACAGCACGGAAAAATATAATAAAAAATGATTGTCTTGTTTTAACGTTAATTTGAATTTCGAATTCCAAGTCGAATGCATGGCTTGGACCGATCCATGTTTAATTAATAACCAGTTCCGCAAGTTTTATCGTGCATAGCATTACTTTTTATGTTTTATGTGTTTTAAATTTTAAACGAAAGTACTAATTAAATTTTTTCATATTGCGTTAACACATAAACTGTTAATATATTAGTGTCGCCAATCTTTTTTAATTTTTTCACATGGTAAGGGCATGCTGCAGCTATATTATGGGTGTTGTACGAACGGATCGGCTCTACCGAAGTAGAAGAAGTACCACACTCTCACAAAATACAAGTGTGACTGCTTTGTTACGTCAGGTGAGTAGAGAACCGGAAACCATTTTACTGGAAGTAAGGCATTCCATCTTAATCTTCAATGGTGAAAAAGCATGTTCATTTTGATTCTTAATAGAGGATGGATGTAGGTGTCTATAGGCCTCAGCATTCATTTACCATTGGGTGTATCTTGTGATCGTTTGTCATTCCATAAAAATCCATGAGACCCTTTCTTTACTGCTGAACAACTTGATCAGTTACTTATAAGTGAGATTATGAATTTTAGTGTATTGTTTGCTAGCTACGAAATGCAAACGTACTGACACGTGTAACGAGCACAAAGTGTACTGGGTGATAAGCGAGTGCTGGGGCTAATATATATCTCCTTTCATTTATCATCGTTTAACAATCACAATGCAAATACAGTGAAGTCTAAGGTGGAATATCCCCTTATTAGTACACGGGAAACTGGTTCTTACTAATCACTATACGAAACACTACAGAATAAAGGTGCTATTTCACGCTAGTATTATACGAGTATGTGAGCGCGATCCTTATCTATTCGTGCTACAGCCATGATGCAGGTTAACTCTGCCATGTCGGTAACCTATCAAAAAAATACAGGAAATATGTGAAGCCATGTTGTGTCATCCACTACAGTACTGTGGGTGTTCTGGGCACGTTGAGAGGCGCGGTCAGGGGCCACACAGTAATGAATGGGCAAAATTACGATAAAGCAAAGACACGCTTCATTATTATGTTTAACTTAGTCATTGTGTGGTTTTCGTTGGTATTAAATGAGTCAAAATATGTGTGAAATCAGGGGTACTGAATATTTTTATATATATTTATTTATTTATCTGAATGCCTGGTTGGTCTAGTGGTTGTAAACGCTACTTCTGATCATGAGGTCCTGGATTAGAATCCTGGTTCGGGCCAAAAAAAGGAGTTTTTGAGTTTTCCGTCAAGAAATTTTCAGTAGTTGCTCAGATTCAGGAAGTTGGTGGTGTCTCACCCCCATGATTTGGAAAGCACGCCAAGCCGTTAGTCCTGCGCCTGATCTCTCTCCGGTCGTGTCTACCGTCCCATCGGACCATGAGATTGAGGAAATAGAAAGTGCACCTGTGCTTTCGCATACACTCCGGTACTATAATCCTGTCCTGCCCGGGTGGCTAGTCGAGTTGAGGCTGGCCTCCGTGACTGAAATTCGGTCTGGAGAACATTTATTATAATTATTTATTTATTATATACTAAAATGGCTTAGCGATAAGCCATCGCAGAGTTTATGTTTATGTTGCATGTCCTTAATAATTACGGTGCCCGCTTTGTTGGACGAACCTGCTTCAGAATACGCCATTGTCATGTGCTATACGGTATATCAATATCATCATCATCACATCATATTAGTCAGTAGTTTTCTTATATATAGGTTAGTTAGAGCATGAATTGGTTAATATAAGTGCAATGACGTTATAATTACTTAATAAATAAATAAGTTAGTAAATAAATAAATGTTTCTTGTTCTAATAATACGACACGTGTTTCGCCTACTAACGATAGGCGAAACACGTGTCGTATTATTCACAGTAGTATCCTCTGCTTAGTGTAAAGTGTAAGTGGTGGCAGTTATAGCACTCATATAGAACTAAACTGCGGGAAGGATGGAGCTGCTCCTTAAACTAAATAAGACACATCGCTGATTCGATTAAGTGGATCTTAACTAACACAGTTACCGTTAGCGTTACAGCGTATCGAAATTCTACTGCCACTGCCACTGCTACTGCGGGGGACATTTGCAACAGTTGCCACACTTAGCAGGCGAGTTTGAAGCCGTAGTTTTTATTTTCAGTTGTTATTAGGAAGATGCTCTGCAAATCTCTCTTGGTTCGTCTCCCTCTAACACCTCTTATGACATCTACGAGATAGTATGGGATAGCGGATATGCCTACAGCGCCTCTAAACGGTCAGAACCTTAACAAATTAATTAATGATAATATAACTTAAGATGTTAATCTTCATTAATAGAATTTCCGGCGCTATTAATTAGATTCTCCTGCACCGCCACCACATCAGAACAAAATTCTGATTTTATCATATAGCATTCCAAAGAACGATAAAGATGCAGCGGCCGATGCGACTTTATTGAATAAAAGTATATATTTTATGGATTTAATTGCGTTTAATTTTACTTATTTGTGGGCACGGCAGTGCCCCCGCCAAGTCGATCAAAAAAGCGGCACGGCCGTACAATACTTTTTTCGAAGCAATTCAGACCATTTTCGAACCCCTATAACTTCGTAGTGGATAAAACTAGAAGCCTGATATTTTAGTAACGAAGTATAAATTGTATAAACATGATATATTTCAAATTTAATTTAATTTGAACCAGTAGTTTAAGAAGTATAACTAGTCAAGGTTTCTTAATTTTGTCACTCACTGTCTGACCGATCGTCAATACTCTAAGGTACTTCTAGCAGACGTAGAAGCTTCAAATTTAGAATACAATTAGTGTTTAGTGTATAAATCAAGGTAAAACTAAAATATTTTTTTTATTTCGGCCCAGTTTTCTAGATACATTAACTGCATAAATAACTTTGTAATCCCATATAAATATATAGAATTACAAAGTTACATTTGCAGTGAATGAATCAATGTATTTGTATATAACTGTAGACGGGTACGTTGATGGCTTTCACGAAGTAGAAGGTATCGGAAAGGAATGCTATCAAAACATAACTTGTAAAAGGAAACCAAGTCTCGCAATTCAGTTCTTCTACCGTAAAAAGTTGTGAGATACATGTAATACCAAGTCCGTTAACTTATTAAGTCCCTAATTAAGGGTCATTCTGTTTTAAGTTATTACGTAATTAGCTAACCTAACAACATTTTATAGTGACCATATCAATGTTAAAAATCTTACATGTTTTAAATATATAGATTGACTTGGCAATCGCACTAAGTAATCTAATTTAATATAATATGTATCTATTACTATATATAATATATTTATTTATTTAATTTTATAGAATACATTCCACCTAATGGTAAATACGAGTAGATACTGTGGCTCCTAGATATCTACATTTATCCTCGATTAAGAATAAAAATTCAGATGCTTTGTTACCCCTGAGGTCGAAGATGGAATGCCTCGTATCCAGTAAAAAGGGTACCCGTGTCTCTACATTCACCATACGATATACAGCAGTATTAAGCTGCTCTTTAACGCTAGTATTCTGTGAGAGCGTGATCCCACCCACGGTCAAGCAAACCCATTTGTGCTACAACCATAATATATTTGCAGTGTAGCTCTACCACGTATAATCATGATCCAAGCTTAACAAAATGTTTTGAAAAGAATGATTGAAGTAAGCAAGCAATGTAAAAAACCGGTGCCGTATCTTGAACCGTCATCGACACCGATTTTGTGAGACGTATTGTGTTAGCAACACACTGTGAAGGATCCTGAACCTTATGAAACGCGAGACGCTACGTGAAACGGTTTTTTGTCTGAGCGTTTACTCGGAAGTTCGATACACATCGAATTGTTGATTTATTTCTTCACCCGCATAATTTTACACCGAATTCTGTATTTGAAAGCAGAACTGAAGACGTCTCTTGTATTCTTCGTCGACTTTTTGTTCACTTGTCTTGATTAACATGAACAAGTTGTTAAATATTTGATACGAGCCAAGTTTTAATGCAACGGAAGCTGTTGTGAAAAGATTATGATTTATTGGTTGGTACATCATGCTGTAGCTGTAATTTAACTTAAAAACATGTTTTCTATTTTTTATTTGTTTATTTACTATTAAACTTAAAAAATAGAAAACATGTTTTTAAGTTAAATAATTTAAGCATTTTGTGTGGATTATCACAATTTTCATTGCATCATTGCAATTTTCCACTTTTAGGAGTGAAATATTTTCTTCTAATTTAAATGTAAAACTCTTTTGTGATAACGTCCAAAGAATGAAATTAAAATTAAAATCGTTTTGCACAATTTGGCCAAGACATTATATAATTTAAAACCGCCTCCACTTTTAAAATTGTTTAAAGTAAGAAAATGTTACGTATCTGTACAATAATAATTTAGGTACATAGAACGTCCTAGGCCTAGAGTATAAGCAAGAAGAGCTCGGCTCGACCAGGAAAGGATCTCGCTCTTGCATATCATATTGTATGAAGTAAATAAATAAATATCTACAAAGAATGAGGTAATTAGGACATGAAATTAGTAGTAACATAAATGATTTTAATTACTTTTTCGAAAAGTCTAATATTACAAAACGAGCTATAAATAGTTATGAACTTGTGATCAGTGTTATTTAGTGTATAAACTAATTTTACGGATCTTATCACGTTTACTTTTTTATTTTTAACTCCCGACATTTTTATTGCTTAGCAGCACCTATGGTCTGAGGTGCTCATTGTCCCAATGTCTGCGGCTCACCTTTGGGGCAGCGGGGGTGAGAGAGTTGAGGTAATGCAGAAGAGTATGGTTAGTCCTGCAGTATTATGATTAGGTTTAAATTTAATTTTATAAATTATGGAATCACAAGCAGGTGGCAGCACCCAGCCGCTTTCCATCTTGAAACTACGATGTTTTGTTTTTACTTCCGAAAGCCTCACAAATCATCTTTGAAAGGATTGTTGCCGTTTAGGATATCATCACAGACTTTGCATCTACATTGCATTATAAATAGGAACACATAGTGATATTTATATTCAATTTTCCATTTTTAACTTGATTTTACTTTGATTTTTTAACTTGGATTTATTATCACACCAAGTAATAAAAGGCGGACTTAATGCAATAAGGCATTCGATACCAGTGTACCTCAAGACTAAGAAGAGAAGATATTATGGTTGCAAAGCGCAAACAACTACACTGTAAATATATATTTACATTATACCACGTATTCATTATATACATACATTACATACATGTACATTAATACAATTAATAGAGTCCATAGCGACTACGACCGTGCGACGTGCCGTAGTCGTACAAGTATCATGTTCCTGCTCGGCTACTTCACGCCGCTCGCACACAACTAAATAACCACTTTTTAGGCTACTGTCAGAAGGTATCAGATATCAAATAGTTTTGTTTCGTAAACGAAATACTTACGTTCCTGCGGTGACGGTGGCACTATCTTTCGCAACGATTTCATGCATGATGTACCTTAAAACGTTATGTACTTTTATACTTACGTATATTTATCTTCAATTACGAATAAAAAAGCAGATAAGTTTTTTATGTAGAATACAAAGATTTAAAGAATATCGATAACAAACGACCATACAGTCTACCTGAAGGTAAGTAATTACTGTACAGGGTATCCGGTTCTCTATACTCATCATACGAAACAAAGCACCGTTAAGATGCTATTTATCGTTGGTATTCCGTGATATTGTGGTCCTTCGTAGTCAAGTCGATTCATTTGTTCTACAGCAATAATATAGCTGGAGCTTGGCTTTACCACGTTGTCACTTTTGAGGACTAAGATTTGATATTTCTTCGTGAATGCCTTCGGTAGAAGGTTTTGAGTGCGTGGTCCTTCCCCGGTCGAGCCGACGCATTTGTATTGTAACTATAATAAGTTACACCGTGGCTCAACGTGATATTTTTTAATCATTCTAAGCCAGTGTTTAACTGCTATCCTACCTGATGGTAAGTGATGATGATGCCAAAGAGGGTAAAGCACACTGATGTAGCTTAATAAAAAGCTAGTCTTACTTTGAAGACATCCAATCGGATGAGGCAGCAAATTATTGTGTAATAATTATCTAAAATTACTAAAATATGTATGATATAAGCGTCAATTATACCATGTAGTGGCGAAATTAGAATATCATCCCATGGGTGTCATAGTAGGCGACAAAGAGGGACAAACCAGAATATGGGTAGCAGCGTCTTCCTAATAAAAACTTTAAAAAAAAATTGCGGTTGTCGAATCGCTTGCCAGGCGTGGCAACTACGAAACATATCCACTGTATGTGGCAATTTAGGGGGGAGGCCTAAAGTCAGCAGTGCCACCTGAGTGCAGGACTTTAATACGCTGTAACGGTTACAGCCCATTTTTCAGCGATGTACACTCACTCACACCAGCAGAGAAAGTTAAGGCTTACAATTTAAAAGTAGTTGGAGAGCATCGGAATCAGCTTGATTATGAACTATGAAACATAAGGCGAACGTTTCGGTGGTTGGAAATTCAACAGCGTACGATATCTGAAGGGTTTCCTGGCACGTACTACCACATTGTGGAATTTATAACCGCCAGCGGTTTTCATAATCAATGTAACTAAGGAACCTTCAGGAAAAGAGTTTGTTCTTTTTCTGTAACAAGGCAACAAGTTAAATGAAAATAATTTTACAGATTTCGTTTAATTTTTACTATTTAATTCCCGACGTTAAAACTTAAAGCGATAGAATCCGAATATTTAGTTTCATGTAATATTTATTTAAAAGAAATCATTATGTGAACAAGATGACAAGGATATATTTGTATTACAATATTATTATGTCATACTAGAGTGAAAAACAAACTTACAGTACATCTGATGGTAAGATCAAGAACGCTATAGATGCGTTATCACCTCTGAGGACTAAGATGTAATACCTTACAGCCTGCTATTATTCTGGTTCCCTAATACCGTTCACACCGAAACGCGTCGTTGTAGGTATGGCCATCTATCTATATTAGGGGCTTAGTAGGCTTGGTCACTCGTGGTGAACAACGAGGAACCCACATGGCTGACCCGAGGTGTAGGACCGGCCTGAGGTAGCCACTCCAAGAAACCTTGGCGAGCCCACTTCGGATGTGTGTTGGTGGACTGCAGCGAAAAGGGTATACTCTTCCCTTACCGTTGTAGTTGAGGTGGAGTCGCGGGGGTAGAGGATTGTTGGTATGGCGATTTGAAACTCGCTCTATCCTCCGCGACGCGACAGTGTTGATGCAGTGGTGGTGGGGCTGCAGGAGAAGAGGAGTATCGGTATTACAAGGCGCCGCTCTTCTTACCCTAGTTTCGTTTTTAATTAAAAAATATAACGGCAAAACACCTCCAATTTCTCATTTGTAGCTAATGGTCACGGAGGGGTTCCGGTCTGGCTGAAGGTTAAGGAGAGCCAGTATAATCACATGCTGTGAGGAATTCCATCTAAGTACATAGGTGCAGCCTTCTTTCTTGAAGTTGGTGTCAATGGACTGCAGCAGCCACTTATCCTCAGGAAGACTGCAAGTTCCATTGTGACTTCAGTTTTAGATATAAAAAAAATCTTAGTATATAAATGAGTGACCGGCAAAGCAATGTATTGAATATCGACCCCGATGGAATTGGCTGCCATTCACTTACGTTGTACTGTCCAATTGAAAAGCGGTCGATGGTAGGGTGGTAGCAGAACTAATAACTGACTTAATTGAATCTCGTTGAAATTTACATTAGACCACTGCAAAAGCATATATTTATTTTTAAATAACGTTACCCTCAGACTAAGATTTTCTACTGTATCGTGTGGGCAGTTTACATACATAAATTGTACAAGGACAAATATCTAGACCAAATACTTGTAGGAAGCACAAACACTTGTATCGTGCGGAATTAGAATCCGCGGCCCCCGGCGCCCCTACTTAATGCCACTACGCCACGGAGCTGTCATCATTCATTCATTCATGAAAATTGAAATTTAAATGGGAAACTGGTAAAATCAGCTAAATCGACTGAAGTCGGATATATTCTGTGTTTTCATAGACTTTAAAAACTTATCCGATTGATAACTTCTTTTTAATTCCTAACGAACAAAACGCGATAGATTTTCGTAAAATAACTAATTAGTAAATTACAACCACCCCATACCATCTCACGGGATAGGGATATGAATGAGGAGATGGGCAGCAGCATCTTCCTAATATGACTATAAATGGAAAACTGCAACTATGACAAATATTCCCTCCACGAGGCAAGCTATGGGGGAGGCCTACGTGAACTTTAATTCACCAGTGAACTTTAATAGACTGTAACGGTAACAGTCGTAAATTACTTGTAAAAATCATTGTGATGGTCATCCCATTTTGAAGTCAGAAAAGAGGTCTAAAGCAGTTATTATATTCTATTTACAGTTCTAGTGCTCTTAGATGTAACTCATGTAAGATTAATAATAGGAATAGATATTGAGGATCATAAAGATGAAAATCATCACCATTATCGTTGACCCTGCTGGGAGACATCTTCACATGCCATATTTTTTTAAAAGCATATTAACAATGCTATAAACGTTACTAATATTCCACTCATGGTAAGCTTAAATTGCTTGTGTTACGAGTGGCTCACGCCAGTAGTCGAATGGCGGATTCGAACCCACGACCTTTTAGTTCGCGGTCCACGCCCTGCCATTAAGCTACTGTCGCTTTTTTTAATTTATTACAGTACATTCGTTCTTAGCGCTCTCAGCTCATAACTTACAGTAAAATGCACATTGCAATGCAACGAAAATTGAATTCCCTAACCGCAGTATCACGCCGCTTAACTAAACAGTTCATATTGGTTCATTCGAAATCCGCCTGTATTCACACCATGCATTGGCTTCAGTTCTTTTGATCTTCAAAGCGGTAATGAACATGGTAAGGAAACCACGTGAAGGGCGGATTGTAATTGAAAACATATTTATTGTGAGATTGTTGTTGGACTGAGTTACACTGCGACCACAGGCAGCGAGGGTTGTGGTCAGGTGCAAGATCGATTTGTTACGGCATACTATAATCATCTTACGCGGTAGGGCCACGCTGCAGCTTTATTATAGTTGTAGCACGAATGTGTCAGCTCGACAGTGAAGGACCACGCTCTGACAGAATACCAGGTTTGTTTCTTTGTGAGAGCATGGTCTTCTTAGTATAGGTTGTCTAGGAGAAATTGCTGTACATACTAAGACAATAAGATATATAATGAGACCGCCTTTTGTTTTTCTCTATGTTTGTTTTGTTCACTTATGTTAAATTAAAGATATTAACTTTGGTCTCTTAATATATTTACGAAGTATGTATACAAAAGCAAAAATAGTTTTTTTTTTTAAAATGGTGATGTACATACACTAAAGACGAGGAACAATCACAAGTTAGTTATACCGGTTCCTCGACTCCAAAGAGGCTGTAATTCCTTCATGGGGCAATGTATTTACGTTTCTACTACGGAGTACCAGACATTATGCAGATTTTATCCATTAAAAAGTTTACAAAGCAAAAATTGTTTACTAAGAGTTATTCTAAAGAGCACATGATTAGTAATAACTCCTGGGAATGAGCTAATCGCTACCATGCTAATTCTATTTTTTTTCATAACAATTGTATAAAATATTATATTGTAATATAAGGTTTTTTTTAAGAAAAGTTCCGCTGAGTTTCTTCCTGGTTCTTCCCTGAACAGAGGTTTTTCTCCGAACCAGTAGTAAAAATAAAAAAATGACTTTCAATAAGAATTACATATATTCTATATTTAATAACAATGATTCTATTCAATTCTGGCATCTTATGGTTTGTAATGTACAAATGTAAGAGCTGTGTTTAGTATGGTGAGTGTAGAAAATCGGAGACCCTTTTCACTGGAAACCAGGTTTTCCAACTTAGTCCTATGGGCTGCACGCATCTGCATTTTGATTTGTAATCGAGGTTAGATATAGGTATATATGAATCCATTTACATTCGCATGAACTGTGTGCTCGTTTGTCACCCTTATTCTATAAAAAAAATACTATTCACAATACATCAAGATCTGATAAATCAGCTTTTGGTAAATTTTTCACAAATATCGCCCACCATTTTAATCAAGTTTTTTTGTTCATAAAATCATAAGTCACACTGAAAACCATTCTACATTTAAAAAAAACTTCACACTGCTATTCACAGGGGCTCCTTTAAATTCGGAGACGATCATAAAACAATTGACGAAGGGTATCGAGTAACAGCGCCGTTAAGCAAAGCTTGGGTTATCCTCCCACGAGATGGAGTGATGACCTTGTAAACGATGCAAGAAGTCAATAGATGCCGGATTTGTCTCTTCAGCAATGGACTTGTGATGGGATGTAATGTTGAGGATGAGTAGAGTAGTGAATCCGCCACCGGGCTTCTTATGTATTCGTGACATCGGATGTCGTTTGATTCACCTTAGTTGTGGAAGTGACATCTAAATACAAATATGTATATAATTCTTCTGTACGTGTGTGTGTCACTGAATTTCTCCTAAACGGCTGGACCAAATCTGATAAAAAAATTGTGTGTTGAGCTGGGTCCCTGAATTTTTTTTTATAGAAGAGGGGGCAAACGAGCATGCGGCTCACCTGATGTTAAGTGACTACCGCCACCCATGATCAACCGCAACACCAGGGGAATTGCAGGTGCGTTGCCGGCCCTTTAGAAAGGAGTAAGCTCTTTTCTTGAAGGTCCCCAGATCGTATCGGTCCGGAAAAATCGCTGGTGGTAAACTATTCCACAGGGAGGTTGTACGCGGAAGAAAACTCCTTTTGAAACGTACTGTGGTGGACCGCCAAGCATCCAGATGGTGTGGATGGTATCGGGACGTTTGCCGCGTAGTGCGTTCACGAAATTTGGCGGCTGGGATTAATCCGAACAATTCCTCAGAGCACTCTCCATGGTATATGCGAAATAAAATGCAAAGAGATGCAACATCTCTTCGCAGTGCCAGTGAATCGAGCCGATCGGAAAGCACTCGATCGTCGACGATTCGAGCCGCTCTGCGCTGGATGCGGTCAAGTGGAAGGAGCTGGTACTGGGAAGCCCCAGCCCAGAGATGAGAACAGTATTCCATGTGCGGCCGAACCTGCGCCTTGTAAAGTTGTAGGCGGTGTGCCGGCATGAAATACTGTCCCGCTCTGCTGAGCACGCCAAGCTTTTTAGAGGCCAATTTGGCCTTCTCTTCCAAGTGACCACAAAACTGCACGTCACTCGATATGTCAACGCCGAGGATTCCGATACTGGCTGAGGCAACAAGGAAAGTGCCTCGAAACTGAGGAGATACGACAAAGGGGTTCTTTTTAGAGGTTATCGTGCAATCTTGTGTCTTCTGGGGGTTAAACTGGACTAGATATATTCGCTCCCAATCCGAGACTCTATTCAGCAAAGACCGGCCGGTGTAAAGAGCATCACTAGTGCTGTCATCTGCATAGCAATGCATATTACGGGTTTGCAACATATCATTGATATGCAGAAGAAACAGCGTTGGCGATAGCACGCAGCCTTGTGGAACACCAGCATTAATAGGCTTGCAATCGGAACTTGCACCGTCTACAACGACCTTGATACTCCGATCTGCAAGAAAGCTCGTGATCCAATCGCACAATTTCTCGGGAAGCCCATAGGAAGGGAGCTTCGAAAGAAGCGCTTTGTGCCAATTGGCCAATGCATCCCCCTTGGACTCTACTGCCTCCACCCATTTGTAAGTTAAGTAGACCAGAAGATCACCAGCTGACCGACCACGGCGAAAACCGTATTGGCGGTCACTAATCAGCTGGTGATCCTCAAGGTACTTCATGAGCTGGCAGTTTACAATGGACTCCATTGTTTTGGAGAACAAGGAGGTGATGGCGATAGGCTGGTAGTCGGACGGGTCTGAGCGGTCGCCTTTTTTTAGGGATTGGGTGGACGAAAGCCGTCTTCCATGATTTTGGGACTACGCCTAGGGAGTAGGAGTACCGGAAAAGACGCGTTAGAACCGGTGCCAACTCTGGAGCACACGTCCTCAGCACAATTGGGGGGATTCCGTGAGGCCCACTCGACTTGTGGATGTCCAGGGAGAGGAGTGCTTTGCGAACCGAGCGCTGTGTGAACTGCACTTCCGGCATGGAGCACTCACATCGCGGGATCGTCGGCGGCGTACTCCCCCCCGTCATCGAGAGTCGAGTTGGATGCAAAGAAAGAGCCTAGAGGATCGGCTTTCTCCTTTGCGGTACGGGTCAGTGAGTCGTCCTCCCTGTGCAGAGATGGAAGAGATGGCTGACAGAAATTCCCCTGGACAGCCTTGGTGAGAGACCAGAATGCACGGGTTCCAGAAGGAAGGCGAACTAGTTTTTTGCCAATTCTGCCTATTTGCTCTTTGCCTTGGCAATGACTCTTTTGAAGGACCTAGAGGCGGAATTATACTTCTTTTTTAGAGCGCTGGTGTTTACATCCCGGGACGCTGATGCGTCAGCCCAGGCTCGGTAGTACTCCTGCTTATAGCATGATGCTATTTTACAGGAGCGACCAAACCATGGCTGAGATTTGCCTCCAATGGGCACCACAGAGGAAGGAATAAAAGTTCCATACCCTGAAGTACCACATCAGCGACAGAATCCGCAACAACGTTGGGATCGTCTGGCGAGAAGCAAACCCGCCCCCAAGGGTAGGATGCAAAGAAAGACCGCATCCCATCCCATACGTTTGACCTATGTTGCCACACACGGCGCCAGCCTGCAGAATGCAACTGCGATTTCAGCGTGAGTGGAACCACACTCCGGACAAGACAATGGTACGAGGAGCCTAAAGGGGCTTCGACGGAAATCTGATATCCGTCCGGGTGAGAGGTCAGCAGAAGGTCCAACAGGGAAGGTGCATGATCCTCCACATCTGAAATCCGTATAGGCTAAGTAACCAGTTTTGTCAGACCATATGCCAAGGCAAAGTCATGAACATATCTCCCCACATGATCGGTTAAACGTGAACCAAGACATTCGGCGTGATGGGCATTAAAGTCGCCGAGAATCACGATCTCTGCGGAGGTGATCTGCTGTAGCAACGAATCTGTAGCCATTTGGATTATAGAGGCACCCGTAGACGCGCGGACGGTCGTCGCTGTCTACGCGTAGCCAAAGGATGGACAGGTCCTAACCTTCAAGTCTGCCGAGGCGTCGAGAACAGATGTCCTCTCTTACGTAAACGCAAACTCCAGCCCGAGGCACAAATGAGTGTTCTAGTTTGTACCCCGGGTACGAGACATCAGGTGGAGAGGACACCTGCGTCTCGGTCAGAAAGAGCAGAGCCGGCCTCGCTGTCTCGAGATGGTAGTGGACGGCGTTTAGGTTAGAGTGAAGTCCCCTGATGTTGCAGAAATTCACGGACAGCGTGGCAGGGGTCGCCTTGGTCTTGTTGCTCCGTTTTCCCCGAGCAGTTGTAGTCTTGAGCGGAATTTTGCCCCCCCCCCAGAACACGGGGCAGCGTGAGCACTCACGCTCAGAAGTGGAGAAACATGTTCGTGGATGCTCAGCGAGGGATTCTCCAGGGGTGCTGGTACCCTCCTGGGGTAGTCTATCATTATTTAATTCCGCTACCATGTTGATGGGGGGGGGGGGGGATTTGGGCCTCCGGCCACCTGCACTCACCAGACGAAACGCGGAAGCAGAGCTTCCACTTCACTCCGGTATACTGTGAGGTCGTGGTACCACCCCGGTTTGACCCGGCCCATACTTGCAACAGCAAAGCTGCCGCGTGGCTCTACCACTGTTAAAATGATTTAGATTCACAATTGGAACCCGGTAGGTGGCGCTGTTCTCGAGATACAGAAATCACCCATGCGAAGCCGGGGCGGATTGGCTAGACGGGTATAATTTTTTCGTCTTTTCGGTACATTTTTATACAATGTCGGTGTTTTTTAATTACTGGTTTAACCTTTAAGTTTGTAACTATTATGTGCAGGTTTCCTCGCTATGTTACTTATTATGACATTAACGACGAGCGCTTAAGCTCTGAGCAACCATGGCTAATTTGGTTTTAATAATTCCATTTAAAATGATCGTAAAACGTTCCTTACTGTCATAAACGCACACGCACAACCGCACGCACACACACGCATACATGTATATACACGTATGTTACTCTGGCTGGCTCCTTCCCTCGCTACTAACACCCAACATAAGCTTTTGAAATCCGACATCTGCCGTAAGTACAATCAGTTGTATTACCAGTGTCACAAGGTTCAATGTGGCTGAACAGAAAGTAACCGTTCTTTTCAAGGAAGGACATTATTCAAATAAATGTATTCTGGCAGTTTTATATCTTTAATATCAAAAACTGAGGATTGTTAGATGAACTCACACGGATCGTGTTTTTTTATATTAAAATAAAATTGGATTTTTTTAATTTTACCGATAAATAAATCAGTCTTTGATTTTTAAAACGAGCGGAAAAATTTCAGTAGCAGACGCACTCACGTAAGTTAGGATGCACCAATGCAAACACGTACGCCGCTCGTATACGTACACACACAGACACTTTTTCAAAACAGTAAAATCGGAGTTTTATGCGTGGTAAAGACACGCTGCAGCTATATTATGGTTATAGCACGAATGGGCCGACTCGAGAAGAACCACAATCTCATAGAATACCGAGGTAAACTAGCAGCTTGATGATGCTGCTGTGTTTCGTATCGTGAGTGTAGAGTATCATCAAACCTTTACTTTGGAAACGAGGCAGTCCATCTTAGTCCTCAGCCGTGACAACGCATCTGAATTTCGATTCTTAATCGAGGTTAGATGGAGATATTTATGAGCCGAAGCCTTTTCTCACCATTGGATGAAATGTGTGCTCGTTTGTCACCCTTATTTTATATAAAAAAATATTTATATCAAGACCTGATAAATGAGCTTTTTGTAAATTGCACAAATATCGCCCATCATTTATCGTTCATAAGACTTACTGCTATTTAACCCAAGTCCCAAGTGCATATCGTTCATAATACTTACGGAAAAACCACGAAGTGTTGAATATTACGTCTATTGTGAGTTGGGTTCAAGAGTCGTAAATTTCTCTGAAGAAGCGAACAATGTGAGGAGTCCATTACCGGCACTATAAAATGGGATTTATTTAAGAACAGTGACATCGCTTTATTTGAAACATGAGCTTTTATAGTCATGTAGTGTTATAGAACAGTTTTTGATTGGTTTGACTTAGGTAGCCATGATTTTATTGATGGGAAAGTATTTAAAATTTGTCTATTCTTTAATTGCTCTGTTTTGAAAATCACCAATTACTGGATTACAACGGTATAGTCTCTTGTAGTTTTTACGTAGTCAAATACTACATTGATAAGGAATCAAACCTTACCTTACCTTATGGTAGGTAAGGTAAGTTAAGGTTTTTTTTAAAAGAAGGGCAACGCACCTGCAATCTCACCGGTGTTGCAGTTGAAGCCTCATGCTCTTTTGATCCCGCGTATATTAAACAACGAAGATATATTCTCTTCGTGAGAGGAGGACGGTGTTTACCACATGTGTCATATTGGTTTAGAGATCTTCTAATTTAAAATTGCCCACTCATCCCTTATAATTTTCGTGGAATTTATTTCATTTAAAGTACTGTGCATCATAAATTCTAAGAAAATTTTAGCATTTTAACTTGATAACTGACTAAAAAAGTGATAAAATCTAACATTTAAATTATACACTCGCTAAAGTCTCCATCCCTTCGTTATCGAATTACCACGCATTTGAAACAAATGGTTTACTTCATTGTTCGTCATGTTTACAACGAAGAAGTGGAATTTGCCGATATTTACCCTAATTACAAAGTCAGTGCAGTGCTTCACCATCTTCAGCTGCATCATCATTACCATCAGGCGGAATGATAGTCTAGCACTGACTTAGAATTGTTAAAAATATACTTAACTACTAAACTTCTTTAGTAATTTTTTGTGGTTAGTTTTATGAGGTTGACAATTAAGTAAACTAAACTAAAATAAAAATATACTTAACTTTATATCGTAAACTTAACTTTTATCAATTGTTATTCTCTTTTTCGGCATTGATTAAGGACCACCTACCTATACTTCAAGACAGGTAAGCTTTTAGCGGTGTAACTAGTAAAAAGGAAAAGATTAAAGCTCTTAGTGTGTGATACAGCTCTCTTGTCGAATAAGCTAAAGTAACTTTGAATTATCATTTGAGTTATCATTAAAGTAGTCAGCTGATGATTCGTTCTCATGTTTACGATTAGCGACCCGTCCCGCTACGCCTGCGTGTGATCTGTTGATGTGGCATTATTTAAAACTCTTAAAGTAATAATTACTGACCATTTATTTTATCAATTTTTCCATTTCAGAAATAAAATCTTCAAGTTTCTCGGATAAAATATAGCTAAAATCACTTTCGGAATCACTGTCTATCGGTTCTTGAGCTTCATCACAATCGTTTTTGTGATTCTAAACATTAATATCCCGAGCAGACAGACAGACAAACAGACGAAAATATTACAGATGATTATTTATATCTTAATGGCATGTAGAGAACCCTCTCAGCTCAATAAAATGCAATTATTTGATTTGGATATTACACACATACACGTTCGGTATAACAGAGAGACATTTTATTTGTTTGTATGGATAATACTATTATTATACACACACACGTTGACAAAATCTTATGTTTATGAATTATACTAAATAAAAAATAGTTTCTATTTTAAAGTCTTCTACATGCACATATCCGATATCGTCACTAGATTGGGTGTGGTCGGAGGATTTACTTCACGTCTTCCGATCTTTCTGGCATTTTCAGTAATCGTCTCTTACGAAATCCACAAGACGGAATAGGGTGGTGGATTTTGTTAATCTGACATGATGGCACGTAAAGATATAATTTCCAGTCCATTACAGTCCTTCACAAGTCTACTGCTGAACAAAGTATTCCCCCAAAGAATGCCACAAAACAAGTGCCTGAGCCACCTGCATCCATCGAATTTCTGCATATCTTCACTCCATCTAGTGGGGCACCGCTCTACACTTCGCTTTACGGTACGTAGTTGCTACACGAGAACCTTACTACCCCATCGGTTGTCGGTGTTTCAAGCAATATAGCAAGCCCATTGCCACCACTTCAGCTCACTAATCCATTTTGCTACGTCGGTCTCTATTTCTACTGCGAAAATCCTCATTTCTATGTCGATCACGCAGAGAAACTCCGAGCATAGTCTCCATAGCTCGCTGAGCTTTATTTATTTACTTATTTTTTATTGTACACTAAAATTTAGAATTACGAGTAGAGTGGTCTATCACTTTGAAAGTGATTTCTTCCAGACAACATCTGGGTAGAGTACTGATGCAGACAATGGTTACAATAGAGGGGGGGGGTATAAAAAATTATGTCATCATCATCATAATTACAGCCCTTCACAAGTCCGCTGCTGAACATAGGCCTCCCCCAAGTAATGCCACAAAGCACGGTCCTGAGCCACCTGCATCCATCGACTTCCTGCATGTCTTACCATGTCTTACTTAAAAAATTATGTAAATACATATAAATATATGTAGTATGTCCAAATGATATCTAATTTGATACACTATTTAAGTGAGAAGAGTACGAAAACTTAAAGTAATTTATCTAATATGGTTCTAAATAATACGATTTAACAAGACTTTGGACACGAGAGATTTATCACGTCGAATGTGGTGGGGTAGAGAATTCCATAAACGCACGGTAGTGACAGTAAAGGATTTCTTAAAAAAGGATAAACAGTGCAAATGAGTGGAGAGATAAGATTAACAGAGGATTGAAGGAATTCATTATGAGTAAGGGAAGCTTTTGAATACGACCAGTAATATCCAGTTACATCTTACTTTATTAAATTTCTATTTCTTAACATATACGAGTTTTACTGACGATTCAAATCAACGTACTGCCTGTCGTCATCTATTGCGATACTCAGCTCATCTTGCATTTATGTTTAGTGCTCGTTATGTGAAGATTTCCCGTAAAGCCCTGCGTCGCCCCTTCTTAAGAAATCGGCGAAGTTTTATTGTGACCATCAAATAAGCGATGTCTTAAATTTTTGCTTTGTTTTGATCTAAAATTTTATTTAATTAAAAACAACACGAACTCTATAGATATATATTTATTGTAAGCACACAACACAAGTACTATATGACACAAAAATTCAATGACAAACAAAAACAAGGACAAACAAAAACAAAGACAAAATTTAACTTAACCACATCCTGGGTGTAAAAACAATTTATTCTTAAAAACTTGTGCTGCAGAATAAAACCGTGAAGTGAATCGGACTCAGGGACATTAACACTGGTTTTCAGTACGACCTATACCTCAAACCAGCTCCGAAGATTCAATTTCTTTTCTCTACATCATAAGAGAAAAATTCATCATCGTCATTATCACATCCCCTCACAAGTCGTTGCTAAAAGTAGATTGTGGTATCCCCAAGTAAGGGATACCACAAAACATGGTCTCTGCGTGCCTTACCAGGTAGTCACTCTGTTTAGTGCTTGCCACTCGAGAATCCTTGTTTTCAATCGTCAGACAATTTTTTTTTAAATCTATTGCAGATATTTTCATTAAAGATTTATCACGCAGGGAAATTACCCTCCATAGCTCGCTGAGTGACTGTAAGCTTTGGATCATTCGGTCAGCTGTGAAGGATTACGTTTCAGTTCCTTACGTCATCACTATCTCATAGAAGTCATAGATATTAAATCAGAAATATGTGTAGTACCAGCGTAATGGAATCCATTAGCCCATTTTAAACCGTGGATATTATAAGAGTAACTAATAAGATAGAACAGTACCAGAGCGAAGGTGTCAGCCTTGCACGCACTATTGTACCTACCCAATATTATGAGTGTAAGCAAACTGGTGCGTTCTTCCAAAAACCTATGTCAAGCAGTATATGTCTCATTGCTAGATATTGGTCTCCCCACATTTCGGAGATGGTTATGGAGAAATAAGTCCACCACGCTATCCCAATGCGTGTTGATGAATTTCAACATGTCCTCGAAATATTTTATTCCTCAGAAATACGGGTTTTATCACGATGTTTTCCTTCACCGTGGTAAATCAGCTAATAAAATTTCAATTCACAATTACTATAATACCGGCGGGGATCGAACGATTGGTCGCGTTATGTGAAATTACGTCACGAATTTTCAGATTAGAAACTGACGATGAATCAATTATTCAATTTATAATTCCGCTCGTTCTATGGCCCACTCGCGCACCGACGGCCTGCGGGCAACTTTAGACGACGGGACCCGAATATAAAGTCTCACGCTTATTGTGGCCAGATTGATGGCTCGGGGCTGGCTGCGTCGCTGATCGTAACTTAGCGTTTTTATTTAGGGGTGCGGCACACGAGGACCAAAAACAAGGGAATACGAGCAAGCTCTATAAAACGCTGAGTCGCAAGCGACGCGTTTAAGAGCTTGAAACTTCTTCGAACGGAATATTAGGCGTACTTAGAGGAAATGGTTTTGATAGATCGTTTTCATAAAATGCTTTCAAGGGTAGAAATATGTGATGACGTCATTGTCGGAATTATATTACACTGTGAGAATACATATTGCCATACTATCCAAGCCTACAATATAGTCAATCTTCTAGCTTTACTATAATTAAACTCTAACACGACGATTTCTGTACATTGAATATTTTTTAATTTGACTTGGGATACACTCTGTTATCGATACAGATGCTAAAACAATTTTTTTTTTGGAAACGTTGTCCGTCTGTCTTTCACAAGTATCACGCAATTAAACCTGTGAACGGATTTAGATGGATTCATTACAGGTAAGGGTTGAACCATTAGGATATATATATATATATCATTACGCTATCTATCACAGGAGCTGCGCAGAAGGTATAATGTTTCCTGTTTGCAGCTTCAAAAAGTTTTAAAATATACATTGTTGTGGGATTTAAAAATTACATGATCCGATTTAGAGTTAATTTATATTATTACTATCCGTTATTTTCTTAATATCATTGTTAATATTATAGTTTATTACTACTATCTAGACGGCACTATAGGTATTTTAAAACCCTGTATGGTTTTTTATTATACACGAGTTATGATTTACGACACCATCTAATACATCAGTGAGTAGATGGAGCTTTCAAAGCAACGCTATTATCAGTTCAGCAAAATATAATTTTCTTACCTTTATCGCTATACGGCGGTATAAAGAAGACCATTTTTGTCCTGATCTGATGATGTACTTTAATAAATGATGCTCTTAGTAATAAATTATAGGCGAAATAGCTCATATACCAATGTTAACATTATTACATAGATGTATTTCTTAAAATATTTTACAGTAAATACATTGGGATATAGTTTGTTTAATAACACCTAACTGTAAAGGCAAAAAGGGAGTAATATTGCCGTGCATTTTAAAAGGAAAGTAACAAATAAAAGATATAATTTCTTAAAGGGTTTACTTGAAACAGGAGAAATTTCCATCTGCCTTTGACGCGCTGTCCTGACTTATCTATTTATTTATTTTTTAAATTTTGGATTCAGCACTAAAGTACATGTTAATAATTTAAATTTTTATTTGCTGAAAAAAAAGGAAATTCTTAAAATTAGACAAAGTCCTTATTTAATAACAGGATTTTGTTTAAAATTTTATTTTTATTGGACATAATTGTCTTTATAAGCGAGAATAAGAATTTAGTTAGCCGTAGGTTTAGTTTTGCCATTTAGCAATCGTCATCTATGAACGCACAGCGCAAGCGCCAGTAGTAGAAATCGGAAATTTGGACCGTAACTACCTTTTATTACGTAATATTATTATTTATTCTGTGCTTTTATGACGTATGCATCCACTAAGAAATTAATTTGGAAAATTATACCCTTTAGGCGTACATTTTACACGTGGTAGAGTAGCAGCATATTTGTAGCACGAATGGGTCGGACCGGGGAAGGACCACTCACAGAATACCAGCGTAAAAGAGTAGCTTAATGCTGCTATGTTTCGTATGGTGAGTGTAGAGAACCGGATACCCTTTTTACTAGAAACGAGGCATTCCATCTTAGTCCTCACGGGTGACAACGCATCTGCATTTTGATTCGTAATCGAGGAAAGATGTAGATGTCTATGGGCCACAGCAACAAATTAAAATCAGGTGGACGTTTGACAAACGAGCACACAGTCCACCCTATCCTATTAAGAAAAAACCTTTCGTGTAATGCAGTGATTGAGGCCTGCATGGGCGCGTAATGTACGCCTATCAGTCACCATCCGTCTTTTATCAATCATGATTGACGCCTGCATGAGCGTGTAATGTACACCTTAAAGCTTTGGTGTCTTGATCGTAATACACAACGTTGCGGTATGCGGCAATTGTGATTGACGAATAACCTACCGTGTAATGCAATGATTGACACCTTGACACTTGATTGGTTTTAGGAGACCTTAAAAAATATAAACATGGCATAAAAAATTAAATCACGCTCGCAGCACTCCGTGGTGCCGTGGTATAGTCGTAAAACACATTTAAGAACCTTTTTAACCGCATTACAATCGTTCCAATTTTCAGGAAATGGTAACATAGTAAAAAATAAAAATCACCATTGCAGCGCAACGCTATACGATATGTGAGAAATATTTTATTATAATTAGTTATTTATACATAATAAAATAAAATAAAATAAAATCGCAAACCTGTGCAGTAGTCGATTTATCGATCATTTTGGTAGGGTGCTGTGAGCACGGCGGGATAATTAGGGTTGCCAGATCGTAAGGCAGTATAATATCTAAAGCAAATTTCAGAATGTGATAATTTTGAATATGCTTGATGAATTACCAATAAATAAATTAAAATAACATTTAATGTTTAAAAACTTTAAAAACAATTTATGTTTTTAAACAGCGCATTTGCATTTTGATTTGACAGTGCATCTACATTTTTATTCATAATCGGGAATATATGTAAATATCTATGGGCCACAGCGAACACTTATCACCAGGTGGACCGTGTGCTCTTTTGCTTTTGTCACCTTTATCTCATAAAAAAATATTTTAATAAAACTAGTTTTACGGATTTTGTCGCGTATATTAACTTTTTTTTATTATTCCCGACGTTTCGAGTACTTTACAGCACTCATGTTCCAGGGGGAGGGGGACTAAGGTTCCAAGGTCGTAATTAACCACGGCTACCTCCAGATTAAAATTAATAATTTTTGTTCCGATCTACGCAGTATGAACTTATGGTATCTTGAAGTCTTGCAGTAGCGTGGGGATTCAATTTTATTAATTATAGGATCCCAAGCAGATGGTAGCACCCAGCTTTCTTTTCTATTGAAATTAGGATGTTTTTTAATTTCAATAGCTTCGCGAGTCATCCTTGGAAGGAATTGGTGTTCTTTAGGAAGGATTTGTGGTCTATCGAATTTGATGAAGTGAAGGAGGCTAGACTGCACACTTCCAGGAGCGCTGATTCTTCACATCAGCGATGTTTGTTTAACGCGGGTTTTTATTGATATTTTTGTTTGTCCGATGTAGGAGAGACCACATTCACAAAATAAAATCCGATAAAATCCGTAAGGTTAGTTTATTTAAATGTGTAATGTTCGCGTAAATATAAGAAATCATTATTTTAATAATTTACTATTTCGGGATTTACCAATGTAAATTTATTATCTAAACTCAATCAACTAACTTTTCAGCCTATTGTTTAGTTATAAATAAAATTGTACATAAAACTATAAAAATTTTAGTGCGGTGGTTCAATATTTGCTTTGAAATAACTTGTATTTTTACCATGAGTGGAAATATCATGAAATTTCCGGAAAATCAAAACGAATACAATGTGGTAGCCCTAAGGGGATTAAGCGTTAAGCAGGTCTTACTAATACAGACGCGCAGGTATAGCGCATGTTTTCTTATTGCATTCTATAATAGCAATCTTGCAAGTTATGCACCGTGCGGTAGATTAATTTAAATCGATGTAGAATCATAGCATTCGGATATGAAATGCAGCAAACTGCGGTGGAACGTCCCTTAGAGCACGATGTCAGTTTTGTCGCATGCTATACTGTCGCAACATATTCATCATCAACATTACAACCCACAAGTCCAACGTTGAATATAGGCCTTTCCCAAGGAATGCCACAAAGCGTGGTCCTGAACCACCTGTATCCATCGACTTCCTGCAAGTCTTGTGTGTGTGTGTGTGTGTGTCGAAACACAAACACACACGTATATATATATATATATATATATATATATATATATTATACACAGTTGCATATTAGAGTAATGAATGGGCACAGTCAGTGCTGTTTCTACATTTGCCTGTAGCATTTGTGTCGTGCGTGTCAATCATATGCGTTACAATTATTTTGTAAAATAAATTGTAACTTTATGACTTGTGCAGTCCTAATTACACCACCTTTTTGCCGTAATTAGTATGATTGTGAACTAGGAGATGGATGAGTCAGTTCCTAGATTATTTTCCAACCCAAAGATTAACTTAAGATTGCACAAGAAATAAAATATAAAAAATATAAAATAAAGTTATATAAAATAAAGTTATATAAAATATAAAATAAAGTTTCTAGGTATATTTCTGAGCTAATACTAGCTCAATCGTGTACTACTAATAAATGAAATAATTTTTATTGCGCTTACATTTTTTTATTTATTTAAGAAATTTATGGTTACAAAGATAGATAGTTTTAGTGTAAACATAAACTCATTAGAGATTTTCCGTACACCATTGCTGTCGACACGTTATTTAATTAACGTATTACAATACATTACATTACCGAAGTTACATAGTTATTATTATCAACTAAAATTAGGTGCATTAAATGTTATGTTTCTATTTTACAAACTATTTGTGGGTACATAAATATAAAATAGTTCTAGGTGATGAGCGTAAAATCACATGGTGAACTTATTACATTCTGTGAATAATCGTGATACAGGTGATTATAACATATATTTTCATAAATTTATAATAAGATAATATTATGTTGGTAAAGTAAAACAATAATACAGAACGAGAAGTTGTTTTAAGTGTTACGAGTATTTAGTAAGAGTTAATTGAATATAAAAAAAATTAATTTATATTTTATGTTTTTACGTGTAATGACGTCTTTCAAATATTTAGGTAACTGATTAGATTAGGTATAACATAGTTTAAAGTTCTTTTTCCGTATAAGTTGTTATATTCAGGTAATCGTAGTTTTAGATTATCGATTCGAGTTCAACTTTGTTGGGATTAGGTATAATTTTGCAAAATGCAAATTGAAAACACTGTATTCAACTTTACGTGGAAGAACCACGCTGCAGCTAATAAGGTTGTAGTATAATTGGGTCGGCTCGGCCCGGGAAGGATCCCGCACTCACAGAATACCAGCGTAGAATAGCACCTTAACGCTGCTGTGTGTCGTGTGGTGAGTAGAGGCGAGGCATTCCATCACAGGGGTAACACTGTATCTGCATTTTGATTCTAAATCGAGGATAAATTTAGATGTCTACGTGTCACAGCATCCACTTACAATGAGATGAACTGTGCGCTCTTTTGTAATCATTACTTTATAAAAATATATCCGGTAACAATTCAGTAGATGGTAAATGATAAAATTCAATAAATTAAGTTTTGAAAAAATTAATACGCAATAGCGTCTAGCGCGAGTTTTTATTTGCAAAATCATCAATTATATTGTCGTATGAAATCTTGTTCATTAGCTGACTGCACAGAAGCCTAAGCCCTAAGGCCTAAGGCATTCAGGTTTTTTTGGCATACGATAGATCTTAGACAAATTGTCACCCGTTTTAAGCTAGAAAAGTTTCTTTCATTCGAATAATTCGCCTTTGGTGTACATATATCCAAACGAATTGCTGCATCAAAATTTGGATTAAAGTTTTGCAAATGGCTTTTCGGTACAATCCCTGACTAATTCCAAAGTTTTAAGGATTTCGTACGAAGAATTTCTAAACTTACACAGGTGTCCTCTCTAGATGACCAAGGTGTTAAATTTAATCTCTTCATCGTTTTCCCTTTCCCGATTTCAGTCACTATTTTTTTCCAGCGTTATGTCGAACTTATACAAAAATTTCTTGAAGAAACGACAAGTTATTGTGCAACATTCAGCAGCCGCAGTTGCCACAGAATTTAAAGAATGGGCAGAGCAAGGAACGAAAAAATCTTTTAATTTCCGATATAATGGCAGAAAATATTTCTTCATTTTTCGTTTTTAAATTTAAATATCTTTGATTTCTGAGAGATTTTGAGATCTGTGAGACAAAATAACATTAGCTTTAAATTTGCCGCCCCAAAAATCTGCCGCCCTAGGCTCTGGCCTACTTAGCCTGCTGTTAAATCCGCCACTGGGCACAGTATAAATATTGTAGGTGACTACAACATTCTGCCAAAGTCTAACATGTGAACAAAAGCTTTTTAAGCTTAATTGGAATGATTTTTGAGTTCAGAGATATATTAATGTTCAACGTGTTATTAATATTCATCAATAAAAAATATAAATAAGTCATGCTTAAAATTATCCTTGTGCAATATTAAATAAACAATGAACGAAAAAACAGAAGTCAAACACCACAGGTCTGTAGCTGTGGGTGCTGTAACTCTATATGCAAGGAGTAACATAAGGACATGGGTGCTTACTTCATACGCAAGTCATACTTACTCGTAACTATAACCTAACTTAACTATTTACTGAAGAACTGTGTTTCTTACATTTTGTAGTTAAATTAACGCGAGACAGTTAGTAAATATTAGTTGCATTCAACGTTATCAGTTTAATTTTAGCTTTCCTGTTAAAACATATCTTTTTCGTAAACTTGCATTGGAAAAGTGTTCTAAAAAGCGAGTGGAAAGCGATCAAGTTAGGAATGAATGATGTCAGGGTGCGGCACTGCAGCCATGGGGAGGGAGCTGGATAAACGAGATTTCTTTTAAACAGGGATTATGCGCCCCGCCGAGGGGCTGCCTTTTAAGTTTTGTGAAAAATGCTTTAATGGAGGCTTCATTCTTTTCGAGAGATAAATTGACAAAGTTTTAATGATGTCCGCTCCATACAGTTGTGAGGTTAACCTTCAGTCTCTTGATTTTTGATTATTTTAATCGACTTGAATCGAATTAAATGAATCATTTACTTACGTAGTAGAGCCAGGCTGCAGTGTAAAATTACAACTTAATTCTTTCGTGTTTGGGGTGAGTGTAGAGAACTGGAGACCCTTTTTACTGGAAACGAGGCACTGCAACTTATCGTAACAAGTGACAACGCATCTGCATTTTGATTCTTAAGCGAGTGAAGATTTAGATGTCTATGGGTCACAACATTCACTTATCGTCAAGAGAAGTAGTTTTCAATTTATAACCTTTCGTTCATAAAAAGATTTGCAACAAAATAAACTCATTGGCTTCCGAAAACACAAGTCACAACTTTCCTCGTATAAAAGTGTATTTTTTATAATAAGTGTTTTCACGTTAGGATTTTCGTTACGTTACCCCCACCATGGTAGTTCAGATGGTTAGCGCTCGCTGTAAATATAAAGGTGCGTACGGATTGCGCGTACCCTGGTACGCGTACTCAGTTTACGCGTATTCAGAACGCCTAGTCCATACCTGCAGCTACGCGTTCACTCTTAGGGTACGCGTACCGCGCGAGCCATCGTCAGTCGGTTTTTGGTCGCACGTCAAAGAGGACGCACGCGGCCGGCTACGCTATATTTGGACGGCAAAATGAATAAACACGCGTGTTCTTCGAGTTTCAATAATGAAAATATTATCAGATTGATTCATCTTTATGAATTTCACCTAGTCTTGTGGGATAGCACACTAACTGATTATCGAAATAACGATTTACGCCAAGATGCATGGAAGGCAATTTCAAATGAACTGAAAATTCCAATAATGAATTAAAAAAAAGATGACAACTTTATTAGCAACTAATAGAAAAGAAAGGAGTAAAATCAAAAAAAGTTTAGTAACAGGATCAGGTAAGTTTTTAAATTGTTTATTTACGCATTGTATGTCGCATTAATTGACATATTTATAATAGCCTATATACTTTTATATCTTTTTTTTTACAGGAGCTAATGATGTATATATATCGAAGTGGTTTGCATCTGAATATTTTACCTTTCTTAAATGATAAGGACAAACCTCTGCCAACAACGGAGACTACTGTAAGTAATTACGATTAATTATTAACGTTATTATATTTATACCGGTGTCTGAGAAAATGGACCAGCTGCTTTATGAGGCTTTTTCAATTTTATTATACATATTGTAGTCTACGTTAATCCGTGTAGGTAGTACACGTTCTATTTAATATATATATGTTACATTAAAACTTAGTGATTATTTTGCCACTCAAGGGGGACATTATTAACAAAGTGTTCCGCCAGATGTAAACGTATATGAGTAGGAATATTGGGCGATCTCCTAGGTACACTGTCTAAAGGAAAAAAAAAGTTAATTGCTGTTGGTCTTGTCGCCATGCACCTGGAACAAGCTCTCTTCGCTGTTCAGAATCAAATGCATTGGTCTGTGCGTAAATATTTGATAGTCTGCTTTTTCGTAAAAAATTGTGTAAATAAACAGTTGCCAATACAATTTTTGTAGCTTTTTCCGGTTCCAAAAGCATTGGTTTTCGTAGTACTCGAAACACCGAACTCAGTATTCCAAATGCATTCTCAACTACCCTCCTTGCTCTTGATAGACGATAATTGAATATTCTTTCAATAGATCCTCTTTCTGGATTACCCGAAAAGGGTTTCATGGTATATTCACTGAGGGCAAATGCTTTATCACACAGAATTACATACGGTACCTTCACATTGTAAGCAGTTTGTAATATTTCAGGAATCGGTAAATTTAGTCTTTTTTTTTCAAGGTTCCTGAACAAGGAAGTGTTTTTAAAAACACCTCCATCTGATATGCGTCCTTGACATCCAACATTTACGTACATAAAATTGTAGTCAGCGTCAACTAATGCTAACAATACAATGCTAGAATATTGTTTATAATTGTAAAATTCCGTTCCACTTTTTAATGGTGCTTGAAGGCAAACATGTTTGCCGTCCATTGCGCCTATTGCATGAGGCAAGTTCTACTTTTCTTCAAATTCTTTTGCAACGGCCATCCATTGACTTTCAGTCTCGGGTAGCTGTAACAAATTATTTCATCTAAGTTAACGTTTTTCTTATTTTATTTTTCAGATGACTACCAGCAACAACACACAGAATGTGAATGAATCTATATCAAATGATGAATAATTAGCCAGTGATTCTGCCTCAACCACACAACAAGTACCTAGTGATTTGACTTCATCTACACAACAAGCACCCAGTAATGTGTCATCATCCACACAACAAGCATCCAGTAATTCTTCATCGTCCATACAACAAACACCAAGGAATTCTGCCTCATCCACACAACAAGTACCTAGTGATTTGACTTCATCCACATAACAAGCACCCAGTAATGCATCATCATCCACACAACAAGCGCCCAGTAATTCTTCATCGTCCATACAACAAACACCAAGGAATTCTGCCTCATCCACACAACAACAGCACAACACATCATTCAGAACTAAAAGGCACCGTAATAACGATGACACTGCCACATTAACAGAAGCAGTGGGGTTACTCAAGCACAGTGTACAATATTTATCCAAGGAGGAAGACTGTTACACTTCTTTTGGGACCCACATTGCGTATGAATTAAAAAAATACGACTCGCGAACATTTACACTAGTAAAACATGCTATAAATAATATTATATTTCAAGCTGATATGGGCCAATTACCAGGTCAGTGTGGGTATTATACCGGTGCCTATTCAACGGATTTATCCAACTCTACCTCACGCCAAAGCTATTACAGCGACACTCCAATTCCAGCACAAACTGCACCTACATCAATACCGGAACCTCCAAGGGAAGCGGAGGATAATCAAAATGAAATTTCTGAAATATTACGTTACGTTCAAGAACAAGAAGAATAATTCAGAAATTCTTAATTATAATTTAATAAAACTTCTTTAAGCACTTAAATTATAATTTTCTAAAATTTTAATTAACATATTAAATGAGCAGATAAACATAAACGTTTTTATTCATTAACTCACCTTCACATGATCCTTGAGAGCCTTGATAATTGCATCACATACTTCAATAATAATAGTAGATATGGACTGTTTAGATATGCGAAACAGATATTGTAAACTTGTATATGAGTCCCCGGTGGCCAAAAACCTAAACGTCACGGATAGCCTTTCTCTGGCTGTGATAGCTTCTCGAAAATTAGTATTCATTTTTTTTATTTCAGGTTCAACCTTTTCAAGAATTATTTCAAAATCTTGCAAACTCATTCTCACAAAATTTTTGTCCCCACTTTCTTCATAATTTATATCTTCCATTAGCCTATTTCCACACTGTAATCTTTCACGATACAATTTTTTCATCCACCATCTAGGTTTCCGTTTGTTTCTCTTTTTTTATTTAAAATGTGTTGAATAATGACTAACGCCGCAGCAGTGGTGGTGCACGCAACCGCTAAGTTTGTCGGAGTCATGGCGAATGACTGGGGCTCGCGGAGCGCTCTGGATCGATTGACCTCGCGTACAGGTTCGCGGCGGTCCGTACAGGAGCTGTACGCGTATCCAATGTACGCGTGGACAGTGTTTCCCAACTACGCGTAACACAGGAACGCGCTATCCGTACGCAGCTTAACAGAACGCGAGCAACCCAGGTTCGAACCCCGCCGGCACCAATGAAATTGTTAATTGCAATTTTAAGTGCTGATATACCACGTGCTCGGCGGTGAAGGTAAACATCGTGAGGAAACCTGCATGTCTGAGGAATAAGAAAAAAAAATATTTCGAAGACATGTGAAGTTCGCAAACACGCATTGGGGCAGCGCGGCGGACACTTCCTTGCCCTAAAACCCTCTCAGAAATGAGGGGAGGCCTGTGCCTAGCAGTGGGACGTATATAGGCTGTAACTTTTTTACCCCCACCGTAACAATTTCTTTTGTATCATGAAGTCAGTTTTGCACAGGGACATGCATCCAGCATCATCCAAACATCCAACAAACGTGCAAGTGCATGGCATGCAGCATGGACCTTCTGCGAGCAAGCCGGCCCATTCGTGCTACGATCATATTGCATGGCTGTACCACGTACAAACTGTCACGGTTTCACACACTTATTCTCCCCATAATAAATAACGCAGATGCCTGCTATTCAGATGTATGCTGACTTTTTCTGTAGTAAAAGAGCCTTTTTAATAATTACATAAGGTTCATTTTTGATTTACGTAAGTATGATGATAATATTGAGTTCAATCGCACACAGTACACACCTTAAATTGCTTACCATTCGGCAAGGGAGTAGCTACAGAATTTAATTTTTCCTATATTCTAACTTAATTCATTCTAACAGGCCGTACTATATCCACGACAACTTTCATTTTCTGTTTTATACTTGAGACCCTGTACCTCCTGTTTAAGTAGTTTCAAAATTAGTGTTGGGTGTACTTATATATATTTATTTATGTATTTATTCACCACAAAAGCAAAACTAACAAGTATAACAGAAATATACGAGTAGAATAATACGATATTTTTGCGGTGAACTTTAAGTCTAGAGTATCTATCCTTTTATCCAGGTCGCATGCTCTATAGATTCGAGTATTTCAGATTTACATTATTGTAATTTAATGTTATGACATTATGATATAAGTGTATCGTTAAAATTTTTACTGCGTCCAACGAGTGTTTTATCTACATTTTGTTACTAGTAGTTAAGAAAATAGTCGATAGTATAAAAATAATTTTTATCTGTTATATTAGTCTTATAATTAAGTATTTCAACATGGTTGCTAACGACTCCGTGGCGCAACGGTAGCGCGTCTGACTCCAGATCAGAAGGTTGCGTGTTCAAATCACGTCGGGGTCAAATGCATTATAACTTTTTTAATGGTAGTTTCAAAACCTCTTTTACTTAAATTGTAACAAAAATAGTTCTCTATTTATGAATAAAAAGATTAATATTTACTATTAACTAATATTATATATATTTTAAAATAGCTAATTTTTTCTTAATATTTACAATATTTTATTTAAGTATTTAATAATACAAAATTATTACTGAAAGAATGTAAAATGTTCTTTCAACATGTCGCTAAATAAAGTAAAAGGAATGTAAAAATACTTTTTAAAATATTACGTTGGCACATAATTCTACGAAGTAAACACTTAGCACCTGCTGAGTACCGCCCGAGTCGATACTAACAACATCGCCTGTTCTCCGCGATGTCGTGACTGATAAAATTAAAAACCTTTAATTATGCGAAAATATTTCACTATCAAAGTGTCATTGTTTTAATGCAGCTGCTGTTTCTGATACATACTTTTTACTTAAAGGTATTTAATTTACAAAGCGTCACGCCTGTAATGAGTCCAAAAAGCGAGCTACTCGGACTTTGTATAGCCAAAAAATATGGGTATGCACATATGTACCTAGTACATAAGTGGATAAGTATTCTTCGATTTGATATCATATTGTGATTAGATATTGAGTATAGGTTGATATAATTGTGGCAGAAGTCACAGTTGACTAGCCAATCGCCTACACAATCAAAAATCCAATATCCCATTCATTATCATCATCATTACAGCCCTTCACAAGTCCACTGCTGAACATAAGCCTCCCCCAAGGAGTGCCACGAAGCTCGGTCCTGAGTACATGCGTCCATCTACTTGCTGCATATCTTACCAGGTCGTCACTTCATCTAGTGGAGGGTCGGCCGAGACTTCGCTTACCGGTACGAGCTTCACCGAGATATATGGCCGGCTCAGTTTATCACGAAGAGAAACCCCGAACATAGCTCGCTAAGGGACCTTGAGCTTCCTCATACGACCAGCAGTGAAGGACCACGTCTTATATTCAAGAATTGTCCTATTATAAGCAATATAATAAAATAGTCGCCGATTGCGACATGCTAGCCAAGTAACTCAGTTGGCACTTTGTTTTTGTTATATGTCCCACATAAGTGTAACCTATAGGTCCCTGATCAACTTGAGACAGTCTCAGACCAACATATAAACCTGCACAGACCATAATCGCGTTTATTTTTAAATATTTAAGCGTTATCAAGAAGATGCTGCTGCTCATTTCCACTTTACACAGCCTACACACAGCGTCAGTGTACAGAGATAGCGACAGTAGCCTAATGGCAGGGCGCGGACCGCGAACTCAAAAAGGTCGTGGGTTCGAATACGCCATTCGACTACTGGCGTGAACCACTCGTAACACAAGCAATTTAAGCTTACCACGAGTGGTTAAGGGGAATATTAGTAACGTTTATAGCATTTTTAATATTTTTTTTAAATTCCCTCTGTCATCTCGTACCTAGGATACCCACGTGATGAATTGGCGTTATGTATGTATATATACGTTAAGGACCGGTATTATTTTATTACTAAATTTTCCCGGTATCATTGTTTTGAAAAATATGGCGGTCCAAATCTCACCTTCACTTAAATATCACCTATTTATAAATTTTAAAATGATACTTCATAATGATGCAAATTAGTAGTTATTGGAAACATTTGCATTAATCTAGCTTAATAATTGTAGCTATGATGAAACTACAGTCTTTCAATTGTGGTTTGTTGAGCTGTGTTCATTAGCAGGAGCACTATTTTAATTGATCTTAATATTGTTAAGTATAATATATTAATATTGTGCTTAGATTTTGGAGAATTGACAAGGATCTCGCGTAATCGCGTAAAATACAAGAATATATTTTATATTCTTGTATTTTCATTCAAGAATTTTTTCGGGAATCAACTAAAAATAGGGATTTACTTTAAAATATTTATTTTTGGAACTAAAATTTTTGAAAACATTTAATTCAAGGAAAATCTTTTTTTTTTTAGGAAAATATAATACGAAGTCTTCGATAAATTAGCGCCATCTAGTGGAATTGTTGACTTTTCAATTAATGCAAATTTTCATAATTCGATACTCCACACGTTTTATTGAATAAATAAATAGCTTAAACTTTATAATACACATTATCTTTGACGTTTTCCGTGTACAATTATACTTAAGAGGCAGATGCTGGATGTTTTTAAAGGAAAGATTCTGAGGGAGAGCGAGCAGTCGTCTGACACTCAGCGAGATGACTAGGCGAAACGACTTTTCGTTAACTCAGAAACCCGTTGTTAAATAAACATACTGCCCTACAGAATAGCTCTTGAAGATTGTCCGTTAGTTCGTACAAGTTATTTACCCACGTAGCGACGTTTGCCTGGCTTACTAGAGTACTTGTTGTACGTACTGTTATTGTATAAATAATAGTCTATGTTGGAAGTAGTATATAGCCAGGTAAATACTATAGTTACCTGGCTGAACGATTTGAACATCTGTTTCTTCCCTTCCCATTTAAAAGTCGGCACCGTGGGGTAGTGACGCAGTGGCGCGGCCCTCAGCGCCGTAACGCAATGAGCTACGGCACTGAGGGCCGCGGGTTCGACTCCCGCACGGAACAAGTATTTGTATTGCCCACAAGCAATTGTTCCGGGTCTGGATATTTGTTCTTGTGCAATTTATGTATGTAAGCTGCCTTAACGATACAGCGGAAAAGTAGTGGAGGTAGCGTTTTTTTTTAAAATAAAAAAGAAATCATTTAAAAGTTGAATAACGGATACGTCTTAAATTATAATATTGTCTATTGGTTGTATATATTGAACTGTAGCCAAGCTTATTTTTATCGTATTTGTTCGTGATCATCTCGTATCTCTAACCCCACGATCATTATGGGCGATCTGTTGTAACGAGCGGTGGCGAGATAGTAAACTATACTTTAATATTTTAAGACGACTTGAGTGAGCTGCCCCGGTGGTCAGCTGCCGTGTAATAATCACTGATTAATCCAAATTTGCTTCCGTCGCATCTGCGTTAAGGACCACCTACACTTAATCACACTTTTATAAAATAATCAAATATTTAAAAAATACTAATGCCTATTAAAAGTTAAGTTTACCAGGCAGTTTAATTTATTTAGAGTTTAGTTGCAAATTTCAAGCACCTACATTTTAAAACATTGATTTACAAAGCATTTAAAATAAATCTTAAAATCTATGAAATATAAATGTAAGTTTTATGAAACAGGTAGAAGAAATTTGTGCCCCAGTAGATGGAGTCATGGCCTGGTAAGATATGCAGGAAGTTAATTGATGCAGGTGACTCAGGACCGTGCTTTGTGGCATGCCTTGGGGGAGGCATGTGTTCAGCAGTAGACTTGTGAAGGGTTGCAATAATGATGATGATGAAGTTTTATCATAAAGTATTTTTATTGAAATGTTGATATGTAAGTAAAAAATAATATAAATTATGAATATTAAGTTATAAACACATCTGTGAAATAATAACTATTTACCTAAATAAAATAAAATAAATAAGATATATGTGAGTCGCCACAAGTATAAAATCCGTCGTTTGAAAAATAAAAAACTCTTTATACGCTCTCACTAAAATATTGCGTAATATAAGAACTTAAACGAAAAGTTCGTGACGGGGAATCAACTTGGTTAAAGAATTAACAAAAAGAAAATAATTAAAAACGAAAGTAAATCAATTTATATTGTGTACTTAATGCTTATGATATTTTAAATTAGGAGTAGTTAGTTTACAGAATAGTATTTTCAATTAAAAATCTAAATATGTACCTATGCATAACTAAAATAATTTTTAACAGACAAATATAATTTGATATATAAAGCTCGGCTTGACGGCTCCGTGACGCAGTGCGCAGCGCAGCAGGGTTCGAATCCCGCTCGTAACAAGTATTTGTATGTCAATAAATAACTGTTTTGGGGCTGATTGTGCCCTTGTAAAATGTAATTGTGTAAACTGTTCCCAAGACATATAAGAAAATCCTAGCGTTTAAGTGTGGTGCGTCCTTAACAGTCCGCCAGAGCGTGAAATAACGAAATAGTCCGCACTGTGAGAACAGCCATTAGAACTCTGTAGTCTCGCCAGATTGCCTTCTTTGTTCCGTTTTTTATCGATCCAAATCAATGATTTTGTTCCGTGAACAAATGAAATCATTTTTTTAATTCGCTGTCATACCATTTCGTTGTGGCGACGAAATACACGTAATACGAGAATCAAATCTCTTCATTTGGTTTCGTAAGTAATATAATCTTTAAGAATTTTTGGCTATGCGGTATACTTACACAAAGAGTATTTATAATAGTAATAAAATAAAATAACGTTTATTAGCAACCAAATATTTCTAAATAGAAACCAGCTCTGTCTCCTGAACTAGGTTATCATCTGTATTTCAGGAAACAGTGCGTTCACTAATTCTTAGTTCTAAGTCTATATCGGTAAGTAGATAATAATGTAGAAATAAATAAAAAAATAGAAAAAAAGTAGATAATTAATAACCTGTAAAAGTAAATCAAATGTTTGTTTCCCTTTGTCACCGCTTAGGACACCCACGGGGTGATATGGGGTGGTGCATATTTTTACACCGGCACTACACGGTAAGTGTCCAGCGGGTGTCGTAAGATGCCACAGAGGAAAAGAACACTGGAGATGAGCAGCAGGGTCTTCCTAATAACGGCTAAAAATAAAAACATCGCGGTTGCCAACCAGCTTGTTATGCGTGGCAAACATCTGAGGCAATCTATTGGAGGTGGGTGGGGGGGGGACTGTGTTCGGCAGTGGATTTTAATAGGCTGTGGCGGTAATGATAAAAGTAAATCAGATTCCTGTTTGAAAAACCGTTGTGTCGGTATATCGGTAACAAGTTCTCCAGACCGATTTCTGTCACGGCGGTCAGTCTCAACGGAGACCAGTCGTCTACGCAGGACAGGATTACGACAGAACAACACAGCCTGAGTATATGCGCTAGCACTGGTGAACTCTCTATTCCCTCACTCTCATAGTCCGATGAGACGTTAATCTGACATGACAGGAGAGAATTTGGGCGCAGGGCCAACGACTTTATGTGATTTCCGAGGCACGACACGGGGGTGAAACACGTTCAATTTCCTGACTCCAGGCTGCCATCGGGATTCGAATCCGGGACGTCATGATCAGCAATTGCAATTACAACTATTAAACAAACGAGAAAGTCATATTAAGTAATAAAAAAGATAATGTGCATATTTTACTTCATATTGTGTGTATGCCAGTCGACGTAATCTTGGTGGCGGTACTAAACTAGATTTCCTAAAACGCACTTGTTTAATTTATTATCACTCAACCTACATCACACACACATAGAGCCACTCTGCAGCTATATTATGGTTGTAGCACGAATGGGTCGGTTCGGCATGGCAAGTACCACACTCTCACAGAAAACCGGCGTAAAATAGCAGCTTAATGCTGCTGTGTTTCGTTTGGCGAATGTAGAGAACCGAAGACCCTTTTTACTAAAAATGAAGCATTTCATCTTAGCCTTCATAGTTGGCATATACATTTTAATTATAAATGATAATTATATATAACGATAAATGTAGATTATGGGTCACAACATCCACTTACAATCAGGTGGACTGAAGGCTCGTTTATCACTCTTATTTTATAAAAAAAAAACATATTTATCGTTATGCCGTCCTCTAAACGTGACTGCAGCCTGCGGTCCATAACTAAGAATGAATGTAACATTTGTGGGAATTGTATATCTGAACGGAATAAAATCAAGGGTCCAACAGTACATGAATGTTCATCGTAGAGACAGGTAGCAAAGCGACCACAAATTACCGCTAGGCGTTATTAAGGTCGGAAGCGGTTTCATTTGTATCTGAAGTAGGCTTTTGTTTTATGAAGTTGTGCATTGCTCGGTCTATTTTTCTTCTACATCAGTCTATTGTTGGACTTAGCCCCCTATAGCTGCTGGATCGATCAGACTTCTCTCACCTTTGACTCTGCTTGCCCTTACCGTCTCTTCCCTTCCTTGAAAGCCTATAAAAGATATTTTACATATTTTTTTATATTTTATTTTATACTTTTACATAGTTGGCACGCTTGGCACGCGGGTTGGCACGCTTGGCACGCGGGTTGGCACGCTTGGCACGCGGGTTGACAACCGCAGTGTTATTAATCAGTGAGCACGCTGCTGCCCATCTCGTGATTTGTTTCTTTCTGTCGCCTCTTTCGATATCCACGTGACGGTATGGGGGAGTGGATATTCTTCCACCGCCAGTACACGGTAGACTACATCTAGTTATTATACTCTTGGCGTTATCCATATCGGTTATAATGCTATATTTTCTTTCTCACATTTTGCATCCTCTGATTACAGGGGAAATACATTCTATCTCTTTTCTCTTGAAGCAGGTCATACTCGTATTTGAAAACGTATAAATTATTCATTAGCTTCGCGTTATTAATGTATGTACTTTAACACGTTATGTTTTTCTCTTTATTTTTTTTCCTCCTTGCTCTCGTTTTTACGCAGCGCACGAACAGTGCAGTGCTGGGAATTTTACAAAATCTACATTGCTAATATGCTCCGAAATAGGCGCGATTATAGCAATTATAAAAATGTTCAGAGAAATTGAAGAACAAGTTCGGATCGTAACTCTCGTTGTTGAATCTCGCCTCGCTCGACATGCAACTGGAATGTTGTAAAAACTGTGTAAGTGCTCAGAATAATGTATGATAAAAAAAAGTTAATTGCAGTATATGTTATCGCGCTTGTGCTCAATAAGTTGGGAACATGAAACAAAATACAGTTTTAATTGTATTTATGAACTAACTGCTACCTGCAACTTTGCTCGTGTGTATTTTAAGGTTTTATTTTTGTGCACGGAATCCTAAATCGTTTTTCTTAAATAAAAGTACCCTAAATTACTACTTATCATCAACTATCTGCCAGTGAAAGTCCCGTCAAAATCAGTCCAGCAATTTCGGAGATTAGCCAGAACAAACAGACAGACAGACAAACATTTAAATAAATTTGTTTTTATTATAAATACCTACCGTGTATACTTTTATGTGCATTTAGTCAAAAGCTGTTATTTTTACATTACAAACAGACATCTCAATTTTAATTATTTTTATAGATTAATTTCCCATAAACATAACTTGTAGACAACAACTTCCACAGCTAGGTGTTGTGTTACTTACCCACACGTACTCTTTTTTATAGAATACGGGTGGAAAGTGAGCTCACAGTCCAGCTAATGGTACGCGAATGCTTTGGTCCATAGACATCTACACCTATCCTCAATTAAGAATCAAAATGCTGAATGCGTTACCACCTCTGAGGACTAACATGGAATACCTCGTTTCCCGTAAAAAAGGGTCTCCGATTCTCTACAATCACGATACGAAACACAGCAGCATTAAGCCGCTATTTCACACTAGTATTCTATGAGTGCGAGGTCCATCCCTTAGCTTAAACATGGCTCTACCACGTTTCAAATAGCAGTAGTTTATTATTTATTGAGTATAAATAAAACAACTGAAGTAAGTAAAAAATAATGTTTCATTTATTGAATTTTATATTTATGTCTACATCTTAGGATGTACAAGTTCGACCCCCGCAGCGCACTGTATACACGACGACATCCGCAGCCAGGTCTGCAAAATAATTAAAGACAAGCTTTAGATGTTAAGTCAGTGTTCAGCCTAGACCTGATGAAATAAAATAAAAAAATGTTATAACCGAATGTTGGCGGACTCCACAAGTCTCACGATCACAGATCATAGTTTCTATGATCTGTGCTCACAATGTTTTCCTTCACCGCCCAAAACGTGATAATTGATGATAAGTGATGTATTTAAATTGGTGATAAATGATGCATTTAAAACGTGACTGACGGCAGTTTAAGTGTTAATTAAAACTGAAGTGGCAAGCGAACTTGGAGTCCACCTGATGGGAAGTAGCTACTGCAGTCTTTAGACACTTGCAGCTAACTTCAAGCGTAGTGGGCTACAGATGCGTTTTCATCTGTGAGCTCTGAGATGGAATAATACTGACTCCTTATGATCTTCAAACCGGAACACAGCAATTATATTTAGATTTAGATGTTAGGGTGGTTCCTACCCCGACAGACTCCTAGGCACAAATAGAATATTACCACCTATTGGAGTCTTATCACCGGGCTTGTATCACCTAAATTTGTTCAATTAACAATTTCATTGGTACCGATACTGGTGCTGTGGCCCATACACATTGCCCATTGCCCTTGATTATGAATCAAAATGACGACTAAGATGAAATGCCTCGTTTTCAAAGAGGTTTTTTGGTTGTCTGCATATACCGTACGAAACACAGCAGCATTAAACGGCTATTTTTTGCTGGTATTCCACGGTCGAGTCGACTTATCTAGTAAAGCTACAACAATAATATAGCTGCAACGAGGCTCTATAAATAGGTATATGTATGTCGTCACCTCGAAGCTGAGCTTAGCCACCGCAGTCTGTTGAAAGAAGTCAGTTAATTGTCTTAAAAAAATAGCTCAGTCAATCATTGCAAACTTTTTACAAGTTTACTTATGTAAAAAAGTAAAATCGAAGTTTTAATCGACAAACAAACACATCAAACGTATTTATGTGCATTGACTTGCAATTCAATGTGCGTTGGAGGCTGGACGATGCGCCAAAGCCTTGTAACGAGCAAAAAATGACGTCTATATAAGTTGCGAGACCGGTGCCCGGGGCTGCCAGTTCGGGATGCTCCATTATCAGTCCGCACTTTACTGTATTAGCTTTATTAAAGCTCTCGCAAATCGCAGTGGGTGATTCATGATCCAATGACTTATTGAATAGTTATAGAATTGGTAGATATTTGTTATGGTTAATATTTACGTGAACAGTGAACTTTGTGTTTTACTATAAACGAGCATTTAAAATTATTCCTAAAGTGATGTCTGACAACATGTAGAGTAGAGTAGTGAGGTATGATCATGTATTATGGGTAAAGCATGTTAGATGGTTAGATTGGGAAGCGTAGTATATAGTTATCCGACTGCCTCAGTAGGAGGGTAAATTTTTTAGATTGTATGTATGAATGTATTTCTTATGTAGCCTAAATGGCTTGATTGACCTTAACCTATGGGGTGTCGTTAGAATCGTTGTAGAAGTGACATAGGGCATAAAGCTTTTGTCGTGTCAGTAAACCTTTTTAAGCAGCTGGTATTTTTTTTTAAATGACCGTTTTACCTTTTAATTTTTTTCATACTTTTATACGTTTCAATTGATGAGTGTCGAGAACCGGACATCACATAATGTTTAGTTGGAGTCATAAAAGATTTTGTGTGGTTAAGAGGACATACGACATACGACGTACGTGGGATATACCGAAAGTTTTGCGTAATGCAGAAATAAAAAAATGTGTAAACTAATATATTTAAAGTTTTTTAACCCTCGGTTAGTCGCGCTTTTTTTGTAACGCGTGGGGTCTTTGAAAGCCCCTTAAATTAATTGGTTAAAAAATACATATATTTATATATTTATCTAAATTTCTTTATATTTTAGTCTTATATGATTGAACATCAATAAAATAAAATCAAAAAACATTTCATTATTTATATATTTACTGCTTTAAGAAATTAAAATCTGTTATAAAAACTTAAGTTATCCAGATTGAAATAAAATTGTCTATCTTTTAATATAAAATTTGGTACACTTAATTACAAAAACATATAAACTTGTACTTATTGAAAAACTTAATAAATTTTCAGTACGAACACATTCAGTCCATACTATTTTAGTATGCGTTGGCCAAATATTGCCCTTACAAACGTGACAATTAGATTTAAATTTCCTGTCTGTTCTTTGAGGTCAGTGAATACATCGCTTTCTCATTGGCACGACGTTCAGTTTGAATAGTAGAAGAAGATTTGTGCCACCACCCTGAAGTCGTGGTACAAATCTTCTTCAACTGTCTGTTTCAAATCACGCGGGAAATTGGTAATAGTTGCCCTCGACTGTAGATTCTCTTCCTTTTTTTACTATATAAAAGTTACTGGACGAAATATTTATCAATGGTTCCGTATCCTCATCATTAAACGCCGATTCAAGAGCTTCCATGGATTCGTTCACCAATCCCAAACCCAAGTGCTCCTCGCTCGTTTGATATTTCCAAAGATTCATCATAAGTCGAAAATACCTGATGCAAATCATCGTCACATTCTTGTTCGAAGTCAGTATGATGCTCACTCTCTTTATCAGGAACATTCCGGTTGCATTTGCCTCATAATCACCACCGAGGATGTCATCGGCATCTTCTTCTAGCCAGCTGAATATGCGTCATTGCTGCTGTTCGTCCATTTTTTTTTATAAAAAGATTATGAAAATAATCTAAAACAATGAAAACAAACACAATATAATACAATAAAATTAAAGTTCATTCATTATCAATGAAATTATAGTATAAAAAATCAAAAAAGGCAGTTGTTTTACGAAAATTGCATAATAGGTTATAAAAAATTTACTTATGCGGATCGTCCCGTGGGGTCTTTCAGAGCCCGCGCGCATACAAACATGTCCGTACCACATATTGCTTGCACGCGAACCGAATTTAGCCGTGATGCGCGCTAGATATAATTCAATTCAGGAAGGTACCTAAGTGCTCCTTAGGTACCTTCCGATTCACTACGATTATTTTAAATATATAGGTTTTTATTGATTTTGTAATACCTGGGCTTTGAAAGACCCCACGCGACGATCCGAGGGTTAAAGAATTCTCCATTACATTTCAAAATTTTAGCATTCGTTCAAATCATTTTTGAAAATTTAAGGATCACGGGTCTGAGGGCATGTTTTTCACGTGCTAATTAAAAGCTATCACGGCCTCTTCTGACTGCGTAAATGACAAACCTCCCATCAAATATTTATATTTTTTTTGAAAATGATAATTGCATGGTACGAGTTCTGGACTGTTTGCGGAATGGGTCACGAGTTTCACTTGTTAAGAAGCCAATAATGACAATGTTTTGTTCGCGGTGTGCACCGAAGTCGTCGTTTCCTACGGTCGTTTTTCCCTAACTTTTTCAAAAACACTGGGCAAAAACAAATGGTGATGAACCACTGTCTTTTGCTTATCAAGTGGAATAGTGCAGAGAGGACCCATATGGGAGAAAAAACCTTCGAACACTTTACAGGAGACTGTTGCCTTCTTCCCGGAATGTAACGATATATACAAGTTTCACTTCCTATTCTCCTTTTGCGCGGTTTTGTTCTTCCTTTTTTTTTTTTTTTTATCATAGTCCGTGTTTTGTGAAATTATCCTTTAAAATAATATCTTTCAAAATATTTTTAACAATAAGCCGATGCGTCACATTGAGAAGTTCTTGGAAGATTTTAACGACATCTTGACTCAACGGATAGTCGATGACGACAGTATCTCAAGTTCATAAGGCGCCTAAGCGGACAAAATAACTTGAAGTTCATATCAACATAGATCACTTGTAACATCGTTTCCACTGAAAGTTAATTCACAATGACGCATCAGTTTTACGTGTTTGAACCACTGGCAATCAAGTTCCCGCCAAAACTCCACATAAATTATGTTTAAAATATATATAACATTCGAAATTCAAACATTTTTGAGCGGCCAGGACATAAAGTGTTTTATGCATTAGGATAAATACAGTACGTTTATTAGACGATGTATCGTACAGACTAATAAAGACCCTGATGATATTAACGACATTTTTATCCTTGTTTTGTCGACTTAACAAATAGAGTCTTCGTTGTATTTCTTGAACTGTTATTTATTCTGTGGTTGTATAATAAACAGCGGGATAGACATTAATAACAAGAAACAAGAATGTTATGTTTTGCCGTGTGTCGTCGAGTCCAGCCGCCCGCTCCCCGCTGCCCGCTCCCCGGCTGCGCTCGTATCATACTCTAGACCGATAAGCATCAGGTGCGTTCTCTTTTAGGCGCTGATTTCCCTTCGTTACCATTTACAGGTTAGGGCTGCTTAGCTAGAAAGGGAAAGAGAAACATATAAAAGCCTTAACGTAAGGAAAAATAAGTATGTAGTAGTTTTGTAAATGAACGACATCAAGAGAGATAGAGGAATGACTATTTAAGGAGGAAAGAAGTGCGCTTAAACAAGTTTTTAAACTTTTCAATAGATTACGCGCTTCTAATATTCAGCGGTAAGGAGTTTCAGAGCCGAACAGCTTCAATAGAAAAGGGTTTAAAGTAGAAGGAAGTGTTAGAGAACGAAACGAGCACACAGTCCACCTGATGGTAAATGGATGCTGTGGCCCATACACATTTATCTTCGTTGAATAATCATTACATCTTCAATTAAGAATCAAAATGCAGATGCGTTGTCAACCATGAAGACTACGATGGAATGCCCTGTTTCCGGTCCTCTAAATACAGAAGCATTAAGCTGCTATTTTACGCTGGTATTCTGTGAGAGTGTGGTCCTTCCCTGGTCAAGTGGTTTTTGTTCTGGTCAATTCGTGCTGCAACTGCAGCGTGGATCTGCCACGTGAAAATAACAGAGATATCATTGATTTAGTAATTCCGAATATCAGCACGGACAGACGGACAAACAGACTGAAATAATCCTTTAAAATGGTTATTCATTTAATGGCATGCAAGTAAAATCCTCAGCTCAATAAAAGACAGTTATTTGGATATTACAAACATATACTTTAATTTTTAATTTTTAATATATATATATATATATACATATATATATATATATATATATATATATATATATATATATATATATATATATATATATATATATATACATATATATATATATGTATGTATATATATCAGACAGAAGTCAAACAAAATGGAAGTAAACTCTCAAATCTGTGAAGTCTCTATTCTCTGCTTCCCACTCTGGGTCACAGTCGTAAGCTTTGGTTACATAATTTAAAACAAAAGAGGTTGTAAAGAAATGACCTCTACCGCGAGTTGTCTGTCGGCCTACCCCATTTCATCACAGGGGTGTCGTTAGAGACGACTATGCGGAAAGCCAGAAAAATTCAAATCCATGTCCAACTTTCACGAGCTGACAAAATACCTAATAAGATAAAATTAGGTTTGGGCCCTAATCAAATTTATTACTTGATACCGAATTTCTTCTTTATATATAAAAATCAATTGGTGTCCGTTCGGTAGTCTCGCTAAAACTCGGTTGAACCGATTTTTTGTTTTTTTTTTGTTTCTCCACCAAAGTCATAACGTCGAGTCTCCTGCCATCCTCACTAAATATTCTACAAGGCTCTGGAACATTTGATCGACATAATTCCCATTGTCTGTATACACAATGGGAATTATGTAATTATATTATATATTAATTAAACTAAATATCCAAACAAAATTGGAAATATATCAAAATAAACTTTTATATCTTTTTGGTGCGATTCAAAAGTGCCTGAGCATGCTGCAGCCCTGAAGCTAAATGAAAGCCGTAAGTTATCATAACTCGTCTTCTTATTGGAGGCCATGTTTTTTAACTGCAGTCTTCGTTGAACGCTCAGTTAACTGATAAACCGTTTATGTTCAATTAGAGCTTGAAAGTTGTGTATTAAGTTGGAGGAGGTGTCAGCAGTGCCCATTAAGGATGTGTGGTTGTTATTTCTAACTATTCTTTTTTAAGATCGTTCCTACAAATAAAAAGAAGGCTTATTTTTGTGGGATAAGAATATGAAACCAGTACAAAGTCAACCTGTTGTTAAGTAGATGCTGTGGTCCACAGACTGGAGATCTACATTAATCGTCAATATAAAATCAAAATGAAGAAGCGTTGTCACACCTGAGAGCTAAGATGGAATGCATCGTTTCCAGTGAAAAGGGTATAGGAAACGTACAGACTGTTAAAATCATAATCACTTTTAGCCACGCTTCAGCTATGCTAGCTGCAACACGATTGGGTCGGCTCGACCAGAGTAAGACCACACTCTCACAGAATACCAACGTGAAGCAGCATAATAATTCTGCTGTGCTTCGAATGTTGAGTGTAGAGAACCGGGGACGGTCTCATTTCTAACGATGCATACCATCTTAGTCCTCACGGGTGACAACGCATCTGCAGTTTGATTCTTAATCAAGGATAGATGTAGATGTCTATGGGCTACAGCATCCACTTTCCATTGGTGAACTGTGTGCTCGTTTGTCACACTTATTCTATAATTTTTATTATTATAAAGCGAATTCTAACGATCACCACACTTAATCAGAGTAAACCATCGCTGTCTCTTCAAAATTGCTCGAAATACAAAACTAGTTAATAAATAAATTTTATCAATATGTAATTATGTTGAAGTAGTTCCGAGAAGCGGATCCGGTCAAGTCACGCCGACCCAAAATTCGGCAAATCGTTGGTAATTGTCGGATAATTGATACCCGACGCAGAATCCGCTGGCCGTCCGGTCACGATGCGCAGTGCAGCGGATGTGGGGGAATTAGACACCCGCCGAATAAAATTCAACATGGAATCATTTATTTACGATGTGTAATAAATATACTTTCGATTTCGAAGTGATTTTACCGCCAATTTTTTCTCATTTTTTATTTAGGGGCTTTTATCCAGAACGGATACGTCAGTCCCATCATATCCTAATCTAAGTGACGTACATTTAAAGAAAATCGATGAGTAAGCATATTATTTAAGACAAATTGAACGACTAGGTAAATCCTACTTCGACTGAGAGATCAATCTACGGATCCAACTCGGCTGAACAACATTCGGGAGATCAACACATTTTCTCATCACGTATACGTCATAAATAAAAAGAAGATCGTACAAGCAGTGCGTGTGAGTAATGATATTTTGATCTGGGACGTGGTCTTTCATTGTTGGCCGTTTGAGGAAGCTCAAAGTTCGCTTAGCGAACCATGGCTAACTATATATAGTTTCTCAGCCTGATCAACTATGAAATTAGTCTCAGCAGTAGATTTTGAGCAACCGACATAGCCCAACGTACCTACCAGTGACATAAACTAGCAAGGAGCCGGCCAAGTAGCTTGAAAAACCGACAACCGATGGGAAAGAAAGGTTCTTTAGTGGCAGCCTCAAATGGAGGGACAGCCTGGTAAGAGAGGCAGGAAATCGACCTTACTTTGAGTTGTTCCTTGGGGAATGTTTTTGTTCTAATTGTTCAGCAGTAGTCTTGTGACGACTGCTAGTAGGGCTGTGATGATGATGGTGATGATAGGCCTACAAAGAAAGCATCTAAAACGTTTTAATGTTGATGATGAATAAATAAATGCATGCCTCAGCGCATACGTCTGCTGAGACATAGATTCTGTAAAATTTTAGAAAGTGCTAAATAAAACACTCGTTCTGTCTCTTATTTTTAATTATTTTTACACATACTATAAAATTAATAATTTTCAAAAGCAAGAATCTAGGATTTTTTAGGACGTTTTGAGGTCCAAGGGAAGCTCTTCCGACTATTTCCCACTGGACGTGCGGCCGGGTGTATGTGTATGAACCGATCGAATTAACCGATCGAGATGAGCGATACGGCGTTCGAAAGTGTTCATGAGACTTCGAATCGATTGAAGTCAATTGGTCAAGCCGTTTTAAAGTTAAACTTACGAGTTAAAGTTTCGATAAAATAAAAACCAAACAAAATATTTTCAAGTTTTTTCTAAATAACTTTCAAAATATTTGACTAATCAACTCCAGACATCCGTCACTTTTTTGTACTCGAAAAACTGCGACGAATGCCGCCAAGTAAGTCAAAATCGAAGGACGCGTTCTAAAATTAAAGGTAGTTTAGAAGCAAGTTTCTAAACAACCGTTTTTTTTAATAAATTTTAAATTAGTTATTATATATAAATAATTTTCAACTAGTTGCCACGCTTGGAAATCGTAGTTTTTTAAGTTTGGTCGTTATCAGCAAGACGCTGCGCCGCGGGATGATATACGGTAGTGGATATTCTTGCACGGCCACTGCCACGGTAAGCTTCGGATTAAAGAGTTATTTATTTGTCTTCTTATGCAATATATTATAGTACTAATAACTTCACATTTGTAATATTACCAAAAGAACAGGAACTTCTCTCGGCGGTGAAAGAAAATGTTATAAGGAAACCTGCAAGTTCTGAGAAATTAAAGAATCACTAGAAATTGAAAATATTTCGTCAACAAAATAATTCCACAGTGCTGTGTTCTTAAATTTTTTAAACATTTTTCTTTTTTAATTTTTATATATTTTGAAATATCCGTAGTTTGGTTCATCCATTTCTAATTTAATTAATATAAAATATAACTTATATTTTAGTAAGGAACGTTACATTACTTGCCCTGCCATGAAATCTGTCAAATATTACATTTCATTTCAAAACGCGGCTCCGTTTTCCCTAAGCCGATCATAAATTAACTAATTGCTATTATCATAGTTCTGTATCCATAGGACATATATTTTCTAAATAATTAATAGAATCAGGAGTAATTTGAGGAAATCCATTATATTAAAGATGTTAAAATGTCTTTCCTAGTGGCGAAACACATGTATTACTGACGGAGGTGTGTCTTTTCTTATGTAGTAGTGCTGTAGTAGTGATGCTGGGATAAGTGGTGACGGGGATGGTGCACGAAATTGAAGGAGGGTGGGAGAGGGAGGTGCTCTTCAAACTAGGTGAGACACAAATTTAATTTTATCACGCGGAACTTAACTAATCACTTATTACATTTACTTGCCAAAGTGCTTACGCTAATTGTTTGCTTGAGAAGCTTAGTACGTCGAGATTTTGGGTTTTTACGATGGCGTCTATAAATTTTTAACAGTAATTATAATTAACTGGGATTGTAACAGAATACGAAGTGGTTATTTATTTGCGTCTCTACGTAAAATTGAGACCGCACCTGCCTCAGACCGCAACTTTGTCGTGGTTAAAAAGTATGTATTTACAAGATTGTGATGTAGAGTAGCCCACAAGACTTACATTATATATATATATATATATATATATATATATATATATATATATACAATGGGTGCGTTTGGCAGAAAAAAGCGCTAGCAAGCGCTTATAAGCGCTAAAATAGTTTTCGGCCAGGACACGATTGCTACTTCAGTAGCGCTGACACAATCCGCCATTTTGCTTATTTAATTTGATTGTTTTGAAGTAGAGTTTATAAGTTGTTTTGTGCAATATTAGTTTTAAGTAATATAATGACATGAATAAATATATACATGCTATTAAAAACTCATGATTGGTAAGTTTTTAATATGAATACTTTACAAACATATATTTAAATTAGGTTAGATTCCCCGCTTAAAACTAACATCGTGTCCTGGAGGAAAATAGCTACTTACGATTTGACAGCGCTTACCGCTTACGAACGCCATTTTGCTTACAAGCGCTTGCTAGCGCTTTTTTCTGCCAAACGCACCCAATGTGTCCGGTTTCCGATGTCCGATACTTTAAGGGGTTAAAATACAATTAATTTTATCGACAAATCAGGGATCAATGATTTTTTTTCGCCATCAATAAAAAAATGGCAGCACTTTAAAAAAATTGTTGGCGAAGCATAGATGCTTGTATTAATTTAACAATATCTACCCAAGTAGAAGACTTTCAAAAACAAAATTGGTCTCAAATGTTAGTTAATAGTGTAGACAATAAATCTAGATTCAAAATATTATTTTTTAATTTTTCGGTATTAGTAAAAACACATTTTTGAAAAAATAAATTAGACAACAAATTGATGTTGTTTTTCAGATTCTTAGCTTTAAAAAAAAACCATCGTGTTAACCAATTTTTTTACTTGTTTTTATTATAATACAGGATATTTGCTATAAATGCACATTTAAATCTTAACTCTGAGTTAGATAGTTTAGGAGCGATGATAATTTGATTGTAACTGTTCAAAGTGCCTCTACCCCGATATTAGATAACTAAATACCCATTCCAGTGAGTAAGATAAAATTCTTCAATAATTCAAGAAATCGTAAGCAAGCACAATAGCATCCTTTGTGTGAGCAAGTAAAAAACGCTGTGCACAACAGTGTGAGCGAGACAGAATAACGGCTGTCTCCAGGTAAAAAAGGGTGCAGTGTGCGCTTGTGCCGTCGAGCAGTCGTCCCTCGCTCTGCGTTGTGATAACATTCCTGGTTTTAAGTAAATCTACTTACTGTACATAATTATTGTTTGTTGTTAGACTTTGTTACGTTTTTGTTTTGTTGTTGAACTGTTACTTTTTGTTTATTACAATGAACGAGTACTCAAGCCAGCATATCGCTGACATCCATTTCGTGTATGGATTGTGTAACGGGAGTGCAAATAGAGCTGTTGTAGAGTATGCACGCAGATTTCCTAACAGACGTACGCCAAATGCTCGCACTTTCGTGAGTTTTAAAATTTTCCACACCGACCATTTTGATAGACTGAGACGATTAGCTATGCGTCTAATGCTCAGGCTAGGGTCTTGAGTAATCATATGCAATATTTGATGTTCATCTTTGAGCGACAAAACACGAGTATGTTCGTTACCGAGCCTTTTTATTCCATTTTCCGCAAGTCTCAAATGAATTCTCACGAAAGTGCGAGCATTCGGCGTACGTCTGTTAGGAAATCTGCGTGCATACTCTACAACAGCTCTATTTGCACTCCCGTTACACAATCCATACACGAAATGGATGTCAGCGATATGCTGGCTTGAGTACTCGTTCATTGTAATAAACAAAAAGTAACAGTTCAACAACAAAACAAAAACGTAACAAAGTCTAACAACAAACAATAATTATGTACAGTAAGTAGATTTACTTAAAACCAGGAATGTTATCACAACGCAGAGCGAGGGACGACTGCTCGACGGCACAAGCGCACACTGCACCCTTTTTACCTGGAGACAGCCGTTATTCTGTCTCGCTCGCACTGTTGTGCACAGCGTTTTTTACCTGCTCACACAAAGGATGCTATTGTGCTTGCTTACGATTCCTTGAATTATTGAAGAATTTTATCTTACTCACTGGAATGGGTGTTTAGTTATCTAATATCGGGGTAGAGGCACTTTGAACAGTTACATTCAAATTATCATAGCTCCTAAACTATCTAACTCAGAGTTAAGATTTAAATGTGCATTTATAGCAAATATCCTGTATTATAATAAAAACAAGTAAAAAAAATTGGTTAACACGATGGTTTTTTTTTAAAGCTAAGAATCTGAAAAACAACATGAATTTGTTGTCTAATTTATTTTTTCAAAGATGTTTTTTACTAATACTGAAAAATTAAAAAGTAATATTTTGAATCTAGATTTATTGTGTACACTATTAACTAACATTTGAGATCAATTTTGTTTTTGAAAGTCTTCTACTTGGGTAGATATTGTTAAATTAATACAAGCATCTATGCTTCGCCAACAATTTTTTTTAAAGTGCTGCCAGTTTTTTATTGTCGGCGAAAAAAAATCATTGATCCCTGATTTGTCGATAAAACTAATTGTATTTTAACCCCTTAAAGTATCGGACATCGGAAACCGGACACCCTGTATATATATATATATATATATATATATATATATCTATATATATATATATATATATATATGTATATATATATATATATATATATATATATATATATATATATATATTGTGTGTGTGTGTGTGTGTGTGTGTGTAAGTAAACAGCAGCAACAGCATTTAGCACATTATAACATGTAAAAAACTCTGTGGTTCCCGTTAAGAGGGCATATGCGTTTCGCGTCGAAAACTACATGTTTTATGGTTTTTCCAAATGCGATATCGTAACGACGTGAGGAGATTATTTGCTGAAAATTAGGGCTTTAGAAAGATGAAGTCTTTATTTAGTACATAGCAATGCAAAATCGTAGTTTTTAATGACGGTTTTTTAGGGCGAAGACAATCCCTTCACAGTCTTTTACGAAAATATGCATCAGAGTTATCTTTCAGGTCGAATACAACCATTATTATAAGCTAAATACTTTATTTTAAGCGTTATTATAATGGAATATATAGTCTTTTAGTGTATAGCAAAACCTAAATTACGAAAATATTTCGATTTAATATTATAAAATAATATTATAAAATCACCAAAACTGTCTACTTCAATGTAATTTTTTCCATGTATTTGCTTATAAACATATCTATTTTAATTATTTTATCAAAATACATGTAATGTTAAATATCCAAAAAAAAAATTTTGCTCGTTTTATTTTGTCAATTATTTTATATAATTATTTTAAAAAATACTATAAAACGTCATGCGCAGGCACCATTCGATTCAGTACGCTCCGGGTAATCCCAACGCAGGAGTATTTTTCTCACCGACACCGCGCGATCGCGTTGATACACCGATAGGGATATACTACACTATACTATAACTAGCTACCTATAGCACCATCGCGCATTGATTGAGACTTTTATAAGCGATATTTTTGGTAGTAAGTAATTTTGAAATATGTTTATGATTGTAATATTTAAATATTAAATGATGTAATGGCGACGAATTTTCATTTCATACATATTTTTTTAGAAATGAGTAATGAACGTAAGCAATTCGGATCAAGTAAAAATACAAAATCGTTGGCTTTCACCTTTGGCTCCGTGGCGGAGTGACTTGGTAATGAGTTGTAGCGCTGAGCGCCGCAGGTTCGTTTCCCACATTGAGCAAAAATTTGTATTACCTACAAATAATTGTTCCAGGTCCAGGTTTGTCCTTGTGAAGTTAATGTATTTAAACTGCCCCAACGATGTACTTAGGAAAAATTCCTAGTGCGGAGATAACGTTATGATTAAACAAAGACATGCCATCAAAAACATAACTTGTAAAATAACCAAGTCTCGCAATGATGATACGGCCGTGCCGCTGTTTTGCTGTTTTACCGTGCCCCCAGACATAAAACATATGAGCCGTGCTTGAGTTGAGTAGCTCAAGGGCGTAGTGTTCGCCGTAAACTGACTTAAAAATTTGCAAGACGATTGTGGAAGAGAACGATTCAATAAAGCTACAGAACGATTTTGATCAACTGATTAAATGGTGCAAAGTAAATCGTATGGACTTAAACATTAGTAAATGTTTCTATGTGCAATATGCGAGAAAAAGTAACACAAAAAAGTAACATAAAAAATTAACTTTCGTACCGCACATTGAAAACATAACTAAACGTGCATCTAGAATGTTGGGTTTTGTCATAAGATATATCAAAGTCTTTCGAAATGCTAGAATTAAAATTCTTTTATTTAACAGTTTGGTAAGAAGTATATTAGAGTACAGTGCTGTAGTCTGGAGACCTCATTACGCTACACATTCACTGAGAATCGAGGGGATCCAAAAAAGATTTATAAGACATTTGTCATACGCAAGCGGATTTAGAAGTAATAAGAAACGTGTATCGTATGAAAATAATTTGATCAATTTCAAAATGATTTCTCTTGAAAACCGCTGGGATATTATTGATTTGATTTTTGCTTCTAAAATTATTAGTGGTGTTATTGACTGTCCTGAAATTTTAAGTAAATTTAATATATGCGTTCCCTTTCGTTACCCGCGTTACGCTCGTAAGATTACACCATTGACTAGACCATATAGAAGAACAGTGTTTGGCTCCAATTCCCCAATTGCTAGATTGAGTAAACTTGTTAACAAGTTTAGAGATAAAATTGATATATTTTTCGACCCACCTAACAAGCTCCGTCGCACCTTAAGAGACCATCTTTTGTAACATTCTATAAAATATGTTCTTTCCTTTTCGCTTCTATATATTTTTATTCGTATTTAGTTATAATTTCTTTCAATTTTTAATTCTTTCTTTATCCTAGTAATAGAGGCACACAGTGCTGAGAAAGTTATTTGCATGTTGTATCCGCCTGTAATTATTTGTACATTTTAGTTCTTATCGCTTCATTTATATTTAAATAGCATGTAAGGAATGATACAAATGTTGGTGGATCAATAAAAAAAAAAAAAAAATAAACGCGAACAATCCGGGCTCTATCGCCGCTAGTGTTGCCAGGTGTCCCGATTTGCGCGGGACGTCCCGTTTTTCAAGGGTCTAGTGACACGTCCCGATTCACCCTTGATCGGGACGCCAAATGTCCCCATTTTCACTGACATTCTTATTCTATACTTTAATCCATAATTTAGACAGCAAAAATAATTATATCTGTTAGCTACTACCACATTAAAATATACCATATTAAAATGAGTGATTTGAAAAATTCAAGGACTGCAAAAAAAAAAACAAATGGTTCAAAAATGTTTTAATTTGCTTAAAATGAAAAACAAAATCAGTTTTTACGATGTTTGGATGAAAAAATATTCGTTTATGAGATCAGACCCGAATAATAATTATAAAGCACAAAAATAAAGTAAGTTACAGTCACAATTTCTCGCATTACTCGAATGTGATATTTACACCTTACAGTTAGCGTTGACCATCTGAGCTACCACGGCTCTCAATAAAGCACAAAAAGGCTACAAAGAAACCTATATTTTGTAGTCATTGTAGTTGTCCGGATATGAAAACCAAATCCCCGATTATTTTTACCACCGTCCCGAAATTTTACTTGCTAGACCTGGCAACACTACTCCCCGCCGACACTAATGAAATTGTTAGTTTGTGATTAATTATGTTTACATTATGAAACAGAATAAAAGTTTATCAAATGATATATATTTTATACAATACATATTTTTCAATTAGAACATATACATATTATAATATACCTACTCAATAGGGTGAAAATGTAAAGCCGACTTCAATTTACTAAAAGAATAAAACAATTTCCGCATATTAGCCTCCGATTTCTATACACTATATAAGCCATTATATGGAAATTATTTTTTTATTATTTTAGTTCCAATAGTGTCAAAGAAGGTATATAATCAAAGATCAAAGTGATTCGTAGTCGTCGTTAGGCAACTATTATAGCCTCACGCTCGCCCTGACACGCACACAGAGATAACATTGTAGTGTGCGTCAATATTACGCCGATCCAAAGCGATCGCGTAGATTTCGACTTGGACATATTTGAATATGCGCTCTTAAGTGCGTTATCAGAATCTGTTATCAAACGTATAGAAATTTTAATTACTATATTTATAAACTTTACATTTATATAAATTATTATTTTTATTGCCTCTGCACTGTCCGGGAGTAAGAGTATTGTCAATAATCCCGCTTTACCGGTGCACGTGCCAATTAGAGATAAAAATCCACATACAATTATTTGCAAATATAATTTATTTTAATTTAATTTAATTTTTTGCTATTGCATATCAGTAGCAGCTTGGAGTCAGAAAGTTAGCATTGTTTCACCCCGTACCTCGAGAAAAGCATGTAAAGCCGTGGTCCTGCGCCTGATTTCTCTCCGGCCGTGTCGGATTATCTTCGCATTGAACTTTGATAGTAAGAGAATAGAGAGTGCATCTGTGTTTGCGCATACGCTCGGACATAATAATTTATTAATTATTCTTCGCAGGTGGCTAGTTTCCGTTCATGCAGGCTGCCGTGACCGAAATTCGGTCTGGAGGACATTATTATTATAACAATTTGGGTCTTTAATTTCTAAAAAAAATTTAAAAATATTTTTTTATAAATAATAATAATAATAATCCTTTATTGCAGACACAAAGATCCACATTTACCAGAAAATATAATATAGCATATATATATATATATAAATAAATAAATAATAAATAAAATAATTTATTTTTCTTCACAAAAATTAAATGAATGACATAGTTGACTGGGATCTCCATTTAAGCAAGTAATGCCTGTGTTTGGAAATCCCGCTCTTCCTTATCTAAACATACATTTTTTAATTTAAAAAAACCAAAAATAACAAAAACAAATTACTCGACTTTAACAACCAAAATTTACAAAAATTACAAAAGTGTGTATGTGTGCATGCGTGCGTACGAGCGCGCGCGCATGTGTGAATGTGTGTGTGTGTGTGTGTGTGTGTGTGTGTGTGTGTGGTGCGTGTGTGTGTGTGTGTGTGTGTGTGTGTGTGTGTGTGTGTGTGTGTTAATGAAAAATCATTTTGTTAAATTATATTGTATATAGAAGTGAATTATGAAATGCGGTACAGCAGAAATTCGGTTTCTTCATAAGTTTTCGACTGCACCCACTTAAGTATCAGGTTTTTACACTCCCTGTACGTTTTGTTGTATATGTTCAATTCTCTATTTATTTTATTGCATAGGAATGCAGAACATGAGCTAAATTGCCTACTAGCAAAAACTGTTTTGGTACCAGAAGGCTTAACCACAATATCTTTTCGCCGCTTTTTCAAGATGCATGGGTCAAAGGACAGGGATTTGTGTGCTTTGAGGATTGTCATAGTAACATATAATTGTCTAACTGAGAGTAAACTACTTATTCTATACAGTTGTTCAGTGGAAAAACGTCTTTTTTTAAAAATATATGACCTTAATAAGGGTTCGTTGGGCTCTTTCCAAGTTAAGAAATTTGATCTTTGTAACTCCACCCCACACAGGAATGCAATATGTTATGATAGATTGTGCAAGGGACATGTATATTTGGTTAAGAAGATATCTGGGAGAGTCCGATTGCTTAGTACTATCAGGTATTACGTGTCTTAGAGTTTTGAAAATCCAAATCAATTTTCGGGTCCTATTAATGACATGTTCAAGGTGTGGGTACCACGACAGCCTCTGATCTATAACGACGCCCAGATATTTAGTGTGAGAGACCTTTTCAATTGATGGGCAGTCACAAGCTTTGTTTTTAGCATCCTCAAAACACATATGAATTTTAAGGCAAAAGTCATTCTGTGGCTGCAAGTTGTTGGTAATGCTAAAGTAAATAAAATTTGTCTTAGCTGTATTCAAAGTGAGGAGATTTTGTTGCAACCATAGAGCGACTCGAGCTAGCCCACTTTCAGCACTAGTCTTGATAGCCTCCCAAGATTCATCAGCAAAAACCAAAGCCGTGTCATCGGCGTACGACAGGATTTTGGCATTTGGTATGGTCATACTGCACAGATCATTGACATAAATTAGAAATAAGGTCGGGCCCAGAACGCTACCCTGTGGAACGCCATATGATGACACCACCGCTTCCCCACTAATGAACCCAGGAAGCTTAACCTTCTGTTTTCTCTCCGATAGGTAGTTTTTGAAAAGAGCAAGCGGAGTCCCTCTTATTCCAATTTTTTCAAGCTTGTGCACAAGGTTAGGGACAGAGACAGTGTCGAATGCTTTCTTCAGATCAAGGAAGACCGACAAACATTTTTTGCCGTGGTCGAGTTGTTCTGTTACAAATGTACTTAATTCAATAATTGCATCTTCTGTCGATCTTCCTTGTCTGAAGCCAAATTGTGTGGGTGCTAATATATCAAATTTATTTAAGTAATTGAGTAATCTAATATTAAGTAACTTTTCCAGAATTTTAGATATTGTTGGTAGAACGGAAATTGGTCTGTAATTACTAATGTCATCTCTGTCTCCGCCCTTGTACACAGGTGTAATAATGGACTGCTTTAATGGTGCTGGGAATATCCCTGTATCGAAACATAGATTATTTAAGTGGGAAATAACAGGAGCCAAGTCATTGACTGCCAATTTCATGAAGTCATTGGAGATATTGTCCCAGCCTGGAGCGCTGTTTGATTTTAAGTTTAAAATGATATTTTTAACTTCTTCTATGTCTGTATGTAGTAAAACAAAGGAGTGTAATGGCACCGGATTGTTTTCCATAGGTCTACTAGGTGTCACATTGACGTTCTGTATTTTATTGGCAAGTTGTATTCCTATATTTACGAAATAGCTGTTTATGAAGTTTGCAGATTCAGTGGGCGATGATTTCAGATTGATTAGTTCAGCGTTAGTATTTCTTGATTGATTACTGTAAGTAATATTTTTTATATTTTTCCATAATAGTTTATTGTTATTTAAGGATTTAATAATACTTTCTCTATCATATTGCCTTTTCATTCTTTTTATTAAATTGTTACAGTAATTCCTGTACCGTCTGTATGTAATGCGAAGAATGTTATTATGTGGGTCTTTTTCGTAAGTTTTTTTGAAGTTTATTTCTGTTTCTTATACAGCGTAAGATTCCTGCAGACATCCACGGTTGTATTATTCTTTTAGTGCAAGGGATATTAGACACTGATGTATTTAGTTTAAGACTTTCAGTAATTGTATGTATTAAGTTGTTAGTCACAGCCACTGGATCATTACAAAATAATAATTCTGGTAAGTTTTTAGTCTGTAGGTATTTTAAAGCATTTTCAAAATTTGTAGTTTGTTTAATTTTATTATCTTTAAGTTGTGTTTTTAATTTAGAAATTGACAGGAGCATAGTAGAATGATCCGTGGTGGATGTCTGCATAACTGCAATTGATGCTTTATACTTAGATTTATTTATTTTTAGCATGAAGTGATCTAAACAGTTTTGCTCTCTTGTAGGTAAAGTATGGCCGGCTAATATACCATAGTTTGCAAGCATGTCTAAGTAGTACATTCTGTTTTTATATTCCTGTGGTCGTTCCGTAGTTTGAGGCCTAATGTTTATATTAATATCACCTGCTATTATAATACTGCTATGTGAAGGAAGTGACTTAATATGAGAGTCTAATGAATTTAAAAAGTTTTCAGCATTTGGATTCGATGGAGACCGATAAATGCATAATACAGTGTTATTAAAAACATCTACCTGCAGGCATGATGCTTGCTGTAATTTAAGTTCTTTTACTTTGTGTTTTAGATATATATATATATATATATATATATATATATATATATATATATATATATATATATATATATATAAGTATAGCAAGGATAGACATTTTGTAATATTTCCAAAAGTCTATCGTCACCCAGCAACTTTCACCCAGCATCCGTACATTGCAGTCTGTATCTGCCTAACTGCCAAACTACGCACAATAGAGTTATTACACAAGTCAACTCTGGACATAAATGATGCTATCCTCTTTCGATGGATAGCATTAAAAGAGTCAACCCGGGTTTTCACGTACATTTCAGAGGCGCTACAATAGCGATTAAATCCCATTAGAAGACTAAAAATATTATAAGTTACCCGTATACTATCATGTGTCTTTTTGGTATAGTCTACCCAGAGTTGACACGTGTAAAACGCTTGGCAGAAAGATCTAAACAGTGTAATTTTCACGTCCGGCGACGCCTTGCAGAATTTTCGCGCAATCATATTGCCTACTACACACAGAGATCTACGTTGACGTTCCACATCCGTGTCATCTTTTAAGTCTGAAGTAACAATATTCCTTCCTCCCGGATCTCGATTTCGAGCAGACGTGTTTAGTGTTGTTGTCTTTCTTGTTTAAATATAAATTTCATTAGAGACAGCGTAAGCAACTATAGACCAATATCTATATTACCGTCACTATCTAAAATACTTGAACGCGTGATGAATAATAGGTTGGAAAATTTTCTTGATAAAAATTCCATACTTTCGCCAAATCAATTTGGTTTTCGTTCTGGTAAATCTACAGCTGATGCGGTTCATGAACTAATTGAATTTATTGTACTTAGCCTTGAGAAAAAAAGAAAACAATAGGAATATTTTTAGATTTGGCTAAAGCTTTTGACATGGTCTCTGTTCCCATATTGTTGCATAAAATGGATAAGCTTGGTATAAGGGGTGTACCGTTGCAGCTTTTCAGAGATTATCTTACAGATAGAACACAGTTGGTAAAAATTAATAAACATGTTAGTGATGAGCTTCCCATCTGCTATGGTGTTCCCCAAGGAAGTATTCTTGGCCCTACCTTATTTCTTATTTACATTAATGACCTCTGCAAACTGAAACTAGTGAACGGAAAAATAGTTACGTTTGCTGATGATACAGCACTGCTATTTACTGGTGATTCATGGCCAGATGTGTTTAACTTCGCTCAGATTGGCTTAAACAGAATGTCCAAATGGCTACGCGATAATGTGTTAACCCTCAACGTGGATAAAACAAAGTACTTGTCCTTCTCCAAACGTAATAATAAATATGGAACCTGCACAGACCATGTTATTACTGCTCATTCTTGCAATTTTCCTTATTGTCTATTCATGCACACCTTTGCAAAAAGTGAATTCAATTAAATACTTTGGTATTTTGTTGGATGATAAGCTAAATTTTCATGAACATATTTATTCACTTTCAAATAGGATACGGAAATTAATATATATCTTTAAAAAGCTCCGTTAAGTAGCAGATTCTAACACTATTAAATCTGTCTATTTTGCTCTATGTCAATCTTTAATAATATATTGTATTACGTGCTGGGGTGGGGCTATCAAATCATCTCTTCTGTCCCTCGAAAGATCACAAAGGTTAATCTTAAAAGTAAGCAACTCTCTTCCATTTAAATTTCCAACCAGTCAGCTTTATAAAATTTCCAAAGTTCTTACAGTCCGGCAACTGTTTATTATATACACAGTACTAAAAAACATGCACAATTAAAATATGATCAAAAAAAATACACAGCACACAAGACGCAAAGACCGAGTGTGTACTTCTCATTATGACCATTGTACCTACTTTTCTAGGAGATTTTTTTGCTATCTTGGCGGATACCTGTATAATAAAGTTAACAAGGAACTTAAAATTCACGTCCTACCTAAAATAAAAGCTAAAAAATGTATCCATGAATGGTTACTGAAGACGGACTATAAATATACGGAAGATATTTTTACATCACATGTGTAAATGTTGTAATTTTTGCATTCACACAACACACGCACACACACACACACACACACACACACACACACACACACACACACACACACACGTATCATTATTGTTAAATTATGTATATACGTGCAAATGGATTATAACGTATCATTATTATTAAAATATCTATTCCAAGATAACATACTTTTGTATTTGTTAACTGGGAGGGAGACCTGATGACCTGAAATACAGGTTCGTCGCCTAGTTTAGGCATCAGTCTCTCACATTTTTGAGCGGGCCGAAGCCAAAGCAGATGCAGCGTGTGGTGTGTAGTGTTTGATGAGGTCCTATTTCGTTTTCTTCTATCTGCATGTATTTCCTAACTATTCTGCATGTATTTAATATAGCTGCTTTTTGAAGTGTAATATATAGAGTTTCTTTTAGTTGTAATAATTTTAAGCTACGGAGGAGATGATTTGGGATGACACCTGTTGCGGAGAGGACTATAGGGACCACATATACTTTTTTCTTGTTGCCAGATTCTAGTCACTTCATCTTTAAGTTCTGCGTACTTACTAATTTTTTCAGTTATCGTCTTCTGCAAGTTGTGTGTGTTGGGGACTGCAATATCTATCAGGTAAAAAATATTATTTATTTTATCTTGTAGAATAATATCTGGTCGGTTATAGTGGATTGTCCTATCGGTGAGAATGCCGCGGTCGTAAAAAAGTTTATGTGTGGTGTTTTCTAGAGTAGGTTTTGGTGTATAATTGTAGTACGGAGTGTTGGCATCTTGAATGAGTGCGTGTTTGAGTGCTAGTTTTTGGTGAATGACATTGGCCACCTGGTTGTGTCTGTGAGTGTAGTCAGTCTGTGTAAGAGTTGTGCATGCGCCTGTGATGTGTTGAATGGTTTCTGGATGTGTGTGGCATTTGCGACATTTGTCATTATTTACTGTAAGATCTTTATATATTTTCTGTACTTGAATAGCTACTATAAATCCTTCTGTTTCTGGGAATAAATTGCCTATTTTCAGCTACTTATTTGAAGCTAACTTATTTATGTGGGATTGCTCTAATTCATGAGGGTGCTGACCGTGGAGAACTTTCTTCTTCCATTCGTCAATTTTGTGTGTCTGTGGGTTATCACTGGCAGTGTTTTGGGATTCAATCTGATTGCTTAAGTTAAGTGGAGTGTAGTTAATATCATTCTTTACGATGGCTTTATGAATATTGCTAGTATGGGATTTTGTATAGAAGAATGATTTTAATCGACTAACTTGTTTCCGCCATAGGTGCTGGATATCTATTAGGCCTCTCCCTCCGTGTTCTCGTGTTGTTATATCGTGTTAGTCTCTCTATGGCGGATTTAAGGTGTAGGTTGTTGTGTTTCGTGAGTGTTGTACGTGTAGTTCGCTCTAATTGTTCTGCGTCAGTTTTGGACCATTTTATAACTCCGAATGAGTACGTTAATATGGGGATGGCATAGGTGTTAATGGCTTTGATGAGATGTTTACTTGAAAGTTGAGTTTCACAAACGGCGCTATGTCTTCTCTTGTATTCCGTAGTGAGAGAATTTTTAATTCGTACGTGGTCAAGACTTTTAAGTTGGACATACCCTAAATATTTGTATAAGTCAGTCGATTCCATTGCTGTAATAGCCTCCGTTTCATTTACTACATAGTCGCCGGGCCTTATTTTGCCTCTTACAATGTGAAGTGTTTTACATTTATCTATACCAAAATGCATATTAATATCGCTACTGAATTCTGTTGTTATATCTATTAATTTCTTCATATCCTTGTCTGTTTTTGCATATAATTTGATGTCGTCCATGTATATAAGATGCGATATTGTTGTTTCGTCTGTATTAAGTTTGAGGCAATATCCGGCCCCGCAGCTCTGCAGCAAATAATGAGACAGAGGGTTTAGGGCGAGACGGAACCACAGTGGGCTCAGGGAGTCACCTTGGTAGATGCCTTTTGTGATTGAGATTTGTTGCGTGGTGACAGTATTTTGGTTACAATTTATTTGTAGTGTTGTTTTCCATTGTAACATTATTCGGCGTAAGAAATCGATTATTTTCGGGTTTATTCTATAAATTTCTAATATTTTTAATAACCATGAATGAGGAAAACTGTCAATCGCTTTTTATAATCAATATAGGTGCAATGTAAATTTCTGTTTTTAGAGGTGGCGTGTTTATGAATAGTGGAATCAATTATCAGCTGTTCTTTGCATCGTAGGGCCACGGGTCCCATGTGGCCCTGTCTACATCCCTTCTGTTCTTCTGCTATTATATTGTGGTGTTCAATGTGCGACTGAATTTTCTTTGTGATTGCAGATGTCAATATTTTGTAAATTGTGGGTAGGCATGTAATTGGTCGGTATTGGGAAGGCTGAGGTGAATTTTTTGTTTTAGGTAGCATATAAGTAATTCCTGTTGCAATAAAGTCGGGAATGTTCTGTTGTCCTGTTATTATATCTGTTAAACTTCTTGCTAAAGGTTTGTGTAGAGATGTCAATTTTTTGTACCAAAAATTATGAATTTTGTCTATACCAGGTGATTTCCAATTATGTAACCTAGCTGTAATGAGTGTTTGTCTAATTCTGTTACCTCTTCGAATTCCATTTCGTCAATATCTCTCCACTTTGCTTCCTCTTCAATTATCCAAGATGCTTTGTCGTTATGTTGTTTTTGCTCTTCCCAAATACTCGCCCAATATGCTTCTAGTTGTTTTTTTGTAGGTAGGTTAGGTGTATATCTGTTACGTTCATCAATTGTGTCTGTTTGTGGTTTGTGTAAGTTTCTATAAAACAATTTTTCGTTTGTGGCAAATGTGACGTTATCTCTTTTGCGCTGTTGTGCTTTTTTATACCTTTTGAGGATATGAACTTTGAGTGCTAATTTTTGTTTTAACGTGTCTAAAAATTCTTCAGGTCTTGTGTTACTGTTTTCATGTCTGGTATACGTAGCATTATTCCTTAATATGACCTCTACTTTTTTGACTAGTTTATTAGATCTACATCCGTTAATATACTGAGTGAGTCTACCTATGTTTGCTCTTAATTTTTCAATGTCTTTTTCTAGTCTCTGTTGCCATGCTGGTTTTGTATTTTGTCTTGTTCTTGTAGTTCTTGCATTGTCTGTGATTTTAAAGTTCAATTCTTCGGATATTACTACCGCTGTGCTGTATATAAGTAAATGTATGTCTATAAGTTGTGTGTCATCAGATATATATTGTGTGAGTATAGTTTCATTAAATAAATTAACCAGTCGAAACAGGTTAGGTGTGTACTTAAGTTTGGGTAATCTTGGTCGCGCTGCGGGATCCATCCCAGAGTATAACGTTATTGTTGTTCTAAATTTCTCATTGATTTCTTGAATATATGTATCTGTTGTTAAGTGTTGATCTGGGACAACTATGGGTTCAATGTCATTTTCTAGCGTTAGGATTACGGTTTCGGTTTGTGTGGATGTTTGTGATATTTGTGTGCAGATTTGTGAATGGTCGCATGGCTGAGATTGTGTATAAATGAGTTGTGATTGACTGAGCAATTGTGGTTGTACTTGGCGATCATTTTCACTTGTGTTCTGTGTGATATTAGTTTCTACATAGCTGTTAGTCGCTTCTTCTTGAATTAATTGTGTTCGTACTTCTTCTTTTAATTGATCTATAACTTCTTGGGATAGAAGTTTATTCCTAACTGTGGTTCTTCTTTGGTCTGAGATTCTTTGTTCTGAAACAGTAATTTCTGGATATTGTCGAGTGAAATGTGCGTGTAATTGTTGTCTGTCATATCGGTCTCTAATTTAGCAATGTATAGATAAGTTCTCATGATAAATAGATTACTTCTTTACTCCATTTCATTCGAACTCTTGCTTTTCCAGCCTTGGTGGACGCGGGTAAGAAGGTAGATACCTCCCGCGCAGCACTCAAGCTCGGAGTAGGTGGAACTGTATTTAAACTAGTAATAGGAGGTGATGGAGGTGTTGGTGACGATGGTATGGATGGTGATGTTGGCCTCGAGGGTGTGTATGATACTGTGCTTGGACTATATGGTTCTACAGGGGTGTCTGTCCTGTCCGTCAGTCTGTCACCATCGTCAATGAGTTCGGCTGTAGTATCTTTGTGGGTGGGAGCCCGCCTGTTCAACTCCTCACCGCTGACGGATCGCATGCTGTGACACCCAGCGTCAGCTCCAGGTGCACCCCGGCGATCGCCCCCGGGTAGCGGCCCTATACGTTTACTTTTAGAACGAGTACCTCCATTTTATTTATGGGTTTCCAGAGCCACGTTAGCCACGCCAGTAATTTCTCATTCGTGTGTCCGCCCCCCACGTGATTAGATGGTCAATCAGGACGTGTGGTTGTTTAGGGGACAAATTATTATTATTAATATGGCCAAGATACTTGAACTTGTCTACTATCTTAATAAATTTTCCATTAAGATGAATCTCGAGCACGCTCTGAGATAACTTCCCTGATCTGAAAATCATTATTTCTGTCTTTTTGGAGTTGTAAGTCAAATTATGTTCTTCCGCGTATCTTTCACAGATTTCAATTTTTTTTAAAGCTTTTAATCGAGGGACTGAGCAGCACCATATCGTCAGCATAGCTCAGGCTGTTAACATATCTGTCGTCCAGTCTGAGCCCTACCGGGGATCTGCTCAGCTCAATAAATGTCTTTCTCGCAAGTTTATTTTATTTTAATCTAACGAATTTTTAAAATTCCGTCCCACTTTTGCTTCGTGTTTAAATTCTTTCTATTGGGATGAAACCAAAAAGACAGTCATCAAAGGAGTCCCGACTAATTATTTATTTAATGAGCCATCTACTTCCAATTTGAGACGTCAACGAAGGGATTTGCAAATTGTTAATGTCTTCATTTTAAAATTATTTCTCGGTTACATTCTTTGCGGTGTTCCTAAGCTTGAGATCACAGGTCTAAAATAAACTTATTTTATAGAATAAATATAGTTCACCTGACGGTAAATGGATGCTGTGGCCCATAGACATATTTAATTATTTATTATAATATAAACCTTGAATCAGGGGTAATGCAGAGTCAATTTTGCTCTTCTTCCTATTGTGGGAATTAATGTGTCTAAAAGAACACGTATGGCAATTCACATGACTGTGCACATTATCATCATTCATTATAATCATTAAAGCCCATCACAAGTCTATTGCGAAACGCGCGGACTGGCAGAGAATGTCATTAGGTATTTGGTCCGCTTTGTTACCTTGTTAATGAAAGGTGACACCTGACATTGAAGTTCAAATAATTTCTTTCTTCTTCTTTTTGTAACATAAGCCGTAACGAGGCTATAACATGTTTAAAATAAAATAATTCGCAACCAACACAAAGGCATTAAGTGCATATCTATGCACTGTATATCCAGCAATTACACACAACATATATGAGAGAGTGAAGATATGTGCATCATGAGTGCGTGTCAAGAAGTTGAGCATGGTTTCGGCATCACTTGAAATGTATATAGTGCCCTGACTGTTTCTTTGTTTGTATGTGATTAGATTAGATTAAATCTGATTTAATGACAGTCGGATATCATTAGTATATTTTATAAAAAAAATCTCTCTTAATATCTATTTATATCTCGAGTCAGGCATTCAGTCATCAAACTAATAACTTAATTACGAACGTTTGAGACACCATCTATCGGAATGCATTTGAACCTAACCGCATCACAAGCCACACTGATATCTTTCTAAGAATTAGACGCACTATAGGCAGGTAACACGGGAAGAACTCTACTTTTACTAGGAAAACAGGAATTGAAAAGATTTTTATTAGTTGCGTTGTTTTCTCAAATGTAATAACGACCCAATTAACTAGAAATTCAATATGTTTTTAATATCATGAAAAATATGTGCAATTGACTAGGAATTTTCTTCTGACTCGATACGACTTGATGACCTTCAAGAAAAAAGCCTGGTGTTGCAGTTGTTCATGAATGGCAGTAGTCACCATCAAGTGAGCCGCCTGCTCATTGGCCACCTCTTCCAATACTTATTGTGCGAAAAACTTAATACGCGAGAGATAATGATCAAGACTAAGCATAACAGAATGAATAAATATAATATATATAACAGCAAAGCGTCTAGCCTCTGCGTCTAGTTTAGTTAATTTTAGTAATTTTCGGAACCTACATCGCATATAGACATTTTGTATGGGGAAACCCAACTCGTTGACACGTATGATGTTTTGAGTTCATTACCATAAGAGATGCCTATAATCTCGGCTAATCTCTCTCATTTTTAATCTGCGGTCTCCCATTATTAAATCAAGTACTTTTTTTAATACTTTTCGATTATATATTCCAGTAGTTGACGTCGAAGGGCCTTCCAGAGTGGGCGGGTTCATCTTTCACACTCTTTCTACCTACGCTTGTTAAAAATTCTGCACTTATCCAAATTTATTTTGAAAGCGGATGAATATGACAGAGCACAATACGCTAATGTACTCGTTATTGACCATTGTCATCATGGATGGCTTTTGATGATAGCCTCTTCTTATTAAGGTATCTTAATGACGGCATCGCTGCTCGATTTGGTCCTCGCACATCTTCATCGCGAAATTTATGGTAGCCGATTTTCGCTTTGTTAATAAATACTTTATAAAATCACAACTAATTATCACACTCGTTTCGACGTACTACACACAATGCCAACTAGTCTGAACGTTTGAACGTAAATAATGTGGTAGATTTGATTTTTAGAAATTGGCCACAATGGATCAATTGTGTTAGGCCGAGTACTAACAATTTCATACACATATGGATACATTATAACCCTATCGCTCGGTGACAGTGATAACTCGGATCAGTCGCTTAACCGATCAACATATCGTATAAGAGCAAGCGGCCTGTGTTGGTATACAAATCCGAAACAACTATCATTACTATTGTATTTTTAAAAGTTTAAAAAGAAGTAAATAGCAATAACGTGATTAAAATTTACTTATATATGCAAGTTATCATCTTTTTACAGCAAGAAAACTGAACAATTCGGTATTTTTATATGACGTCGATACAGCCACGCAACTAAATTTAGTCTGGTGAGCAGTGCAACTGGAACTCGTTCTGTTGTACGCGGGACCGCGCGGACTTACACTTTGACAGAGGGGAAAGCCTGCGTATGGCTACGCGTTTTTCCATCACGAACGCAGAGTAGCCAGTACTGAGTACTGTTTCTATAGAGTTATTGAATGAATAATAAATAAACTCATAAGCCAAATGAAATCGAAATACAATTGTTTACAAAGCGCAACGCAAAATTTAATATCCACTTTTTTGCCGTATTGTAATAGTGTCAACTTTTACTGAACATTTAATAATATTCACTTGTCAGTAGATCTTTATAATAGGCCCCCCGTATACGGAACGTTCCGTCGTTACGATCAATCCTAAACGATATTGTGACGATAGATCGCTCACACACAAAACGATTGGTCGTTGTAATCGATCAATTACTTGTTTGAAACGGAACGACAAAGACGTGCTATGACAAAAAGAAATCCGAATAATTAATTACATGCCATATTTTAAAATTGTAAATAAGCTTTTTTTCCATGCCTATTTGGTGGTAAATTTATTTCGATTATATAAAAAGAAGAAACCGTAGAAAAATGTAAGTTAAAAAGTTGCTTTAAAAATGACATGAATTTTCGCATAATATAATTTTTTAAAGGACTAAGGCTCTTCCCGAAAGACTAGCACATTTATACGAGAATGACGGAATCGACGTAACTCGTCGATCGCAAAAATCTATACACAGTCGATTTTTCGTTACGATATTTTAGACTTTTTACTTGGTAGAGCCATGCTGCAGCTATATTACTGGTATAGTTGTAGCACGAATGGGTCGGCTCGACCGGGGAAGGTCCACGGTCTCACAGAATACCAGCGCAAAATAGCAGCTTAATGCTGCTGTGTTTCGTATGGTGAGTGTAAAGATCCGAAGACCCTTTTTTGCTGAAAACGAGGCATTCCGTCTTAGTCCTCAGGCGTTTTGATTCTTAATCGAGGATAAATGTAGATGTCACTGGATTACCAGGTGGTCTGTGTGCTCGTTTGTCACCCCTATCCTATAAAAAAAATTGTCTGGATTTTTGTTGCGATCTCCGATGTCGTCTGCGATGAAGTAAATCGCTAACGATCATAACATACACTACAAATCCGTCGTTTCGATCAGTCTAAACTGACGGATCGACGGTGGATTGTACCGTATATGGGGTCTTCAATGTGTTGTGTTGCATGTTGTGGCAATCGTAAATATGTATATAAAATTTCTAAAAAAATAAGGGAACGTAGCCCAAAAATACAAGAAAGAAAGCGTACGAAATCAGGTGCTAAAATATAGCAGTCGCCATTAAAATAATATAAGAAGAACTCGTTTACTTAATGAACTTTGTCGGTATAACTGTTTACTCTCGGTTAGACAATTATTCCTGGATTAATATTTGATAGCACCAAAAGTGCTCAAAATCTAGTCTAGTTAGCGATTTTGTTTAGTTAGGTTAAGTTTGGTCGAATCCGTATATATTATTAAACTATGAGTATATTATACTCACCTTTCAAGTTGACGATGGTCATACGGGGGCGACAAGGGTGCGCGGCGACACGTGTCCCGCTCGTTACAGTTTTAGTGTCTCGGGAGCAAGTGAGCGAGCTTTATTGCCCGTTCTTTATGGGTTATGGGAGGTTTATGGTGTGCGGAGGCTGGATTAAATATACTACCATATTGTCGCTGCCATGCGCTACCGGGGGTTTGTTTTGAATCACTTCTGAGTGTTATAAACGAGCCCGGCGTTACTTGTACGGATCTGTGATTTACTAAAAGATATAAATGATATTGTATAAGTAAGCAGCCGTGTAGTGGCGTTGTAAGAATATCCACTACTCCATATCATCCTTTGGGTGTGGTAAAAGGTAACAAAGAGATTGAAATGAGAGATGGGCAGCAGCATCTTCCTGAAATCAACTCAAAATTATCAGATCTGCGGTTGCCAACCCACTTGTTAAGCGTGACGACCATGGCCAAATCCGCAACGTGAGGCAATTCTGTGGGGAGATCTCTGTTAAGCAGTAGACTGTTATAGGCTGTAACGAAAGAAGTATTTCAAATTACAATATGGCGAATTTGTCAGGGTCAGGTTGCATTTTTAAGTTTTTTTTTAACTTTTACCCCGTATGATAGAAGAATGAAACGAAAAAAGAACATAACCGTTAGTTTTTTTTTTAAATATAAATAAAATTAAAGTGTTTGTTTGTAATGTCAAAGTAACTGCTTTGTAAATTAACTTTTTTTTAAATACATATGCAAGTATATGCAACATTTATAACAAAAACAATTTTTAAATTTTTTTGTCTGTGCGTCTGTCCGTTCGTTCCGGTTAATCTTCGACATAGCTGAACCGATTTTAACGGGACTTTCACTGGCAAATAGCTGATATTATAAGTAATAACTTAACTAACTAGTAGTATGTTTTTCACTACAGCCAACTTCGAAGAAAGAGGGTACATGTGCGTTTTTACTTAAGATTTTGACCGATTGCCCCAATTGGGGGTTATGTTTTTCGAATGTATGTATGTATATGTATTTCTTTGGCACGCTCTGTAGCCTGAACTGCTTGAAAGGTTTTAACACACGTATGACGTTAGATTTGTCCGAGTTGTGAAAGTCACGCAGGGTGTATTTCTTTTTTAAGTAAACTTTTTTACGCAATCAGGTTTTTCTAAATTACATTTAAAAAATATGTTTATGTTAAAAGGAACGCTCTGTTACATTATGCTTAAAGTATTAATAAAAATGAGGCTAAACTGTATATTGAACTAAGTATGGAAATATTTTATTCATAGTCGCCTCATCTGCGTGCTAATTTTGTGCCAGTTTCTAATGTTTTATCTTTAATTAAGTGATAAAAGTTGCTATAAAATTAAACGAAGCACTTTGTGTTCAGGCGTGATCATTAAAGTACCATTACACAAAAACCTTAAAGTGACGGGTTTATTGACTTAATGTATAATTAATGTGCAACTTCATAAAATCAGTCTAAATATATCCATATTTCGTTTTATATAGAGAAGAATAATTTTTATTCGAAATGATTACAATACTTCTTATTGAAAATCATTTAAGTTTTACCACTAGTTCGGGGAAAAACCTCTTTCCTGTGAAGAACTAGCGAAAAATCCAGCGGGACTTACAATATAATATTTTATACATTTAAGTATAAAAACAATTAGAATTAGTATGGTAGCGACCACCTCATTCTCAGAGGTTATTATCATCATGTACTTTTTAGTAGTGCAATAACCCTTTCTAAATAATTTTTGCTTAACTGCTTCAAATTCAATAAAAATTCAAAATTTTAAAATTAAATTCAATAAAATTTTTTAATAGAGAGGTTCTGCATATTTTTTACCGACTTAAAAAAGGAGGAGGTATCCAATTCGACTGTATGTTTTTTATGTATGTTACCTCATAACTTTTCTCTGGGTGAAATGAATTTGATGATTTTGATCTGAAAACTGGTGCTTCTCTTATGGTCTCATATAAATTTGATCAAGATCTGATCATTACTTTTTAAGTTATCTTTAATATGCGTATTTAATTGACTTCGAATACATTGATTCGGTCGTGAAATCGTTTGTACAAAACTTTTAATTTTACCACTTGTCTAGAACTTTGTTGTAAAATCCTATACATTGTCCCATGAAGGAATTACTGACATGTTCTAACGTCACTTTACACTAGAGCTACGCTGTGACCAGTGTAACTTGTGCCTGTTCCTAGTATTTATAAAATGTATGAATGTATTACATTACTATTTTGAATAAAAAAAGTTTTGTTTTTGTATACATATATAAAATTTTCGTAAACATACAGGATGGCACAAGTTATTTATTATATATTTATTTCCTTAATTTTTTCTCTAAAGCATTCCTTTCGGACTTAAGTTAAACATTGGTCTTATGGCTTCTTTTTAGCAAAACAAAGATAGTTTCAATGTCAGTCGCATTACCACGTAGCAAGATTCCGTATTACGTTGTGGTATGGAAACGTAAGGCCTCTAATATTTACAGCATATAGGACCGCATAAGGGGTTAATATATAGAGGCCCGTTAAAGCTTCGCCTTAACAACAATTCCGAGAGTAACCATGGATTCAACAAGACTCGGCTCCTCTTTATTTTAAAGCATACTGGTATTCACCGGTTTAAGATTTGGTGATATTGATAACATTTTGGTATAAATTTTATAGATATAGTTTTATTACCGTTTAAAAGCAAATTGTTTACGTTAATTCAGCGTACTACTTTTGATACAGCATTCTCTTCGTCATATTTTAATAATTGTCGTCTATGTCGGAGGAGACCGCATAAGGGGGTTAATTGCCCGACTCCAGCCTCCAGCAGCCAGCCAGATTTTCTCATTTTCTTTTTCGACATTTAACTAACAATATTATGAATACGAGTCATTTGATTTATAAATAGAAAATTTGTTGATATATTGATAACAGCACCACGTATCGGACTAGCATAACTATGATTTATCATCTCGATTAAATAATGTATTGGGTAACAAAACCTGTCGGTTAAGTTGTTCAGAAGTTACACGATCACTAACAGACGCGTCAATGATTTTATAATATACTTACGAGCGATCCTCCCGGCTTCGCACGGGTGATTTCTGGATATCGACAACAGCGCCATCTACCGGGTCCAGTTGTGAATGTAAATCATAGATGAATCAACTTAATCACACACACAATATTTCATCATAATCGATCCAGTACTTTATAAGTTCAGCAAGTTTCATTGCACTCGGTCTAGCCATTCTAAAGATTAGTCCGCAATATAATTATATAAGAAAATGTATATAATATATCCATTCTTGGCTAATGAACTTCAAACGAATACTTCAAATGATGCATTTATCTTAAAGTCCGTATTAGTACTTATGTAATATGTATATAAATTCTTGTGTACATTATATACCGGTCAATCCGACAGTCTAAAGATAAGACAGTTGTCATGAGGTTTATGCTTTTCACAAGTCCACTGCGAAACGTAGGCCTCCCCCAAGGAATGCCACAAAGCACGTTCCTGAGCCACCTGCATCCATCGACTTCCTGCATATCTTACCAGGTCGTCACTACATCTAGTGGGGGTCGCCCTACACTTCGCCTAACGGTACGAAGCTGCCACTCGAGAACCTTTCTTCCCCATCGGTTATCGGTTCTTCGAGCTATATGGCCGGCCCATTGCCACTTCAGCTTACTAATCCGTTGGGCTATGTCGGTCACTCTGGTTTTACTGCGGATAACCTAATTTCTGAGTCTATCACGCAGAGAAACTCCGAGCATAGCCCTCTCCATAGCTCGCTGAGCGATCTTGAGCGTCCTCATACGGCCAACAGTGAAGGACCACGTCTCAGATCCGTAAGTCATCACTGGCAACACGCACTGGTTGTACAATCTAGTTTTCAGAGATTGAGGTATACCTGACGAGAAGATGTGTCGTAATTTCTCGAACGCTGCCCAGCCGAGTTGAGTACGTCGATTGACCTCTCGGTCGAAGTTGGACTTACCTAGTCGGACTATTTGTCCCAGGTAAACGTACTTGTCAACAACTTCGAGCATAGTGCTCCCAATAACTACCGGCATAGGTGTGACATGGACATTAAACATGATCTTACTGATTTGATATTACAGACCCACAATTCAATTCAATTTATACTCGTATGTGTGTAAAGATACGAGGGTGGATTGAAAAGTACTCGGCCTAACCAAGAAAATAAACACATACTAAATCAGTTATATTTCTATTTTTCTACATAATCACCATCAAGTTCAATACACTTTTGCCACCTCCCCTTCCAAGCATTTAGACCGTTGAAAAAAAAATGATTCTTCCTTAGAGTCAAAATATGCGTCTACAGCTGCTTTGACCTCGTCGTTTGTCGAAAATCTTTGACCTCCCAAGTGCTTTTTTAGGTTAGGGAACAGAAAAAAGGTCTGATGGTGCCAGATCAGGTGAATACAGCGGATGCGGTAACAGTTCAAAGCCACAGTTGTGAATTTCAGCCATTGACTGTACTGACGTGTGAACACGGGCGTTATCTTGATGAAACAGGACTTTTCTTCTGAGCATTCCTCGACGTTTTTCTTTTATTTCCTCTCGTAAACGACGTAGTAAGTTGCAGTAGTAATCAGAGTTTATAGTCTGACCCCTTTCAAGATAATCAATCATAATTACACCTTTCGAGTCCCAGAATACTGAAGCCATCACCTTATTTGCCGACAAAATCGACTTAGGCTTTTTAGGGGTGGTGAACCAGGTCTTCTCCACTGTTTTGATTGTTGTTTTGTTTCCGGTGTACAGTAATGAACCCATGTTTCGTCCATAGTAACAAAATGATTCAAAAAATCATCTGCATCGGCTTCAAATAACTCCAAACAGTCGCGTGAAATAGTCAATCGCGTCCTTTTTTGTTCAACTGAAAGCAGTCGCGGAACCCACCTCGCAGACACCTTGTGGAAACCCAACTCGTTGACAATGATGTTTTGAGTTCGTTCATAAGAGATGCCTATAATCTCGGCTATCTCTCTAATTTTTAATCTGCGGTCTCCCATTATTAAATCAAGTACTTTTTTAATATTTTCGCCAGTAGTTGACGTCGAAGGCCTTCCAGAGCGGGGTTCATCTTTCACACTCTCTCTACCACGCTTAAATTCTGCTATCCATTTTTTGACGGATGAATATGACAGAGCACAATCGCCTAATGTACTGACCATGTCATCATGGATGGCTTTTGATGATAGCCCCTTCTTATGGAGGTACTTAATGACGGCACGTTGCTCGATTTGCTCCATTCGCGGAAATTATGTCCGATTACTTTGTTAATAAATTTATAAAATCACAACTAATTATCGCACACGTTTCGAACTTCACACAATGAACTAGTCTGAACTGAACTAAATAATGTGGGTAGATTTGATTTTTAGAATTGAATGGATCTGTGTTAGGCCGAGTACTTTTCAATCCACCTAGGTATTGCCCCAACCCAAAATAAACTACTACATACGTATCTATTAGCGTTATAGCCCATTTAAAGTTCACTGCTGAACATAGGCCACTCCCATAGGTGTCTAATAGGGGGGATATTTACCATAGTTGCCACGCTAAGTAGGCGGGTTGACAACCGCAGTTTCATTTATTTTAAGTTATCATTGGGGAAACACTGCCTCCCCATCTCCTAGTTCTTTTCCTTCTGTCGTCACTGGTGACACCCACGGGACGATATGTTGTAGTGGATGTTCTTTCACGGCTATATGTGTGCAGGAACTACGATAACTGCTACCATACTTCCTTACACACAAACTGCTGACAATCGTTTTCCACTCTTAGAGTCTCTTACAACAGTGTGGACGTTACTCTCTTAGGAAACCTTTCCACACGTGCAATATAATTTAATGAAACGTCGTAACTTGACATCTGGTCACATAACCCGAACGTCTAGCGGTAAGGAACCTTTGCATACACATCGCTCATTAAAGCTCAGCACCACGTCCGCGTACCTGCACGTCGAGAACGTAATAAACTGTGTCCAGAAGTTATGAAACAACGAAGGTGGTATATAGAATATAATAACGCAAAATGTTACACTTAACGTACAATTAATATTTTGAATATGAAAAAAAATGTATACTAAGGTCGCGCCTAGTCACAGATTACCACCTAAGATTAGGGGGAAATTTGTGCGCCTAGTATATATTTTTTCACAGTAATTCATTAAATTTTTAGGTTTGTATATAAAGAAAGCTGTATTTCTCTTTCAACTTCACATAAATATATAAAACACAGATATCTAATATATAAAATGATTTTATGTAAAATTAACGCTGCTTTTTTACCTTTTTTTGGCACTCAGAGGCATTGGCAGTATGAACGTCAACAAACAAAATAATATGTCCAAGCGATATTTACATGTTTGACATTGACATTATAATCGTAAACAATATACATATTATATTTATTTTAATTAAATTTATATATTTGTAACACAAATATTTTTAATAAATCTTAACTTCTGCACTCCCTCTCCATATAAACTTTTACTATACCATATCTCACTCTTCAATGCGGGCAATGTACTTAAAAGGGTGTAGAAAGTTTTATATTCACCTTAAGGTATTAATATATAGACATTTTAGGGGTAAAGGTCAATGCAAGATACAAATAGCAATTGCTGTAAAGCATCATTGTTACTTACTGCTTCACTGTTGGTTCCGTACCCCTTGCAGTCCAATACCTTTTTTATAAAACTGAAGAGACCCACAAATTTACAGTCCACCTGATGGTAAGTGGTGGACATCCGCAGCCAACTTCAAATAAAAAAAGACTGAGACTGAGATGCGTCGTCACCTCTGAGGACTAAGATGAAATATCTAACGGTCTGCAAATATACGCGGAAATCAGAACACAGCAGGGCAAGCTCTGGGTGATACCTACCCAGGCAGAAATGGAGTCTTTCAACCTAGAAAATTCTTTTTAATCTAGTCTTTAATGGTGCGGTGAACAATTTCGGCTTTTACATTTTTTTTTCTCAACTTTTTTAAGCCAATTCTTGACTATTGTCCAAACTGATGTTAATCAGGGATTGTAAAGCACACTGCCTTAAAAAAGGTTTTACAGTTGCGCCTTGAAGACACTTACGTTATAATTACATGGAAAGACAGACTAGCAAATTTACCCTATCATTCGCTGTATGCATGGCGAATGATGAAGCGAACTGTTTGGTTCGAATGTGTGGTATGTCAGTACTAAAGCAGTGGAGACAATCAGAGCATCTGGTCTGGTTCGATGCTTAGACTGGAAGGCACGAATTAAGTTATGAAACCCCTGCGCACTGATTTACGCTTATAACATTTTAGCTGCAGCTATGTGAAAGCTTTAGCGCGAATTGATCTGATCGACAGAATATTTTCCCAACCAGTAGTAAATTAAAAAAGTGACTTTCATTAAGTATTATTTATAATCTATATTGAATAAAAAACTTTCTGTTTCTGTTTCTCTCAGCGTAAAATGACATCCATTGCTGCTTACTTCGTACGGTTAGCGACTAGAACCAGAAAACCTTTTTATTGTTATTGAGGCATTTGATCTTAGTTCTCAACGAAAATAATCCAAATTCAATAGAGTTTTGATTATTAATCAAGCATGAACGACATACTCTTACCATCAAAAGGAATATGTTGTCTTTAAAAAATCTAAAAAGATTTAAGATTTTTGTTTAAAATTTTTGATGAGAAAACGAACATTATTAAAGTCAATAAATACCCTATTATATAGATTTTTTTATTCTACGTATTTTGTAACAAGTTTAAAATTCTATTCAGTTCGGAGTGAATAAGTAAGTATCCGTAATCCTTCACCTTTCTTTCCCTAAACCCTTCTTATTTTAAATTAACTTCAATAAATTATCTTCTTCATACGTTTCAAAGTATACCTATCTGTGCGTCTGCCCGACGGATTACATTCTTTTCAACTTTTAAACCTTTTTTAAATGTGTCGTGATCATTATTAAAAGTGTGTCAGGCGCGTCATCGAATAAGCGGGCTTATTCAGGCAATCAAATTGTTGACAAGGTACACGACCTGTTTGAGATCGGAGGATTGGAGTTGCATGCGTGTGCTCTGTGCACGTGTGTGTCAAATTAATGTAAATGCGCGTTTGTACGTGTTTGACAGACTTGAATAGAATTTAATTGACCGAAGGCGATTTGTTTTTAGATATGAATGAAGGAATATAGAATCGTAGACGTGACATAGCAAAAGATGCATTTAAAAACCATTTATACGTATACTGTAAACTCTTCTATTGTAACTTTTTGTCACTTTCTTTGCGTATATATTTGTATTTAACGATATTTTAGATATAATCAATATACATTTATAAAAATAAAATGTTGATAATTCTGTTTGAGATTAACAGACTTCAGACATCGTATGACCAATCATCATCAAAGTTTGCACATAATATATTCATGGAGAAGTTTTTTGTGCTACCACTTTGTTGTCACTCACCACTAGATAGCGTTGCAGGACATCTACCTTTATGCCTTTCAACCGATCATTATAAAAATTGGTAGGTTTTGAGCAAACATTTAATATAAATTATTTAAGATTCTTCACGTCCATAAACTAGACATATACGAGTATGTTCGTCGGTTCATCAATCGCGGTTGCAGATCTAGAGGTCCTGGGTTCGAATCCCAGTTCAGGCCGAAATCAGTTATTAGGTTTTTCGGTCGAGAGATTCTCAGAAGCAGCGCAGAGAGAGTAATCACCGTGATGACTCGGCAACCACGTGAAGCCGTATGTCTTGCGCCTAAATTATCTTCAGTCGTGTCAGAGTGTTTTCCCATCGGACTATGAAAGTTGTGAGAATAGAGCGTGCATTTATGCTTGCTCATACACTTGAGCGCTATAATCCTGTCCTGCTTATATGGTTAGTCTCCGTTGAGATTGGTCTCGAGGACATTATATATTTTCTAAATAATATTTAAGAGAAGACAAAACGTAACATAACAGTAGTAAAAGTATCACTGGTCGTAAAGGGCCATCACTTCGGAACGAGCCTCCGTAGGCCTCGTATCAACCGATCCACACAAATGTTGCGGCTATCGAGGCACGCTGTCGTGAGAAGTGGCGGTGGCCCATCCTTAATCGCTCCGATCCTATCGCATACGGGCCCCTTGGGGTTACCAGCTTACAGATGTTAAAATCTGGGACACGGAACCTACACTACAATGATTAAAAAAACGTTTGTGTTCGTTTTTACAGTCATTTAATTAATCAAATCCAAATTATTGGTATAAAAGTCAAATTTCGTTTTAATCGTTCCATTTAACGTTTTAAAAACTAAAATTAAAATAGAAAATTAACCAGCGTTCAAGAAACTACTAATAGAAGTAAATTCAAGTTATATGATGTAGTTACAATTTATTTATGGTTGTGTCAACTACCCAATGTTGTATGAATACATACGCTATCGTATCCTATTGTCACTATTATATCTCTTTCTTGTCTTAGTATTTTCGTCATCATCATCAAAAGTCGGCTGCTGAACATGGGCCTCCCCAACGAACTCTTCGTGCTACGAAGATATCATGACTGTAGTATAGCTCTACGTATAATAATAATAAGCTTTTTATTTGTCTCAGTTTACACATGTTCTTAAAAATTTACAAATAGAAATCATCACAAACTTAACTTAGTAACATAACAGTAATGAGACAAACTGGCCGGTGACTCAGCTATGTGGTGAGTTTAGTTCACCGCTGGTATTCTGCCACAGCCGACTATTTTAAAAAAACACAGTATATTAACCTAATTTTGGCATTGACGTAATACAACTAAAGAATAGACTAAAATGTTTATTCATATGTGCTATGCAAATTTAATAAGTAGTAGGTAAAGAAGACAATCGCCTCTGGGCCTACCAGAAAATTCAACGACTCTCAATGGTATTAGTAAGAATTAAGTCTGTAGTTATATATAATACTTCATACCTGCCTCCAACTTTTGTTGTTCAAGTAACCATACTTTACATTTCTTTCTAAATAAATTTGTATTTACGATCTCCTGCAAAGGAGGAGGTATATTGTTCCAAATTTTGGAGGCTTGGCTGTAGTATAGCTCTACATATAGACAGTACGACGGCTTAATGTTATGAGGCTGTCACTAGAGAACCTTTCTTCGCCATCGGTTGTCGGTTCTTTGAGGTATATGGCCGGTCCATATCCATTTCAGTTTACAATTCCGTATTTTACATATAAAATTAATATCAACGCCGTCCACAAATATTTTGTGGTCTTCTGGACTCGAATGAAACTACATAGAATCTATAACGCAATTTTCCCTTTAATATATAGACCGTCCGCAAATGTTCTATTCAAGTGGCAACCCTTGTACAATATAAGTTTTTTTCATTTGTACGTGACAGTTGTCATCGTGACGAAAGAACGTCTTTCCACGTCTACACGTCTTCTTTTAGACATATATATTACTTGTGACGTGGACGAGCTGGGCTATAGAGCTATACTATGTTACGTGGAAGAGCTGGGCTATAGAGATATACTATGTTACGTGGAAGAGCTGTCTTTACGTGCTCTATAGAGCTATACTATGTTACGTGGAAGAATTGGGCTATAAAGCTATACTATGTTACGTGGAAGAGCTGGTCTATAGAGCTATACTATGTTACGTGGAAGAGCTGGGCTATAGAGCTATACTATGTTACGCAACTGCTTCGGATCTTCCAGGGAAAGACTACGCTCTAAAAGAATACCAGAGTAAGATTTTTTTTTTATAGAATAAGGGTGATTGCGACCGAGCTCACAGTTCACCTGATAGTAAGTGGATTCTCCGTTTCTCTACGCTTACAAAACACAGCAGCATTGAGCTGTTATTTTAGAATGGTTTTCTGTGAAAAGTGTGGTCCTTCCCCATTAGAGCTTACTTATTTGTGTAGTTATATATAGAGTGCTGTGTTACTTATTAATATAAAAATAACAGGAGATTCTTTTTACTGGTATCGAGGTATTCCATCTTAATTCTCTGGGGTGAAAAGACAGTTGAATTTTTAATCAATGATAAATGTGATGTCTTATTATTTAGTAGATTGTGTGATCGCTTGTTACCGTTACTTGCGTTCAATAATTCGTATGTCTTCAAATAACTTCTTAACCAAAACCATATCATAAGTGTGTGCTGGCAGTGTAAGAATTTCCGCTACCCGCTATCGTCCCGTGTGTTTCCATAAGAGGCGACAGAGGGAAACTGAAACTGAAATAGAAATGGGCAGCAGCGTCTTCCCTATAACAAATCAAAATAAGAAAAAACTGCGGTTGCCAACGTGCTTTCCAAGCGTGGCAACTATGGCAAACATCCCTCTATGCAATCTACGGCGGAGGCCTATGTTCAGTAGTGAAATAGGTTATATTCATGTATAAGTAACGTAAATTAAATAAAAAGAGCCGTGGTAGCTCAGATGGTTAGCGTTCGCTGTAAATTTCACACTACGCGAATAACCCAGGTTCGATCCCCGCCTGTACCAATGAAATTGTTAATTGCAATTTTAAGTGCTGATTTACCACGTACTCGGCGGTGAAGGAAAACATCCTGAGAAATAAGAAAAAAAATATTTCGAAGGTATGTCAAGTTCGCCAACACGCATCGGTGCAGCGCGGCGGACACTTCCTTGTCTTAACACCCCCCCCCCCCAGAAATGAGGCCTGTGGCCAGCAGTGGGACGTATATAGGCTGTAACTTAATATTATAACAAATATGCAGATTTGGTAAAACTTGGCAACTGCAACTGGCAACATAAGGCTTACAAAATTTGTCAGTCAGCTAGGTACTAATGAATCTGCATACATAACCTTGCATCAGCCAGCTATTTATGACAAAACATATACAAACCACCCAACGTACCTGAAAATTAATGAACTTATTCTATTTATTTCTGAATAAAGCTAATATTATAACGAATTTTATCGCATTTAAATGAAAGTAGTTTTGTTCTTAGGGATTTTATTGCCCCCCCCCCGAACGGGTTCCCGCCTTGTCGTGGCGGGGGGCTTAGTAGCCGTGGCTTGGTCTCCCACGGTGAACAAAGAGGAACCCACGTGGCTGGCCCGAGGTGAAGGGCCGGCCTGAGGTGGCCACTCCGAGTGGGCTTGGGGAGCCCACTTCGGATGTGTGCTGGTGGACTGCAGCGAGTGGGGACTCGCGCACCCTCTACCGCTGCAGCCGAGGTGGAGTCGCGGAGGAAGAGGAGTGTTGGTGTGCATCGGACGCGGGGGCGTCTGTTGCACAGACGTAATTGGAGGCCGTGGAGGAAGGCGCGCCATGTGTTCTGGTGCGACTTACCTGGGATGGAGAACGGGGAGGAATTTTCCTCTCCCGAGGAGATGCTGCCATGGGGCGGCAGGCGCTAGTAGGGCCGCGGATGTGTGCGAAAGCGTTCCCGTAGCCCTGCCAATATGCGTTTGTATTAACTTATTTTATATGCCTGACGTATAACTCGAAAGTTCCTTACAGCACCCATGAAATTCACAATGTGAATGTCGTCTGACTAATTACATAAAAATTTCATGCTCTGTTTTGTCACCCTGAGGGTGGAAGTTTTCCTACAAATATTATAATAAACAATTATACAGGACCACCTCTCAAATATAACACAATTGAAGAAGATATTGCGCAACATATGATATATTTTATACAAGAAAAGATTGCGTGTCGGGCTACGCATAATGTATGAATGTATGTATGTACCATAATGAGGTAGGGTTCCGTACTTGCCCATCACTTCACGTGAACTTAGAAGAGGCCTTCTTGATTCTATGAGCATAATAAGTGAGTTTGTAGTTTGACATAATAATAAAAATTCCCAATGGTAACTGAAGGACTTATTTTCCAAGCAGAATCATAGGAAGTGGTACTCAAAAAGAATTAAAAAAAATTCGATTTTTAAAATAATACAATGTACATGCCAAGTCCGTACAAAAATGGTCATATTTCCCTATCCATTTGTTAGTTCATGGCGGTGCCATCCCAAGGTAGACATGGCCGTAACGAACCTTTCCGTAAGCTACCACCGTCCTGAACTATTCTGAGGATTGCCCACGTAAACTAAGAGTACCTTGAAATTGTAGACCTACAATAACTTATATCTAAAAAATAAGCGAAAGTGGTATGTCAGGATCGGTTTCTTGGCGAACGATCCTCCTCATTGACTACTTCTCAAAAGAAAACGTAAGTCGTTTTCTTCAAAAAATGTTTAATTTTTACAGTTTACATAATATTACAAAGTCGTAATGCAGCTTTTACTAACCCAAGAAGTTAGAACATAAGTTGGTCTTCTGTTACTCGTATACTTGTTAAGCCTACTTCGCTGTGATATTTTTCCTTTTAACTTTATTATTACAACTATCGTGTATACTTTCAAATTTAAAAACAGCGGTTTATTTGATAAAGGTAAATATTTCACACGGACCCCTGAATCGAAAAAAATTGTTCTATAACCGCAATATTTTTGAAAGACCTATTTAACGTGACGGAATAGACGGGTGAAAATCACCTGTATAGGAGGTATCGAAAATAAAAATAAAAATTCAACATTTTATTTCATAATTTTGCAGGCGTGAAGATAATATCTATAACTATATCAAATTACAGCTTTTTAGTACCTAGAGTCTGATAGAACCGCGGACGGACGGACGGATGGACATGGTGAAACTACACACATATAAGGATTCCTTGCTGTTTGAATACGGAATGCTAAAACATACAGGCGAGTTGTTAACCTCTTTCTTTGAACATGGCGGCAGAATTACTATTATGCGAAAGTTTGAGTTATAAGTTATTTTAAGTTTAATGACACCCACGGAATGAAATGGGCTCATGGAATTTTTACGATGTTACACATAATTTCAAATTTAATTGAATTTTCTATTCATTTTATATAAATATATAATTTTAAACGTATTTCGTAATAAAATCACTGATTGAACATATAATAGCGATTAACCATCCGTTGCCAATTTATTGCCTTAAAAAAATAACTAAAATATACGTCATCTTAGACTATATAGCCCATCATTAATACGGTATTAATCGTTAACTCTGCTTCTGAGAGTCGTAAAATATACTTTTATAATCACTTGCTTAGTTATAAGATTAATATTTTAATATTTATGAGTAGGTAAATTAATTAATGACCACACACGATTTCCTATTCTTGATGATGGAGTCTGAGGATATTAATCTCCAGTTTGCTTATGAATACTACATCCGATTTTAGTCAAAAAAATTGTCGATTACCATTTTATCGAGATTATATATAGCTATACTTAGTCTTTATTGTTATTATATGCCAGTATGAACCGTGGTAAAAAGAGCACCTGCAAAGTTCCTTACACCAACTTATCTCCAGCCAGAAGAGCTTCATTTTGGGATTAATTTTCAACCGACTTTAAGGAAAAGGAGGAGGTTCTCAATTCTACTGTATCTTTTATGTGTGTTACCCCAGATTTTTTTTCTAGTTGAACCAATTTTGATGATTCTTTTATTTGAAAGCTGGTACTTCACATGTCGTTTTTTATTTTTCCAATTACACATGTTTCCATACAATTAAATAAATCAACAATAAGTCTAATAAAAATGAAATGCAATAATAAAAATTAAAACTATGTGTAACTTAATAATGTAGAATCTACAAAAGAAAAATTGAAAAGTCGAGTTTATAATATCATCTACCTGCCTGAACTAGCTTGAGTACCTGTGTTTCAGACCATCACTTATACTTTGGGTTTTACAATGACAACACTAGATAATTAAATAATTGCACTATATTATATAATAAATAAAATAACTACACAAAAATTATTTTTTTCCTACAATTAATACAAAACTATTTTAGAATTTCTAACAACTTCTCTGTGTCTTCGTTATTTGATTTATTCAGAATTTTCCTTACAATTATATTACATTCTTATAACTTACACTATACATCTTTAGTGACTTGTTGAGCTTCTTGTATAGAAATGGTCCTAAAAATATGTGAAATCTGTTCACAAATGCGTGCTTGGTTTGAGGGTTTACACGAACCATTTCCATTCTTCTCCTTTCTATGGATTTTAAGTTAAATGGAAGTTCTGTATGCTGTTTTATTACGATGTACAGAATAAACAACTGACGGATAGTTAGTAGTAGTTTGAGTTATCCTTAATAATGCATATTTATTTGACTTCGACTACATTCGAGATGTTCTTTATTTATATTGAAATCGGTTGTGCAAAACTGGCTTGCCAAGTGTAGCAACTGTGGCAGATATCTTTCTATGAGGCAGTATACGAGGAACACCTATGTTCAGCAGTGGACTTATGGAAGGCTGTAGCGATTTTAAACTCAAACTTCACGATGTCCTGATATGTGTAAATAGTACGGACTTCACTGAAACTTTGACATTGTGTGGTTTCATGTTTAGCTCGAGATTGTCTCTGAACACTTTTCTAAGTCCATATTTGCTCAAAAGCCGGTAACACACTTGCGATTGCTTTGTTGTTGCAAATGTTCACTTATAGTTAATTATGCGCTTTAATGAATACTCGGTATAGGTATTGTAGTGAAAGAGTCGTTCTTTATAGAATAAGTATGACAAACGAACACACGGTAAGTGGATGCTGTGGCTCATAAAAATCTACATTTATCCTCGATTAAGAATCCGAACATAGATTTGTTATCACCCCTGAGGACTAAAATGAAATCCGTCGTTTCCAGTAAAAAGGGTCTCCAGTTCTCTCACTACTACGCCATACACTTCCCATACGAATATACAATACAGCAGCAATAAGCTGATATTTTACGTTGGTATTATGTGAGGGTGTGGTTCTACCCCGGTCAAGGTCAAGTGTTACAACCATAATATAGCTGTAGCGTGGCTCTACCACTTATGAGTATAAGTCGTACGTTTTTAGAGTTACTTCAACTCGATCGTCACAGCCTTCAAAAATTCAAATCATTTAAATTTAACACGAGGTACCAGCACGCTGTTGGTTTACACGCGACCTAAGAAAACAACATTCTCACGGACATTTCTAATCTACTGTTTAAATAAAATATGTTAAGATGTGTCGTGTAATTAACATAATGTTAAATTTATCAAATGAATCTCCATAATTAACATGCGAGCTTGGACGCGGCTGTATTATTTATCTTCACGGCGCGGCGCCCGGTCTTCAAGCGGCGTCTACCTACGTTGTTCGGTTGTCAATGTTCTACCGCACGCTTAAAATTGCATTTTTTACAATTACTATGTGAAAATTTTATAGAATAAAGGCGACAAACGGGCACACGATCACAACATCCACGACATCTGTCAAAATGATTCCTTTCAAAAAGGTCTACTGTTCTCTACGTTCTCTACGTTCTCTACATTCTCTATGTTCTCTACGTTCTCTACGTTCACCATGCGAAACAGCAGCATTGAGCTGATGTTTTACTCTGGTATTATGTAAGAGCGTAGTCCGACGTTTCCCGGTCGAGTCGAACCGTTCCTGCTGCAACCACAATATAGCTGCAGCGTAGCTCTGCCACGTAAAAATAATTTATAAAACGAAATAATATTTTTATAATTAATAAATACTCGCAATAATTATTGTTTCTATAATTTACGCGAACACTACACATTGATTAAAATTATATTTACCGATTTTGTGGCGTTTAATTTTACTTATTTAAAAAGCCCTAATGCTTTGTAGCACTCTGAACGTGAACCATGATTTTGCAATGACTCTAGCGGTGTTAAATTATTATTAAGCTGACCAAGGACCTTTCCCAGGAGGTTTTGCCTTAATAGTTATACGCATCACACATCGCCGTACCAAAAATTTTGCACCTTTGTCTTCTTTTCTCAGAATGTTCTTCCGTTCGATAGTAAAATAGTACCCATAGATAATAACGTTAATCGTTTTTCTTTTCAGGTAAACAATGCTCTACCGCTTAGCTAGAGAAAGGCCACATCCTTTCTCTCACAATCTACGAAACGGTAATGTATATACGAGCTTTCATCTTTTATAAATATTTGATTTTTATGGTATACAAAATTGCATATAAAATTGCATTTAAAATTGCAACTGGTAGTTCCATTAACAATTTAGATTTATTTGAAAATATCTTAATAAAACAAAACAAATCAATGAAACAATTGTTTAGTACATTTTTTATAAGAAAACCTCACATAAGTCTGTATACGAGTAAATACATTTTATATTTATAGAGTTTCATTATGATTTTATATATTTACGCGTACACTGTACATAGAATAAAACTAGTTTTACGCATTTCATCGCGTTTAATTTTCATCATCATCATCCTAACCGCCCTTCAAAAGTCCGCTGCTGAACATAGGCCTCCCTCACGGATTGCCACAAAGCACGGTTCTGAGCCACCTGCATCCATCGACTTCCCGCATGCCTTACAAGTCACCATTCCATCTAGTGGGGGGCCGCCCCACATTTCGTCTACCGATACGTGGTCATGGAAGACAGGTGTTCGACGTCTCGATGTCAAAGTTAACCCGAAGTACTTACTGCTTATTAATTTTTAATTTTATTCTAATCTACACAAAATGAATCACAGCAAAGACCAATTCAAGACGAAAACAGCATGCATTTGATTGAATTTTAATAAACTACGTGGAATATACATAAAATGTTCTTTTTTTTGTTAATTTTGGCATAGAATTTTAAAAATTGAGTGCCACACACGCACAGATTAACAAAAAGTCAAGCACTTCACTACCCATCGGTATCGGTCACGTTAATTTTTATTAATAAATTTCCATTACACACAAGTTTATGTTCAAATGCTTATAAAATATACGACCGTTAAGATATGCTGATCGTTTTTTAAATCAGCCGTAAAACTTTGGGCCCTGTCGCTGTCTGAGACGTTACACCTGATGGACAATTAACGCTCTGTTATGGTCATGTTATTAAAAAAAAAACATGTAATAGGGTTCCGCGGTGTGGCAACTCTATACAACATAGACCATATTTTATAGTTTCTTTGTTTGTCCCGTATGATTTCCTTTTTTATAGAAGAAGGGTGACAAACGAGTAACAGTCCACGTGATGGTGGATGCTGTAGCCCAAAGACATTTACATCTATTCTCGAATTAAAATGCTGCACTAAGGTTTTACATACAGGCAGCATTGAGGTGCTATTTTACTTTGGTATTCTGTGAGAGCGTGGTCCTTCTCCTGTCGAGCCGTCTCATATGAAACTTGGTAAGTTGTTGTGTGCGCGCCCAAGAAGGTTTCTGAACACTACTGTAATATATTGTGGGTAGATCAATGTGTTGATGCTGTATCTTTATAAAGATAATAAAATCAGTGTTGAACCAGCTAGCGCTTATTTTATTAGAACTACTTACCACGCAATAAAACCTTTATCAAGAGATCGAAAAGCTTATAGCTTTGCGTTTACTTGACGTATTTTAAGCCTAGATGTTCATGTAGTTTGATTTTTAGAACATGTTCATGTAGTTTTATTTTATCATTAATATTTCAGGCGTTTATAGAAAGGAAAAACTTTCTTTCTTTCACTTGTACAAATAAAATAAAGCTCAACTAACTGGATTTACAATTTTTTAAAAGCCTGTAATTTCGAACGAGGAACTTTTTATTTCTTAAATATTCCTGAAATTCACCGATGGTCTTCTGTTGTTGGGAGTTGAGGTTTCTTTGGACCTGCACTTTGGTTAGTTCGTCGAGTCTAGGGCGAAAGCAGCCGCATGGAAGTTAGGTGTCCTTGCAAAGGTGCTGCAATACTTCACGCCGGGACAATTGCTTATGCTACCGGGACACAACATTGATAGCAGATAAAATAAGTAATAGTATTGTGCATACCCAGAGGAAGCACAACATACCCAGATGGTATGAATAATAATTTTACAGGTAACGAGGCATTCTTATTCTGATATGGTGCTTAAGAGGTTTAGATAGGAACTTAATGAGGATCTTACATCGTCCAATCACGTAAGAAAATGCGCCAGAAAATGTTATAAGTTTTCCATACTACGACTATGGCTAAGTAATAATCAGTGAGGTCAGATATGTTTCCCCACACCCACTCGCCAAGCGCGGCCACAATGTTAAACATCCCCCCTGTGAGGCAATCTATGAGGAAGACCATTCAGCAATGGACTCTAATTGGCTGTAACTTTAACGGTATTCCAGTGGGGAAAGAGTTTTGTGTGAAGTTGCTAGTCGTTTGCAGTGCCAAAATTTATTATATTTTAGTGTTATTTTGACTGGGCTTAAATTAATGATTCTAAAATTTTAATGAGATTACGAGATTAATGTGAATAAAATTCATTAATTTTTTTTTGTTGACACCATCAATAATAAATTACTATCTTCAAATTTGTTACTTTTAGTAGTGTTTTAAAACTTAGTCGAGATTTCATTTTAAGTTATATTATGTTTTTATTAATTTAAAAATATAAATAAGATGATAATTTGACTACAAAATCTATTAATTTATCTTAATTAATGAGGCATTAACCTCTCCAAGTCAGCTTAAAATGCTTATGTTGGGCCATTCCCAACAATTAAAGACATTAGTAGAATTGCGGATTCAATCCCACGACATTTTGCAGTTCGTTACTTAACCATTAAACTACCATAAATTTATACAAACAAGCTTAATGGTTAAACCAGTAATATTAAAAAACCTGGGCTGCTTAAAAAATTTCTGATATACCTTCCTTTTTTTGTATTTGCAGATGCAATATATAAATATCGTACAGCCTACATCACTCCTACAATAAAGACGAATCTACCGACACTTTATATGTTAAAATTCGTCAAGCCGCTTAGGCTACAAAGCGTGCCAAACAAATACTTAAACATACATACAAATATATTCGTACATACATGCTTTCGAAAAACTTTTCCACATTCTGGGACAGTCGGCAAAAAAGCTAATATTAGGAAGGATAAATTATGATCAGAATTTTAACGAGAACTTGCCGCCTTGAGATATTATCATCATGGGTTATCACCCAAAAACTTTGCAATATGGTACATCTTCATATTGTAAAATAAAAAAATAAAAATCGTTTATTTCGACCACAAGGATCAAAGATGTTAGTAATAATACAAATCTCAAAACTAAAGTTAGTAAACTTAAAACTACTTACCTGATTCTAAAACTATATACAAGGCAGGCCCGATTAAAGAAAAAAATTAAAACAAATTACTATAAGGGGTAATTTCATATAAGATTTATTTAGGCATTATCAAATGCAGTTTGAAAGTGGCCCCAGTCACGGAATTTTTGAGAAGTGGTAGACTAGCGTAGTGTATAGACATAGTGACTAGTATGGTGTATATTATACGAAGGAAAGTTACCCATGTAACAAGAATGTTGGCTATGGAAGTACATGAATAAGAGTAGAGGGAGGCCTAAGAAAAGATGGATGGACTGTGTAAGGAGTCAGTGAAGAGATGATGGCTAATAGAGGAGAATGGAAAAGATAGACATGCTATGCCGCCCTCAAATAATTTAGGATAAGGGCAGGAAGAAGAAAAAGATTAAATAAGAATAACTTCATAACACTTGACACGGTTCGAGTACCACCATTCGATTCCATTCGATCAAATCTATCGAATACCATTACAAGATTTCTCAAATGTCGACAGACTCTCAGAAACGCTTAATTGGGTAACATTTTATATTTATCGGTACATTATGGTATCAGTAACAAAATATAGCCCTTTTCACTTTGACCGAAGATTAATGCTTGCCTGCTTCTCGGTGAACCATTAAATAGTCAATAATTTAAATGACAATTTTGATAACATATATACTGCTTCTAACTCTATTACAATATCTACATAGTCTAGATACTTGCATGTAAACTTTTTATATTCCTTTTAGTTCTTAGAAGTAGTGTAGTTTACTTTTTATTAAAAGTAAATTGTTTTGGAAGATAAATTTAGAAAAGCCAACGTGAAAAGAAAAGGTGAAATAATATAATTAGGTAAACTTGTGAAAACGTAATACTTGTGATGGGAAAAGTGTGATTATATAATAAATTAATAGTAAAAAAAACATTTATAAAAACATGCATTTCTATATAATATAATATATGCACATATAACAGCCACAACCGTATCCACCTTGATTCCCATTCCCACCTGAAGGCAAGGGAATCTTCTTTTCCAAATACCAAAACATCTTTCCACGGTATTTCTGGTTTTTATTTGGCTTCTGTTATAAGTTTCTTGTGGAGATGAATTTGGTGACAAAAATGGTGTGACACAGTGAGTGTTCGGAATGCGAAGTCTAGTGCGTAGTACATATATATCGATGCTTATTGTATTTTGCTTATCAAGCCCTTTTATTTGTAAACATGGACGGTAGACGTAAGGAGGATTATCACATATGGGGGACAAAAAAAAGTGAAAAAGTGTCCAGCTGTAAGCTGGAAATATCAGTTCAAAAACCTGCCTGAATGGTGTTAGCGTAGATACAGCATATAGCAGTTGTAGATGGATTGAATTTAAGTTAAAAATAATATTTTTAATAGATGAATTGTTTTTTAAGCCAATTAAATATTTTCAAACGTTTTTGTGATTTATTCCAATAATTTTTTCATTCAAAAATTAACACGGTTTTTTATCATTTTGCTGTTGAACTACTTTTGTTCTTTAATTTCGAGCAAAAATTTATTAAATTGAAAATTAAATTAAATCAAAAATTTCAATTTAAAGCTATTGTAGCGCCACCTTAATTTAAAGCATTTCGTCGGACACTTTTTCACACAGAGATAGTCCTTCTTAACTCTACTTTCCATAATTTGATACTCATATTATTGGGGTCACTGTGGAAATTATAAATCGCCATTTTGTAACTTCCGCCATATTGGATTAAAAATTGCGGCATTAGGTAATAGTGTATTGTTACAAGAATCGAACTTGTGTGCCAAATTTCAGCCCAAAAGCTTTAGTGGAAGCGGGTGAAGTATTGATTGCAAAATTCTAGGACATACATACAATATGTGACTTCAAGAGTTGTAAGTCTCGGTAGAGAGTAGTGTTAGGTAGTACTATTATTTATTCTGTGGTATTGTTCTTTGTTTGCTACTGTTACTGTCACCGGACTGCCATTTGCAATATTGCTGTCTGCCTCATTTCGTCTAATCAATTAATAATGCAAATGTTCTTATTAAAATATTAAACTTAGGCAGTGAAGCCTGCATATGATCCTGATAGTTCCTTGTCTTTAATGTAGATTGCGCTTAATTCAAACTGCTTACAAAAGATTTTTTCAAAGATTTTGTTCTAAAAATGATGCCTAAATTGTAACTTTTTATTGAATATTGTAAAAATATTTGGATTAATATTTAATAATGTAGACACTCTGTACAAATTAAATTCTAAAATATGAGGCTTAAATTTTATTGTAAGATTTTTATAGAATATGGGTGGCAAACGAGCACACAGCCCACCTGATGGGTAAGTATATGATGTGGCCCATAGGCATCTAGACTTTTCTTTAATTGAGAATCAAAATTCAGATGCGTCGTCACCCTTTGGGACTAAGATGGAACTTCTCATTTCCAGTAATAAGGGTCTAATTATTTAAAAAGATTTTGAAATTCGTAATAAGAAGTAAAATGAAAAATACATTTTAATTAATTTTGTCTAGATTCAATTTCGATAAAGAAAGTATTTTATTCACAGCATATAATTTAAGAAATCACATTAGCCGTCAATTATGTTTCATATTTCGTCGTATTGGAGGTACAATCGAAGCGATTTGACCATAATCATTTTTAAATTATTGCCAATGGAAGAGGCTATAAAAATAAAATATTTGGTATTGTAACAGACTGATTACACTCGGTTAGATCAGGTTAATGTAATATATTGAGAGGGATAATAAAATATTTTACGAGGCTCTGACTGTCCGGTTTGAATGAATTAATAATTTAATGGTATTTCGTCGTGTAATTACCATAACTTTTGAGATTACGAATGAAAGTCTCATAACAGTCGAAAAAACGGGCGATTAGGCCTTAATAGGATGTATGAAATTAAATAATATTTGTAATTGGTTTTTCGTTGCTGGTAGAGCTATACTGCAGCATTATAGTTGTAGCAGAAGTTGGGCGGCTCCAGATGAATGAATCAGGAATACCAGCGTAAAATAGCAGCTCTATGCTGCTGTGGGTCCTACGGTGAGTGTAGAGAACCGGAGATCCTTTTTACTGGTAACGAGGCATTCCATCTTAGTCCTCAGGCTGACAACGCATCTGCGTTTTGATTCTCAAACGAGGATAGATGTAGATGTCTGTGGCCCGCAGTATCTCCTCCTTTGTTCCTTTGTCACTCTTATTCTCTAAATAAAAAAATAAACCAGCTGTTGGTCACACATGGTACGTGGCAGCTGCCGTTCATTAACACCTGCAAACAAAGAATGTTACAAATGTAAAAAACACAATAAATGGTTATACTCGTAATATATAAATACCTAATATTTAAGAGGATGTCCAACTATGTCTCTTGTTTCAGCAAGTTACCATTTAGCAGTGATCAGGGCATCTACGACTTTTATGCCACTAGGGCAACGTCTTTTAAAAATTGGGTTTAATATTTGATTTCATAACGGGGAAGTTAATTTGTTCGAAAAAATGGCCTGTTAATGTTTTTTTCTGTACTATTGATTATATTTCATATTAATTACAGAATATAACGAAATCACAGGTATACATAAATTAGAAAAAAAAGGAGAAAATAAAAGTACATAAAATCAAATAGGAAACCACAGAGGCATTGTTTTGTTTATTATTATAATATTTTTATAGCAGAGGGGACAATCGAGCATACGGCTCACATGATGGTAAGTGATTACCGTTGCCCATGAACAACTAATTATAATTGTAACACGATTAAGAATCAAAGTTCAGAATGAGTTGTCGCTCGTGAAGAATAACATGAATTCCTTATTTTCAATAAAATGGGTCTCTCAGCTCTGTAAACGCACCATACAAAACAGGGCCGCATTAATCTGTTATTTCACGTTGGTATTCTGTGAGAGCGTGGTCCATCCCCGGTCGAGCCGACCCATCCGTGCTGCAACCACGTTAAATATAGCTGCAGCGTGGCTCCACCACGTTGACTCTTATGAACTGCAGTCATATTGTAACTCGCTATAGACTTATTGTAAGGACTTCCATGCTCTTAAAACCGGAACGCAGCAGAAGGTTCTTCCGTTTGGTGGCAGAAATAGGTAAAACAAAACAACCAGAAATGAAGAATTTTAATCCTTAATATTAAAAGTGTGTGAAAACAATAATGGAAGAATTTGAGCATATGTTTGACAGCGTGAAAGAGGTTTTAATTATTTTATTTTATAATACGATGATATGTACCTACGAATAATTTCAGCAAACGTGTCCAAAATAGTCTTGCGATTTTACGTTTGGCGTCTGCTGTTTATTTGACAAGTAGGACTACCATTTAACTTGAAGTGATGGATAGTCCTAAAATTTGTATAAAAGCTTTACTTATATAATTAATGATAAACAACTCAAAATATTTGAAACTGCTCACTGTCACAGCAGGAAATCTATGAGGAAGGCCTAACTTTAGTAGTGGACTTTAATAGGCTGTAGCAGTAACGATAATACCACCAGCGGTACCCCCGATAATACAGTGGGTAGTTTTGAAGAAAAAAAGATGCATCTAGGGCGCAAAAAAAAGAAATGTTTTCTCAACATATTTTTGAGCAAATGAAAATGTATGTTTATTCTAACTAGGGATACTATACATTTCTTTAATTATTATTAAATTTCTTTTACTTTTATGCTTCTCGTAATTTAGCACATTACAAACCAAATCAAATAGAGTAGTAGTCCCGAAAAATAGCTGCATGAAATTGGTGAACACACTTTCAACGCGTCTCATTAATCTTAGTCTTCATTTGAGCCACCCCTTCCGTCCGTCCGTCTGTCGACAAAGAATGCAATTTTAACAAGTTCAAATTTAGCTCTAAGTGAATGTGCATTATTTTTAGATGATTTATTCAGAATCGAATGAAAAATCTTTATAATAAGAATGTAAAATAGTTTCACTAAATACTAAAAACAAAATTTTATTTATATGATATACTATATTGGGTTTTGTTTATAATATACGGAGCTACGAGTATGTTATATTAGAGGTGAACGCACTTCTGGACGTTAAACATCTCAGTCTCACACATGGTCACGGGGGGCCGTGACCCTGGGTGCTGTAAAGTACTCGAAAGTCGGGTATGTAAAAAAGTTAATATACGCGATAAAATCCGTAAAGACTAGTATATTTAAATGAAGCGCACTTTTATTCGGTGGTTCTTAATTGTTTTTTTTTATACAATAGGAGTGATAAACGGGCACATAGCCCGCACAATGACAAGTTGATGCTAGGACCCATAAACAACTACATTTATCCTCGATTAGCAATCATAGCATCTACATTGTTACTCGTGAGGACTAAATTGGAATGCCTCGTTACCAATAAAAAGGGTCCCCGAGGCTCCACACTCACCATACGAAACACAGCAGCATTTTACATCTATGAGAGGAGCTATATACATCCACGTTTTACCAGTAATACATTTTATGAGAATTTTAATTCATAACTTTAATATTCCATGATGGCGTATTAGAATTTCATTTCCGTATCAACCAGAACGTGATCTGTATTTCAATGCTGACCTACGTTCTCTCCGTTACCACGGCAACGGGATGACTCAATCGATGGCGGCGCCCAAAAACAGTAATTCGTGCTTTTAAATCTTCTAAAAAGCAACTGAGTAGATATAACATAATCGAATTGCTAACCGACTATTTTAAACGCGGTGGCCAAAAGAACAGTGCAGCCTAAACTTATGATATTATATTTCAAATACCAATAATTTTGAAAGTTGGTAATAGTGGATTTAGTTTGGTAATTATGATTAACTCTTACCAGCAGTTTTTCCACATCGATACTGCTTTTCTGGCAATAATTCACCGCTTAGTTACAATTTCAATTTTTACAGAAATTTCTTAGCTGGTATCACTTATATTTAAACAAAAGAAGCGACAAAAGATCTTGAAGTCGACCTTGGTATGTCTAATTTCTCACAAAGAATGCTAGAGGTCCGTTGTCACACCTGTATTCCGTTGTAGTCCATAACGGAATACCCCTGAAGCTGTAGTCATATCCATCAGACATATAGGCTCTGTATACTCTTCAGACCGGATTACAACAGAGCACGCAATACGACTTGGTGACAGATATAGCAGTGCTGCTTGACGATAGCAATCGGTACGGAGCTGGTGCTTACCCAGACGGTATCGTAGGCAGAAAAAGGAGCCCTTCCACATATATTTTCTCTGCTTGAAAGACATTCTCCGAATGGATGCTATATTTGTGCATGAAAGGAAACAAAATGTATCGCTGGGTTTTTTGCTGGTTCTTCTCAGGACAGAGATGTTTTTTGCGAACCAGTGGTAAATGAATAAAGTGAATTTCAATAAGTATTGCTTACAATCTATATTGAATAACAAAGTTTCTGTTTCTGTTACAATTGTGTTGTCCGCTAGAGATAGAATCTACACGTTATTCAGTTGCTAAATCTCCAAATAGCCATATGCTCTTTTACACTGATATAGCTTATGTCAGTGTAAAAAAGCATGTTTCTATTAACTTTAAAGAGAGATGCCTTCTCTATTATATTTTTAATAAAAGCTGACAACGCCCCGCAATTCCTCTGATGTTGCGGATATTCATGAGTGGGCATCATTTACCATCGAGACCGGCGCATGCTCGTTTGGCCCATCTTCTTAAAAAAATATAACGTAAAAGAATCCATATCGTCCGATTCATGTCCTAATAGGCGACTACGGAATATGGCATATGGATCATCTCGATTATGCATTATACTTGGTAGAGCCATGCTGCAATTATATTAGTAGTATAGTTGTAACACGAATGGGTCGGCTCGACCGGGGAAGGACCACGCTCTCACAGAATACCAGCGTGAAATAGTAGCTTAACGCTGCTATGTTTCGTATGGTGAGTGTAGAGACCGGAGACCCCTTTTACTGGAAACGGGGCATTCCGTCTTAGTCCTCACGGGTGACAACGCATTTGCATTTTGATTCGTAATCGATGATAGATGTAGATGTCTATGGGCCGCAGAAACTACTTACCATCAGGTGGACTGTGTGCTCGTTTGTCACCCTATCCTATAAAAAAAATTCATGCCGTGAAATAGTAAAACAATCAAACCAGCGACGGTAGCAGCTATCAAATGCGAAACGTTTAGTACTGCAACCATCAAACCTCGTACAAAGCGTGATGATAATGACACATCTTCCTTAATAATTATTTCTTACGTTTACGGGAACACTAATTTTATACTCCTAAAGTTTCCACTTGACAGTAGCCATAGTTACGGGAGACTGAGGTGTTCGAAGTTCCTCAAACGTAGTTAACCACGGCTACCTTTACTTTAAAATTGTTCATTTTTGGTCTCATCTACCCAGAATGAGCCTATAGTATCTTGAAGTGTTGCAGTAGTATGCTTGACATATAATTTTATTTATTATAGGATAGGAATTATAGTAAAAGATAAGAAAAAAGAAGATATAGGTATTATAACGGAAGCAATCATGCCGACCCTCGAGGTACTCAGTATATGGACGATTGTGTTTTTAACCAACCTTAAAAAAGGAGGAAGCTTACAATTCAACTATAACTACGTCTTTTTGTATGTATATTACGCGATTTTTAGTTAATAATGTTCCAATTTCGTAGATTCCGATAGGTATACTTTGTGAGTGGTTCCATATGAATTTGAAGAAAATATTGTACTACCCTAAGGGTGCGACAATAGGGATATGAAGTATTTAGTCGACATTGTGATCTTGATCTTTCTTTGTACACTCAAAGGGGTAATAAAACAAATAACTTCTAACACAATATAAAAGTCGACTTCTAAGCACTAAAAAGAATAAAATAACTTCACATTCTCAAATCGAAGCTAAGATATGGTGTCTAGAAGAATTAAAGCTCAGAAGTTTTTAAGTTCCTTTGAAAATTTTGTCCCCTATTTTGCCACCCCGAGGGAGTAGAATATAACCTAATTAATAAAAAAGAATCATCAAAAATCGGTTCACAGTTGCACAGTTATTTTAACAGATTAGTGTAAGGAACCAGAACACCTGTTTACTTGTAAAGAGGTATTATCTCAAACCTCAGGGCTGACAATGCATCAATATGATACTTAATTGACTTATCTATAGCTCGTCTGTGTGTACTTGTAACACAAAAATGGGCGATGAACAAATGCAGTATAAAAAGAAAAATGATAAAACAAAAAAAAAACTACGTAAGTATGTAATATATTTATATAAGTAAATATATACGATGTATACATTCTTGGCTAATGAACTTCAAAAGAATACTTCAAATGCTGCATTCATCTTAATATGGTCGCTATTGACCAAGCTAGTCTGGCTCTTAGTCCGTATTAGTACTTAGATAAATTCTTGTGTACTTACCGGTCAATCCGACAGTCTAAAGATAAGGCACTTCATGAGGTTTATGTTTTTCGATAAGTTCCTGTTTTTTCCAAAAGCATTAACTCATTAGCATTAACGCTGCAGCTATATTATGGTTGTACCACGAATGGGTCAGCTCGACCGTGTTGGGATCATGCTGTAACAGAATACCAGCGTGAAATAGCAGCTTAGTGCTTCTGTATTTCGTATTGTGAGTGTAGTGAACTTGTAACCCCTTTTACTGGAACCGAGGCATTCCATCTCAGTCCTCAGGGGTGATAACGCATCTGTATTTTAATTTTTAATCAAGGATAGATATAAATGTCTATAGGCCACAGCATTCACTTATCATGAGGTGGACTGTGTCAACTGTGTGCTCATTTTTTATCCTTATTCTATAAAAACAATCCCACGACCGCTATCGCTCCCAATTTGTGTCGCTCAAGACACCGCTAATTACCGAACCAGTTTTTATAATGCCGCAGTAGTTCCAGGTGAGATATTATTGTTAATTAGGCCTTGTAGAATATTATCGCTAATCAAAGATCTGCGGTTAAAATAAGTCCGGGAGACAAGAGATCCCTTCCCAGGATAAAGGTATTTTTCGAACCAGTGGTAAGTAAAAAACGACACTACGGAAAAATGAGACAGCGTAAGAAGAAGAGACATAAGTAGATTGATAATTCTTATCTATAAAAATGCTCTTATAAAAAGAATCTTTCATATTAGTGTTATGATCATGATGTGGTATATTCATTATCATAATTACATTCTTGCACAAGTCTACCCCAAAGAACGCCACAAAGCACGGTCCGTCGTACCGTCCTGTCTACCTGCATGTCATTACATTACATTACACTAGTAATAACATGACATTAGTAAGATGACAGAAAATATTAGTTTCATGACAGTTCCATCAGGACAGAGGTGTCAGCAATATCTCAAGAATTTTAGGAGAATTGGTAATTTTCTTTGACAAAAATATTTTTTATAAGTAATAAATATGAGAAAAGAGCACACGGGCTTAAGTATTTTAGTTCATTTTATTCAGAAGACCAACAGCTATAACCATTAAGGTAGAGATAATACTAATAGCTAGTAAGGCAATTAAAAGTCCCGAATAAAAGGTGAAGTTACAACAGTGATAAACGGGATTCAACACTCTAAAGTATTTAATAATAACAATGTTAATGCACAGTGAGAGCTTAACAAATACAACGCATAATATAAGCATACAAAAATAACACAAAAATAGAATATAAAAGTATGAGTTTGGTACAACAAACGTGTAATGCATTACTAGGTATGCGGTGCCGTGGCGCTAGTACGAGTATTAAACAAAGCGAAGTCAAACTCTTTAGCTAGATTGTTGAAGCGCTCCAAATAATAGTTATACGCGGTACAGCCACGCTGCAGCTATATTGTGGTTGTAGCACGACTGGTTCGGCTAGACCGGGGCAGGACCATGCCCTCACAGAATACAGTGCTACAACCATAATTCACTGCAACGTGACGCTAGAAATGATAGTAACAGAATGTTAACAAGTAAAGCAAGTTAGTATTGTTGAATATAATTGATATAATTACAACAATTTGGAAAATTTACGCTTCCTCCACAGGCGTGGCATCTCCCGCAAGTTCGTGACCCGCCTGGATGGGAATTTTAAAAAAATTTTTTATCAAGTTGCAGCTACCTTACACATGAATGCATCTGCTTAAATATTTTATGGAAAACTAGTCACTACTGTAACTCATTTTAAGGTTTTTTTGGGTTTCGGGCACATAAAAATAGTTAACGAGGGCTAATATGATATTAGTAGGTCAAACACTTGACCTCAGAGTGCGAGGGGGGTGCCGGAAACGTCGGAACTAAACCCAACGAAATCCGTAAAATTTTTTTAATTTCGTATGTAGTATTCGCGTAAATTAACAAATCGATATTATTATTACATTATTATTGTAATTAATATTTGGTGAAAATTAAACATTTTATTCACCGTTAGAGCTTATCAAACGTCCCTTGCCTGAACATAGGAGACATTTACCATAGTTGCCACGCGGTGATAACCGTAGTTTTTTATTTTCTAATTATAAGCAATACGTTGCTGCTCATGTCCTAATTTGTTTCCCTCTGTATGCAGTAGTCCTGTGTACAGTAGTAATTCTTACACTTCTACTACACGGTGAATCTTTCCTCCATAGCTTCTGTTATATTACTTTATCCTAACCTCATTAATGCGAAGCCAATACTTCAAATTTATCCACAAAATGGCACGAGACATCAAAACAAAGTGAAGACGCAAGATGGCGCATTACGTGACAGTAATACCAAATTTGAACATCGAAAATTCTAGTGCTGGGCGGTTTTCTATCTCAGTGCTGATCTTTGTAATAAATAAATGTGTAAAAATATAACATACTTAGGGGTCATTTTTTGATCGTCAAATAAAAGTTATCAATCGAATAAATTATAACCCGAAAGAATATGAAAACCACATTAATGAAACAATTTTTTCATACATCTGTAATCTTTAATTTTCTTATGTTCTCTTTTCAACCTATGAATAAATTTTATCTGAGGATTGAAAAATCAAATCTTAAAGATATATTTTCGATTAGTTTGATTTGTTATCTTAATGATAGTTTATCACAAAGTCAGTTCGAAGAAATCTTTATATTCTTTGACCGTTCCCTAAGGAACGGCGTTTTTATTAAAGTTCGGGAGACGACTTGGAAGGACTTAATAACAAAGATGATTTTAACAGTTAATACATGTGGTGTTTTGTTTACGGACGTGTATCACTGCTACCCGGTATTGCAGCAATGTTTTATATATTTTATGTAAAAGCCTTGGAGATTTTTTTTTGAAAAAAAAATCGATAGAATAAACTAACTTAAATCTCAATAACGCCACATTAATAGAACCAAACTAGCCAAAGCCGGGGGCTGGTCGATAGTTAATAATTATTTCATTTCCAGAAAAAAAAAAAATCTAATAATAGTTATTATTAGAATAGTTTTACTAACACATTCTCATAACTAGCTTCATGGCAGATAAAACCCGCTATTGAGGGATAAGTCCCATCGGAGAACGAACGTTGCCGCTCAAAGTTTCCAGGTTTATACAAGGGGAGGATATCAATGCAATCTGTTACAGGGATTGTTTGAAATCTTTAAGGTTGTGCTTTAGTTACGTATTCTACTTGCGTCCCAGAAGCGGTAATCGTATAATATATTTACAAAAAGTGTCGTACTCCGCTCAAACTAACAACCTTTTTTAATTCTTCCTATTAATCTGTAAACAGCTTCCTGTTTATACAAACTAGGCTGTGGTAGTGGTAGTAGACTTCTTGTCTGCCCATTCTCCTCTGGCTAGGCGTCCAAAAACTCCGGATGGGTAATTACCCTTTCCTGTCAAATAGAAGCTACCTACCCCGAGTTCCGGTCTGAAGAGTATAGAGATACAGTGTCAATATATGTTCATGTTGCGTCTATAGCCAAGTTTAAAACCATTGTAAACGATATATTATTTTAATACTGGACGGCTCCGTGGCGCAGTAGCTATGAGTTATAGCGCTGGGGGCCGCGGGTTCGAATTCCGCACGGAACAAGTATGGCCTACAAATAATTGTTTCTGATCTGGATGTTTGTCCTTGTGCAATTTATGTTTGTAAACTGCCTGAATTTGAGCTGACTTACTATATCCCCTTAAAATCAATAAATAAGGATAATTGTAAGCCATCATAGTCCTTAGGGTCACCCTAACGTATAATCCATGATCTTCTTTGTTTGAGTTTGTTGCAATCATTTACAAGCTGTAACGGCCACTTACCGTCCGGTGGACTGTAAGTTAGTTTGTAAATTTACTTAGGTTTAGTAGCTAGCCCTAGAAAAGCGTTCGGCATTGTGTGTCCTCAGGGGTGGCAAGGCATATGCATTTTGATTCTTAATCTGTTACAGCTTGAATGTTCCGTAAAGTGCTTCATGAGTGCTTTTGGGAACCAAAGAACAATAAGACCAAAGGCTGGCCAACCCGATGATCCCAACCGGGAACTAAATAAAAATAGATTTAGAACTGGGCAGATAAGGCAAAGATTCACAGACTCACAAGACTAGAGCACTCCTCGTGGTTCTGGTGAAGTCTAAATATTTATGCTGAAGTTCTAGTGTATACAACACCACACTGCACTTAGAATTTATATGGACACGAACAATTGCACGATAGTCTTAAAACTTTAAAAATTGAGTATTTTTAAACGAACGCTAATGAATACGCACAATTCTTGAGTAGTGCGTATATAGGGGAGGCGGGAGAAAGAAAATAGCAATGAAAATTATATTATATCGGGACTTTTCCGATGCCACAACATAATCTATACTTATTACTTATAATATAATAAACCGAATTTTTTTTCCTGAAACCGCGGGGCTCTGCTCTTCGAGGATAAATGTAGATTTCTGGTACACAGCATCCACTTGCCATCAGAATTACTGTGTGCTTGTTTTCAACGTTATTCATTAAAAAAATCTTTAGGGGACGCCGATATTCAGCAATGGACTTGGGTTGTAATGAGTATTGTAATATTGTATTATGTTAACTTTAACCCTCTGCCTTATTCATCTCCTCTATGGGATAAATTGACCTCCAGTAGTCGATTGTCAAGGACAATCAAGAAGAATAAGAATTTACACGTGGTAGAGCGACGCTGCATCTATGTTATGGTTGTAGCACGAATGAGTCGGCTCGACCGGGGAAGGACCACGCTCTCACAGAATACAAGCGTAAAATAACAGCTTAATGCTGCTGTGTTTCGTACGGTGAGTGTAGAGAACCGGAGACCCTTTTAACCGGGAACAAGAAATTCCTTCTTAGTCCTGAGGGGTAACAACGCATCTGGATTTGGTGAAAAAGAGTTTCCTAGTTTGGTTTTTTCTAATCCAAACCCTGTCTTTCGTATAATTGAAAATATTAATAGCCTTAAAATTACCACCGGTATTGTTTGAATTCATTTAAATCCATTTGGAAAGTGTGCTTTTCGGGAAAAGTCAGGAATAATAGTAAAAAAAAGTTGGCGATACGAGCGAGAAATAAATATAAAGTAAATGTAGAGTTAAATTGCAACTAACTTCATTTATATTAGTCGGAATAGGGGTTGTAAAACACCAGTTAATTTTGATGAGTAAAAAAATAATAAAGTTGAAACTATGCTTTTATTAGTGTAAAACATTTTTTATGACGCTTAATGAAATAAATGTTTTATAGGTCTAAAATAAAATGTATCATAGGTTTTTAATTGAAAATATATGCAGTATTTCCTTGCCAATTTCATTTCTAAATAGTTGTATGCAGACATGAAATTGGCAAGGAAAAATTAAACAAGGACTCCAGCAAGCAGCAGCAGGAAATAATATTTATGGCAGTTTATAATACCAGATTTCTGGTATCACAAATATTTAATTGCATATAATTATTATTTATTTGCACGCAGTTTTTAATCAAATGTAATATCCTGTGTGTGGTAAGCGTATAAGATTTAAATATGTATCAAGGTTGATGAAAGAAAGGATGGGAACCGTTAATTGGTGGAATAACTATTTTAATATGTCGGGAGGAAATAATATTTTGAATGCAATCACAGAAACACAACAACACACACGCCTGTCACCCAGAGGGGTAGGCAGATACTACAGACTTCCATTTGGCACGATCCTAACACACCTCTCTCGCCTCCTTCACATCCATACACCTACGCATATACATGCTCGTCGGTTAAGGGTACTCCTAATTTGACCCGTTTTCAATAAATCGCCAATTTGGTCGATACATTTTCGCCTAGGATGTCCCTTTTCGACTCTGCCAATATAAAATAATGATATTTTACCCAGTTATGTGCATCCATCCATGTTTTTTCTCGTTCAAAGGCTAAGTATAGCCCATTCAGCGAGAAAATGCAGCCAGTGTTCTTGGTAACGATACCACGGGGAGTAGGACTGTATGACGATTAAGTTATTAGTTTTAGTTTTTTTTTATTATACTTTCTTAATATTGTATATTTTTCATTGTCATATAATTAAATGTTTAAAAATAGTTACCAATGACCTGTAACCTTTGAGTATTAACTCGAAGGTTGTAACTTATATTTAACTGTCTCTGTTTGCTATTTAGTACGTCATTGTTTTCTGTCTTACTATTTTTTTTTACTTTTTTAACTGGAGCATAAGTGTATCTGGTTTTATTGTTCTTTTACGATACAAAAGATCGTAGCTACTTTGTCCACGAGATCTGCTGTTTTTCACCTGTTAATAGGATGGTTCAGACGTATGTATATAATATTCTTTGTTGCTCTCTTTAATGTATATATCGTTGGTGGAAGAAAAATCTAGTATCGTGCCGTGTATTTAGAGATTAAAATACAATAACACTACAATACAATAACTTTTTTTTGAGGCATCGAAAGACAACTAAGAATATTGGCCATAATATATATATATATATATATATTCGATTTAGGAAACCTTCTTTAGCGTATCCCTTTTTAATAGTATATCTGTGAAATTGGAAGCAAGTGACGTCTCTTTTTATTTTGCAGGAACTTGGAGTACGTAGGATTGAAGTTCGTTGACCTATTAGACTCCAGTCGCTACAAATGTAAATAAATCGGATCCTCTATGCGGCATCGGTTTCGTTCTTTCACGAAACAGAGAACGTCTTTCCCGACGTACTTTTGTCCAAACGGGAGGTGTAGAGCTGTATGGTGGGGTTCACAGCATGCAGAGTTGTAATTGTATTATTCTCACTTTAGTTACAGACAGGTCTCAACCGACGTCCTCCTTAACAGGAATAAACCCGTCATTATCGATCTTATTTCGGTCACCACGGGAATTGATTTTGTAATCACATTCTTTCGATCACGAGAGGGTGCCGGACCTGAAGACAATTAAAGATTTCAGCTGTTATTCTACCTTCATGGTGGTATATATTCCATGTAGTAGAAAGAAATAAAAAATGGGTATTGTAATCATCTTGAAAATCATAGAATTGTAAGCAATTATATTGAATACAATAAGAAAAATAATTTTAAAGTGCAGCTTTGAAAACCTGGGCAAAATCAGACTTGCTTAGAGGTCCCGTTTGTATAAAGTGCACCATGACATTGTTGGCTTAACCGGTTCTCCAGTAACGCTAATTGACGTGCGACAGATAAACTATTTTATTTATAAAATGTCCTATATCCGATATAAATAGATTGATATCAGCCAAGCAACCATTCACTTAAAGTCGAATTTTCAGCATCAAAATTTTGCAGTATTCGCTTAGGCTTTTGACTGCGTGCACTATAAAGGAAATCAAGCAAGCCCAGAACAAAAAGATACGGGACATTGATCTGTTGTCGGATTGTAATAAAACTCATTTTATTGAGTGATCGCTCTGCCCTTGTCACGTTCTATATCATTGAAAACTGAAACTCGTTATGGAGATGCTAAGGGTCTACCTTTGGATCTCTTTTTTATTTGTTACGCAACTTAATTCATTAGTAATAGAGTTGAAGTTATATTGTAACGAGATAGGTTGTTATTACGTTCTGATATTGGTAGGTATACGCAAAAGTCCGGAATGCCCGGTGCCGGAGAGAACCTGTCCGTTGACTGAGAAATGCGTGCCGACTTGACTGCGGGAATTCACGTATGGGGAGAGTGACGACTATCGTAGTTACACGGTTCCCTTTTTCGTGTTTTGAAAGAATAAAATTTACAAAAAATGGTTGGAAACATTAACGTATACGTTATAACCATACTTATAATCTAATGTAGGTACATACATTTTTGTATGCGTTAAAACGTTTTTCCCAACTCTGCTTGATAGATGTAAAATTTTATAATAGTATAACCGTTACAGCTAATTAAAGTCCACTGCTGAACAAGGGCCTCCCCATAGATTGTCCCGTAACGGGAATATTTGCAATAGTTTCTACGCTTGGCAAGTTTTTTATAATTAATCGTTATTAGGACGACGCTGTTGCCGTCTCCTGATACATTTCCTTTTGTACACTTACGGGATGATAAAGGGTAATTATTCTTACACCGCCACTACACGGTGTTCATATTTATAATTATCGGAATCATAAATTTCAGGAACTACCTATCTGGATACATTCAGATAGAGAACTCATAAGTAGCTGTTACTGTTACCCAGAAGACAAAGAAAGGAAATAATTTTAAATTATAGAAATCACCTATGTAATGAAGGTAAAGCTTGGTGTGATTATTTTGATTATTATTAAAGATCTTAATGAGGAGGAAGGCAGGTGCTCCTCATATTAGCTAAGGTAAGACACATCAGTTTTATTTTTAAAGCGAATTTTTACTAAATACTTTGAACATATTAATGTAGTAGATTTCCGCAGAGTAACGCCAAAGGCTATAGAATTTTAAAATTGCAACCTCGTACTTTCTTCAGACTTTTTGTAAGTACCAAGTGACGATCTGATGAAATATATAATAAGCAGTACCGTCTCTACCATAAGGGCACACGGGGTCCGTGCCCTGGGTCCCTGTCGTCACGGGGGCCTCCGTGATGAAAGTCTTCGGCCTTATTCGCTTACGCTATTCAATATTTTTTCTATTTTAGGGAAATATAGGGAAAAATTATAGAGTAATTACGGGCATTGTTAGTGACTTTCTGGCAACCCTGAGCAGTGACAAGCCACACGTTGCCGAGTTAGCCAGAGAAAGGTAGTATTTATAATCTATGAGATAAAAATATAATTTCGTACCTACTGATTAATAAAAATAACCGTGTAGTGGCGGTTAAGAATATCCACTACCCCATATCTTCCCGTGGGTGTCGTAAGAGGCGACAGAGGGAGACAGGCAGGAGATGGGCAGCAGCGTCTTCCTGATGACAACTGTGACGTAATAAAAAACTGCGGTTGCCAACCCGCTCGCCAAGCGTGGCAACTATGGCAAATACCCCCCCAATGAATAAATACACAAACAGACGGCCCCCAGTCCCCGGCGGCCCCGCTATTCCTGGCTACGGTGGCGACCATGGTAACGGCGGGGCAGGGGATGCTAAGAATCTCCGGTGGAGGTTCGGTTGCCACCTACGACGACTCGACCTGGCAACATATAACGCACGCACCCTGAGGACTGACGAGAAGATACTGGAGCTGGAAGAAGAGGTAGACAAGTTGCGCTGGCATATTATTGGATTATCCGAGGTCCGAAGAGAGGGGGAGGACACGGCAATCCTCGAGTCCGGCAACTTGTTCTATCACCGGGAGGGCGACCATCTGTCCCAAGGAGGTGTCGGATTTATCGTCCACAAATCTCTCGTCAACAACGTTGTAAAGATTGGGAGTGTGTCGACGAGGGTCGCGTACCTGATACTCAGAATCACCAAACGGTATTCGCTGAAGGTCATTCAGGTTTACGCACCAACCTCGGCACATCCCGATGAGGAGGTGGAGGAAATGTATGAGGATATTTCCAGAGCCATACATTCCTCCAAAACCTACTACACGGTGTTGATGGGAGACTTCAACGCAAAACTGGGCACAAGAGAAAGCGGTGAGCGGAAGGTAGGGAAATTTGGAGTAGGGCAACGGAACCGAAGGGGCCAGCAGCTGGCCGACTTTATGGAGAAAGAGGGACTCTTTATGATGAACTCTTTCTTCCAGAAGCGGCCCCACAGGAAGTGGACCTGGTCGAGCCCCCGACGGTTCGACAAAAAATGAGATTGACTTCATTATGACGACCAGACGCCAACTGTTCAGTGATGTCTCAGTGATCGCAAGGGTGAAAACTGGCAGCGATCACCGAATGGTTAGAGGCACACTGAACCTAAACGTTAAGTTGGAGAGGTCTCGTCTAATGAAGTCAACGCTCCGTCCCCCTCGTGCTCTAATCCAGAATCCCGAAACCTTTCAGCTCGAGTTACGTAACCGCTTCCAGTGCCTAGAAGATTGCAATGCAGTGGACGATATGAACGACAAGCTCGTGGAAACTGTCCATGCGGTCGGAGCTAAGTTCTGCAAGACCCGCCGCAGAAGAACACAAAAACTCTCCGATCACACTCTTAATCTCATGGCTGTTAGACGGGGGATGAGGCTGCAATCGTCAACAGATTTGACAGCATACAGGCAACTGAACAGACAGATCTCCAAATGCATACGGCGAGACTTACGCAACTTTAATACTTCTCGTATTAAAGAAGCGATCGAGCGGAACCAGGGCTCCAAAGTCTTTGCCAGAGATCTGTCTGCCAGAAAGAGCCAACTGCGGAGCCACACGCAAGTGTGAGTAACGATCCAAGAGCAAGTCTTATCCGACACTACTCCGATGATATCCCGGACGTCAGTCTAAGCGAGATTAGAATGGCTCTCCAGCACCTTAAAAACGGCAGGGCCCCAGGCGAGGATGGAATTACAGCGGAGCTTCTGAAAGCGGGTGGAACACCGGTACTTGAAGTCCTTCAGAAGCTCTTCAATTCCGTCCTCCATGGTGGCACTACTCCAGAGGCGTGGAGCAGAAGTGCGGTGGTCTTGTTCTTTAAGAAAGGCGACAACGCTCTCTTAAAGAACTACAGACCGATTTCCCTTCTGAGCCGCGTCTACGTGCTGTTTTCGAGAGTCATTACGAATCGTCTCGCACGCAGACTTGACGACTTCCAGCCTCCCGAACAAGCCGGTTTCCGAAAAGGCTTCAGTACCATAGACCACATACATACCCTGCGGCAGATTGTACAGAAGACTGAAGAGTACAATCTGCCACTTTGCCTGGCGTATGTGGACTATGAGAAAGCCTTTGATTCCGTCGAAATTTGGGCGGTGCTACAGTCCCTTCAGCGGTGCCAAGTTGACTGTCGGTATATCGAAGTGCTGAAGTGTTTGTACAGTAGGGCTACGATGGCTATCCGAGTACAGAACCAGAGCTCGAAACCTATCCAACTGCAGAGAGGTGTAAGACAGGGTGACGTTATATCCCCGAAACTCTTCACCGCTGCATTGGAAGACGTTTTCAAGCTACTGGACTGGAAAGGATACGGTATTGACATCAATGGCGAGTACATCACTCACCTTCGATTTGCCGACGATATAGTCCTTATGGCAGAATCGCTGGAGGACTTAAGCACTATGCTCAATGACCTCAATAGTGCCTCCCAACGGATAGGTCTTAAGATGAACATGGACAAAACAAAGATCATGTTCAATGTCCATGTCACACCTATGCCGGTAGTTGTTGGGAGCACTATGCTCGAAGTTGTTGACGAATACGTTTACCTGGGACAAATAGTCCGACTAGGTAAGTCCAATTTCGACCGAGAGGTCAATCGACGGATTCAACTCGGCTGGGCAGCGTTCGGGAAATTACGGCATATCTTTTCGTCAGGCATATCTTTTCGTCAGGTATACCTCAATCTCTAAAAACTAGATTGTACAACCAGTGCGTGTTGCCAGTGATGACTTACGGATCTGAGACGTGGTCCTTCACTGCTGGCCGTATGAGGACGCTTAAGGTCGCTCAGCGAGCTATGGAGAGGGCTATGCTCGGAGTTTCTCTGCGTGATAGACTCAGAAATGAGGATATCCGCAGTAAAACCAGAGTGACCGACATAGCCCAACGGATTAGTAAGCTGAAGTGGCAATGGGCCGGCCATATAGCTCGAAGAACCGATAACCGATGGGGAAGAAAGGTTCTCGAGTGGCAGCCTCGTACCGGTAGGCGTAGTGTAGGGCGACCCCCCACTAGATGGAGTGACGACCTGGTAAGACATGCAGGAAGTCGATGGATGCAGGTGGCTCAGGACCGTGCTTTGTGGCATTACTTGGGGGAGGCCTATGTTCAGCAGTGGACTTGTGAAGGGCTGTAATGATGATGATGATGATGAATAAAAATAACACTTCAAAAGATTTAACGGCGAATGATCTATAATTTTCAACCGCACATATTAGCTTTTATATCAAATAATAATCGTTACAATCCTTATTTTTAGAAAAGTGAATCCTAAATTTTAATGTTATAAATAAAAAGAATACACGTATTGATATTGTTATAGAATATTAACAGTTTTGAAAAGAAACGTTAAAGTTTACATTTTCCTGAGAAATTATCGTCCCCGCTAGGATATCTGTCAAATATTTTACCTCATTGTAAAGTGGCGCCGACCTGGTGACAGAAAAAGTCGTGGATGCCCTCGCTAATGACATGTTATTTGATTTGTACCAATGAACTATAATAAATATAAGATCGTAGCCGAAAAATGTTTTCGTTTTTCACTTTTTTACTTTCCAATAGGGTCTTAAATTCTTCTGTGCCCAAGAGCCCCGGTATAGCATAAGACGGCGTTGTATATAAGGTATTGAAGAATGAACTTTGCTCAGGATCATGCTTTGTGACATATTTTGGCTAAGGTCCATGTTCAGTAGTAGACATGTGATGGAATGAAATGACGATGGCGATTCTTGATATAGCAGATATTATTCTTAATATTCCAACAAATGGTTGTTTACTAGTGAATATTTTTTATTTGTTTATATACTCGTGGAGTTATATTTTGGCCAATGTCAAGTAATTAAAATTATCCTTTATAATATATATTTTGAAAATTTCTTCACAATATGTCGATGCATCTTATTGAGAAGTCCTTGAGAGATTTTAACGACAACTTAACCCAACACATAATTAATGACAGCACAGCAGTATCTCAAGTTTTAAGATGCAAAAATACATTGAGGATTGCATCACATGTGTTCAACAGTTCACATGCGCAGATACTTATTACACAAAATCGCATTACTTTTACGTTACAAAACCCACTTCAAACCGTTAATTAAAGGAAAAACGGAGGCAACATGTCACCGGCGGTCAAATTTCCGCCAAAATTTCTGGTTGTAAAAGTTTGTATAAAATTCTTAATTAGAACTTAATACAATGTGGAAAATAAAGCTTTATACACAGCTATAGGCGCTTTTTTTAAATAAAGAAGAATGCTAATTCGTCGAATTAATTAAACATAACAGCGACCGGTCAGTACAAAGCCTTTGCAGCCCTGAGCTCCCACAGGACCACTTACTTCTATTATTAATTCAGCGAACATATCCTCTGAATTAAAGCAGTCACAAATCAAACAAAAACCTTTTTGTTATACGCAATAATTGTTTTTTTCTAGATCACACGGAACTTGGTTAAAGCTTAAATTGCCGTGTATTCATTGTTGGTGGTTACGCTTTTCAGGGTTTGAGTGGTATTTAGATGACCCTCGCAAGTGTTTTTTAATCCGTAACGGCCGGCCCGGCAGTTTTGATAGCGCCGGCTATGATATATTGGATGTGAGGTATCTGGGACAATTGCAGTTCAGAGTGGCGAGCGAAATTCATTTGTGCCGTGTTTTAGCATTATCAACATTCATTAGTGATATTTATAATGGAGTTCAGGTGTTTATTGTCGTATAGTGAATAAAAACCACATTTATTGTAAAAAACTTACATTTATTGTATAATTCATTCATTACAGCGTCCAAACGTCTATTGATGACTCCGTACTATTCTATTTATAGACCTCAGATCTACTCGCAAATTTTTACAATTTTGAGTTATTATAAGGAAGATGCCGATCTTCTGTTTTATTTCCTTTATATATGAAATGGTATTCTCATAGTCGCCACTATACTGCAACAGTATATTACAGATATTATTATTGCTATTACTCTGAGTTTATGATCTGTGCCTTCAGCACAAGTGTAGTTTTCTGCCTCGCATAACTTCTTTGTGAAATCAGCTACTACAAGCGAGAGCCGTGGTAGCTCAGATGGTTAACGCTCGCTGTAAATATAACAGAACGCAAGTAACCCGGGTTCGATCCCCGCCGGCACCAATGAAATTGTTAATTACAATTTTAAGTGCTGATTTACCACGTGCTCGGCGGTGAAGGAAAACATCGTGAGGAAACCTGCATGTCTGAGGAATAAGAAAAAAAACATTTCGAAGACATGTGAAGTTCGCCAACACGCATTGGGGCGGCGCGGCGGACACTTCCTTGCCCTAAAACCCTCTCAGAAATGAAGGGAGGCCTGTGCCCAGCAGTGGGACGTATATAAGCTGTAAATATATAAGCGATTTTTTCTGGACCAATACGACTTGGGAACATTTCGCGTTCGCGTAAATATAAGAAATCATTACGACTTGGGAACCTTTGAGGAAAGCCTACTTTTATAGGCCAGTAATACACCTGCAATTTCACTGGCGTTGCTGTTGTTCTTGGGCGGCGTTAGTCACTTACTATCATTAAGCCAGCACACGCTCGTTTATCTCCTCTTCCACGAAAATAAGTTTTTGACACTAACGTTTTCCTTTCATCTATACTCTATACATATAAAATAAAATGTAAGTTGCAGGTGTCTGTCCATTTTATATTTTTATAACAAAATTGATTGAGAGTGACTAAAAATAAGTAACTGAATACATTTCTTGAATAAAACTATTATTTACGGATTTTATCGCGTTTAATTACTTTAATTTATTTTTATTATTATCCCGACGTTTCGGGTGCTTTACAGCGCCCATGGTCACGGGGGGGGACTGAGATGTTTGACGTCCCAATGTCATAGTTAGTCCGGCTACCTTCAGTTTTTTAATATTAATTTTATTTGGGATCCTATAATCAACAAAATTAAACCCAAACCCAAGCATACCACTGCAAGACTTCATGATACTATAAGCTCGTTTTGCGTAAATCGGACCAAAAATTAATATTAAAAAACTGAAGGTAGCCGGACTAACTATGACATTGGGACGTCAAACATCTCAGTCCCCCCGTGACCATGGGCGCTGTAAAGCACCCGAAACGTCGGGATAATAATAAAAATAAATTAAAGTAATTAAACACGATAAAATCCGTAAATAATAGTTTTATTCAATGTGTAGTGTTCGCGTAAATTTAAGAAATCATTATGAATACATTTCTATCATTTTTAGAATTTTTTGTCTCTCTGTTTGTTTGTTTGTTAACGTATCACGTATAAAGTACTAATTTATATCAAAATAACCAGCAAGGAAATTACAATACATAAAGGCAGGTTGTGTTTTCTTTCCTGTAGATGTGTCTTCATAACAAACTAATTAATTTATAAAATATGGAATAAGAATTTTTGCTTAAAATGTTTTTCTTTACCGTAGAGTAACCTAAATAAAATTTTAAAATATATATTAACCATGAGGGCGTCCACGACTTTTTGTGCCACAAGGGTGGCGCCACTTAAAATGAGGTGTAATATTTTGACAGATTTAATAGTTGGGAAGTTAATTTGTTCGAAAAATGTATAAGTTTATTTTTCTCTCTGTACCATTAGTTATATTTTATATTAATTAGATTAAAAATAAATAAACCACAGCACAGATATTCATTAAAATAGAAAAAATAAAAAAATGTTTAAAATGTGCAAACAATTAAAGAATAAACCACTAAGCTATTGTTTTGTGTATTACTATAATACTCTAGAAACTGATAAACTTTTATTTTAAACTATATTATCAATTAAATGACACTGTCACAAAAAACTTCACCTCAATGTCAACTAGCGACATTTAGTGAGCGTAAGATTATTTGCCCTCATTACGTTGGTTTCGGCTAGGATCGAACTTTCTTCTTTGCCTATGCTACTGTGGGAGTGATTTGTTCAGTAGGCACTGATTCAAAAGTTATGATATGTTTTATATAATGTATCAATTGCGTCGAAATTTTTTGTTTGTTTTTAGAATCGATGTTAACAGCGCCATCTATTTTTAAATTTATACCTGTGATAAAGATGGTGATTACCTGTGTCTATACATTGTATATTATATTTGTGACAAAAATCATTAAGAGGACTGAGAATAACTAATAAGAACATTTTTATAATTGTTAGAATTGTCTGTCCATTTCTTTATGAACTTATTCGGTATCAAGCAAACATTCAATGAAAACGCTAAGAAAATTATAAAACGTGTCTTTATTTTTTAATTTAAATTTAGTTTTTCAAAAAATTGAATATATATTACATACATGTTTTTTTTTTTATAAAATTGTGAGATTGTAAGGGCATATTCCACCAGTGGCGGGTGCCGATTGCTAGGCCCGCGAAAGCCAGCCGACACCAAGCTCGCTGGTGGGAATGACGGATGCGAGGGGCTACTAGGTGGTCGAGCAGCACCTCGCGCTCGGCTGGCGGTTCGCATGCTGTCGCGTCCAGCGCCAGCTCCAGACGCGCCCGGCGACCTCTAGGCAGCGGCCCTTTGCGCGTTCTATAGAATTCCAACATCCATTTTATGGACGTCATTCAACGGGACACGCCCCGACCCGGCGCCGTTTCATGGTGAGGCCATGTGCACAAGCGGGCCTTTGCGATTGTTCAACAATTTTCAATTGATAAACCCGAGCTATTTGTCACTGTTGCGTTTCAAGTTACGGTAGAACGTAACAGTAGTAAGTAAAAAGTCCGAAAGTAACAAGGATGCTGTCAGAATATAAACTGTTTTATGATGCAGTGGTTTAGTAATGAGTTGCAGCGCTGAGGGCTGTGGGTTGAAATCCCGCACAGAATAAGTGTTTCTATGGCTTATAAATAATTGTTCCGGGTCTGGATGCGTGTCCTTGTGAAATTTTTGTATTTATCTCCACGATACAGAAAAAAATCCTAGTGTGGAGGTAACGTTTTTTTTTAAACGAGAAAGAGAAAGACAAACCGACTACAGACTGAGTCTTATTAATGTTCACGTCGTACCTTTTTCACCTTGCGTTGATAATATTTACAAAAACGATCCAACGAAACAATTCACTTAATTATTTAAATGAAATTCTTTATTGCGCGAAGTTAATGAAGAGTGTTACGGCGCAGCGGGCGGTCGCAAGTTCGGTTCCGGCGGCGTCCGTGACCGGGCCGAATTAATCACCGGCCGACTACCGGCTCCGCCTTACCGTGCTTGTACCGTGGCAAGTGCAGCCGCTTGATTTATTGCCATTAACATTAAACATGCTCTGTCTACAGAAAAACAAAGAAACTATTTTAGGTTTGTTTGGAAAACGCTAAACTGAAATTATGTACTATTTTACGTGGTAGATCCATGCTGCAGCTATGATACTGGTATAGTTGTAGCACGAATGGGTCGGCTTGACGGGGAAGAACCACGCTCTCACAGAATACCAGTGTTTCATATGGTAAGTGTAAATAATCGGAGACCCTTTTTATTGGAAACGAGGCATTCCATCTTAGTTCTGTGTGAGAGCGTGGTCCTTCCCCGGTCGAGCAAACCCATTCGTGCTACAACTATACTACTAATATAACTGCAGCAGGTTTGTTTTTTTCTTTTTGTTCTTTGTCTTTTGCGAAAGATCAAATTCTTCAGTCGGATGGCAATATAACCATCTTGCTTTTATTTATTCATTACAGCCTCTCTAAAGTCCTATGCTGATCAAAAACTTTTCTTTATAGGATACGGTAACAAACTAGCACACTGTCTACCTGATGGTAAGTGGTTGTTGCGCTCCATAGACATCTACATCCATCATGCATTGCTACCCATGAGGACTAAGATGAAATGCCTCGCTTCCAGTAAAAAGGGTCTCCTGTAAAACACAGCAGCATTAAGCTACTATTTTACGCCGGTATTCTATGAGAGCGTGGTCCTTCCCCGGTCGAGCCGACACATTCGTGCTACAACTATACTACTAATAATGCAGCATGGCTCTACCACGTATAAAATATCCTCCATAGATTGCCCCATAGCTACCTGGTCACCCTGGTTTTTTTAGTTGTTAGTAGAAAGATGCTATGGACTATCGGCGGTTTGTTCCCTGTGTTGCCTCTTGAGACACCAATGGTGGTGTATATTTGTGGATTACAATTAAAGATACATCAAAGTAAAGAATGCAAGCGATACCTATATATTTAATACGGTGACTAAGTACGTATAATAAATAACAATTAGAAAAGTACCTAATACGATTTTTTTATAGGAAAAAGATTAGGTGAAAGAAGTTCAACATTAAAATTCTGGGCATCTGAGAAATAGTAGACAAATGTTTTATTTTTAATTTTGAACTGGCGTCGGAATATTGATCCAAAACTTTGGAGTTGTGCGAAGATAATAAAAGTGAAGGACAGTCAAGTTATATATGGAGATGGATTGGCCACATTCATTTCTTTATCATTAAAGTTTGTGACAAAAAGACGAATTTAGTTCGTGTCGCATTTGCAACCTGCACAGAGTTTGACGTATGTTCTATTAAGAATCAAGATGCGTTGTCACCCCTATGGACTTAGATGGAATGCCTCGTTTTCCTTAAAAAGTGTCTCCAGTTCTCAACACTCACCATACTAAACACTTGCATTAAGTTGTTATTTTACGCTGGTATTCATTGTATAATATACAATTGTTGGTCGAGTGGTCGTAAACGTGATTAATTTTCATGTGGTCCCGGGTTGGAATCCCCGGTACCGGGTCAAAGTTAGTCATTGACTTTTCTGTCAAGAAATTTTCAGCAGCAGCCCGGAGTCAGGAAGTTGGCGGCGTTTCACACCAATGCCTCGGAAGCACGTAAAACCATTGCACCTGATCTCTATTCGATTGGATTATGAAAGTGACGGAAAAGAGAGTGCACCTGTGTTACGCACACACTTGTGTCCTGCGCAGCCTATTCTCCGTTGAGAATGGCTACCTTCGACAAAACACGGTCTTGAGGACATTATTATTCATTGTATGTATCTGTATAATAATAATTTAAAAAACAGTTTTTTTTTAAATCAACTAGAATTTAGTTAACTTATTTGACGAGACACGTCAGTTATTAAAAAGCTACCAATGCTTATACGTAATAAGACGTTAATCATAGACCGATCTATTCCCTATAAATGTATACATATAAATAAAATGTGGAGTGTATGTCATTAAAATAGGAATAACTGGATTCTGTTGAGCTCAGGGGGTTATTTACGTACTGATAAGGTGATAAGACATAAACCAATCTTTTTTAAATGTTTGTCTGTCTGTCTGTCCACTCGGGATAGTCTTCGGAATGGCTGAACCAATGGAAAGTATACGAAAAGATAGAGCGCAGTGCTGTTTGGGATTTAGGCTGCATTTTATTCAAAAAACTTTAAAGATTTTTAAGAAAAAAAAAAACGAAAAACTTATAAAAAATACGATCTTTGATTTCCGTTAACGATACAGCCTATTAAAGTACAAAATAGGCCTCCCCCTTTAGATTGCCTTATATTGTTAGTCGTTATTAGGAGGAACTACTCGTAGGAAGATTCTGCTGCCCATCTCCTGATTTGTTTCCCTCTGTCGCTTCTTACGACACCCACGGGATTATATGGGGTAGTGGATATTTTTACACAGCTATCTTCTTCTACATCTTTCTTTATCTATGTGGCGTTATTCAAGTTGAAGATAAACTTAGTTTATCTTCATCAATCTTTGATCTAAATAAAGCCATATTAAAAGATCCTATCCATGCAGAGTCGGAACGGATAGCTAGTTATTTATAATCTCCGAACGGAATAATTAATCTTTTCTCCATCTTCATGTCTTAAAGTCTTATAATTATAAAGTTGTGAGCTGCACTTGTCAATTTCAATAAGATTATGAATTCAGATATGGGACTAATCACACTGATAACGTTGCAAGAACCTTTAGCATAATAGTCGTGTCCTTAAGTTATACGAGCCGCTCCTTCAGCTCCACGTTAAGGTAATGGGCGGTAAATTTGTTAAACAATGCTCTTTCAACTGCCTTCCATTATTGTTATGAACCGAACCCCCTAGGCATTTCACAGATAACTTCCTACTGTGTACAACAAGACTGCGTTTTATAAAATGATGTGTAAACCTTACTTAAAATAGAGACATGAAAAAATAGAATTGTTTAGATAAGAAAATTCCAACTTAATATGGTCGTACAGTAGTATTGTTAATATTTCGTGTAAGAGTGGTCGCAAACACTGTTGACGATCATGAGGTCCCGGGTTTGAATCCCGGGTCGGACCAAAATCAGTTTTTAGTTTTTTTGTCAAAAAATTCTTAGTAACAGGCTATGAGATAGGCTATGAAAGTGAGGAAATAGAGAGTGCACCAGTGCATGCGCATACACTCGTGCTTTATGATCCTGTCCTGTGCAGATGGCAATGGCCGCCATGACCGAAATTCGGTCTGGAAGACTGGAGGATTATTATAACGTTTAAAAACCTGTATGAAAAGTTTACAATTAAGAAGATATGCTGGTGACATTTGAAGAATAAGATTTATAAATAGATCCGTTGAACTAGAATCCTAAATTAGATGTTTGTTTCATTTTTTTAAATACTGCGGTATAATTTTTTTTTATAGAAGTGAAATGACAAACGAACCTACAGTCCACCGGATGGTAATGACTACTGCGGTCATCTTCAAATAACGGAAACCTATAGCAAACTTCAAACAAGGAAGGGTAAAGATACACTACCAACTCTAAAGATTAAGTTGGACGTACCGTATAGTGGCGGTGTACCATGTGGTGGCACATCGTCGTCCCGACGGTCTTGCAGGGGGATAACGAAACAAGACTTTCAGCAATATCTTGCTGAAAACAACTCAAAGTTATAACGAACTACAATTGCCAACCCGTTTGCCAAGCGTAGAAACTATGGCAAAATCTCCCCATGATGCAACCTATGAGGGAGGTTCAGCAGTGGATTTTTGTAGACTGTAATAGATGGTTAGAGTGGAAGTAAGTACGCCTCACATGAGGACGAAGTGGAATGAATCCACAAGCTATAATTATCCTGGCTCTCTACACCCTTCAGACCAGAACACAGCAGTGCAAGCACTGCTACTGAGTGCCAGAAACAGCTGTAGCTACCTAGGCGAACTCCTACACAGGATCGGAGTCTCCTAAAATACTTCTATTATAGTATATAAAAGTCCACTGCTGAACTTAGGTCTTCCCTCGTAGGGGAGACTTTGCCACAGTTGCCACGCTTGGAATGCGGACTGGCAGCCGCAGTTTTTAATAATTTTGAGTTGTTATCAGGAAGATGCTGCAGCCCATACCCATTATGTTTTAGTTTCATTTCCAGTGAACTAGTGAATTTTAGTTATTTTAGAAAGATCCAAGTTTTTAAAATAATTAATAATTAAAGAAATTAGGAACATGGTAGGGGTTGATATATTTATACATTGTATCGTTAAAAATATTGGTTCTAGTGTAATTATTAAGGAAGAAAACAGGAATAAATTAGTATGGACTAAATATCCGAGTATTCAATAAAGTCTCTTGCAATTAATTACTCTGTGACCAAACAAAAGGAAATGATGTATGACAACTTCCATTAATTAGCCCCGAGGGCGCAGTGCGACTTTTCGCCGGCACGCTTTATACCCTGTTCACATATCAGCGAAAGAATCTCTAGTTTTGTAGAGGTATTCCGTATGGTTTTAATATTCCCCTTATATAAGTTGTGAATTACCAGCGACTCGCGCCCTGCTGCGCCTGAATAATATACGTTAATGTGGCGTTATTATAACACAACAATCAAAGACCATTCATTGGATCAACTTGTGGTATTATTTCAAAAAATTGCCAAGATTTTTCGTATATAATATAACCTAAATACCTCCCGGTATTTTAAAGCTATTATTGTTTTAATTATTACATTACAGTATTAAATGAAATATAAACAATATTAAAAACTATAACAAAGAAAGACTAAAACTAAAAACTTAAATTATCATACAAGCCTACTCTGTAGCATGATGCCAAGAACGCTGGCTGCGTTTCTTCGCTAAATATCCCCACAGCACAAATATGTAGTCATGTCTCAAAGACTCATATTTGTGCTACTTATTTAGTTCAGATCTCTCTGACGCCACTCCAGCTATAAACGAGGTACCCTTACAATGAGAGGCTGCCAAAGTGTCTTCGGAAGTAACATTCAAGATCCAACAACTTTACGCGCTTTGAGTGTACAGGGTCTGAAGAGCAACTTAATGACTAGAATGCTACTCAAAATTTCTGTAAAACGTGGCAGAGCTTAGCTGCTGCCATATTATAGTTGTAGCACAAACGGGTCAACTCTTCCTGGGCAAAACCACGCTTTCACAAAATACCAGTGTAATATAGCATCATAACCCCGCTCTGTTTCGTATGGTGGGTGTAGAACCGGGCACCCTTTTTTCTGGAAACGAGGCATTCCATCTTATGCCTCCGGGTTGACAACGCATCGGCATTTTTAAGTGCTCGTTTGTCACCCTTAATCAATAAAAGAAAAACCTTTGCTAGAATATCTTGTTTCCTAGCGATAAATACAATTTTTTATTCATCACAATATACCTTCCAAATTAAGTGGTAATGTTCCTCTAACGGTTACATTCTCATTTCCAGTTGTATTGTTGCCTGATGGAAAATTTTATTAAGCTATTATCAGATGGCTGCCCGTGTTATCCCCCTCCCCCCACCAATGTCCTCAGTCCCGGCGCGTTTGGAATAAGAAAGCTATCAACGCGGCATTGGCACGTGTTGAGAGCTCGGTTCCGAGGCACAATAAAAGTAGAACCTTTAGCAAGGGAACAATGAATCAATTTTTCGTTTAATGAAGGAATAGTTTTGAGAATATTTCTAAAATCTTAACATTCGTCTATGGAATCTCTTCTTCTTCTTTCTTCTTTATCATATATATTCCGTAGCAGGACAGTGCACTGGTGGAGATAAGCAATTTGGTTTTGTTTGTTTTGTTTAATTGTCTCGTTTGATTGGTGGATTGTTGTTTACCCTGTTCCCCGTCTGGGACCTAGTTTTTATTTAAGAATAATTTTATAGTTAAAGATCTCAAAATTGATTAGGTTAGATACTCGTGAATAATATACACATAAACACTTCCATCCCGTCCCCAATTGCCAGATGTCTAACAGCTAAGTTATTCTTACTTAACTCTTTTTCGATTAGCCATCACACAGTGTGTTTCTCCAAATAACGCCTCGTTTAGAGGTGAAACATGCATCGTATTATCGATGGTTGGTGTGTTTTTCCTAGTGTGGTGGTATTGGTATTAGGGATGATCACAGAAATCTAAATATAAAATTTCTTATTATTTAGATTTCTGTGGGGATGACAGTGATAGAGCACACATTTAAGAGAGGGAGGGAGGTGCTTTTCAAACTACGTAAGACACAACTTGACACCTTATAATTTTCACGTGTAGCTCAACTAAATAATTTCAATGTTATTAATATTATAAACACATAGTTATATATTTCATAGTTACTTATATGTATAGGTGGTGCGTTTCATTTTTTCTGTCTGGGCTTGTTCTGTACTTTTCTATTACATTTATAGATATATTAATATTTAAGTAGGAGTGCGTGCACTCCTGTATCTCTGTCGGAAGGGTAATAGGAGTCAGAACGAAAACAGACTGTGAGGCAATCTATTTAAGTACCCAGGGTATGTTAGTTGGTTAGGTACCACTGGAATGTACTATTATTTTTCATATAGCTTTCCATTTTATATTATTAATCAATCAAACAATATCCTAAAACTTCAACAATTCATATTTGACTAAGTATTCGGTTGTTGTGCTGCAAGTCTGGAGTTCAAATCTTACACTAGTCAATTACAAATAGTTATTTCGCACCCGAGTTGCGCCTTGGAAAACAAAGGAAAAATTCTTACATTGGGCTACAAATACGGCATTATTAAATAAACTCACTCAAACGACAGATTCACCAATTTTTGTACCGGGTAGCGTCTTATAAATGCAAAGTAAACAGCGATAGGCCGTTACCCATCGAGATTATGCTGGATAAATTATCATTTACGACGATCATACCTCGTTTGACCCCTCGACTGCTGGCACGCGACAGCTAAACGGAGATTTCAAGTCATAAACAGATGTGATCATCTCACCAGTAACGTTGAATCACTAATACGTGATTCCTATATTAATGAAATGATAAGTTGTTCGTTACGATCCAGTTTATTATATACGAAGTGCATTTGTAAACTTTTTAACACTCATGATCAAGGCGTGTTTTTTAAATTTTTTAAAACTCATATTATTATTTATACCAAACCTTTTGATCGAAAATAAATGACAAATCAAAATAAAATAAATTTTAAAAAGGGCAGAGGTGTTATGGCAATTACGTTAACAATTTGTAAACTAACAAAGGTAACTTTAAAATAAAATAGGTAACTTCGTATTTTATTCTAAAGTTAACTTACGTACGTTGTGATCCATTAATAAGAAGGATATTGTAAAGTTGTATTTTAAACTTATTGCTAAACGAATGCTTTATCATGAAACGGTTTCGTAGTTCCAATAATTAAAAACAATAATAAAGAAAGAACTTAACAGTTCGTCTGTAGACTGTAGAGTATGTTATTTTTGTAATTTTTCATATTTTATTTTGTAGAAGTGAATCGACTATGCTGCTCACCTGATGGTAAGTGTCGACTAACGCCTATGAATAGCTGCAAAATCTGGGCAATTGCAAGTGCTTTGCGGGCCTTTCAAAAATAAATAGGTCATCATTTGAAGGTACCTAGGAATATAACACCATATAATTCCATCTGTGTCGTGAGAAGCGACAGAGGGAAACTGAACCAAGAGATGGAAAGGAGTATATTCCCACTATTAGCTGCATAAAAATAACGAACTGTGATTACCCGCTTGCCAAGCGTGGTAACTATGGCAAATATCCCCCTTATGAAGCAATCTATGGGGGAGGCATAGGGTCAGTAGTATACTTTTATAGAGTGCAATGGATAATGGATGACGAAATCTGTAAAACTAGTTCTTTTTTAAATTTTAAGCCTTACTAAGCCTTAATTTTTTAGGTATTTCAAAAAAAACATTACCACAACCTTTAAGAATTTTCGAATTTATTTCAAATAATAGCATATTAAGATAAATATATAATATAAAAAAAAAACCTTTACACTTTTTGACATACTTGGCCTTTTAGTAACGCAAAGACGTGCTTTGACAATTGTTTAAAGTAATAATATACATATGACGACGACCTTTATGCGATAAATATTGAATATAATATTTTTGTAAGAAAATTATTCCAATAGTTTTTATGTAGTTCATTTAAGCATGGCGGAAATTCGTAAAATAAGGGGCAGATATACGTACTGTTAAATATATTTTTTTCCAAATGTTAATCTTAGTAATAACAATACCCTTTTATTGTCAAGTTTTAGAAAATGTTTTGCATTTCTTTTACAAAGAATAGGATTTCAAAGTGTCCCTTCGTTAGGTTAAACTACGTATTCCCAAATTTCCCTATAAATTCGATAAAGTGGAAAACACTCCGATAATGGACGGCTAAATCCGGCAAAGCCGCGCCCTTGTCGAGATTGCGTCGACTTTAAACCCCGTATTTCTTAGTCAGTATAACCACGAGACTTCTAAACATATACTGCCACTCCTAAACTGCATAATATAACTTGGGGCGAAGGAATAAGAGTTGAAATCGTGCGGAGAAGGCACCTTACTGAGGTGTTTAACAAAAGCCGGCTTTTCAATGGTCCCATTAGGTAAACTGAATCGTTTCCGTTTAGAGTCTAAGACTTTCAGATTTTCAGATTAGTATTTTTTTAAAAACTATTTATTATTTGTTAAACTCCTGTTAATTACTTCAAGCAATATTAAAATGCTTGTGTTACGAATGTTTTACATATCAATCAAATGGCAGATTCGATCCCACGACTTTCAGAATTTGCTTAGCCGTTAACTATTAGGCTACTGTCGCTACCTTATTCTAGCTTATTTAAATAGCATCTCTCGGGTTCAGGTTATTAATATACTTTCTTATATTCAGTAGAATTTATACTAACAACTAACCATGTGTCAATCGTGACCGATTCGGTTGTTTGGTGGATTGCAATCATTTGTTTTGAACGATCCGGTTTAACAAATAACAAACAATTGACAGAACCATTGTAAACTTTTCGTATTTAAAATATTTAATATTATTGGAAACTGTCGTATAAAAGTATCCACTACTCCATAGCATCCCGTGGGTGTCGTAAGAGGCGAAAGGGGGAAACTAAACCAGGAGGTAGCATCTTCCTGGTAGCAGCTGTATGAAAAACAAAACTATGGTGCATACCCGATTTTCAAGACTGGTGACTATGGCCTATACTGAACGTTGGCCTCCACCATATATTGTCCCTATGAGGCAATATATGGTGGAGGCCAACGTTCAGTTCCACTTTTGATAGCCCTGATATATGTAAGTGTCTATGGGTAACATCTCCCTTGTATATTCAGTACTTATATATACAATACTTGTAAAAAAATGCACACACCATAATATGGTTTTAGAATTTACATAAAATATTTACTGAAGCAAACTTTTGTCGTAACTTCTAAAAGCCCCATCGTTAGGCAGTGATTTCGGACCAGAATCTACTATCCACGGATTTTGTAAATAGAAGCGAGGACACTGTCTGTACTTAATAACGAAATGGTTCAGGTTATAAATCTGAGGAGTTTCTAGTTTATTGCGTATTAAATTATACTCAATTTAGGTACATAAATTCGGTTTTAAAGAACTTGTTTCCATACGTAATGTAAATTTTTTTTTTCATTATTAATTACAGCCCTTCACAGGTCCACTGCTAAGCATAGGCCTCCCCCTAGGACTCCCCGAATAGCGTCCCCCACCATGTCGTGGCGGGGGCGGGGGGCTTAGTAGCTGTAGCTTAGTCACCGCGGTGAACAAAGAGGAACTCACAAGGCTGGCCCGAGGTGAAGGGCCGGCCCGAGGTGGCCACTCCGAGTGGGCTTGGTGAGTCAACTTCGGATGTGTGCTGGTGGGCTGCGGCTAGAGGGGTGTCCTCTTTCCCTACCGCTGCAGCCGAGATGGAAGCGCGAAAGAAGAGGAGTGTTGGTATGGCGATGCGCCACTCGCGGCGGTGGTGGGTTGCCGGGGGAGAGGAGTGTCGGTATTACGAGACGCCGCTCTTCCTATAATCCGCTGCCGAATCTCGGTTGGCGGCGGAGCCATAGATCAGATCTGCCGCTGGAGTCAAGAAGGCTAGTGCTTCTGAGTGCTCGTTTTCTCTGGCCCCCTGGCCTTCGCGTATCGGACACGGTGGTGTGCGTTCCGCAGGTGTAGGTGAAGGCCGTGGAGGAAGGCGCACCATGTGTTCTGGTGCGCCTTACCTGAGAAGAAAGGGGAGGAGTAGTCTTCTTCCGAGGAGGTGCCGCCATGGGGCAGCCGGCGCTGATGTGTGCTAAAGCGTTCCCGAAAAGTTGAACATAATGGGGTTTACGTCGGTTCGAGTCCGACATAACCCGTCCTTGTCCCCCGAGTGGGGTTTCCCTTTATACCCGCATGTCTTGTCATTAAGAGATGGCATCTGAGATCCGCTTATTTTTAAGTCTCAGATCCATCTCTCGGGGGAATATATCTCTCTATCAGACTTGAACACTAAAAATAATTTTTCATTATAAGCATAAACCGACTTCAAATAACTTAATGGTATAAAATAATTTCGCATTGTAAAGTCAGTAACGACAGTGTACAAAAGAATTGAAGCCCGACTTGAGAATGTGATTTTTATTCTATTAAGTTTGCAGCCGGCTTTTAAAATTTATCTATTTTTACTATTTTGAGTGGACTAAGTATCATCACCATCTCAGTGTCACCTTAATGCAACTAAAAAGTTACATTAAAAACCTCAAATATTTTGCCACCTTTAGAATTTTTCGGTTCACAAATTATAAAGATAATATTTAAAACTAAAACATACTATACAATTCGATAGTATGTTTGTTATCGACAAACAATAAGTATTATATAGGAATGTATAAGTAAATTAAAGTAAAGTTACAGCCTATATACGTCCCACTGCTGGGCACAAGCCTCCCCTCATTTCTGAGAGGGTTTTAGGGCAAGGAAGTGTCCGCCGCGCTGCCTCAATGCGTGTTGGCGAACTACACATGTTTTCGAAATATTTTTTTTCTTATTCCTCAGATATGCAGGTTTCCTTACGATGTTTTTCTTCAGCGCCGAGCACGTGGTAAATTAGAACTTAAAATTGCAATTAACAATTTCATTGGTGCCGGCGGGGATCGAACCCGGGTTATTCACGTTTTGTTATATTTACAGCTAACGTTAACCATCTAGGCTACCACGGCTCTATAAGAATCTATATTGAATTAAAAATATTTTATTCTAATATGTTCTATTTTATTGGATTCGATTCTATTCTATTTCATACTATTCTATTCTATTCCATTCTATTTTATTCTATTCTATTCCATTCTGTCATGGCTGGCGTGCAGAACGGCGCAGTACGAGACGTCTTGTGCTAGACGCTACTCTCTGCCAACAGCCTAAATATATATATCTGACGTAATACGGGGTATTTGCACACAAACTTGAGCCAATAGTTTAAGTAGTTTTTTATAGTACAAACTTTCTTATGGTATAATTTACTTTAGATGGCATCATAACCGTCTCGTAAATATCAGGCTTTAAACATCCATAGTGGCGACGGGAAGCATCGCCAAAAGGAAGAAACGTCTAGATCTGTGGGGTCAATCAATCAACTATACCCGTGGTGTTCTAGGCAAATCCACCTAACAGTGGGAGAGGTCTCAGCAGTGGACTTTAATACGTGGTAGAGCCACGCTGCAGGTATATTATGGTTGTATCACGAATGGGTCGGCTCGACCGGGGTAGGACCACGCTCTCACAGAATACCAGCGTAAAATAGCAGCTTAACGCTGCTGTGTTTCGTATGGTGAGTGTAGAGTGGAGTCCCTTTTTATTGTAAACGGTGATTGAACTGTTGACAACGCATCTGTGTATTAATTCTTAATCGAATATAAAAGTAAACGTTTATATATGATGAAAATATGAAATTTATGGATTAACAAACACTTGTCGTATTGTCGACGGTCATGTTTCTTTCCTCGTGTAGTGGTGGTGAGAGTAGTAGTATTGTCGGAGATAGTGCACGCAATTAAGGGATGGTGGGAGCGGGCGGAGGGACTATTTGTCCTCTTCAAACTAGGGAGCACATCATTTTATTTTATTACTCGGATTATAGCTAGTTGTATAATTATAATTGATTTCCGCAAAGTAACGCCTGATTCTATTAATTACGAGTATTCACTTCCCTTTCCCTTTTCCGTAGATGTCATTAAAATACACTAATAAATATGTACACAACTTGCCGCATACCTTGGGGGAGGTCCATGTTCAGCAGTGAACTTGTGAAGGGCTGGAGTTACAATAATGGTGAACTTGCTGCAAAGGCAACCAATAGATTGGAAAATAACCGTTCAAAAAATTCGGTCCTGAAATATTTAAGTTTGTAGGAAGAATCGATAACTCGAAAAGAGATTCTCTAGTTGCAGCACCGTAGTGAATTGCGACCCCCTCTATACAAGGGGGCCGATTTGTATTGGCATGCATTTTTATAAAGTGGTAATTGACGAAATTGATAAATTTTGTTTTAGGAACATGCTAATTAAGTGTTGACGGCTCCGTGGCGCAATGACTTAACAATGAGTTGCGGCACTGAGGGCCGCAGGTTCGAATCCCGTATGGATCAAGTATTTGGCCTACAAATAATTATTCCGGGTCTGGGTGTTGGTCCTTGTAAAATTTACGTATGTAAACTGACTCCATGATATAGGGGAACATCATAATGTAAGGGTAACGTCTATTGAAAAAAAATCGACCAGCAATTATACTGCAAAAAAGCGTAGCGTATACTGCAATAAAATTCCCCATAGATTGTCTTATGGAGAGGATTTTGCCACAGTTGCCACGTTTGGCAGGCGGGTTTCCAACTGCATATTTAATAATTTACAGTTATTATCAGGAAGATCCCACTGCCCATCTCCTGGTTTCCCTCCGTTGTCTCTCACGCCATCCACGAGACGATTTGGATAGCAGATTATTTTATAGAAAATATTCTTACGGTAGTACAGGGTGGAAGATGTTGCCCCCCCGAACGGGTTCCCGCCTTGTCGTGGCGGGGGGGCTTAGTAGCCGTGGCTTGGTCTCCCACGGTGAACAAAGAGGAACCCACGTGGCTGGCCCGAAGTGAAGGGCCGGCCCGAGGTGGCCACTCCGAGTGGGCTTGGGAAGCCCACTTCGGATATGTGTTGGTGGACTGCGCTGAGAGGTGTGTCCTCCCCTACCCACCCCCACCCCACCTACCGCTGCAGCCAAGGTGGAGTCGCGGAGGAGGAGAAATGTTGGTATGGCGATGCGCCACTCGCCCTATCCTCCGCGACGCAAACGGGGCCGCACTGTTGATGCGGTGGTGATGGGGCTGCGGGGGGGAGAGGATTGTCGGTATTGCGAGGCGCCGCTCTCCCTATCCTCCGCAGCCGAATCTTGGTTGGCGGCGGAGCCATAGACCAGAGGCCCCATGGCCTTCGCGCATCGGACGCGGGGGCGTCTGTTGCGCAGATGTAATTCGAGGCCGTGGAGGAAGGCGTGCCATGTGTTCTGGTGCTGTGCCTTACTTGGGAAGGAGAACGGGGAGGAATATTCCTCTCCCGATGAGGTGCTGCCATGGGGCGGCAGTCGCTGGTGGGGCCGCGGAAGTGTGCGAAAGCGTTCCCGTAGCCCTGCCAATATGCGACGAAGGTGGAACACCATGGGGTTTTAGTCGGTGCGAGTCCGACATAACCCGTCCTTGCCCCCGCGAGGCGGGTATGCGTAGGCATTTCCCCATGTTAAAAAAAAAGGGTAGAAGATGTTCTTAAACCGCCACTACACGGCTAATGGTCTAATATGTCCTCGATAATTTGAAGTTTATTTTGCAGTCTATCTTGTCACACTTCATGACATCTGGTCGCTTTTTAGTCCACCACTCTGCGTTTTACCAGGAGTTTACTTCCTCGTACTACTTCTTTGTGGAATCGTTTACCAACGCCAATTTTGCCGGACCGGTACGACTTAGTGATTTCTCATTTTCTTTTTTTAAAGGCATTTCATTTCAGTTGCAGATGACAATGAGCGGTCACTTGCCATCGGGTGAGCCGCATGCTCGTTAGCCACTTTTCTATTAAGAAAACAGACAATATTTCTTGTGATCATCATTCAAGAGAACCGGAGACCCTTTTTACTGAAAATGAGTATTTCCGTTCTCAATCCTCGGGGATTTTCCTCACTTTTTGATTCTTAAATGACGGTAAGTGTAGGTCTGTGGTTATAACATTTACCATCAAGTGGACTATGTGCTCGTTTGTAACTCTTATTTATAAAAAAATCGGATTATAGGGCTGGCATATTCCTTCGAGACAAAAATAACTATATTGATAAAAAAAACCATTCCATATAACTGTGATTTAAATACCATGTCTGCTAACCAACAAACCATACTCGTACATTTCAGCTAGATAAGTCCACTTAACATATGAATGGGGAGCACGCCGGTACTCTGCGCCGACTATCAATTTTATTCTCCATTGCTTTGTAAGTGTAGATTATAAACGGAACTATGATATCTAAAAGCCATAATGTTATTGAATTTTCGTGTATGTGAGATACCGTAATATTTATTCCATTTTAGATATATATTTTTCCAAGTACCTAGGCACTTTGTTTTAAAAATCTATATTGTTTCATTTAATAATTGTGATTTGAATGCTGTGCCTATGATTAAAGCTAAAGCTTATTTTGTTCTATATTGATTTAAAGTTATTCATAATATATAAACAGTTTTTTTACTTATTCGTAAAATTATTTATTTATAAATAATAATAAATTCTTATTTATTTATATTTATGTAAACTAAGTGGTAGAACTTGTTTTCCCTCTAGAAGTCGATCTGGGTAGTTATATTAGCTACACTGGGCAGCTACCCAGTGTAGCTAATATAACTACAGACTGTAGCTTTCTTTGTTTAAAGTTGATTAACAGTAATTTGTGAGTGCAGCAGTCACACAATCACGACTGTGAGTTCGTCTGTGAATTTAATTTTTTTGGGAAAAATTTGTTGGTAGCACGGTTTATATTGTTACTTCAGCTGCGAAACTCTAAAGGTCTTGGTTCTTTAAAAATTATAATAGTACTAACATGTATTCCTTTTCTCTCACAAATTTAGAAATAAACAAAACATACAGCTGAATATAAATTTGCTGAAATCAACTTGTGAGAGACTTTTTATACGTGGTAGAGCCATGCTGCAGTTATACGAGTATGTAGTATAGTTGTAGCACGAATGGATACGTCCGACTAGGGAAGGAATACGGTCTCGCAGAATACCAGCGTAAAAATGTAGCTTAATGCTGCTGTGTTTCATGCGGTGAGTGTAAAGAACCAGAGAACCTTTTTACTGGAAACGAGGCATTCCATCTTAGTCCTCATAGGTGATAACGCATCTGCATTTTAATTTGGGGAGATCCACTTTCACCAAAAATCTTTATAGCAGTATTGGAACATATCATCAAAGCCTTAAAATGGACAAATAAGGGTATAAATATAAAAGGGAATTACCTCAGTCATCTTAGATTTGCAGACGATCTAGTAATATTTTCCGAGTCAGCAAAACAGAAGAGTCAATGGTAAATGAGCTAAACAACGCCAGTCAAAATGTAGGCCTGCAACTAAACACTATTAAAATTATTGCCAAAGTAATGACGAATAGAGCTCAAATACCTAAATTGTGAACAACATTCCATTAGAATATGTTGATGAATATGTATGTATGTATCTCGGTAAATTAATATCATTCAAAAGAACGAGACACGTTGACGAAATCCAAAGGAGAATAATATCAAGTTGGGGTAAATTCTGGACCCACAAGGCGATTCTAAAATCGACTCTACCTATAATTCTCAAAAAGAAGATAATAGATTATTATATACTGCCCTGCCTTAATTATGGATGCCTGAAAAGGAACCAGACAAACGTTAAACTAAGAAACAGAAGGGGGGAATCGAGGCTTCTCCCGATCCGGCCTCCTACAACGCCTACGTTGGGTTCGGGAACAACGTATGTGATCTCCGCAACGGAGTAACACACAAGGGCGATAACCTCTTCCTTTTCAGAAAATAGGTTCAGGCGGAGATTACGGGTCTTCCGAAGTCGTCCCAGTCCCAACGCCTTAATTCTTCGATATGGACTGTATCACTTTAAGGGGAGAATTCCTTGGGAATAAAACAGCAATTATCTTCAAACCGTTCCGTGAGAGAGTAATTACTTTTCCCTATCACTTCCCTATACTTTTTCTTTCTTCTTCTTATTGACTGCTGGTCTTGCACTTTTCCCGAACGATTTGAAGGAAAAATCAATTTACTGAACTACCTCGAAGATAAACGCGAAAGTGAGCCGCGCCATTTGTGCGCTTGCGCAACTCAATTACATCACTTTGTACTATCACTCTCTCACGGTTTGCTCAATAACTTTATTTGTATAAGACATACATTATACAATTTACTTATAAAGATAGCACAAAAAAATATCAATACTACGATATACATTACATTTTCATATCACAAAAAACCCTTTATTTATTTAACAAAATATGCTTATTTTACTCACATGTTCAAAGTTGGAATTTCTTAAATATTTAACATAGAAAGTTAAAACAATGTTTTTCACTTGAAATTATACATATCTTAACTAATACAATAGTTTAATTTACATTTTCTCTATACATTTTACTATTAAAACACTTTTAAATTTCATTTCAATACAAAACTATCGTTATTTCACTTATTCACAGGAATTTTCACATAAAATAACACAGAATTCACCTCTTTTACACGTACAATCAATCTGAAATGTTTTACAAGTCATTTTACATAAATTGCTGAAATTTGCAAATATTTAAACTTCTACATATTTGGCCTCCTAAGTGCGTGGCTAGCGTGCGTCTATGAACTCACACTATTTGAACAACTAACTTTTGCACGGCTATCGACTATCAGTAAAAATGGAAAGTTTAGTATACACTAATATCAACAATACTAAGTGAATAAATGATTCTACTCAATTCTCAAACGCCGAAAACTATTTCTAATCAGATTCTTATCAGTTATCATGTTTCTTATCAAACAATATAAGTGAATGTTTTCATAAATCAATCATAGAAAATAGGTATTTGTTTTCATACAAAACATATCAAACTCATATAAGACAATACTTATGCAATTAATTTCCATTGATTCTACTTATGCACAGCGATCATCTCGACCGGGGAACAAATCCTGATCTCCAACTTTACTCCAATATTTCTTTAAATTAACATTATTGGAAAGATGATTTCAACCGGGGAACAAATCCGGTAACATAATTTATATCTTAAAAATTCCCTATATGAATTTATTAAGAGATATTACTAAGAAAAAGATAAACTATTCCGGCCTGGGAGTCGAACCCAAGACCTTCATATCATTAATTCGACATTTCTTTAAGATTCAAATAAGTGTTTTCTTATTAGAATATTATTGCTCGATAATTTGTTTTTAGAAGCTGTTCGTAATCGGTTAACCAATAAATTGAAATATCCTGATAGACGCGTCGCAAACAATGCAAAACATGGATATTTAATAAACACAAAAGTGACAAGATCGCAAAATGTCAAAGACGAATGGAAAGGACAATTCTTAACATAAAATTGAAAGACAGAGTAAGGAACTCGGAATTAAGGAACAAAATAGAAGTAATAGACGTTCTTCAACACGATCAAAGGTTGAAATGGGGATGGGCGGGACATTTAGCACGGATTTCAGACCAAAGATGGACTAAATCGGTGACAGAGTGGCAAGGACCAGCTGGAACACGTGCAAAAGGCAGGCCAAAAGAAAAATGGGTCGATGAGGTGATGTTACAGCTGGGAAAAACTGGATGAACGAGGCACATGACAGACAAGTATGGGCAGCTCTGGAGGAGGCTTTTACCCTAAGATGGGTCCTCAAATAACAAGTATAATAGGTTAAAATTATAAATAAAATAATAAATAAGTACTAAAAATAGTTACGAATGTATTAAAAAAAATTAATAAGATATATTGTAAGAAAATATTATTTAAAAGAAAATACTAATAATATAAATCTGTGAAACTAAAATGTCAAAATTGTTTATATAAAAATTAAATTATCTAAATAAAATCAAATTAAATGCAAAATGAAATTTCCAATTGAATGAAATGCTAATATTATAATAATTCATGTACTTAAAGTTATTAAATTGATTTTGTAACAAATTTATTCAGTGTAATGAAATTTCCAATTAAATGTAATTCTTTCTTTTTTTTTTTTTCGTGTATGAAATTTTAATTAAATGTAAATCTTACATTATAGTAATGCATGTACTATTAAATTGATTTTGAGTGTAAATGAATTTTCCAATGAAATGTAAGTCTAATATTTATAAAAATGCATGCACTTAAAGCTATTAAAAATAAATTTCTAACAAATTTACTAAGTGTAAAAAATGAGAAATAAAAGGCTATTTTATTTATTTTATTTTATTTTAATTCGTAATCGAGAATGGATGTAGGTGTCTATGGGCCATAGCAACCGATTGCCATCATGTGGACTGTGGACTCTTTGTCACCCTATCCTATAAACAAAGACTGTAGTCTATATTAGGATTCCCTGTATGAAAAACCACCAGCACCTATCTACAGACCAGTTTATAATATAACTAATATTAGATGTATGATAAACAGGACATATTCAAAACGCAAAGTATGTATGTATGTGTGTGTGTGTGTGTGTGTGTGTGTGTGTGTGTGTGTGTGTGTGTGTGTGTGCGGGTGGCGTGCGTGCGTGCGTGCGTGCGTGCGTGCGTGCGTGTGTGTGTGTGTGTGTGTGTGTGTGTGTGTGTGTGTGTGTGTGTGTGTGTGTGTGTGTGAGAGAGAGGGGGGTATAGAGTGTGGCGTAATTTAAACGCTATGAAATATCGTCAAGCTTTAAGCTTTCATCATCCTGAAAAAGAAATTAATGATCACAGTACCAGACATCTTGCAACTTAGAAGCTGCTTGCCGACGCCAGTTTGAATATTTCACGCTTGGCGCCAGATAGCGTAGAGAAATTCTTTTATATAAAATTTCAATTCTGTTTAATTTTTTACAGGTACGTGTTACGGCTATGAACCGGCGACCCATCAATTTGAGCAAGGTAAAGCCCTTGTCACATTTGCAGAAGCGCTGCATTTGGCCAAATGCGCCCGACTTTAGTAACCGATAGAACATACAGCAGTATGGTTGCCTCGACAATGATTTTAATTAAAAGTTAGAAGTGTGAAGTTAGAAACCAAGATACCTATATCATATCCTCCAGACCGAATTATAGTAATTATATATATAAATAGAGTGATTTTGGTTCAAATATTGGTATCAGAAAGTATGTATATATGTACATTTGATATCATATTTTCTTTTACTTAAGCCAGTGCTTGACCACCATCTTACCTGGTGGTAAGTGCTGATGAACCCGTAGTTGGTAGATCGCACTGCCCTAGCGCAACAAAAGCCTATTCACTCTTGCCTTGAAGACGCCCAGGTTGTATTCGGACGGAAAGACTGACGCCGACAAATTTATATATTAGTTATTAATTTGTACATGTATTTATTTTATTATAATTTTGTAAATGAAATTTTAATATGACATTAATAAAACCATATTTTCTTGTCGGTTGTTCTACGAGGTCTTGTTTTTGCATACCGTATCAGATTTTGACGTTTATAATATCCTGAAAGAAGCTTAAATTGAATAAAATGAATTGAATTTTAATTTAACGTACAAAAAAAAAAACAATCATACTTATAGTCAAAAGGTCGGTCAAGTTCAAGCTATCGTCATTCAAATTAAGTTCCGTTTTATTGCAGAATGTCTTCCCGTATGTTTCAAAATCGTTCTGCTGAAAGCAACTCCCAGCAAGCTCAGTAACAATGGCTGAGGTTGCAGATTTAAGCTAGTGTTGAATTTAGAACACAGATTTTATAAAATTATTTCCTAGATACGATTGTGTTGTTAAATGAAATTTTGTAAAACATTTGTATGATACAGATATAATTTACGCCTCAATCTAATGTTAAATTGAAAACAAATGGAAATAAAAATATGAACGAAATAAATAGTGTGTAAATTTACAGGTAGACCCAGTACTAACAGATTTACGATATCAAACAGAATTACAATAATATAGATACCGGACTTTAAAATCATTCATAGGGTGGAAATTAAAAGGTTTTGAGTAAAGTTTTTGACGCAAATATGTCCCTGAGTGATACGTATTTCTGCCATTTGCTGTAGAGTGTATCGTTCCGTTGGATTAACATGCGGTGAAGTTCCTAAAGGAACTATGTGCGACTGGTCGTTGCTGCTAGTGATAAAAGGGCTGGGTCTTTTCTTGCTCAAATGCTAAATATAACCAATAAGCGTGGAAACTCGGCCAGCGTTCTTGGCACGGTACCACGAAGAGTAGGACTTTAGGATTATTAAAAATTTTAGTTTATATATATATATATATATATATATATATATATATATATATATATATATATATATATATATATATATATATATATATATATATATATATATATATATATTACAATAGTTTATATAAATAACAGCCAGCCAGTAGTATACTTGTAGCACGAATGGGTCGGCTCGACCAGATTCCATTCTAGTAGTAGTAGTAGTAGTAGATTCCATCTCAGTCGTCACGGATGACAACGCATCTGCATTTTGATTCGTAAACGAGGATCGATGAAGATGTCTATGGGCCACAGCAACCACTTACCATCAAATGGACTGTGTGCTCGTTTGTCACCCTATCGTATAAAAAACGAAGTTCTGGATACTAATTGTATAATAGATGGCATAACGATGAACGAGCTGGTTAGATGTCTTATTTTGAGGGAGTCAGAAACAGATTGATGATGATGTTATGCCAGTATCAGACCCCCTTAGAATATGTCCTATAAAAATATATAGGGGGCCCTCATTTACACTCGTCGGTAGAATAAATAGACGTAACACGCAAAAGGCGTTTCCGTTATCCGTGTGGTGAATTTCAGAAAATGGAAGGGGATGTGATAAATTAGATTTCACGTGCGAGAAGCTTCTAGAACTTTTTTATTCGTACTGGTAACGCATTCGCATTTTGTTTCTTAATAGATAGATGTAGGAAAATATAGATGTAGGGCTCTTTAGGCCACATGTATTTGTCTGTGTGGTAATTTGTTATTCTTCCTTATTTATAGAATTACGGTAACAATTGAGCACACAGCCCACCTGATGGTTAAGTGGATGCTGTGATTCATAGACATATACTCGTTTCAAAATCAAAACGCAGATGCGTTTTCGCTGGTCTTCACAGGGTCTCCGGTTCTCTACGCTCACCATCCAAAATACAGCAGAATTCAGCTGATTTTTTACGCTGGTATTCTGTGAGAGCGCGGTCCGCTGCAGAGATAGCCGCAGAGTGGTTTGCTTGTGAAACTTTTATTTTCGTACCTTATCTTACCTTACCGTACCTTAGCGGAGTGCGGTGTGATGACTAGCTCTTACTGCTTAGCCGGTGATTGATCCTCTAGAGTGGCTTATTAGGTTGCTGTTATTGTTTTTTTCATCAACGAACTTACTTTCCACCTGACGGTAAGAGGATATTGCAGGCGATGGACACCTACATCACACTTTATATAAATAAGACTACAGATGCGTTATCATCACTGAGGATTAGGATGAAATTCCTCACAGCTTGTAACTATTGTTAGCCCTTACCCTATTCTAAATAAGAAACATTACCATTTCCGGCGGTGAATTAATTTCAGGCTATTGGTTTTATTCAAAATCTCAAATCACAATAAATAAATTCGCTTAAAATCCATTGCTATTTAAGCTAATATAATTTGTAAATTTTAATAAAACTTTTGTAAAGTAATAATAAAACAAAGTATGACTACATCCGGTCTGTGTATTTACCGTTTATGGCTATGCGGAAAGGTAAATACACGACTTGTGGAATGATACCGGGCGTAGTCAGTAGTCACTATAGTTCGTGCCAAATCGATTGAGAAAAACGGACGATGACTTCAGATATGAGCCGAGTGTCAAAAGGCATAACTTACAAAATCTCAAATTCGATGTGATAACAATATTTAAATATTGATATTATTCACACTTCTAGGTCAGTACAAATGTTTTGTTTTTTGTTTCTTAAATAATATTGTCTGTGCTTCCTATAAACATAGTAAAATCTTACGGTACATCGCGAAAAATGTGTTATATTTTATATTTCAATTTATGATGAGTAACGTAGCATCTCATTTAATAACAGTTTCATATTAAAAAAAATATTTGAAGAAATATAATCACCATATTGAGCTTTTGCAAATTCATTAATTAAAATACACAAAACGCGCGCTGCGTCAGTTCGTTCTAAAAGAAATGTGACAATGGCAGCCAGAGATGCGTCCTTTTTTTGGGCCGGCCCGCATGTACCGAATAAAAATAAAGTTCTTATATAATATTGAAAACAAAGTTTTATCTTTTGAATAAGTTTTAATAAGTCTTTATCACTCGAATCTTTTGTAGCAGCCAGATTAATCAAACCGAAACGGGAATAAATAATATATACTCCGCTGCTACCATAACGCGGAAGGCGAGAATAAATAAAAAAACATTTTATTTCCTAATTATTCTTGGCTACTGAGATACTGCGGACTGTATATAGATAATTTGACGTTCTTATAAAGAAACAAGAAGCAGCCGCAAATATCATTCAGCGCCACACCGACTTCACACGCCGCTATCGTCACGTATCCGTCGACCAATGGTGAGCCGTTTCTTCAACGCCGCAGTTCGTTTCCTCTTGCTGTTCCGGAGCTGTATTCCACACCGCCGCCGCCCGCCGACTACGCGTGCGCACCGATCTGCATGTCTTATATAGCCCGGTCCAGCGACGTAGCTTCGTGAACAACAAACAAGTCTCACGCCGGGAAACGAAACGTAGATAATTGTATATTTTAAATAGTTTTCATTGGTCATAAAATAAGCAATATAATTGGCTAGGCAAAATATTAATTGTTACCATTGGCAAATCAATAGTGAGCCAGCCATATAAATATAGGCAAGGTTGATGCAAAATATATTCCATTCCGAATCCCATTCGACAGTACATTCATAAACATAAACAGTAGTTTCATTTCTCCACCTTAAAGAAAACCACTCGGAGTCTGTTAATAGTGGACAGTTCGTCTCCACTATTACAGTGGTGACCCCGTACGAACACCGAGGGGGAAGATCCGGTACGAACACCAAGAAGGAACACCCTGCGACGTACCACTACTATTGCACGAACACCGCGAAGGAAACCCGTACGAACACCGAGAAGGAAGACTTCAGTTTATATAAAATCAGTGTAATCAAGCCGTCATTATGGAGCAGGAGGCAAACACATATACATCAAACCCGGTAAAGGAACCAGAAATCGCCGGTATATCTCTATCGTTAAGAATACCACCGTTTTGGAGAGACAAACCACGACTTTGGTTCGTCAGTTTTGAAGCCGCAACGAATGGTTTAAAGAAGAGCCAAGCGCAATTAGCACAGATGGTGATAGCCCAACTTGAGAAACAAGACATCGAACAAATTGCGGACCTGTTGTACAACCCACCAGCAGTCGACCAGTATAATTCACTGAAGGATCGTCTGATCTACGCATACGAAGAATCCGACAGTCGACAGCTACAAAAACTTCTATCAGAAATAGAACTTGGAGACCAGAAACCCACACAACTCCTACGCAAAATGCGTACTTTGGCGCGAGATAAAGTTCCGGATTCAACACTACGGCTAATGTGGGTAAACCACCTACCACCACATATTCGATCGGTAATAGCAGTCAGCGAAACATTCAGCACGCAGACGAAGCTCGACGAACTGGCACTCCTGGCGGAGAGGATGATCGAAAACAGCAGTAGCTCACACATATCGATCATCGAAGGCACTTCAACAAAGGCCAATGATACCCAGTTTCTTCTCGAAGAAATTCGGAAGCTATCATTCAAAGTCGCCGCGCTCAAAGCTTCCCAGCATCATACCTTTTACCAGCAACAGTACAACCAGCGCAATCAGCAACACCGAAGATCACCTTTTCGTCGCAACCGCTCTGCAAGTAGAAGTCGAATAAGCTCAACATCAAGATCCCCTTACTGCTACTATCATCGACGTTTCGGGGTCGAGGCAAGAAAATGCACAGCACCGTGTACATTCAAAAATGAAAATACGAATACGGAAAACTAACTAGTACGCTCGATGCGACGGGATCCAGCGTAACAGCAAAGTCCTACCGTCTTTTCGTCACCGATAAAAAAAGCAAGCTTACTTTCCTTATCGACACCGGAGCAAATATCTCAGTGTTACCGCCGAAGCAAGGACAGAAGTTGAAGCCACTAGATTTTCAACTCTATGCAGCAAACAATACGGTTATTCCTACATATGGAGAAAAAGCAATGGAACTCGATTTTAATCTACGCCGACCATTCAAATGGAGATTTATCGTCGCTAAAGTCAGCAAACCAATCATCGGTGCTGATTTTCTTCAACATCACCAGTTGGTCGTCGACATCAAAAATAGAAAAATCATCGACGGGAAAACCAATCTTGCATCTCAGTCTTTTGTACAAGCAACCAATCTGCCCACAATAAGAAGCATAGATGTGCAACAACCGTATCACAAGATCCTCGAAGAATACCCTGGTATCACAAGAATAACTTCAATGAAATTAACACCGAAGAACGACGTTGAGCATTTCATCGACACCAATGGACCACCACTTCATTGTCGTGCACGTCCAATCGCACCACACCTATACGAGCAAGTTCGAAAGGAATTCGAAAACATGATTGAGCAAGGAATATGCCGTCCAAGCAAAAGCCCTTGGTCATCACCACTTCACATTGTACCGAAGAAGAACGGAGAATTACGAGTTTGTGGAGATTACAGAAGACTGAATTCTATTACCACTCCTGACCGCTACCCAATACCGCGAGTCAGGGATTTCACTCATCAACTATCAGACAAGACTATATTCTCCACCATCGATCTCAACCGAGCTTACCAACAAATAAGAGTCCGCGATGAAGACATAGAGAAGACAGCAATAATTACCCCAATGGGATTATTCGAATTCCCAAGAATGATCCCAGGATTAAAGAACGGAGGTCAAACTTTCCAAAGATTCATACACGAAGTACTTCATGGACTGGATTTCGTTTTCGCATTTATTGATGATCTCCTTGTTGCAAGCCCTGATAAAGAAACGCACGAAACCCATCTACGCACCGTGCTACAGCGATTAGAAGACAACGGAATCACAATCAACCCTTCGAAATGCATATTTGGACAGCAAGAAGTTCAATTTCTTGGTTTCACCGTCAGCAAGGAAGGAATAAAACCGCCTGCCGAAAAAGTCAGAGCAATCATCGATTATGCAAAACCTAAAACTATCGAAGAGCTAAGGCGTTTTCTTGGGATGATAAATTTTTACAGAGAACACATACCTAAAGCCGCTGAAATCCAAGCACCACTTCACGCCTACCTTCACAACACGAAGAAAAAAGATAAAACGTCAATCGAATGGAACGATGAAGCCACGAAGGCATTTGAAGCTTGTAAAATTGCGATCCAAAATGCAGCTTTACTCGCTCACCCATCACACGAAGCAACCCTTGCTATCTTCAGCGACGCATCCGATCTCTCAGCAGGAGCAGTTCTCCAACAATACAGCAATGGGAAATGGCAACCACTTGGATATTTTTCGAAGAAGTTCTCCGATACTCAACGTAACTACAGTACATTCGACCGAGAGCTACTCGCTATTTACATGGCTATCAAGCACTTCAGAAAAACGTTCGAGGGTCGAAACCTGATCGTTTTTACCGACCACAAGCCATTAACATATGTACTTCCAAAGAAACCATCACTATCGGAAACACCACGAAGAGCAAGACAACTTATTTTCATAAGTGAATTCACGACCGACATACGTCACATCAGTGGAAAGGACAACATAGTTGCCGACGCACTCAGTCGCGTACCAATCGACAGTGTAACGTGCCCTACATCAATCGACTATCATAAGATCGCCGCAGCACAAGACAGAGATAGTGACAACATAAAACATCTATCGAAGCAAGGTAACTTGTCCATCAAGCAAGTTACAATGCCAATGACGCATCTACCTATATACTGTGAAGCCTCAACGACAACCATGCGACCATACATACCAGAAGAATGTCGTCGCGAAGTCTTCAATGCACTGCACAACATTAGTCATCCAGGTGTTAGAACAACAAGAAAACTCATCACTGAAAAATTCTTTTGGCCTGCAATGCAAGCGGATGTTGGCAACTGGGCGAAGCAATGCATTCAATGCCAAAAATGCAAAGTACAAAGGCATACATCAAGTAGTCTAGCTACATTTCCACCCACGGAGAGATTCGAACACTTGCACGTTGACATCGTTGGACCATTACCTACTTCACCGCAAGGACATCGTTATCTCGTAACAATGATCGACAGAACAACAAGATGGCCAGAAGCAATACCTACCGATGATACTTCAGCCGAATCCGTCGCGAAGATAATTTATGAAAATTGGATTACTCGTTTCGGATCACCTAAAACCATCACAACGGATCAAGGAAGGAATTTCGAAAGCAACCTATTCCTCAAACTTCTTCAAACTATGGGAATACAGAAGACGCGTACAACAGCATACCATCCTCAGTCAAACGGAATAATCGAACGATGGCATCGTACATTAAAGACTGCACTCAAAACTCGTTTATCTCAACATACAAAGTGGATTGATGAGCTACCTACAGTGCTACTCGGACTACGAGCAACACCGCGTGCAGACACTAGTCTTAGCGCCGCTCAGCTAACCTACGGCTGCAGCATAAGGCTGCCGTGTGACTTCTTCAGTTCAGCAGCGTCAAACAAACAAGAAATGGATTACGATTTCGTAACTAAACTTCGAGAATCAATTAACAAAGCCTTATCGTTGAAATGCACCGAAAGGCAATCAAACAGAAATAATAAATCAGTATTCATTCACCAAGATTTGAAAACATGCAAACAAGTTTTTGAAAGAAACGACGCAATGAAAAAACAATTTCAACCTACCTACGATGGACCGTATAAAGTATTAGAGAGAAATAGCAAGACTTTTAAACTACAAATACCCGGAAGGAAATCTACGATTATATCGATCGACCGACTAAAGCCTGCCTATATTATTAACGAGGATACTGCAGAGGATTCATCATCATCATCAAAACCACCAGCGAGGAAGCTTGAAACTTCATCATCTACATCAACCCAGTTGAAACCTATTTTGAAAACTACGAAATACGGGCGAGTCGTCAAGCCTCCGGTACGCTTTCGCTGGGGGAGAGTGATGTAGCAGCCAGATTAATCAAACCGAAACGGGAATAAATAATATATACTCCGCTGCTACCATAACGCGGAAGGCGAGAATAAATAAAAAAACATTTTATTTCCTAATTATTCTTGGCTACTGAGATACTGCGGACTGTATATAGATAATTTGACGTTCTTATAAAGAAACAAGAAGCAGCCGCAAATATCATTCAGCGCCACACCGACTTCACACGCCGCTATCGTCACGTATCCGTCGACCAATGGTGAGCCGTTTCTTCAACGCCGCAGTTCGTTTCCTCTTGCTGTTCCGGAGCTGTATTCCACACCGCCGCCGCCCGCCGACTACGCGTGCGCACCGATCTGCATGTCTTATATAGCCCGGTCCAGCGACGTAGCTTCGTGAACAACAAACAAGTCTCACGCCGGGAAACGAAACGTAGATAATTGTATATTTTAAATAGTTTTCATTGGTCATAAAATAAGCAATATAATTGGCTAGGCAAAATATTAATTGTTACCATTGGCAAATCAATAGTGAGCCAGCCATATAAATATAGGCAAGGTTGATGCAAAATATATTCCATTCCGAATCCCATTCGACAGTACATTCATAAACATAAACAGTAGTTTCATTTCTCCACCTTAAAGAAAACCACTCGGAGTCTGTTAATAGTGGACAGTTCGTCTCCACTATTACACTTTATATGTGTTATAAATTAATGCTTTTTGTTGTTAAATGAATAAAGTAATTTATAAGAATAAATGATTTTTCTTCTACAGCGATCTTTTACATAACCTTTTAATAATAGTTAATATATATACAGAATTTATGACCTAGTCAGGTCATAAATTCTGTCACATGTTTAATATAAAATAATTGAAACAAGTTTATTCATTATGTAACCATTTATATACCAAAATGAACTTAACAAAACATAGATTCTTATGACACTAAAGTTTATTCAAAATGACCTCCGTGATTTTGAATACAGGCCTTCAATCTGCGCGGCTAGTCGTCTATCGCAGCACGAACGAGGTCCATGTCACTATAGGCGGCTGTCTTAATCAAGGATGTCTTGAGTGACTCCAAATTGGGATGAGGCTTTGAGCGCGCGTTTTCCTCCAATTGTTGCCATATCTTGTAATCTAACGGATTCAAATCTGGACTGGAGGAGGGCCAGTCTTCATGGCGGATGAAGTCGATTTCACGCGCCGCCAGCCAGTCTTGTGTGCTCTTCGCTCTATGAGCTGGCGCCGAATCTTGTTGGAATACCCAGTGCCTGTTATTGAACATGGTAAGAGAAACAGTTTCCACAAGGTTCGTCAGGACTGTATTTTGATACACAACTGCATTCGTTTTTACACCTTTCTCACAAAAATGTACCTCTGTTAAGCCCCAATAAGAAACTCCCAACCATACCATGAGCGAGGATGGAAAATGACCTCGTTGGACACGCGGAATACGGTTGCTCGCTTCTTCACTACTGTGTGCGTACACCTTATCATTTTGTTTGTTGTAGCTCTCTTATACGGTAAAAAATTTTCATCCGAAAAAAGAATTTCCCGATATTTTTTTCCCGCGTACCGCTTCAACAAAGCACGGTATCTCTTCAGTCTCAGGTCCATTAGACGAGCATTCAAACGATATCCTGTTTTTCTTCGATATGCCCGAAGCCCCAAGTCTTAATTAAATACCCTTTTCACCGTGGTTCTGCTTAACCCCATCTGAAGGGCCAACAGATTCTGCTTACGTTTGGGATTCCTTTGAATTCGCGCCTTCACAGCTTTTATCACTGCTGGAGTCCTAACAGACCGAGAGCGACCACTTCTTGACCTGTCATCTACACTAGAGTCTTCATTGTATTGTTTGATGGTACGATAAACGAATCTTTTGGTTATATTCAAATTTTTCAGTATGTCAAAAATTTGAATTGACACGTAACCGCAACGATGCAACGCAATAACTGCAACACGGTCTTCTTTAAGCGTCCACTCCATATTTAAAAATGAGTAAAATTCTAAAAAGTATACAGTTTTATTTTCATGAACAATTCGAAATTCGAATTCAAATTCGATAAACTTTTTTGTGGCCAGCAATCTAAAAGAAAAGTTTACTGTGTGACAATACTTATGACCCGACTTGTTATGTATATATATATATATATATATATATATATATATATATATATATATATACATAGTATATATACATAGTAAAGGTACAAGGTAGATCAACTGCATTATCTAAAAGCCGCAATATACTTGAAACATAATATACTTTCTAAGCGTATCCAGCTCACTGGTGTATCATTGTCCTATAAAACTGCAACTAGGTATTCAATTGGAGCTAACTCGTGTCAGTAAACGGGTATCGGTGAGGCGCTCTGTACTTAAACATAATGGGGCTGTAAACCAGCTCGAGCGGTTTCGTCACAGAGTATCATTTCACAGCTTGTTCACTTAAATAGAATTCATTTTCCCTCATTATCGCTGCTATAAAGTTCAGTGCTGTACGAAGACGTTTCCCACAGATTGCCTAGTAGGTAGAATTTTGCCATAGTTCAAAGTGCAACATCCATCCATCTGTTACTTACGGCCTCTATTTATTGAATCATGAATTGGATTTTGCTATAGTCGTTACGCTTAGCATTCGAGTTTGCAGCCGCAGCTTTTTATTATTTTTATTTGTTATCAGGAAGATGCTGTTATCCATTTCCTGTTTCAATTTCACTCTGTCGCCTCTACATATTAATTGATCTATACATATAAGTAGAATTGAAGTGTCTGTTTGTAATATATGTCGGTAATATCAAATTGACAACCTTATATTGAGCGAAATTAGTTATTTGCAAGCCATTAAGGCCTGAATAAACATTTTTTAATGTTTGTCGGTCTGCCTGTCCAGGTTAATCTTTGGAACGACTGAACCGATTGCAATGAAACTACGTTCAGGTAGAGAGCAACGCCAGAAGTGATCTAGCCTATGTTTTATTAGGAAACCTTAATTACTTTATTGAAAGGAAAAACGAAAAATTGATTAAATAAATAACGCTACACTATCCAGACAAAGCAAGGGTTGGCCGCAGCCTACAAGCTACTTCCCTTGAAGAGAGGCTAACGCGCGTGAATATTTCAAACTGTGGCGTCGACTTCACTGGAGCCGATGTTAACTAGCCCCTGAGGATGATTATCACTGAAACAAAGGGAATACCTAGCTTTATTTATGCTACATAAATTGGTGCCCAGCGTTACTTGATTATAGATATTGTTCAATTTATTTAATTCAGCCTACGTACGCCCACGCCGCTTAGCTCTGAGCTGTGATGAAATCTTCCGTGGTCTGAATGATGTGGGCATATGTACTCGTTCTTGCGAAAATAGTAATGTATATTTACATATAATAAAAATTGAAATATCTCTCTGTAAAATTAAAATAAATGGTTTCATTGAGCCGTGAGAGTTATTTATATGCCATTAAAACATGAGTAACCAATAATAAAAAAATTGTCAGTCTGTCGCTCTTTCTGTCTATCCTGGATAATTTTCAGAATGGCTGAACCAACTGTAACAAAACCTCACGAACAGATACAGATCAATGCCAGGAGTAACCGGATTTTCCGCGCGAAACTATAAGTCTTTTTCTAAGATAAAAGTAGCTGCTAAGTCACTCCTTATAAAACAATCTATATGCCAGTGATAGTGCCGTCAAAATTGGTCCTGCCATTTTGGATATTGCTGGAACAAATAGACACACAGACCGATAGAAGCGGTCTAAGTCCGATAGCAGGCGTTTACGGGCTTTTATGGATGAAACAAAAGAATAATAAGTAATTTGAAAAAAAAAAATAAAAGAAAAGTCGGAGAGTTTGCTAATTTTATAGAATGATGATGAATGAATAATGAAATTCCGCATAGAACGTTGTAATACATAGTTACAATTTATATTGATTTTTTATGATAAATATCAATTTATAAATAACAAATAACACATATATACTCGTAATTAACAACCTCCAGCAAACGAACATGTAAGACGACTGTTCGGCAATTTTTTTAAATTGGTTCAAAACTGCTAAGCTTTGTTATTGTTATAGTTTTATCTCTTTTTAGTTTAATCAGGAAAACGTGCATCATACATTTCAATATATCTATATGTATCTTATATTATATTCTTAAAAGGTCGGATAAAAAGTTTCTTCGTATTTCATATACAAATTAAGACTTTTTTAGTTCAATTCCATGTTAATTATATAATATATGTGCCATTTTGTTCGATACCTTGTTGCTATCTTGTAGGTAGTGACAGTCGGGCTCTCTTCTCGTCATGAGTATAGTATACGCACTTCCTAACCAAGTTCTTTCAATTTATTTTGAGTGGTTAAAATGTGTGTAGTCTGGCATTATCATGATGAAAGACCACTCCTTTTCTGTTGAACAATTCCGGCCGTTTTTTCTGAATTTCTTGCTTGATTGCCATTACTTGTTGGCAGTAGAGATCCGAATCGATGGTTTTGCCTGGTGGTAAAACTCATAATAAACGATGCCCTTCCAATCCCACCGTACTCACAGCATGACGTTATTGCGTGTTAATCCGGGTTTCGCTACAGTCTGTGGAGCTTACCTACCCTTTGACTATAATCTTTTATTTATTTATATTTAACTTCATATACACAGATGTATATAGGCGGACTTAATGCCTGAGGCATTAGCTACTAGTCTACCTTAGAGTAGTGCAGAGATAAAAGAGATAGGTGTAATAAGAAGTATGTACAGCACTCAATATTCACACACACACACACACACACACACACACACACACACACACACACCCACCCCCTATATATATATATATATATAATATTATATATACATACACACAATCTTTAACAAAAACGTGCGACGTCCTTGTCGTAGGTGATCCACTTATCATCATCAGTGATCAATCTTTTCAAAAATGGTTCGGTTTCATTACGTTTCAATAAAGAATCGCAAATGAGTACACGATTCATTACTTCTCTTTCAGTGAACTCGTATGGTACCCAAATATTCACAAATGGTCACTGTTGTGTGGTCAATTTTCAATTTCTTGGCTATGTCGTAACTACTGATATGTCGATCTTGCTTCACTTTTTTAAAAATGACATCGACTTTATCCGTCTGAGGAGTTCCCGGACTAAAAAAGGTTAAACCAACTTTATGCTACTCTTAGTTAACTAACTTAAGTTAACTTTATGCTACTGCATTAGGTCCATAAATGTCACAAATTTAGCTTGAGTCGCATTTTTCCCTTTTTTGTAATAAAACTTCAGAATGTGTAGAATATCTTCGTTAGATTCACTCATGTTGGCTGACAGAAAAATGATTGAAAATAGCGGGAAAAGGATTTTTCATTTTTGAGACAACTTGTTGTAAGAAGTCAGTTTTTTGATCCTATAAATGTTAATGAGGTTCAATAAAGATTAAATACATAAAACAAATAATTTCATCTAAAAAAAATGAAAATTATAATTCACAAATAAATGTCTTTATGCAATTTTTACTATTTAAATTAAGTAACCCACAATCTAGTGCAACTACGTTGCTGTACTAAAGAGGAAATAAAAAAGAATTATAAAACAGTCTATAGAACAGTAAACCCATAAACAAGGTGATGATATCTGCGAGCAAGCGGCGGTCTCAGACGCGGGCATCCATTTGAATACGACCCGTGGATTTATTCCGATGCATGTGCGCTACAATTTACTACGCAAATTCTGCTAATAGATGACATGTGGATAAGCGTGTGAGAGTTATAGAAGAAACACTCAAACGAAAATAAGCTAAAAGTGAAAAAGTATTTTAGCAAATAAATAGTAACGAATTTATCGCTGGTGATTTATTGTGTAGGGTTGTAACACAATAAGAGATTTGAATAGTTCTGAATTAAGCAAAACTAGTATATTTCAAGAAAGGCTGACCTTGGCAGGGGACTGTTAATAAACAGCAAAAATATTCCTTTAAAATGTAAATATTTATTTGAAACATACTAGATGTTTTTTCGCTATTTACCTTTAAGTACATAATAGCCACAAAAAATACTTCTTATTTTTATATCAATAATTTGACAATCCTACTAATCTTGACGTATTTAAGAGTATAGTACAGTCTTGTCACAGTCTGAATACGAGTACCTTAGGCTGTGGTCTTGTCAATATTTACATTATATCGGGCTGTGCCATAATAATTATGTTTAAATGTAATGCAGGGTGTTTTTCAAAAAGTTTGTTCGTTGCGTAATGGAATCCCACCAAAATAAAAAGTATATTTAGTAATAAATATGTTATATATCAGTTGTTATAATTAAGTAACCGTAATAAAAGTAATTTACAAAACCTTTAAATTATCGAGAAATGTATGTTTTAATAAGGTACATCGTCTGAAAAGTTCTATTACATCACACAGTTTGGATAATTATTAAAACTCAGCTGACTTTCAAAAATACATAATTTTTACTAAAATGTTTTTAAACATAAACAGTCTCAAAAATCATTAGTAGTTTTAAATGTAAAAATTCTTTTTTCTATGAAAACCATTCCTCTACGCTACTTATGGTACGTTTTATTGCACAGTCTTGTCTTTACTTTGCTATTCTTCTTTATAATATGCTATTTAAATTAATTTTATAACAAGGCTTAACTGATACATTTCTTTTTAAGTTAAATTGAGGCAATATTTATACCAAGCAAATATTAAATTAAATATAAATATCACAACAACAATAGGAAAAGTGACGTTAATGGATAATGGCGTTGCGTTTAGGAACCATAAGGCATAGTTTACATTAATTATTATTCATCAACTTTAAAGCTAATTCCAGTAATTAAGTAATCATTTAAAAATACTTATGAATCGAGCTGAAATAATCGCTTAACCCTGTTTATTTTACATAAAAGTAAAAAAATAACTACTTAATACTAAAAAAGGTAAAACACTAATTATAATTGGAAAGTTATCACAACAAATCTTCACTTTAAGCTACTTGTATCTATATATTTTATAAAGATATATTTTAGTGAGAATTCGTTAACGACATAAATATTTAATAAGAAATATTATGTATGTTATACTCATTTATTTTCTTAAAATGCTTCTTTAGTCTTTCCAGCTCCTTTTTTATGAAGTTCGTGTTTTTCTGAGTTCTATTTTATTTTTCTCCATACCTTTGAGACCGTTCCGCAGCCGTCAATGCCATGGTGAGTTCTTAAAAAAGAGAAGCAAAATTTAATCTTGACGTGTATGATCATGTTACTACCATACTCTTGCTGTTATTAGTTGATTACGAATCCTCGTCGTACCTACTGTAATCGAAAAAAGAAACACATTACAAAAGTATGTACTACGCAATAATCAATTAAATTTATTTTCTTGTTAATAAACGTAATTGATATTAATTTTAACCTGTAAGGTCTAAAGTATATATAGATAGAATTAAAGGTTAAGCAGCTCAATAAAAACTTCAAAATAAACCATGCCTAAGAATTCCACTACGTTACATTTGGTATTCCGCTTATACAATACGTTTCGTAGGGGACGTGGTGTATGACGCCGGCACAGAAATAAACTTCAAAATTCAATAGATCGATATAATTTGAATAAATATTACTTTCAATTCAGATTCTTAAGACTTTTTTTAATTAGTTATCAAAATTTCTAATACAAAAAATCATTACTTACCTCAAATAGTAAGTTCGTGATGGAAAATAAAAACAAGACAACGTGACGCTCAACCACTAACTTGAATTTTACAAACGCGACTGCCAGCGACTGCTCTCAAAAAACTAATATGGCGACGGTTTGCTAGCTAAAATGCAGCCAATAGTAAAACCCAACTCTTAATTTATAATTTATTTTGTTCAATGTGCAGAATTCATTCGCGCGCGCGTCGTCGTTGGCATCGCCTGTGCCCAGTGCCTAACGTACGAGCATTATCCGTGTACGAGTTATCTATCTGAGTGCGTGTGACCGAACCGACCGGATTCGCGGCAACACGACGCAGCGCTAGCGCTATTGTGTATTAGGCACAGAGTAATAACTGGTATAGAGGTAACTCTTGTGCTGTAGCAACATCATGGATAACCTTAACAACACATTTTGCCAAAAGGATCAATTAAGTGATAGCGAGGGTCCGCTCAGGTCTGGTAACATGAGTGTGGACGAAAACCTTGAAATGGTGACAAGCAGCCTCAAGCTCTACATATCCAGACTTCATGAGTGAGCTTCAGTCTTTCCAGAATTTATTCTGGAATTTTCCAGAATTTTAATTCTCAACATGTTAGAAAGCTACTTCTCACGGCAGGATGAAAAGATCTCCAAATTGTTAAAGGATACTGAGGATGTCAAGACCTCAATAGGAGTTATGAGTGACATCTTCGATGACTTGAATAAGAAAATTGAGGATGTTGACCATCGACTTAGCGAGCTGAAAAAAAATCAACTTCTGTCTACCCAGATTCAAATCATACTCAACTCGTCGAGATTCAGGCAAGGCTGGACTACATGGAGCAAATATCGAGAAGTTGTAATGCCGAAATCAGTAATCTTCTGGAAAGGCGTGGCGAGAACTTGCTAAATGTAGTCCAAAATATAGCTAGTATTTTAAAACAAACGGTTACTTCACAAGATATTGTGGCCGTTTATCTCGTACAACAATTAAATCCAACTAGCTCACGACCGAAGTATATAATTGTCAGATTCTCGAGTCAAATATTGCGTGATAATTTCATATCTGCAGCACGTCTTAAGAAAAATATAATATCTGAACAACTAAAAATTTAAGGAATGTCTCGCAAGATCTAGATAAACGAGCATCTAACGCTAAATACTAAAAAGCTATTTCGTCAAGCAAGAGATGCAGTCAGACAACTTGGATATAGATTCATCTGGGTCAAATACGGAAACATCCTTGTTCGGGCAAAAGACACCTCCCCTGCTCTTACTATACGTTCTGAAAAAGATTTACTTAAAATTAAACCAATTAATATCGCCGAAACATAGTTTACATTTTTATATTGTATTTCTGTATAATTACGTTGTTACTTTAACTTTGGGTTGTATGATCGGAGAAGCTTATATTTGTCAACTTTATACACGCTATAGTGAAATTAGTTACTTAGTGTTTGCTCTCAGTAATTGTTGGAGGTGTGTGCTCTCAAGCGTGCATTACTCTGTTACTTTGCACGTATTTGAGTGTTTTACCGTATACCCCGTAATAATGTTCGTTACCTACCATCAGAAATTACTCATGATAAAACTTGGTTTTTACTGTTTTTATAATTTTATGCGGGATTCTGCAACTTATTCTGTGTGTATTACTAAAATATCGTGTGTTAAAAAACATTTAATTTCAGACTTGATGTATAATCTAAACTGTGATAATTGTCACTTTATTTACACAAAAATTAATAAGTTATCGCCTTTCTATTTTTTAACAAAAATGGTAACAATTATTTATATGTTGTTTATTAAAAGAGGATAATAAATTAACTATTTACTATCAAAACTGCAGAGGTTTCCGGACCAAACTTAATACTTTATACAATAATATACTTGCAGTGTTTTGATATTATAATATTAACTGAAACGTGGTTAGTACCTAATATTGCTGATTGCGAGTTAATGGACCGGGAGGCCTGTGGTAAGTCGGATGGGGGTGGTGTTTTGGTGGCGGTGCGCCGAGGAATAAGAGCCATTCGTTGCGTAATCAGGCCGCCACCAATGTCTGATGTTCATATATGCTGCAATGTGCCCTCTAACATTGACTATGTTTTTTTGAGATTCGAAACATCCGTGCACCATAAATGTAGTGTAGTTTTTGTTCGGAGGTTTCTAATGATAAGTACACAACTATGCGAGATCCTCTACATAGCTTTACACCTACGTACCGACTACTTTCTAACTTTTTGTCAGTACTTAATGCCAAACAATACAATATATTTAAAAACAGTATAGATCGCATTATTGACCTCTTTATAAGTAACACTGATACTTGCAACTATGAGCTACCACTGACTCCCTTGGTTCAAATTGATAATTACCACCCACCTTTCATAGCACATATATTTTAGACGTATCACAAAAACCAATGATTCGTTGTGCAAAACCTAAGCATAAATTTATTGAAGCTAATTACGTTGATATTAATGGTGAAATAAATTCTATAGACTGGGCGAATATACTGTACGGGCTCTCATTGGAGACAGCTGTATATATTTTTTGTGAGGAGATAAATAAAATTATTAGAAAACAGGCATACTAAATCAAAAGAATTTCCTATATGGTTCTCACGTCCTCTTATTCATGTTTTTAAAAACAAAGAAAAAGCATGGATTAGATGGAAAAAGTATGGTAATAAATCGGATTATGAGACTTTTGCAATATTTCGTAGAAGATTCATATTATTATGTAAAGAATGTTATAACACCTATATTAATTCAATCGAAACTGGTATGCATAAAGATTTAAAACTGTTTTGGTCATTTGTGAAAACGCGTGAGGGTAAAAATGCCATTCCCAACAATAGACATATAATAATTCTCAATCTAACGACCCGCAAGAAATATGCAACATGTTTTCAAAATAATTTGGGTCTGTGGAAAGGGCTGCAGCATTGGTCGACCTAGACTCCTTGCCATGTACTAATACTAATGGCATCTTTCTAAATGATATATTCTTCTCATTAGACACTATAATCAGAACACTTAAATCCTTAGATGTTGCTAAGGGTTCAGGTCCAGATGGTCTACCGCCGTTCTTTTTTAAGCATACCGCAGACTCCATAAGCATTCCTCTCTTTCATATCTTCAACCGTAGTCTACGGGAGGGATACGTACCAAAAATCTGGAAGGCAGCAAATATTACCTCCGTCTTCAAGAGTGGATCAAAAAACATTGTTTCAAATTACCGTCCGATCTCGCTTCTGTCCACCTTGTCGAAGGTCTTAGAAAGGTTAGTTCACAACTGTATCTATCCAAGCTTACACAATATCATTATCCCTGAACAGCATGGCTTTGTCAAAAATCGTTCGACTGTAAGTAATCTTGTTTTATATGATAATTTTCTGTTTGAAAATATAGACAAGCGGCTTCAAATCGACTCAATTTATACAGACTTCTACAAGGCTTTCGATAAGGTGGATCACGAAATTCTCCTTCGAAAAATTGCTTATAACGGTATACGTGGAAACTTATTGCGATGGTTTTCATCATACGTCACAAACAGCACACAACAGGTGGTCATAAATGGATTTTCATCCAATGAAATAAATGCATCATCCGGCGTGCCACAGGGCTCAATATTAGGGCCTCTTCTGTTCTTAATCTTTATAAACGATATATCGACTTGTTTCAAAAATTCTCGTTTCTTGCTATATGCTGATGATCTAAAAATTTTTCGTAGTATAAATACATTTGATGACTGTATTCTACTCAAAATGACATGGATCGTTTATCTTCCTATTGTATAGAACATAAACTAATTCTTAGCCTCCCTAAATGTAAAACTTTCACCTTCACTAAAAAAAGTATTATTATTAAATTCGCATATTCTCTTTGCTCCTCCTCTTGACAAGGTTTCGCTTATTAAAGACCTTGGCGTGTTCTTTGACTTCTGAAAGTTTCATATTGATTACCACATTAACCACATTATCAACAAAGCGTTTCAGCTTTACGATTTTGTCATGAGAACTTGTAAGCCATTTAAAAAGTCTGGCACTTATCTACTGCTCTATAAATCTTTTATAAGACCCCGATTGGAGTATGCCACACAAGTTTGGAATCCCTTCTACCAAAGATATCGTGATTTACTAGAATCGGTTCAAGCTAAATATCTACGTTTTGTAAACTACAGATGTTACAGTTCTTGGTCCTCTTATGACTACCTCTTGCATAAATACTATTTAACAACTTTAAGTAATAGGCGATTACTACTTGACTGTACTTTTCTTTACAAAATTTGTCGTAACTTTTTTTGATTGCTCTTAATTTGTCAATTGTATATACCATCGTGTACCAAGTCGCTCACAAAGAATACGAAACACTCACGTGCATCGTTTGTTTTTCCTTAATCTGTGCAAAACCAATGCGGGCAAGCGTGCGTCTTTGCGTCGTAAAATGGAACTGTACAACAACAGCTTCTCCGATGTAGACTTATTTACCATGTCCATACCTCAATTTAGAAAAGCTATAAAACTTGTATTAAATGACTTGTAAATTTTTTTTATCTTTATTACTATTTTCTTCTACTACTTTGACTTCTGGGAGGCCATGGAATATCCCCTCTGTGCGATATGACTTTTCCGGCAAGCATTACAAGAATGGCATATGGTGCCATCTTGTTAAAAGAAAACGTGGCACGGTTAAAGACCTGCAGTTCTTGCAGTTTCGAAAAGAATAAATCACGTAACATGTTTGTGCACATGTCGGAATTTACGAATTTATTGTCTTGGATTGCGTTGTATGGAACTGGCCCACCTAGTACACATATTTAGAAATATAATAAAAATAACAGTAGGTATTCATACTTTTTAATGGTTCCAAATATGTTTATAGCTTAAGGAGTTTGACGGTTTTGTGGCGCAGTGGCTTAGCAATGAGTTGCAGCACTGAGGGCCGCGGGTTCGAATCCCGCACGGAACAAGTATTTACATGGCCTACAAATAATTGCTACCGGTCTGGATGTTAATATTTGCGAAATTTATATATTTAATCTGCCCCCATGGTCCAGGACGAAATCCTAGTGTGGAGGTAACGTTTTATAAAAAAAACGTGTATTGTTTAAGTAATAGTTGGAAGTGAACTTTGATACGTAAAAGTGATGCGATTTTGTGTATTAAAAGTTTTCCGATGGTAATATAAAACAATATATGCCTCAATACGACTCAAGTACGTAATATAACGGTTACGTGGCATAGTGGCTTAGACAAGAAGAGAATAGAATAGAATATTTTTTATTCAATATGGATTGCATGTAATTCTTATTGAAATTCATTTTTTACTTTTACGACTGATCCGGAAAATCCTCTGTTTTGGTAAGAACCAGCAAGAAGGCCAGCGGGACTTTTTTCAAAGTTTATACAGTAATATACAATTTATAGTTTTGCTGAATCAGAAAACTTATTTAACAAGTCATATTTCATCAATGGCATTACTATCAACGTTCAAATCTTGTACTAACTATAAATTGTTGCGCCACTTATGTACGTAATAATTTTAATAGAAGTGTTGTATACCCGTACCGTTCGAAGGACGCCGCTCGTAGCCCGTCGATAAATCTCTTTAACACTTGTTGTCGCGAAAACTATGGAGTTGATTCAATTTCATGACGGACGAAAGACTCTAGGTCTTCTTTTTTTATAGAATAAGGGTGACAAACGAGTACATAAGTGGACTCGATAGTAGGTGAATGCTGTGGGCCATAAACATTTACATTTATCCTCGATTAAGAATCAAAATGTAGATTCATTGTCACCCCTGAGGACTAAGATGGAATGCTTTGTTTCAAGTAAAAAGGTTTTCCGGTTCTCTACACTCACCATACAAAACACAGCGATATTAAGCTACTATTTGACGCTGGTATTCTGTGAGAGCGTAGTTCTTGCCCGGTCTATATATATATATATATATATATATATATATATATTATATATATATATATATATATATATATATATATATATAATAGCTGCAGCATGGCTCCAATACGTAAAAAAGTTAGTAGTTTTAATTTAATGTACATTTCTATTTATATTTATACTTTAATTTCTAAATATAATATATTCTTAAATATAGGATTAGGGCCAAATTTCAAGCTCACAAAGTATCTAACAACAAGAATTCCATCTAGTTACAATACAAACTTCAAGATCTAAATGGAGCCTAATTTGGTTAAAGATATAGGCTATTTAAAAAAAATTCTGTTTACTACCATTGGCGAAGGTGTCATATATATACGTAACATACGAAAACATAAGTCAGTCATTTTTTTAAAGTTACCTTCAAATTAGGATTTTCTCCTGTATCGTGGGGGCAGTTTACAAACATTAATTTCAAAAGGACAAACATTCAGACTCGTAACAATTATTTGTAGGCCATACTAATATTTATTCCGTGTGGGATTCGAACCCGCAGTCCCTAGTACTGCAACTTCTTGCTAGCCACTGCGGGCAATTGAGAACTTACCTTTTTTTAGCTATGCTATTAGAATTTCATAACTATCAAAATTCAACCTGACCATCGGTAACTTTTCTTTTTTTAAATAGTTTTTAAACTTCAAACCGTTAGTGGTGCAACTTAAACAAATAAAATCTAGACTTGTAACGGTCTGGATGCAGGTGGCAACAAGTTCGGCCGAACAACCGGTCCCGCGCTGCAGATAGGTTCCCTGCTGCGTTAATTGCTGGCTGTGCAATATGTCTTCTCCGCTCAACTTAGACTTTATCCTTGAATGTAACATCTGACGTGATAATTGGACGGAATTTATGAACAAGTATACTTGTCTATCTATATACTTTTATATTATTTAGATTTAAGATAATAAGTGGCCATTTATTTTATAAATTTTTAGTTTTTTTTTACAAAAACAATTTCAATATATTAGGATAAAATATAGCCTAGATCCTAGCATTGCTTTTTATCTGTTCGTAAAGTTTTGATCACAAGCAGTTCAGCCATTACAGAGATTAGCCAGAACAGACTGACAGACATTTTAAAAACGGTATTTATGTTTTAATAGCATCTAAATAAGCCCCTGAGTGTAATAGAGTTCAGTTATTTTAATATTTTTTTTATAGAATGAGGGTGACAAACGAGCACACAGTCCACCTGATGGTGAATGGATGCTGTGGCCCATAGACATCTACATTTATCCTCGATTAAAATTCAAAATGTAGGTACGTTGTCGTCCCTGAGGAGTAACACGGAATGCCTCGTAACCAGTAAAAATGGGTTACCGGATCTCTACCCTCACCATACGAAACACATCAGTATTAAGATGCTATTTTACGCTGATATTCTGTAAAAGTTTGGTCATTTCCCGTTTGAGCCGAACTATTCGACCATAATATAGCTGTAGCGTGGCTCTACCACGTATAAAATAAAACAGATAAATACTTCAATTTTTTATATGTGTAGATTATACTTATCATTAAAATCTTGTTAGTTTTAGTAATAGCATGGGAACGGGAGCGAACGGTCCTGGTGAGCCGGATTGGTCAGAACCTGTCCCTGCCAGCAGCCGTGTCTGCGATGTTGAGCAGGGACTCGGCTTGGAGGGCCATTGCCACCTTCTGTGAATCCGGTATGGTCCATAAGGAGGCTGCTGAGCAGGATCAGGAGAGGGTAGACCCTGCTCGGAGACGACGTTTCCAAGGCGTTCGTCACGGCCTTCCTCTTATGAACGGTGTTCCCTTACCAGATACGGGGTCTCTCGGGTTACAGACGCTCGGGGCGGGGGCCCCGATTGCCTAGAGAGCCCCCGAGGAGGCGAGACATCTTGATTACACTGCTATGGTGCTCGGGCAAAAAGAAATGTCCTCGGGACGTGTTTCCAATATAGCAAAGCGAAAGAGAGGCCCCGGTAGCGTTCCGAACGGAGATTCCGGGACCCCTCATATATACGCTGATGTAGACCACCGTGGGGTTTTGGCTGGTAAGAGTCCGGCATTCTGTTACCCCCGCAGCAGAAGGTATCCATGAGGATTTCACCACGGTAGAAAAGTATAGAAATTTTAATTAAAAGTAATTTTAAATTAAGCCGTGATAGCTCTTGGGCGAGTGCATAACTCGCGGTAAGATGCCGGCGCTTGATTCCACCAGCAACAATTAAATTGTTAGTTGCAATAATAATTTTAAGTGTTTTACCATGTATTCGACTCAGAGAAAACCTTCATAAATGAGGAATAAAATATTTCAAGAATTACCGCCAACTCGTGCAGCCTTTTCTTACAGTGGGGAAATTCTCGTGGATAATTTTTACTGCGGGGGCAACGAAAGGGTTATTCCGAACTCCCACTAGCTAAAAACCCACGGAAGAGTCCCGGAGAACACCACGGTTCGCAAATGTAAGATGGCGGTGTAAGAATATCCATTACTCCATTTCGTCCCACGGGTGTCGTGTGAGGCGACAGAGGGAATCCAACCAGGAGATGAGCAGTAACGTTTTCCTAATAACAAATAAAAAACTTCGGCTGCCAACGCGCCAAATAGTGGTAATATTTATTATAGTTGCCAAACTATAATAAATATTGCCACTATGAGGAAATCCATGCAGAGGCCTATTCTCAGAAGTGGATTTTAATAGTCTGTATTCGTAACGGCTTCACCGGTGTATATTGGCGGGAATTCTTAAAATTTAAGATTATAAGAAGAGAAAATAAGAAGATTTTCTCTGAGTCAAGCATATGGTAAATCGGATTTTAAAATTGTAATTAACAATTTAATTGTGTTTCTTTTAAACTGTAACATCTTAACTTTAACTACTTCTGGTAGGCTGTCACTGGAATTGTAACTGTATAGATAAATAAAAGTACCTCAAAAATTCTATAAATAAGAACAGAGCTGGACCAGTTTATCAATCCGTTTGCATAATGCATTAGAAAGAACCAAACTCAACGATTAAAAACAACTGATCGGGACATCCGACTCTTCAAAGGCAGTAGCTTAACAAAAAACTCCTAAAAGCAGCGCTATCAACAAGGCAATAAAAATTTGGGCTCGCAGGGACCTTTGTACCGTAAAAAAAAACCGCTTGGAATCAATACCCGGAGTCAAGCAGACAACAGTGACTTCGATTTACATACATTAACATAAATTAGAGACCGCGCTCTCCAAAGGTTAATAAATTCGCATCTGATAAGTCCCCGTCTCTGTTTGATTAATGCTGAGCTAAGTCTCGATAACTAGCACTTAAGCGACATCCATTTAACATAAATCCAAGTTACGCTCATTATCTCAGGTGGTAAAATGTGTGTAAATTAAGAGCCTCAGCTGTTAAGAACCAGGCTTGATGTTACCGATACCGTTGCAGCCTACTAAAGCCCACTGCTGAACGTAGACCTCCCCCACAGATTAACTCATGGAGGGGATGTTTGCCATAATTGCCACGCTTGGGAAGTCGGTTGGTAACCGCGGTTTTTATTATTAGTCGTTATAAGGGAGATGTTGCTGCCGATCTCCTGACTTGTTTCCCTACGTCGCCTCGTGCGACACCCGCGGGAGATATGAAGTAGTGGATGTTCTTACATCGCCACTACGCAGCAATATATCAAAATTTATTTAACTTAATTATTGCAAAAACTACTTTGTTTTATTTTTTATTTATATAATAATACTAGCTTGCCAGACAAACGATGTTCTGGCCTTTTTTTTACGACCCTTTGTCATGTCCTATTAAAAATCCCTAAATACGCAAAAAAACTTGTGTGTCACTCATGGGCAAAAAATCTATCCTATCTCTCAAGTTGGACTAAACCGCACACGGTATGCAAAATTGATTAAAATCGGTTAAGTAGTCTAGGAGTCCATCGCGGACAAACATATTAAGATTTTCATTTTTTTATGTTTTATTATTAATTAATGATGTGCTGCTTCTTAGTTGCTTAAGCAGTTCTAAACTGATGGATGCATATTTTTGATCCATGCTTTAGTACAGTTTTTGAATTATTTGTATCAAATAGTCTTTTTTTTTCTTCTTTTCACATAGTGGTAAAATAATATGAACGAACACTAATCTTTGTATATCTTTGTATAAAGCACGTATCTATGTATATAATTGATAAATTTATGCGCGCTTGCGCATACATTTATCAATTATATACATAGATATAATATACATAGATTAATCATATACATAGATACATGTGCACTTTATTTCCTAGTCTTCATAATCTTCATAGTCCATTATCGATTGGCTAAGTTCAATTTATAAGGTTATTTGCATTTCGTTACGTGGTAGAGCTATGTTGCAACTATAAAGTTGTAGCACAAATGGGTTGGTTCGACCGGGAAGGACCATGCTCCCACAGAATACCAAAGTGAAATAGCAGCATAATGTTGCTGTGTTTTGTATGGTGAGTTTAGAGAACCGGAGACCCTCTTTACTGAAAACGAGGCATTCCATCTTAGTCCTCACGGGTGACAACACATCTGCATTTTGATACTTAACCGAGGACAAATGTAGATATCTATGGGCCGCATCAACCACTTACCATCAGTTGGACTGTGTGTTCGTTTGTCACCCTTATTATATTAAATGAAATAAAATTTCTTACTCCGGTTACCTGCAGATTAAAAGCAGAGTTAATAACAGCTTGTCTTCATTTATTTTGTTGACATTGTTCCCGTTTGTGTGACTGCACTAGAATCTGTTGTCTCTATTACAACACTTGTACTCATCATAGAACACTTCAAAACTTTCAAATATGCTTTGGTGACATATTAAGGAAAGTACATCAGAAAGGAGAAATTGAAGGAGCATGTATTTTATAACCTCCGGACCGAATTTCTGCGCAGGAGTATTTATTAGAGTAAGATTAGTGCACGAGTGTATGCGCAAGCACAAGCGCACTCTCCATTCTCTCACACTGATAGTCCGATAGGACTGTAATCCGACACCGGAAAAAGATCAGGCGCAGAACTAATTTAACATGCTTTCTGAGGCATGGAGGTGACACACCGCCCCTTCCTGATTCCGGACTGCTACTGAGAATGTCATAAAAGAAAAACTGATTTTTTGATCCGCCTCGTTATTCGAACCTGAGGGACCTCATGATCGACAATTGTGTTTGTGACGACTAGACCCACGAAGCGAGGCTCCATTAGATGGCAGTTTAACCATCTATCAAAAGACCTTCGCTTACACAGACGTTAAAATACGCACCCAGGCAAGAAGTACCATACAGGTGCTCATATAGGTACCACTATTGTATTAATAAAAATGTTTCTAAGAGACTGAACGTGGTGGGACGTTGCAGGCATATTATGGTTCTAGCATGAATAGGTTGACTCGCTCGGTAGGACCACGCTCTCACAGAATAACAAAGTAAAAAAGCAGCTTAACGCTGCTGTCTTTCGTATGAGACCCTTTTCACGAAAACACAACATTCCATCTTTGTACTCAGAAGGGACAACGTATCATTTTTATTCTCATTCAAGGATAGATATAGATGTCTATGGGCCCGAGTATCTACTTACCACCAGGTGGACTCCATGCTAAATTGTCACTCATATTCTATAAAAAAGTAACCTTTAATACACCGGATGTGACACACTTATTTCGCGCTGGACAAAAATGGATAAGTGGAGAAGAGAGAGAGAAAGAAAATCCTTGCCTTAAGTGTAGATTTACTACGTACTCGACGATAAAGGAAAATCATGACGAAATCTGCATTGCTGAGGAATAAAATGTTTTGCGGCCATGTGTTGGAGTAGTTCCCAATAACCTCTGGGCTTATCGATTCAACCCTCTCAGAAATGGGAGGTGGCCTCTCCCAGCAGTGGAATGCATATCGGTTGTATTTTACATTTTATTTACTGTAGCTTAATCTTTCATATTTACCTCCTAAAATAGGTAGAGAAATGTGTCTTGCAATAAAATGTTTATAATATATGCTGTTCTATTCTGCTGCTAGCTCACCAAGTACAATACCTAGGGGTATTAAGAGAAGTAGTAAAATAGCGCGGCGGGCTTTTATTTGTTCCAAGAATAAAAACCCTCGAGGAGGCTTCGTCAGAAATGACATACATAATATCTACATTTAAAAATCAAATTATTTTTTTTTTCATTTATAGTGACATTGACCATAAGGACTTCAGTCAAAAGTCTACTGTAACATGTATGTTAACTTCCTGCTACATATGTTGATGCGTAAAATTATGATGTTCCGTAAGATTTTGACGACTGCTTAAACCAGCACAGATAGTCGATGACGACAGTTATTCAAGTCATCAAATCGAGTAGACAAAATATGCTTTTTCATGTTTTATGTTTTATTTAAATTTATCGTGTAGTGGCGGTGTAAGAATATCCAACATCCCATATCATCTCGTGGATGTTGTAAGAAGCGGCAGGAGAAAACAAATCAGGAGATGGGCAGCAGCGTCTTCTTAATAACGACTGAAAATAAAAAAGCGCGGTCGCCAACGTGGCAACTAATGAAAACATCCCCCTATGAGGCAATCTTTGGGGTAGTACTATTAAGTCTAAAACACGATACGCTTACCAAATGTCTCCGAGCATACAAACAAGTCATTTTCAGAAAACGTTTTTACTAGACTTTTTTTTTTTTAAATAAAATGAGAAACTATAACCTGAAAGCTGTTTCTTTAATACCTTTTTGTCTTCCTCACCTCCTAAATGTAATCCAATCAGTAATTTTCTGCTTTTTATCACGAGAGATACCCGGTGCAGCTACCAGGGCTGGCAGCACAACTTGTTCCATTAGTCATATCGCCCACGTGGCATAGTTGGCAGCGTACGAGCGGGCTGTCATGTCGAATATGTAAATTTTAAACTTATTGCTTATTAATAGCCATTACACAATCGACACTTTTGTTTAAAATACGATAAGGTTATAAATTTGCTACTATATTTTCAATTTATTATCTGTATGTCAAGGATTTAAGCAAATGAATGCAAAAATTTAAATGGCAAACAGTCTTGAAATATATTTGTTACTCTTAAATAGAGGTTTTCACAGCGGATAATGGCGTGAGTTTTTTTACACAAATACAAAAAATACAGTCACAGGTGACAAACGAGCACACAGTCCCACTGATAGTGGAGGCTGTGGCCTATAGACATTTACATCTATCCTCGATTAACGATCAAAATGAAAATACGTTGTTACTCACGAGGACTAAGATAGAACATCTCGTTTCCAGTAGAAAGTTTCTCCTGTTCTCTAAAATTACTATAAGAAACACAAAAGCGTTAAGCTGCTATTTTACGCTGGGCTTTTGTCTCTATGGGCCCGTAAAAATTAATAGTCTAGGTCCTGGGCCTCTCCTGTTGTCTAATCGAATCTTCGCTGATTTGTCTAAATTTTCATAGAATTAGAAGCTGTGAAGCATTCCATCTCAGTCCTCAGAGGCGACAACGCGTATGTAGCCTTTGATTAAAGTTCGCTGCAGGTGCCTATTGATCAGTAGCGATGATAATTGATGACAAAATAATCGATTATTTCAACTTTGCCGATATTAATTAATCGATTAACCGCAATCATTTTATCGATTAATCGGACAAAAGGGTTACGTTAAACTAGATTAGATAGATACTGCGATGTACGAAATACTGTATTCTCGGTAAATTTAAACAATAAAACGTGCCTCTTTTTCTCTATGTTTTCTTACTTAGAATAATTATGTGTTCTCTTCATATTAAGTGCTAGAGCTCTTCGCTGTGAGCTGTGAAGTTCCCAGTGAGAATATCCGGTCAGAATCATGTAATTATTGTATTTTCATCGGTGAAAAAATTTTAGTTTATTCTGATATCTGCAAGTGGGAATGGTTAGAACTGAAACATAACATTTCATTACATACATACATACATATAGACATACAAACTAATAATAACAACATGATAAAAAGATATTTGTAGCAGACGCCGTTGTTCTTTTTTTATCATAACGAAATACCAATCTCATATTGGTAAGTGTAAGGGGGGCCTCATTAGATGGAATGCATGTCTTACATAAAGATGGCTAAAGGAACGTGGCTAATGTTCAACAGTGGGCTCGTGAAGAACTAAAATGCTAATTTTTTAAACTTAAACTTATAGTTTTTTTTTAAATATGAGTCCGCTTAGCTTACATGGGCTGTGAAGGATGGTAAGCTGCGCTCGACGGTGACAAATCCAAAACAGAGGATTGTTTACATCCCGCCCTCACCGGCATCTGCGCGTTCAAGCTGGGCGGCAGTCGGGCGCGTACCGCAGTGTCGTCCGCCCGCCTAATTCCCGCCCGCCCTTATAGAGCGAGTTCCGTGATCTACCTCGCGATAGTTGCGACGTCACTAGCGTTTAGTGTGTTTTGCAAGTGTGTTACAAGTTACTGGTGCAATACAATTATTAAAATACAATACATAGTGTACTGTTTTCTTGAAAATATTTGACTTTTCCTCGTGAAAAAGTTTTGCTTCAAGAGCAAAGGTAACGTTTTTTTATTATAATTATATATTATGTAAGTGTCTTTATAGCAAATTTACAAAACAAAAATGTATTATAAAAGGGAATACACATAATTAAACTTAAAAAAGTAGTAAAAACAGCTAACGCATTAGTGCGTCGTTGAATTAAAAAAAACTTTTTAAGTTGTAGTAAAGCCATAACTTCCCTTTTTTATAATTTATATCTTTTGTAGTGTACGCAGAATTTTCTTTTGTGTTTTAATTAATTCTCTTTATTTTTTAAGGGCGGTTTTATTTATTATAAAGAATTATAATTATTTGACTCTCTTGCGTATACTAAGCAATGTTATATGATCAAAATAAGTACTAGAATTTCGACAAAATCATAGGTCAAAATAGTACATTAAAAGCTTCCAATTTATTTTTCCAATTTATTAGGACAAACCTTGAGTTGTAGCAGATTTCTTAACAAAAGGATTAAAATCGGTTTGCCGTTGAATAAGTTATCGCATAAAATACATAATATACAAAAATGCAGTCGAATACGCAACCTCTTTCTTTGAAGTCGGTTTAAAGAATTATTTTGTGAAAATGTAATTTTAAAATGATTTTTTTGAGATATTAACAACAAAACACAAAATGTTTATGTCAATAGATTTTTTAATTTAACTATGAATTGCAGTTTAACAAATTATTTATATCATTTAAAGAAATTATAATATTGATGTTTGTCAAAATCATTGAAAAATATTGTATTATTTTTTATTTGTTGTATAATTATTTCCCTTTAGAATTACTTAGAACGTGGAAAGTCGGAAAACCCTAAGTATAATTTAATACAATTTGTGCAGAAAAACACTGTCATTACTTCATTCATATAAAATATATAAATTATTAAGTAATCTCAAAACAGGAAACGACTTTTAGCCCACTCATTTATTTTGAGCCTACGTTGTTTTGTTCTAACATTGAATTACTATAAATATACCCAACGAGCGTTCCGGTCCAGTCGCATATACCGTACTAGTTACTAGATGATTTGATCACAATCACTAAGAGTAATGACTAAAGCCCTGCCTAGATTACCTTATCAACTTTATTACGCAATACCTATAACATCAGAGATTTGCAATTAATTTTCTAATGTTTTCATAGATATTTTTCTGAAAGGTAAATTTAATAGAAATAATATTAAGTAAAATATGAGTTTTAAATTTAAATATTTAAAACATCCCTTTTTTTTGTGCCTCCTTGCTTGTTGTCTTTTTTTGTTTTTTTCAGTAGCACGTGGTAAATCAGCACTTAAAATTGCAATTAATAATTTCACCGGTCAAGCTAAACCGTAATATAGCTGCAGCATGGTTCTACCATGTATAAAAAGAAAAAAAAATATTAGGCTTTTATTATATAGACTACCGAATAGCATACGAAAAGTATACTGTGTGATGGCGGTGTGAAAGATTCTATGATCCCTTTTTATCCCCGGGCCGACGTAAGAGACGAAAGAAGTCGACTATAGCAAAAGTTACTTTTCAAAGAGAAGCCAAATTTTAAACTTAAGTTCAAATATATAAATAATAATATACCGTTATCGCAGTTTTTGGGCGGAAAATACGAGTCAATAAGGCTTCTACTTTTATTTGAAATTATCCCAAATGATTTGTTTTATAGGCAACAACGTTTTTGCCCACCGATCAATTCTTACGAATGTGTGCGTGCGCAGTAAACTCAGTTAAAATAATGCATTACTACGCATTTTGAAGTTATAAAATAAAAAGGACAGAAATTTTTGAAATTTTATTTAAACAATTTTCCTTCACCGTTTGCCTATATAACTTATTCTGAACCCTCTCTGCAAATTTGCCCGGTTATTGCCCCTAACTCTGTTAAATGGTATATTCATCGTTTATTTCAGTCTCCAATATCCATACCGGCGACATGCAGACGCGACAAAGGTCATAGTCAATGCGATAGTAGCTTAAGCCAGGATGCGCACTGCGAACTCAAAAAGTTGTGGGTTCAAATCTGTCATCCAACTGCTGTCGTGAATCACTCCAATCACAAGCATTTTAAGCCCATCCTGACTTCTAAAAGGAAAGTTTCATCATCATCATCATCATAACAGCCCTTCACAAGTCCACTGCTGAACATAAATCTCCCGCAAGGATGCCACAAAGCACGGTCCTGTGTCACCAGCATCCATCGATTTCTTGCATGTTTTACCAGGTCATCACTCCATTTAGTGGGGGGCTGCCCTACACTTCTCTTACCGATACGAGGCTGCCACTCGAGAATCTCTCTTCTCCATCGTTAGTCGGTTCTTCCGTTATTTAGTTAAGTTCTTATTAATAAGGGAATATTTGTAATGTTAAATAGCATCAATAATAGCCAATAATGGTGATCACGTCTGTTACAATGACGTCCTCGTGACGGTTAAGACACAACAGAAAACTTGTGTTACAATAGAAAAGGCCTATTACCAGCTGTGGATTTTCCAGGCCGATAAAAAGAAGCAAGAGTGAATAATATTTTATTTACTTTATTTATATAGTGGAGGTGTGAAAACGTTCACTATCCCATATCGTGCGGTGAGCATCGAAAGAGAAGTGAAACTCAAACAGGAGATGGCCAGTAGCACCTGATAACAACTCATCTATGTGTGTGTGACATCTATGTCATGACTCATCTATGTGTGCGTGACATCTATGTCATGACTCATCTATGTGTGCGTGACATCTATGTCATGAGTCTCATGTACCGGAGAAGCAGAGACCCTTTTTACTAGAAACGAGGCATTCCACCTAAATCCTCACGGATGACAACGCATCTGTATTTTGATTCGTAATCGAGGATAGATGTAGATATCTATGGGCCACAGCAACCACTACCACTAACATCAGGTGGACTGTGTGCTCGTTTATCATGCTATCCTATAAAAAGTCTATGCATCTATGAGGCAATTTATGGAAGAGGCCTATGTACTGCAATGGACTTTGTTAGGTTGCAAGGGAATGATTTTCTAAGATTACCAGAATGCTACACAATGAATTACTACTATTTTTATGGGTTATATCACCCACGGTAACCCACGTATAACGTTATTTAATAAAGTTTTTATAAACACAATTAGAATAACGAACGAGTTAATCGTCGCCTGATGGAATGCCTCGTTTTCAGTAAAAGACCCATTTTACTGAAAACGAGGCATACGAGGAAAGACTTGGATATCTAGATGTGATTGTTGGTCTCCCTTATTGTATATAAAATCAAAGTTCATGTAAGATGGGCCATAGATAAGACGAATTATTTATCTTATCTATGATCTTTGGACTGTAATTATGCCAGTCTTCTTGGTCTAAATAAAAACATAGCAGTATCAAGTAGAGAATGCTTATCTCTTTCTAGTCGTGCGCTAGTACGTGACTTTACTTGTGTTAATTGCTTTTTAAGTATAATGACAAACAAACTTACAGTCCACCCTATGGCTAGAGTGGCTACTGCCTCTGAAGACTAAGATGGAATACCACAATGTGTAATGTGTAATCATACTCGCTCTGAGGACTTAGAATACCTTACAGCCTGCAATTACACTGGCTCTCTGTACCTTTCAATTGGGAACACAGCAGTGCAAGCGGAACACTGCTATTTGGCGGTACAAATTGTTAAGAAGGGCCTACCCAGATGGACTCACACGCAGGAAAGAAGTGCTACCGCCTATTAATATATATATATATATATATATATATATATATATATATATATATATATATATATATATATATTATGATCTAATGACTGGATGAATTAAAGACATTAAAAGTTCGATATTATATAAATAATCACAAACATTAACGTATATTGCTGAATTATTTGCGTGAAGCTCTGTAAGATTTTAAGTATATCCGTTTCCGCTGGCAACAGGCGGTGTTTGTGATTTATCCAAGAACTGTGGAGTTATAGACTGCAGGCAGTCGATATCCCGCTGCAGCCTCACGCAGTTGCACGCCGCCGCCTGGAGTGCGAACACTAATAATACGTAGCCCAAATATAGCAGCGGCCAGAACGTTGTAAACAACTGCGCATTCAATCTATCGCCGCCGAGCCTCGTTGTAATACTTGCTCGACTTGACTTCGATATATTAAGTTACTAGGATAAAATGGAAGGCACCTTTTTATACTCGTAAAATAACGTTCATGTTATTGCTTTTAGGTGAAATAATTTCTACCTATCCATTACAGCCTATAAAAGTCCATTGGTTTGCAAAAATCTCCCTTACATTTTTTGTTTTTTTTTGATATTTCGTGGTAGTAGCCACGCTTATCAGGCGGGTTGAGAACCGCAGTTTTCTGTTTCTAATTCAGTTTCCCTCTGTCACTTCTTACGATACTCACGGGGTACCGGGTAGTGGACTTTAACCCCCACTACGCGGTAAAGAATAATGTTTATAAACTATGACATAATTCTATAAAAAAAAGATTTTAGAAACAAATAGAAATTTTTTTAGCTACATTTTTTTCAGTTTTCTACCTTATTAAAAATGTTTGCGTTTATGCACAAAACTGACCAAGATAAATGTATATAATAAACTTAAATAACTCCTGTTAATAACGTAAGGGGGATTATAATCTACGAGTATATAAAAACGAAGCTCATATTTAAATATCATGTCTAAAATCGACAAATTATTAAAACTTTTATTTGGGGAACATTTTAAGTTAACACGTTTGATAGAGTTTATTAGCCTTCGAAAATTTACGAGAAATATCACACACAGCGCAGCTCTTGATGGTATACTAAAATTCCATAGCTGGATAGGAGTCTTCTTTCATTAAAGATGAAACCTGAGAGTACCAACAATACCAGCCAAAATTCAACGAGCGTAGAAAATTTATCTAGTATATTTAACTAGTGATAATAAAATACTAACCAAGCAAAAGAAGTTCCGTATGGTGAATGTACGGAACCGGAGACTTATTTACTGGAAACTAGATTTAGTCCTCAGATGTAACAACGCTTCTGAGTTTTGATTCTTAGTCGATGATAGATGGAGATATCTAACCAAAGCATCCACTTACTCTCAGGTTGACTATGTGTTTTGTTTCAATAAAAAAGGAAATTTGTATTACCCATATAAACTAAAAATATATCAAAAGCATAAAATATTGTTCACTAGGAATAAAAAATTGATTTCATTTTAACTAAATAATAATTTCAATTCAATTTATACCAACAAACTCTTAAACAGAATTCTAACTTTCATTCCACAAGTCCAATTACTTGTAGATGGTTCAAGTCCGCTTGCTAATGCAAACAGTCCTCCGGTTTTGGGCAGGCGACACACGTGGTCCCGCACCGGATACATACATAACAGTAACAGACTGTTTGTAAAGTTAGTGTTGCACGGCTTTCTAGTTCACTAACCAGTGCACTGTTTATCTAACTTACTTTCAGCTGCAGTCGCGAGTTCAATGCCACTGTTTGTGTTTTTACTTTGAGCGTTTAGAAATAACTAGATATTTAGTAGGTATTCTATTCGCTTAGGCGTTAATTCGGGTTAGCTAATACACTGTTATTAAATTTTGGCACCAAGTAGCGTCTCTGCTTTTGATCTGAAGGGAATAGAGCCATTATAATAACAGGCTGTAAGGCATTCCATCTTAGTTCTCAGAGGTGATAACGGGTCTGGAACCTCTTGGTTTGAAGTAAGTAACATGTGTCCATTGGCTACAGCAGCCATTTACCATCAAGTGGACTATTAGTACGTTTGTGTCATACCAACTTTATTAAAAAAGCTCCGTATTTGGCATTTCAAAATAAACTAAAAAAATTTTTAAGTATTTAATTTAAACTTATCATAAGCAAGAGTTTTGACTATTTAATAAACTAAGCTTAAATACATTTTCATTCTTGCCTTGAAGACGCCCACATTGTAATCGAATAGAAAGACAGATTCTTAAAAATCATTCCACTCTTTTGCTCAACGCTTTTTGAACTACGAAGCAAAGTATTTAGTTGCAGTAATATAACTACTTGTAGGTAATATAATACGGAGTCTATCGACCTGGTGAGACATGCAGAAGGTCGATGGTTGCATGTGGCTCAGGACCGTGCTTTGTGGTATGCCATGGGGGAGGCCTATGTTCAGCAGAGGATTTGTAAAGGGCTGTAACTAATGAATGAATGAATATGAACAAGGGGCTGGAGAGTCAGAGAGTTACAAGTTGTCCGATGGTAGAAGTAAGAGGGAGGAATTAAGAATTGGAAAACAAATCTTGAAAAACCGAGAGGCTTGTCTCTCTGCACTCTGTGCTCGAGATTATATTGGTTTTAATCCTTCAGTAAGCGCCTTAACATGCAGGTGATATTTTATAGTATCAGTCAATGTGACAGCATTGCTCCATACACGACCGAAATAACCATCTGAATAAGATGAACATCTTTTGCTGCGTGAAATACCGCTGCAAATTTTAGGACGCCTAACTTCCATGCGGCTGATGGTCTTTGAATTTAGTTAGTGTACTCAACTGTGTAGTGGTTAGAGGACTCAACCCCTAAAAGCTTAAAGAGGGCTATGTTTTAACCGACTTTAAAATAGAAAGTGGTTTACAATTCAACTGTGTTTTTTTTGTATTTATGTTAAACTGTATCTTGGTCAATAGTGATTAAATTTTGATGATTCTATTTATATTAAGTAAGTTCATGGATGGTCTCATGTAAGCTGGTATAAAAACTTCCTGACCCAAAGACGGTAAAATGAGGCATTTAATGTAAGTATTATTTAGACGACATTGAGATTGTGATACTGCTAAGTCAATTCATTCAAAAGGGTAAAAAAATAATAAAAATGAAAGTCAACTTCAATAAACTACTAAGAATGAAATAGGTAATTTCACATTCTGATGTCGAGGCTGTAATTCTTCTTTAAGAAGTTGGCGCTAAGATATAGTATCTTAGCGCCGACTTCAGAATGTGAAATTATTTCATTATTTATTATTTTTTGAAGTCGAGTTTTACTTTTAATAATTTTTTTCACAGATGTGTTCCGAAAAGCTAAGGTGAAAATATGTTACCCTTTTTTAAAATAAAATGTTTTCTAAACTTTCCGAAAGTAAACTATTTAAAAATATATTATTATATATTAAATTTTTTGTAATTATGTTCATGTGTTTCATGAATATTGAATTTGAATTAAATCAAAAAGCAAGAACTTTATGTGTCGTTATTCATTTATCAACTAAACAAATCTACTTTCGTATCGAAAAACGAGACCTCTACAATAGATGGTACGAAATACAGGGGCAGTTTTTCAACATTTAATAGCAACGAATTCTTGCCCGAAATTCCCTTACCTGAACCCATTTATGCGAAAACCCTAATCATGATACGGCGCATTCTCAAGAAAACCCTATTTGGTGAAAACACATACTGTATGCAAAGTAACCCTGCCTCTCCTCGCGCGCTCTCTTTGGCCCGCGGGTACCAGATATTCTATTAAGATAAAGACCCTTCCCGCGTTTTATTATATTGTCGTTCGCCATATTTTCGTCATTTCCAAAAATCTGTCATCGTGAGATATGGTTTTAAGATCTTGAAAAGGATAGATGTGACACGATATGCAATGCAATGCAAAACCATTTATGTTCTAACTTTATGTTTTAAAAATAACGTGGATAAAAAATTGAACTTGTTAGCTGTCTTAAAATATAGATAAACTTTTTGTTAAAGTTATTTAACATAAAAAAGAATTATTAGGAAGATATTACAACGTAAAACGGCGGGTTTGCTGCGCAGTAGCTTAGAAATGAGTTGCGGCTCGGAGATGGTTCGAATCTCGCACGGTACAATTATTTGTATGGTCTACAATTAATTATTGCAGGTCTGCCCTTGTGAATGTTTGTCCTTTTTAAATATATGTGTGTAAACTGAATCCACGATACAGGAGATAATCCTAGTAAACATTTTAAAAAAATCCACCAACATTTTGTCAGTCATTAGCAACGGCCAGTAGTTGCGGGCGTTATAACTCTCCAAAGTTTAATTTAAATATATTGTAATAAATACTTTATTTACGTGAAAATTAAGTTTAATAACGCATGACGGTTCTAAAAATTGTTATCTCTTTAGCAGCAGGGTCCCTTTGCTTGACACGAGATTGACGCCGAAAATATGAATATTATTCGAAGTGATTTGTCACAAATTGAAAGGAAAGCAATTGTGCTGCTACGATGCTGGCACCCCAGCGGGTGGAGGGTTAACTTCTATTTCCCGTAGCATTTATATATGTGTGTCAATACAGACAAAATAATTAAATTAGAGGTTTGGCAAAAAAAAAACTTGAATTCGATTCCTGGTGGTGAAATTTTTAAGTGCAATTTATAAGCACTATTTTACCACGTACTCGACGGTGAAGGGAAACATCGGAAGGAAACCTGCATATCTGATGAATAAAATATTTAAAGGCTAAAAATATTAATTATTTTGCAACTTTCCGCTAACTAAATACAATGATGTGTCTTACCTGGATTGAAGAGCTCTTCAATTCGGTCAAAGAAGTTTGGAAAATAATTAATATTTTTATTATAATAGATTTCCGCAAAGTAACGCCTTGTGAATACTCAAAGCGCTTGATTCTATCCATTATTTAAAGGCTGATTAATTGTTCCAAACACATTCTCAGAAAAGAGAGGGGGCCTGTGCTCGGTAGTGGAACGCAATAGGCTGTAACTTACTTTTTTTGCATACATTTATAAATGATAGGTGATTGATAGAATCAGGCGTTACTTTACGGAAATCCAATATGATAAAGATATTAATTAATTTGTAACCTTCCGCTAACTAAACTTAGTTAGCGGAAGGTTGCAATTAAATGTTCGACTTGTTGTCCCGATGCGGACTGTGCATGTGCACTTCACACGACCTTGAATTTTTTTTGTACCACTGTCGTGTCTTTCTTCGCCATTGACCACTGATTAATTAGCACATACTTCTTTACTAATGGATGCAACACACGGTCAGTTCAACTGATCATTCCAACTAATCAGTGCAAAATAAAACTGTTGATGTTTTTTAAAATATAGAATTTTCGATATATTGATAATTATAAATATATCAATATCGGAGTTTTATATATAAGTTTATTTATCGATATATCGAAAATCCAATATTTAAAAAATAACAACGGTTTTAGTTTGAACAGATCATGTGAACTGACCGTGTGTGGCGACCATAAGATTTTTATCCCGCATCGTGAAGGCTTTGAACCCGCGACTCTCAGCGCCACAACTCATTGCTAGCCCACTGTGCCACGGATCCGTCAATTTACAATTTCGTTGGTGTTGCTCGCATAATGTGAAATTTAAAGCACACATTTAGCCTCTGAGCTACCAAGGCAACCTACTCGTATAATTATCCAATAATTTAAACTGTTTAAAAATATTGGAGTGTATCGAAATCAGTGATGAGTAAAGCACAGGTGCGTTGCTAGTTTATATGGCAATCGAGTTAAAGCGATGAGTCGTGTTGTCGGAGACTGGCAGCGCATCACGAGTTCACCATTAGCACAGCATCTGGCACGCCTAAGGTTGTTAAATCAACTTGAATAATCGCAAATTAGTGGAAAAATGAGTTCGAGCATTTGCCAGTTTATTCTTAAAACTATCTAGTGCAATTCTGGTCTGAAGGTGCGAGCTAGTATAATTAACAGGCGTGAGGCATTCCACCTAAAGCCTATATTTTATATTTGTTACGTCTAAGAAATGGTCATAAGTTTTAATGGTAATATGTTTTTCTGTTGTTTATATTATACTCATTTTTAGTAAACTAAGCTTTACATTAGAATTATGGCTGCTCAAAACGCGAATAAATATATTACTGCACAATAATATCTATCATCATTAACATTAAAAGTTGTTGACTTGTGAGTATCCCTATAGCCATTTCAGCTAATTGATCCGTTTGGATAATATATCATTTACTTTATAAATAACAGGATCTACTGCGGATATCCTAGTTATTTATCACTGCTCACTCGTGTTGCATTGGTAAAGTAAACACTGGAATAAAAAAATATTTAATTCTCTTCTATACTGGATGACCTTTTTTACCGTCTGGAAAAAATAGGGTGAAACATGTGAACGAAGCAGAAGCCCATAGCACTAATATTTTACAAACCATAGAAATAAAATTTTTGAATTAATTAATTAATTAAAATTCATCTAAATCAAATCCACCCTACTTTATGAACGGCAATAAAACTATAAATTTAGTAGGCATCTTTGATCTTGTCACCTCGCAGGGTCACAGACTCAAGGGCCTAGCAGTTGTTCAAAAAAATTTCTAACATTGAATTCATAATTTTTGTTTTTATTTTTTGTATAATATCAGTGCCATAGGCTTCTACTCCGTTCACATGTTACACCCTAATTTTTCCAGGCGGTAAATAAGGTCATCCAGTATATATAATATATTATATTTTGTTCATGAGTGGCGGTCTATACTTACAATCAGGTGAGCCGCATGATCATATGCCCGCAGTTATATAAAAAAAATATTAAAACAGTGAGACAAACGAGCATGCGGTTTACCTACGTTTTGACAGCCCTGCGTCCACCCGGTGGAGCGGTACTGGATAATAACTTGAATGTTACATTACAGCTGATCTAATATTGTTTTGTGTTCGGTTTCCAAGCACGCTGAGTACGTTATACGTGCGTGTTAGATTGTACTGCGGTTATAATGTCCACGGTTGACCTTTTATTGCTAGAATACTGCCAAAAAAAATATCTTCTAAAGTAACTAATTTTTAAACTTAAGTAAATTTTTCTTTCATAACTGACTAATTATTACAAATTTCTCACTAAATCTTGACCAAATAGTATTCAAGATATCGTTGGGGAGGATTGCAGCTTGTAGGACGCGTAAACTTTGATACTCAAATGTATCTATATTATATAATTATGTACAGGAGTTTCAAGAAGTAAAGTCAAGCCGTTGTACGAATAGACTTAATCTCCGAAAGGGCAGAACCGATTTTCACAGGATTCTCACTGGCAGATAGTTGATGTAATAAGTAGTAACTTAGGATCCTATTATTTTAGAAAAACAATACGGGTTCCGCAAAAAAAGTACCCATGAAATCCAATCGTAATAAATTCCACGCGGACAAAGTCGTGAGGAACAGCTAGTCATAATATAAATGATTACGTAGTTGATGACAACTACTGCAAATGAGGTGATAATTTTCAAACTGTTTTTATATGAGTGTTGTAAATAGCTCCCCCTCCCCCCAAAATTGTCTCGAAATCGTCCCGTGAGTGTCGTAGGAAAACAGAGGAAAAATGGGCCGCATCATCTTCCTGATAACAACTCAAAATAATAAAAAACTACGGCGGCCTATCCACCTGCCAAGTTTTTTTTTACAGAAGAGCGAGCAAACAAACATGTGACTACCGCCGGCCATGAACAACCCCAACACCTGGGGTATTGCAGATGCGTTGCTGGCCTTTTAGAAAAGAGTAGGTTCTTTTCTTGAAGGTCCCTAAGTCGTATCGTCGGTGTTACACAATTCTAAAGAGAAGTTGTACAAGGTAGAAAACTCCTAGTAAAGCGTACAGTGGTGGACCGCCAAGCATACAGATGGTGACGATGGTGTCTTGAATTTTGACGCAATGTGCGTTCATGAAATCTAGCAGCTGTGATTAATCCGACCCGATTTTATATTAAATTAAGTGTGGCAACTTTTGCCATGTGGGATACATATAGCTGGTAGCGTAATATATGAGGGAGACTTATGTTCAGCAGTGGAGTTTTATAGGCTAGTTCTAGTTCATATGGATGAAGTGATTGTAAAAACGATTTAAATTTGTATACGAATAATGCTATTGTAGAAAACAAGTCCCCGCTTGTTTTCTTGCTGGCTCTTCTCAGAAACATAGGTATTTTTACGAACCAGTGGTAAAAATAAATTCAATAAAAAATACGTAACTATAATTTATACTGAATAAAAGTTATTCCATTGTACACCCAGGCAGAGAAGGAACCCCACAATATAACGTGATTTGTATTTTTTTCGATTTTCAATTTTGTAAATGGTGACTGCTACTTTTAGGTATTGACTTCAAGGTTAAACTGGATCCTCTTGAAATAAAAATAAACACAAATTGTTTGTTTTCGCGGATGTGGAATACAAGATGGTTCTTACTGTCCTAGAATCCTTTTGGAGTGGTCCACCATCGTTTGAGATTTAGGTTTTTTTAATCAAATGTATGTTGCTGTTAACTCTTATCTTTATTACGCGTTGCCTACGTGACAAACAAGAAGTCTCTCCTAATGGGATGTTTTCTGGCTGATTTTGTATACATTCAGTGACGCAACTTGGGTTGCTTTTCTGGCCCAGTTTCTATTAATATATTACTCAAAAATATCTTCTTTTTATAGGACAGGGTGATAAACGAGCACACAGTCCACCTGATGGTAAGTGGTTGCTGCGGCCCATAGACATCTACATCTATCCTCGATTACGAATCAAAATGCAGATGCGTTGTCACCCGTGAGGACTAAGATGGAATGTCTCTTTTCCAGTAAAAAGGTCTCCGGCTCTCACTATACGAAACACAGCTACTATTTGACGCTGGTATTCTGTGAGAGCGTGGTCCTTTCCGGTCGACCCGACCCATTCGTGCTACAACTATACTGCTAATATAACTGCAGCATAGCTCTATAATGTATAAAATAATGTATTTTTAATAATATATATTTATTTTATTTGTAAGTCACACAAACCGATTGAAGACAATAGGTATACATTTACAGTAACACAAAATATTATAACTAGTCTATAATCCAATAATGTGTGCAACAGTGTGTCACAACAAAAAAAACTTTAACGTAGCAATTACATATCTTTTAAATTGTGAAATGTTAGAATTAAAAATGCCCAGATCAGCGTTACGATGTCTCAGCTCGTCAAAACTTCGACACATTCTAATGATCGGAAGAAAGAAAGACGCGTTGTTTCTGTAAACATCAAATATACGCACGCGGGTTACGCAGACGGAATCGACCGTTGAAATTAATTAAATTGAGCACTTCCTGGCAATCGATGGAGGAGTGAATGATGTTCTGAAGGTAAATAAGCTCAGAATATTGTCTACGTTTATATAATTTCGTAACTCCAAAGTAAAGGCGGATCAATCCATGTTTACGGCAAAGACCCAGCAGAAAACATCTCTGGACTCGTTCAATATTAGTTATTATCGTAATAGTAACCAAGGTAACCAGACTACCGAGGCGTATTCAAGGATCGGTCTCACAAGAGTGTTAAAAAGATATATTAGACTAATGGACTCTTGAATTCCTTCATAACTCGTGTAACAAAACCAACTAACTGATAACCACGTTTTGTTGCTTAAAATCTAGTCTTGAGTCAAAAATAAGGCCCAAAAGTTAAGCAACATTACTTCAAAGGTTGATCATTGATGTGGTATGTACACTGTAGTCGAGTTTTCTTAGATGTGAAAATTACCAAAAAACATTTAGCTACCTACATTCAAATGCATTTTGAATGTAGGTGAATACCAGGTATGAGTATTGTTAAGGTCGCGTTGCAATAAGAGGCAGTCATTAACATCATCGATTATATGGAAAACTATATAGTAAACTTTCGCTTGTAATATATATATTTATAGAATAAGGGTAACAAACGGGCACACAGTCCACCACCTGATAGTAAGTGGATGCTGTGGCCCATAGACATCTACATTTATCCTCGATTAATAATCAAAACACAGAAATGTGTTGTCACCCTCTTTTTTTTAACATGGGTAAAATGCCTACGCATACCCGCCTCGCGGGGGGAAGGACGGGTTATGTCGGACTCGCACCGACTAAAACCCCATGGTGTTCCACCTTCGTCGCATATTGGCAGGGCTACGGGAACGCTTTCGCACACTTCCGCGGCCCTACCAGCGACTGCCGCCCCATGGCAGCACCTCCTCGGGAGAGGAATATTCCTCCCCGTTCTCCTTCCCAAGTAAGGCGCACCAGAACACATGGCACGCCTTACTCCACGGCCTCCAATTGCATCTGCGCAACAGACGCCCCCGCGTCCGATGCGCGAAGGCCATGGGGCCAGGAAAAACGAGCACTTAGAAGCACTAGCCTTCCCGACCCCAGCGGCGGATCTGGTCTATGGCTCCGCCGCCAACCAAGATTCGGCTGCGGAGGATAGGGAGAGCGGCGCCTCGCAATACCGACAATCCTCTCCCCCCCGCAGCCCCATCACCACCGCATCAACGGTGCGGCCCCGTTTGAGTCGCGGAGGATAGGGCGAGTGGCGCATCGCCATACCAACACTCCTCTTCCTCCGCGACTCCACCTCGGCTGCAGCGGTAAAGGGTGCGGAGTCCCCACTCGCTGCAGTCCACCAGCACACATCCGAAGTGGGCTCCCCAAGCCCACTCGGAGTGGCCACCTCAGGCCGGCCCTTCACCTCGGGACAGCCACGTGGGTTCCTCTTTGTTCACCGTGGGAGACCAAGCCACGGCTACTAAGCCCCCCAGCCACGACAAGGCGGGAACCCGTTCGGGGGGGATGTGTTGTCACCCCTGAGAACTAAAATGGAATGCCTCGTTTCCAGTAAAAAAGGGACTCCAGATCTCTACACTTACCATACGAAACACAGCAGTAATAAGCTGCTATTATGCGCTGGTATTCTGTGAGAGCGTAGTCCTTCCCCGGTCGAGCCGACCCATTCGTGCTACAACTATAATATAGCTGCAGCGTACACCGGAAAACACACACCGGAATTTTTTAAATAAAGGTGACCGCTTTTTGTTTCAGGTAAGCGCGAAATTTGTACGAGACGGTATGTAAATGTGAATTTCAGTCCCCTACGTCACCCCCCTTCGAAACTTTATGTATCCTGAAGCACTTGCCCCGCAGACCGAGTTGATTAGCTATTCCTAGCTGCTAATATACTTTTTATATTTTAATGCATGAAGAAAACACTCTGTACCCTTTTTTAAGCATACTGTTCGCACTGTACCTGACATTTGGCATAGTTAAAGTTTATATAGCGGAGTAGTTCAGAAAGCTGAATTTTATATAAAATATGTGTATAATATGTGTATTAAATTAAATTAAATATAACATCTATTGTTTGCGTTCATATTGGCAATGTCTAACACTTAATAATTTTTTTGTTTGTTTACGTGTATATGCATTTACAGCTTCAGATTGCTATCGTAAAACCATAGACCTCCATCTACACGCACAGAGCAAAGAGTATAACATAATCCTTGGATAAATTATCACAAACTACGTTTTAGTACAGAGTTGAAATTGTCGCCAAAGAATTTAAAAATGTTGCCAACAGTTAATTGCTAACAGTTGACTGGATGACCTGTGCCTTTTGGATGATTTCAAATATGCCTTTTTGATGTGTGAAGTGCGTGTTAAGGCAAATATTACTTATTTTATATTCTGTAAATTATGTACAGCTAGCTTAATATACAAAACTAAAAATTTTATTAATTACGGTCGAATTTTGACCACTAGAATATTGGTATTCCTATCTCTTGCTGAATGCAGTAGAAGATACAAAGGTGGCATAATAACACCCCATATTGTGGGCTTATAATAATTCTAGTATTTATATTCCTAGTATTTAGTAGTCGTCGGTAGCCACTTCACGGACAACAGTAATTACTTCACGGGCCGGAGTAGTCACTTGCCATCAAGTGAGCCGCATGCTTTTTTGTAAAAACAAACGTCTTATAAAAACAAATGTACACCGGAATCACCTTAAACACTAAGTTTTAAATTACCCTCCAATACACCGCATTGTATATATTTATACATATAACAGATAATTCTCAATAAATAATTTACTATTTCGTATCACACTCACGCACCCCTCGTGAGTGGGATAAACATTAAGCATTATTGCGACGCAGTGTGTGCGCACCCTTACCGCTCTCTGCAGCCCTGCAGACGCCCGCCGTGCAGCGGTATTGCTGCCCTTAATGAATTATTGATTTTTTAAACATAATAACGCATTGTGTGCATTGGAGTAGTCAAACTTGTGTCATATAAGAGGGTAGTAATATGATGTTACGTAACATTATAACCTATAAAAGCCCATGGGTGAACGTAGGCCTCTCCTATATAACTCACCGTTATACGTGGTAGAGCGCAGCTATATTACTGGCGTAGACGAATGGGTCGGCTCGACCGGGGAAGGACCACGCTCTCACAGAATACCAGTGTAAAATAGCAGCTTAATACTGTTGTGTTTCGTATAGTGAGTGTACAGATTCGGAGACCCTTTTTTACTGGAAACGAGGCATTCCATCTTAGTCCTCAGGGGTTACAACATATGTACGTTTTGATTCTTAATTGTGGATAAATGTGGATGTCTTGGGTCACAGCATCCACGTCGTCAAACGTCAAAAATCAAACGTCCCGATACCATCCACACCATCTGGATGCTTGGCGGTCCACCACTGTACGTTTCACAAGGAGTTTTTTTCCACGTACAACCTCTCTGTGGAATAGTTTACCACCGGCGATTTTTCCGGACCGATACGACCTGGGGACCTTCAAGAAAAGAGCTTACTCCTTTCTAAAGGGCCGGCAACGCACCCGCAATTCTCTTGGTGTTGCGGTTGATCATGGGCGGCGGTAGTCACTTAACATCAGGTGAGCCACATGCTCGTTTGCCCCTTCTTCTATAAAAAAAAAACTTACCATTAGGTGGACTGTGTGCTCGTTTGTCACCCTTATTCTATAAAAAAACGTTTGACAGCGGGTTGACAACCGAAGTTTATTACAATTTTGATTTGTTATCAGAAAAAAGCTGCCTAACTTCGCTTTCAGTTTCCCTCTGTCGCCTCTTACGACACCCACGGGACGGTATGGGGTAGTGGATATTCTTACACTGCCACTACACGGTAAGGTATTATATTGTAATAATAATATCATTATTAAAAAAGACAAAACCGAGTTTAAGTCAATTTCTGCCCTCAAATAGCAGTTCTTGCACTTCTGTGTTCTGGTTTGAAGGGTATAAACAACCAGTTTAATTACAGGCTATGAGGCCATTCCACCTTAGTCCTCGTGCTCAACACTTCTGTAGTCATCTCTTTGTTTGAACTTGGCTGCAGTGGTCCATGGACTGCAGTAGCCACTTACCATCAAGCGGACTTTACGTGCAAGTAAACCACTGTAAATTTAATCGATAAATAAACAAATATGAGCTAAATCGGTTAACTAACCTTGGGGATACCGTGTAATACATTATAAAAGAGAAAATACAGTCGAAATGATAACCTCTTTTTTGAGGTTGGGTACAACAAATAATAATATGCGTTAAGCCATCATAGAGCACACAGTCCACCTGATGGTTAGTGGATGCTGTGGCCCACAGATATCTACATTTATCTTCAATTAAAAATCGAAATGCAGATGCTTTGGCAACCCTGAGGACTGAGATCTAATGCCTCGTTTCCAGTAAAACGGGTCCCTGGTTCTCTACACTCACCATACGAAACATAGCACCATTAAGTAGCTATTTTATGCGGGTATACTATGAAGGCGTGATCCTACTCCAGTCGTGCCGACCCATTCGTGCTGCAACCACAATATAGCTGTAGCATCTCTCTACCGGTTGGTTGGCCCGGTTGCCACCTACGACGACTCGACCTGGCAACATATAACGCACGCGCCCTGAAAACTGACGAGAAGATACTGGAGCTGGAAGAAGAGGTAGACAAGTTTCGCTGGCATATTATTGGATTATCCGAGGTCCGAAGAGAGGGGGGAGGGCACGGCAATCCTCGAGTCCGGCAACTTGTTCTATTACCGGGAGGGCAACCATCTGTCCCAAGGAGGTTTCGGATTTATCGTCCACAAGTCTCTCGTCTACAACGTTGTAAAGATTGGGAGTGTGTTGATAAGGGCTACGTACCTTATACTCAGAATCATCAAACGGTATTCACTAAAGGTCATACAGGTATACCCACCAACCTCGGCACATCCCGATGAGGAGCTGGAGGAAATGTATGAAGATATTTCCAGAGCCATGCATTCCTCCAAACACGGTGTTGATGGGAGACGCAAAACTAGGCACAAGAGAAAGCGGTGAGCTGAAGGTAGGGAATTTCGGAGTAGTGCAACGAAACCGAAAGGGCCAGCAGCTGGCCGACTTTATGGAGAAAGAGGGACTCTTTATGATGAACTCTTTCTTCCAGAAGCGGCCCCACAGAAAGTGGACCTGGTCGAGCGCCGACGGTTCGACAAAAAACGAGATTGACTTCATTATGACGACCAGATGCCAACTGTTCAGTGATGTCTCAGTGATCGCAAGGGTGAAAACTGGCAGCGATCACCGAATGGTTAGAAGCACAATAAACCTAAACGTTAAGCTGGAGAGGTCTCGTCTAATAAAGTCAACGCTCCGTCCCCCCTCGTGCTCTAATCCAGAATCCCGAAACCTTTCAGCTCGAGTTACGTAACCGCTTTCAGTGCCTAGAAGATTGCAATGCAGTGGACGATATGAATGACAAGCTCGTGGAAACTGTCCATGCGGTCGGAGATAAGTTCTGCAAGACCCGCCGCAGAAGAACATAAAAACTCTCCGATCACACTCTTAATCTCATGGCTGTTAGACGGGAGATGAGGCTGCAATCGTCAACAGATTTGACAGCATACAGGCAACTGACCAGACAGATCTCCAAATGCATGCGGCGAGACTTACGCAACTTTAATACTGCTCGTATTAAAGAAGCCATCGAGCGGAACTAGGGCTCCAAAGTCTTTGCCAGAGATCTGTCTGCCAGAAAGAGCCAACTGTCAAAGCTGAAGACTGAGTGTGGCAACAACGTTTCCGGAACACCTGAGATTCTGAGTGAGGTTGAGAGGTTATATGGGCTGTACTGTACATACTGGCTGTGCTGTAGCTGTACACATCATCGTTGGAGCCACACGCAAGTGTGAGTAACGATCCAAGAGCAAGTCTTATCCGACACTATTCCGATGATATCCCGGACGTCAGTCTGAGCGAGATTAGAATGGCTCCACACCACCTTAAAAACGGCAGGGCCCCGGGCGAGGATGGAATTACAGCGGAGCTTCTGAAAGCGGGTGGAACACCGGTACTTGAAGTCCTTCAGCAGCTCTTCAATTCCGTCCTCCGTGGTGGCACTACTCCGGAGGCGTGGAGCAGAAGCGCGGTGGTCTTGTTCTTTAGGAAAGGCGAAGAACGCTCTCTTGAAGAACTACAGACCGATTTCCCTTCTGAGCCGCGTCTACGTGCTGTTTTCGAGAGTCATTACGAATCGTCTCGTACGCAGACTCGATGACTTCCAGCCTCCCGAACAAGCCGGTTTCCGAAAAGGCTTCAGTACCATAGACCACACACATACCCTGTGGCAGATTGTACAGAAGACCGAAGAGTACAATCTGCCACTTTGCCTGGCGTATGTGGACTATGAGAAAGCCTTTAATTCCGTCGAAATTTGGGCGGTGCTACAGTCCCTTCAGCGGTGCCAAGTTGACTGTCGGTATATCGAAGTGCTGAAGCGTTTGTACAGTAGGGCTACGATGGCTATCCGAGTACAGAACCAGAGTTCGAAACCCGTCCAACTGCAGAGAGGTGTAAGACAGGGTGATGTTATATCCCCGAAACTCTTCACCGCTGCGTTGGAAGACGTTTTCAAGCTACTGGACTGGAAAGGATACGGTATTAGCATCAATGGCGAATACATCACTCACCTTCAATTTGCTGACGATATTGTCCTTATAGCAGAATCGCTGGAGGACCTTAGCACTATGCTCAATGACCTCAATGGTGTCTCCCAACAAATAGGTCTTAAGATGAACATGGACAAAACAAAGATCATGTTTAATGTCCATGTCACATCTATTCCGGTAGTTGTTAAGAGCACTATGCTCGAAGTTGTTGACGAGTACGTTTACCTGGGACTAATAGTCCGACTAGGTTTAAGTCCAACTTCGACTGAGAGGTTAATCGACGGATTCAACTCGGCTGGGCAGCGTTCGGGAAATTACGACACATCTTCTCGTCAGGTATACCTCAATCTCTGAAAACTAAAGTGTATAACCAGTGCGTGTTGCCAGTGATGACATACGGATCTGAGACGTGGTCCTTCACTGCTGGCCGTATGAGGACGCTCAAGGTCGCTCAGCGAGCTATGGAGAGGGATATGCTCGGAGTTTCTCTGCGTGATAGACTCACAAATGAGGATATCCGCAGTAAAACCAGAGTGACCGACGTAGCCCAACGGATTAGTATGCTGAAGTGGCAATGGGCCGGCCATATAGATCGAAGAACCGATAACCGATGGGGAAGAAAGGTTCTCGAGTGGCAGCCTCGTACCGGTAGGCGTAGTGTGGGGCGACCCCCCACTAGATGGAGTGACGACCTGGTAAGACATGCAGTAAGTCGATGGATGCAGGTGGCACAGGACCGTGCTTTGTGGCGTTACTTGGGGGAGGCCTATGTTCGGCAGTGGACTTGTGAAAGGCTGTAATTATGATGTCTCTACCACGTAAAGTTTTGAATAAAACTACTTTTACGGATTTTGTCGCATTTAATTTTACTTATGTTTAATCCCCGACGTTTCGGGTGCTGTTAAGAGATTTTTTTTGTGTAGTGTTCTTCGGATCTGATGGTAAGTGAAAGCTGTGGCCCATAGGCATCTATATTTATTTTTTCCTCTATAAATAATCAAAAAACTGTTACATTGTCAATTTTTATCCCCGAGGACTCAGATGAAATGTTTCGTTACCAATAAGCCTCCTTAGTCTTCGGTTTTTTTTTCACGTGGTTTTCTTTTTCGGTTCGATACAATATGATTATTTTTCGCGATCCACAATGCACAAAGTTCATACAAGGCGGGCTCCAAAAGCGCAGCGACACCACTACGCAAGGTCAACCCTCCCGCCCTCCGTAGTAAGCCAAATGAATGAAAGCGTCACGAGGGGCGCCACGCACGGGGTGCCTTTGTCGTACACCGCATTACTACACTTGATACTTTTCACTATGATTCAAATAAATACAAATATTTGATTGATGGGATTTAAATATTATAGCCCACAATTCTAAAATTTTAATAGATTTCATATGGAATAAAATATTTTCCTTGGTTAGTGTAGTTAGAAGAATTCGCCTTTACCATCACCAGACGTTTTGCGCCTTTGCTGGTGCTGCCAGTATTATTTTCTGCCGGTATTTCATCTGGCTCGAGGTGATTGTACTGCCACCTATCGAAAGCTATAAGATTTTTCACTTTTATTTCTTATAATACCTATGAAATTATATGGGGTCATGGCTTCTCTCGCGCCGCCACTACACCTGCTTCCACACTTTCTAATTTCAGTCTGTGGTTTTAAAACTGGAGTATTATTATTTTTAGGCTATTGCATAGCTTCTATCGCGGGGCTTGAGCGCGGGGACCGAATCCAGAAATTCCGTAACGAAAAAAAACCTCACGCTCCCCACTCCGACGGGCACGGAGGTGTGGCGTTGAAAGCCGTACATCGTGTAACGTCGTTTCAGTTCGGCAGACTTCGGCACTCGGCAGATTTCAGCACGGTGTTTGTGTGCGTGCAACTAGACGTATGCATGTACACTAGCTGCTAACTCAATGATAAAAATTCCTGAATAACCTACATGTATTGTAAGATATTAAAAATATTTTAAACAATATTAACTTCTCATTTATTCAATAATAGAAAATAAATTGTTTTCTTATCGGTCACCACGCTCAAAAAGTGTAACTTGATTTAATATCAAATACTTTAACTGCATAAATAAAATAAATAAATAAATATAATTGCATAAGTTGATAAAAAATGCTATGCAATAGCTTTACCGCGGTAGTCACCGAGTGCCACACGTATTTTTAATAAAAAAAACTGCAATAAAGGATCTGGCAATCTGGCTTTCAAATAATTCAAATAATATAAAAAATTGCAGATTTTAACGTCAACTTTAAGGATAAATAGAATTTAACAATAAATGGAATCAAGTGTTACTTTGTGGAAAACCATTATATTAAAGTTGATAAAACACACAATAAATTAAACCAGCTCACCTACTTTTCCTTATCAATAGACTATAAGACTGTTTCAGCGTTTTGGTATGTACATTTTTACCAGAGTTTCGTTTGACAATCAGTAGGATGAATCGCGTGTAGACGAAATTGGAATTTGAAGAAAAATATTACATACACAAACGGTTGTTCAATTATATAAATTTTACGATTAACGTATATTATATCTATAAAAACTAAATTAAGATGTATTCTAAAATTTTGTTTAATATTAAATATTTCTTAACACACCTTCGCTTGATATGAGGCAATACTATACAAAGCAAGTTTTTATATCTGGCGCGCCGAGACTGGCGAGGATCAAGACAATTAAGACACTTATAGAAATTTTACGATAGCCCCCGTCTGCACGAGTGAGGTTAGGTTAGTTTGCAACGTGGTCGCCTAGACGCGCCACCTCCGCGCCGGTAGCCTCCAAATATGTAAAGTCCGAATAATTTAACAAATTAGTCCATGAATTGCGGTTATGATGACAAAAAGCTCGTACGTGTTCTATCTAGGAAGTGTTCTAAGTGACAGCTGTGATATATCGACTGTCATTATTGACAGATGGTGCTGCAGATATGTCAATATAAACATCAAATGTTATCTGTGATTGTTATGGTTTGCGGTTTACGTATAATTAATATTTATTTACAAAACAATTTAGAATCGATTTATTTTCCTTTAGATTCATAATTAAAGTGACATGAGAAATTCGTAACATATTTGTAGTTAATTGTTTATTTTAGAACGAGTAGCATTAAAAGTACATAGTAAAGAGATAATCTTTAAAGAAATCCTTTTAACAGATTATTATAAATTGGAAATTAATTAAGATTATACCTTTGAGGTGGTCAAACGTTCGAAAATCGTCTGAGAGATAAACTTGATTTAGGAGATAAAGAAGTGGGGTTTGTAGATGCAGAAAGTTAGTGTTTACAAACAGGCGTGCATCGATTTCACATAAACTGCCGCCCGCCGTGTAGCGAGTGGCGTGCGAACGGAAGCGGACGCGGTTGCGATTTTTATAATATTTCAACCCCTATTTCATAAGCTCGTTTATCAATTTTATATTAAATAAATATCGTAATATTTAAAAAGTCTAAACTACCGTATCTTCAAAATTATTATACGTTGGCTTTTTGTTAATTATTAAATTAAGATAAGTTTTGTTGATTTTTGGTTGATTATTAAATTAAGGTAACCAATATCCATAGGATGTTACGTTTTTACAACTTGATCTAGAAATAATTTTCCTGCAAAAATTGTTTAATTTGTAAACAAAAACAATTTGCAAGAAACTCTTCAAATTATTGCACATCATAATTCATCAAGTTAGCATAAAAGTTTGAACACTTATATAATCTAAGCACCCTGAAAGTTTTATAATATTTAGTGATAAGTAATATTAAATGTATAGTTCCCAGTCTTACTAATTATACAAATATATATTATATTAGGAAACTGCTGAGCTATTTAAACATTCAAATATTTAAAATTGCTATAAACTTGTTTTGCTATGACCTTATCACTGTGTTCGTACCTTTCTCTCCCTTTCGGACACTCACACAAATACAACTTAGCTAATAAGTACGGACTGTTTAAGTGTGCGTCGGACTTTACTATGAGTCACGCTGCAGAGTTGGCGCGCGACTGACGGGAGTTCTCCGCTCTACAGGTTGATGCATTTTTATGCATATAAAATATTATATAATATCGATACTTTCTAAATAAGTTATTTATTACTGAACGAGTAACTAATTTAGAAAGTATCGATTTTTTGTTTAACTGACAACTGTCGTTCAGTGAGCGTTGTATGAGATTTTTAGATACTGATGTCTATCCTCGTTAATCAATATAAAGGTATGATGACACTCCTAAAGGACTTAGGTGGAGCATGCTACCACTTAATGTGTAGGTTTTTTTCATAGGCCATGAAAAGCTATTTGTGACTAACTATTGCTCTATGCTTGCAGCATTCTTTGATATTTCTTTTACGGCAATTACCAATTGGGGCATTTATACATAATATTATTAAGTATATCATACAGCATATAAGAATTACAGAAGAGAATCTGTCATCCGTTCAACCCATTAAGTCCCGTGTGTGTTGTAAGAAATATTCAGAATATTTGAGCTTAAATATTCAAGACGACCCATGACTAGCAATTGAATGTTGAATTATTATAAGTTTTACAATTAAGATTATAATTTTATTTAATATAAATACAATTTAAATTAGTAGCATTACTTTATTTGGCAATTTAAACTTATTTTCTAAGTATATTATTTCCACTTAATTAAAATATTAAACACTGAAGAATCAATATAAAGATTGATATTGTTAATTGAAACACGCTGTACAATTTTCAACTACTATCCATGATATAAAATATTTGGGCAACACAAATATCACATTTTTATCAGCTTGATATGGTCTACTGCTGGAGAGGGGAAGTGATCACCTCGCTTGGCAGGTGAAATGGCAGTCGCGGAACCAGACTTTACATGACACCCATGAGGTCAATAAATTCTCAAATAGTTTATATACGAAAATTTCAGTCAAAAATATAACGTAATATTTAATTGTGTGCATGATTATTTTAAAAGTTACAAGGTTGGTCCTAAACAATATATCGATTTGTTAAATATACTTCGGTATACATTTATAGAGATTAAATTAGGATAAGCAAATAATATTTAGTGCACACAACCTTCATCTTACCTCCATTAGTTATAGATCTCTTTTTACATATACTCAGGATTCGCACCCTCTCCTAGACCCAATAGATCAACATTATCTAATTAAAGTCACCCTTGTTTTCCGTCCATTTTAACCAAACGACACAGTGTAAAAATGTGATTATATAATATATTCCTTTGGATAATAATCGTTTTCTTGTCATAGTTATTCCGAACGAAATATATTTCCAAAAATTCAAAAAAAAAACAGATTTATTTCGTAAAAGTTTATCCAGGCCTAAACTTTCTTCTGCGGATACTAGGACGTTTATTTTATACGTATAAATTTAGAGCCGATTTTGCAATCATCAGATAAAAGTTAACCTTCAAATAAATTATAATCCGACTGAGTATAAAAGTGAAACAATTATTGAACCCTTTTTTTGAAACGTTTGAAACGTTTACGTTATATTTTATTATATGAGTAACTTTTATGTAAGGATTTTAAAATCAGCCCTTAACGTAAAAAGTATATATTTAAATATTTATAATTTTTTTTTAATATATTTAATATTTCACATATATATTTTCTAGGAACTAGACTTCTTCTATAGAAATATTTCGAAAAAATTAAGGATAATGAAAAATGATAAAAAGTATATATGTCAAGCATCATCCTGGCTAAGCCACATCATGATGCATCGTGCTCATACTCGTATTATATTTCACGACGTCTAATCCTGAATTTCTCAGTCGGAGCTAGTTCCCACCACTCTGTAAGCGTTCACAATCAGTCTAATTGATGTCAGTTGTTCTAAAAAGAGCATCTGGGAGTCCCGGCTGGTCGCAAAATTAATTAGTGCCTTTTAAGTTTGCCTGTCTATGTCATCAACAGAACACGAATACACTTAAATATTAAAGACAGATAGGTATAAATTTTATACTATAAAAAAGTTTTCATTTTATTTTCATTTCATACTTTTTTTTTGTTTTTTGAGGTTAAAACGTAAGAAATACGTAGCTGCTATTAAAGGAAACGTAGAAGATTTAGTTAGGAAAATAATTTGATATTATTAATTATATTAGAATACGCAATTTTTTTAAAATATGATTTTGCAATATTTTTTACAATTCAGATACATCTTTCTTCTTCTTTTTTATTACCAGACCTAAATTTCTTCTGTATTTTTATATAAATAAAGGTAACGAACGAGAACATAGTCCACTTGAAGGCAAGCAGATTCTGCGGCCCATAGTCATCCACATCTATCATCGATTAAGGATCAAACGCAGATGCGTTGTCATCCGTGAAGAATAGGATGGAATGCCTCGTTCCCAGTAAAAAGGGTCTTCGATTCTCTTTATTCGCCATACAAACCACAGCAGCATTATGGTGCTATTTTACGCTAGTATTTAGTGAGAGCGTGGTCATTCCTCAGTCCAGCCGACTCATTTGTGCTACAACCCTAATATAGCTGCAGTATGGCTCCACGAATAAAAATAATTGCGTATAATAAGAATTACAAAAAATGTAAGTATCACAATGGACGGTATTTTCACTAAAACGATTTCTTCCGGACAACCTTTCGGTAGACAGGATTGCTTAAATTAATTCGTATAATATAAGTAAATAAATAACATATACATAAATACAAATATGTGCATATAAATTACACTTACTTTCGTTTGTGTACAGGCCTATGAAAAACTGATAAGGACGAGATATTTTTAATTCATCAGACACGCGCAGGTTTCTTAATGGTTTTTTCCTACATCGAAGTACAGTAATTAAGTCATTGGAGCTGACGCAGATAGAACACAACTATTACTAAATTTTAATATTGCTTACACACATAGTACAGGTACTGCGCAAATCTCCTGGCGTTGGCAAGAAAAGTTTCCTTCTTTTATAACTAGATCTATACGCCAAAATATGCTATAGTCACAATCTTAATTTTTAACTGAAAGCTACCTTGAGTTAAATGGAATAAAGGGAGTTTATAACTACTCTTGTTTAATATAGTTACGTGGTAGAGCCACGCTTCAGCTATATTATGGTTGCAGTATGAATAGGTCGGCTCGATCGGGGAAGGACCACGCTCTCATAAAATACCAGCGTTAAATAACAGCTTAATGCTGTTGTGTCGAATGGCGAGTGTAGAGAACCGGAGACCCGTTTTACTAGAATCGAGGCATTATATCTTAATCCTCAAGGGTGACAACGCATCTGCATTTTGATTCTTAATCCAGGTTAAATGTAGATGTCTATGAGCCACAGCATCCACTTACCATCAGGTGGACTGTGTGGCTGTGTGCTCGTTTGTCACCCTTATCCTATAAAAAAGTCACCACACGGAAAATTGCAAAATACCTTTGTAGTCAAAAACTAAACAAACCTGAAAACTATGCAAATGTATATTTTTAATTTTATCAGTACAAAACGGTATAGCACCGTTTTGGATTGAAGGGTCGCGCACCCCTTCTAACCGAGTGCAATCAGAATTAAATCCTAATTTATGGACGGCTGAGTTTAGTTTTGTATTTTGCAGTTTCAAGTTGGATCTAAACGTATTCGATAGACTGTATTGGCAAATTCAATGGAACCTGTGCCATGTGCTTTATATAAGTTATATGGTTAAAAAAAATTGGTTTTTCCCAAATAAAATACATTACTTTACTTCATAAGAAACTTAAAAGAAAAATGTTTAACAAGGTTTTTAGGTCGATAAACACAAACATAAGTGATTAAATGATGTTCACAATAAAAATTAAATCGAGAGCACTTACACTATACAATGCAACATCTAATGTCATTGCAAAGAAACGAGAATCTAATAATCAAAAGTAATGTGGATGGAAGTTATTAACAATGCTACGCCATATATTACACTAGGGCTGGATTCAGATATTATTAAATTAATTTAACATGTGTTGAATGCATATTCTTTTAGCTTGTTTTTGAAGACCGTTAATTTATTGGACATTTTTATATCTAAAGGTAATTTATTATAAATCTGTGCACCCACCAACACCCATATCTTATGTTCCTTTTACCGTAATTTGTGCGTGGTTTTGGAAGATTAATTTTATTTGTACTTCAAAAAGGTTGAAGGCCTAGATCTTTTTTAGTTTCAAAGCGTAATTATGAGTGTTTGACGTAATTTTTTTTTCATAATAATGCATGTATAATAATGATATAATTATTTGATGTTTATTAACTTTGTTTCATATATAAGAAATATTAAAGTTCAAAAAAACTTAAACAACATGCATTGATCATAAACTGCATACATATCAACAATCATACTTCATATATACAAACACACATATGTAAATACTTAATAAAGTTGTGTTAAAAAACCAAAATTCTAAAAAATTAATGCATTGTAAAAAAAATATTTCAGAGTGAAGAATACCGAAACCGTTTTTTGCATAATATTTTATATATCTATCCCCTGGAGAAAAACAAAAAAAGGAGTCTCTCTTCCTCTCTTTTCAGCCCACAATCAATTACTGTATAATAACACTCGGTTGGCGAATTGGCGATTGCGGTACCAAATGTTTCTTTCATTTGGCGGAGCATCACAGATGTGGTTATTATTTTCTATATAATTAAAAGATGGTCCATCCATCGGAGACCACACGATATTCCATTTTTCTATGTCGCCTCACCTCTGAAGGGATCACATTAAATAAGAAAAGAAAATTTTATTTGACATCACACTAAAAAATAACAATACATTATTATATTTCAATAAGTATACATTTAATATATATATATATATATATATATAATAGCATAGCATAAACACTCACGCCTGTCACCCAGAGGGGTATGCAAAGACCACGGACTTCCATTTGATACGATCCTGACATACATCTTTCGCCTCTTTTACATCCATATATCTACGCATACATGCTCGTCGGTTAAGGGTACTTTTAACGTAGCCCATTTTCAAAATATCGCCAATTTGGTCGATAAACTTTTTTCTAGGGCATCCCTTCCCGACTCTGACGTTCACATCTGCCATATAAATTTGTTTTGTCACTCTTTCCTCATTCATTCTTTCTACATGACCAAACCACCGAAGCATTCCTTTCTTAATCCTGGTCACAACATCATCTTGCATACCACATTTATCTCTTATCATGCAATTTCTCATCCTGTCATTCAGATTCAACCCTAGCATACTCCTTAAAGACCGCATTTCTACAGCATTTATTCTACTTTCGTGCTTCTTCTGCCACACTCAGCTTTCACTACCATACATTAAAGTAGGGACTAACACAGCATTATGAATTACCATACGTGCCTTTTTTGATACATTCTGGTTCTTCACAATAGAGTGTAGTGCCCCATTCACTCTATTCCCTGCATTTACTCGTCGTTCTATATCCCTATCATATCTACCATCCCTGCTAAATACACATCCCAAATATACAAACTCATCCACTTGCTCAATTAACTCTCCTATTCTTATTTCACATACCGTTTTGCTTTCCTCTCTTTCAAAAACCATCACTTTCGTCTTACTTGCGTTCACTTTCATTCCCCTTTCTTTTAATGCCCAGTTCATTAATGTAACCATCATTTGCAACTCAGCCGCCGATGACGCAAATATGACTTGATCATCGGCATACAAAAGGCATTTGACGGTTAACTCGCCCATTCTTAACGCACATTCTTCATCTTTCAAAGTTTGTAAACACCTGTCCATAAATAGGTTGAACAGCCAAGGGGAAGCCACACAGCCCTGTCTGACACCCTTTCGAATGCCAAACCAGTCCGAGTAGACCCCATTGATACTGACACAAGCACTAGAATCCCTATAAAGAGACCTCAATGCCTGTATCAAACCAGCGCTCAACCCATATGAGTTCAGTGTTTGCCATAACACATTCCTGTCCACTCTGTCATAAGCCTTTTCCAAGTCCATGAACGCACAAAAAACTTTCTGGTTTTTAGCTAAAAACTTTTCCGCAATCATGCGCATTGAAAAGACTTGATCTGTACACCCCATTCCCTTTCTAAAACCCATCAGTTTTTCATCAGCATTTTCCATCAGTTTCTTTCATAACTCTTTCAATTAACACCTTAGCATACAGTTTACCCACAATACTAAGCAAGCTGATACCACGGTAGTTATTGCAGTCCTGCTGTGACCCTTTTCCTTTATATATTGGTACTATAAATGCTTTACACCAGTCATCCGGTACCCGTTTTAATTCCCAACATAAATTAAACAAGGTGTACAGCAGGCCTGCCACCACTCCCTCTCCAGCCCTTAGCATCTCGAGTGATACTCTATCATATCCAACTGCCTTACCTGCTTTCATGCTTTTCATTACTTTCATTATTTCATCTACACTTATCTCCATACCCCTTTCCACTTCTTTCGGAATTTCTTGTTCATTTAATTCAGACGACTCTTCACTCATAAACATGCTTTCAAAGTATTCCTTCCATCTGTTTAAATTCGAAACTTCAAAATTCAGAATACATCCATTCTCGTCTCTTATAGCATTAATTATAGGCTGTTTTGTATTTCCCCTGGCAGTTCTTACGAGTTTCCAGAACATTTTTATATTAGCCTGGAAATTATCAGATATCCTTCTATCATTCTTATCCGTTCTTTCTTTCTTTTTCCTTTCAACTACTTCTTTTACTCTCTTATTTAGACGTCTAAATTCTGCCTTTTCTCTTTCAATCTCATCATTCATACCACCAGAATTACCAGTTTTAGTTGCTAGTAAATCTAACCATGCTTTCTTCTTTGATTCAACTTCCACTCGCACCTCATCATCCCACCACAACGTATTCCTTTTCCTTTCTTTTGTTCTCTTACTTACACCACATACTTCGGTGTATATATATATATATATATATATATATATATATATATATATATATATATATATATATATATATATATATATATATATATATATATATATATATATATATTCTACACCTACATCTACATGTAAAAATTGCTGTCCGTCCGTGCGTTGCTCGCTAAAACTCAAAAAAGTGCTCGACCGAATTTGATAATTTTTTTTTGTGTAGTAATGGATTTCTACATTGTTTATATTCACATTTGGGGCCGGTAGTTTGGGTGGATCGCCATTATTAAATGAAAAAAGTATTATATTTTATTGAATGAAAGCAGTTTAAGGGGATATAGTAAATCAGCTCAAATTCTAATTTCGCCCTCACTTCCCCGAGCGTCGTATACTTAATGTACCGACGTGTTTGTAATCACTAATACTGTAAGTAGATAGGTCGTTAGATACTTATTTCGTTAGGTTTATCATATTTATGCCTGTTTCTTTACACCAGCCCAGTCGCTTCTTATTTTTATTACGGTTATTTCCCATTTTAGTTTTACGTCGACCTGTTGCGTAATGTGTATTCTGATCGTAAATGACACAGCTTCCCCCTTTAAAGGCCGAAGCAAGACTGACCGGGCGGCAGAAAACAAGCTTCAAGATGCCGATAGTTTAGGTAAATTCTTTTTACAGTGAAAATAACGGTAATTAAAAAAATAAAAAACATAAGCCCTGCTTTATAGTTAGTTCAGTTAGTATGCAAAGTTTCATGATCTAATTTAAAGTATTTTATGAATAACAGCGGTTTATTGTTAAGTTTGGAGGTAAATTTGGATTTTTTTCCATCGAGAAAATTTTACGGAATCGTGTTTTCGTCTAACATAGTACTTAATCCTCAACTTCACCATATATTTATTTCAAAATTAATGCTGTTATATTTCCGGTATAACGGGGGATCTTGCTAAGCCATGTGTGGTAGTATTTTTAATATTTCCCTTTAAAGGATTTTATTATGTTTAATATGACTTATTACTATTCCCTGACATTTCGAATATTTGCAGCATCCATGGTCACATATGGACTAAGGTGTCCAACGTCCCAAGATGAAATACGTAAAAACCAAGTTTCATCCAATGTGTACTGTTCGCGTAAATCTAGAATATTATTCGACTCTTCCTATTCACGAAATCTTTAGATTACATAACTTTGTAGACACTTCGTAGCTAATCTTATACTGTGGGAGCAAATAATCAATGAGGGCTAGTAATCTTCTGCTCACCATATGCTGCTAGATGACACTGGGGTGAAGTTTTTTGTTACCAAGTGTCACTTAATTGAGCAGTCAGTTTTAAATAAATATTAATAGACAAAACAATGCCTCAGTGGTTGGATTCCTAATGTTTGCATGTTTATATCTCTTCTTTTAATGTTTCTACTTTTATGAATATCAGTAGTTAATTTTATTTATTTTTAATCTAATTAATATAAAATATAACTAATAGTATAGAAAGAAACGTTAAACTGTAAACGTAAAAATTTCGGAAAAATTTTTCGGACTAATAACCTCATACCTATGAAATCTGTCATAAATTACAAAACATTTTAACGTGGCGCCGCCCTGATGGCAGAAAAAGTCTTGGATCGTCATTACTTGAATGCGCTCTACGGTGTAGCTTTGAGTTTTATGTGGTATTTGTCTTGTGAGACTTACTGAGAGGACTGATATACGTAGCACTCCACGAGAAGACTAAATACGTCCCCTAACTTTTCAGTTCTTGGGAGTAATACGCTAGTTATTTATAATTTTTTACTCAATAGGCAGGTGAGATTCCTTTTTCTTGACTGCCTCTTAGGTCTAATGATCGTAAACGCTACTGCTGATCATGAGGTCTCGGGCTTGAGCCCTGAGTCAGGCGAAAAAAAGTGCTTTCCAAGGCACGGGGATGAAGATACCACCAACTTCTTGTCTCCGGGCTGCTACTGAAAATTTCTTACAGGTAAACCCAACAATTGATTTTGGCCCGACCCGGTATTCGAACCTAGGACCTAATGATCAGCAACCGCCTTTGCGATCACTAGACCAACGAGGCTAGTCTGACTGCCACTTATCAATAAGTGACTGTAAGTTATTGTCAATTTTTTAATATATTATTTCAAAAATCTTGGTAAAAGTTTCTTGCCTCTTCTAACGTGTCGCATGTAGGTAATCCCCATTAATATATTCTAGTGGTGATAAATCAGCGGGGGCAATAAACCCCGCCCTTACTTTGGTGATTACAATAGGGCACGGTGCTGGAATCTGATTCATTTGGATATGTGATAGGTGAGAGGGCTGTAAAATTGGAGATCAGGTTGATATAATAAGAAATAATAAGTTTCATGTTACAAAAAAAAAATTACTAACGATTTAAGTTTTTTCAAGAGAATAAGGGTGAATGCTGTGGCCCATAGACATTTACATTTATTCTGAATTAAAAATCAAAATACAGATGCGTTGTCACCCTCGAGGAGTATGATGGAATACCTCGTTTACAGTAAAAAGAGTCTCCAATTCTCTCCATTCACCATACGAATTACAGCAGCATTAAGCTGCCATTTTACGTTGGTATTCTGTGTTAGCGTGGTCTGATACCCCGATTGAGCCCAACCCATTAGTGCTGCAATATAGTTCCAACGTGGATTTACCACGTTAATGTAAATATAAATTGCAATAACTCAAATACTGTGATTGTTTGAGAGCCAAGCTTTCACTGTAAATTACATGGTACAAAGTTGGCATTTAGTATTTAGAATAATAATAATATTAGAATTTAAGAAAACTTAAAAAACGCATAGATAGAGCTGTGATGATTCTAGAAAAAATTATCCTGCTGATCGTGGTAAAAGTATTAGGATAGTGTTATTAGATTATTTTATTGTCATCGGTCTTTGATACGAGTGCAAATTTTCAAGTCAAAAAGACGTCAACAAGTTGATGAAAGTTACATTAAAATATCCCGTTACATGGATAGATAAATAGATACCCGTACAGACAGGCAAAGATAATAACCGTGTTTGTTATGGTTTATGGATAATATTTAGTTAATGATGAATATTCGTTAGTTAATGATGAATATTCGTGCCTTGACTAAGTTTCGTAAAAATAAGTTGTTATCCAGTGAAGTATACATAAGTATTTATTAATAAAATCCCTACATAATGAAAAAAACCGAATACTTTCTCCACAGTATTAATAACAAAATTAATAATCCAAAATTGCTTTGGAAAAATCTGAAAAGAGCCTCCAAGGCAGGCCGTAGAACTGCCTACTCACTTTAATAACGCAAATAAAATAAACAATTACATTTTGGAAGTTCTTGGAAAATTACAAGATTTAATATCATATCTGACTTAGTTTGAATTCCACAGGTTCAGTCATGCAACATTCACAATGCAGATATTTTACGCCTATTTTTCAGATTGAAATAAAATGTAATAGAAATTGACAACTTATCTTTAAAAATGATAATCATGACATTACCTAACTCTTTAGAAATCATACAAATTCACAGTCCTATTAGCATTTTACCATGCCTCTCAAAAGTATTAGAAAGGATTGTCTTCCAGCAACTCACTGAATACCTTGAGAAAAATCACGTTCTTCCTCAATTACAGTATGGGTTTCGTAAAAGACGTGGTATCACTACAGCTCTGATTGGTGTAGTGGATAATATCCTGTCAGCCCAGGACACCCTATTGTTGTTATTAGATTGCTCCCATGCCTTCGATACCATAAATATTTACTATTGTCAAATATGAGCTTTTATGGTTTTGGAAGTAGTGCGTTGTCCTAGTGCAATAGATATTTATCTAATCGGAAGCAATTGGTTAACCTGCGCCTATTAAATGGAAACACTGTGGATTCGAACCCAGTATCTGTGAACAGAGGAGTACCACAAGGTTTTATTCTAAGTCCTATTCTTTTTAACTTATATTGTGTGGATTCACCAAAAAATAATTGAATAATGTCAGTATCATATGCAAACGACGCTCAATTTTACATCTCGTTCAAACCCAGTCAATGGGAAACAGTTTGTAAGGAACTTAATGACATTCTAGAACGTGTCGCTGTGTGGTCTGAGCATAACTGTCTACTACTGACCCCTGATAAAACTAATTGTATGCTATTTGGGACAAAGAAGCAATTAAAGATATTACCGGAAGATTTAGGCAGTGTACTGAAGGAGAAAAAAACGTAAAAAAGGTAAACATAGTAACTTTAGTATAAAGATAGATGGGGGCTTAATATTTAAGGAACATGTTGCCGAAGCTGTCAAAAATTGCTTCTACAGGTTCAAAGTATTATATAAAATTAGACCATATTTGTCGGAGATATTGCATGAACATCTGATCGAGTCTAGTCGTAGTCTAGATAGTATAGAACACGATTACTAGCCTGAACGGAGCGGCTTGTTCAATATGCGTTCAAAACGCTTTCGCCAGTTTTTATTTCTCAGTTCCCTTTCAAGGGCACGTCACTTCGTGTTTCAATGAATAATCCATACTTAAAATGAAGTTGAGACACAAATTGCATCAGCCATGCTTGCTTTTTGGCGTCATAAAACATCAAAAAACCGTCTTACTTTACAATAAACGCGACAGGGTTGCTACAAGGATGCAATGCGATAGAAGACAGTTCTCGCAGCAACTTTCTGTAAACGAGCATAAGTCGGCATCCTTCAAGGGAGAATTTCATTATGCAACCTCGAAAATATGGAATAACACACCGCCACCTCTTAGGCAGCAAAGCTCTATTACTAGCTTTTGTTAATGTTATTATGTTAGTACAGCTTAAGACCTCGCTTCTCAGAGAATACCAACGTAAAAAAGTGAGCGTAGAGAACCGGAGACGATTTTTTCTGGAAACGAGTGCATCTTTCTAGAAAAATCCATCAATCGCAATCTTCAGGGGCGACAACGCATCTGCATTTTGATTCTTGATCGCGGTAGTAGATGTTTATGGACCACAGCATCCATTTATCATCAGGTGCACTGTGTGCTCGTTGTCGCTCTTATTCTATAAAAAAAGAAACAGAGTGCCCGAAATGATTAATTTCAATGACTTCCCGCTTAGTGTTACAAATCTATACTCGATCGTTCGGGTAACTGGAAATGAACGATTGAAGCATGTCTACACACCACTGTTGTCTTGGTGCGCTGCTCGTTTAAGTCACGTCGTAAACAACTTGGACACTATCGAAAACAAATTGCATCGCATGCCAATTTATATTCTTAAAATTAGTGCTAAAAGAGAGGAACTAATTCAACATGGCGTCGGTTGGAAACCTAACGCTGATTTTCTATTGGCCTCCTGAATTGCATTCGTCTTAACCTCCGAAATCAGTTACCGTGTTCTTCCGCAAGAACAACGGCTCCGTGGCGCGTAGATTTCTACATCTATCCTCGATTACGAATCAAAATGCAGATGCGTTGTTACCCGTGAGGACTAATATAGGATGCCTCGTTTCCAGTAAAATGGGTCTCCGGTTCTCTGCACTCATCATACGACACAGCAGCATTAAGCTGTTATTGAAAGCTGGTATTCTGTGAGAGCGTGGTCCTTCGCCGGTCGAGCCGACCCATTCGTGCTACAACTGTACTACTAATATAACTGCAGCATGGCACTGCCACGTATAAAATATATAATTTAATTGCTTAATAAATGTATACGTGGGTACATTTGATTAGCAATGACCTCCACTTATAAGCTGGACGGTGTGTTTATTTGTAACCCTAACTTGTATTGTAAAACTAGAGATCTGTACCGGCTCCGCACGACTGATCTCTGGATCTCGGCAATAGCGCTACCTTGAACGAATTATTCGTTCAATAACCAGGTCAAACCATCTGGGGATCAAACACAGATCAAACACAGATCAAACAAACACAGAGAATAACGGACAGCTATTGTTTTAGATGTGTATATATATATATATTATATATATATATATTATATATATATATATATATATATATATACATTACCAGACTTTTTCTAGCGTTAAATCTTTAGACAGCAATAAGAGTAACCATTGGATGAATTTGCAAACTCACCATCGCAATTTTAAGTTGCCGCCCGCACACAAAACATTCTCTGGTACGCTACTAATCTGCTTTTCACCATTCCGTAATTAAACTCACAGGATATAAAATTTTAAGGCTAATTAATGATCACAGTCTGTTATATTATCAGTAAGCTGTTTCTTGTTTAATATACAAAATATGTAGTCTTTAAGGTTTTATAGATCAAAATGAACGTTTATATGTTTGTCTCCTATCTTAATTGGGTTGAATGGTCTAAGTTTCCTATGCACGAAGTAAATCAATTTCGGTTACAGCTGTACGCTTGTGGAACTCCTTGTCTTTATGTATTCGGCATGCACGGTCCCTTTTTCTTTCAAAAATCAATTTAAAGCATTCTAATTGAAGCTGTAATATTTCCCATCATCCCATCATACTTGTCGTTCTTAATTGTGTAATTTATCATACCTATCCTAAACTGTCATCATCTTTAGTTTTAATTTTTCTATTTTTTTATAAATAGAAAAATAAAAATGTAATTGTCTTATGTATGTACTCCTTACCTCTTCGCCAGCGATTTTAAACAACAGTTCTTTGCGCAAAAGGTTGTCTCGAAGATATCGCTTCCAGAACGATAAGACCGCCTAGTGTAAATGCTACAGTAAAGAACACTGTAACACTGAACTGAACACTTCACTGTGTACACTGTACAGTAAAGAACATATTGATTGGTCGATTTTGCGTTCTCATACCATTTATTCGATTACTTCGAAACTTTGGTCTACTTATTATCAACATTACATCACCTGTGACGGGCGAAGTGCACTGCTGAACATAAGTTTTACCTAAGGAATACTAGACTGTCATCATCTCATCATCAACATCTAGTGGGGGCCGCCCTTCATCTCACTTATCGATACGAGGCTGCCACACGAGAACTTTTCTTCCTCATCGATTTTCAATTATTCGAGCTATGCAGCCAGCCTAATGTCGCTTCAGCTTACTAATCCGTTGAACTGAGTCTTCTTAAGTAATTCAATAAAAATCCAATGGGAAAAGAATACGACGAAGGGCTTCTGTCCGAAATTCAAAAAAGCGTTTCGTTCTCCATAACGATCCGTTTCACTGCACACGAGGTACATGTAAAAACAGTTTAAGTTACAAACTATTCATTCTACAATTTAGAATGACTTAAAATTAAAGAACTTTAATTTTCATAAATATTTGAGCTGATACTTTCTTTTAAAAAATGAGTTTTCATGCACTTCATCTACTGCACAACGGCTCTTAAAAGAAAACGGGTCGTTTTCAAATATAGAAACCTGGTATTAGAGATTTATTTCTGTTACTATTGTTTTGTAATCATTACTTATTCTAACTATTAATAATTTTTATGATATGAACGACATCGTATAAAATGATCAGGAGATAAGTGATAACATTTAATTTATTATAGTTGCGCTACATAAATAAACAGTAATCAAAACAGCCTTTTAGAAACAATTCTCGATAAACCAAGTAATAGCCCATTATAATTGTTGTCCTCGACCAAGAAATTTCCAGAACAGCATGTGGTAAGTAACAACGCGGTAACTGCGCGCGACGCAGTAAACTCCCCAGTATATCTTGCACGAATCGTATGGGACCTAAGATTTATTGCCGCCTCTAGAAACCTGGAGCCTTTGTCTGATGTCGCCACTGTCAGAATAAACGATACATTCGTCTCTTTCACTTTTTAAACTTATGAGCAAGACGGAAAGGGAATAGACGTGAGAATTCCGTCTGTTTGCTTCAAAATAGGTTTGTTAGGGGGAGTGTTAATAACGCTATTTTGTGAAGGGCGCTCAATGCAATTCCTCAGATTCAAACCTTACAACTTGCCATATACGTTCAAGTATAAGTACTTATCTTTGTAATAGAGTTCATTTTAAATAAACTGGACTAAACATTAACGTTGTTTTTCCTTCTGGTCACAGAGCATTTGCTTTAATCTTTATTTCTACAGACTTACAGTTCAAGTTTCATATATTTCTAGGCAAAAACATTTGTAATGCGGCAGCTGTAGACAGCTTTCTAGTTCAGACGTTATCAATCATTGTTCGTAAATTTATTAAGAGTTATTAAAGGAAAACTTGAAGGATGGGATCGTTGAGAGGCTGTGAAAGTTTCGAGATTTGATTTATCGCTGCAAAACGAACTATTAAATTGCACATGATATATTATTCATTGATATTAATTAAAGTTTAATGAAATATTCAAGGAATTTATTTTCTTATCATGATGAAATGACAAATGACAAATGAGTTAAATACTGTAACCTACTTACACTGGCAACTACCTTCAAATAAAAAAGGCTACAAATAGATGTGTTCCCAGTTCTGATATAAAAGATAAAATACCTCAAAGCCTGCAATTTTATTGAGCCTTCAACCGTTTCTTTTACTAATGAAAATAGGGGCTACCTTCACTGGTGGCAAACCTAAATGAGTGCTCCAAACCTTTGCTGTACGCATTACGAAAGAACAAGCAAGTTGTTTGGTTCAAATGCGGGAAATATGGGTAAAAAAGAAGGGATTTTCTGTCTATCAAATATGTATGACATGTCTATATATGTGTGTATTCTATATGTATATATGAATGTAATGTTTAGGACAATCCCGAATATTTAGGCATAATGCAAAATTCGGAAAGTAAAAAGTAAACTAAATATAATAAACATCCACGAAATAAGTTTCATTCAATTCAAGTGTATTTTATTCTTATATTGACGTAAAAAATAGTAATCAAATCCGACTATTGTATCAGTTTTAAAATTTTAATTGTTTTATGATGTAGAAATAACATTTTGCATTTATTTAATTTAAAATGAGACCTTTCAAAAACACGTCGAAAAACTATCAAAAGTGCAAAGTGATAGTAAAAAGTGCAAACTGATAGTTAAAGTATAAAGTAGAAGATGGCTGAGCACTGGTCGTGGCTGACGGGGGCGGAGGCCAGCGAGTACACGTACAGTCCGCCGACGAGACCTAGCAGGCCGCCACATCGACCCCTGGTCAAAGTGGCCACCAGCGCACATTTGCACACCATTGCCAGGTAACAAAGGTTTTATAATTAAATAATAGTATGTCATTTCATAAATTACATTACATAAATTAAAGATTCTCATAAAAATAAACAGTAAAAGAGTTTTGGCGGTAACTTGACCGCTGAATTGTTGATGAATTGCTGTCCTTATTCTATCGTTTGAATAATGGTTAGAAGTGGATTCTGATACGTAGAAGTGGTGTCATTTTGTGTACCCATGTGAACTGTTATTGGGAACGATAAGAAACTAGCTCGGATGATATTGCGAGTATTATTGTGTCTCTTTTGGTGCCTTAAGATACTAACGTCGTCGACTGTCTACTGGCTCAAGCTACCGTCAAAATCTCCTAAAACTTTGCAATATGACACATTAACTTGTTGTAAAGAAATTTTGAAACAAATAAACAATTTCTTATTACTTGACACTGGCTTATTACTCGACAGCTGCTTCTTTTGTAAACGACTTATGGTTCTTTTTTATTAAATAGAGGAGGCAAAATTCCACCCAGTCTGTTTTAGAAGGCAAAAGATAGCCTCAGCTTGTGGAACAGAATTCATACATCTGAATAACCGCACAATAAGCTGCTATTTTAGGCCGGTGTTATATGAGAGCGTGATCCTTCACCAGTTGAACCGACCCATTCGTGCTACAACTATAATAGCTTCAGTATGGTTCTACCACTAATGAAGATAGAAATTGAGTTTTCGAGTTACGTTTACAACTGCGGAAGAGCACTATTTTACGTGTGTAGTATACTTGTATCCAGCTACGAGTGGAAAAATAGAAAATCACGACCTGATAACACATGCGGAAATCATTGGATGCAGGGTTTGGATCGTGTTATGTGACATTCCTCGGATGAGGCCTATGTTCAGCAATGGACTTGTTTAGAACTGTAATGAATGAATGATACGTAGTAGAGCCAGACTGCAGCTACATTACAGTTTTAGCACGAATGGGTCGGCTCGACCGAGGGAGGACCACGCTCTCACAGAATACCAAAGAGTATAAGAGAGCAGTACAATACAGCTGTGTATCGAATGGTAAAAGTATTAAGACCCTAAAAGTATTTCAAAAATGATGTCAAGAAGCATTACTTAACACTTTGTGGTTATTGATAACCAATTCTAGTTTTTTTTAATGTATTATTGTGATATTTTAACAAATATAGTTTAGTTTATTTAGATATTAGAATGTAAGTGTAACATAAAACGCACCACCTCCTACTGTTCTTACTTCCAGTTTCTCCTTAGCCCATAGGTTGTCTGGAAGAGATCGTTCTTTAGCGATAAGACCGCCTTATTGTACATACGTATATATTAAGTTTTCTCTGTAATGTATTTATTCGTTGTATATGTGTGGTGTACAATAAAGTATATACTACTAAGACCCTTTTTTCTGGAAACTAGGCATTCCATTTTAGTGCTTGGAGTGACAACGAATCTGCATTTTCATTTTTGGTCGAGGATAAATGTAGATGTTTATGGGCCCAACCGTCCTTTTATTACCAGGTGGACTGTGTACTCGTTTGCTATCCTTCTTCTATAAAAAATGTATTAATGAAAGGGAGTGATTATAAAGAAAAAAATGTTATATCATTCACATAAATTTTATAAAATAACCATCAACCCATAAATAATTTGCCTTTTCGTTGTCTAAGTATGGCTAGAGTCCTTAATTGTACTTCTCCAAGACGGCCTCTATCATAGTTACTTCTGGAGCTATGCCATCCTCCTTAGCCATGACTTTGAAGCAGGCAGCTACCTTGACCACGCGAGAACAGTCATCCTCTATATCGTCGTATTGCTTCTCACAAGTGTGGATCATTTGTACCATTTTCTTGGAGAGTAGTTCACCTGAAGAATTGATAAAGGTTAGTTTTTCCGAGTGCTTCCGCTGCAAACTATGTGGTTACCTTTTGCTAAATTTTTGTGGGTTTCCCACAGTCGCGTCTTACGACACTATCGAGACAAAATGGGGGTTTAGATTTTTTTTTAAAGAATAAGGGTGACAAACGAACACACAGTCCACATGATGGTAAGTGGATACTGTGGCCCAAAGACATCTTCATCTGTCCTCGGATTACAATCAAAATTTTGAGGACTAAGTTGGAATGCCTCGTTTCCAGTAAAAAGGGTCTCCGGTTCACACTTACTATAGGGAACACAGCAGCGTTAAGCTGCTATTTCACGTCAACTATGTTAACTATTTTGTGTGAATATCATAGGCCCCGAGTTGGGTATTTTTGTTGCGGACCGAGTTTTTTTTTTAAAATTAAGAAAACGCTACTGTCCATCTCCTGATAAGCAAATTTGATAAATAAGTACCTTCGGGGAAACTCAAGATATAGTCATGCATGTTTGTGTGGTGCATGCGGGCGTCATCATGCATGAGGGCTAACTTGTTTGACATGCAAATGAGCGCACAACCCAGCTCCCTGTGAACCACTTCGAAGTCCTCGCTCCAAAAGATCTTGAATTCGTCCATGGTTTCTTTCGTTAATCCCGACTGTAAATGTAATTTTTTTATTTTTGTTGTGTCATAAATTCAGAACCTTGTCAATCTTGCACTGTGATATATTTCTAATTTTTGGGATAGGACTCGCTCATGCTGAATCTTGTTGGAGAGCCTATACACATTGAGATCTGTTCCATTCGTAGGCTCAGACCTAGTCTCATTTCTGTGAGGGTTTTAGAGCAAGAAAATGTCCACCGCGCTGCCCCAATGCGTGTTGACGAACTTCACATGTCTTCGAAATATTTTTCCGTATTCCTCGGATATGCAGGTTTCCTCACGATGTTTTTTTATCTCGAGCATGAGGTAAGTCACCACCTAAAATTGTAATTAACAATTTCATTGTGTCGACGTGGATCGAACCTGGGTTATTCGCGTACTGTGATGTTGTCAGCCTCATAATATTGCATATTTCATACTAATTGTGTTAATAAATAAACGAATAAAAAATACGTGTGGCACTCGGTGACTGCCGCGGTAAAGCTATTGCATAGCATTTTTATCAACTTATGCAATTATAATTATTTATTTATTTTATTTATGCAGTTAAGTCTTTGATATTAAATCAAGTTACACTTTTTGAGCGTGGTGACCGATAAGAAAACAATTTTTTTTCTCTTATTGAATAAATGAGAAGTTAATATTGCTTAAAATATTTTTAATATCTTACAATACATGTAGGTTATTCAAGAATTTTTATCATTGAGTTAGCAGCTAGTGTACACGCATACGTCTAGTCGCACGCACACAAACACCGTGCCGAAGTCTGCCGAACTGAAACGACGTTAGACGATGCACGGCTTGCAACGCCACACCTCCGTGCCCGTCGGAGTGGGGAGCGTGAGGTTTTTTTTTCGTTACGGAATTTCTGGATTCGGTCCCCGCGCTCAAGGCCCGCGATAGAAGCTATGCAATAGCTTAATAAATGAACAAATAAATTACTTTTAATTTTGTATAATATTGTAAATAAATTTTGTTTAAAAAAAGTTTGGTTCGGTTTCCTGCTGTTTCTTACCAGGACAGAGGTTTTTTCCGAACCAATGGCAAAACTGAAAAAACACTTTCAATTGGAATTTCGTGTAATCAATATTGTACAAAAATGATTTTATTTTAGTCTACAGTCTGTAAACATGTTCAAGATCATCCCCGCCATTACATTAGATTTGATGTACCACAAATCCTCGCAAAAGAATACCGATTCCTACCAAGGATGATTCGCGATGCTATTGCAATTTAAAAAGAAACATCCTGATTTCAATAGAGATGATGAATGGGTGCTAGCATCTGCTTGGAATCCTATAATTAATAAAATTAAATTCAAACCTAAGCATTCCACTGCATGACTTGAATATACTGTTAGCTGGCTGGATTGGTTCAAAAGTTTATATTTAAAAGCTAAAGGTAGCCAGGCTAACTATGACATCGGGACGTCAAACACCTCAATCTACCCTGTAAGCATGGGTGCTGTAAAGCCCCGAAACGTCGGAAGTTAAAATAATTTAAATAAGTTAAATGCGATAAAATCCGTAAAATTAGTTACGTATTGTTATTAGCGTTAAAAAAATAATTGAATTCTCACCTCGCCGCGGCACTCCTCTAAAGCCATTCCAAAATCAGCTGTAGCATGGCTCAAAGCTTCAGCAGTTCCCGTAACAGGATCCAAGACAAACGCAAGAGCAATTCCACAACCCAACCAATACCCGGAGCAAACCATAATGTCTTGTTGAGCTAACGAATTCGCACTGCAATAGCTCCTACTATGAAATCTCTTCATTATATATAGATTTTATTTTTTTAAATGTATTTATGATATGTTATTACCTTATTAGTTATACAATAGAATTTATGTCAAGGACTTCTTCTCTTTGATTACTAGCATAGAGCCTATTTTTGCATTTAAACCGCATTACCGTATCTTGTCGATCGGCCGTGATGATATCCGCCGTGTGCAAATAGGCGAAACTACGTTCTAGAAGTAATTGATAGGTTATAATATAACAAGTCACGCTGTACGTATTAACCACACTTATAAAACGTATGCCGTTGTCAAATTATTTAGGCATTATTGATTGTCATCTTTTCGTTGACGGATTATACACGATAACTTCCGATTGTACCTTGTCCACGTGGTCGTAATGACTTGAATATGGAGAATGATATTACGTTGTCGATTTATTATGAAGGCTAGTAATAGATACCTTTTTTGTTACTATGCAAGGTTAGCTATTTATCTAACATTTTATTACTAAAGACTAAATACACTCACGGACTAATTTAGAGAAATGCAAAAAAGTGTGTATAAAATAAAATATCATGGATATTTGAGACAAGTTTATTAATTTGGAATTCACTAATTTTGGTCAATTTAAAATTGCACAAATGACAAAAATTAACTAAATTAAGATACAAAGAAAAATTTTATACTAAAGATACATTTTTGAACGTAACATTTTTTTTTCATAAATGCTTAGCTTTAACGTGGACTGTAATCATTCCTTAGTATTGCCCTCTTCGGCTCTTTGAACTGCTTGAAGTCTCCTTGGCATAATCCTAATCGAGCTATCAATAAAACTTGAATTTGATTTGCTTTCCATTCTTCATATAATGTTTTTAAGATCTCTTAAATTAACTGCGGCAAGATTTCTTTTCTTTATTTGTCTTCCAAGTTTATGCGATACGTGTTCTATGGGGTTCAAGTCGAGCGAGCGCGCTGAACACTTCATAGCACTAATTTCAACGTCTCGTAGGTATTCGACAACTACGGTCGTAGTGTGGGGCGTGCATTATCGTGCGTAACAACAAATATATCTGCAATAAAAGGAGCAAATGGTGCTTCATCCAAACTCTCAATTACATATCGTGTTCGTGCCGCTGTTATACAAATACCTTCCCATACCATATCTGACCCTCCGCCATTTGCCTCTTTTCCAATGGTGTTGCACTGAGCGTTCTCTTACGGGCTAGATCGGGGATGGGATGGGAAGAATCTCTGTCCAGCAGTGGACCTTTTTTTAAATGAAAATTCTGATTACTCATTATAGAGGGTAGTAAATGTTTCAAATATGTAATATAAAATTTATAAAAATAGGTATAAATGTAGGTAGGGCCACGCTTTCACAAAATACCAACGTAAAAGATCAGCTCAATGCTGCTGTGTTTAGTATGATGACTGTAGAGAACCGGAGACCCCTTATACGTGGTAGGGCCATGCTGCAATTATATTAGTAGTATAGTTGTAGCACGAATGGATCAGCTCGACCGGGGAAGGACCACGCTCTCACAGAATACCAGCATGAAATAGTAGCTTAACGCTGCTGTATTTCGTATGGTGAGTGTAGAGACCGGAGACCCTTTTTACTGGAAACGAGTCATCCCATATTAGTCCTCACGGGTGACAACGCATCTGTATTTTGATTCGTAATCGAGGATAGATGTAGATGTCTATGGGCCGCAGCAACTACTTACCATCATGTGGTTTGTGTGCTCGTTTGTCAATCTATCCTATAAAAAAAGACACTATGTACTAAAAACGAGGCACCTGCATTTTGATTCTTAATCAAGGATAAATGTAGACGTCAATGGGCGTCAGACTGTATACTCGTTTGTCACCCTTATTATATAAAGACCTTTTTATGTGTTGTACTCTGATATTTTACAAAGCTAGCGATCCGCCGCGGCTTCGCACGCGTTATTTCCGGATCTCGATAACAGCGCCACCTCCGATAGGTGAATTCTGAATCTAAACTATCCAGGATCCACTCAATCATGTACAAAAAAAATCAAATCGGTCCAGTCGTTTGGGAAGAGTGCAGTGACAAACACCTGTACAGAAGGATTATATATATATATATATATATATATATATATATATATATATATATATATATATATATAATAATGATAAAGAGTACTGATATTATGGAAATATTTTATTGTACGCAGTTGTTTAGATAATATATAAATACTTGGTTAAAGCTGGTTTTAAATTGGTTGGTAATAAGATATTCTGGTCACGATTGCCATTCCACGGCCCATTGCTAGTGGAATCACTTTCCTATAGCGGCCGCGACTGTCGGGAAGTGATGGATGCATGCCGCACGTGAGGGTGACCAGTTGGAAATTGGTAGAGCTATAAAAAAGATTTCAGGTTCTCTACACTCACTGTATGAAATACCCGGCCTTGAGCTGCTATTTTACGCTTGTATTCTGTGAGAGCGTGGTCCTTCCCCGGTTGACTGACCCATTTGTACTACAACTATACCTACTAATACAGCTGTAGCATGGGTCTGCCACATAAAGAATGTCAGAGAAATATAAAACCGAAAAGGGCAGAACGACATCTGTGGAATCAGTTAGTTTACAACAATAGTTAATGTTGCTATATTTCTTGTAGATCAAAAATAACAGTAAAATTAGTAAAAACATTTATTTAAAAACTAACCTGTTTTTGAAAAGTAATTTCCCGGGAGGTGCAGCTTCCATGAGTTTTCTTCACTCGCGGTGACTTGTACCATCAATCATCGCAGCGAGGCGGCGCGGTGCGGCGGGCATTGAAAACAATCTGTCAAGTTATAATGATCCCGTTTCTGACAGTGAGATAGCTTTTACCTGAAAGTTTGAAACTTATTTATGTATTTACGAATGTGAAAAAATTACGATGTTTTGGAATACGCTTGTAAGATAAAATCAAAAAATAAAGATTTACACACAATGTTTTAAAAGATATGATTAAAAAAGTTTTAAGTAAAGAGTTTGAGACAAAAAATTTAAGGAAATTAATATGTTTTATACGTGGTAGAGTCATGCTGCAGTTATATTAGTAGTATAGTTGTAGCACGAATGGATTGGCTCGACCGGGGATGGACCACGCTCTCACAGAATACCAGCGTGAAATAGTAGCTTAATGCTGATGTGTTTCGTATGGTGAGTGTAGAGAACCGGAGACCCTTTTTACTGGAAACGAGGCATTCTATCTTAGCCCTCACGGGTGACAACGCACCTGCGTTTTGATTCGTAATCGAGGATAGATGTAGATGTCTATGGGCCACAGCAACTACTTACCATCAGGTGGACTGTGTGCTCGTTTGTCACCCTATCCTATAAAAAAATGTTGTAGAATGACTTAAGCGGAATCTGTCGTGCGCAATAAATTCCGCTTAAGTTATTCTAAAAGTGTAGTAATTCTTCTTGGTGTTGCTGAAAGATGGGTGGTGCTGCTGTCGGTTTGCATACTTTGGTGATGTCATGTAATTACGTTCCTCATGTAACACACGTGTGTGATTGTAACGGGTCATATTGCGGTGTGGTCGAACTGTGTGAATGTATGGTGCAGTACGCAGTTTTATTGATGATAATAATAATAAACTCTTTTTATTTGTCTCAGTTCACACATGTTATTAAAAATGTACAAATAAAAATCATCACAAACTTAACTTAGAAACATACTAATAATGACTAATTGCGTAAGCAGGAGTGCAAGTTGAACATCCGCCCTCACACTATTGTTATTTTTAAACATTAATTTTCAGATGAAATTCCGGGAAATACATTAATTTTTATCTTTCGTTATATTTACTAAAATGTATGTACACAAAAATATAAGCAGTTTAAAAAAATATTTTTAGTAGAAGGGTGACACACGAGCACACAGTCCACCTGATGGTATGTGGATGCTGCAGCCCATAGACATCTACGAGTTCACCTGGCCTGGATTAGGAATTAAAATTCACACGCGTTGCCATCCCTGAAGACTAAAATGGAATGCCTTGTTACCAGGCCTCAGATGCCTCCAGGTCCGTTTATTTCTGTAAAATTCTAAATGTTTTTAAATAAATTTACTCAGTTACCCCCCGTCGTACAGAATAACAGTGGTACACAGTTGCGCTCGCTCCCCACCTGCTCACCTTATTATCTCTAATCAATAAAACCGAACGCGACAAACATACTCGCGACTTTATTTGGTAGAAAATATAAAAATTTACATATAAAACAGGTCGAGATTTCTTTCAAAAATATTTATTCCTCCCCTGGCAACCCTACGTGACGTGAATGGATTCGGGGTTGGTATCTGGCAACATACGATCGCTCATTGTCTGCTCCTCCCTATGCGATACGATACATTGTATGTCTGTGATTCTATATTAGAGTTTCTTTTTTAGCGTTTTTATTATGATTTTGTAGTATCTTTCTCATAAAATTAAAAAAAAAACAGGTCATTTTGTGTACTAAATTCAAGTTTTTGGTTTTGTCAAATCAATTGAACTAATAACCGCATTTCCAAAATACATCACGTACTAAATAATCAGGGATCAACAATTAAAGGCATTAAGAGTAATGATGTTTTTTTTATTAAATGTGTACAGAAAATGAAATGTAATGACGACCTGAAAGGATCCACCTCCCCTTATCATCCCGTTGAAAATAAACAGCAGATGGAGAGCATCATTTTTCTGATTTCAACTATTACAATTATCCTCGCTATCAGGCAATCCAAGGGGGAGGTCTACTTTCAGCAGTAGACTTTTGATAGACTCTAATCATGATTAAGTACGGCTTTTAATGAATAAAAAATGATTACTCAGGAAATATAGTTTTTTGTAATTAAAGAGCGAGCACGTCGTCCATTTGATGATAAGTGGGTGCTGTGGTTCATAGACATCTGTCATCTGTAGTCATCACTGAGGACTAAGATGGAATGCCTCGATTCCAGTAAAAAGAGTTTCTAGTTCTCTACACTCAACATACTGTTGCATGAATAAGTCAACTAGCGCCATCTAGTGTCAGGAACGAGAGCGAGGGGAGCATTGAGAAAATGACATCACAAATCACTCAACCGACAGCGCCTAGTCGAAACTCGAACGCTCGGTACCTTGCGCGTGTTTACTTGAACATTCTGGATATTTCTTTGCTAATTTAAATATATAGGGGTTGCAAGATGCGAGACATAGTTGAACTCGGCGACACAAGCGAAGCTTCGGAGCGGAATTAAGTGAATTAGTGTGTTTAATTATTAGTGTTTTTAGTTTTAATTTGTGTAAAGTAAATTAAAGTGTTAATTTAGGTAATTTTATCGGCAATTTTTATTGTCACGAACCTCAAGCTCGTAACAATTGGTGTCAGAAGTGGGATAAAATCATGCCGATTTTACCTAAGGAGGAAACGGAGGGTGTCCGTACCCGAAGTCAACCCCAGCAGGAGACGGACCAACGAAGATTTGGTGGTGCAACGCCGCAGACGTCGGAGGGCCAGCCACCGGCTGCAGGCCCGTCGGTAGCTCCTACATCTGCAGCACCTGACTTAGGTGCTCTGATGGTGTTGCTGCAGGAGCAGGCTCGCCGACAGGAGGAGCAGGCTCGCCGACAGGAGGAGCAGGCCCGTCAGTTGAAAGAGCAGCTGCAGAGCGGACAAGAGGAACAGGCCCGCCGGCAGGAGGAACAGGCCCGTCGTTTAGAAGAGCAACTCCAACGCGATAAAGAAGAGCAGATGCTCCTCATGAAGGACCTTCACGCTATCTTCGGAAAAGAGATACGGGAGGTGAAGGATAAGGTTGCTCAACATGACAACCGCCTATCGGAGGCCGAAACCCGAATCGACCAAGTAAACAATCGGGTTGACAACGTAATGGCTGACGTGAAGAAAACGCTGGACGACCTCAAACTTGGGGATGGAACAACAGCTCCCGTAGTAGCTACAACACCTTCGCTACGTGGATTCAAAGTGCCGCCGTTTGACGGTACCTCTTCCTGGTCAGCCTACAAAATCCAGTTCGAGGCTGTTATGAAGGCGAACGACTGGAATAAAAGTCAGGCCATGACTGCTCTCACACTAGGCCTGCGCGACCAGGCCTTAACAGTTCTGGAAGCTCTCGGTGAGGAAGTGACTTATGAGCAACTCCTTGAGGCATTGGAGGCGAGATATGGCGACGCTCACCTGGAACACGTCTTTCGTGCGCAGCTTAAAGATCGTGTGCAGCGCATCAACGAAAACCTGCAGCAGTGGGCTCTAGAAGTGGAGAAGCTGGTGGGAAAAGCATACCGGTCTGTACCTGCGCTCATTGAAGGGAACCTGGTGCAGACATTCATCGACGGCATCCGCGACCTGGAAGTCAGAGCTGCTGTGAGGCTCGGGCACCACGAGACGCTTAAGGACGCCTTGGCCCATGCACTGGAAGTGGAAGCCGTGCGGCAGGATCATCGTTCCCATCGCGTCAGGGAGGTTGCAGCAGCTACAGTTCGCGACCGCAACAAAGGATACAGCCCAAGGTGCTATGGCTGTGGGGAAAATGGCCATCTTCGATCCAGCTGCCCTAAGCGAACCCTAGAAAGGGAAATTGAACAATCTCAGGAGGGTAGTGCGGCCAACAGCACCGCCCAGCAGCGGCAGGGAAACGAGTAAAAGCCAGAACTGCGGGGCGGGTGCTGGCTGATGTTAAAAGAGCCCCAAGGATCTCGATCTCACAAACCCATGATGGGAACAGCCTAATCATAAAGGGCGAGATCAACGGAATGCCGTGTAAGCTGACCATAGACACTGGAGCCTCTCGTACGGTTGTTAGTTCCCAACTTATAAGTCAGTTCCTTGGGGACTCCGCATACAACCGAGAACGCATTAATTTGGTAACAGCCACCGGTCAGCGTATACCCGTCCGTGGAGAGAAGGCGATGGAGTTGAAGCTAGGCAACGTGATCTACCTGCATAATGTCATCGTGGCTGATATAATGGACGACTGCATCCTAGGCCTAGACTTTATGAGGAATAATTGTTGTGAGATCGACGTTAAGCAAGGTGTTTTGAAATGTGGACAGGAGGAACTTTTTATGGAAGGTGCGTTACCAGGGAACGTGTACAGCATCAAGAAGATTGTTCTTCCGCCGAGATCGGAAACGAAACGCTGGGCAAGCTCACCGTTGTGCACTTGTGGAAAGGGTAAACAATGACCTTCCATGGAAAGTAGCTCGAACCTTGGTCAGGACCACTGACATCTCAGGAGTACGTGTGCTGAACCTTTGCGACCGGGAACAGATTATAGAAAAAGGCACACTGGTTGGTACTTGTGAGGAAGTGGATTGGTTACGTCAGTGCCAATATATATCGAGTGGGACTCCCAGCAAGGATTCAGAAACGAGAGTGACCACACTTTTGGAAGACTGTCGCAGTGTTCTGTCCCCGAACGAATTGGTCAAGGCGAAGAAGTTGTTACTCGAGTACGCCGATGTATTCTCATCAAACGATGCTGACATAGGAAAGACTGGTTTAGTTCAACACAAAATAAATACAGGTGAAGAGTTGCCTATCCGTCAGCGGCCAAGACGATTGCCGGTAGCACGTGAAAAGGAAGTGGAAACCATGATTAAGGGAATGGTGAAGGATGGTGTTATTGAACCTTCATCTAGTCCATGGTGTTCACCCGTGGTACTGGTAAAGAAGAAGGACGGCAGCTTGCGGTTTTGTGTTGATTACCGCCGTCTGAACGACGTTACTAAGAAGGATAGCTATCCCTTGCCAAGAATTGACGACACGCTGGACATGCTTACAGGAGTAAAGTGGTTTAGCACGCTGGACCTAAAAAGTGGCTACTGGCAAGTTGAAATTGACCCTAAGGACAAGGAGAAAACTGCGTTCTCGACGGGAAAGGGTCTGTGGCAATTTAAAGTAATGCCGTTTGGGTTGTGCAATGCTCCAGCAACGTTTGAAAGGCTGATGGAACTTGTACTTACCGGGCTAATTGGCGACGCCTGTCTGGTCTACTTGGATGACATCATCATCGTGGGCCGTACGTTTGAGGAACACCTTCAAAACTTGGAACGCGTGCTCATGAAGATTAAGAGTGCCAACCTCAAGTTGAGTCCGAAGAAATGTTCACTATTCAAACGGCAAGTCAACTTTTTGGGGTATGTAGTGTCGGAAGAAGGTATCCGCACGGATCCAGAGAAAATCGCAGCTGTAAAGGATTGGCCGGTTCCAAAAGACAAGACGCAGGTTAGAGCATTTTTGGGTTTGTGCTCCTATTACGGACGTTTTGTGAAGAACTTTGCAGATATAGCCAGACCTCTACATAAGCTAACCGAGGAGAAGCGACATTTCGGCTGGGATGAAAGTTGTAATATCGCATTCCAGGAGCTCAAGGACCGTCTGTGCAAAACACCTATTTTGGGATACCTGATGCAAGCAAAGAATTTATAGTTGACACGGACGCAAGTGATATAGGACTTGGCGGTGTGTTGTCTCAACGGAATGGTGACCAAGAGGTCGTGATAGCGTACTTCAGCAAGTCGTTGTCAAAACCGGAAATGAACTATTGTGTCACAAGACGCGAATTGCTAGCTGTGGTAAAGTCGTTGCAGCATTTTAGCAAATATCTTCTGGGGCAAAAATTTCGCTTACGAACTGACCATGCTGCACTAAAATGGCTATTGCAGTTTAAAAATCCAGAAGGACAAGTTGCGAGGTGGATTGAACTACTGCAGGAATACGACTTTGAGATCGAACATCGCAGCGGGAAATCTCATGGCAACGCAGATGCATTATCACGAAGACCTTATCCTGAAGATTGCAAACATTGTACTAGGCAAGAGAGTAAGGAAGTGGTATCCGTGAGGATGCTCAGGGCAGACCACCTCAGCAACGAGTGGAAGGACAGCTTTCTACGTGCACAGCAGGAAGATCCGGACATCAAGCCGATCCTGGACTGGATGAAGGCCAGTGCTCCCAAGCCTAAGTGGAGCGACGTATCAGCAATGAGTTCAACCACTAAAAGTTATTGGGCCCATTGGGACAGCTTGTTGCTTCGGGATGGAGTTCTGTGCCGTAAATGGTTAAATGTTCGGGGAGACAGCTGTCATTGCAGCTGTACCATAATGATTATTCAGGAGGCCATCTGGGAGTTAAACGAACTCTACTGAAGATCCGAGAACGGTTTTACTGGGTCCACTGTCGAAACGATGTCGAGGACTGGTGTCGCAAATGTACAAGTTGTGCGGCTGTAAAGGGACCTCAGACTCGTAGTAGAGGTGCATTGAAGTTGTACAATGTGGGTGCACCATGGGAGAGAATAGCCATTGACGTGGCGGGGCCGTTTCCGGAGAGTGAAAGCGGTAACAAGTATTTCTTGGTTGTGATGGATTACTTCACTAAGTGGCCAGAAGTCTTCGCCATTCCAAATCAAGAAGCTTCAACAGTTGCAGATAAACTAGTTCATGAAGTCTTCTGTCGTTTTGGAGTACCTTTAGAGATTCACAGCGATCAAGGAAGGAATTTTGAGTCTCAAATATTCCAGGAAACTTGCCGAGTTATGGGTACTCATAAAACAAGAACGACTTCTTATCACCCGCAATCTGATGGAATGGTGGAACGATTTAATCAGACATTGGAGAGGTACCTAGCAAAAGTTGTAGACAATCGGCAACGAGATTGGGACAAGCACATACAACCGTTTTTGTTGTCATATCGAAGTTCTGTTCACGAAAGTACAGCAGTGACACCAGCTTTCGCAAACTTTGGAAGAGAATTACGGCTGCCTGCGGACCTGATCACCGGGATACCACCTGATGCCCCACGCAGTATATCCGATTATGCAAATGACTTGCGGAACAAAATGAATGACGTTTATGAGCACGTCAGACAATCGGGCCAGCAAATGTCTGAGAAAATAAAAAACCCGGTACGACCACAAAATGAACAATAAAGGGTTCAACGAAGGTTCATTAGTGTGGTTGCACAATCCAGTCCGCAGCAAAGGGAAATCTCCTAAGCTTCAAGCTAAATGGGACGGCCCGTACCGGATTGTAACCTGGATCAACGATGTGACCTACCGGATACAGAAAGGCGCAAGAGGGACTCCTAAGATCGTCCATGTGGATCGCTTGGCGCGTTATTATGGGACCGATAATGCTCGGGACGAGCATGTCTTAGGAGGGGGCAGTGTTGCATGAATAAGTCAACTAGCGCCATCTAGTGTCAGGAACGAGAGCGAGGGGAGCATGGAGAAAATGACATCACAAATCACTCAACCGACAGCGCCTAGTCGAAACTCGAACGCTCGGTACCTTGCGCGTGTTTACTTGAACATTCTGGATATTTCTTTGCTAATTTAAATATATAGGGGCTGCAAGATGCGAGATATAGTTGAACTCGGCGACACAAGCGAAGCTTCGGAGCGGAATTAAGTGAATTAGTGTGTTTAATTATTAGTGTTTTTAGTTTTAATTTGTGTAAAGTAAATTAAAGTGTTAATTTAGGTAATTTTATCGGCAATTTTTATTGTCACGAACCTCAAGCTCGTAACAATACAAAACACAACAGCATTATGCTGCTATAACTAAAATAAATGAAACTCGTCCGCAAATATAAGTTAGCTTCCCAGCAACTATTAGCTGTGAAGGCATTTCCTTAAAATAAAGGAAAAACAACCCTATGCTCATACAAAAAACATTGTGTAGGCTCCAAGTTGAACACTGTCTATGCTGGTTTTAGTCACGAAATTAAAAATGATTTTGATATATTCGCGATGAAAAAAGTCCTTGCTTGTATAAAATTAATCTTATAATAAGGGAGATAGGCGATGAAATGTAGGGTTGAAAATATTCCTTATCTACAAGGGTCAAAACGTAAAGTGATCGGGTATGAAGGGTATATAGAGACAGTATAATAATCATCTCATCATTATCATCACATCATCTGTAACCTTATTTATTTGAAAACGGTTGCAACAGTAAACAATGGTAAGTGGACTGCAGTCTCCACTTATCATCAGATGGACTGTGAGTTCGTTTGTCATTTATATTGTATAAAATAAAACTAACTAACACGAATTATAAGTTTAACGGGTTTAGCTGTATTCTGATTGTTCCAGTGTTTCTGACACAGCAATCAAAAATACCACTTTGCATTAGCGCTAAATTATGGCCCGGCTTACATTCTGAGAACTTACAAGTGCAGCTAACAAGGCAAGTGAAAGTGACAAATGACAAGTGCTTAGTGCGAATATTATTCACATTTATCACTTGTCACTGCCTGTTCACACGCACTAAGCACTTGTGATTTGTCAGTTGCACTTGCTACTCAGACTTGTCACTTTTCAAAATGTAAACCGGGCCCATGGCACGGCTAAAGACCTTTTTTCTGCAATCGAGGCATTGCATCTTAGTCCCCAGAGGTGATAACGCATCCTCATTTTGATTCTTCATATATATATATATATATATATATATATATATATATATATATATATATATATATATATATATATATAAAATTACGTGTCACGTTGATTGTCCACGATGGACTCCCAAACTACTTAACCGATTTTAATCAAATTTGCACACCATATGCAGTTTGGTCTGACTTGAGAAATAGGATAGTTTTTTTGCTCATGAATGACTTACAATTTTTTTTTGGGGAAGTTAATGATTTTTAAGACAACACAAATCAGGTGGACTGTGTGATCGTTTGTCACCCTATTTTATATAAAAAAAATTTAAGATTGATTGGGCACCTTATATTAGCGCGTACACTTGCGGAACTACGAGTATAATTTTTTTTGCGCTGTTGACAGCTTGCGATTATTCGATGCATAACATGAATTTTATTTATTCCTCTACATTATAACAAGCACAATGTATTTTCCTCTTTTATAGAATAGCGACACTAACGAGCACATAGTCCATTTAATGGTAAGCATTGACATTCTTGAGGACTAAGGTGAAATGCCTCATTTCCAGTAATAAGGTTTTTCCCTTCCCCGGTCGAGCCGACCCATTCGTTCTACAACCATAATATAACTGCAGCGTAGCTCTACCACATATAAGTTCCTTTTACAGTGGTCATCAATTTAAAGAAAAGCTTTGCTGATGGCATTTAAAACCTTTACATTAGTTTTAAATCATTTTGAATTTAATGCTTAGTCCAAGAAAATTATGAATCACCTAAGATTATTCTTTTAGTGCATTCGCTTGCCACGCGGACTATAATCAACTGATAAATTGCCTCTTCATGATTCATTGGTCGCACCTCGATGAAATACATTAAGATGATTTGATCGCTAATGCAGTAATGAGTACATTGCATCCACTTTATATTTCAATTTAATCTTTTATCCACTTACTACCTTTAACTTCATTGGAATTATTCTCTATTTGGTTTTGTTATTTTTGAACATGTCTTGCATGTAATGCATTAAGCACGCACTTCGACACTTTCAATATAATTATTAATACGTGCTGTACTGCCCTTCTCCTGCCCACCTGGGTGCAGGTGGCTTAGGATCGTGCCTGGCGGTCGTTTTAGTAGTCTCTTTTTCAGTAGTGTACTCATTATCGACTAAATTACTGACTGTATCTAGTAATGAATCAAATTGACTAGAGAATATATAATGAGATGTTATTCGTCGTCCATTACATTCTATAAAATTCCACTGCTAAATGTAGGCCTCACCCAAAGGTTGGGGCGATTATCACTTAGTTTTCCCACTTAGCGGATTATAATCCATAGCTTTTTTATTATTTGGAGCTATTATCAGTAAGATTTGCTGTCCATCTCTTAATTCAGTTTCCCTCTGTCGCCACCCACTTTACGATTAGTAGTTATTATAAAAATATTTATTCAGCATAGACTAATACACCAAAAGGAAGAGATGGTTCACATGAATTTAATACCTTGAAATAGTCTGTCAATTTTTACTCTGCGCAAATTCTTTCATGAAGTCACTTTTTTAGCACTACGTGTTTGCGATGATCGCCTCTGATTATCTTAATTTGATGAACTGGCCTGTTACATGGACACATTACATTAATAGTTACTTGAAATATCTGGTGGGTTATTCACGAGTTATTTTAATTGGTTGCGGCAGTTATTTGTAATCAACTTTATTATATAGGTACTGAACATTTTTGTAGACGTTTGTTAGTCTATATATGTAAATAAAATTGAAGTCTTCGTCTGTATATGAAATAACTGCCTTTTATTTAGCTGAGAAGACTTGCATGCTATTGAAACATGAATAACAATTTTCAATGTTTTTCTCTATGACCGCACGGGTTAATTTTCGGAATGGTAGAACCTATTTTATAGAAATTTCACGATCAGATACAGAGCAATGTCACGTGTGATCTATGCTATATTTATCCGGAAAAATTGGAGATTATTTTTAAGAAATCGAAAAATCTTCTTTGATGTTAGCATTAAATCTAAATAACCAGATCCAGGCGAAACTAGGGTGGGTAGATAATGATAAAGGATATGTGTAATATAATGACAACTTCTATAAAAATATACTTCATTTAAATGCAACGTGATTCGATTGAAATTGTATTCATATTCGCTATTTTTATTTTATATACGTAAAAGTAACAAACGAGCACACAATTCGCCTGAGGGTAACTGGATGTTGTGGCTACACAGTTAGAGTAGAAAGGTTCGAAATCCAGACGCGTTGTCACCTGAGAACTTAGATCGAATGCCTCGTTACCATCACAAAGGAGCTGCATTGTTTCTCATTCACCATTGCTATTGCTATTTTAATATGGTATTACGTGTGAACGTGGTCTGCCTAGTTACCTATTAGTGGTAACTGCGCAATAAATATATCTTCAGGGGTGACACCATCTGCATATTTGCATCATAAACACATACTTCATTTTATCCTATACCTTTAAACGAGCAATTCTTGTATAAGGATCGGAAAGGCAATTTTCATAAAATTTAGTGTCCAGGGAGTTTCGGCGGCAATAAATCAATCTAGCTAGGATTTATTTTTAGAAAATGTCTTTTTGACCGTGTTTTCAGGCAATGAAAAACTGCTACAATATAAGAATTTAAATTTTGAAATTGTGTTAATGATCGTAATAGCTCAAGTGGATATCGAGCGGTTGCGAAATCATAATGCCTTGGTTCGCGTCCTGTCTTCGGTCCGATTTTTTTTCCTTTTTTTTTTCAAGTTCCCTTCTCTTGTGAGAAAATCAATTTTTTCGAGCCCTTATTTTTAGTATTTTTTAAAAATACGAAATTTTTAATTAAACTAATTGCAATCATGATTTTTTATTCAAATAACCAGTTTAGTTTTTTCTTCAATAACATCAAAAATATTATTCATCAGTATGTAATTTGTATCTAAATGTAATTTAAGAAAAACCGTCATCCGGGTACTTTTTTTAATCGCCAGAACTTCAGCTTAATATACAGAGTAGTTACTGTTACAGAGTATTACATAACTTAATCTAACAATTACATACAATAAATTTTTTTGTCAACAGCAATCATTATTCAAGACTAGAACTTGAAACATGAAAGATTTTATAACATAATATAAAAAAGAAACAATACAAACAATACAATAATAATAATAATACTTGCTCGTGCTGCCTATTCACCAAGTTAGAAATATTTTATTACCTTTTATTAACCATATGCGAAATATTTTATTACCTTTTATTAACCATATGCGATATGGAATGCTTAAAATAAAAATTGAGAATTTCATTATTATATTATCAATAAATTCTCAATTTATATTTATTTATATATTAACAAAAAGTCCTACATGTTTTCTATCTCTCTATATGTGTGTTGAATAAAATGTGTCCTAGATTACTCCTAGCATTGCTTTTCGTCGATGCTTAAAGTTACATCACTATCGGATCAGCCATTTTGAAGATTAGCCCAAACAAACAGACACACAGATATTTTTTGAAATGTCTTAATACTCTGGAGATAGCCTCCCGAGTTTATTACAAAGCAGTTATTTTCATATTAGAGATAGAGACCCTTAAATTGTATCTAAGATTTAACATGGTAAAGTAACAAGCTTGCCCACATAAACAATATAGGCTATATACACACGGCCGGCCAATTATCAACAGCTCGCCTGCAGTTCGTGCAGTTCTGATGCAAACAGCCGCAATTTGTTTATTCGAATTGCATTGCAATTAGCATTCCGAAAAACAAACGACTGCTATTAACGAAACAAATTGATAGGATGCGCTGCAGCGAATATAATCGCTTGAAAAGATATCCATTCGGGAAAGTGCACGAGGAGAGTCGACATGGAGCTTGTGATTACTCTGCTGATGATGATCGTGTCGGTCGGCACCGAGACACCAAAAACCGTGGTGAATAACTTTAGCACGAGGATTGCAGAGGAGATGTTTAAATGCGCTAATACGGTACGATCTATTATTCGCTGTCGTTCCTTTTTTATAGAATTAGGGTGATAATTGAGCATCCAGTTCATCTAATGGTAAGTGAATGCTGTGGCCCATAGACACCTACATCTATCCTCGATTAAGAATCAAAATGCATACGCGTTGTCACCACTTAAATGCCTAGTTTCCACGTACCATACAAAACACAGCAGCATCAAGCCGCCATTTCACGCTGGTATTCTGTGAGAGCGTGGCCATACCCCGGTCGAGCCGACCCATTCGTGCTGCAACCATGATATTGCTGTAGCGTAGATCTACTTCGTATCTACCAGTATATCTTAAATTATTTGTAACCAACATCATTGTTTTAGGTTTATATATGAAAAGAAACACCTAAGTGTGAGTGTGTCACGAAATTGTGCATGGTTTGAGTGAAATGTGGTAGTTGAACTCTTTTTCTGTCTAGATTAGAGTCCTCTGTGTAGATACCACCGCCTTACCTACTTCTACCTGCTGTGTACCAGTCTGAATGGTATAGAGAATGAGCCAGCGTAATTACAGGCTGTACGGACCATCTTAGTCAACAAATGTGGGAGCGCCACTATAGCCTTCGTTATTTAAATTTGACTGGAGGTACGGAGCTATCCATAGGCTGCAGTAGCTATTTAAAATCAGATGTACTGTAAATTGATCACTTTTATGTAAAAACAAATATACGTTGCGTTTTTCGTCTACATTTCTTTGTCGGTCTGTGACTGAAATCTCTCTGAAATGTCGGTCTGAGATTTCAGAGGTAGAATCTACAGTCAAATGTCATCCCTGCCGTAATAACTCTGGAGCTAAGCACTGCTGTAAATTTTTGCTGTTGGCTAGTATTATTCTGCGATCGTAAAAATTAAACAGAACTAATTAAAAATATTTCGTGTGTGGTAAGCGACGTGAGAGATTCATCACCCCCTTTTGTTACTTAGGTTACCTAAAAGACGACTATGAAAAATGCCAGAATTTTTAAGACTTCCTATAGATGGCGTTATATCATATCGTTTAAGTCAAACATAAAATATACACACTGGTGACGTGGCGAGTACTAGACCTTTGTCTGGTAGTGCGATCATTAAGTTCGTAAACACTAAGCATCGGTACTTATTTGTAAAGTTGTACATAAAATAAATACCTTACAAAGTAATTCAGAACTAGTACACGTGGATTACAAGAATCAATTATATGCTTACAAAGTATGTTTTCAATGTAGAAAAAAAGTTAATTAAAATAGTCGGTCGGGAGGATGGTCATACTGGGTAAATTGGAAACTGAACGGAGATGTTAATGGTCCTAGGAGAAATTAAATTACTAATAAAAGATCAAACGGTGGAGTATGATTTTGGCGTAATTAAATCTGACAATAATTTCGAACGAGCCTGGAACCTCAGTCAAAGAATATATACACTACGCGAACCTCAGTCGTAATGATTAAGGAACAGTCAGATACGGAACAGTAAATAATCTTTTTACTAGCTTCATTATAGATTTTATCGAATGAGTTCATTCAAAAGAATAAGGAATTCTCGAATCGACTGTACGTTTGAATTAAAAATAATTTTACGGATTTTATCGAGTATAATTTTAACTTTTTATGTATATTACTCAACAACAAACCGCACCTTGCCAACTATGAACCTATTGTATCATATAATGTAACTGTATCCCAATTGTTACCTAGAGCTTATTATATTTCTCATTCAACTCAAAAAGATCAATAAATTAAGTTTCTAGTAAAACTTCAAACCCTACTTTGAAACAAAACTGAATCAAAACAATAAAATAATTCCACATAAATTATTTTATTATTTTTAGTTGTTTTGAAATCGGTTCGTCGGTCTTTTAATTTTTTGTTGATATTTTGACACATCTAGGATTTTAAGTATTTCGAGAGAGAAGATGATATATAAACTAAAGTTTATAATAAAATAAGGTCTAAGATGCGATAAATAAAAAAATCACATTAAATTGTACGCACCATACGCAAAGTTCATAATGATTTCCTATAATACGTGGATACTCATTCTACATATTAGAAAAAATTGAACGCGATAAAATCCATAATATTAGTTTTATTCAAAAATTCATAATATTATGAAACATTTATAAAAAAAATTGTAAAACGGTTAATTTCCACAAAAATAGGCTGCTAGACAGAAAATGAATCCTACCTTCTAGTGTATTTAGTAAGGCTCACAAACTTCCTCAACATAGAAAAATAAAAACGATAATTCCATCAAATTTGAGCTAAGGTCCTTCTATTACTGCATTTACGATTCTCTACGATTTACTTTTGGGAGATGCTAATGAGAAGTTATTAGTGAAAATTTAACAAGTTGTATATGTGCGCTACCCATTCAGTGGTCTTCATACATAGTGGTCTTTATACATATTCTTGTATGTGCCCAGCTTAGACTAAACAGTTTGTGCCTAATTTGTTTGTCGTTAGTCACAAAAAATTACAGATGTTTTCAGGACTTGACTTCACCTATAAAATACTCGCTTACTGGAAGCGTGACTACATATTGAAGGATACAAATGTGGGATGTCTAATGATGTGCAGCCTTGTTAAGTTAAAACTGCTTAATGAAAATGGAAAGTTAGACGAAGCAAATGTTCGAGGGTTCATCACTGCCAATGGAGCTGGTATTTTCATACTTGATATTCTTTCATTTATTTAAAAAAAAAACGTTATATTCACACTAAATTGTCTCCTGTACCAAGAAGGATTTTATTTACACTGGACTAAAAAAAATCCACTGTACTATATTCACCCGTGGTCATCGTAAGAGGCAGCCAGGTGGCAGAGGAAGCTGAAACAGATGCGCATCTCCTGTCTCGGCATCATTTCCTATAACAAGTCAAAATAATAAAAACTGCGGTTGCTACTCTGTCTGCCCAGCGAGGCAGCTCTGGACAAGCTGAGCAACAATCAGTGTGGGACGTGGACGTCCAACTGTGGACTTTCATAGACTATAATCGAATGGCGACTAAGGGACATTTCAATACCTTTTAGTAATAGTGCTTCTATAACCCCTTTTTCTTTAGTGTACTAAAGATTCAATTTCTGCACTTCGATCAACAGTATTGTTGATCGAAGTTTCTGCAGTTGAATTAACTTATTATTAGTTGAACACAGAGTATTAATTAATACAGAGTTTACTTATAATTTTATTGTATAATCAGTGGATTTTTTATTTAAATTTTATTATACACCTTGTAATAAGGGCGAACTTAATGCCTTATGACATTATCTACCCCTGGATGATTTAAAAACTGTGGCAGGTGTAAATTTACTTCATCAAATTAACACTTCAGTACAAAAAATACAAATAAATAGAATATTATATAGTTAGTATGAATATAATTTATATTTCTACTATATAAAGAAAATTAATGAATATATAAAAAATAGCAATGATAGATTAGGACCTAAGCGCTCGCTGTGAATTTCATAGTACGGTAGTAACCCGGGTTCGATCCCCGCTGGCAGCAATGAAATTGTTAATTGCAATTTTAAGTGCTGATTTACCAAGTGCTCTACGGTGTAGGAAAACATCGTGAGGAAACCTGCATGTCTGAGAAACAAAACAAAAAATATTTCGAAGATATGTGAAGTTCGCCAACACGCATTGGGACAGCGCGGCGTAATTCCCTGTCCTAAAACCCTCTCAGAAATGAGAGGAGGCTTGTGCCCAGCAGTGGGACGTATATGAATAGGCTGTAACTTTATATAAACGGGTTCTTATATACAAAATCTTACAGTCTAACAAAGGAAAAATTATCCCAACCACTGAAGAAGCCTATGCTCAGCTGTGGTCTAAGAAACATAAGCAGATATAATATAACAATACTAATAAAGGATTCTCCTTATTTAGATGAAGTCATAGTGCCAATAATTATTGACGTGTACAAAAAGTGTCACCATTCATTGAGAACAATCACAAAGACCTGCACACTTGGGTTGGAACTGATGAAATGCTTCCGCGCGAAAATTGATCAACTGAATTGGGTACCTGACGTAAAATTCTAATTATCAATTTTATGCTTTTAAATAAATCTGCTTTGAAAAGAGATGTTGATTTTGTTTAATCGGATTAGTTTTTTGTTATGCTACGCCATACTATTAATGTAGATTTAACAGTGGTAGCTCGGGGGATAAAGTAGCTAGCTAATCATAAATTTAACAAACCTTGCCGGCACCAATGACATTGTAAGTTATTATTTACCACGAGCGCGATGGTGAAAAAGGTTATTGTAAGAAAATCTAAGAGTCTGAAGAGTAGATAGGAGTATAGAACGCCAACACGCACTGAATCAGCGATACTAATTACCTATAATCCGATGACCCTACAGAAATGAGAGGAGAAGGGATAAACTAACTTTGAGTAAAGTATTAATTTGCTCACTAAGTGTACTTATCACTCAGTAACCTTTACAGGCGTTGCAAATGAATAGGAGGTATAAATTAACTAATTAATAAGAATCGTACGTAAATTCTAGGTAGAATAAAATATTATTAATTTATCTATTGTATACAAATAAAACAAATTAAAGCAACAATTACACTAAATAAATAAAACAAATGATGTAAATAAAATTTAAAACTATTAATTTACTTTAAAGAAAATAGGGAGTACTCGTATTAAAACTAGTAATCAAATAAGGATTCCGCGCCATATTTTACCTCTCCGTCTAGCATATGATATTTTTAATTTTTTTTTATAAATATCTAAAAACCATATGGATTAATGAATAGAGTACCAGGCCTGTAACCTGGCTTTAATCCAGACGGGGCAAGATCAGTCCATATACCCAATGATTGCCATTCACCTCTGGTATGTAGCGATCATCATAATGGCACGTTGTTTAATTTATGTATAGAGCAACCTACCCGAAGTTAAGATTTTAGAACGAGAATTCAACTTTGTTCAATATTTTTTTTTTTACATACATTTTACTTTCGTCTTTATAACGCCAACTCGTGTAAGCACGTTTACATTTTACGTGACAAAGTTGGTTTGATTCCTATTTTAACTTTTTTTCTCTTAGGAAGTAGTTTACTTGGTAGAATCGTCGTGCAACTATATTATGGTTGCAGCACGAATTGATTGAATGGATCGGGGATTTTTTCATGGAAACGGGCATTCCATCTTAATACTCAGGGGTGATAACATTTTGATTCTTAATCGCAGGTTTATCGACCACGGCAAACATTACCAATAGGTTGATTGTACGTGGTAGACCCATGTTACAGTTATATTAGTAGTATATTGTAGCACGAATGGGTCGGCTCGACCAGGATAGGATCACCCTCTCACAAAATACTAGCGTAAAATAGTAGCTTAATGCTGCTGTGTTCCGTATGGTGAGTGTGGAGAACTGCAGACCCTTTTTACTGGAAGCGAGGTATTCCATTTTAGTCCTCACGGGTGACAAAGTAACTGCATTTTGATTCGTAATCGAGGATAAATGTCTATGGGCCACAGCAACCACTTACCATCAGGTGGACTATGTGCTCGTTTTTCACCCTTATTCTATGAACAATAACCTAGTTTAACACTTCAAATCAACTCAAATGAATTAGGTGAAAGATCTATTTTTCTGCTTCTACATGTTACTGTTGCTAAATAGCAGTGCTTGCACTGCAGTGTTCCGGTCTAAGAGGTGAGAAGATCCAGTATAGTTACAGGATTCAGAGGTGACAACGCACCAGTAGACTTCTTTGTTTAAAGTTTGTAGGTGTCCATGGACGGCAACAGCCACTCCACTCTATGTGGACTGTAAGTTTATTTATCAGTTCAGTGTTTTAAAAATAAAATACATTAATTGTAAGCCAACACATGGTGAGTGTTCACGGCTTCGAAATAGTGACAGTATCCGCTCTGCATTAGTTGAAATGCCCATAAATACGTAAAAAAGATACCTGAATTTTAAATAAGTATTAAACTTAAAAATATACATATATAGCACATAACAGGTTCATTATGGCCTCTGCTGTAGGCTTAAGTACCAGGCTATGCGATTAATCGATCTACTCCGTCTGTCAATCAATAATGACTGCTTACCAAGTATAGGTTACTTAGGCATCTCTACATGACGTGAATTATTTTTAAATAAAAACCCTAGTAAAGTTAGTTCCCGACAAAAATGAAGTGTAGTGTGTATATCTCTGTAGATAGATCTGTAGACTGCCTCGTTGGTCTAGTGGTTGTAGTGGTGCGACTGCTGATCGTGAGATCCTGGGTTCGAATCCCGAGTCGGCCAAAAAATCAATTATTGAGTTTTTCTGTCAAGAAATTCTCTGTAGCTGCCCGGAGTCATGAAGTTAGCGGTGTCTCACCCCCGTGCCTCGGAAAGCACGTAAAGCCGTTGGTCTTGCGCCTGATCTCTCTCAGGTCGTGTCGGTTTACCGTCCCATCGGATTACGAGAGTGAGGGAATATATATAAGGATCTCCTAGGTGTGCGTTACTTGCAGTATACAGTGGCTGCAAATAACCGCCGGTACGACAAACTCCGCCGAACGTTGAGTCCCGTGATTCCGTGAGGCGTCGAGGTCACCGGCCCCTAGGTGATTCTTGGCACTTTATGCGTTTCGTGCATTCTGTGCCTAGTCGCGCATTAAAGTGCCACCTTTGCACTTCCCCCAACCCTTTTGTTGTAAAAGGGGTAGGCAGTGCCCACAGTGTAGAAAGTCTCCTTATTAATATCACCACCACCCGCGTCGCGCATCAATCTGCTGCCGATCGGTTGGAAGATAGATAGGGCCTTAGTTAGATTACCGCTGACGCTGACTGTTAGGTTAGGATGTCAGGGAACGATAAGGGGGAACCTCCTCCGAGATCGAGGAAACCACCGGACCGGCCAGGCGTACTGGATAGACCCATCGCCTACCGCGATATTTTTAACCCGGAGGGTGAGAGTAGTCTCATCCTACTCACAAATACCCACCCGGAAACCTTCGTCGCCGGGTAAGGAGGCCGCACCTAGGGTTGCACTCTCTCCCGTCGTACCTGAGTGTACGACGGGGCGTGAACCGCTGCCCTCACAGCAACAGCGGCCCAAGAAGACGCCACGAAGGCATACGCCACCGGAGACCGAAGCCTCCCTCTACGAAAAGAGGCAGTGCATCGGTAACTCATCCGACTCGCCAACATCATCAGAAGATGAAGAGCCCCAAGCAACGACTAGGAAGAAGGTCCATACCTCACCTCCTAAGTCGCCATCACCGCCACCCATCTCACCGGACCGACGTAGTCACGACTCGATTCAATTCGAGCAAGGAGGTGAGGAATCCTACAGCTGGGGCTCGACTACATATGCAACCCTAGCTGCATCAGCTGGAAAGTCATCCCCGGTACAAATTACCAACCCGTCCGGGTTAGCTCATGATGATGGGCAGCGGCCATCAACGAGCTATGCCCACATGGCAGCAGCCCCGGCAGTACTACGACCGCAATCGGCGGAGCAACCTCAGGAAACTGAAAAGGAAAAGGAAAAGGAGAAGAGATATCCGCCGATTGTCGCAGAATGCCTCCCGGACTGGACCAGGCATTTTAAGGTCCTTAATGAGAAGTTGGGCCATCCACCTAATGCCCGTCCGTTCGGGAAAGGAGTTAGGTTCACACCACAGAGTCCGGATGAGTTCCGTACCATACAGAGGTACATGGTAGAACTCTCCGAAAAGGATAAAACAATGTCGTGGTATTGTTACACACCGGCAGAGGAGAAGCCCACCAAAGTGGGCATCCGTGGCCTGCCTGTGGGCACCGACGTAAAAATGATCGAGGAGGCTATTCGGGCAAAAGGCTTCCCCATCAATTATGTGAAGGCCATACCACCACGTAGGGGCAGACCGGGCTGCCTCTACTATGCACAGCTGGAGCATCTGAGCCTGGAACGGCTACAGCAATTTTACCAACTCGACGAGCTCCTCTATATGAGAGGAGTCGTCATCGAAGCCTGGCAGAGGAAGACCGGACCGGCACAATGCCACCGTTGCCAGGCTTTCGGACATGCCTCCGCTAATTGTTTCAGGCCAGTGAAATGCGTCCGCTGTGCCGGGGAACATATTGCCAGCCTTTGCCCAAGGGGTAGAGAGGAGGAGCCAAAGTGCGCTAATTGCGCCAAGAACCATACGGCCAACGATCGCCGCTGCCCGGTACTGAGGAGGATAGCCAGGAAGCAGGGGATCGTCTTACCTGGGCTACAGCCGGAGAACCCAAAGAGGATCCCCCAAAGTCGCCCAAAGGCCGTCACTATACAGGAGGATGGGTGGGCCACCATCACCAGAGGGAAGGGTAGGCAACCAGCCTCCCCACCACCCCCCTCCCGTAGTTCCATCAGAAACGGTTGGTCCCACTGATCAAAGGGCAACCACCGGGGCGACTCTCCGACCTCCTGCCAATGACGCCACTGAGAGGCAACCCTCCAGGAGGAAGAGGCGGAGGAACAGGAGTAAGAGAACGGAGCAGCCTCCTCCTCAGGCTGTGACCACCTCTACCCCTACGACTACAGGACCAATAGCCTCCCAGGCGCAGGTTTCTACAAGAGCACCAGCACCACCTACGGCAGGTAGAGCACCTGAAAGGGCCCTGCCAGAAAGCAGCAGAGCTCGCTCTACACACAGAGCGCGCTCAATGCAAAGGAAGACATCTATTAATGCCCCGAGACCAGTGCCTTCACAGCGTAGTTCAGATCGCAGACCACCAGCGTCCGGCTTCGAGACGGCTGATGCCATCCATAGATTAGTAGGCATAGCCATCGAAGTCGGTACACAAGTCCTGGCCGACATAAGGGCCGGGACTGATCCCGTTACCGCCGTTATGAAGGCGCTGGCATCCTTACTGGCAAGGCACTATGGAGGATAGCAACCTGCGCCTGTTATATTGGAACCCGGACGGGATCCGTCAAAGGATCCATGAACTCCGCACTCTCACCCAGCAACAGGACATCCAGGTGATCTTGCTGGGTGAAACTAAATTAAGACCATCAACGCATCTTAAGCTGCCCAATTACCACATATACAGGAGGGACGAGGTCGATCCTCAAGGGGTCGCTTACAGAGGGACAGCGATCCTGGTGAGGAGAGACATCGTCCACCAGGAGCTGGAACTGCCAGACTTCCAGACGATGCGTTCAATCGGCATAAAAATGGAGGCGGCGGGCGAGGAACTTAGGATCTTTGCAGCATACCGCCCGCCAGGGACTCCATTTCACTCCTCAGACATCCGGACGGTAATGGAAGGCACAACACCCACCATCATCGCCGGGGACCTGAACGCCAAACACCCGGCGTGGGGGTCCAGAGTGATCACCCCGCCGGGTCGTGAACTGTACGAAGACGCTGAACACCATGACTATGACGTTCTAGGTCCCGAGGAACCGACGCACATTCCTAGCGACCATAGGAAGCGTCCGGATGTATTAGACATCGTGCTCACTAGGAACGTCAACTATCCAGTAGTGGTAGAAGTGCTGTATGACCTGAATACACAGCACCTCCCGATTCTGATAACCCTTGGCACTAAGGCAGTGACCTCACCGCCCAGAGCCAGTAAGACCAAGATCGACTGGAGGCTCTACCACCAACACCTGCAGGAGAGACCTCCAGTCCATACACCGATTACCTCAGCGGACGACGTAGAGGCCGCTGCAACCAGAATTTCCACGAGCATCAAGGAGGCCCTCAACGCGGCCTCTACGATCGTCCCTCTCTCGGGAAGGAAAGAGGAGCTGCCGCTAAAGATACGCGTGCAGCTAAATCATAAAAGAGCGCTGAGGAAGCTCTGGGCGCGTACTCGCTGCCCTAGAGTAAAGGGAAAACTGAACACCTTGTCAGACGAACTGTCGGTTGCAATACAGGCCCACAGAGGAGAGGCCTGGGAGCGGCGCATTTGGAAAGCTGATGAACAGCACGCGTCGCTCTACACATTGAACCGGCAGTTAACGAAAACTCGACCACCTGTTTGCCCGCTGACCAACAACGCGGGCATTCAACGTTACGATGCCAAGGGCAGAGCGGATATCCTAGCTGAGCACTTCGAGGAGCAGTTTATGCCGAACCCTACAAGTGCGGAGTTCCTGGAATCCCATTCACGGAAGGAAAGCCGCGTGCAGGAGCTCCTGTCGTCGCCCGCGCCACCGCTTGCAGGAGAGTGGTTTATCTCCCCCGCCGAACTGCGGAGGACAGTAACCCGCCTGCAACCGAGGAAGGCGCCGGGGCACGACGGGATTACTAATGCTGCACTACGACAGCTGCCCAATAGAGTCCTTGTAGAGATAGGTCGGCTCTACAATGGAATATTGCGGACATCCCACTTCCCGGAGGACTGGAAGAAAGGCAAAGTCATCGTCTTGCCGAAACCCGGGATGGACAGGCGTAGAGCTGCCAACTACAGGCCGATCACGCTGCTATCGCATATAGCTAAACTGTGCGAAAGATTACTGTTAAGACGTCTCCGCCCGTGCATCCAACTTCGGGCGGAGCAACATGGATTCAGGAGGGGTCACTCAACAGCAACACAGCTGACCAGAGTGCTGCACCTGCTTGCGGCCGAACACAACCGTGGCCGCATATCGTTGGGCGTCTTTCTCGATATCGAGAAAGCGTTCGACCGGGTGTGGCACACAGGATTACTCTATAAACTAGATGTGCAAACAAGTATCCCTCCTGCTATATTGCGGCTAGTGGCGTCTTTCCTGGAAGGCAGGAAGTTCTACGTCTGCGTAGAGGACGCCGAGTCCGCAATTAAGACCATAGCAGCTGGTGTGCCACAGGGCAGCTGTCTATCTCCAGCCCTGTACGCGGCGTACACTAATGACATACCCACCCTGGCAGGACACTTGCAAGAATGGGAGGACGGCGTCGAACTAGCACTGTTTGCGGATGACAGTGCATACTTCACGTCGTCCAGAAGAGCCCACATAGCAGCTGCCAGGATGCAACGTCTGCTGGACCTGCTGCCACCATGGCTGGATGAGTGGAGGATGGCCGTCAATGTTAGCAAGACGACCGCTCTACTCACTCGCCGCTATAGAAACCTACCACCACCGCTAACCCTCAGAGGCCAGGAGATCGCATATGAGAAGGCCGTGACCTACCTTGGATGTCGGATTGACAGGATGCTGCGTATGACTGCGCACGTTGACTCTGCTATACGCAAAGCTCGATGTGCGCGGGCAATGCTACGTCCTGTCCTGACATCCAAGTTACCGACAAAGTCGAAGATAACTATCTATAAAACTTATATAAGACCCCTGCTAACATACGCTGCTCCGGCCTGGTATGCACTCCTGAGCGATCATCAGAAGCGGCGACTTCAGGCCCAGCAGAATTTGTCATTAAGAACTATAGTCGGTGCGGGTCGCTACGTCCGTAATGACGTTATAGCGGCCAACCTCAAGATAGAGAGCCTTCATGAATTCGTGGTCCGGCTGGCGCGCGGTATGTTTGACCGCGCCGACAACGGGCCACATGAACACCTCAACGGCTTCGCGCCGTTGCATGCAAGGCCGCCGGACGGGCGACCTTATCCAAGAGAACTCCTCCCTATATAGATTAGGGAGTCCGAGTAAACCCCTCAATGCCGCAGAAAGGCCAACTTTGACAAATAATTGTGTTATTTAAACACAATTAATAGATAACCTCCCTCTCTTATAAGTTAACCGACTGCGACAATAGTCGTCATAGCAACGCCTTTAACATCAAGGCGCCCAGGACCGGCACATTGTAGTGTGCCGTGAGGAACATCCGGGTAAAGGGGTACACCCCGAGGCCCGAGACCTGCACGGCATTTATGCCCTGCAGAGGACAACAACGACGAGGGAATATAGAGTGCACCTGTGCTTGCGCATACACTTGGGCACTATAATCCTGTCCTGCGCCGATGGCTAGCCTCCGTTGAGGCAGGCCGCCGTGACTGAAATTCGGTCTGGAGGACATTATTATTATTATATCTCTGTAGTGTTGCTCGCGGTAGTGTAGTCATTATTATTTACTCTTCGATAGGAGTATCGGATAAATTAACATCGACTTTACTCAAAACTTTAAAGACATGCCAAAGTGGGGTACGAATAATTCCATTACACCATATACCTCAAACGGTGTAGTGGCGGTGTAAGAGTATCCAATACTAGATATCATGCCAGGGGTGTCCTAAGAGGCGACAGAGGGAAACAAATCAGGAGACGGGCAGCAGTGACTTCCTGAATAACGACTAAAAATAAAATACTGTATTTGCCAACCCGCTTGCCAAGCGTGGCAACTATTATTGAAAATGTCCCCCCCCCTCATGAACCAATCTACAAGGGAGGCCTATGTTCAGCAGTGAATTTTAATAAGCTGAAAAGGTAAGGATTAGTTATAATTACTTATCAGCCGATTTGACCTTCCTGTGGCTGTTCCGGATTACAAGCGGTGGCGTAAACCAAAGGTAGGTTTGCTATAGAAACAGGATGACAAACAAGCACACAGTCCACCTAATTTTAAGTGAATAAAGCCGTGACCTATAAGCATCTACATCTAATAATCAAAATGCAAATGTGTTGTCACCACTGAGAACTAAGATTTTTAGTTTCCTGTAAAAAGGGCTTCCAGTTCCCTACATTTGCCATACAAAACAGTAATATTAAGCTGCTATTTTAGGCTGGTATTATTTGAGAGCGTCATCCTTCCGTAAAAGCCGACTACAATATATCTCCAGCATGGTTCTACCATATGAAAGTAAGTGGCAGGTGAACATTCGAATTGCAATTAATAATTTCATCGGGCCTGACAGGTTCCTACTATGTCCTATTATGTTTACGGCAAGCCTTTAGAGTTACGATGGCCCTAATTTCTAAATTTATCATGTGGAAATATCGCGTGGCTTTTTAGATTCAGTTTGCTTTGCCTATTTACTGTAAAAATACTTGTTTCGCCTAATAAGACACCGATATCAGGCAGTTAAAATAAGTTGAGACATTTATGTTATGAGTTTATTATATACCAACGTATGCCTTCTATTTTATTCGCGTGTCATTTTATTTATTTACCATCATCATGTTCACAAAGATCGTCATATGAGTGGAAAGCTCTTTAGCCTTGGCTCAAGTGATGATAAGTGACTTATAGCACCCGTGAAAAACTGAAACTCCAGAGGAACTGCAGGTGCTTTACTGGCCTTTTGAATTATCAGAAAATCTTCTTGTAATTACAATATGAAATAAATGAATAAATTTGAATGGTTGTAATTAAAACATAAAAAAGGATACATTTATCGAATATAAACCAGGTAGAGACCATGCGACAGTTACATTATGGTTGTAGCACGAATGGGTCGGATCAACCGAGCAAGGACCACGTTTTCACAGAATACCAGCGTAAAATAGTAGCTTAATACTGCTGTATTTCGTATGGTAAGTGTAGTAGGCGAGGCGTTTCATCTTAGTCCTCAGAGGTGCCGACGCATCTGCATTGTAATTTTCAATCGAAGATAGATATTTTAAATTTAATAATAATTAATAGATTTATAAAAACAACAGTAACGTTCAAGTTGCGAGGCCTTGTACTAGTATCGTCAATCAGTCAGCCAGACGCAATAATTTAGGCAAGTCTACGTTTGGAAGACTTTTACGGACCGATAAGGAAAAATCATGAAAGAATAAATCATTATAAATATTTGAAAGAGATCATACTTTTAAATAATTACAGTTAGGCTTAAAAGACAGTTTCTTAAGCGATGTGTATTATATCTGGGAAGAGGAATACGAATTCATACATCGTGACACGGGGCTGTGCTATCGTCTGCGTGAGTGAGAAGCTCGAACTACTGGAAGTAAATGGAGAAGTTAATCAAAAGAATGCTCACGAATTTGCGATTAATGATGGAGCCGGTACGTCTCATCATAATATCTATTTTGGTTTGTTTTATCTATACATGGTAAAGCCATACAGCAGCTATATTATAGTTGTAGCGTAAATGGATCGGCTTGGCTAGAGAAGGGCCGCACCCTCACAGATTACCAACATAAAATAGCAGCTTAATATTGTTGTGATGAAACACATGGCGAGTGATGGTGAGTGTAAAGACACGGAGACCCCTTCTTATAGCAACGAAGCATTTTCAACTTAGTCCTCAGCGGTCACAACGCATCTGCATTTTGATTCTTAATCGAGGATAGGATGAGAAATTTTATAAGCCACATATTCATTTATTTTATTTATTTATTTTATTTTATTTTACACTTTATTGTACTAAAGGTACAAACGGCGGACTTAATGCCATATGGCATTTTCTACCAGCCAACCGGAAAGTTAGTGGGAGATGCGTGTACTGCAGTGGGCTACAATGAAACCTAAAATTGATAAATTTCACATACACATACACCTTCACCCCCCTCCACACATACACCAAACACATACATACTCATAGCTCAAACTTAATAATATATATATAAGGATCTTATAGATTAAATGTTATAGATTATTTATATATTTTTGTGTCAGATAAACCCAAATAATGTTCCTTTACCTTTGTTTTAAAAATCCATTTGTTGGAGGATTTTCTTATTGCTAGGGGAAGCGTATTCCAGTTTCTTACAGCTGTAACAGCGAAAGAGTTTGAGAGGAAACCATTTACCATCAGGTGAACTGTGTGCTCGCTTATCACCCTCATTCATTAAGAAAACGCATAAGAGAAATAAGGATTAGTATAAAATTTATTATAATAATAAATTTTACTTCAACCAAGTGTAAATATTAATATACAGATTTTTTTATATATATTCAATCTCTTGTAAACCATTATTTGCTCCACTCAGTACCATGTTAGCGTATAGCATTTTATTTTTTGATTGTATTATAGTTAGCTGAGATACACGTAACAAAATAAATTGCAACGCAGTTGATGGCGGGCGGGAGGTTCTCTTCAAACTAGGTAGGACACGATATTTTATTTTATTACGGGCATTATAGCTAGTTGCATTTTAACATCTTATATAATGGATTTCTGCAAAGTAACGCCAGATTCTATTAATTATTTTTTTCTATAATGAATGTTATCTAAATAATTCAATGCCTATAAATCCTATAAATGCACGATTTTTAAATTCAGAGGAAGAAGTTGCAACAGAATTTGTTGCTGAAGCTAGTGATTGTGTGACTCAACACAAAGGCGTGGACGATGAGTGTCTACGAGCGCTGCCAATAGCGAAGTGCTTTCGAACCAAAAACAAAGACCTCGACTGAACACCATCGATTGACATGGTTGTCCCAGTACTTACAGGATTTGGACAAAACACTGAACATACATATTGGTACGTTACAATATATTTTCACTAAGGTTTTTGTCTTTGTATATAGTACCGTTGATTTGATTATAAGGCTTCATTTTGAAAAAGGAATGATTTTTTATAGATAAAAGTGTACTTTAATTGTAACTAAGTCGTTTTAACAAATTTAATCACGTATATTAAGAGGTTAGAGTAAGTCAGCTCAAATTCTAATTTCGCCCCCACTTCCCCGCGCGTGTTATGCTATGTACCGACATGTTTGTAATCACTAATACTGTAAGTAGAAAGGTCGTAATATTTATGCCTGTTTCTTAAAGCCAAGCCAGCCGCTTCTTGTTTTTATCACGGTTATTTCCCATTTTAATTTTACGTCGTTCTGTTGCGTAATGTATATTCTGATCGTAAGCGACACAACTTCTCCCTTCAAAAGCCTGGGCGATACTAACGGAACGACAGGAATCAAGCTCAAGACACCGATAGTTTAGGTAATTTCTTTTTACAGTGAAAATAATGGTATTTTAAAAAAAGTAAATAACATAAGCACTGCTTTATAGTTAGTTCAGTTAGTATGCAAAGTTTCATGATCTTATTTAAAGTATTTTATGAATAACAGCGGTTTATTGTTTATTTTGGAGGTAACTTTGGATTTTTTTTCTATCGAGAAAATTTTACGAAATCGTGTTTTCTTCTAACATAATCACTAACATTAATCCTCAACTTTACCATATATTTATTTCAAAATTAATGCTGCAATATTTTCGGCATAACGAAGGATCTTGCTAAGCCATTTGACATTATATTTCCCCTTAATTTATACTCCCAGAGTTACAAGTACTTTACAGCACCCATATTCACGGGAGAGATTTTTCTCAAGGGCCGACAACGCACCTGCAATTCCCCTGGTGTTGCGATTGATCATGGGTGGCGGTAGTCACTTAACATCAGGTGAGCCGCATGCTCGTTTGCCCCCTCTTCTATAAAAAAAACCTTCAGTTTAAAATTATTAATTTTTGGCCCAATCTACGCTGAATGAGCTAATAATATCTTGAAGTCTTGTAGTTGTGTGCTTGGGTTTGGATTAAATTTTGATTTTATAGGATCCCATTCAGATTCTACCACCCAAACCCAAAAAGTATAATGTAATAGTGGCGTTATTTGCGTATTTTTATTCAGTTATTTCTGAACTATTTTCGACTGACAACCCTGTAGCGATATGCGATGTATAGACAATAGACATGCAGGAAGTCGATAGATTTAGGTGTCTCAGCTGTGTTTTGTGGCACCCTTGTACAGCAGTGGAGTTGTGAAGGGCTCTAATGATGATAATTTTTAATTGATAATATTTTATTTAGTTAGCCCGTTTAGGCTTTTCTGGAATTGGAGTGTTCCGTGTCCTCTTTACCAAAACGGCACACTTATAAATCGCATTTACTATTTTACCTAGAACATAAATCTAATATATATCCCCAATTTTGTTTTATCTTGTAACTATGTAAGCTTTGTAAGGTATTGAGACCGCAACCTTTTGGGATGCAAAAATGAGAAAAAATTACTTTTAACATGAAGTAAAAGCTCAAAGGACTAAAAGAAAATAATTTCAAATTTTGAAGTCGATGCTAAGACATAGAGTAAACAAGAATTAAAGAATCAAAACGTAAATACTTAGTCACCTCTGAGGGTTAAGATGGCATGCCTCGTTTCCAAAAGTTTGATGTTGGTGATAACGCATTTGTATTTTGATTCTTAATCTGTAATATAGGAAAAGTGTCAATGAAGGAGACTTGTGGTTGGTACTAAAACTTTAATTAGACTGCCTCATTATTCTACCTTAACATTAAAGTATATTAACGTGGGAGCACTACACTACAAATCGAAGATAAATATAGATGTCTATGGGTCACAGCACTGTAAACTTATGATGCTATATTATTATAGTTGTAGCACGAATAAATCGGCTCGACCGGGGAAGAACCACGCCCTCACTAAATGCCAGCGTAAAATAACAACTTAATACTGTTTGTTGTGTACAAACACCATACGAATATGGTATGTGTAGAGAACCCTTTTACTAGAATCGTGGCATTCCATATTAGTGCATTTTTATTCTAAAACGAAGATAGATGTAGATGTCTATGGCCCATAGCATATGCATAGCATATCATAACAATAGCTGTGCTCGTTTGTCACCGTTATTCTATTTAAAAAAAAACGTATTGTGTGTTTGATTTGAATCGTATAGTAGCTGTATTTCAGTCGCCAGACAAAGAGAAGCAAAAGAAGAAATTAAGAGCCACTAGACTAGAAAAACTTAGTTGAAATTATTTTAAATCTAAGTACAAAGACTTTCATTACGATCTTATAGACCGCGGTGTACCGTTAATTTTGCCAAACACGGAACGCGGGCTGGCAGGACAAGACAATCGCGGAACGTACCATAGATCTAGCTCAGGGCACTCAGCGAGCCAGGCCTAATTGAAGTTTGATGTTCTGATAGCGCTGGGACAGGATGTAGCGGCGCGCGATTGTTCTCAAGGAGTTATGGTGCAATTGGCCAATATACTTTGTTATGTAGGGTAGACTGGTAGAAAATAAGGAGCTTGCTAAGCTAAAAATAATTTTGCAAACAAGGAATGCGTTTGTTATATTATTTTGTAACAGTGCATGGGTATAATGAAAAAAAAAATTGTGATCTTTATTAGCCGACTTCAAAAAAGTAAGAGGTTCACAATACAAATATATTTTGTTTGTATGAATGTTACACAACATCTTGGCCGATTGAAATTCGATTTTGAAGATTCTTCTTTTATTAAGTACATCATACTTTAGCGTTGGTCCAACATAAGTTTGAAAACGGCTCTTATTTTATGTTAAAAGTTATAATTATTTCGTAACTGTAAAGTCAACCGTATAGTGCGACACACAGAAATGAAACAGGTGATTTACAGCTGATAATAATAAAAAACTGAAGATAATAAAAAACTGCGGTTGCCAACCCGCCAGCCAAGCGTGGCAAATGTGGCGGAACCCCCACTATGAGGCAATCTGTGGGGGAGGCCTATGTTCGGCAGTAGACTTTTAGAGGCTGTAATGGAATGGATATATTTTCGACAGGTATTGAACCCGATGCCTCTGGCTTCACAAGTTCAGACTAATCTAGCGTTAATCAGTCGTCTAGATATAACTGCACGTATAGCTAAAAATGTAATAACTATCCTATACGAACACCGCCTTAATTTTCAGCTAGCAAACAGAGCTTTTATATAGAGAATTTAAGCGACACGGACAGCCGTACATAAGCAACACCGCGTTAAATCTTCCCTCGCATTTATCCGACGGCACCTGCGACTCGAGAGGCTTTTATTGTTTACCCCTATTACACGCGCGTGCTTCGAATGCATGTTATATTTTATTATGATAATATATATTATAAGAAATGTGTACTAGATGCATTGGGGCTTAATATTTGCTGGAAATTTCACAATATGCAAAAAAACCGAATTAGATTCTCGTTGATACTAACGACATTGTTAATTTCAATTTTATGTGTCGATTTACGTGCTCTACGGTAAAAAAACCCATTATGAGAAACCTCCATATCTGCAAAATCTATCCATTCATTTATATATCAGACATATAAATCCAAAGCTGAGCCTATTTCTCCCACATTTTCTATTGTCACTGTTTCTTTTTATTTGGAATTATTGTGAGGAAGACGCTGCTGCAATCTCTGGTCTCCCTGTCTTCTGCCGCCTCTTACGAAGCCTATGAGAGGATATGGGGGAGTGAATCCTCTTACTAACCTTATTACACAGCGAATCTATCTATCTATCATCATCATCATTACAGCCCTTCACAAGTCCACTGCTGAACATAGGCCTCCCTCAAGTAATGCCACAAAGCACGGTCCCGAGCCAACTGCATCCATCGACTTCCTGCATGTCTTACCAGGTCGTCACTCCATCTAGTGGGGGGTCGCCCTACACTACGCCTACCGGTACGAGGCTGCCACTCGAGAACCTTTCTTCTCCATCGGTTATCGGTTCTTAGAGCTATATGGCCGGCCCATTGCCACTTCAGCTTACTAATCCGTTGGGCTATGTCGGTCACTATCTAATCTATCTATCTATATTAAAATAAAACTATGAAACCTCATTTATTTCATTTACTTTAATTGAATCGGTCGGTCGTTCGGGCGTAGCGGAATCACATTAGATCGATAAAAAATTGTGCGTGTAATTATATACACATGTACGAAGTTAAACTTTGAAATAATACTAGTTTTTACGGAATTTATCGCGTGTATTTAACTTTTTAATTACCCGAAGTTTCGAACGCTTTACAGCACTCATGGTCACGGGCAGGACTTGAGATTCCCGTGACCATGAGTGCTGTAAAGCGTTCGAAACGTCAGGTAATTAAAAAGTTAAATACACGCGATAAATTCCGTAAAAACTAGTATTATTTCAATGTGTAGTGTTCGCGTAAATATAAGAAGTTAAACTTCTTTACTTCATATCATTCTCCTTTTATTTTATGTTTTACATAAGCGGGTTAAATAAAAGTATACTCATTCAAACCCGGCCGTAAACGTAACAAGAAAACGAGACGTTTTTGTTTTTAATACCTTACTAAATGTTTCCACTACATTTATAAAGAAGTTTCATTTCAAAAACCTATTTTATCTTCCCGCCCAGATATGCTTTTAATGAACGTGTTTATTATGTTTTCCCAGTTCCAATGAACGTAAAAATTTGGAACTAATATTATTAAATGACAATAGTTTTACAGATTTTATCGCGTTTCATTTTAACTTTTTAATTCACGACGTTCCGTAATATCTCATTAATTGTGAGGAGAAAGAGGAGTGACACACGAACATACAGCCCACCTGATGTTTAGTAGCTGCTGTGGTCCGCTGGCAGCCGCGGCCACCTTCAAACGAAGAAGGCTAAAGGAACGCTCCCAGACAAAAAGAGGAATCCTACTGTCTAGATATACGAAGAACCTATGCTTTCACATTCTTTAAAGATCTTTAAAGGCTCCTTTCAGCCAGATATTCATCTGATTGACAAACCTTTTACATATTCTTGCGTGGCAGTTGTAAAAAATGAAAAGCAAGGAATACGTTTGTATGTTCTAAACACAGTCTAGATATAGTCTCAATAACAGCATTAATTGTCCATAGGCAATGCTTGTTGAAAGCACTTATTTTATGATTAATTTACATGTAGATTTGCTCACGATCATTTCCTTCACCGAGCACCCAGCAATTAAATTTGTAATTTTTTCATGGTAGAGCCACGCTGCGCCTACATTAAGGCTGCAGAATGAATTGTTCCTCTCAGCCAGAGAACCAGCGCGAAATATCAGCATAATGCTACTGTTTTTCGGATGGTGAGCGAAGAGAACTTAGGGGTGATAATGTATTTAACTTTTAACAAAATATATAATTTAGTTAAATAGATTGCAAACAACTTGTGGCCGTGAAAGAAAAAGAGGAGATCATCCGCTCTGTATGATAATTTGGAGCTATTCTATATACGCTGTTTAACTTCGGAACTTTGACAGGCTTTGATATGTTTCACCTATGGCGCGACGACAACGTCGCCATGTCACCCCCCTGCTCAGACCGGAGGGCGACAATGCAGTCCGATTGCCGGTGCGTCCTTAATGCCGGTGGGGAATGCATGCTGTGTGCGTAAGGGCAAGTGACACCGGTGCGAATGATATGCCGATGTGTAATACAGCCGTACTACGTACTGGCAAGTGATGCCGGTGAGAACGATGTGCCGGAGCAAGTGCCAGTTCTCAGTAGTAAATGTTAGATTTTTGAAGGTAATGACGAAGGCTTGAAGTTGTAGTTTCCGAAGGTTGTTTGGTTACGTGTTCACATCACGTCAGGTGCTCACCAGTTTGGCTGTGGAAGGGAAAGGAGAGATCTCCCGCCGTGCAAGGTATTCTGCCCGGGGAGCGACCAACGCTGCGAGTGGTAGTTCCGAGCTATTCTATATAATATACTGTTTTACTTCGGAACTTTTATTTAGGCCTCGATGTGTTTCACTTGTGGCGAACGACAGCGCCGCTACAAACAAAAAATTTTCACATTCTATAGTCGGTGTAGTATATAATATAGGTCCCGACTTAAGAATATTAAAATATATTATTTTTAGCTCTTTGAAGTCGGCTTTTACTTTAATTAATAATACCTCTGTATCCTTGTATGACACCCACGGTATAATATGGGGGTAATGAATTCTCTAAAAAAGACTTATATGAGTACCAATAGACTACGGTACTAATATATTGCGCACTAAGTTACGGTTAATTCTCCATAACTCCTTTATTCGACCGCAAGTGGCCGAGAAGACTACTTCTTCATTTCGTAAACTGCGAACCTGCGAACCCTCGAAAACCTAACATTGTTTTTTAAGAAAAGCACATTTAAGAATGTGACTAAAAAGGTGCTCTCATTATTTATGTGTGCACTCTGTCAACGTGTTTTACAGTTTTTTCTCTTCAGATAAACATGAAACTTTATTATACTATCGTACTATTGTATGTGTACTATTGTAGAAGTTTTTGTTCTTTAACTTTGCGGCGTTGTAATAAAACAATTGAAACAACATAACCTCTACAAATTTATTTAACAAACCTCTTCCATTTACCATGCATTATATAATATGTATTTATAAATTAACTAAAATACTTATAACTATGAACTAGCTACGAGCTGACGAATGTTGGAGAATCATAACATTGGTGGGTCCAGTGACAAGCAGTATCCTTTTCATGCGATTTGCTAGAGTTTAAATTAAAGAGGATTCATTAGATACTTGTAATTTGCTTAACTATACAATTTATAGAATGCTGTGCCCCATAGACATCTGGATCTATATTCAATTAAAAATCAAAATGCAGATGCATTGTCAACCTTGAGGACTAAGATGGCTCATTTCCAGTAATAAGAGTATCCGGTTCTCTACACTCACCATATGAAACACAGCAGTATTAAGCTACTATTTTAAGCCGGTATTCTGTGAGAGCGTGGTCCTTCCCTGGAGCCAACTCATTCGTTCGACAACCGTAATATAGCTGTTGTGTGACTCTACCAAATATAATATATGTCTAGTAACGTTTCAGGGCCATGTTTTAAACCAGTCTATGAGATGAACTGATATTAAAAATTACATGAGCATTGAATGATACTGTAGTATCCTCTTTAATTCAAACCATAGTCGTTGAAATTAATTCCTTAGACTTCTGTCATAATCTCCTCTAATATGACCTCCATGGACGGTGCCCACTTAAGTTCGTGAATCTTCGTACGAAAGCATTTCGCGATTTCCAGCATACGCTGGCAGTCGTCATCGCCACCTTCATTTCCTTTTTCGCATCCGTGGATCATCGTCACCAGTTGCTTTGCCAACTCATCATCTAAAAAATTAAAAGGCTATTAACTTAAAACTAACTAATTAAATTTGCGTATTTGATATATGTGTTTAGTAGGGATGTTAAATATGATAAGGATATAAAACAATGAGAGAACGCAGGGCACAAAGTTAATAAGGCTGTTCACTGTATTCAGTCAATGTGACAAAAAAGGCACGTATGGCAATTCACAGTGCTGTGTTAGTTCTTGACTTAATGTTCGGCTCTGAAAGTTGGATGTTGCAGAAGAAGCACGAGAGTAGAATAAATGCTGTAGAAAGTAGTCCATCCAGTACAGCCTACAAAAGTTCATTGCTGTACATAAACCTCCCTCATAGATTGCCTCATGGCGGATTCTGCCACAGCTGCCACGCTTGGTAAGCAGGTTGGCAATCGAAGTTACATCATTTTGAGTTGTTATCACGGAGATGCTGCTGCCCATCTCCTGTTTCGTTTCCCCTGTGTCGCCTCTCACCCACCCTCGGGACAGTATTAGATAGTGGATGCTCTTACATCACCACCGCACGGTATAAGTGAAGACATCAAGGACTGAATCTAAATGACAGAGTGAGAAATTGTGTGATGAGTGAAAAATGTGTAATTTGCCAAGACGATATTTTATTCAGAATTAATAAAGGAATAATCCATGGTTCGGTCATGTAGAAAGAATGAACGAGGTAATAGTGACAAAGTGAACAGGACAAGACATACAAAGTGAACAGCAGAGTTGGCAAGGGATACCCTCGACCTACATAGACAAAATTTTATCAACCAAATATGCGATATATTGAAGATGAGTCAGCTTAAGAGTTAAACGAGTTAAGAGAGCTTTTAACCGACGAGCACGTGTGCGTAGGTGTATAGATAAATTAAGGTGAGAGGGGCAACAGAGGTGTGTCAGGATCGTTCCAGAAGGAAGTCCGTAGTCTTCCTACCCTCTAGGTGACCAGCGTGATTTTTTATGATATTATGGTATAATTATTATTAAAATATATTTCAAAATGAAGTGTGGTAGAAGGCTAGTTTACCAAGCTTTAGCTTAACTGGGAGCGTTGGGTTATTTATCACTCATTTATGCTCATACATAGTTTACCTAACGCACTTACCTTAGTTCTGTCATTAGAGGATTTAAAGAGAAGAAATTATATTAAGATTTACACTTATTATTAAATAAGGAAGTGTTACAAATTAGTACTTGAAATAGTAAGTTATTACATTTACATTTAAGTTAATAACTAAAATGCATTAAGTATACAAAATAAAAATTACACAAGTATCACGATACGTGGTAGAGCCATGCTGCAGCTATGTTATGGTTGTAGCATCCAGTCTACCAGATGGTAAGTGGATGCTGTGACCCATAAACATCAACATCTTTCCTCGCTTAAGAATCAAAATGCAGATGCGTTATCCCTTGAGGACTAAGATGGAATGCCTCGGTTCCAGTAAAAAGGGTCTTCGGTTCTCTACACTTACCACACGAAACACAGTAGCATTGTGCTGCTATTTATCGCTGGTTGGTCCTACCCCAGCCGAGCAGACCGTGTCATAAAATTCGTGCTACAACCATAATATAGCTGGAGCGTGGCTCCACCACGAACAAACCACGTGCTCGTTTGCCATTATTGATTGTATAAAACCTTGATTAAACTTCATTGCCTCGTTTTTCTAGTGGTCATAAACGCAACTACTGATAATGATGTCCAGGGTTCGAGTCACGTTTCGAGCCAAGAAAAACAGTTATTTTGTTTTGTCTGCCAAAAAATTGTCAGTAGCAGTCCGGAGTCATCAAATTGGTGGTGTTTAACCCTCGTACCTCGGAAAGCACGTAAAGCCACAGCCTGCGCCTGATATCACGCCATTCGTGTCAGATTGCTAACCTAAGGGACTATGAAAGACGAGCTGTGTTTTACGCATACACTCATGGCCTATAACTGCCCCACGTAGATAGCTGATCTATGTTGAAACTGGCCACCGTGAACGAAATTCGATCTGAATCCTCTATTTCTGTATAAAATATTAGAATAAATACTATTTTTATACAAATATTCTAAAAAGATCCTTTGTTATAATGAGGGCTTATCATATTACGCACACCAGATGTCGCTTGGTGAGACTGAATTAAATGTCATTTAATTGTGTCACTTTCCAGAGAAACAATGCCTAGTTGGATTTTTCTTTAATTTTTTGCACATTTTTAACTCTTTTTTTTTTTCTTCTAATTTTCTACGTTTAAGAATACTCCTCCAGTTTGCTTTATTATTATAAAAATAATTTTATACATCTTCATTTTCATTTTATACATTTTTATACACACATATTCTACTAACAGCCATAATATTCGACACCATTTCAATTAACAATAAATGTACAGAAAAGTAACGCAAGCTTGATACGGTAATAATAGTAAAATAACGAAGACATGACGGGCGGAAGTGTCCATCCCGTGTTCTATCTACCATCTCGACATCCCTTCACAAATATCTACCGTGGACAAATGAATAGGGACATCTGCAAACTCAGATTCAGTTTACAATCGTCCTACATTATGCAAGACATGTGATTTGCCATTCACAAAAAATAAATTTAATATTTTATTCTTACATTAAACAAAACAGGCCAAAAATAAATTTTAGATGGCTTTAAATAAAGTACCCGGTTGACCGAGCTTTGGTCGGTATTTTTCGCTCGGTTTTTTTTTTTTAATTCGTGTGTTTTGGAAATTATATTTAGATACAAATTACATACTGATGAAATACGAATAATATTTTTTGATCTTAGCGACATAATAGAAAAAACTGAACTGGTTATTTGAATAAAAAATCATGAGTGCAATTAGTTTAATTTAAATTATCGTGTTTTTAAAAATACTAAAAAAAGGGCTAGAAAAAATTGATTTTCTCAAAAAAAGAAAGGAACTTGAAAAAATATTTAAAAAAGGCGGTCGGTCGGAGCTCGCACCATGGTATTACGATTTTGAGACCGCCCAATATACCAAGTAAGCTACTTGTAATCATTAATAAACCGTTAAAATTTACCTTCTTATTCTAACGATATTGTAGCAGTTTTTCATTGCCTAAAAACACGGACAAAAAGACATTTTCTAAAAATAAATCCTAACTAGGTCGATTTATTGCCCCCGAAACTCCCTGCACACAAAATTTTATGAAAATCGTTGGAGCCGTTTCCGAGATTCCGATTATATATATATATACAAAAATTGCTCGTTTAAAGGTATAGGATACACTACTATTTCTGCCACCGTTGTCGCTAGGAAATGAGGTAAAATACTTGAAAAGTTTCATAGCGGGGAAGTTAATAGATTAGAAAAATGTAAGGGTTAATGTTTCTCTTATAGTAATATTAGTTATATTTTATAAGGTACGTGGGTAATGTGATCACCTTAAGCTTTGCCGCCCTACGAAAGCAATATACTAAAAAAAACAAGCTTATGCAATGTTAGGATTAGGAGACTAAAAATCAACTTGAAAAAAAAACGAACTACACTACACCATACTAAAACCGACTAAAACATTTACTATAATGTCGACAGTCAAAATGGCGTCGATAAAGCAGAACATTTTTGACTCTTTACTATTTGATTGACTGATGAAGAGCTATCGTATATCTAGGCAAACAAGGTAAAAAAGGTTGTAGTTTTTGAGTTATCAGAAAGTGAGCATATTAACCGGATGATCATGTTACCCTCACGTACTAAAGTAAATAAATGCAAAAATATAAATGTGCAAAACATTAAAAAACGAACCCTCGAGGAATTGTTTTGTGTTATATGTAATACTCTACAAACGCATAAACATTTATTTAAAACTAACTTTTCACTAAAATGAAACTGCGTTCCAAAAACCTTTACCTCAGTCCCACATATGGTTAGCTCAAGATTGCTAGTCATTTATAACTAAGTTATTAATAAACACGTATTTGCTTACCAGCACCGTGGTTAGCTCAAGATTGCTAGTTATTTATAACTAAGTTATTAAAAAACACGTATTTGCTTACCAGCACCATGGTTAGCTCAAGATTGCTAGTCATTTATAACTAAGTTATTAACAAACACGTATTTGCTTACCAGCACCATGGTTAGCTCAAGATTGCTAGTCATTTATAACTAAGTTATTAACAAACACGTATTTGCTTACCAGCACCATGGTTAGCTCAAGATTGCTAGTCATTTATAACTAAGTTATTAATAAACACGTATTTGCTTACCAGCACCATGGTTAGCTCAAGATTGCTAGTCATTTATAACTAAGTTATTAACAAACACGTATTTGCTTACCAGCACCATGGTTAGCTCAAGATTGCTAGTCATTTATAACTAAGTTATTAATAAACACGTATTTGCTTACCAGCACCATGGTTAGCTCAAGATTGCTAGTCATTTATAACTAAGTTATTAATAAACACGTATTTGCTTACCAGCACCATAGTTAGCTCAAGATTGCTAGTCATTTATAACTAAGTTATTAACAAACACGTATTTGCTTACCAGCACCATGGTTAGCTCAAGATTGCTAGTTATTTATAACTAAGTTATTAATAAACACGTATTTGCTTACCAGCACCATGGTTAGCTCAAGATTGCTAGTCATTTATAACTAAGTTATTAACAAACACGTATTTGCTTACCAGCACCATGGTTAGCTCAAGATTGCTAGTCATTTATAACTAAGTTATTAATAAACACGTATTTGCTTACCAGCACCATGGTTAGCTCAAGATTGCTAGTCATTTATAACTAAGTTATTAATAAACACGTATTTGCTTACCAGCACCATGGTTAGCTCAAGATTGCTAGTCATTTATAACTAAGTTATTAACAAACATGTATTTGCTTACCAGCACCATGGTTAGCTCAAGATTGCTAGTCATTTATAATTAAGTTATTAACAAACACGTATTTGCTTACCAGCACCATGGTTAGCTCAAGATTGCTAGTCATTTATAACTAAGTTATTAATAAACACGTATTTGCTTACCAGCACCATGGTTAGCTCAAGATTGCTAGTCATTTATAACTAAGTTATTAATAAACACGTATTTGCTTACCAGCACCATGGTTAGCTCAAGATTGCTAGTCATTTATAATTAAGTTATTAACAAACACGTATTTGCTTACCAGCACCATGGTTAGCTCAAGATTGCTAGTCATTTATAACTAAGTTATTAATAAACACGTATTTGCTTACCAGCACCATGGTTAGCTCAAGATTGCTAGTCATTTATAACTAAGTTATTAATAAACACGTATTTGCTTACCAGCACCATGGTTAGCTCAAGATTGCTAGTCATTTATAACTAAGTTATTAATAAACACGTATTTGCTTACCAGCACCATGGTTAGCTCAAGATTGCTAGTCATTTATAACTAAGTTATTAATAAACACGTATTTGCTTACCAGCACCATGGTTAGCTCAAGATTGCTAGTCATTTATAACTAAGTTATTAATTAACACGTATTTGCTTACCAGCACCATGGTTAGCTCAAGATTGCTAATCATTTATAACTAAATTATTAATAAACACGTATTTGCTTACCAGCACCGTGCTTCATTGCGAACTCGTGTGCATTGCCGTGGTGCATTTTAAAGTCATCTCCCAACAGGTCCAACTTTGAGGCTATGCAGCTGATCGCACATCCAAGCTCTCGATTTACGAGCTCATATTCTTCGCGCCAGAAGTTCATAAAGTCCTGCATTATGTGGTCACTCAGGTTCAACTGCAAGTATGAAAAAACATTAGCTTTAACGTATATTTGCGATATAAGAATATCCACTACCCCATATGTTCCCGCGGGTGTCGCAAGAGGCGAAGAAATAGAAATAGAAACTTTTTTTATCAATGTATATTATAAACAATACTTATTGAAAGTCACTTTTTTTAAATTTACCACTGGCTCGGAAAAACCTCTGTCCTGGGAAGAACCAGCAAGAAACTCAGCAGAACATTTTTTTTTTTAATTACTGCTCACTACCATGTACCATACACAACAAATTGGAAATAGTTTAGTAATGATCACCCTTCCCAGGGGTTATTATTATTATCCATAAATTCCTTAATATTATAAGAACCCTTCTTCTACAAACTGAGATTAATAAAGTTTTTGAAGTTTTTGCAGGTCGAATTTTGTATATTTTCTGGGGTTTTGTTGAAAAATCGTATACAATATACATCGTCCCAAGAACGTATTGCTAACTCTGTGGAGTCGAGTAACTGGTACTACCAGCTTGTATCTGTACCTAGTATTTACAGAATGAATATCACTTATTTTTGCAAAACTGCTTTTATTTTTATGTACGTACATTACATTTTCATATATGTATTGAGAGGCCAAAGTTAATACTTATATTTCCTTAATTTTTTGTCTGAGCGAGGGGGGTAAAAAATTGGCACAACATCCAGTTACCTTAAGGAGGACTGTGTTCTCTTTTGTAACGTTTCTTCTACAAAGCAACAAAACGAAAAAGGCTTAAAGTAATGTTAAAGCTAAAAACAGGTTACCTTAACTTATTGCTCTGGAAGTAAAACCACCATTGCGAATCTATGTGCGTTTTCTCTTACAATGGTTATTAGAACTTTCTCGAAAGATCGAAGAACCGCCATTTTACAAAATCTTGTAATGCTACAGCACGTAATCATAACGTAGAAGATGTTTCATTATTTCATTCCAGCGTTCTCCAACTTAGACGGTAACTTTCCAATAACTTTTTTACTTTTTGGTAATGTTCTATTTGATTTCTTATATTTACGGGAATACTACACGTTAAATAAAATTATATACGTTTTGGGTGCTTTTCAGCAGGCATGAGCCAAGGTCCCCCAACATCATATGTGCTGTAAATTACCCGAAAATTCGGGAATTGAAAAGTCAAAATGAAACGCAATAAAATCCGTAAAATTATTTTCATTTAATGATCTGTTTACTTAAGCGTACTGTTATTTGTTGTATATTTCTCTTCTGACAAACTTTTTCTTGTTATATTATGTATTCCACAAATGAAAACTGTTGAATAGCTTTCATGTTTGAATCATATTATGTTTGTTAATTAGCTATTAGTTTACTAAGCAAATAAAAATTAAATGAATTATTCGTTTAGCAACTAAACATTATATTTGAGGCGGAGCTTTCCTACGTTAAAAGGCGTTTCCTTCCATTTTGTCCAGCACGAAGTAAGCGGGCGACATTTAGTGTACAGTAAGTAACTTTCTACATATAAAATGTAGTTGATTAATTTTATAGGATTATCGTTTAAAAAAACGAAAACTCGAATGTCAAGTATATTTCCCGGTGATTAAACTATGATTTTTCTTAACTCGATTAAAATAACGTGTTTGAAAACTCCATTCGATTTTTATTGAGTATTTCATGCATGCATTTTTTCTTAGCATATACTACTATCAAAAAGTATGAATTCTCGAGTGTCAAAGTCGTGTCTGAAATACTATATTTTTGTCAAACCGGCCTAAACTTAAGAAAAGTTTTATTTAAGCGTGGTATGTTGTAGTGGCTTAGTAATTTAGACTTGTTCAGTATCGTAACAAAATGTCAAGAAAATTGAAATTTTTTCAGAAGATGGTTAATTTTAAAATATCTGTATTTTGACAAAAGCGTAATATGACACCAGTCGATAATTAAGTACATATATTAACAACGTGCCTTTTATCTTTTAGTCAAAATTTAATATTTTGTATCATGTGGTTACCGTTACAGCTTATTAAAGTCTACAGCTAAACATAGGTCTCCCCCCCAGATTGCCTCATAGGGGGTATCCCCCCTCTGCCACAGTTGCCACGCTAGTCAAGCGAATGGGCAATCGCAGTTTTTTAAGTAGTTATTAGGAAGACGCTGTTGTCCATCTTCTAATTTGCTTCCCTCTGTCGCCAATGGGGTAATAGATATTCTTAAACCGCCGCGTTCACACTAGTACATACAAGTATCAATATGGTAATTTAAGTCAATATATTAAAGTATCTAATTCTGTCAATAGAATAATTATGATGACCGTCTCACTGTGATTGGCACTATGAAAGCATAAATTATATGCAAACGAACTTCCTGAATATTTGTATATTTACTTCAGCTTAGGGCATCCACGACTTTTCCTGCACCAGAGCGGCGTCTTTTTTAAAATGAGGTGTAATATTTGACAGATTTCATATCGAGGAACTTAATTTGTTTTACGTGGTAGAGCCATGTTGCAGCTATATTGTGGTTGCAGCATGAATTAGTCGGCTCTACCGGGGTAGGACCACGCTCCCACAGAGTACCAGCGTAAAATAGCAGCTGTGTTTTGTATGGTGAGTGTAGTGAACCGGAGACTCTTTTTAATGAAAACAAGGCATTTCCTCTCTGTCTTCATGACTGGCAATATATCTGCATTTTGATTTTTCATTAAAGATAAATGTCTATAAGCCACAGCATCCACTAACTATCAGGTGGACTGTGTGCTCGTTTGTCACCCTTATTCTTTAAAAAAAATAATTAGCTCAAAATAAATAAACCAAAACCCTTAAAAACCATAAAAGTAGAAAAACTTAAAAAGTGTTAGAAATGTACAAAAAATTAAAGAACAAACAATTGTTTGGCAAATTCTAGAAAATGATTTATTTTTAAACAAACTTCTCAATTAAATGACACTGTGTGTCAAAACATTTAGTGCCAACTAGCGAAGGAAGGAAGATTAAACGGAAGATTATTGAAACAGAAACTTTTTTTTATCCATCATAGATTATAAATAAAACTTACTGAAAGTCACTTTTTTTAATTATCCATTTTATTTATTGTTGTGGAAGCAGGATTCGTATACTGTACAAAAATAAACTTACCTCCTTTCTACAAGCTCCTAGTGCTTTCATAAAACCAGTGGTTAATTGTGTCATGATTTCTTGCGATGACATTACTTCTTCCAGTTGAATAGTCAAGCACATAAAGCTTAACACTAATAGCCGCCATTTTGTGAACATCGCCATTTTGTCGTCGCTGATCAACAAGTGTCAATTCGCAGAACGCTCGCACTTTTATTGAGGATCTTGTAATTAAAATCTGAGTCAGAAAAGTAACTGTGGAGACTCCAAAGGAATTGGTTCCGTACAAACAATTGTACAGGAACAAAAATTAGTATGAATTAATGTGTTCTTACGATTTTTTTCAATTACTTTTTCTGTGATTGTACAATATTAGCCTATGTACATAATATTCAGTTATTTTTAACGTTTTATATACAAAGAGGATGTCCTGACACCGCCACAGATAAACTTTAAAGGCACTGAGAACATTTACCTTATTTTATGATACATTTAAGTGTGGCTACTAAGGCAAATTAAGTGGTTAGGAGGATATTAGCTTAGAATTGATTAATAAAAGATAAGACTTACATAATATAAATCGTTACTCCGTTACCGATTTTGCAATATCAAAAGTTACAGGACATAACTAATAAATCAATTTACAGATGGATTTATTAGTCATATGTAATGTCATTTTAGATAACTACAATAGGATTAGTTTATCTATACGACTATGTCTTTTGTATATATTTGTATTAAATATGTTATACTTAACAACCAATCTGTTTAATGATTTATAATCTGCATATTGATTCATTATTCGAAGACAAATGTATATGGACCATAGTATGTGTTTACCATCAAATAGACTGTGCTTTTTTATAGGATAGGTGACAAGCGAGCACACAGCCCACCTGATGGTAAGTGGTTGCTGCGGCCCATAGACATCTACATCTATCCTCGATTACGTATCACAATACAGATGCGTTATCACTCGTGAGGACTAAGATGGAATGCCTCGTTTCCTGTAAAAAAAGGTCTCCGGTTCTCTACACTCACCATACGATACACAGCAGCATTAAGTTACTATTCCGCTGGTATTCCGCGAGAGCGCGGTATCTCCCCGGTCAAGCCGACCCATTTGTGCTGCAACTATACTACTAATATAACTGCAGCGTGGCTCTACCACGTATAAACTGTGTTCGCTGTCACCCTTATTATATAAAAAAGAAAAAACGGTCTAGGTGCGACCCGAAAGGTCCACACGACTAATTTCCTAGTGGAAAGAGTAAAAAAATCATTAATTATTTTATTTAAAGTTCTTTTATAGCAAGAAAACCAAAAGAATAGTTCAGTGTCGCACAGATCTCTAAATAATTTTTGTATCGCTTTGTAATAACGATGAATCGGCGTTTACTAATTGGGCGTCTCTGGCAGCGGATACGCTAATTAAAAAAATAAGAGGTGTTATGAATGAGCAGCCCGCTCATTCAGGGCTTCGTCACGGCCACTTGCCGCACGTTAAGTGCTTAAAATTAGGATCAATGCCTGTAATTAATAACCAAGTTACACTTGTTATGTTTCTTAATTCGGACGGTACAGGCGATTTGTTGGCAGTTCTTATAACCGACATGACTAAAGTGAAACTAATTTTTACGGATTTTATTGCCCACCTAACCTAACCACGGCTCCTCCAGATCAAAATTAGCCGTGGTAAACTAGAACCTTGGGAAACCCTCAGCCCCCTCCCCCCCTTAACCATGGGTGTTGTACAGTGCTCAAAACATCGGAAATATAAAATAAGTTAATATACGCGATAACAGCGTAACAACTAGTTTCATTTAAATGTGTAGTGTTGGCGTAAATATAAGAAATCTTTATGACTAAGGTGACTAAGTCTGTGTTTCGTAATGGTGAGCGTAGTTATGTGAGAATCAGAGACATTTTTTTCTGAGATACTACTAATTCCATGCTCTTAGTCCTCATTTTTCCTGGGGTATGCAACGCATTCTGCATTTAGATTCTTAATCGAGGATCGATCCAGATTTCTAGGAGTCACAGCATCTACTTATTAACAGATAGACATTTTGCTCGTTAGTCATTCTTATTCGATAAGCGCCGTTACGCTTAGCAGTGGCATTCGATAGGTTGTTATTAATAAATGAATAAATGAAGAAAATTAAAATGCAAACTGTTATTTTAATGCGCTTTTCAAGCCATCTATTCTATGAAATTAATTATAATATATCTTTGAAATTATTTATTTCCACCATAATCATTATTATTAGAATCATTACAGGTTATGACGAATGCCTTTTTTGTTTTTATTAAACTCCTATATTATTTATAAAACAACACAGTAACTACTTTATTTAAATAAATAAAACAACTACTTGACACATAAACGGAGACACTCGGTTGACATCGTCCTCTTTTCAACATATCTATAGATTTATTAAAATCCATCGTTCCGTTGTAAATTATAATGGCTTCAATATGCAGGTCCATTGTTCCTTAGCCCGTAAACGCACAGGCATGCAGGTGGGGTTACCAAACGTTCTTGTTACATTAGGACATTTAGTGTATACTCTAAATATATTTACAAATTTTATAACATAAGAAAGAAAAGCCAGCTTAGCAAACGTAGTCAAGGCCTGACTTACTTCATAAGTTGCAAAGGCTGTGAGTATACCGTGCTAAAAGTTAAAGCTAGAAAGGTTTTGGTAGACCTACGCTACAGCTATATTATGGTTGTGCACGAATGGATCGGCTCAACCGGGGAAGGACCACGCTCTCTCAGAATACGAGCGTAAAATAGCAGCTTAATACTGATGTGTTTCGTATGGTGAGTGTAGAGATCCGGAGACCCTTTTTTTATTGGAAACAAGGCATTCCATCGTACTCTTCAGGGGTGACATCGCATCTACGTTTTTATTCTTAATCGGTAATAAAGTATCAGGTTGACTGTGTGATCGTTTGTTAACCTTATTCTGTAAAAAAGGTCGGGTAAGTGTACGGTTAAAATTTTTAGATGTATCCCCCGAGGAGGGGGATGTCTAGGAAGGAGTCCTGATACATCGTGAAAGCATTGCGAAAGTAATGGGGCCAGATTGGACTGCCTCTCTCTCGCTTTGCTTAATTAAAGCACGTCCCGAGAGTTATTCTCACTACTCCCAGTACCCTCGAAGTTCCTAAAAACGGCCTAACCTGCATGAAATTATAACGAGTAAAAACAAACAGTAATTATTTCACCTCTTATTCACAGAATACTGAGCCTTTCTAACTGATACTTTGACAATATCCTACTATTTTGAAACCAGAAATGGTCACCCCACACATAAGTCCTATCCTTTAGTTTCAAAGTTTTCTGAGGCGACCTTCGGGTCATCGACTCAAAAGAATTAAATAAGAATAAATAATTTAGCATTTCAACTGCCTGGTATCCCTGGGGCTAAATTCTATCTGATATTTACGTAGGTGCAATGCAATCATGGGCCTTTTTTATAGAATAAGGGTGAAAAACGTGCACGCAGCGTAAGTGATGATCTACATTTATTCTTGATTAAGAATCAAAATGCAGAAGCGCTGTCACCCCTGAGGTCTAAGATGGAATGCCTCGTTTTGAGTAAAAAAGGTTTCCGGTTCTCTACACTTAGTACCATACAAAACACATTATCACTAAGTTGCTATTTAACGCTCGTATTCTGTGAACGCTCGTATTGTGTGAATTAAATATAAATATTTTTTTCTTTTTATCAGCACGTCTTTTACGTGGTACAGCCATGCTACAGCTATATAAAATTGTTGTAACCCGAAAGGGTCGGCTCTACCACGCTTTCACAAAAAACTAGCGTAAAATTACCTCTTAATGCTGCTGTGTTTCGTATGGTGAGTGGAGAGAACCGGAGGCCCTGTTTACTGGAAACGAAGTATTCCATCTTAGTCCTCGGGGGTGACAACGCATCTGCATTTTTTTTCTTAATCGGAGATAAATGGAGATATCTGTGGGCCACAGCATCCACTTATCAGGTGGACAAAACAAAATAAAACAAAAACACATGATAATCCACCGTTGGTCAAGGGTCGCTTCTGTTGTATGGAGGATTATATTTTAGAGGAGGAGGATTATATCGTGTTGCTCTGTATAGCCCATCAGATTAGTAAGCTGAAGTGGCAATGGGTCGGCCATATAGCTCGGAGAACCGACTACCAGTGGAGCAGAAAGTGCTCGAGAGTTGTAAATACATTTATGTTAAACGCTGCAGTACCGAAGTAAGGCAATACCCATTCGTCCCGTGGGTGTAGAAAAGGCATATGTGGGGAATGCCAGAAAAAAACTTATAGCTTCTATAGATTAGCGGTATAATCAACTCCTTTACGCCAGGCGTAAAGTACCCAGACCGGCAATAAACAGCAGTGGCAAAGGTGCAGACGTCTGGTACTCGAATCGTCAATGCGCCTGCCAAGCAATCATCATCATTATCATCGTTAAAGCCCTTTACAAGTCCACTGCTGAACTTAGGTCTCCCCCAAGGAACGCCACAAAGTACGCTCCTGAGCCACCTGCACCCTATGGACTCCCTGCATGTCTTCAAGTCGTCACTCCACGCAGTGGGCAGCCGCCCTACACTTCGCTTACCTGATGAACTTGCCACTAGAGAACTTTTACTTCTCTTCGGTTGTCCCTTCTTCGAGCTAAATGGATGGCCCATTACCATTTCAGGTTACTGATCCGTTGATTATTGAGAATTATTTTATAAAGTGTTCCAATATGATCGGGTAGACTCCATTATGAAGCATTCTATTATTTCAAATGCTCCGCAAATGATGTGATAATTGTAAAGAAGTATAAACACACCCCAAGCACAATAAAAGGCTTCCGAGCACATTAAGCAGTCGAAACAATAAAGTTTGTAGCTAATTACGTCTATTGGAGCGACACGACAATGTGTTTAGAGCGGCATTAAGTCAAATAGGTAAATATGTTACCATGCAAAGCTGCAGGGTTCCATTGTACCATACGACCGTATCGTATAGTACAATGGAAGTCGTACTACGTTAATTGAAGGCGATACGATATTTTATAGGATATAAAAAAAAGAAATGACAAACTAATTTATCATCTACCTGATGGCTGATGGTAAATGATAAATTAGTTTGTCATTTAGAAGCCACTTCTTCTGGAGTCCAAAAATTCGTGTTCCTAATAGAACTACTAACAACTACTAACTAACTTCATACCAAATAAGGCTACTGATGTTTTGTCACATATGAAGATTAAGATGGAATGTCTCTATACCCTCTAGACTAGAACACCTTTTTCCCTGTCAGTTTTCGGTCCTTCTAGCTAATTATGGCCAGCTTTGTTCTTCCTCATTTGTGTCGCTGCTATTAGTTTACTAGTGATAAAAGTTTCCGTCTAGGAAATCAACACCCTCAGTATATTTCTGCGGTTTAGCAGCTGTGCATTAACTCGAATCCCGCATGCAGCAGCGTTTCTTTGGTCTTCAGATGATTGATCCGGATTTGGATGTTTGTTCATTTGCAACTTACAGCATTAAGTTTAATGGTTAGAGCTGAAGTAACGATTTTAAGAGAAGGAAAAGGAAAAAATGTTGTAACAACAAAGTCGCAGTTCATTTTGAATAAAGTAATTTACAGATTATTCGTTTTGTAGTGTTGTGTTTATAAATTGTTACGTTTTAATTCCTATGTTCATTTAAAAATTAATCATAGGCGGTCGTAATTTTTTAAACCAATATTTTATATTTAAAACGATGAAACAATGCAGAGCGGGTTGTAAAGCAGTAGGCATTACACCCCTTTTTTGTTTGAAACGAATTTTATCTGATTTAAAAAACTACCACTTGTTACGGCATTAAAATTCTAATTCTAAATATTTATTATAAGCTATACATAGGTGTTAATTTAATAGATTACGTGTCTTACAACTTAACCGGGTATTACAGGTATTATCATATGCGTTTTATTTTATAGGTGCCTAATTTATGGTTAAAAAAAGTAATTATTGTATAAGAATAATCAATGAAATAAAGTTAAAAAAATATTATTTTATAACGTACCTACCTAATAATATAGTAACACATAAATAATACACAAATTATTTTGTAGGTATTCTTCGAAATTGTAAACACAGCTTTGTACATCAATAGACGAGAAGAACAAAATACAGCACTACGTAGTCATTTAGATTTGAGCTGTCGTGTCGTACGACAATGTGAATGCGTCACAAATCCCGCATGCGTAGAGCCCAGATGACGTCCCGGCGCGGATTACTCTTCATTAGGCTCCGCAGGGCTACATTTGTCACCACAAATCCCGCCTGCCACATCTCGTGAGAAACCTTTATTGAAACTTGTATGTTTAATACACACATAATCGAACTATCATATATTTAAGGCAAACTAACAGTAGCTTGAAAAACTATATCATGTTCTCCCGACCGAATTTTGGTCACGGTGACTCTAAACGGAGATTATAGCGCAAAAGTGTATGCGCACACGACGCTTCACATGCTTTCCGATACATGTTCATCAAATTCAACCAACTTCCTGACTCAGGGCTGCCTAGGTAAAAACTTCTTGACAGAAAAACCGATAAATCCAATAACTCATTTGCGGCGCGACCGCGGCTCGAATTCGGGAGCACATGATCAGCACCCGACATACGATCACTGGACCAACGACACAGTTAAAAGAAAGAGTTAATTATATCTATTTATTAAAGTTGGTAAAAATTATTTTGCCATATCGGCTCAATGAAATGGGCAAAGTAGTTCTTACCAACTTTAATATAATGGATTTCCGCAAAGTAACGCCTGATTCTATCAATTGTATTTATTTTCTTCCTCGTTATTACTAGAACTGTTATTATATATACGTAAATTATATATTATATATAGTATAAATTTCATGGAATTTTTTGGACTATTAGAAATTGGTTCCAGGTGTCACAACATCCCAACCAATCCACCTGATGACTGCGTGCTCATATATAATGCTTATTTGTATAAAATATACGCAATGCGGCGATAGCACTAAATGAGAGCAACATCCTCGCTCGATGATGAGTCATAAATCAGTCAGCAATAAATCGGTAGAGGGCAGAGGCGTCCGGTCTGTCGACTATTGGACCGCGTCCAAGTGGCGCTCAGCGCCGACCTGCCCGCACTTTAATTTGATCCTGCAGACGAATTTATGGATCAGCTCGTCCTGGTTCTTTTTAATTACATAGTTATAAAAAGCTCATTCAATAAAGTTTTAACGTGAACATGTTCTTTCAACTTCTGAGGTGACATTGTGTGGTTTTTCTTTCTTAGTTGTTTTTTTTTTTTAAAGAAAACTTTGTATTATGTTTTTCTTAATATCGTGGGGACATTAGTATTTTCTCATGTATCGTGGAGGCTTCATTCAGACTCGAAACAATTACTTTTTGACAGCATTTATTCCATGCGGGATTTGTATCTGAGACCCCGCAGTATCGAGCTGTTATAACAAGCGTGTATCGTATTCTTGTACTTTTAGGGATATCCTTGGTTTGGTTAATCCATTTCTAATCTAATCAATTTAAAATATAACTAATATTTCAGAAAGAAACATTCAGCCTTTGGCTGCCGTGTCAGTCACTTTGTACGGAGGATTGCCTTTAGAACGCGACTGAAGCTAGTATAAGTGTTAATCTTTTTTCTTCTTTTTAAATTATGGCTTTTCTTAACATTGATTTCTATTCTTTTCTAACAAATTAACTTCCCTCGTCAAATCTGTCAAATATTTCACCTCGTGTCCAAGTGTCGCAGCTGCCTTCGTTAAATATTTTGAGGACATGTGTATTCCGCCAACACCCATGGAGTAGTCCTCCATGTCCTTTTGATTTATGGATGTCTTTCAAATTACACTATTTATGCTACTTACAAAAAAAAATAGAAATCTAGAAACGTCCGAAAGAAATTTATAAAATGTTGGCCTCTGTGTAAGTTTTATTTTCATTGGGCTAAAAGTTACAAAACATCTGGATGTTTGACTGTGCGTTTTACTGGGAGTTTTCTACCTCGCACGTGTTCTTTTTGGAATCGTTTACCACCGGCGACTTTTGCGGAGCGATACGACTTAGAAACGAGCTTTCCTTCCTTTTTAAAAGGCCAAAAACACACCTGAAATTTCCCTGGTAATGCATTTGTTTTATATGTGGTAGAGCCATGCTGCAGTTATATTAGTAGTATAGTTGTAGGACGAATGGGTTGGCCCGTCCGGAGAAGGACCACGCTCTCACAGAATACCAGCGTAAAATAGTAGCTTAATGCTGGTGTGTTTGATATAATGAGTGTAGAAAACCGGAGAACCTTTTTGCTGGAAACGTAGCATTCCATCTGAGTCCTGACGGGTGACAACGCATCTGCATTTTGATTCGTAATCGAGGATAGATTTAGATGTCTATGGACCACAGCAAGCACTTAACATCAGGTGGACTGTGTGCTCGTTTGTCACCCTTACCTATAAAAATGTTGTTCATTAGCGGCGGTCGACACTTACCGTCAGGCTAGCTGCATGCTCGTTTGCACCCTCTTCTATTAAAAAAAAACAGATCATAGTCTACTTGATGGTAAGTAGATGCTGTGATCCATAAATACCTACCTCGACTAGGTTCTTAATGCTGATCCATAGCCAACACTCAGGACCAAACGCCTCGTTATACACATACATAAGGTTTCAGTTTCTCATCGCTCACTATGTGGAGCAGTATTATGCTAGCATTTCACGTATTTATTCTGGATCTTCTCCTGCTGAGCCGACTTATTCGTGCTGCTGCCATAATCACTGTACGTACCCTCACTCCTCTACAGTTTTACATTGCTATGATGTTTTTTTGTCTCTCACAGATCGACCAATCATTTCATCGGGATAGTACCTACCTATATATTACACAGTACATTGTTTTGTCTTTCAACTTTTAAAGTTAAAAAGGAACAAAAATTAATGTATAAGGTGATGGGAGTATAGTAATGATCTAGGTGCAAAAGAGATAGATAGAAATGGTGTGCAAGCAAGTTATAAATAATATATTGCGTGTAAGCACAGAATAAATACTACGTAGTGAAGGGCGAAAAGTATCTGATTTTATCTTACACTTAGTTGTAAAACATACATAAAACAATAGAGATAATCTTTCCTGTGCTGATTTATATCCAATGCTCTTGCTTGCTAGTACAAGGGCCTCATAAAAACTAGTGTCAGCTACCCATTTCCGGTATTCTAAAGATTGTATATGATATTAAAATTAAAATGCCTGCCTGTCGGACAGCACCTAACGGTGCAGCGCTGAGAAATTTTTCATGTTTTGCAAAGGAAAATGATTTCTGAGACAGTTATAATAGGTTTTATATTTTAATGGCATAAGCTAATTAGGTAATTTAATAGCAAAGTTTACTTTAACCACTTTTTCTATTTGTACTTATGAAGAATGATGTTTATTAGATATTTTGAATACCTACGTAGAAGAAGAAAACAAGCGAACCGAATTCCGTTCTCGCCGGTTCCAATAAAATATATATAAGACGATGTAGGAAACTTTTTTTTAATTAAACATAAGCGAAATACGAACATATAGTCCACCAGATGGTACCTAAGTAAATGGCTATTCATAAACACCTACATCTAATTACAAACTTCAAACAAGGAAGGGTACAGATTCGTTATTACCTCTGACGACTAAGATGGAATCTGTAATTATACTGGTTCATTATAAAAAAAAAATTATAATCTTCAGCTCGAACACAGCAGTGCAGGCAGAAGTTAAGCGGATGGAGCCTGGTCAGACAGACTTCTAGTGTGACCCAACCATTCGATCCAATAAATTCGGGATGACGAGAGGCAAAGCGTAATATATTAGCTGCTCCAAAACAAATCTAGAATACCTATGTAACAAAGCTTCAACTTGAATAAGATTTACTTATATCGAAATGGTTTCTATTATTTTTAACATTTGAATATGGTTCCATATAACAGGGTTATTGATGTTAAGAAGTTTAAATTCTGCGTTTTTGAGCTAGAATGAACTATTCCTTTTCATTTAACACAAATTCGTTTTAGAAATAAAATGTTTTAATGTGTGTTACGCCATCTAGCGATGACAAACTGACATAGCTTTCTCATTCACCACAAATGTTTTCAATTAGATGACGCTGGTAGGTAGGAAGACCAGGTGGGCAGATTTTTAAGGATTATCTCATGTTTATCAAAATGTTTTCAAGTAAAACTAAACCTTTTGTATATTTCATAGCTTTTTCAAGAAATTTACGACCGTATAACTGAGTTAATGATGTTATATGGAACTAGAATAAATTTAAAAAACCGTATACATTATTTTCTTTTTTTAAGACATAGGTTTACTTTTATTTTTGCAAAGGATTAGGGGTTTATTTTATGTTTATTGCTATGTGCCTGGTGGAGCCACGTGTTTAAGGCTGCCGAAAATCTAGTTCCCCGGTCAAACCTCAAACCTATTACGCGAGATATTAACTAAAGTGGACTGTATATGCGATTGCTTCTACGCTTACGTAAAGCGTCTACTATAGCATGCGGTACAATGCACTCGCTCTTCCCTAAACTAAACTATTACTTGTCGAATCGATGAAAGGAATCCTGCTTGATTAGGAAAAAAACACAGATTGGAGCGGGTTAAACTATTAGCAAGCAGGTATAATTAAGGAATATTGACTCACCGGGGTTTCTTCTTCCTGTCGATCACTATAGCGGCGACTTCCGGAACCTCCTCTGGACAGACACTTCTGGGGCCCCAGTGGTGCGTCAGGAGAGAAGAGTTGGTTCAACGACGACTGCGGCGGGAGAAGAGGCTCGCGCATCGGTCGCGCGTGTCTTATATATCCTCGGCTCGGGTGATTACGCGATGTTCTAGAATCGTCTTCTTTCCCCTCCCACCCCACCACCCCGATGTGTCGATAGGAGGGTACGAATGATATTGTTTGGAAAGGAATAATGATTCTACAAGTTCCTACCGTCAAATAAAAAACGCGAATGGTTTTCCGCGCAACCATCTCCCCCCGCCCTTGAAGGATTTCCTTCAAAAAAAATAACTAAACAACTAGAGCTAAGATCGACTAACAAATAACTAACTAACGCTAAGATTACCTAAATTAAACTACAATTTCAATCTAGAAAGCTAATTTAAATTATGGAAGAGGCAAGGGGCACAAACGGATAACAGGACGTAGGTAAGACCCAACCGTGGTCTTAACGCGAGCTATCCTAATTACTCCGTCGGAACCGGGAAAGACCTCCTCGACGATTCCTAACGGCCAGTGGAGAGGCGGCGTATTCGACTTAGTGAGCACAACTACGGTTCCTACAGCTAAAGGCTCTGTCGCTGTGTTCCATTTTTGCCGAGACTGCAAAGTATGCAAGTATTCCATCCTCCATCGTTTCCAAAACGATTGCACTAACCGATCTAATAATTTGTGGCGTGTGGAAATGCTAAGTCTGTTCTCATCCATATCCGCGGCGGGCAGATACCTTAGAGGCGTTAAAGTCAAAAAATGTGCTGGAGTTAGAGCCAGCGGTTCCGAGGGGTCACTAGATAACGTCCGACAAAGTGGGCGGCTATTCATTACGCATTCAATTTGAGCGAGCACCGTACTTAGCTCTTCGAAGGACAAAATTTGATCTCCTATTACTCGGTATAAGTGGCTCTTTAGACTTTTAATATTAGTCTCCCAATTGCCCCCAAAATGACTCGCGGCTGGGACGTTCAGAGACCACTCAATGCGGTTCTCGGCTAGAATGTGAGCGAACTCCGAATTATAATACTTGCTAGCTAAGAGCTCGTGTAGTTCCGATAGAATACGTTTTGCACCGACGTAGTTCGTACCGTTATCCGAATATAATTTACTTACAGGGCCTCTGCGCGATAGAAATCTTTTAAATGCACCCATAAAGCCTGCTGTGCTTAGATCACCAACGAGTTCTATATGCACTGCTCGAGTAGTTAGACATACGAAAATGCAGACGTAAGCCTTTGTGGATCTTATACCACGCCCGCGAGTGAGCGTGACCTTAAACGGACCAGCAAAATCAGACCCGGTGTGCGTGAAGGGCTTTACCGATTGTATCACTCTACAAGATCTAAGTTCCGCCATTTCCGGAAATGACGGCTTGGGGCGTGCCCGAAAGCAAGCTATACATCTGTGCACCCGATTGCGTATTAAACTACGTGCAGAAAGAATCCAATAATTCTGACGCAAGATCGACATCAATAAATCGGGGCAAGCGTGCGAGTTCAATTTATGATGATAATCGACTAATAAGTTCATGATATGGTCTTTACGCGGTAAAACTATAGGGTGCCGTTGGTCGAAACTCAATTGCGAGTTGGACAAGCGTCCACCTACCCTTACAATCCCATCCTGTAAAAATGGCTTAAGGCGTTGAAAGGCGCGACTACAAGCTCTATTCGATTGTAATCTTGTAATTTCTTCAGAGAAGTGCGCACGTTGAAGTTCACGTAATACTAGCGACTCGGCATAGTTGTAATCGGATGCTAAGACATACGGACGTCGCGGTAAAAGCTTCGCGAATCGACAAACGTAAATTACGCTACGCAATAATTTCGACCAAGAGGACAAGCGGTTCGCCAGAGCAATGATTGGAGAAACCTCGCTCGAAACGTTCGCCACTAGAGCGTGTCTCTTCTCTTCCGGCGGTTGTGACACTGACGAAGGTTCGAAATCGGTTATTGGCCATTGTGAGGGATCCAAGTAAACCCAAGAAGGTCCATGGAACCAAAGCGGGTGGTCCATTATTTGCATCGGGGTGAGTCCCCGGGATAGACAATCGGCAGGGTTTTCCTTACCGGACACGTGATAAAAGTTCCGCGTTTCTAACTCGTCTTGGATCTTGGCCACTCGGTTCGCGACAAACGTATCCCAACGGTGGGGTGAAGAATGAACCCAACATAAGGCGACGGTGGAGTCGGAAAAGGCAAATATTCTTTCTATGTGAACTCTATCCCTACATGCGCCGATAACTGTGGTAATAAGCTTGGTGAGTACTAATATTGCGCAAAGCTCTAAGCGCGCCAGAGAGACAACCTTACGGGGGGGAGACTCTCGACTTAGAACTAATGAGGCTAATCGAATTTCTACCATTATTCTGGACATGGAAATATACAACGCCCCCCGTAAGCCTTCTCGCTGGCGTCTGCAAATCCAACAACCGTTATGCTGCTATTTCTATCGACATTTATATGACGCGGTATTTTAATTTCTCTTAGTAAAGGAAGTTCCTCTCTAAAGCGCTGCCACAATCGAACAATGCTGTCAGGCGGCGAGTCATCCCAATCGCATTCAAATAATCAAAGTTGTTTAATCAAAAGCTTAGCGTATAATACCACCGGAGCTACGAAACCCATGACGTCCCATAATCTAGCAACGCATGACAGTATTGTGCGCTTTGTGCATTTCTCTACGGGCGGATTTACCTTAAGGCTAAACACGTCGGACTCTGGTGACCAACACAGACCGAGCACCTTGTGTGTATCGGAATCGTCGAATTCCTTTATCGCCGAAAGACGGTGTGATAGTGGGATTGTATCTAAAACCGGACGCGAATTACTAGTCCACTTCACAAGATCGAATTGACCCGATTTCATGAGCCTTATAACCTCGGCGGTGGTTAGGGTGGCCTCCTCCACGCTATCGACCGAATACACAAAATCATCCATATATAATCCGCTCTCAATTGCCCTCTTAGCTTTAGGATAAGAGGGACCTTCATCGTGAGCGAGCTGTCTCACCGTGCGTAACGCATGAAATGGGCTCGACTTTAAACCAAAACAAACGCGGTTAAATTCTAACACCATTAGAGGTTCCTTTGGGTGGAAACGATATAAAATGCGCTGGAATCTACGGTCGCATTCACGGACCCCTATGCAAAGAAACATTTGGCGAATATCGGCGGATAGTGCTATACTAAACAAACGAAAATTGACTATTATATCAAATAAACTGCCCTGTAAATTTTGCCCACTATAGAGGATATCGTTAAGCGACAGGTGAGTGCTAGTTTTAGCACTAGCGTCGAGCACTACACGTAATTTAGATGTAAGTTTGTCCTCTCTAATGACTCCGTGGTGTGGTATAAAATACGACGGTGTGTCTTCGTAGTTATCTAATTTCGAAGCCACAAGTGATATGTAACCTTCTCTTATATATTCGTTAATGACGCCGTCGTAAGCTTCCTTTAACTGGGGCGAAGCGAGCATCCTACGCTCCAAGCTGTAGAAACGTTTTTCCGCCATTTGACGCGAATCGCCGAGAGATAAAACATCTCCCTTAAAGGGTAGCGCTACACTATATCTACCGTCGCGATCACGAACGGTCGTGCGGACGTAAATTTCCTCGCATATCCTGTCATCTGAACTAGCTATGGGTGGGACGTTCACCTCCTCCATCTCCCAAAATTTGCGGACTAACGACTCGAGTGGTTCGACAGCCATACCACAATAAGAGGCTGCCGAAATACTATCTAGGATGGGGGCGGAGCCAAGGATCACATAGCCCAATACGGTTTCCAGTGCGTAAGGCGCGGTATGCGAGGAGTTGCCCCTGACCTTATTGTTTAACAAAAGATGAGGGAAAAGCGATGCCCCAATGAGCATGTCTATGTTTCCAGGAACGGCGTAAGTGTCGTCTGCTAGAGTCAAATTTTTAAATTCAATCATTGCCGAGGTGTCAACCGAAACGGTTGGCAACCGTTCAGTGACCCTATCTACTACTAGTGCATTTATATCAAAGTTAACGTTACGATCTATCCGAGAATAAAATTTTAAATTTATATATCCCTGTGTCGCTTTACTAGTACCTCCGATGCCTTTAACTACAGGACATGAAAGTGACCTATTTATTACTAAGCCTAAGCGCTGACAACATTGTCGTGTTATAAAGCTATTTTGGGCTCCGCTGTCCAGCAGTGCACGGACGCTTTGTTTGTTTCCACGCGAATCCCTAACCAAAATACGCGCCGTACCCAGTAACACGGTTGAAGGAGGTTGTGCTCCCATATTTGCCAATGAGCACAGAGCGACATCATCAGGTCGACCGCTAGAATCGTTGACCTTAGTAGGGGTGAATTCCTTATTCGCCTTACTTGACGCCGCTATGCTGCTATTTTCAAAATGTAATAGCGTGTGATGTTTCCTGGCGCACTTGCTACATACGGAACTCGAATTGCATTTTTGCAACTAAATGCTTATCGCTTAAGCAGTTCAAACATAGGTTGTTTGTTTTTACTAACTTATAACGTTCGCTTGGTGAATATTTACGAAAAGTCGCACAGTTATATAAATTACCGTGTTTATCTTTACATACTATACAAGTATGCTGGAGCGATGTCGGCGTAGCGGTTACGTAAGTTAACGACCCTGCTATTTTAGATGGTTGAGTCTGTCTACGGTCGACGCACCTTTTAATCTCCTGTTTAACGTTCGGTGAGCGCTGCATCACCTTTATTTGATCTCGCACGAACGATGCTAATGAATGAAAGGAAGGCATCTCCGAGCTACGATGCTCCATTTCAAACGCACGCACGGTGTCGGAGTCTAATTTCTTTAATGCTATATGGAGAAACACCACGTCCATGAGGTCCACTTCAAATTCTTAAGTGCAGCCACCGATGCCACAAATTTATCGAGAAACTGCTCTAAGCCGTTGATGTTCGCGGATGATATAGGTTTAAGATCGAATATCTGGTTCAAATATTCGGAAGCTAACATTCTCCTATCTTCATATTTAGTTTTAAGCGTTTCAAATATTAATACGTAATTGTTTGCTGTAGGTGTAAAACCCGAGCAGATCGATTGTGCTCTGCCACTAAGTTTGCTAATTAAGTAATATAATTTTTCAGCGTCCGATAACGATGGGTTGTTGTGTATATTGTTTTGAAAACTACTGAAGAAGAAGGGCCACGTCTTAATATCACCATTGAATACCGGAATATCTATTGGCGGTAACCTAATTGAGTCACGAGGGCGTACCTGCATTTCAGGCTTCGCTTCACCTTGAGATTGTAGCAATTTTGCGGTTCTCTTCACGAGACACAACATATCTTCGAATGCCAGCAGCGGTTGGTAGTTCACTATGTATTTCGGGTCGGTTTGTAGTTCCGAATGATTAATTTGATCTAATATTCTTTCGTAATCTGTCCGCAAATTATCTATCGTTTCGATTTCATTTAAAAAGGCCTCCCGTACTGCCTCTATATGAATGTTCTTTATATAATCACTTATATTCTGCACACGCGAAAAGAGTATGTCCCTCTTGGCATAAAGCGTTTTAATTTTGATTTCACTTCCACTAACTGCCATTTTAAATTATTATAATAAAGTTATATTAATCACAATTAATCTCACACGCATAAACGACGTAGGATGAATACTCGGCGTGCCGTATTACGTAATCAGATCGAGCGCCCGATGCAGTCAAGGCTACGCGTCGTTTGCTAAACCTAATAATTTTATAAAATTGTGGGGTAAGCGTATCAAACGGTTGCTATCACGCCGTTTCAATTATTTAATAAGCTTTAAATTTAACCAAATACGAGCGCTATTAAATGAATAATTCTGTTTGCGAGTAACAAATCAAAATTTTAATTTAAACGAACACTATTTAAGTCTATTCTATAAATTAGAGTGCGTTATCTAAACAATTAATTTAATAATTCGACCAGAAAATGGTTGGATAACCACTAAACACCAATCCAGATCCTGCCGAAGTGACCATAAAATGGTGGAGCCACGTGTTTAAGGCTGCCGAAAATCTAGTTCCCCGGTCAAACCTCAAACCTATTACGCGAGATATTAACTAAAGTGGACTGTATATGCGATTGCTTCTACGCTTACGTAAAGCGTCTACTATAGCATGCGGTACAATGCACTCGCTCTTCCCTAAACTAAACTATTACTTGTCGAATCGATGAAAGGAATCCTGCTTGATTAGGAAAAAAAAACACAGATTGGAGCGGGTTAAACTATTAGCAAGCAGGTATAATTAAGGAATATTGACTCACCGGGGTTTCTTCTTCCTGTCGATCACTATAGCGGCGACTTCCGGAACCTCCTCTGGACAGACACTTCTGGGGCCCCAGTGGTGCGTCAGGAGAGAAGAGTTGGTTCAACGACGACTGCGGCGGGAGAAGAGGCTCGCGCATCGGTCGCGCGTGTCTTATATATCCTCGGCTCGGGTGATTACGCGATGTTCTAGAATCGTCTTCTTTCCCCTCCCACCCCACCACCCCGATGTGTCGATAGGAGGGTACGAATGATATTGTTTGGAAAGGAATAATGATTCTACAAGTTCCTACCGTCAAATAAAAAACGCGAATGGTTTTCCGCGCAACCAGTGCCAATGTTCTTGATTTTAAGTTAAGTCCTTGATGCTGCCTGCAATAAAGGCATTGTATTGTAGTAGTTAAATACAGGTTTTTAATTTAGTATACTACAGGTTTACTCACCAACCTCGGCACATCCCGATGAGGAGGTGGAGGAAATGTATGAGGATATTTCTAGAGCCATGCATTCCTCCAAAACCCACTACACGGTGTTGATGGGAGACTTTAATGCAAAACTAGGCACAAGAGAAAATGGTGAGCTGAAGTTAGGGAAATTTGGAGTAGGGCAACGGAACCGTAGGCGCCAGCAGCTGGCCGACTTTATGGAGAAAGAGGGACTCTTTTTGATGAACTCATTCTTCCAGAAGCGGCCCCAGAGGAAGTGGACCTGGTTGAGCCCCGACGGTTCGACAAAAAATGAGATTGACTTCATTATGACGACCAGACGCCAACTGTTCAGTGATGTCTCAGTGATCGCAAGGGTGAAAACTGGCAGCGATCACCGAATGGTTACAGGCACACTGAACCTAAACGTTAAGTTAGAGTAGTGGCGAAGCTAGAGCTCCAAGCTAGAGCAAGCCCAAGATATAAATTGATAAAAATATAGATTGTCGTTTTTAGCAGTTTTATAAAAATACACCAATCTTGATCTGTCTCCACGCTTCAGTTTCATATTCAGTGCTGTCAAGGACGTGTTTAACAAAGCACACAGAAGGCATACCACTGCTAGATAGATTGTATTACATACCTATCAGCAATTGCATAGCTTCGGTGGCTTTGAAGAAAGCCGTTTGGGTTTGTTTAAACGAAAGAAAAAAAATATTTACATATATTTTTATTAATATTTATATTCCAATACAATACATGCACAAAAGTAAAACACGAACAAAGTACAAACAAACTATGTACAAAATTAAAAAAAAAAACAAATTATTTACATTCTAATGGATAAGAGATAAGATAAGATAAGTGGAATCATCTCGCTTTCTTATGGAAAGATTTAATTACGTCCACGTAAAATGTTGGTGAACGTTTTAATTGTACCAATAACTGTTTTTAATTGCGATAATTGATAAGTGTGAAATACACTCACAACCTTGTGTATTATCTCAACAAAGTTTAAAGATTACCTCTCCGATTATCACTTTAACACACTTCAATTCATCACAAGGAACACTATTATCCTCCATTTTCATTAAAAATCTTTAAAAAAACATACATTTTGAACTCGTAATATTAGCGTGAAATGAACTTGCAAACGTATTGCCCGCGCGCCTCCGATTTTAACAAATTTATTCCCAAAAGCCTGGCTTTAAATCTCTATACTAATTGCTATATACCTAGTCAGGTCTTAAGTATTGTCACACAGTAAAAACTTTTCTTTTAGAATGCTGGCCACAAAAAAGTTTATTGAATTCGAATTTCGAATTGTTCATGAAAATAAAGCCGTATACTTTTTAGAATTTTACTCATTTTTAAATGTGGAGTGGACGCTTAAAGAAGACCGTGTTGCAGTTATTGCGTTGCATCGTTGCGGTTACGCGCCAATTCAAATTTTTGACATACTGAAAAATTTTGATTATAACCAAAAGATTCGTTCATCGTACCATCAAACGATACTATGAAGACTCTAGTGTAGATGACAGGTCGAGAAGTGGTCGCCCTCGGTCTGTTAGGACTCCAGCAGTGATAAAAACTGTGAAGGCGCGAATTCAAAGAAATCCCAAACGTAAGCATAAACTGTTGTCCCTACAGATGGGGTTAAGCAGAACCACGGTGAAAAGGGTGTTAAGTGAAGACTTAGGGCTTCGGGCATATCGAAGAAAAACAAGACATCGTTTGAATGCTGGTCTAATGGACCTGAGACTGAAGAGATGCCGCGCTTTGTTGAAGCGGTACACGGGAAAAAATATCGGGAAATTCTTTTTTCGGATGAAAAAATTTTTACCGTAGAAGAGAGCTACAACAAACAAAATTATAAGGTGTACGCACACAGTAGTGAAGAAGCGAGCAACTGTATTCCGCGTGTCCAACGAGGTCATTTTCCATCCTCGCTCATGGTATGGTTGGGAGTTTCTTATTGGGGCTTAACAGAGGTACATTTTTGTGAGAAAGGTGTAAAAACGAATGCATTTGTATATCAAAATATAGTCCTGACGAACCTTGTGGAACCTGTTTCTCAAACCATGTTCAATAACAGGCACTGGGTATTCCTACAAGATTCGGCGCCAGCTCATAGAGCGAAGAGCACACAAGGCTGGCGGCGCGTGAAATCGACTTCATCCGGCAGGGAGACTGGCCCTCCTCCAGTCTAGATTTGAATCCCTTAGATTACAAGATATGGCAACACTTGGAGGAAAAGGCGTGCTCAAAGCCTCATCCCAATTTGGAGTCATTCAAGACATCCTTGATTAAGGCAGCCGACGCTATTGACATGGACCTCCTTCGTGCTGCGATAGACGACTGGCCGCGCAGATTTTAGGCCTGTATTCAAAATCACGGAGGTCATTTTGAGTAAACTTTAGTGTCATAAGAATCTATGTTTTGTTAAGTTCATTTTGGTATATAAATGGTTACATAATGAATAAACTTGTTGCAATTATTTTATATTAAGCATGTGACAGAATTTATGACCTGACTAGGTATACAATCGTAGTTATATTTCATTATAGAATATTTTGCCATAGGTTAGAAAGAGAGCGATCGTCTTCTCGAAAGCCCCGTAAAAAGCCCACGCGAGCGAGGGAGACAACTATTAGCTCTATTAAAACTCATTTTTTATGACAGCAGCAGTATCGCCAAAGAGTATAATAAGTATAAGTATCGCTAAGGCAATACGAGGTCATCGGTCGACATGTGTCGAACAGTGGAGTGCGCGGGAAATTTGAAATAGCTTGAAACATTTTACGAGTTATTTTATTAGTTGATATTTTTGATTGATTCAGGTTTAATAAGGCAAGCCCGGCTTTTTGGCTTTAATGGAAGCTTCACCACTGAGTTGGAGAGGTCTCGTCTAATGAAGTCAACGCTCTGTCACCCTCGTGCTCTAATCCAGAATCCTGAAACCTTTCAGCTCGAGTTACGCAACCGCTTTCAGTGCTTAGAAGATTGCAATGTAGTGGACGATATGAATTACAAGCTCGTGGAAACTGTCCATGCGGTCGGAGCTAAGTTCTGCAAGACCGGCCGCAGAAGAACACAAAACCTCTCCGATCACACTATTAATCTCATGGCTGTTAGACGGGAGATGAGGCTGCAATCGTCAACAGATTTGACAGCATACAGGCAACTGAACATACAGATTTCCAAATGCATGCGGCGAGACTTACGTAAATTTAATACTGCTCGTATTGAAGAAGCAATTGAGCGGAACCAGGGCTCCAAAGTCTTTGCCAGAGATCTGTCTGCCACTAAGAGCCAACTGTCAAAGCTAAAGACTGAGTGCGGCAGCATCGTTTCCGGGACACCTGAGATTCTGAGTGAGATTGAGAGGTTCTATGGGCAGCTGTACACATCATCGTTGGAGCCACACGCAAGTGTGAATAACGAGCCAAGAGCAAGTCTTATCCGACCCTATTCCGATGATATCCCGGACGTCAGTCTGAGCGAGATTAGAATGGCTCTCCAGCACCTTAACAACGGCAAGGCCCCGGGCGAGGAATTACAGCGGAGCTTCTGAAAGCGGATAGAAAACCAGTACTTGGAGTCCTTCAGAGGCTCCTTAATTCCGTCCTTCATGGTGGCACTATTCCGGACGCGTGGAGCAGAAGTGTGGTGGTCTTGTTCTTCAAGAAAGGTGACAACGCCCTCTTGCAGAACTACAGACCGATATCCCTTCTGAGCCACGTCTACGTGCTGTTTTCGATAGTCATTACGAATTGTCTCGCACGCAGACTCGACGACTTCCAGCTTCCCGAACAAGCCGGTTTCCGAAAAGGCTTTAGTACCATAGACCACATACATACCCTTCGGCAAATTGTACAGAAGTCCGAAGAGTACAATCTGCCACTTTGCCTGGCATATGTGGACTATGAGAAAGCCTTTGATTCCGTCGAAATTTGGGCGGTGCTACAGTCTCTTCAGCGGTGCCAAGTTGACTGTCGGTATATTGAAGTGCTGAAGTGTTTGTACAGTAGGGCTACGATGGCTATCCGAGTACAGAACCAGAGTACGAAACCCTTACAGCTGCAGAGAGGTGTAAGACAGGGTGACGTTATATCCCCGAAACTCTTCACCGCTGCATTGGAAGATGTTTTCAAGCTATTGGACTGGAAAGGATACGGTATTAACATCAATGGCGAGTACATCACTCACCTTCGATTTGCCGACGATATAGTCCTTATGGCAGAATCGCTGGAGGACTTAAGCACTATGCGCTCAATGACCTCAATAGTGCCTCCCAACGGATAGGTCTTAAGATGAACATGGACAAAACAAATATCATGTTTAATGTCCATGTCACACCTATGCCGGTAGTTGTTGGGAGCACTAAGCTCGAAGTTGTTGACGAGTACGTTTACTTGGGACAAATAGTCCGGCGAGGTAAGTCCAACTTCGACCGAGAGGTCAATCGACGGATTCAACTCGACTGGGCAGCGTTCGAAATTACGACACATCTTCTCGTCAGGTATACCTCAAAACCTGAAAACTAAGTTGTACAACCAGTGCGTGTTGCCAGTGATGACCTACGGAACCGAGACGTGGTCCTTCACTGCTGGCCGTATGAGGACGCTCAAAGTCGCTCAGCGAGCTATGGAGATGTCTATGCTCGGAGTTTCTCTGCGTGATAAACTTAGAAATGAGGATATCCGCAATAGAACCAGAGTGACCGACATAGCCCAACGGATTAGTAAGCTGAAGTGGGATTTAATTTTATGGATCCCAAGCAGATGGTAGCACCCAGCCATCTTCTCTATTGAAATTAGGATGTTTTTGATTTCAATAGCCTCACGAATCATCCTTGGAAGGAATCAGTGTTCTTTAGCGAGGATTTGTGGTCTATCAAATCCGATGTAGTGACGGGGGCGATCCTATACATGTTCACTGACTGCAGACTTCCCGGAGCGTCGATTCTTCACATTTAAAAGTTAAATATACGCGATGAATTCCCTGTCTTTGGGAGAAGACTATGTTCAGTAGTGGTCGTTATAGGTGTGTAATGGATGGATGAATGGATATTGAAGTAAAATATATGTGTATGAGTAGTTTTAAATTTTAGTATTTTTATATGCAATGAATTTCGATAAATAATATCTTTATTGTTTGGCATTTTTTGTAATGAAACAAAATTTCGTCCAAATATTATGAATTTTCTAATGTATTTTTTTTTGTTACAGGTAATAAACCGTTTCACAAATGTTTTTGGATGTGATTCATGATTGATTTTCATCTGATAATATTATGTAAGTATTTAGATTTTAACAAAGACAAGAAAATGCACATTATGTACTTAAAAGCCTTTTATTTTAATTCTAATAAACAAACTTTAAAAGTTTAAATTAAAATAATAAATTTTTTTATCCAAAAAATTTAATAAAATAAGAGTAGGTAATAATGAGACACTTGAGCTTGCATGTTCTGTACCAGTAGGTTGATTCTAGGTTTTGTTCTTGCCAGAGCTATCATCAGGTCGCTATCGACATCAAGACGATTTTGCTGTTTAGTTTTAATTAAAACTAGAGCCGAAAAGCCTGTCTTACAAGTAAGTTGAAGAAAAAGGAATTGGTACTCGTAAAGCAAGAGAGGCAAGTTTCGAATTAACAGGCAATCTTTTGATCCAAAATTTCTCCAATGTCAAAAGATGGAAGTCATCTGTCATGGACGAATCAGCTTTCATTTCTAGAAATTCTTCCTGAACTTCTTCTGGTAATTGTAACACAGCGACAACAAATGGATTTCTTGTCATGTGCCATATTGGTGACTCTGAATCGATGTCTCGATGGTATCGGCGAAATTCGTCTTCCAGCGCTTGTAAATGAGTTTTTATGTCAGCTTTCAAATTTGCGTCTAGTTTGTTATTTTTGATTGCTTCGAACAGCCGAGAAAAAGATATAACATATTCAGAAGACAATTTTTTGTTCCAAAGTTGAAGCTTTGCTATGAACCCCTGAATATAATCATAATTGCTTATTATAGTGCCGTTTCTGCCCTGAAGTTTCAAGTTTAGCTCATTCAAGGCACCAAATATGTCAGTTAAATAAGCCAACATACATTGAAATGTGTCATCTTTGAACATTGTGAGCAAATCGTGTTTTTCTTTGAACTCAAGAAAAAGAATTACCTCTTCTTTCAATTCATAAAGGCGAGCCAACATTTTTCCTTTGGACAGCCAGCGTACTTCTGTATAGAACAGAAGAACTTTGTGATCAGAATCAAGATCCTCGCAAAGTAAAGTAAATAACCGACTGTTCAAAGCGCTGCTCTTGATGTAGTTTACAATCCTTATAGCCGAGTCCAAAGCCTGGCGTAATTTCTGTGGCAATGTTTTGGAAGCCAAAGCTTGCCTATGAATAAAACAATGTGTACTAACCATTGCGGGGTTTTTTTCCTTGAGCCTAAGCCTGATCGTACACCTATCATTGCAGGTGCGCCATCTGTGCAAAGTCCAATGAGCTTATTCCAATTCAAATATTTTTTTTCAACAAAAATTGATATTGAATTAAATATATCTTCAGATGATCTTCTTCAATGATATCTCCGCCTAATTATGTGTGTACAACAAGGAAGATTTTCACAAGGAATCTTTAATTTCTTTACATTTCGGCTTAATTTGAGATTTAAATGTTCTTGTCAATCGACAGACGTCATTGCCCACCTGGTCCAATCCCGAACAAATCCTTGCGCTATTCCGAACTTAACGGCCGCGCTCCTTAGACGACAGCTGCGCGTTACGACCACCTTATCTCGGACGAATGCTGTCGTCGATTTGTTTTACTGACCCTTAAGATCGGACTGTAGAGCTAACGATGTTCCAGAACTACCAATGTTTATATGTATAAAATTTTATTAAATTGAGCGCGCGCGAGTGTGTATGTGTATGTGTGTGTGTGTATGTGTGTGTGTGTGTGTGTGTGTGTGTGTGTGTGTGTGTGTGTGTGTGTGTGTGTGTGTGTGTGTGTGTGTGGCGCGTGTGCGTGTGCGTGTGCGTGTGCGTGTACTTGTGCGTGTGCGTGTGCGTGTGCGTGTGCGTGTGTTCGTGTGCGTGTGCGTGTGCGTGTGCGTGTGCGTGTGCATGTGCGTGTGCGTGTGCGTGTGCGTGTGTATATATAAGCGTTCATGCGTGCGTGTATCTGTGCGTGCGTGCTATTATAAGTTCAGCTGCTGGGCACATCCCTCTTCTAATTTCTAGGAGGACCTTAGAACAAGAGAAGATTCGCTGCACTGCCGTATTACCGATAAAACGGGTTTCACATGTCTTCGAAATATTTTTTAATAATTTCTCAAACTTGCAGGTTTCCTCAAAAGCTCAAGATGAATTTCTTTACTAACGTGGTAAATCGACACTGAAGATTGTAATTATTTTATTGATGCCGGCGGGGAACGAACTTGTATTCCCGTTGCTCGCGTAATGTGAAATTTATAGCGAACGCTTAGCCCCTGAGCTACTACGGCTCTTAATACCTAATGCTTACTTCACGAACAGAATTATTACGTACATTTGGTAACCAAATGGGAAGTTGATAGTAAAGCTATTCTTTACTATACTATTCTTTACTAATTTCCCATTTGGTTAGTGAAGAACAGAATTTCTTCTTCTTTAATCTTAAAACAATTTTTACATGATTAAATAATAATACTCATGAGAGTTGACATCAATCGATCTATTTTTGATGGCCTTGTGGTGTAGTGGCTTAATAAAAAGTTGGGGCGCTGAGAGGGACGTGGATTTGAATCCCGCATGGAATAAATACTTGTATGGCCTACAAATACCTAATTGTTCCGGGATTTCTGGATGTTTGTCCCTGTGAAATTTATTTATGTAAAATGCCTTCACAATGAGGACACAATCCTAGTGTCTAAGATACATAGGAAATCTAGAGGACAACGTTTTCTAAAAAAATTACAGAAATTATTTAAAGCTAGCTTCTAGAGTTCAAAAATGATTTAAACAAATTAACTTTTATACAGACAGAACAGAATTATGTATATATGTATAATTCTTATGAAATACAGATTACGAATAAAAAAAACATATTTATTTAGTTAGTAACATCATTTCTATAAGATTAATAGCTCTTTAGCAAAGGATTCTTGTGTGGGTTTCTCTGTAAGATGTCAGTTATCTACCATGAGAGGGTATTCCCTAGGTGTTCGGACACCGGGGCTTTACGTCGATACCCCGGGATTTAATAAGGGTTCAATGATGAGGATCACAGAATAGAGGAATTTTTCAACCGTGAAATTGTTCAATGACATTGAGATATTGTTTAGAAAATTAATAATGCTTTCAGTTAGTCTAAGAAGTTACAGATTTTTTTAGAGAAACTCAGACCATCATCTTCATCATTGTCATCCTCATTACAACCCGTCACAAGTCTATAGAAGAACATAGTCCTCCCCTAAGGATGCCACAAAATACGGGCGTGAGTAACTTGCATCCATGGTCTTACTACATCACTTACATTTTAACTGGTAACGAGAAATTTTATTAGCCTTTAGGTGTCACAACGCATTTACCCTCCAACGGGTGCCCGCTTTGTCGTAGCAAGAGGGTTTAGTAGCCGTGGTTTACGTACGAAGAAAACATGCTAATTTCTGAACACGTACTCACCAACGCATCTTCATCTTCATCTTAACTATGGTAAGTGTTGAGAACCGAATACCAATTTACTGGAAAAAAAGCATTTTGATTCCTAGTCGAGGACACATGTGGATTTTTATGAGCCACAAAATCCAGCAGCGTGCTTGTTTGTCGCTCTTCGTCTATAAAAATAACTAAAAATATTCGGTTTTTTTATGTTAGGCACCCGCTTGATGCTAGATACGTTGCACGCTGCACGCCTGTCACTGAGTTACGCCATTTCAAAGGTCAAAACATTTATGGTTCAATTTTGGCATAAATCCTTAAGATCACCAAAACCAATCACAGGTTCAAGTGTAACAAGCGATAAAAGGAACAATCACTTATTACTGAATAAAATTATATATACGGATTTTATCACGTTTAATTAACCTTACAGCACCCGAAATGTCGGAAATTAAAGATAAGTTTAAAATAAGTTAATTAGTCACGATAAAATCCGTATAAATAGTTTTATTCAATGTGTAGTGTTCGCGTAAGTTTAAGAAATCATTATCACTTATTACTACTATTTTATTTTATTTTTACCTTTAGGACAGATTTTTTTTTTATTTAATTGGCTTGAAAAGTAAGTAATCAATAATTAACTGGCAAGAAACCAAGAAATGATGAGATATTGAATAAAACTATTATTTACGGATTTTATCGCGTTTAATTACTTTAATTTATTTTTATTATTATCCCGACGTTTCGGGTGCTTTACAGCGCCCATGGTCACGGGGGGGGACAGAGATGTTTGACGTCCCAATGTCATAGTTAGTCCGGCTACCTTCAGTTTTTTAATATTAATTTTTGGTCCGATTTACGCAAAACGAGCTTATAGTATCATGAAGTCTTGCAGTGGTATGCTTGGGTTTGGGTTTAATTTTGTTGATTATAGGATCCCAAGCAGATGGTAGCACCCAACCATCTTCTCTATTGAAATTTGGATGTTTTTTAATTTCAATAGCCTCGCGTATCATCCTTGGTAGGAATCGGTGTTCTTTTGCTAGAATTTGTGGTTTATCAAATATAATGTAATGGTGGGGACGATCTTGAACATGTTCGCAGACTGCAGACTTCCCGGAGCGTCGGTGCTTCACATCAGCTATATGTTCCTTCACGCGGGTTTTTATAGATCTCTTTGTTTGACCTATGTAAGAGAGACCACATTCACAATCTAGCTTGTACACACCTGCATCTTGTAGAGGAATATTACATTTGATGGATGGTAAAAATTGACTAATCTTCTTCAGCGGCTTGTAGTATGTCTTAATGGACGCTCGCTTCAAGATGTAGCCAATCTTGTCCGTGACTCCTCCAACATATGGTAGTAGAGCAGGTGCGCGCTCGACTGTTGCCGGCTTCACTCGTTCACTGTGACGTAGGCGCGGGACCCGAAGCTTGTTGTCTTGCAATACTTGCTTGACGTGCTGAAGCTCCGCGGCCAGATGTTTTCTGTCACAGATCCCTCGTGCTCTCTGAAACAAAGATTTACCCACGGTAGCTAACTGTGAAGGATGATGGTGAGATTCACCATTTAGATATCGGTTGGTATGGGTCTTTTTCCTATACACAGTGTGACCAATAGTGTTATCAGGATTTCGGATGACTAAAACATCTAGGAAAGCTAAAGAATTATTTGCCTCTAACTCCATTGTGAATTGTATTTTAGAGTTTATGGAGTTAAGGTGGTCTAAAAAATGCAGTTACTTTGTCAGATGGTAAAATTGTGAAAGTGTCGTCTACGTACCGCTTGTAGAACCTTGGATTTACAGGAGCAATAAGAAGGGCTTTCTCCTCAAAGTCCTCCATGAATATGTCGGCGACTATGGGAGACACAGGTGAGCCCATCGCCACACCATCTACTTGCTTGTAGAACTCCTCCTTCCACAATAGATAGCCAGATGTGAGGCAATGTTCAAGTAGTATTGCATATTCTTGAGGCATGTTATTTTCTTCTAGCTTCCTAGTTACAATTGAGATGCAGTCCACAATAGGTAGGCATGTAAATAGTGACTGAACATCAAAACTGACCATAGTTTCATTGTTAGCGAGATGTAGGTCTTTTATCTCACTCACAAAATGGTATGAATCCTTTGTGTGTGCTCTGGTATGTCCTCTCAGTGGTGATAGTATTTTTGCTAAGTATTGTGCCAGCTTATAAGTTGGTGAATCGATCTGGCTCACTATGGGACGTAGTGGAGCGTTTGGTTTGTGTATCTTCGGTAACCCATACAACCTCGGTGGTTTGGCACATGATGGTATTAGCGAATTCACGTCGAGATTTAATTTTTCGGAGTATTTCTTTATTAAATCGCTAGTTGTTTTAAGCGTGTTAGTTGTAGGGTCTGTTTTGACCTTCTTATATGTACTTTCGTCCGATAAAAGTTGGTATTTTTCTATTTATATACCAAAAATTAACGATCAAATCAAATGCCAAACATCCAAGTCAACGCCAGAACAATAAACAACCGTTGACCATAGACACAAACTATAAACAACGCACTGTCTGTAATTTGTCAAAACATACACTGGACGAACCGACAATGAAAGTATTAGCGAAGGGAATGAACTTCGCATTAACTCGGCGAAAATTCCCGTACGAAGAAATTATCTGCAGTGTTGAGGATTGTCTGTTTAAGAATAATATCGGTAAGGAAGATTTGGAGGCCATACGTCAAGATATTTCGTCCTTGTTACGTCGCAGTTCAGTGCCGAAACCAAACCTTCCCAAAGACGAATTTACAGCGCTAAATAACTTACGGAACAGACCAGAACTCACGATTCTCCGCGCGGATAAAGGAAATGCTACGGTAGTAATGGACACGTCGGAATATAATTTTAAAATACAACAACTTTTATCGGACGAAAGTACATATAAAAAAGGTCAAAACAGACCCTACAACTAACACGCTTAAAACAACTAGCGATTTAATAAAGAAATACTCCGAAAAATTAAATCTCGACGTGAATTCGCTAATACCATCATGTGCCAAACCACCGAGGTTGTATGGGTTACCGAAGATACACAAACCAAACGCTCCACTACGTCCCATAGTGAGCCAGATCGATTCACCAACTTATAAGCTGGCACAATACTTAGCAAAAATACTATCACCACTGAGAGGACATACCAGAGCACACACAAAGGATTCATACCATTTTGTGAGTGAGATAAAAGACCTACATCTCGCTAACAATGAAACTATGGTCAGTTTTGATGTTCAGTCACTATTTACATGCCTACCTATTGTGGACTGCATCTCAATTGTAACTAGGAAGCTAGAAGAAAATAACATGCCTCAAGAATATGCAATACTACTTGAACATTGCCTCACATCTGGCTATCTATTGTGGAAGGAGGAGTTCTACAAGCAAGTAGATGGTGTGGCGATGGGCTCACCTGTGTCTCCCATAGTCGCCGACATATTCATGGAGGACTTTGAGGAGAAAGCCCTTCTTATTGCTCCTGTAAATCCAAGGTTCTACAAGCGGTACGTAGACGACACTTTCACAATTTTACCATCTGACAAAGTAACTGCATTTTTAGACCACCTTAACTCCATAAACTCTAAAATACAATTCACAATGGAGTTAGAGGCAAATAATTCTTTAGCTTTCCTAGATGTTTTAGTCATCCGAAATCCTGATAACACTATTGGTCACACTGTGTATAGGAAAAAGACCCATACCAACCGATATCTAAATGGTGAATCTCACCATCATCCTTCACAGTTAGCTACCGTGGGTAAATCTTTGTTTCAGAGAGCACGAGGGATCTGTGACAGAAAACATCTGGCCGCGGAGCTTCAGCACGTCAAGCAAGTATTGCAAGACAACAAGCTTCGGGTCCCGCGCCTACGTCACAGTGAACGAGTGAAGCCGGCAACAGTCGAGCGCGCACCTGCTCTACTACCATATGTTGGAGGAGTCACGGACAAGATTGGCTACATCTTGAAGCGAGCGTCCATTAAGACATACTACAAGCCGCTGAAGAAGATTAGTCAATTTTTACCATCCATCAAATGTAATATTCCTCTGCAAGATGCAGGTGTGTACAAGCTAGATTGTGAATGTGGTCTCTCTTACATAGGTCAAACAAAGAGATCTATAAAAACCCGCGTGAAGGAACATATAGCTGATGTGAAGCACCGACGCTCCGGGAAGTCTGCAGTCTGCGAACATGTTCAAGATCGTCCCCACCATTACATTAGATTTGATAAACCACAAATTCTAGCAAAAGAACACCGATTCCTACCAAGGATGATACGCGAGGCTATTGAAATTAAAAAACATCCAAATTTCAATAGAGAAGATGGTTGGGCGCTACCATCTGCTTGGGATCCTATAATCAACAAAATTAAACCCAAACCCAAGCATACCACTGCAAGACTTCATGATACTATAAGCTCGTTTTGCGTAAATCGGACCAAAAATTAATATTAAAAAACTGAAGGTAGCCGGACTAACTATGACATTGGGACGTCAAACATCTCTGTCCCCCCCGTGACCATGGGCGCTGTAAAGCACCCGAAACGTCGGGATAATAATAAAAATAAATTAAAGTAATTAACGCGATAAAATCCGTAAATAATAGTTTTATTCAATGTGTAGTGTTCGCGTAAATTTAAGAAATCATTATTAATGATGAGATAATTCTGTGACCTATATACTACCTATCGTCGTTTAAAAATCAGAAAGTGATGCATTGTCCTTGTGACTTAGAAATAATTAAAAAATAACGTTACAGCCTATATACGTCCAACTGTTGGATTTCCCTACTCCTCCAACTGTTGTTTTTAAAGGCTTATGGAGCAATTAAAGCGCCGCGCCAGTGCGTGTTATCTTCGCAACTAAGACTGCATGTCCCCGTAACACTTTATTTATCAGATATGTAGGCTTCATCATATATCACGATACTTCCTCTACCACCGAACACGTGGTCATTTAAAATTGCAACTATTGATTTTGTTGGTGTCAGCGTGTACTGAACTACCGAATCCTGACATGGGTTGTGGTAGCGCAGAAGTAAGCACTTGCTGCACAAAAGTTTAAAATTGAAGAGGTAACTTTGGTCACAACTTACAACAATTGTTTCTGTCAGTCAGCCTTGACTTACAGAGAATGCCACATGGCATTAGGTCCGCTCTTTAAGCTTTTTAAATAAATAAATGGAAATATAGGTATTCCATGTATAAGCTAATGGATATTTGTTTTTTTTTTAAATTAAAAAGAATATTAACAATGCTGTAAACGTGATTAAAACTACTTTTACGGATTTTATCGCGTTTATTTTTACTTTTTATTTTTAATTCCCGACGTTTCGGGCGTTGCTGCACCCATGGTCACGGGGGACTGAGACTGACGTCCCAGTCATTGCAAACTCGGAGTACCTTCAGCTTTTTTAATTATTGTTTATGGTCCGATCTATGCAAAATGAACTGACTATGTCCTGAGGTCTTGCAGTGGTATGCTTGTTGTTTAGTTTTATTTATTGATTATAGGATCCCAAGCAGGTGTAGTCCAGCCTCCTTCTCTATTGAAATTAGGATGTTTTTTAATTTCAATAGCCTCACGTATCATCCTTGGTAGGAATCGGTGTTCTTTCGCGAGGATTTGTGGTCTATCAAATCTGATGGGACCTACCAAGGATGATACGTGAGGCTATTGAAATTAAAAAAACATCCTAATTTCAATAGAGAAGGAGGCTGGGTACTACCACCTGCTTGGGATCCTATAATCAATAAAATTAAAACTAAACCCAAGCGTACCACTGCAAGACCTCAGGACATAGTTCATTTTGCATAGATCGGACCATAAACAATAATTAAAAAAGCTGAAGGTACTCCGGGTTTAACAATGACATCGGGACGTCAGTCATCTCAGTCCCCCATGACCATGGGTGCTGGAAAGCGCCCGAAACGTCGGGAATTAAAAAAAAAAAAGTAAAAAATAAACGCGATAAAATCCGTAAAAGTAGTTTTAATCATGTGCAATGTTCGCGTAAATATAAGAAATCATAATGCTGTAAACATTACTAATATTCCCCCTTAACCACTCGTGGTAAGCTTAAATTGCTTGTGTTACGAGTGGTTCACGCTGTTAGTCGAATGGCGGATTCGAACCCTCGACCTTTTTGAGTTCGCGGTCCGCGCCCTGCCATTAGGCTACTGTCGCTTAAAAAGGATAAGTTGTATGTGTGCATCACCTGGCGGGAATGATTTATTACATCAACTAGCATACTACAACTAGTATAACTTTACCATGTTTGTAAGGCTTAACCAACACTGGAACAGATAAACGTAACTGCACGCATAGGAGAGCGGGAGTGGACGGTGAACTTTGTATCATAACTCATAGGTAAGTTGAGCGCCGCCGGTTCCGCGCTCAATAATTAAACGAGCGCCACCGCAATGAATCAACCCTTATCGGCAACTTCGCTATTAAAGTTTTCTTTTGTGCAGTGGCTACACTTCCAGTACTTTTTACAATAAATTCCTAAAAAGATGTATTGTTAATTATCTCTAATTTATGTTCTGTGGCCAATAACGTCCTAAATAATTGTCGTTACAGAAATATGGCAACTTTAAAGCAAAAAAGTAAATCCTCTTTTTCCCGATGCGGTTTGAATTCCAATAAATCCTACCTTATATCCTACCTTATTCCTTGTCTGCATTTTAAAAGAATCTCTGTGCAAAATACCATCTTTCTAAGTCTAAGGGTCTGGGCGTTGATGAGCCAGTGAGTGATTACAGTGAGTGAATCGTGACTTGTATTTTTATATATATTGATATTTTCCTGTCGACGTAGAATGACACATCGAAGCGCACATGTACTTTTGCTACTTATTTTAATAGGGGCTTAGACATTTAAAATTTTTAACTTTGTGTAATTAGTTATTGTTTTGGTATATTTATACTGTACTAACACTTTCTTCATTGGCTCATAATGATATTTTAGGTATCTGCTTATCTCACAAACTACCATGGCTAATTAATGTCTTGCAATTTTTTATTGAAGTAGATTACTAAAAGCTCACATTCCAGCTAATGATATAATGTATATAACCCTAAACAGCTGCAGATGCCAACCCGTTTGCCAAGCGTGACAATGGTAAATTTGATGAATATGAACTTTTATGAATATGGTCTTAGGCAGTTTGTGGAAGAGCCTATATAGAACCTATGCTCAGCTGTGGGCTTTGGTAGGCTGCAATGATAAAAAAGTAACTTTTAAGCGTGTTTTAAGAGAAAGAGAGAAGTTTTTTAAGTTCGAATTTATTTAATGTGTAATTTTGCCTTGTAAATTATGCTACATATTTCCTACTGAATATATTATGCTCGCTACCACGCAGTTCAAGTTATTCGGAATAGTTTCTTATTATAGCTTTTTATTATGTGATACTTGCGTCACTAAGAGATTAAATGTCTCAATTATTTTGGTTCTTTACTTATACCTATTATGTTCATTTTCTTTGACTTTCTCGCAGTGTCCTCGGATTTTAAAAATAACTTAGTCACCCTACCTATTAAAATGTTCTGCGTCACAAAACACATTTGTGACATTAACATTATTACGAATGTATTCAAGACACGTGTCGAAAATGAAAGATCAATTATTATCCTGAAAATTTTTAATAAGTACCAGCGATCTGCCCCGGCTTCGCACGGGTGATATCTGGCTTCTACAACAACACCACCTACCGGGTCCAACTATGTCTGTAACCTTCGCGGAAATGTTATCAATATGTTGACGAAGTTTTACCTACCTAATATTATGTTGTCAAAGTGTATACTTATTTGATTTTTTATCTTCATGTAAGACGCCGTAAAAGACCACTACTATCAAACATAGGTCACTCCCGTTAAAGCCAAAATGATCTCTCGGACCGATGTCATGAAGTATTTAAAATATGAGACAAAGTACAGTCTTCTTCTTCATTATCAGCTCGTGACAGTGTCTACTGTTGGATATCGGCTTCTCGCGTTGTAAGAAGGATTTGCGTTGCTCGACACCGCTCTATGACGCTGCTGAATCCTGTGCTTGGAATAATACTTCCATGCCTTATCTGTGTTTACTGGCTCAATCGGATATCACTCGTGTTTAGTTCTATTCGACGTGATTTCTGTGCAATTAATTATTTCTTCTCTGCTACAATTATACATATAGCAATAGTTAGCAAAAGAAATTAAAGTAGGTAACCTAGTTTAAAAATAGTAAGTACTCAATTTGTAATTTATTAATCGTTCCATATGTTTAGTTATAACATTCATCTAATTTGTAATCCTAATAACTTATATAATTTCCATATTAATTAATAAAAATAGGAAACTACTAATAAACCACTTAGTTTAAGTGTAGCCAAGCGCCATCTTTGGGTAGTATTAAGAAAGTTATACAAGATATCAATAAATGTTAGTATTACTTTGCGACTATAGATGGCCTTATTTAAGATTTTGATATTAACAAATGATGCTAAACTAAAACAAAACCATTGATGTAATAATTTGATTACAATCATTAGTTTAAAATAAAACTAAGCGTATTAAGAAATATTATTTTATATGAATAGTAGCTAAATATAAAAATATTATTATTTAAATGAATAATGGTACCCAGGTGTGTATGTTATAGTAATAGATATAAATAATAATTTTAAATGAAGTGCTATATTTACCTGAATATTACAATATGAAAAGCTAATTTTACGTAAACGTACGCGTTACGTAGTACACAAAGCATTCTAAACATTAAATTTTGTCATTTTGGTCATTGTCATTGTTACATGCACTTATTTCATCTAAACCAACTTGAATTTATCTATTTATAAGTATTTAAAATAAACAAATTTTATGTTACTTGGTAAATTTTCATCTTAAAATTTCAAGTAAGTATAACTTGAAATCATTACAATTAAACGCAATAAATTGCATAAAAATAATATACATTGTAGAGCCATGCTGTAGTTATGTTAGTAGTATAGTTGTAGCACGAATGGGTCGGCTCGACCGGGAAAGGACCACGCTCTCACAGAATACCAGCGTAAAATAGTAGCCTAATGCTGATGTTTTGTACGGTGAGGCTGAGTGTAGAAAACCGGAGACACTTTTTTCTGGAAACGAGGCATTCCATCTTGGTCAATACGGGTGACAACGCATCTGTAATTCGATTCGTAATCGAGGATAAAACACGTAGATGTCACTTATCATCAGGTGGACTTTATGCTCGTTTGTCACCCTATCTTATATCTTATAAATCATTGAAAAAAAAAAACATTTTATTCAAAGCTATTTTCATCCTAGTCGAGCACATAAGTTATGTACTATCTGTATCTAATCTTATTTGTCCGAGTGACCCTCAAAAGGTCTCCAAATATTAAATTGTATTTTGTGACAGCGAGCTAACCCTATAGGAGTTAGATAACAACTTACTCCGGAAATTAACTGACCAGTAGTTTATGCTTTATGATGATAAGGAAACTTCCGATGCCTGTGGTTTATGGCTTTGTGAATATTATGGCTGGTCTCGGATTCAATTTTAATAGCATCTTCACTCTTAGTTTGTTGCATTTGTTTTGGTGACGGTACTGCGATCGTGAATCGCGAAGGTAGGAATCGGTGTTCTTTCGCGAGGATTTGTGGTCTATCAAATCTGATGGGACCTACCAAGGATGATACGTGAGGCTATTGAAATTAAAAAACATCCTAATTTCAATAGAGAAGGAGGCTGGGTACTACCACCTGCTTGGGATCCTATAATCAATAAAATTAAAACTAAACCCAAGCGTACCACTGCAAGACCTCAGGACATAGTTCATTTTGCATAGATCGGACCATAAACAATAATTAAAAAAGCTGAAGGTACTCCGGGTTTAACAATGACATCGGGACGTCAGTCATCTCAGTCCCCCATGACCATGGGTGCTGGAAAGCGCCCGAAACGTCGGGAATTAAAAATAAAAAGTAAAAATAAACGCGATAAAATCCGTAAAAGTAGTTTTAATCATGTGCAATGTTCGCGTAAATATAAGAAATCATAATGCTGTAAACATTACTAATATTCCCCTTAACCACTCGTGGTAAGCTTAAATTGCTTGTGTTACGAGTGGTTCACGCTGTTAGTCGAATGGCGGATTCGAACCCTCGACCTTTTTGAGTTCGCGGTCCGCGCCCTGCCATTAGGCTACTGTCGCTTAAAAAAGGATAAGTTGTATGTGTGCATCACCTGGCGGGAATGATTTATTACATCAACTAGCATACTACAACTAGTATAACTTTACCATGTTTGTAAGGCTTAACCAACACTGGAACAGATAAACGTAACTGCACGCATAGGAGAGCGGGAGTGGACGGTGAACTTTGTATCATAACTCATAGGTAAGTTGAGCGCCGCCGGTTTCGCGCTCAATAATTAAACGAGCGCCACCGCAATGAATCAACCCTTATCGGCAACTTCGCTATTAAAGTTTTCTTTTGTGCAGTGGCTACACTTCCAGTACTTTTTACAATAAATTCCTAAAAAGATGTATTGTTAATTATCTCTAATTTATGTTCTGTGGCCAATAACGTCCTAAATAATTGTCGTTACAGAAATATGGCAACTTTAAAGCAAAAAAGTAAATCCTCTTTTTCCCGATGCGGTTTGAATTCCAATAAATCCTACCTTATATCCTACCTTATTCCTTGTCTGCATTTTAAAAGAATCTCTGTGCAAAATACCATCTTTCTAAGTCTAAGGGTCTGGGCGTTGATGAGCCAGTGAGTGATTACAGTGAGTGAATCGTGACTTGTATTTTTATATATATTGATATTTTCCTGTCGACGTAGAATGACACATCGAAGCGCACATGTACTTTTGCTACTTATTTTAATAGGGGCTTAGACATTTAAAATTTTTAACTTTGTGTAATTAGTTATTGTTTTGGTATATTTATACTGTACTAACACTTTCTTCATTGGCTCATAATGATATTTTAGGTATCTGCTTATCTCACAAACTACCATGGCTAATTAATGTCTTGCAATTTTTTATTGAAGTAGATTACTAAAAGCTCACATTCCAGCTAATGATATAATGTATATAACCCTAAACAGCTGCAGATGCCAACCCGTTTGCCAAGCGTGACAATGGTAAATTTGATGAATATGAACTTTTATGAATATGGTCTTAGGCAGTTTGTGGAAGAGCCTATATAGAACCTATGCTCAGCTGTGGGCTTTGGTAGGCTGCAATGATAAAAAAGTAACTTTTAAGCGTGTTTTAAGAGAAAGAGAGAAGTTTTTTAAGTTCGAATTTATTTAATGTGTAATTTTGCCTTGTAAATTATGCTACATATTTCCTACTGAATATATTATGCTCGCTACCACGCAGTTCAAGTTATTCGGAATAGTTTCTTATTATAGCTTTTTATTATGTGATACTTGCGTCACTAAGAGATTAAATGTCTCAATTATTTTGGTTCTTTACTTATACCTATTATGTTCATTTTCTTTGACTTTCTCGCAGTGTCCTCGGATTTTAAAAATAACTTAGTCACCCTACCTATTAAAATGTTCTGCGTCACAAAACACATTTGTGACATTAACATTATTACGAATGTATTCAAGACACGTGTCGAAAATGAAAGATCAATTATTATCCTGAAAATTTTTAATAAGTACCAGCGATCTGCCCCGGCTTCGCACGGGTGATATCTGGCTTCTACAACAACACCACCTACCGGGTTCAACTATGTCTGTAACCTTCGCGGAAATGTTATCAATATGTTGACGAAGTTTTACCTACCTAATATTATGTTGTCAAAGTGTATACTTATTTGATTTTTTATCTTCATGTAAGACGCCGTAAAAGACCACTACTATCAAACATAGGTCACTCCCGTTAAAGCCAAAATGATCTCTCGGACCGATGTCATGAAGTATTTAAAATATGAGACAAAGTACAGTCTTCTTCTTCATTATCAGCTCGTGACAGTGTCTACTGTTGGATATCGGCTTCTCGCGTTGTATAGAAGGATTTGCGTTGCTCGACACCGCTCTATGACGCTGCTGAATCCTGTGCTTGGAATAATACTTCCATGCCTTATCTGTGTTTACTGGCTCAATCGGATATCACTCGTGTTTAGTTCTATTCGACGTGATTTCTGTGCAATTAATTATTTCTTCTCTGCTACAATTATACATATAGCAATAGTTAGCAAAAGAAATTAAAGTAGGTAACCTAGTTTAAAAATAGTAAGTACTCAATTTGTAATTTATTAATCGTTCCATATGTTTAGTTATAACATTCATCTAATTTGTAATCCTAATAACTTATATAATTTCCATATTAATTAATAAAAATAGGAAACTACTAATAAACCACTTAGTTTAAGTGTAGCCAAGCGCCATCTTTGGGTAGTATTAAGAAAGTTATACAAGATATCAATAAATGTTAGTATTACTTTGCGACTATAGATGGCCTTATTTAAGATTTTGATATTAACAAATGATGCTAAACTAAAACAAAACCATTGATGTAATAATTTGATTACAATCATTAGTTTAAAATAAAACTAAGCGTATTAAGAAATATTATTTTATATGAATAGTAGCTAAATATAAAAATATTATTATTTAAATGAATAATGGTACCCAGGTGTGTATGTTATAGTAATAGATATAAATAATAATTTTAAATGAAGTGCTATATTTACCTGAATATTACAATATGAAAAGCTAATTTTACGTAAACGTACGCGTTACGTAGTACACAAAGCATTCTAAACATTAAATTTTGTCATTTTGGTCATTGTCATTGTTACATGCACTTGTTTCATCTAAACCAACTTGAATTTATCTATTTATAAGTATTTAAAATAAACAAATTTTATGTTACTTGGTAAATTTTCATCTTAAAATTTCAAGTAAGTATAACTTGAAATCATTACAATTAAACGCAATAAATTGCATAAAAATAATATACATTGTAGAGCCATGCTGTAGTTATGTTAGTAGTATAGTTGTAGCACGAATGGGTCGGCTCGACCGGGAAAGGACCACGCTCTCACAGAATACCAGCGTAAAATAGTAGCCTAATGCTGATGTTTTGTACGGTGAGGCTGAGTGTAGAAAACCGGAGACACTTTTTTCTGGAAACGAGGCATTCCATCTTGGTCAATACGGGTGACAACGCATCTGTAATTCGATTCGTAATCGAGGATAAAACACGTAGATGTCACTTATCATCAGGTGGACTTTATGCTCGTTTGTCACCCTATCTTATATCTTATAAATCATTGAAAAAAAAAAACATTTTATTCAAAGCTATTTTCATCCCAGTCGAGCACATAAGTTATGTACTATCTGTGTCTAATCTTATTTGTCCGAGTGACCCTCAAAAGGTCTCCAAATATTAAATTGTATTTTGTGACAGCGAGCTAACCCTATAGGAGTTAGATAACAACTTACTCCGGAAATTAACTGACCAGTAGTTTATGCTTTATGATGATAAGGAAACTTCCGATGCCTGTGGTTTATGGCTTTGTGAATATTATGGCTGGTCTCGGATTCAATTTTAATAGCATCTTCACTCTTAGTTTGTTGCATTTGTTTTGGTGACGGTACTGCGATCGTGAATTTGCCAAACGTGACGAATAAGGCAAATTTTCTCTTTTTTATTGAACAAGGCGGACAAACGAGCACGCAGTCCACCTGATGGTAAGTGGTTACTGTGGCCCATAGACATTTACTTATACTATCTTCAATTAAGAATCAAACCGATTCGATGCATTGTCACAAAAGTGCTTCCGGTCCTTTACACTCACCATATGAAACACAGTAGTATTAAGCTGCTGTTTTACGATGGTATTCTTTAAGAGCCTGGTCTTTCCACGGTCGAGCCAACCCGTTCGAGTCGATCGAGTTCGAGTTACATATTATATCTGCAGAATAGCTCTACAACTGTACTTACAAATATACCTTCTGTTTCATAATTTACAAAGGTCATAACCTCGTCGGAAACTGTTCAAAATCGGAAGCACCTAACAGTCGCATCATATTAATATAATTGTTATAACAACTTTAATTACACTGTAACGGACGTCATGCATTATGTAATAGCGGTCGATACGAAAAAACAACTATATGGTATCCTCACTTGCACAATAATGGTTACCTTCGAAACTCAGGACGTGAAATTCGATGGAGCGAGGAGAATCTTTCCTTTTCATATTCGTACGCACTGTTTGATTCACTTGCATAACTCATTTATCGGTCGACTACTGAACGTTGATTTTGTTTTCTCGATTGTGATCTGTCCGACATGAAGCTGGAAGTGTTTTTGAGGTTAGACAATCTCCAATTTATCTTTGAGTGTGAAATATTTGTTTGTGTGCGTGATTAAAATAGAAACGTATTGTTTTAAGTGAGTAATCCACCTTCCTAAAACATATATAAAAATAATATAACGAGGTTATGGGAGCTAACGAATAGTTGAAAATCTATCCGAACAAAATCCATACAATTATCAGAATTGCGTAGATAGAAGACTAAGAAACTTCATACAAGCCACTGCTGCATTAAGTTCTGCGTCTGACCGCCCGGCGCTGACCATGTACCTCTCCCATAGGAAGGATTTTTTTTGATCGATACGTAAATAACATGAAGCGTTTCTTTGAGGAAATCCGTTACATGATAGACTAGCAGTTCCCCGCGACTTCACCCTCGTGTAATCAAGGGTTTTGAGTTTTTTAAGCGGAACCCTAATTCTTTTTCTTAATGTAACCTAAGTTACTCCTTATAACATCAGCTATCTGCCAGTGAAAGACCCTTCAAAACTAGTCCAACCATTTCGGAAATTAGCCAGAACACAGACACACATTTTAATTATTATTTTTATTTTGTTATAAGTACCATACATAGGTACTCTTTTTTTTATAGAATAGGTGACAAAGATTTGGAGGGTGGTCCTAGATTTCTTCCTTACATACGATGAAAATACTCTCAATATGTATTTAGTATATTGCTGTTATTTTGACATTACAAACAGACACTTCAATTTTATTCATTTGTATAGATGGTTCTGTGTGAAATCTCAGTGACTACTTACCTAATTTTAATGACACCTCTCTCCCTCCCACTATGACGTGTATATAATATAGTACATAAGCTTATCGGTTAGCCATCGCACTATCGCTATTTCTCCTGATGAATACCTCGTTGGTCTAGTGGTCATAAACACGTGTGCTGATCGTGAGGAATAGGGTTCTAATCCCGGGTTTGACAAAAAAATTGAGTTATTGGGTTTTTCTGTAAAAAAAATTCTCAATAGCAGTTCGGAGTCAGGAACTTGGCTGGGTTTCACTCCCGAGCCTCGGAAGGAACGTATAAAAGTTGGTATCGCTCGTGATCTCTCTTCGGTCATGTGCGCATTTACTCGGGCACCATAATCCCTTTCTGTATAGATGGGTAATGTCCGTTGAGACCAGCCGCCCAGACCGAACTCCGGCGTAGAGGCGTTGTTATTATTCAATTTCTCCCTGATGACGCCTTGTGTAGAGACGTTCAGTTCTTATCGTCCGTGGTATGTCTTTCCTAGTGTTCCTTCTAGAATCGCATGCACTATGACACTACTAACACTTTTGTTAACAGTGGCATAGTGCATGAAAACTTCTTTAAATGTCTTGGACGATCTTTGGATGGGCAAAGTCTTATGAGTTTGTGTTACCAATATGCTGTGTGATTATCATGTCAAAGTGTATTTATATTTTAAAATGAGCTTGCTTAGCCCATCCACTCTCTTCATATAAAAATTTATAATAGTTGCTCGAAGTGTCGATATATGTAAAAACTTCACTAATTTTAACAATTTTATTTAACAAATTATGAAGTTTTTGGCGCTACAATCATTATGAAAATCAATAAAAACGTTACACGTAGAGCCACAGGGGCCGGGGTTTCCTGGGTCCTTGTCTCTTACCATCAGGTGGACTGTGCGCTCCTTTGTCACTATTGATCTATAAAAAAATGCTATGCTTGCTATCCATCTTCTCGTAATTTATCTGGGTATTTTACTTCATACTTTCTTATATAAGAGATGGTTAATGGGCAATCTAGCCGAACCAAAGAAGGCACTTTCTGACTTTCATTTCCTAGACTAGATTTCCTTTCTACCTAGGAGTTTATCTAGGAATATGCCACCCTCTGGGAATAGGATAACAGGGTAGGTGTGTTCCGATCTAAATGTATTATGTAACACCACCACCCTAACCGTCGGCGATAATACGACACGTATATCGCATCTAAAAGAGGTATCCTCAGGTGAAGTAACTAACTAAGCTTAGTAATGGTAGTGGGATTGAGGGTGATGATGATAGTAGCAAGGTAGGACTTATCGTTTTATTTTATAGCGCGGATCTTAGGTAATTATTTTTTATTTTTTAACATATTTAATGTTTACTAATTAAAACTCGACCAAAATTATGATTGTCTCAGTGACTCCGGCACACATTTACCGAGAGTAACACTTATCGTCATCCTCGTCACCGCGGTTACTGGTGATCTGTTCTCCAAAGCAACTCGGAGTAAGGCTGATGAAAAGAACTTAAGAAACAGTGTCTTTGATTTCATTATCATCGGCGGAGGCACTTCTGGATGCGTACTAGCCAACAGGCTGTCAGCTGTGCCCGAATGGAAGGTAAAACGGCAGTAAATTTATTCTATAACCATTTATTTGTTCAGAACACAGTCTCGTAAAACGTATAAGATTACACAAAGTCGGGGGTAAAGTCATTTTATGATAAATTTATAAGGTTCGACTGCATGTGTTATATAACGCGATATCAAAAATTGTAATGTTTTTTTTTATTTTATTATTCATTATTAATGTCACGTGTTGGGTAGGGAAAGAAAACATCTTGTGGAAAACGATGGAAATCTGTGTGTCCGAAAAATAGGAAAAAAAAAACAAAATATCGAAGGCATGTGAAGTTCGTCAACACGCATTGGTGCAGCGTGGTGGACATTTACTTGCCCTCAAACCCTCTCAGAAATGAGAGGAGGCCTGTGCCCAGCAGTGGGATGTAAATAGGCTGTAAACTTAATTTTAACTATGCATGTATGCTTATATTTGTTTATGGGAAATCATTAAATAAAGCAGCCTAAGACTGTTGCCTGCATGTTTTCCCCTTGCGTTTTTATATTTCTTTGTTTTAAATGTGTGTATCAAATAAATAGTTTATTTTTTCTAAACCGATTTTGCGACCCAACACGCTTGACAGACGGATTAGCAACTGCAGTTTTTTTTTAAATTATTCAGTTGTTAACAGAAAGATGCTTCCGTCTCCGTCTGCCGCCTCTTATGACACCCCCAGGGTAGTGGATATCCTGAAACCACCACTACACGGTGACACATAAAAAAAAACAATAAAAATTTAAAATCATAATAAATATATAAAACTGATAACGGAACTAAAATTCATTATTATTAAACTAAACATTGATAAACAAAACAAAAAAAAAAATAATAAAAAGGTATAAGTTTGGCCCATATTGGTCTGGAATTTACATGTCCTATGTTATGTGAGACTAATAACCAAAAAAGTGTAACAACTATATTACTTTTATCATCATCATCATCATTACAGCCCTTCACAAGTCCACTGCTGAACATAGGCCTCCCCCAAGTAATGCCACAAAGCACGGTCCTGAGCCACCTGCATCCATCGACTTCCTGCATGTCTTACCAGGTCGTCACTCCATCTAAAAGTAAGGGGGGTCGCTACACTACGACTACGGTACGAGACTGCCACTCGAGAACCTTTTTTCCCCAACGGTTGTCTGTTCTTCGAGCTATATGGCCAGGCTATTGCCACTTCAGCTTACTAATCCGGTGGACTCTGTCAGTCACTCTGGTTCTACTGCGGATATCCTCATTTCTAAGTTTATCACGCAAAGAAACTCCGAGCATAGCCCTCTCCATAGCTCGCTGAGCGACTTTGAGCGTCCTCATACGGCCAGCAGTGAAGGACCACGTCTCGGTTCCGTAGGTCATCACTGGCAACACGCACTGGTTGTAGAAGCAGTGCGTATAACCAGTTGTACAACCAGTGCGTATTACTTCCATAGCATGTCGTAAACGGCGACTAATAGGATATTAGTCTGTGATTGTGTAGGCTATCGGCTAGTCACCTATTCATCCCCCTATACTGTAAAGAACCCCCAGATCTTACTGTAAAGACGACTACGAAAGACGACGACGAAAGAAGACTGTAAAGACCCCTAGAACCTACTATCATATACGATCATACGAACCCCTATCAATTTTTTTCACAATTTATCATCTAAATCTAATTTTTTTTTGCCTCTTAGAGATTAAAGACGTTACTTTATATCTATTTGTTAAAGCCGACTTCAAAGAATTGAAAATAATAAAGTAACTTCACATTCCAAAGTCGGTGCTTTAAAAACCCGACTTTAGAATAGACATCACACCGGAAGTTACAACCTATTTTAATAAAATCATTGCAATTGATTCACAATTGACGAAAATGTCGCGTAACATATCTACATACAAAAAAACATACAGTTGAACCTCCTCTTATTTTGAACATTACTTATAAAAAATGCATATGCGCTACCTGCGCAATGATAGCAAATTGATTTAGATGTCAATTGGCAGAAACGAAGCATAATTCAATAGTTCAAATAAAACAGTTTGCTAAAAAATAACAATAATATTTAAGTATAAACTTTTTTTTAAACACCTAGAATTATATGTTATCTATTTATTACACTATATCATGCCCTCGAAAATGTTATTCTTCAAAAATGCGCATTTTCTTACGCTGTCTTCTTCAACGCGGATGAACTAGTAAGTCAGCACTTAAAGTGTAACAAACAATTTCATCGGTGCTGGCAGATATCGAACCCGAGTTGTTTTACTTAGTGAGCTACCACGGCTCATTTAAAGAGGATGTAAAAAAATAATTATAAGTAATTAAAAAGTAAAGAAAATACTTTACAAAACGTAATCCCTAAAACAGGTCTTACTCCTGGAAGCAGGCGAAGAGGAGAACATAGATTATGACATTCCAGGCGTACCTACGAATGACTTTCGCCCGATTCTGTGGAACTATAGAACAGAACGTAATGGATTTTCCTGTTTGTCGCGACCCGGCGGTGCGTGTGAAGTCAGGACTGGCAAAGTGTTGGGTGGCTCGAGTGTCACCAATGACATGAAGTACACTCGGGGACATAAGATTGATTACGATGGTTGGCACAATACTGGACAACTAAGATCCTTGGAGTGGCAGTATGACAATTTGCTGGAACATTTCAAGGCTTCCGAGGACAATGGTAAGACATATTAAGATCATAAAATAACTACGCACAATTTTGTTACATCTTAATTCCCATTGTACATTTTCATTATATAACTCTTAAGGAATATTTTTTATAAACGGTTACTTTTTACGATAAAAACAAATGCTATAATTTTATGTCTAATATTTACGTGATAGACTTAGAAATGAGGATATTCGTAGTAGAACCAGATTGACGGACATAGTAAGCTGAAGTGGCAATGGGCTGGCCATATAGCTCGAAGGATCGACAACCGATGGGGAAAAAAAGGTTCTCGAGTGGTAGCCACGTACCGGTAGGCGTAGTGTAGAGCGACCCCCACTAGATGGATGTCGGCAGGAACTCTATGGATGCAAGTGGGTCGGGACCGTGCTGTGTGACGATTTTGGGGGAGGCCTATGTTCAGCAGTGGAGTTGTGAAGGGCTGTAATGATAATGATGATGATAATGTCTAATATTTTAATTCCACTATTAGATGTTCAGAATTTTTTTTGTAACTAATAGAAGGCTAACATTCTCCACTTCAGTTAAAGTGTGATGATCACAGAAGCTTTAAGAGTTGAAACGAACTTGTTTTTTTAAGGCGACTACGACGTACTAATGAATTCCTTCTACCATTCTCGCGGCGGAGAAATGCGGGTGCAAAGGTTCAAACACACCGACCGATTCGTAGAAATGTTTTCCAGTGCGTTTTCCGAAATGGGCCTTCGTACTTTGGATATAAACACCAACATCCCGGAAGCTGTAGTCATTAATCAGTTTACCATATTTAATCACACCAGACAAAGTACTAACAGCGCCTTCCTAAAGCCTGTAAGGTATAGAAAAAATTTGGTGGTGATTACCGGAGTCACTGTCACCAAGATCGTCATAAACAAGCAAGAGAATGCAATTGATGGGATTATCTACGAAAGTGAAAGAGGAAAAGAACATCTGGCTTATGCTAAACGTGAAATAATATTAACTGGAGGAGCTATCAACAATGTGAGACTGTTACATCTTTCAGGAATTGGACCCAAGGTTGAATTAAAGAAACACAACATAACTGTACTACACGACCTACCAGTTGGATCTCACTATCAAGACCAAGTCACTACTGGGGGTCTCGCTTTTGCTTTAAACGATGTTCCTGCAGTCAATGAAGAGACAATTATTAAGGATTTTAAAACTTGGTTCCAGTCTCGGAGTGGACCTTTAGCGACGCGAGGTATAAACCAGCTATCAGCTTTCTTAAAGCTTTACGAGAATGATAATAATGCTCCTGATGTTGAGTTTTCTTTCGAGGGAAACTTTATCAGAAGCGATAAATTCCTACTTACAAACGTCAGTGTCAATGCTATCGAAGAATTTAATTTGCCGTTGCCATACTATAATCTCATTATGGTATATCCTGTGCTACTTAGGCCTAAAAGTAAAGGAAAGGTTATGTTAAATAGGAAAAATCCAAAATATGGCAGACCTGTTATTCAAGCCAACTTCCTGAAGGAATCGGAAGACTTGGATAGTTTAGTCGATAGTATTGATATTGCATTGCAGTTACTAAATACAAAGGAACTGAAAAAAGCTGATATTAGGTTTGCTCCAATAGATTTATTCCCATGCGATAAATTGCGAAACCGAGACCAATGGAACTGTATAGCTAGACATTACACGAAAGCTATTAGTAACCCCATTGGCACGTGTCGAATGGGGGAAAACAGCACAACGTCCGTAGTCGATTACCAGTTGAGAGTTCACGGTATTGAAGGTTTAAGAATCGTCGATGCTTCTGTGATGCCAACGCATGTTCGTGGTAGTATCTATGCAGCGACGGTAATGATTGCAGAGAAAGGCGCTAAACTTATTAAAACAGATTGGAAAGAAAACAATGGGCGATACAATAGAAGGTGACGTAGTTAGTAATTTGTAAAAACTGTAAATAAAAGTTCTATTTAATACCAAGTTGTTTTTATTAAATCACTTGCTTTTTCAGCTATCATTATAACAGGAGCAGCAGTAGAACCTCGAGTAATTTTAGGAATGATTGAAGCGTCAACAACTCTAAGATTTGAAATGCCATATACTCTTAAGTTATGATCAACTACAGACTCTGGGTCTTTTGAGGAGCCCATTTTACAAGTGCCTACATAATTATGCAACGGACTTGAAAAGTGTTTAATTATACATGCCCAAAAATCTTCAGAGACTTTTTCATAGTTTTTACACTCGTTGTTCAGAATAGGTCGAGGATCAAATTCAACCGCCGCAGTTCTAAAAACTTCCGTATCAAAAAGTTTTACTATTTCATGTACACCCTCCAACAGTTTCTTCTCATCCGATTTTTCTTTAAGATAATTTGGATAAATTAATGGCTTCCCAAATATTGGGTCAGTTGCATTCAAAATAACTTGGCCGCGGCTTTTCGGTGTTAGAAGAGAAACACACATATCAATTTTATCGTAATACATGTTAGAGTCGTGGCCACGAAATCTCATTTCAATATCGGGTGTGCCGAGTACGTCCGATAATGTGGTCTCCATAAAAGCAACAACTTGAAAATTAGCTGACAGTGGGCCCGTGCCTTTCGCGTAGTACGAAGAAATATCTTTGAGCTTCTCCGAAAACTTAGCCGTAGTTGCCGTTTTACTGAGTTTGACGACTGGTAAACACACAGACAGGTGATCATGGAAGTTTCCTCCGACCGGCAAATCATTATACACTTTAATGTTCAAAAACTCTAAATAGTCCTTCGGTCCCACTCCGGACTGCATTAATAATTTTGGCGTGTTTATCGCACCTGCACACAAAATGACTTCTTTTTTTGCCTTAATTCTTATTTTTGTACCATTTTTAATATAATCTACACCTACTACTCTGGTAGAGCCTTGGAAGTCTTCAAACAAAATTTTAGTTACAAGAGCTTCTGTTTCGATGACAATATTAGATCTCAGTTTTCGTATGGGATCAATGAACGCTGTATACGCGCTCACTCTCTCTCCAAAATATGACATTGTCTGTATCCTCATAAAACCGAGTTGGTTCCGGCCGTTAATATCAGTATAATTATATCCCAGTTCGTTAAATGCGCTTAATAGTACGTCAACATTATCATCGACGTACGGATATCTTCCAACGTCCAAAGGTCCTTGCGTGGAGTGAAAGAACTTATTCTTAGCGATATCTTTATCATAATTCCCTTCGGAGTACTTGAAGTAAGGCAGTAGTTGACTGAAACTCCATCCATCATTTCCGTTGAGCATCCACTCGTCGTAATCGGCGGGGCTTCCCCTCATGTATGCCATGTCATTAATAGATGACGTGCCTCCGAGGACTCTGCCTTGGACAACTTCACAGCCCAATTGAAAACGGTTTTGACAGAATCTGAAAAAAATGTGTGTTTATTTTTATTAAAATCTACCTTAATGAGACCAACATAAAGAAAGGGAAAATTCAACTTTGTCAAGTCATCCGAGCACTAATTTTATTTTCGTTAATATGATGTATATATGACTCTCACGATACAGGTCTGCGCGCCTAGTGTAAGAACTGTTTCTTTTTTTTTGTTATGGTGCAAACTGTTGAATAAATTATTTTCATTTTTCATTTTCCTTTTCATTAACTATTGGATGGTATTTTAAGGCCCATCATCTATTCATTGTTATGTCTACATACTTCTACATTAATTTTGCTCAGGACCGTGTTATGGAGTATGGACATGTCTTGGGGGAAGCCTATGTTTGATAGTGGACTTATGAAGGAATTAATGATGATTATGAGTTACTGTTTTCTGTACGTCTTGAATTATTATAAATATATAAGACTTATTTTGCCTTATTCCTTATGACATATATTATCCTGTTGGGATAGATCCAAAATTGTTTCACCGAGATTACTCTATCTCTATTCACGCTTGGCTAGTGGGTTATCCAACCTCAGTTTATTTTTTTACTTGGAGTTGTTATCAGGAAGATGCAGCTGCCCATTTCCTGTTTCAGTTTCCCTGTGTCACCTCCTACGACACCTACGGGATGATATGAGAAACCGGAATCTTTTACGCCATCTCTACATGGAGCTTTAAAGACAAACTAAATAAAATTTAATACAGTACAATAAAGTATACTAGACATAAATTCAAAATAAAACTTTTTATTCAATTCTGGCTTATTTAAGGCTCTTAAGAACGTCATAGTCTACATCGGTTCGTAACAATAAATAAGCCCTTCTCTGAAGAGAACCGGCACGGAACTGGCATAAAACATAAAAAGTAAAATACCAATAGGCATCATATAGTCCGTTCTTTGAGCATCCTTTTAACATTTTATATATGATAGAGAACGGGAAACACCACGCTCGACCGGGAAAGACCACGCTCTCACAGAGTACCAGCTTAAAATAGCTTATTAAATCTGATGCGTTTTGTATGGCGAGTGTAGAGATCTGGAGATCCTTTTTTACTGGAAATGAGGCATTCCATCCAAGTCCTCCTGGGTCAAGACACCTGGATTCTGATTCTTAATCGAGGATAAGTGTAAATGAGTGGTATGGGTTAGAGCATCCACTAATCATCAGGTGTCAAGGATTATCAGGTGTCATCACCGATCAAGGTGACATGAAAGTGACGTTAGACATGAAAGTGCATTAAGAGACACTCCAGGCGATGCTCGCATCGCTCCAGTTGCCATTGAGCAGGCAGTCCTCTGTAGACTATTTTTGAGTGGGCCTTATTACACTGGATAATGGAGCCGTAGGTGATAATCGGCCTCAGTATGCGGCTGTGATACAACCATAGGATCCATACATTTAAACATAGGATAATGTGCTTGTTTAATTAGTACGAAAATAATAATTATATAAGAAATAAAAGAATAAAATAAAAATAATTAAAAATGACGAATTATGCTAAATATTTATTATATTTAATAAACGACTAAGTTGGAAATATAAAAAAATAAATGGTAAAATAAATGGTTCTTACCCCTTTTTTGGTCGCATGGAATATTGCCAGTCCATAGAGGAGCCCTTGAATTCACTGGTTAGACCAGGAATGAGCACCATCTTCGGTTCTTCTGGCCCAGCTTCCACTACCAGAACCTAAGTGATCACAAGGATGCAAGTCTTAAAGAAACATTAAACCGATAAATATGTTTCTTACATTATGTTTGCATTTTTTAATGTGATAATTAAATTGGGATTTTGCTAAATACTAAAAACCAAATCAAAACGATTTACAGATGGTATATCCATTCTGCAGGTATATTATAGTTGTAGCGCGAATAGGTCTGCACGACAGGGGAACGATCACGCGCTTAGAAAACACCATTATAAAAGAGCATCTTAATAATGCTGTGTTTTAGTATGTTGAGTATAGAGAACCGGAGACCTGGAGTACGTACATACGTACCGGAATCGAGGCATTCCATCTTAGTCCCGAGGAGTGGTTTGATTATTTATTGAGGATATATATTAATGTCTATGGGCCACAGCCTACACTTATTTTTAGGGGAAAAATGGGAGCATTTTCAGTTCATTAACGTAGTGAAGCAGTGCTGCAAACTAACTGCTGGATAATATTCTTAAGAAGAAAGTGAGGTCCGTGTCCAGAGTTACGTTTTCATTGTAATGGGTATAATTTAAGATATTATAGTGGAACCACCTAGCATATCCTCTACGGCCGATGAACATGGGCAAAGCCGGCCCGTTGCATTTACGCCAAACAGAGTTAATGGCGAATATGTTATGGAAGGATTAGCTTTTAGCTTTCTTTTTTTCTCTTGGTGGGCTCAGATTCAATATATTGGATAGAACAGACAATCCTCCTACATCAAAATTAAAGTTAACAGCTGCATAAGCGCGTTTCTAACAGCTCCATAATCCTCTGTAAAAAAACGAGGTCTGTACCTAGCAGTGAGACCTATATAAATGTGTAATAATGTAGCTTAACTTTTTAATAAAGTCGTACACAAACGATTTTAATAGATTAAAATGGTGATAAATGAGCACGCCGTTCACCTGTTGGTAAGTAAATGCCGCGACCCACAGGCACATACGATTAAAGACAATTTTACGTTAAACTTCACATATACTGACCATTATTTTCAGCTGAGAATCGTAATGCAGTAACGCAGTAACCGTGCCACGCCTTAAAACTGAGATGTAATGCCTTGTTACCAGTAAAAAGGATCTCCGTTTCTCTACGCTCACCATACGATACACAATAACATAATGCTTCTACACGGTTCTCTGTAAACTTGGTCCTTAGGTTAGCTGCGTACTGGTGGCCATGGTGGAATCCACTACTTCACATCATCCCGTACTATAGTAAGAGGCAGCAGACGGAAGCAGAACAGTAGATTACCAGCAACATCTTTCTAATAATAACTCTAAATAATAAAGAACTGCCCTTCACAAGCGGGATAATTGTTCCAAATATCCTCTGTCATTAAATAAAGTACGTGAGGATAATATGGTCATCCGGTTTATATGGTCACTTTCTTATAACTCAGAAATTACAGCCTTATTCGTATAGAAGGCTATATGATACGATAGCTCTTCATCAGTCAATCAAATAATTAAGAGTTAAAAGGACGCAGCTTTGTCGACGCCATTTTAATAGTAGATACTATGTAAATATTTTTGTCGATTTTAGTATGGCATAATGAAGTTAGTTTTTATTAAGTTGATTTTCGAAGTATTTCTAATAATGGTCAAAGCTTGTTTGCTATTCTTTATTAATATATTAGTTATAGTACACGACTTTGTGTTTTTGTCTATGTTCTCCTCCTAGTTTTGGTTTTATAGAACGGCAAAGCTTAAGATGACCATATTACCGTCAAGTACCTTAGGCTGTGATGAAGTAGGAATGAGGTGCTGTCCTGATGAAACTGACCCATTCCTGTGGCAGCCCTAGCATCGTCCAGCCTAGCTCTACTGCGTCCAAATAATTTATAACACAGTAATTAGTAAGTAAAAAGAATACTAACTCTCCATTTTCTATTTTCGGACAACCTGCTCGCCACCACACATCCAGCTGTGCCACCTCCAACAATAACAAAATCATACTCGAGTTCTTTGTCGTGGGAAAACACTTGATCGTCGCTTCCCTTCTGCGATCCAACTGGCAGTTTGTATTTAACAAAGGGTCTGTAATTATTATCAGTGGTTTCACTTTTCTCGGATTTCTTATTCACGCCCATCAACTGAGCTTTGTTCTTTCCAAAGTAATCTGGTTCCGGTCCAATATGGCCGTACAATGTGTGGACTAGAGAAATGAGGAGGATAGCAGTTGGTGCACATTCGATCCTACCATCACATATCTTGCAGAGGTCTTCGGTTATATTTGCTGCTGAGCTCATGGCATTTTTTAATATCTTCAACGATCTTGCGATACTAAGACCTCTCATAAAATTCTTATATCAAAATTTTTCTTCTAAATATTTAGTAACTTATTAACATCGTTAGCCTTTAACCGACTTTTCACATTTTGTTAATTTAAACATTTTGTTATTTAATTTACCTATACAAGATCGTATTTTATTTTAATCACCTTGACTTGTAGATTAAACTTGCCAATTTTTTTTAACTTCCTGTTGCTTTAACCTGCTACAAAAATTTAACTGTACAAGATTGTATTTTGGTTTGATCACCTTGAGGTTACGAATCATATAAACAACGATGAACCGGATATGTGAGCGTCTAGATCACTACTGGTGCTCTGCAGCCCGCGGGCGGGTCTCATGTTATCGTATACGCAACATGAGATCCAAGAAAACGATGTTTACACGCCTGTTGTTATTGTTTAATTGTTCATTGTCTGGAATACCAGACGTTACGCGTCATTTCGCTTCCAATAGAAACTCTTTGCCTTAACAACATATTCTTTGTACTTACTATTTTATCATTCTTGCATTTATTGTTTGTAAACATAACTATTTTTAATATAATAATTGAAGACAGACAGTTTAAGAAATACAACAATAGATTTATAGAGCATTTAATTTCTACTTATTACAGCTATATTCATACTCGTAAGTAAAATTAAAGTGTGTCTGCAAAATCTCAGAGAGTTATTTGTTTGCTATTAAGACATCAATGATAATTTTTTAATATTTATTTTCTATCTGTATGTCCTGCTTAATCTTCGTTGCTGAACCGATAGTAATGAAATTTCACGAACAGATAGAAACGCTAGGAGCGATATAGGCAATATTTTGTTCAAAAAACTTAAAGATTTTTTTACAAAACGGAAAATTGATAAAATAATCTTTAATTATCTTAAATCTAAGTATCGCTACTATCTAAGTATCGCCACTATCCGGGTAAAATCGGGGAGAGTTGCTAGCTCATATATGAAATTAAATTGTATGTCTATAATATCAAAATAACTGTCTTATAGTTGAGGAGGTTATTTACATGAATAACCATTTTTTAAAAGTTTGTCTTTCTATCCGGGCTAATATATGGAACGGCTGAACCGAATGTGATGAAAATTTTCGAACAGACAGAGAGCGATGCCAGGAGTGATCTAGGCAATATTTTATCCGAAGAGCCTGGACTTTTTATTTTGAAAAAAGAAACGAAACATTATCAATAATGCAAATGGTCTTTGATTGTCTTGAATCCAAATATCGCAACGTTAATCCTCGTAGATCCTACGCAGGCGAAACCGGGGCGGGTCTTTAGTAAGTAACAGCTATTAGCACAGCGTGTAAAGTAGGTTTCATACTAATAGATTACACGTTTAGTAATTTAGCAATTCATTTTAAATTGTTTGAAGAATACATTATTCATTCATTTATAGCATTTTAACAAAAGTTTACCGTTTAACATAAACACTATTGGTTGCCTAATATGCCATAGCTGCCACGTTTGATGGCAAGGAAGCCACAGTTTTTATGCGTTGCATTACATAGCTATATTGTCGTTGTAACACAAATAGGTCGGCTGGACTGGGGAAAGACCACTATTTCTTTTTATTCTCACAGAATACCGCGTGAGTTTAAAGCTTAAAGCTGCTGCTTTTTTACTAGAAACGAGGCATTCTCTCTTTTATTATTTTCTTATATACCTATTAGCCCTCAGGGATGACAACTCGTCTGCATTTGGATTATTATCCAAGGATGTATGTATGTACCACATGCATCCACTTACCATCAAGATGTCTGGGTGCTTATTTGTTAACGTTTCTACCAGGCGGTCCCATAATGAACTGGCCCGATATAGTTCAACGCGACATGTCGCTACATGTTGTGTTGCATTAAATAGTACGTTTATCGTGCACTTAATATAAGAAACATGCATCGACATGAAATGCTTAGTCTTAGTTTAACAGGTATTTGAATAACGAGAGTCGCGTATTTTTTCATAATGTCGAAAACTGAGTATCGAAGTGTCATAAAGTTTCTGTTTAAAGAAGGTTTATCCCCTGCCCAAATAAAAGAACGACTGGATGGCGTGTATAAGGAGTCTGCCCCCTCCTATAGCACAGTGAAAAATTGGGTGAAAGAGTTTCGCCTCGGGAGAGAAACCGTCGAAGACTTTGGCCACGACGGTCGACCTGTGGAAGTGCTCACTCCCGAAACGATTGCTCTTATCGAAGAGGAGGTTCTGAGTGACCGCCGTTTGAAGATTAGAGAAATTGCAGCAAGGCTTGGGCTCTCTAAGAGTACCGTTCATCGCGCGATCCATGAACATCTTCACATGAAAAAAGTGAGTGCAAGATGGGTACCGAAACTTCTTTCAGCGGTACAGAGACAGGAAAGAGTGCGCTGCGCTTCGGAGTTTTTTGATCTTTGTGGCGAAAATCCAAAGACTGTTATCGAGCGGCTAGTGACTGGTGATGAAACTATGATCTTGTATTATGATCCACAAAGCAAGCGCGAGTCAATGGAATGGCGTTATAAGGGTGAAAAGCCCCCTAGAAAGGCAAAGGTGCAACAATCGACTAAAAAACTGATGTGCACAATATTTTGGGATTTTCAAGGCATTTTGATAGTGGATTTTAAAGAACGTAATACAGTCGTAAACGGCGAATATTATGCTTCTTTAATATATAAATTACGAGACAAGATAAAGGAAAAACGAAGAGGCAAGCTGTCTAAAGGTGTCCTGTTGCTCCATGACAACGCCCTTGTTCATACCGCTGGTGTTTCGAAGGATGCAGTTCGTCAATGCGGGTTCAAAGAAGTTCAACATCCACCTTACAGTCTAGACATGGCCCCGTCCGACTATTATTTATTTCCAAATTTAAAGCGGGACTTAAGAGGAAGAAAATTTTCAAGTGATGAAGAGTTGCAGGCGGCCGTCTTCAGTCATTTTGAGGATAAAAAATGTGATGATTTTTATAAAGGTTTAGAGATGTTGATTCACAGATGTCAGAAGTGTGTTAGTATTCATGGTGATTATATTGAAAAATAAAATTGGTTTCGTTTCATTTCTTTCATTGGTTCATAGTTAGGCCAATTCATTATGGGACCGCCTACGTATGTTAAAAACGGTAACATTACATCTTTTATAACACTATTTACAAAATTTATTTTAGGAACTTTTTGGAAGCAACCATCTCATTCCTAGGGGTTATTATCAATTATATATTCATCTTTATTATAATAAACATTTTTACAGTTTTTGTTTACTTAAATATTTAAAACATGGTAATAGAGAGATCTTGTATTTTCTGGGACTTTGTTGTAATAGCGTATACATTGCCTTAAGAACGAATTACAGAATCTAAGAAGAAGAGAAAGTAATATCTAGTGATCCCTGTGTCTGTGCTTGTTCGTAGTATTTACAGAGTGTATATCTCTTTTTTAACTAAAATTACCTTTTTTTAACGTACATTAAATTTTCGTAAATATATTGAGAGGTCAATGTTAATATATACATTGTTTTATTTTTTCTAAAAGGCTCTAAGGTTGCAAACAACTCTCATGGCCCTCTTCTGCTAAACAAAAATAGTTTCTAATCAGCCACATTTCCCCATAGCAAACTCTATATGACATTATGCTCTGGAAATAAATTAATCAATTTGTCTCGACACTAGTGAGACCTCAATTCTTTTTTACAGCTTAAGCTGCAAAGCGTAGTCTGCTTGCAAGTTTATGTATATGGGGGCCCCACTGAAGCCAAGAAAAATAGAGGTTTCAACAGGGCTCAGCTCTTCCCATTTAAAAATACATTGCTATTCAGATTTTTAAGATTCGTTGTTGTAAATTTAATACATTTAGTTTTATTGCCATGAAAGCGTAGATCATTAACGTTAAACCAATGCATTAATTTTAATATAGCAGTTTGAGTTTCAAAATCAAGGTAGTCTCATCAACAATAAATATTATATCCATGATTATGCCTACAATGGAAGGTAAGTCATTAATATACCTAAAAATAAGAATGGGCCATTTATTGAGTCCTAAGGGACACCCATTAGCACAGGTGACCCGGAAGAACTTTTACTGTTGATAATAACTTTCTGCGTTCTATTACTTAAGTATGAAAAAATAAGTTTAAGCGCTGTGTTCCTGACACCATAGTACTATAACTTTCTGATTAATGTCTCATGATGAACACAGTTGAAGGCCTTGGAAAGGTTACAAAATATACCCAAAGTATCCCCTGAATTCTCCCATGCAAAAAAAAAATATGTTTTATAAGTTCAACTCCGTCGTTGGTTGTCAAGCGACACCTTGTGACACCAAAATTTTGAACACCAAATTGTGAAGCAATTTATTTATATTAAAAAAATTAACATTTGATCTAAAATAATCAAATATTGGTGCTACAAAACTTGGTCTAAAATTAGCGGGGTCTAATGTACCACAAGATTTACATTGACGTATGACTTAACTATGTTTCATTAAATCAAGAAACACAACAGATTCGACGCATGTATTTAAAATAGTATAAGTTAATTTTTCTTCAATAGTATAGGTGCTATTGTATCTATTGCAGATGCAATAACTCTAACGGAAATCCCCCATAGGTCTGCTGTTTTCTTAACATCAATAGTTTTAAAATATTTAACGATGTCTTTTGGCAATACTCTATGGAATTTACAAGTATTTGAACAAGTCTTTACATTTTCTTTAAGCAATGATTCGGTGACAGAAGGAAAAGAATTTAATGATTTTATTGTCAAAAAGTAACATCAGTAAAAAGTTTCTCTAAAGCCTCTCCAAGCTTTTCAAAAAAGCGAGGTACCTAATGAGACGGACTTCTTCGCAAAAAAAGAAGTAATACTATCTAGTAGGTAGTGTCTGTCTCAAACTAAAGAGTAATACTTAATACACAGTTCACTGCGTTTTAACTCCTTAATCTCATAAACCGTAAGAGTATCTTCTAGCCACAACATTTATTTTCCATCTGGTAAGCTTTATGCTCGTGTAACAATGTTATTTAAAAAAATAATAAACTACCACACAAGTGAATTTCAAAAGAAAATTTTAAAATTGAATCTAAAACACAAAGGTCATTATTTTTTGTTTGTCATTACAGCTGTTTATTACCGTTGCCTTCGTAATAACAGGAAGGGTAAAGTTATAATACGACACTACCACAAAGCAATCACAAAACTAATTCGTTCCTAAATCGTTACTAAATTGCTGGTTTCTGAGAAAGGTGTCTGAAACAGAGACTTAGATGCGGTATTATACAATTATTTTACGTCTCGTGGTGGTCAAACCCGTCATCCTATTTCGTCCCGTGAGTGTTGTAAGAGGTGACTATGGGAAAAGCCAGAAATGCTTTATGGCTTTATGGCAACAATTACAACAATTTATACTTTACAGATATATTTTTGTGACCCTATCTCCTGTATTAGGATCACCTTTTTTATAGGATAGGGTGACAAACGAGCATACAGTCCATCTGATGGTAAGTGGTTGCTGTGGCTCATAGACATCTACATCTACCTCTGATTACGAATTAAAGTGCAGATGTGTTGTCACCCGTGAGGACTAAGATACAATGCTTCGATTCCATAAAAAAGGGTCTCCGGTATTGACAGAGAAATAAGAGCAATATGAGTATGTTAGGGGTGAGCAGTGACTGAATGATGGTGGGAAATTACGTCAAGCGAGGAAAGTGTTGTTTACAAGATGTTGTTACCAGGAAGAAGAAAGGAATGCTTTGGTGGTTTGGACACGTTTAAAGAATGAATAAGAAAAGTGTCAAAGCAAAGGAGGATGGCCAAAATGCTGGAAGGCGTGAGTGACAGAGTGGGAAAGAGACACCTTAGGCGGAAATTCATCGGAATTAAATAACGTCATAAGTGAAAATTTGTTACTTCTTTTCTGCCCAGGGTTCCGTTTTGGGCAGGCAACACTCTCTAACTTATTTCTTTTGCTCAATAGCAGCACTTGCACTGCTGCGGTCCGCTCTGAACTGTAAAGTGGCATTCCACCTGAGTGCTCGGAGTTGACAACTCATATGTAGCCCTCTTTATTTAAAGTTACAGCAGAACTGCAGAGGCCATTTACCATCAGGTAGACTGTAAGTACGTTTGTCACTACACTTTAAAAAAAGGATCAATCTAAATCACTGAAATGGAGACGAAGTTTTATCAATTGGCAACAATCTCAATTGTATTAATAATTGATGCTGCATGGCCTAGGATTTGATTCCCGCATAGAAAATGTGAACATGTGGCTTACAAATAATTGTACCGATTCTGGATGATGCACGATTTACGAGGAAATCTTACTTATGGAGGTTTTCTTTAATAATTCCATTCTAATTTGAAATAATACATATCTCTTATACACACTGTATATTAAAAATAATATTATCTTTTGGATATATGTACAGTTTTTCTAACAAAACTACTTTCACGTCATTCGCCGCTTTACATAATTTTCGAAATTTACATTCGTAAGCTTTTAATAACGCAATTTTGAATGTCCGCTCTGGTGCTTGAATAATAATAAAACAATTTTAGATAATGGACCAATTATTTAAATGGAGAATTAGCCGCAGGCTACAGTTTCACCGTACGCAGTACCTACCTTTATTATATCGCATGCCAACTCTAAACATTAAATGAGCAATACCCTTTAACAGCAGGTAATTACTATTACACATTTGAGACAATGAAAATGAACGAAACTGAATAACCGAATACCCCGAGGGTGGATAAAGGGGATTATTCATGAAAATATGGTAAATGGTATCATAACTTTTTATTTCAATGCAGACTGTTATTTATAATAGCGCCATCTGTGATCAGGAAGTTGAACTTTATTCATAGTAGTTTTGCTATCGGTCGCAGCGGTAGCGTTGCATCATAAAAAGTTATGATTCGGGTTTATGTAAATGAGAGTTGTAGTGATATTGATTTTAAATTAAACAAGTTTGTAGACTCCATGCCAATTTCATGTATACGCTAATATTTGCAATAAATTTCAATAGCTTAGCTTTGAATTAATAATGGAATAATCGGACATTCAAATTTGCCTTATTTTTATTCTATTTCTATCTTATGCCCGTAAAACTGTAGGATATGGATTTTGCGTAATTACTGCCATATTTATTTGACGCTGTTTTTCGTCTCGTCTCGGTAATTCATGAGTGGACAGTACCGCCATCTACCGGAAACAATAAGATCTTCTCCTTCTTTTTCCGTATAATTATTATACAGCCTTCAAATAATGCCACAAAGCACGGTCCTGAGCAACCAGCATCGATAGTCTTCTTGCATATCTCACCAGATCGTTACTCCATCTGGAGGGTGGTTGCTTTACGGTGCGAGGCTTCCATAAAACTTTTTATTTATTTATTTTTTACCCCCGACGAATACAGTTATAAGTTTGTAGTGTGCTTCTGTGTGTCTGGCTGCGGCATCATAGCTTCTGAACGTATTTTCGTTTGAAAGGTGTCTTAATCGAAATCGAGTGTGTTCTTATCCACGTTTCAAAAAAATCTGTTCAACCGTTTCAAGATCATCATCTATTTATTAATTTTTTTCAATTTTAATTTAAGTTATTAAATACTAGCAATGTTTTTAACATAACTTATATTCCCTTTAGCCATTCCTAGAAAGCTTTAAAATTTTTGTGTTAGGAGTGGTTTACGACAAGAGTGGAATGGCGGATTTGAACACGCCACCTTTTGATTTCGCGCAACGCACCCTACCATAGGCTATTGTCGTTTTTTATTATTTTTATTATCTACCCTACACTTACGTACGCAGCCGTAAATCTTGATTATTCACATACAAATATTATACTGACTGTAACAGTGTTTACCAAGAAACATCAATAATCTTCCGCTCACCAGATGTCGCTATTTAACACTGAGGAGTGTTTTTGTTACACAATGTCATTTGAATAAGAAGTTTTAAATAAAAGTTTATCAGTTCTATATTAATATAAAAACTATGCCTCAGTGGTTTTCTTTTTAATTTTTTATACATTTTTTATTATTTTTTATTTCTCTACGTTTATGGATATCTGTGGTTTGGGTTATTTATTTTTAATTTAATTAAAATAAAATATAACTTATAGAAATAAACACTAACCTTTACATTCTTCGAACAAATTAACTTCATCGCTGTGAAATCTGTCAAATATTACGCCTAATTTTTAAGTAATAATTATAATAATAATGACCGATATGTGTCTGCCGACCGAAATTACTCCTGTAGTCGTTTCTGCGAACGGGCTAATCCCAGTCAGCCTCTCGGGTCATCTGAGGCGCCTGGGACTCCGTGATGGACCGCTCCAGGCACAAATGCAGAAGGCAGTGGTCCTCGATACCGCCCGCATCGTCCGCCGGTTTCTTTCCCTTTCCCCCTAACCCTTGGCCGTTTGGTCTCCCCTGTCGAGGGCCTCCATATATGTACATCATCACCTCCATATATTATGTGGATACTGTGAGCTATAGACGTACGCATATCTGTCGCGAATCGGATTTGGGTCGCGAACCGACTTTGAGAGCAGCTAAGTTGTATTTATTATAATTTTTAAGACTCCATTACATATTCTCATTTCAAGTCAATAATGTCTAATTTAGGTGTGATTATGCAGTACCTAATCAGTAACGAGCAAGTTAGGTAAGACCTAGCCTAGCTAGACCAATAGCGTAAATATGACATAGCTCGGATCTACTTTCTAGCCCAGATTCCTGCGTAATATACAGCTACTGTGACTATGCAGCAATTCCGTAATACTTTTTGTTTATAAACTAGAAGTGGCAAATGAACGTAGATGCTAAGTGGTTAATAGTAGCCCACGATGCCAGCCAGCGTCGTCTCTGACTGAGGACTGGGACTGTACAGCCTGGAGCCTGTATTAAAGTTTCATGTATCGTTTCCGTCGTCCGTCCTTACTTTTTCAAGTTTGATCTGTTCGTAATCACACTAAACAAATTGAGCTAATAAATGGAGTTATTTTAAAAACGAAACAACTACAACAGTTCTTTGTTGCAACGAAAAGTACGCCGTACCATTAAATATTTCAAAATGAAGTGATTTAGGTAAAGCTTTGCTATTGGCAGATTAGGTTGCTAAGCATATTTATTTTAACAGACACAGTTTAGCGGGCTTTATAAGCAATATCTCTTTTTACAAGAAATTTTAATCATACATAGTGTAGTGTACCTTATTCATGGCAGAGCTATGTTGCTATATTGTAGTTGTAGCAGGATTGGTTAAGCTTTACCGGGGAAGGACCATATCTCACAGACTATCAGCGTAAAATAGCTGCTTAATGTTGCTGTGTTTCCTCTGGTGAGTGTAGAGAACCGGAGACCCATTTACTTGAGACTTAGTCAAGTGAAAAAGCATCTGCATTTTTATTCTCATTGGAGGATAGATGTAGACGTCTATGGGCCACAGTATCCACTTACCATCAGGTGGACTGTGTGACGTTTACCACCCTTGTTCTACAAAAAAAGAACTCTCTTCAAAATGCTTAGTATATCTCAAAGAAAGTTGAATGTATATTCTTTAATATGATAGTGACTCGAATTTGTTCCGAATTCAATATACTTCGCGGTTTTTATTAATATCATCCCGCGAATATCAATTACGCCTCGCATTCCAAACACGATTAGGAAGTTAGGAACCATCGTGAACAAAATTTTAGATATTCTATTTATTTATTTAGGACAACGTAATATGTGTTCTTTGTAACCGCCTCCGTAGCTATATCACTGCCCTTAAGTTGACTGGCAGAGAACGCTTTTAACAATTAAGCCCGCCTTTTATTCTGTACTGATGTGAGGTTCAATAAAGTTTAAATAAATAAATATACGTGGGTCTTTTTATGTGGTAGAGTCATGCTGCATCTATATTTATAGCTACGGCTCGAATGGGTTGGCTTTGGAACACCAGCATGAAAAGAACATAATATATCAAATGAGAAGAGTACGAAAATGGTAAAGTAATTTATTTAATAGCGTTGTAAGTAATACGTTACTTTATTAAAATTTAATTACTTTATTAAATTAAGTATTATTTAGGTATGTCCTATCTTCATATGTATTTAGATCATTTTTATACTCTATTTTAACCATTGTTTGCATCAGTCCTCTACGCAAAGGTTGTCTGAAAGACATCACTTTCAGAGTGATAAGACCATAGAATACTATAATATATACATAATAGAACGGGGATGTCGGCGGAGCCCGTGTAGCCACTAAAATGCCACAAGACGTCAATTCACACGTAAAAATGTCAACACGAGATGTGTTTTGACGTTACAATCGTTTCCAAATTTTGCATGCAAATTATTTAGAAAGTGCCAAATTGCACGCTATTTACAAACAAATTTGTATTAAAATCCGTCTGTCAGTACAGCGAATTGGGTTTGTAGTAGTGATTAACTGATAATACGACGTAATTGCTTGTATGTGTACTCCCGGTGACGCCGAACCTCGGTACAAAATAATGTTGACAGCCATTCTATTGTGTATTATAGTATTCTATGGATAAGACCGCCCGTTGTAGATACGTATTATAAATCGTACTCTAAAAGTTTTCTGTATTATGGTATAAAATAAAGAATAAATAAACAAATGAAGTAGCAACACTGAGATGCTCTTACCTTTAACTGGTTACGGGTATTTCATGACAGTCCTCAGGGTGACGATACATTTCTATTTTGAATCTTTATCAAGAACATGGGTCTATGGGCTTCAGCATCCACCCACCAGAAATAAGATTAACGGGCATGTAAACCCGTTAACCATTCTTTTATTTAAGCAAGCAAGCAAGAAGCAATACGAGCGCCTTTTGTTTTTACCTCAATATTTGTTTATTTTTATTATATTAATCTTTCCTCCGTGTACGATAAAGAATATAGTAGTGTATTGAATTATGTGCTCTATTGTCACCTTTTTTGACACACAATACCAGAACTAAAACTTTAGAAATGAGAAGAGGCCGTACATACGCATAACTTCACCATTTTATGTGCAAGATATTTTATAGAGTGTGTCCATTAATTTAAATCGTCTCCTATAAAGGAAGACGGAAACCAACCTCCGATATAAATGAAAACTAATGCTCTATCATGGGGCCATAACAATATTTATTTCCATGGTAATTTTATTTTGTCGAGTGCTGTTGGGCCCCCCACCCACTGCGCGAGTAATTAAGGTAATAATGTATCCTACTACAGCAGGGATACCAAAAAAAAACATAGTTTGATATTTAATATTTTTAAATAAAGAAAGTGATGACCATGGATGACCACAGATAATTTATTACTTGTTAGTAATTGCGTACAATATCATCGTCACCACTGCATTAGGAAAAAATAGAATCTGCTGTGAATGACCACTAAGTCAAATAATACAAGTAACCTTAGCATAAAACGGCTTTTATTTTGTCACGCGGCCATTAACTAATTAATTTTTTAAACGTCTATAATGTAATGAATTTCCGCAAAATTATGCCTGAGATGTGGTTGTTCACTGCTGGTCGTATGAGCGTCGCTCAACGAGCTATGGAGAGGTTCGGTGTTTCTCTGCGTGATAAACTTAGAAATGAGGATATCCGCAATATAACCAGAGAGACTGACATATCCCGACGGATTAGTAAGCTGAAATGGCAATGGGCCAGCCATATAGCTCGATGAACCGGCAAGATATTGGAAAAAAGGTTCTCCAGTGGCAGCCTTGTACTGGTAGGTGAAGTGTAGGGCCTCGTCCCACTAGATGCAAAGACGACCTGGTAAGACACGCAGGAAGTCGATGGATGCAGGTGGCAGGTCGGTTAATATATATATATATATATATATATATATATATGCAGTTAATAATATAATTAACTGCGGTTGATTTTCGACCACAACATTCGGTTGCATATTTTGTGATCTTCTTTTTTTGGTACTAAGCCAACATTATATATTGTAAATGTGAGTTATCAGGCCACTTATTGGTTCTATCACAGCTAGAACCATCGTCTTAACAAAATAAATATATCATCATCATCATCATTACAGCCCTTCACAAGTCCACTGCTGAACATAGGCCTCCCCCAAGGTATGCCACAAAGCACAGTCCTGAGCCACCTGTATCCATCGACTTCCTGGATGTCCTACCAGGTCGTCACTCCATCTAGTGGGGGGTCGCCCTATACTTCGCCTACCGGTACGAGGCTGCCACTCGAGAACCTTTTTTCCCAACGGTTGTCGGTTCTTCGAGCTATATGGCCGGCCCTATGCCACTTCAGCTTACTGATCCGTTGGGCTATCTCGGTTACTCTGGTTCAACTACGGATATCCTCGTTTCTAAGTCTATCACGCAGAGAAAATCCGAGCATAGCCCTCTCCATAACCCGCTGAGCGACTTTGAGCGTCCTCATACGGCCAGCAGTGAAGGACCACGTTTCGGTTCCGTAGATCATCACTGGCAACTCGCACTGGTTGTACAACTTAGTTTTCAGGTTTTGAGGTATATATATATATATATATATATATATATATATATATATATATATATATATATATATAATTTTTCATATATATATATATATATTGTGTTAAGTTTGTTACAAAAACTTCACTTGATCAATTGTATAGTGTTAAACAATTTAGGTATTATTAAAATTCAATAAATATTGCTATGTTAGTGACTTGACCATTTATTTGCACACCACTTTCGATTAACAATACCATAATTACTACAATACCATAACATAATTGGTATTGTTGATCGAAGCACACCACTAAGATAGATTATGTAGAAGTTTTTATACTTAAACACCATTGTTTCTAGTATATAAAAATTATTATGATTTATATTGTGTGATATAGAAGTAGCTTTATCATCTGTTCGGGCTGCATAAACGTATAGAAGGAAATGATAAATATACATTAATTATATTAAAATAAATAAATATTACAAAAATAAATTATTATTATTATTAAATTCGAGTTTATGGTAGCCCTGTTCTATTAACATTTCTACTCACGTGTGCAGTATAAGTCTAGAAATTTCCATTACTAAGTCTTCGAGTGCTTGCACCAGCGGGGAATCCATTGCTGGGGTTAAAAAATTTAAAAAATTGTCGCGAGACTGATTTGTTTCGACAAAAACTGGCGTCGCCAGGACGGCAGACCGTATAAAGAGGCTGGGAGTTATTTGATTTTTGTCGGTTAGCGTAACAGTTACCTACGTACAGTTATATATGCATACTAGAGGCCGGCCCTGGCTTTGCATGTGTAGTGTCTAATGATGTGAAGTTATTTAGATTTAAAATAATGATCAAAGACCTCTATTTTAACAACTTTTCAATTCTTAACCAAAACAAAAACAAGTTTTTCGGATAAAGTGTAGCCAATTGGCATTATTCTGTATCCGTTCATCAAGTTTCATTGTGATTGGTTCAGCCAATTCGAAGATAAGCGGGGGCAGATAGACAGATAACAAAGTTAAAGAAAAATTTAAAGAAATGGTTATTCACGTTTTAATGGCTTGCAAATAACTCTCTTAGCTCTGTATAAGGCAACTATTGAGCCAAATATATATTGAAATTTATCTTACTGTTGTATATACTTAAATCATAGTATAAGGTACATGAGGGTAATATGGTCACCTTAAGCTTTGCCGCCCTATAAAACTAAAACTAGGAGGAGGATAGATACAAAAACACAATTTCGTATACTATAACTAATATATTATTAATTAAAAAAATTGCAAACACGCTTTGGCAATAATTAGGAACACTTCGAAAAATCAACTTAATAAAAACGAAAAACGAACGACTAAAATATATACTATAATATCGACTGTTAAAATGACGTGGATAAATCAGCGCCCTTTTGACCCTTTATTATTTGAATAACTGATGAAGAGCTATCGTATCATATAACGCTCCATGCAAGCAAGGCTGTAATTTTTGAGTTATAAGAAAGTGACCATCTTAACAGGATTACCATATTACCTTCACTTACTATGATATTCAGTAGTTTATAATATATAAGTTAGTTAACTAGGAGCCTATATACGAATAGCCAGCCTTAAGCCACTTTATTGTGTAGTACTGTAAGAACATCCCATATCATTCCGTGAGAGTCGTAAGAACAGAGGGAACAAACCAAGAGATGGGCCTCAAAGTCTTCCTTATAGCAACTAAAAAATAAAATACGGTGGTTACCGCGTGCCAAGCGTGGCAACTATGGCAAATATTGCCCTTGTGAGGAAATCTTTAACAGGCTTTAACGATTATGATACTGATGAAAATTTATCCTCTAGACCGAATTTTTGAATTTTTGTAATGTTTTCCAAACTGGATTACGGTCACGGCGACCAGTCTAAATTCATTATCTAATATTGTATATGACACGAATAACTTTTTTCTTTACAGAATAAATAACGCGTAACCACGTCTCACAGTGAATATTCCTCTCAAATTCACATAATACATCCAGTTGTTTTACATCCTCCAATTATCTACTGTTCCACATCACCGAAAAACTCTCATGGTAGACTTTAAATATGCCATATAAATCACCATAGAGACGCCAGCGCGTAATGGCTCCTAATGTTAGGGCTCCGCTGACCCGAGGCGTGCGTGTAACCAAATTGGAGCCCGACAGGTAGGAACTGGTTCGAGCTTGGAATTTTTCGGCTTCTATTGCCAGGTGATTATTGTTTTCGTTGTATTAATGTGATGCAGGCGATCAGAAAAAAATTCGTTCATGCCCAGAGAGTACATTTTATAAACGGATTTATGTACCAATTCTTTATTTTTATTTTTTTAAACGTTAACGGAATTTTCCTGTATCGTGGAGGCAGTCAAAATACATACATTTCACAAGGACAAACATCCAGACCCGGAGCAATTGTAGGCCATACAAATACTTGTTCCGTGTGGGATTCGAACCCGCGGCCCTTAGCGCTGCAATTCATTGCTAATCCACTGTGCCACGGAGCCGTCTGTAATGATAATAACTTGCTTGATTTACAGCAATCCGTTCACCGGATTTGTTGCTAACGGATGGTGAAGGGTCGTCTTACCAGCATCCCTAATTACTTTGGGCTTCTAATATTAAAAGTAAATTAATTTTCCATATAGCGGTGCTGCGGAGTGATTCGAACTGCGACAGGTAACTCACACACTCGACGCCCGTGGAGAATTTTTGATGGATGTTCAGTGTACAGTTTGGCAGCGCTATTCTAGACTTATAATGTTATTATAATTTAAGATTATGATTTCTAATAATCCAGCCTTTATAATTTGTTACATTGTGAAAGCTTCATGAAGCTTTGATGTCTAACGATCTACATCGGAGTACTAAATGACTTTGAAAAAAAAACTTCTTTAGGCGCGACTTAAGGGTAACTCAGATTTCTTATCAAAAGGAAGTAAGCAATGTAAAAGTAAGTAAATTCAGTATTATTTTCGTTTTTTTTTTTTCTTGGGTCGATTAATAACTCAAATATATCACCTTATATATATCTAAAGGGTACATGGGACAGACTTAATGTCATTTATTTATTTTATATATTTATTTAAACTTAAATGAATAAATCACCTACACCTTAAGCTTCAGGGTACATAGGGCGGACTTAATGTCATGTGGCATTCTCTGCTAATCAACCCTGGGGGCGAAAGAAAATTGTTGGCAGTTGCTCAACATAATACATAAATGTAGTGTACATATATATGTGTATATGAGCATAAATAGTACATACATACACAACACAAAATATAGACGCATATAGCGTTGATATATTATTTACCCATATGCGTGCATGCGTAGATGCAAGAGAGAAGAGAAGAAAGAATGCAAGAGTGCCAAATGGAAGCCGTAGTCTCTGCCTACCCCGCTAGGTGACAGGCGTGAGTGTTTACGTATTTATGTATTACACATATGTCTTTCAAATTTAAATATCGGCAGGTGCAAAATGTCTAATGTATTAAACAACTAAATATAATAATCTGTATAAATTGTGAATGATATACATCACTAGTAGATCTGTATAGACTTTTTAATATTTACTGATATACATATTAGGATTAATAAGTATTACCACAACCACAGAAAACCCGACCATAAAAGAATTGATAATTTCCACATAGCTACTTCTGAAGTCGGTTTATTTCATTCATTTTGAACCCTTTGAATGGATTAAAGACCCTGACCTGGACTCGAAGCCCTAATCGACGGGTGAGTCGAAAGCTTACGGTAAAGGTTACGGCGGTTTTACTAGCGGCTCGTCGTTCCTGAGACACCGGCGAGTTAAACAGTTAGGAGTTATAGAGTTTGTTGAAACAGCGTGTCAAATGAGTGCTCTCTTAATCTTAAGCTCACTAGATGTCGCTAGGTGAGTCTATGGTTGTTTGTTACGCAGATGATACAGGCTTTATCACGGGGGACTGAGGTGGTTGACATCTCGATGTCATTGTTAGCCCGGCTAACTTCAGTTTTAGAATATTAATTTTTGGTTCGATCTATGCAGAACGAGCTTACATTGTCTTGAAGTTTCGCTTTGGTATGCTTGTGTTGGAATTTAATTTTGTTAATTATGGGATTTTTTTTTAATAAAGTAAGGGTGACAAACGAGCACACAGTCCAACTGATTGTATGTGGTTGCTGTAACCCATATACGTCTACATCTATCCCCGGTTACGAATCAAAATGTAGATGCGTTGTCACCAGTGAGGACTAAAATGGAAGTCTCATTTCCAGTAAAAAGGGTCTCCGGTTCTCTACACTCACCATACGTAACACAGCAGCGTTAAGCTGGTATTTTACGCTGGTATTTTGTGAGAGCATGGTCCTTCCCCGATCGAGCCGACCCATTCGTGCTACAACTATACCAGTAATGTAGATGCAGCATGACTGTACCACGTAAAAAAAGACCAGCAAATGGCAGCACGTATTATTTTTCTTTAATGAAATTAGGATGTTCTTTTGATTTCAATAACCTCCCGAATCATCTTTATCCTTATGTATATCCTTAAGTATATACACAAAACAATGCCTCAGTGCTATATGCTTTAATTTTTTATACATTTTTAACTATTTTTAATTCTTCTACTTTAAGTACCATCTGTAGTTTACTTTACTCATCTTTTAAACTAACTCACAAAAAATATAACTAATATTTCTCAAATTCAAATTATTCTCTACACTTTTATAACAAATTAAATTCCCTCGCTACGAAATCTGTCAAAAATTTCACCTCGTTCCTAAGTGTTGATCCCACACGACGCTGGTAAAACCGTGGTTTTGCTATGGACCTATCAACGGGGTTTACCGACGAGTCACACGAACTAGGGCTAAGTTTCATTGTTGATCAGGGGTCTGACGGAATATCGGAAGCTCAATGTAACTATTATGTGAATATAACCAGTATGTAAATAGTTATATTAGAAAAACGTAAACATTTATCCCCTGTTTTTTCACCCTTGAATTAAAGGAAGAAAAACCTATTTGAAACCACCGCTGAAGTCGTCGTTTCGTAATAGATGAAAATATCGCATAACATACATACAAAAAAAGACATACATTTGAATTGAGAACCACCTGTAAAATTATGGAAATATTAAAGTAATGAATTGGTCAGCTCAACTAGTAACAGCTAAATGCTTTTGTCTTTCGTATGGTGAGTGTAGAGATGCTATGTACTGGAAACGAGGCATCCATCTTAGTCTTCAGGGGTGGCAACGCATCTACATTTTGTTTCTTTATCGAGGGTAGATGCAGATGTCTATAAGCCACTTACCAGGTGGGTACTCGTTTTCACCCCCATTCTATAAAAAGTCGGGTAAAAATAAGTAAAGCTACAGAATATATACGTCACGAATCTGACTTGGTCACGTACTGTGAAATTTAAGCAGCGAGCGTTTAGCCTCTGAGCTATTGGGGTTTCGGTGAATGAGATGTGTAGTCACTAAAATCGACAGATAAGCATGAGGTCCCGGATTTGAATTCCGAAAAAAAAATCAGTGATTGAGTTTTTTGGTCAAGACAATTTCAGTAGCTGCCCGGAGTCAGGAAGTTGACGGTGGTTCACTCCCGTGCCTCGGAAAGCACGTAAAGCCGTTGGGCCTGCGCCTAACCTCTCTCCGGTCGTGTCGGTTTACCGTCCAATCGGACTATTAGAGTGAGGGAATAGAGAGTGCACCTGTGCTTGCGCATACATTCGGGCACTATAATCCTGTCCTGCACCGATGGCTAGTCATTGTTAAGAATGGTCACCGTGACCGAAATTCGGTCTAGAGGACGTTATTAATGAAATTTTATATTTATGTTATAACCATTGAAAAATGTTCGAACGTATTTATTAAAACACGCAATGACGATTTTTTTAACGAGACACAATTAATGGAATGTCGCTTTCGCGGTATTATTTAGGGTTTAGTTTTGCAAGTTTTAACATTTGAAAGTTATGTCTGCAGGCAAATAATAAATCCAGGAGCGCATTGCGTGTGCGAGTGGAACACGCAGGCTTGCGCCGATAGCATCGCCGCGGGATCGAACCGGCGACCGTCTAATTAACTCCCACTGGTTCCTGTCGATCGCTTAATTTGGTTATCTAAACTGTAAATTCTGTTAATAAATAAAATCAAGTGTTACTTTGTGGAAATCCGTTATATTAAATATGTTAAAAATTAATTAGCTGAGATTTTCGCCTCCAAACGAGGCATCATCAGGTGACGAAGACTGTGCTTGCTGACCGCTAAGAGAGTTTTTTTAAATGTAAATTCTATTTATTCTCTTCAGTGTAAATTTGCCGTCGATTAAATAAAATTTACTGTCACGTATGATCTTAATATTAATTTAAAAGCAGTGATTTCGCTAATCTGTATTCAAATTTGAGTTATGCCTTTCTCATAGACTGTCTCATACGCTGAATATTGCCGTAGTGGCTCTGCAGCGGGTTTCTCGTTAGTTCTTCCCAGGACAGAGGTATTTCCCGAACCTTTGGTTAAATAAACATAAAAGTTTCTATAATATTCTATTCCATTAGGGAGGCGAGTATTATTAATAATCTTGAATAAAAATATACTATTCTACTATATTGGGGTGGCGTTGCTGCTCATCTCCTGGTTTGATCCCCTCTCTGTTGCCTCTTGTAACATCTACTGGATAATGTGGAGTAATGGATAATTTTGAACGTGGTTGAGCCGTGCTACAGCTATATTAATTGTATAGCTGAAGCACGAATGGGTCGGCTCGATCGGGAAGGACCACGCTCTCACAGAATATCAGCGCAGAATAGCAATTTAATATTGTTGTATTTTGTATGGTGAGTGTAGATAACGAGGCCATCCATCTTAGTTCTAGGGGGTGATAACGCATTATACCTCTTAATTCTTCTTTTTGACGATTTCGTAGATGTCTATGATCCACAGCATTCACTTACCTATACTATTTAATTCCATTAGAAAACAAGTATTATTTGTAATATTGAATAAAAAGATTCTATTCCGTTATACTTGGGAGGCGTTGCTGCTCATCTCCTGGTTTGTTTCCCCCTCTGTGGGCTATTGCAACACCTACGGGATAATATGTGGTAATGGATATTCTTACGTGCCATTAATCGGTCAAACTTTGAGTGATTAAAGATGTAATTGTGTGATGAAAATGTAACGGAACACCCCTTTTGGGGGGGGGTGGAAGTTTTTTTTTTTTTTTAGGTTGTGTCCATAGTCTAGTTTTTGCTTTTACTCTCAGGTTGAATTGATATCTTACGACGCACGTAGTACAGAAATTAGTTAATTTGTTAAACAATCGAATAATGTAATAAATCGATATAAACCCTTGTAAAATTTGAACTACTAAAACAGTTGAACTCTACTGCAATTCGAAAACCTCATTCTAATATATTTATATATATATATATATATATATATATATATATATATATATATAGATATATAGAGAGAGAGAGAGAGAGAGAGCATATCACCGTCTCCATCATCATTAAACACCTAACAATTCCTTCAATGAAGGTCATCACAAGGTCCAAGGAATGCCACAAAACAGGGCACTGAGCCACCGGCATCCATTAACTTTCCGCGTTTCTTGACATGTCACTCAGTAGGGGGCCGTGCCCTACCCTTCGATTAAAGGTACGAGACTTTCACTCGAGAAAATTACAACCTTAGAAGGAATATATAGCCGGCCCATCGTCACTTCAGGCTACTGATTCGTTGAGTTATGTAGGTCACTATGGTTCTGCTCTGGATATCGTAAATACGTGGTAGAGCCACGCAGTAGCTCTTACTGTTGCACGAATGGGCCAGCTTGACCGAAGTATAGCAACCTCAAGAATACCAGCTTGAAGTAGAAGTATTTATACTTCCACGATCCACTCGGTAAATGTGGGGGTCCAGTAGCCCATCACCCCGCCCCTTCCACCACACGAAAGCGGTGTTAAACGCACTTGCAATTCCCCTGCTGTTACAGATGTTCATGGGCAACGATGATCACTTACCATTAGGTGAGCTGTCTACTCGTTCGTCACCTCTTTCATAAAAAAATCTTTAGAACTTACACATGAGGATTTATGGGTAAAACTATTGGTAAATCAGATTGCTCATTTGTCGCTTGAATTAATTGTAGGCATTCAGCGTCACAAACGATCAGGCAACGTCAATATGTATGGAGAGAAATCCCAAATGAATTTCTAATCGCGTAGCGTTGAATTATGCGCTTGTTTCGCTCCTTTTATTAGCAGAAAAACAGCTGTTTTATTAAGCGGATATGTGAGTGTCGAGTATAAGTTCAAAGGATATAGCGTTTATGATTTTTAAAATTGTAATTTATTTACATCGATATTTTCTTAAATATCATGAAAAGTAATGATTTTATTATTAAATAAGAGTGATAAACGAATACGCAGTCTACCGGATGGTAAGTGGATGCACACATCTACGTTTATCCTCGATAAATAATGAAAATACGTTGTCACCCCTGAGGGCTAAAATGGAATGCTTCTCTACGAGTTAAAGAGGTTAGCCATTCTATAAAAAAAGCAATACGCTTTTAACTTGTGCGGTGTTCTAATAAACAAGCAAGTTTTTATATCCACGAGAACGTCTGCATTAAGAGCTATTTAACACTAATGCAGCTTTTACTAGATTCAAGTTGATTGATCGCTAATTGTCACGTCCAACGGTGATCAGTCGATGTGTTGTGCTAGACTAGGGACCCGCCCCGGCTTCGCCTGGATCTATTAATGTGGCGTTATTTATACAAATAAATAAAATTGATGTTTCTGTAGGTAATGTCAAAATAACAGCCTTTTAATAAATGCAAATGTAAGTATATACGGTACTTATATATACATAAAAACAACAATACTTTTTATCTGTCTGTCCGCCTGTTTGTTCCGGCTATCACCGAATTGATTATGGCGCGACTTTCACTGATAGATTTTTGATGTTATAAGAAGTAACTTATGCTGTTTTTATTTTAGAAAAATAATTATAGTTATGTGTAAAAAAATTAAAACCCATGAAATTCAATCGTAATAATATAATATAATTAATTTAGCAGGGATGGGAGATATGATAAGGATATAGAACGACGAGTGAATGCGTGAAATACAGTAAATGGGGCCCTGCACTCTATTGTGAAGAGTCAAAATGTGTCAAAAAGGGCACGTATGGCGATTCACAAAGCTGTATTCGTCCCTACTTTAACGTATGGTAGTGAAAGTTGGGTGTGGCAGAAGAAGCACGAGAGTAGAATGAACGCAGTAGAAATGCGGTCGTTAAGGAGTATGTTAGGGCTGAATCTGAATGACAGGGTGAGAAATTGTGTGATAAGAGAAGAGTGTGGTTTGCAAGATGATGTTGTGACCAAGATTAAGAAAGGAATGCTTCGGTGGTTTGGTCATGTGGAAAGAATGAATGAGGAAAAAGTGACAAAAAAAATTTATGTTGCAGAAGTGAATGGCAGAGTCGGAAAGGGACGTCCTAGGCGAAAATTTATCGACCAAATTGGCGATTTATTAAAAACGGGCCAAATTAGGAGTACCCTTAACCGACGAGCATGTATGCGTAGGTATATGGATCTGAAGGAGGCGTGAGAGTGTGTCAGGATCGTGCTTTAGCAGTCTGTATTTGTTTAGGCCTTATCGATACCTTAGAAATAAAGCGAATGGACTATATTAACAATAGGTTTAATGCCGTTAAACGTTTGTACATATATTGCAAGGTGAAATGCCCGTCTCCTACCGCGTCTCGTAGCTGATTGAGGAACGGTGGCGCTCGCGCTGCCGCAATGTCAGCGAGTCAGCGACCGGCCCGCCCCTACGTCTCCCGTTGCCGATGAGGTGCGCCGACATATTCCACGGGTTGAAGAGACATCTTCAATCTTCAACTGGCAGAGGGCAGATACAATTGAAAGCACGATGAATGATGCCTCACTTCGTCTTTAACTCAGCCACCCGCATGACTCCGTCTACGCCGGGATAAGTCGTCATGACCCGACCCAGGGACCAAAGCAGCGATGGTGTTGTCTTGTCCTTGATCAGAACTAAAGACCCCGGCTTCACTTCACCTCTGGAATGAAACCACTTGGATTTGGCCTGCAGCAGAGAGGTGTATTCATTATGAAAGCGGCTCCTGAAATGCTGTCCGATGTATTGGATCCTCCTCTAGCGATTCAGCCGCGTGACGTTGGCATCAGTCATCTGGGAATGTGGTACAGATAAGAGTGGTCGTCCAATCAGGAAGTAAGCGGGAGTAAGTGCCGAAAAATCGTTAGGGTCTGAAGACAGAGGAGTAAGAGGGCGCGAATTCAAGACCGCCTCTATGTGCGTAAGACAAGTAACCATCTCCTCAAAGGTAAAATGGGTAAGCTTTAAGAGTCTTTTTAAATGATGCTTACAAGATTTAACAGCAGCCTCAGCTAATGAGTTAAAATGTGGGCTGTAAGCAGGCGTGAAAATAAATTCGATACCCTGTTGTGCTATTTCAGATTACTACTATTTACTGCTATTGCATGACCGCAAGTACACACATGTGCCATAAGCCTTTTCGGACGCATCGGTAAAGACGTGTAATAATAATAATAATAATATAAATATAATAATAATCATGTGTAATAGAGTCTTCACGCACGACCCAACGAGGAATTTTTAAATTATTTAAAGATGTTATTGTATTTTCGAATGTTAACCAAAGGTTTTTTACTTCGAGCGATACTTCGTCGTCCCAGTCATAATTGTGTAGCTATAAACGTTGCCTGACTATTTTCGCTTCGACAACGCACGGACCTACGAGGCCTAATGGGTCAAAGATCTGACTGATAACTGAAAGGACGTGACGTTTCGTGACTTTAGTTGTCGATTTTATATTAATAGTATAAGTAAGCGAATCAGAATCACAAACCCAGTTGAGACCTAAAGTTTTAGATTAAGAGGTATTTAAACCCTGCTCAGAAAAAGTATTATCTGAGTCGATACTTTTTGTAATTTGATTTAGAATTTGAGGATGATTTGATCGCCATTTTCGTAGGTTAAATTTAGCAGAAGATAGAACCGATTGTACCCGTTTTGCAATTGCTACAGTCTCTCCTATGGTGTTTCCTCCACTCAAATAGTCATCGATGTAGAAGTCACGTCGTATGGCCCGCTGGACCTGGTTGTCCTCAATGTTATCAGCTAGACTTACCAGGCATTTTGTGGCTAAATAAGAAGCAGAAGCGGTACTACAAGTGACCGTATTCAATGTATAGGTCCTAAGAGGTTCTGAAGGATCAAAGCGATAAATTATTTTTTGTAGAGGACGTTGGATTGGAATTATATCAATGGCTCTATGCATCTTCTCTACATCACCTGAAACTACGTACCTATGCTGACGAAAACGTATTAAAATGAAAAATATATCGTCTTGCACTACGGGACCGACCATTTGAATGTCATTAAGGGACACGCCCGAACTGGTAGTGGCTGATGCGTCGAATACTGCGCGTAGTTGAGTAGTGGTTCTAGAGCTAAGTATAATTCCATGATGTTGAATGAAATATGAGATAACGGAGTTGTCAAACGTAGAAGTATAGTCAGAGTCTAAAGTCATATGATCTAAACGCTCATATTCTCTCATAAATTCACAATATTTAGTTTTAAAGGAAGGATCACGTTTAAGTCGCCGCTCCAGGGATAGAAAACGAGTTTTCTCGTTTTCATTTGAATGCCCTAAAGTGCTAGGATCCTCTTTTAAGGGCATAGTCACGACAAACCTACCATCATTTTTACGAACGGTGGTTTGGGCAAAAAGTTGTTCACAGATTCTTTCTTCAATAGAAATTGAATGTTTTGATGACACGTTGTCAAGCTCCCAGAACTGAGTTAGGTCAGGAGTGATATTGGAATGATGGCAAAAGAGTGCAGGAACAAAACTAGATTGATGCGAAATACTACCGGAAATAAGCCATCCAAATTTAGTTTCGCACAATTTAGGTAGATTTTTCCCTAAATCTATAGTTCTGCTGCCTAAGATATTCCAAAACACCTCAGCCCCTACCAGGATGTCTACGACCGACGGAACATTAAAGTTCGGGTCTGCTAGTGTAAGACCTGAAGGAATAGGGAAGTGATTTATGTGCACGAACGAAGACGGTAGAACCTTTGTAATTTCAGGTAAAATATGACACTCTATATCAACAGTAAAGGCACAGCATAAAGAGATAATTGTGAGGTGACAAGACTATGTACTGGTGGATATATGATTATTAATACCCGTTACCTTAGTGCTCGTACCGCGACGTGACAAACCCAGTTATTCTGATAGTCAGCGTTAAGCTGCTATTTTACGCAGGTATTCTATGAGAGCGTGGTCTTTCCCCAGTCGAGACCCATTCGTGCTACAACTATACCAGTAATATAGCTGCAGAATGGCTCTACCTCGTACAATATCGTGACCATCATGGGAAACAGTGACCTTGGTACTGCGATCGTTAACTGATTCACTGCCTCGTTGGTCTAGTGTTCGTACACGCGATTGATGATTATGGGGTCCCGGGTTCAATTCCCGGGTCGGTAAAAATCAGGTATTGGGTTTTCCGTCAAGAAATCAGTAGCGGAAGAAATGCTCATTACCTATTAAAGAGGTTAAAACTTAATTAACTTACCACGTAATAGAGATTACGCGCTATTATTTATTAGAATTTTGAAATTCAAAAATTTTGAATAAAACGTTTTGGAATTTTTTTTACCAATTACTTTGCCGTTTGCCCTTGAGCCTGTGACCCTGCTAAGTGACAAGGTCAAAGATTCCTACTAAATTTATTGTTTTATTGCCATTCATAAAGTAGGGTGGATATGATTTGAATTTTGATAGATTTTAATTAATTTATTTATTTAATTCGAAATGTTTGTTTTTGTGTTTTGTAAAATATCGGTGTCATAGGCTTCTACTGCGTTCACATGTTACACCCAACTTTTTTCCAGAAGGTAAAAGAAGTCAGATGATACAGTTGATACAGTATAAATATTATATAGCGTAGGTCACTCCCACAATTAAGTCAAATCTAACTCATATGTCAAGATCCGTCAAGCCGTTGAGATTACAGAACGTGCCAAAGAAAAAGACATACATACTCGAACATACTCTCTAAACAACAAAAAGTAATAACCTCTTTCTAGAACAGGCTGGTAAAAACACTCATCGACATTTAAATGATAATATTTTGTCATAATTAATTTTATTATAATATTTTATCTTGTCCAATGAACTTAACGTTAGATATAATTTTGTTACATCGTATGTTTTAGCAAATTGACAAGTATATTATATGCATTAAACTTAAAACCGGACGAGAATACGATACATTAACAAACGTATTATTATTTTTATTAGTTTACTTATTGTAGTCTCTGAAGGCTCACCGGCATACTTAAACCACTCCATAAAATGCATCATAAGGGAAATATTTCCCTTTGTTGTTGCCATAGTTGGCAAGCTTGGAAGTTGGGCTGATAAACGAAGTTACTTTTGCAAGTTGTTCTGGAGAAGGCACTGCCCACTTCCTGGTTTGTTTCCCTCTGTCGTCTGTTACGACACCAACGGAACGATATGGGGTAGTGGATATATTCTTCACAGTTAACATGTAGCAACTAACAACACATATATTTATACATATATGATTCGAAAATGAATGACGTGACAAATCGATGACGCCGGCTGCACACACGAAAAAGGATGACTCATTGTAACGTTCCGCTCATTGTAACGTTACGATCGGAGCGAGAGCGCTGCACGAGCGAGTGAAAGGCACGATCGGCTTGAGCGTTCGGCTTGCGCCGCATCTATCTCTCTACCACAAAGTATGCAATCATTTCATCAATGTCTTTTTATGACATCGTCACGTTAAACTATCGTCCGTAAACCGACTTTACACAACCAAGTTTTTTTTTTAAATTTAGAATTTAATTTAGAACTACTTTTACGATGTAGAGCCACGCTGCAGCTATATTGTGGCTCCAGCAGGAATAGGTCGGCTCGATCGGTGAAGTAACACGCTCGCGTTGAATACCAATGGAAGGGAGGGTCATAATTTTATTTAGCAGCAGTATAATGTACTGTTATGTATTAGAGCGGCAAAAACCTGAGACCCACTTATAAATTTGGCATTACATATTAGTCCTCAAGGGTATTAAAGCTCTATTAAAATCTTAGGGAGAATAATTACTAATGTAGCTACGATTAGCTGTCGAGTGGACAAGCGAAGTTTTTTATTATAATTAAAAAAAAAGTTTTTAATCAAGAAGATGCTGCTGCCCTTCCGCTTTTGTACGTGGTAGAGCCACACTGCAGCTGTATTATGGTTGTAGCACGAATGGGTCGGCTCGACCGGGGAAGGATCACGCTCATACAGAATACCAGTGTGAAAAAGAAACTTAATGCTGCTTTATTTCTTATGGTGAGCGTAGAGAACAGTAGACCCTTTCTACTGGAAACGAGGCATTTCACTTTAGACCTCAGAGGTGACAACGCATTTGCATTTTAATTCTTGATCGAGCATAGATATAGATGTCTATGATCCACAGCATCTACTTGCTATCAGGTGGACTGGATGCTCGTCTGTCATCATTATCCCATATTAAATAATCTCTTGTTTAACGACACTCAAAATATGGGGTAGTGAATATAAAAAACAAGCTTTTCACTTGAAGTTCAAAAACTAGTTGGCCTTTCAACGCTCATTATAAATTTAAATTATCCCCATCGTGCCTCCAATAAACTATTTCGTATAATTTAGGCGCCTCTCGACACCACGCTTTCTTTTCTAAATTACGCCCAATTTAAGTGATTTGGTATAAATATGCCATGGGCACTATTGATATGAATAAAGCTCTTCTATCCTTACTTTAACAATTATGATATTTTTGGGTTTGGGAGATAACTGTGTTGTGATGCCGACGTAATCTAAATGGATGTAGGTTGTCTCACATCTACATGCAGTTTCAATTAATAAACTGCATTCGACAGTCAAGACTGACGCATACATGATTTTACATCCTACATCGAGATCCTTTCGACTACAATAAAATTTAAATATTTAAGTCTAATGAAACAAATTTTCTTATTCATGTTTGTAATTTTTAAGAATATTTTGGATGAAAATGTTGTTTCAAAATACTAAAAAATTGCTCAATTTATACATTATTAAAAAACGCAAGGGTTATACATTCGACGAGTATGTTTTTATATATGTTTACAGATTTGTCAAGAACGGCTGAAGCGATGTAAATTATATATTTTTAATAAATAAGTTTGATTGAAGGTCAATTTAGAAGCATTTATAAGAAGATATGTAAAATTGATTATACGATCATAAAGTTTATATTTGATAAATAATGTATAAAACATAGCCTAGATCCTTTCTGGCGTTGCTCTCCATCGGTTCCTAAATTTTCTTCACAATCCTTCTAAGGCCTGGACAGAGAGCCGTTATTTTAAATGGTAATTTATATCATAATTGAAAATGCAAAATGCAAAATGCTTGCAAATTACACCCTGTGCTTAGTAGATGTCAGAAAATGGATATTTCCATTTTATTTATAACTATAGATAAAGCTTTACGTGAAACAGAACTCTACACTCAAAGACAAACCTCTCTGACAAACAGGCTTACAAAACATACGAAATATCTTCTAAAAATACCGATGTATGAAATTTTTCGTCTCAGCGGACAACTTTCTATAATATACGATGTCAAAGTATAAAAAGAATGTCCCTATTGGAGTATAATTATATGCAAACGAGCCAGCAAGACTCTCACTTTTATACTAACTTGTTTAAAACACGTCTTTCGAGGAATGCTTGCAAATATTCTGTGGAATCGGTTGAGAGCTGTGATGAAATATCTTTAAATTTGAAGAATTAAAGCAGCTAAATTTCATCATTTCATTTTATCCAAATTGTTTGCGTCAAACCAATGTACTAATTTCGAGAGTATTATTTCAATTGTGAGCAAATTTACTAACTGCCGTTTGAGTTAGAAATTAAAGTGGTATCATCAGCAAATAATAATCCATCGTGATCGTCCTACAAGTTAAGGTATGTCATTAATATAGATTAAGAAAAGGCGTGGGCCAAGAATCGAGCCCTGAGGAACGCCCATTGATACTACCGATCCAGAGGAATCTTTACCTTCGATAAAGACTTTAGATAGATGATGAGAGATTAGATACTAATTAGGGATCTTCAGGAAAAGAGCCTACCCTTTTTTAAAAGTCCGCCAATGCATCTGCAATTCTCCTGGCAGTTGCTATCAGCTGAGTCGCATTCTCATTTGGCCCCAGTCATATAAAAAAAGAAATAATAATCATAAAACTATTATAATTACGACACTGCAACTCTTCAGGTTTTACTTAAATTTTTACGGCTTCATCACATTAATTTGTCGACTTCATAACGCAGTGGCTAAGTATTTGGTTGTCGGTGTGCAGGGCCGCGGGTTCGAATCTCGCACAGTACAAGTGTTTGTATGATCATCCTTGTGCAATTCATGTATATAAACAGCCTCCACCATACAAAAGAACATCCATAGGATCAACGTTTTTATAATACAATATATATTTATAATATTTATAACATTTAAACAGCACAGTGATGTTTTTCTATTGATATTATATTGTTAGGTATATCAATATTTATTATCATACTGCTTTGAATTCAAAAATTTGGTACTTATAATTGGTATATCTCACAGCTATACATTCTTTCAATGATACTCCACATTGTTTTAGTTTCTGTTTATTTTTCTCTGTATTTTTAATAAACAGGTCAATTTCATGGAACATTAAATTTAAATTTAATTTTAATACTTATGTACACTGACCCCAAAATAAATTGTGGATAACGGTGTTGATTATATGATTTTTAAGCATTCCACCAATTCATCATAGCACATGATTTTCGTTTTTAGTGTGTGTGTGTGTGTTTGCATAAACATAATACGCGTACTTCTTTTTTGTTTCCTTTTTTGTTAATAGAACGTTTTTTAGGTGTGTAGATATATGTATTGGAATAAATGTTTTCATATTTGTTATCCCAAATAAAAACAAAAATAAAAGATATAAGAAGTGAAATTGTTTTATAAGCAAATAAAATCAACAAAAACTATAAGTAAGGACGAAATGAGTGCAGAACCATATCACATTGGAAAAGAGTTCACAATCATCTGTTTGTATAAATGGTATTCAAAAGTATAATTGCTCCCTGACGTGAGGTCAAGAATGGACGCGGGAAAGGCGGAACCCGTGTTTTTATAACGAACAGGTGATGTGCTCGGTTTGTTTTTGAATAATAGTTTCTGCTCAGCCGGCTTCAAACAAATTGTAACTGCCGGCGGTAGGACTAGGAACAAATAGAATACAAGAATTTCGAAAGAGGAAGTTCAAGGTGTGACATGAACTTAATATTTCACTATTTATTTATTTTTAAAGACGTGGAAGCTAAAGCGCTAGCGCTCACCGTAATTTCACAGTGCGTAAGTGTCTCGGGTTTGATCCCCGCTTGCGCTAATGAAATAATAATTGTTATTTGAAGTATTGATTTACCAGGTGCCTTACGTGTAGTGGCTGCGTAAAAGAATTCACAATCCCTCCCATATCATCCCGTAGGTGTTGTAAAAGGCGACATAATGAAACTGAAACAGGAAATGTAGAGGCAACATCTTCCTGATACCAAGTGAAAATTATAGCAAACACGTCTACCAAGAGTAGCAGCTACGGAAAATACCTCCCCCCCCCAATATCCCCCCCATAACATCAGCACTTTGAATTTTCAATAGTCTGTAATTTAGCAAATACATCTATCCTCATACTCCACATGAGGTAATCTACAGCTCTCCTGTATTCAGCAGTGGTTTTTATGGGTTTCAATGAATGATGAATGTGTTTTTTTTTTGTCAGGAAACTTGCATCTCTGAGAAATAAGAATATTTAAAGAAGACGTGTTAAACATGTTAAACAATATTTATTACACAGTAGTGATATGCCACGGCTTCGCACTGGTGATATCTGGATTCTACAACAGTGCCACCTGCTAGGGTCCAACTATGCATATAACCTTCACGGAAGTGCAAGCAATATGTTGACAAAGTTTTACTGCAATCTGATAAAACAAATATAATTTTTATACGTATATTTGAACACTGTTATATTTGATGTTAACTTAGCTTAAGTACTTAGTGGTTATACTCGTAAGTAATAGGATGTACTATGTGGCAATCGAAGGTTCTTTATTTTTTATCAGGAAGATGCTGCTACACAGCTACTATTTTCGGTTTCCTCTTTCACCTCTAATCAGACCCATGGGATGATTTAAGGTAGATGGCTCTTTTATGATGCAAATACACGGCGGTTAGATGCATGTCTATGTTCAAAATATCTATATTAAAAGCCAGTACGAACGTTATTTTTAAACCCTCGACGAAAACAGAGGGCTGTTATAAGTTTGTAGTGTGTATCTTGTGTATCTTTGTGTCTGTTTGTGGCATTAGAGCTGCTGAACTAAGTTTTCTTCGATTCTAAGGTGTCTTAATCGAGAGTGTTCTGAGCTATGTTTCAAGAAAATCTGTTTAGCCGTTTGAAGATCATCAGATCTCTTTATATCGGAGGATTTTAAAATTTTTCATTTAAATTATTAGTTTATAGTATAGTTTTTTAAGATCACAAAGCAACTTAAAACCTGCTACAATAGCTCACACAGACAGACATTAAGACATTGTACCATTGTAAGGTGTTAGAATAAATAATAAATAAATATAATTTAATATGCGGATTAGTAAAGTAGCAATGAGCTGTGCATATAGATTTAAGAATCGACAATTAAGAGGAAATATTGGTTCTCGAGTGGCAACTTCGAACCGGTAAGCAAAAAATAGCCCCCGCCCCCACGTCCTCCCCGAAAAGCTGATGAAACATGTAGGAAGTAGATATGTGGCTCAGGATCGTGCTTTGTAACATTTCTTGGGAGAGGCCTATGAGGCAGTAAAGATGATGATCATCATTATAATGTCATATTGTTCCATTTTGGTCTGGGACTTAGACTCCCATGTTCGTGTGGAGGTTAATAACAGAACAGAATGTGCCAAACTGTGTTACCTGCATATGTCACAAAAGACGACTAATAGGATATTGGGTTTGTGGTTGCGTAGGCGATTGGTTAGCCTTCTATATTTATTTCTCAATTTACCATTTAAGCCCATAGTTTTTTGCTATACGTGGTCAGAGTAACTCGCTGCTTATTGGACTATACCTTCGCGGATGTGACGTTATGTATATATGAATAATATCACTAGCTAGAAAACGAAAGTATGGGCAACACTTAAGGCGATGCGACAACAATAAAATAAGAAATGTGTATCTATTTTAATAATTTCGTATAATAAGTAAAGACTTACAAAAATTAGTGCAGTGCAGTCGGCCATTGAAATCAAAGGGAAAACTATATTAATCTACAAAGCAAGGGAAGTAAAAAATTGTCAAATTAAGTCACTAATCGTAAATAAAATTATGAACAATATTTGATCAATCTTGTTCATCTAATATATAAAAATTAATATTTGTTTTTTCGTATTTTATGCACTGCCATACCGTTCGTCAGATTACAGTAAAACTTTGTCAACTTATTGCTTGCGCTTACGGGGAAGTTATAGCCATAGTATAATTAATTTGAAGTAGGTGGCGCACGTATCGTACTGAATTTAAAATTATATATCACTCAATTTAAATTAATATCTTGAGTATGATTACTAATTAAGCAATATAACTCTTCCAAATTTAACGATATTTACACAATTATTTCGTCTGCGGCAGCAATGCACCGGGTACCAGCTAGTATTATGTAATATTGTGTAAAATTTAATACAAAATTTATTTTGTTTTTTTCAGGTAATTAATTATCAACACCACATATTTTTCGAAGATACTCGTAAACTTAAAAAGGTAGAGTCGTTAAAAACTTTTAAAACTTATTTATTCCAATAAACCATTGAGTTTTACAATATGGTACCTATACCTTTTGCACCTTTAATCTTTAAAGCATAAATAACGTGCCTGGAATTTTTAAATGAGTCCATAAGAATCGATGCTCAAACTATAACTTAAGTCCCATAATCAGGAGGCTAGGCAGCCATACCTAAAAGCAAAGGTCCGTTATGCTGTGCGGCGCACCGCAAGTGATGGTTGTTGCCGTAAATCATTGCCCATTGTCAGTGGAAACAATGACTTGCTTCATTTGCACTGAGTTTAAAGGAAAATATTTTTTTTATATTACATTTTGTTGCATAGTCCAATGATACGTATTCACCACAAGAATATAATGTCACAGGCTGTGAGGAATTATATATTAACCCTCAGAAACAACGCATCTTTAGCCTTCTTTGTATGAAGTTAGCTGCAGGTGTCCGTGGACTTCAGTGACGACTTACCATCAGGTGGACTGTGAGCGTGATTGAAAATAAAGGAACTTTTATTGTATTATACGTATATTATATATACGTGGGAGAGCCAAGCTGTAGCTATATTATGGTTGTGGTACGAATGAATTGGCCTTAAGGTTTGTATTAAGTTTAAATCTACTATCAATTTTTTTTAAATAATATAACATAAAATTAGTAAATATCTTTTATCTAAGAGATTACTAAAGCTCATTTCAGATTCTGAAAGCATTCGTCGACAGGATATTTAATAAACTTTCAAAACGAATTCAACGTTATAAGGTATAATACTAAAGTTCAAAGCTCGCCAAACTCAAAGGTTACATAATAAAATAAAATTTACTGTAACCATAAATGTATAAATATTGTACTTTATAATGTTCGACCTAAGGTGGCATTTCGCTTATAAAACTAGTTTTGATATTAAAGCGCGTGCGGGCATGTGCTTTACCACGGTGCTGAAAAACAAATCGAAAAGCTCTTGAATTTCACTTGAATGCAATGTAATATTTTTGTAGGGGTAATAAACGAGCATACTGTTTTTTGATGATAAGTGGATGTTGTGTATAGATATGCAAATCTATCCTCGGAAAAGTATCAAATTGCAGATGCTTTGTCAACTCTGAGGACTAGGATGGAATGTCTCTTTTCCAGTAAAAAGAGTTTCCGGTTCTCTACATTCGTCATATGAAACACAGCAGCATTAGCTGAGAGCGTGGTTCTTCCTCGGTCGAGCCAACCCATTCGTGCTACAAACAAAAAAGATATTTTAAAATTCTAATTTTCTCACGTTTTAAATTATCTGGTTATATTTATTTTTAACGTACATTATATTGTTAGTTTTTTGTTAAAGAGTCTTAAACCGATTTGTAAGTGATAACTGCATCTTTAATGGAATTCTGATGTTTGTAAATTTGTGTTAGACAAAGATATAAATAGGTGTTTTCCCCCACAAAAAGTAGTAGTGCTTAATATATTTATATTACGAGAGAATTTTTTCATTAGTACTGCTAATAATCCAGTTAATTATCTTAATAGGGGTGTAAATTATTCTCATTTGTGGTTCGATACCACCACAATCCGGATGGCGGATTTGAACGCAACGACACGATTTTTTAGTATCATTCTTCATAAATTACCATCGATTGCATTTTTTATTCCATTTATATTTTTAAATACTATTATTACTTATTTTTCTAATACTGTATCTACATCTTCCTGTTCTTATCCCAAGTTATTGTGGGTCGCCATAGGATGTATTCATCTTCCGTACTTCTCTACTAGCCGTCGTCTCCTCACACACTTTGGAATACTTTATGGTTACTATGCTTATATATATATATATATATATATATATATATATATATATATATATATATATATATATATATAAAATGCTACTAGAATTTACCCTCGGAGTTATTCACAAACTGCAAAAAATTTTGTCAATGTTTTTTTTCTTTTATATAAAATAAGTACTCATCTCATACTCGTACGCAACGATAAACCATGGTAGTGGTTCGGCGAACTCGCCTCAGCGTGTAGTCATTATGTTGATTGCGAGGTAGCAAATGATACCGACGTAGTGCTGGACGCCTCTACAATAATAGCTTTTGGATCAAATCTTATTTTTCATTCTATAAAATATGTTTTGATTTTACATGACTTTACCAGATCATTCATGGCCAATATGTGTTCTTTTATCTCAACCTGAGCCGATGCATATTTATTTGAGATAATTTGTAAGGAGTTTTTAAGCGACAAAACTTCTGTATTGAGACACTCTATTTCAGTCTCATAACAGTTTTTTATATTTTCCACTTCAATTGAATATAATTTAAGTTCATTAATTAATTCATGCTTTTCCTTACATACATTTGCATAATTAATTATTAATTTTAGTTTTAATTAACTTTTGGACTTTCCTAACATATTTATTAATTCTTATATATTTATTTAATTTTCTACTACTGCACGTAACCCTTTCTGCTGTTTTTGATATGACAAAATCATCATCAGTGAAACCGATTGTTGTGGAGGATTGCAATGTTTTTGAAGATTTATATTCTATGAGCTCATTGAACAAACTTTGAGTTTGGGACACTTTCAATTCATCTGAGTATTGTTTTAATTGCACAATCTGCTCATTAACCTCAGATGAATATAAAACAACACTTTGACCCTATCTTGTAGTACAATTACCATTATAGCCTATCAACAGTCTACTGCTGAACATAGGCCTCCCCATTAATAACCTCATAGTTACATAACTGCCATAGATGCCACGTATGCCGGGTGGGCTGGCAACAGCAGTTTTTTTTAAATATTTGAAGTTGTTATTAAGAAGACACTGCTGCCCATTTCCTGTTTTTATCCCTCTATACTCGTAGTTTCTTGTACTAATAATAAAAAGTTAAAAAGGTATATAACAATAAAATTAAAAAAAATTGTACAAAATATTACATTGTAAAATATTCCTTTGAGGTCATTTCTTACTGGTTCTTCTCCTCAAGACGGAGGTTTTTTTCGAATCAGTGCCTTAGCTTAGCATAACTTAAATAACTCTCTAAATGATTATATTCCATTCTATTCTATATTAAAAGTTGCTCTTATTTTAAAACTGCCAAATTTATTTAAATTGAGGTTTAACATACTGACAGAAAAACTAAGTATAAGCTACGTATTTATAATATTTAGTAAAAGATAAACAAGTGACAAATACACAGACTCTACAATTTCATTTATATTTGTTTAAATTGTGCAACTGTAAGGTTTAGTTAATGAAATAAAAAAGTAATAATTTTAAATCAATTTCATTAATTACCATTAATTAACTTTAGGTATCACATAAAAATCAAACGAGGTATAGTACATTTAATGCGAAGGACATTTTGTTGTACGTGATCCACCCAGCTTGTTGTTGGTACTGTATATGTACGAATGATGGACATTTATAATATCTGTCAAGAATATACTTTTCTACACTACTTATTGGAGCTAATATACAGTGCATTATTTAATCATTAATAATCATTATTTAATAATGTGATAAGTATGGATAGTTATTATTCAATGGTATTTTTTGTCATATTGATTTTTGATATACTTATTTTTTTCTCAAACTCTGTATACACTTATGTTTTGTTTACAATGGATTCACATTTATTACAGTTTGTTTAGGTACCTATTTTAATAGATATGCAAAAAATGTCATGTAGCTCAGGGAGGCCTATGTTCAGCAGTGTATGATGATTTAAAAATAATCCAAAAATTTTGTGTCCCATATTCAATTTCGTAGCTCTGCCAATGTTTATATTCATTGCGAAATAACTAAAATTGAGAAAAAAAACGTATTCTGAAAAAATTTTACAATGTACTGTAATAATTTTTTTATTTGGGCATGAATTAATTATATATTTCTTTGAACGGTAACATAAAGCATATCATTTGACACATCGATTTGTTTAATTCACTTTCTAGCTTCTAATTAAACTCCAATGAAAATCGCAGGCGCTTGCTACGGTCCACTTCGATGCTGTGACACGGTTGGGAGCAAGTCCGATCACATAAATATAATCTATGATTTTTTGTGACTACTTCTGTAATCTCACTAAGAAAAAAAATAATAATTTTACTAACTTTAAAGTTAAGTAGCTTTTAAATATTTTATCGCGATTTATTAACTTTTAATTTTTCGGACTTTTCGTGTACTGTTCAGCTCGAATAGTCACGAGGGGGATGAGGTGTTCGACATCCCAATGATATAAAATTTTATTTTTACTTAAAGTAGCCGCGGTTATCTATTAAAATTATTATATAAAGCTAAGACTAAAAATGAAATATTTTTTTTAAATTTGTGTAGTATCTTAGACCTGACATAATAGAGCCTGCTGTACCGTTAACTGTGAAATACTAGTGTGATGATGTCAAGAATTGAGATGGATGGTTTCTCCAATATTAATGTTATGTACCTTTTAAATATTGTAATATGAAAATTTTGTAGAATAAAATTAATCCATTAAAATTATTAGTGCTCTTTGGACGTGTGAGGGAGAATACGTCAATAAGTAAACTAAATCAAATGATAGAATGGTGTTGAGGTTCTTGTACAAAGGTTTTTCTGTTTTGTTGTCACATTCTTGTAAAGACTAATGTTGGACACTGGACAATGGACTCGTCTCATGTCCAACATTTATCTGGAGTGATGATGTTAGTTGACAGACAGTAGAACAGCTACTGACTAGAAGGTATTCTGGTTCGGTAACTCCATTGCATTAATTGTTGACACTCAATATTGTTGGCATTCTATCTTAGGTTCTAAAAAATGACAAAGCACTGACTTCTCTTTTTAAATTGGTTGCAGGTCTTCATAGGCTGCAGAACCTACATACCCTTAGATAGACTGTAAGCCTGTTTGTAACTTTTATGTTGTTTAAAATAGATTCTGTTCTTTTTTCCAGTTTTCAATAAAATTAACAACACGGAATTTATTAAGTTGTTTCCTTGTTTTATATATAATTTTAATATAGTAACAAAGTCAAGTAAGCTGTAAAAAATAGAGAAGTAAGTTTGATCTATAATAATCTTTATTTCGTACGTCGTACAATTATTAGTATAGTAATTCATTGTTTTAAATTGGTTGTTGTTTAAGATTATTTCATTCAAGTTTTCCATAATAAAGAAAAATTAAGGAAAACTCTAGTAGCAAAATATTCAATCGCTATTAAAGGGTGACATCGCTATCTCTGTCTGACAACCAACAAAACCTATTTCTGTCTCCAGAGGATGAGAGTCATTGCGGTTGGATAACTTCGTCCATCAGTCGCGCACGCGCAGCGCCGGCTGACGATTGTGCTTCGGACACGGATGTACTCAAATTTCGCATGTTAAGTGTCGCGTCAGTGTATTCGGATATTTGTGCTCTTTTTGTTTTGGATCCGCCAGGAATCACGCTCTGTGCTCTGACATAGTGTCGTGTGTTGTGCTTAGAAAGTGAAACAACAAAGGATTACAGTGCGTATTGTTGGAATAAAGTACGTGGGAACGCTTTCTATAATAGGTAAATTAATATGGTTACGCTTGGAAGATCGGTGTGATGATCATTTGGCGTGTTTGGACAGATCTGCGTTCGCGTACAACAGCTTCCGTGATAATCAAATAAGATCCACTGTTCGAACAAACCTTGTTTGTCAAACATCATTACTATATCTTGACTAGGTTTCAAAGTGAAACTAATTTGAGGAGAACAATATTTAAAACTTATAATACTATCTTGATACCAATGTCATAGTTAATCATGTTTTACGCACACTCTGTAATATAAATCAAGCAAACGAACCACTCCTAACATAAATATGAAATATTAATATAGCATTGCTAGTATTTATAGCAAAAAAAAAAACATCTAGCTAATACACGTACAGTAGAATTAAAACGATGTTAACACAGAAGTAATCGAGTATAATTTTTGCATCATTATAACTATCTTCTCTTCTTTTTATTTCTTTTTTCCTTCCGTTTTAATCCGCTACTCGACATGTCCATTTCCCATGGTAGAGGGAAGGCAAGTGAACTAGATATTACAGTCTAGACGTCTAATACTTCTAACACCATCTGCACTATCGCCAGTAATTAACGTCGGTCTGAACGGGCTGGTTAATCCTTCATCTATTGTAAAATAAAATTCTGATTCGTGATATCTTCCTGGCATTTCAAGAATTTGTCACTTAAAGACACTACGGGATGAAATGGGGCGCTGGATTATTAAACTCTATCATCATTCGGAGTTCTATAACTCTCCTCTCTTAAAAAAGCCTTATAAGTAAAAATGTGTACAGGCATAAACACATACGTAACATCACACCTAAATATAATCGCCGAGAGATAGGAAGGTCCAATGAGCAGCAAGCTACTCGGACCACGTTAAGCCAAATATATAGGTTTTAATGGAAAATTGTGAATTAAAGAACAAATAATTACTACGGGTCTGGATGTCTAACCTTGTGAAATTTATGTATAAACTGCTTCCACGATACATAAGATAATATTTGTGTAGGGGTATCAGACGTTAGAACGTAGTAGAGCCAAGCTGCAGTTATATTAGTAGTATTAGGTATACTACTAATATAACTACAGCATGGCTCTACTACGTTGTAGCACAAATTGGTCGGCTCGACCGGGGAAGGAACACGCTTTCACAGAACATCAGCCTAAAATTGTAGTTTAATGCTGCTGTGTTTCGCATGGTGAGTGTAGAGAACCGGAGACCCTTTTTACTGGAAACGAGGCATTCCATCTTAGTCCTCACAAGCGACAACGCATCTGTGTTTTGATTACTAATCGAGGATAGATAGACGTCTATGGGCCACAGCAACCACTTACCGTCGGGTGGACTGTGTACTCGTTTGTCATCGTATCCTATCAAAAAAAAAAACGTTTAAAAATAAATGGTTAGCACATCGCTTACGCAATCACAAAATCAATATCCCATAAGTCATCTTTTACTATATTTAAGCAAGTATAAACACAATTGACACGTTGTTATTTGTTATAAATCTCACATTAACACGGAGGACATAATATTAACTCTAACACCAACAGGAGTTTTTTTTTGTAGAATAGGATGACAAACGAGCACACAGTCCACTTGATGGTAAGTGGTTGCTGCGGCCCATAGACATCTACATCCATCCTCCATTAAAAATCAAAGTGCAAATGCGTTGTCACCCGTGAGGACTGAGATGGAATGCCTCGTTTCCAGTAAAAAGGGTCTCCGGTTCTCTACACTCACCATACGAAATACAGCAGCATTAAGCTACTATCGCACGCTGGTATTCTGTGAGAGCGTGGTCCTTCCCCGGTCGAGCCGAACCATTCGTGCTACAACTATACTACTAATATAACTGCAGCATAGCTCTACCAGGTATGGGTTATAATATGTGTATGTATGACAACAAATAATAGTCAGAATATCCATCCAATAATTAATTACGGCTTATAAAATGCCATTGGTGAACATAGACCCCTTCCATAGGTTGCCGCATAGTGGGGATTTTGTTATAGCACCAGGTTGCAGGTCGCCAACCCCAACCGCAGTTATTTTATTATTTCAGGCTGTTACCAGAAAAATGCTGCGGCCCATCACCAGTTTCAGTAACCCCTCTGTAGGGAACTAAGCACGCTGTCACCACTAATTTCAACACCACTACTCCCAACGCCATTAGGAAAGACACACACTAGGAAAGATATACCACAGTAAGTGACTTATTTATAGCTTCCAACGAGGTAGTCTCTCATCCTAGTAATCCTAGCTTACTGTAAACAATTAGGATAATATAACAGCAATGTAATGATAGCAACATAAAACGCTTTTAAATTTCTTTTTAATAGTGTCCAACCCGTAATGTCGCCATTTCGAATTCTTCAATTATAAATGGACGGAATATCAAATAGCAATAAAGTTAAACAATGAAACCGGACTATGTTCGATAATATTAGCTATTAGGTTTCACTGAGGCACCTGCTGCAAGCGTTTTTACAGACCGACGTGTAATAATTACCATTAATTGCCGGGGCGCTCCAGTGGCACAAGGGCAGGGACGGACTGGATTTTAAAACATGGAAGGATACTCAATTTATAATTAATTGACTTTGCATATGCAATTCCGTTAAATGGCAATAAATTAACTGGAACCGACTTATAAATTTCCCACTACTGGGAATGATCTCGCCAAGTTATTTAAACTGTAAACGAGGTATTCCATCTTAGTCCTCAAGGGTGACAACACATCTGCATTTTGCAATCTATGAAGAGACCTATGTAAAAGACATGTGAAGTCTACTAATACGCAACCCCTCCTTGCTCATTATCCTGACAAATGAAGGTCTGTGGCTAGTGGTGGGATGTATACAAGCAGTAATTGTACTTTTCTTTTTTTTATAAAATAGGGGTGACAAACAAGCACACAGTCCACCTGATGATAAATGGATGCTGTTGCCCACAGACCTTTACATCTATCCTCGATTAAGAATCAAAATGCAGATGCGTTGTTACACTTAGGTCTAAAATGGAATGCCTCATTTCCAGTGGAAAAGTTCACCAGTGCTCTACACTTACCATACGAAACACAGCAGCATTAAGCTGTTGTTTAACGCTGGTATTCTGTAAGAGCGTGGTCCTTCCACGGTTAAGTTTAACATTTGTGCTACAGCTATTATAAAGCTGCAGCCTGGCTCTATCACGTAAAAAACTTATATAAACTTATTTTAAAGAAAAACAACATTACCGATAGGTATAAGAGACTGAGCTCTGTTTTATTTTTCTATTTGCATATTTTATGTTCGGATTAATTACATCGGGCTCGTAAACGTAGCGTCGTGGATAAACAGTTAAATTTATTTCTAATTATTGTAATAAACTTACCTATATCATTTTATTGAGGAAAGGTATATCCAACTTACAAAGCAAATAACAAACATCACAGCAAATGAGTAAAAATTACAAAATAAAAAGAATAGTGATCAAGTAATAAATAATCAATATCAATAATATAAATAATTAAGTAATAGTCACTATTATACAGCCTTATTATATCCGTTATAGTAGCCGCATAAGAGAATTCACTTCCCCATATAATCCCTCGGGGGTCGTAAGTGATGAAAGAGGGAAATGAAATAGGAGATGGACTGCAGCATCTTTCTAATAATATTTTAAAATAATAAATTTAGTTGCCGAACCATCGGCCAACCGTGATAGCAAATAGCCATAAGAGGTAATCTGTGGGGGAGGCTTGTGATCGGCAGTGAACCTTTTATAGGCTGAATTAAGTGAATTAATATATCAAGGTAGTTATTATGCAACTGTATTATGAATACAGCACAACTGGGTTGTCTTAAGCGGGAAAGAATCATGCTTTCACAGTTTACTAGCGTAAAATAGCAACATAATATTGTTGTGTTTTACGTTGAGTGCAGATAATTGGAAAGTCCTTTTCTTGGTTTCATCTCAGTCTTTAGAGATGAGAACGCATTCGCATTTTGATTCTTAATCGATAAACGAAATGATGAAAGTTGCACAGCTTCTATATAACTTCAGTTGAAATTTCTAATCTGACAACCCTAAGTAAAATGTTCAACCAATCAAGATTATCATACTTGTTGTTTGTCATTTGTACATGTTTTTACACTCACAGAAGCTTGTGGATTGTGTTAAGTATTCACGAATAAAGTCATCAAATAAATTTCATATTTGTACATGAATATATACGTTCAGATTTGAATAAATTAACTGAATTTGTAAGCCATGTAATATATTGAGTTAAGCTACAGCTCGAAGCCACAACCACGTATAAAATACTTTTATATATAAATTTGAAATGACAAACGTACTCACAGCCTACCTGACGCTAAATGGCTTTTACAAGTAATGAACATGTATAACTAACTTTATACAATCAATTCGACAGATTATGATCGCTGTCGCGAAAGATGTAATGCTTCACATCCTGTAAATATACAGACTCTCAATACCCTTCAGACTGAAGAAAGTTCCATTGTAATGCGACCATAAGCTTTGTTGGCTAGTTTTTATGTAACAGAAATGAAACAAATTTCCTGTCTACCTGATTGTTAGTGACTACTAAATCCCGTGGTCATATGCAATGAACTTTATGAAAAGTAAGCTTCAGATGAATTGTCACGTAAAAGGACTAGTTGGAATGTTTCATAGACTGTACTTATAATATTCAGACAACAGTTTAAGCATTATTGTTTAGAATCAAAAGCAGGTAAGAAGGTGGTGTGTGCATGAAACTTTGAAAACAAAGGCAACAAATGGATGATCATAGGGTTGAGATAGAATGCCTCACAGCCTCTAATTATATTGGCTCTCTATACTCTTCAAGCTGGAACACAACAGTGTTAGCACTGACGGCAGAAACAAGTAAGAACGTGGTACCAAACAAGAAAGACTTCTGGATAGAAAAGAAGCTCTACCACCTTAAAAACCTGTTGTTTTTTATTTCTATAACAACAAACATACAAGAGGCTTCCTCGTTACTTATGAAACACATCACACACACGGAAGCCTCGGAACTTGTGATAACGTTCGCTTCTAATGGATTATGTCGAGTATTCTCTAATATAGTCATCAAAATAAATTCATATTTGTATATGAATATAAATGCTTGGATTTGAATAAATTAACTGTATCAGCGCTCTCAATTTATAGCATCGTAAAGTTTTGTTCTATATTTATGAGAGTCAAGACCGCGACTAACTAATAAAATCATTAACGCATTTATTTCTACTCAGACCTCACATGAACTCTCTTTGACGTTTTCTACTATGAACGTATACATTCTTAATAGAATAAGGATGATAAAGAGTACACAGTCCACCTGATTGTAAGTGGATGCAGAGACATCTACATCTATTTATCAAAATTCAGATGCGTCGTCATCTCTGAGGACTAAGATGAAATGCCTCGTTTCCAGTGAAAAGTGTCTCTACATTCATGACTTATGTCGATGATGAAGACTATGAGTCACCCCCATTTGTGATGGAATTCTGTGAGAGAGTGGTCCTAAATCGGTCGGTCGACAACCAAAATATAGTTTCAGCATGGCTCTACCACATATGAAAATTACTTTTTCTCTCTTATTATCGTTCTTGTATGGCCTACAAATAATTGTTCTGAGTCTGGATATTTGTTCTTGTGAAAAGTAACTGTTAACTACAACTGTAAACTGCCCCCACGTTGCAGGAGAAAATCTTTGTGTAGAGTGAACGTTTTTCCTAAATTATCTGTTTACCTGTTTTTTTTTGTTCGCTATTTCCCAAAAATGGCATATGTTATCCCTTAAACTTGAGTCCTACTATGACTTAGTAAATCCTACAAAATGTACAATAATAAACTGACCGTTAATTATTGACTTCTATAATAATGTATAGTATTTATATTATATATGTAATATATTGTATGTTTAATTAATTTATTGTATTATCCACGAACTCATTAAAATGTTGAAACATATTCTCGAAAAGATTATAAATATTATTTCACTAATAAGTATATTACTTTGGTATATTTATTTAAAAAAAGAAGGCATATCTATTAAGAAAATTATATTATATCTTTAATGAGAGTTTCTTGAAATAAAAAGCAGCTCAATAGCCGTTGGTGATAATTATTTATACAATCAAACCTGTTACCCGTATAGCGTGCCTCAAGATTGTATATTAAATTATAACATATTACTAGTCTATATAGATTATATATACATATAGAGACTGTAAACTATATATACATATATATATATATATATATATATATATATATATATATATATATATATATATATAAAGACTTAAGTGCTTCAAGATGTATTATTATTTTTTTTAAATGGGCTAATGTATAATATTTACGCCATTATTAATAATTATTTCATAAACATGAGAGTAATAAAACTTTAGCGTTTGTCACAGCGTACTGTTTTTTATAGCATAAGGGTGACAAACCATCACACAGTCCACCTGATGGCAAGTAGTTGCTGTGGCCCATAAATATCTTCTCTTCTTTTTATTTCTTTTTTCCTTTAATAGGTATTATAAAAAGTTAATTTACGCTACTATCTGAAAGCCTCAGAAGTACAAAAACGACATGTTATGGATTAAGTCTATCCTCGACTACGAATCAAAATGCAGATGCGTTTTCACCCGTGAGGACTAAGATGGAATGCCTCGTTTCAAGTAAAAGGGGTCTCAGGTTCTCTAAACTGACGTTTTTGCACTTGGCGTTATTGTAAAAAAACTTTCCCCTTGCTCTCTATTGTTTGCTTGATTAAAGTCATACGCATACGTATTTTCCTACCAAGTTCTTTACCCTAGATTCCTAGACATCATTTCGGTTCAGTACCCGGGCGGTGTAAGTTTATCCAATACCTCATATCGTCCCGTGGGTGTCGTAAGAGGTGACAGAGAAACACTGAAACAGGAGGTGGGCAGCAGCATCTTCCTGATATCAACTGAAAATTATAAAATCTGTGGTTGCATAGCCGCCCGCCAAACGTAGCGGCAACTTTGGCAAACTATGAGGCAATCTATGGGGAGGACTATGTTTTACAGTGGACCTTTGAGTGTTGTACTGCTGCATGTTTTCTGTCTTTGATTATGAATCACAATGAACATATATAGGCTGTCATTCCTGGTTTCGCTTCTAGTGAAAATACTTTCCAGTTTACCGTCATTAACCATGAAAAACACAGCAGCATTTTCCCCCTATTTTACGATTACTTAATTGTAACTTTCTAGTTAAAGCTAATTCATACCGCAACATAAAACCTACCTGACGCCATAATATACCTACTAACTTTAGTAGTAGTAGTAGAGAACACAATAAGGCATTAAGTTCACCTATTGTTACCCTTAATTTAAAGTATATTACAATAAAACTTATCACGCTAAAACTGTGTGAAATCATCACTCACACGTTATTTAGTGAAAATGTTGCTATATCAATTCGTAAGTGTGTATTGATGTCACTCTTTATCTAAGCTTGATATAATAGAAAAATTATTTAGGATAAGGGTCAAAAACATTATTTATATATTTATTTGAAGAAAGGTTCTCGAGTGGTAGCCTCGTACCGGTAGGCGTAGTGTAGGGCGACCCCCCACTAGATGGAGTGACGACCTGGTAAGACATGCAGGAAGTCGATGGATGCAGGTGGCTCAGGACCGTGCTTTGTGGCATTACTTGGTGAGGCCTATGTTCAGCAGTGGACTTGCGAAGGGCTGTAATGATGAAATGATGATATATTTATTTTAAGTCTCCAGCTGCAGTGTAACATATTTTTATCACCTTATGCCTGGTTAAGTTCTATACTATATTTTGAGAATAACTACAAATAATTTAAGTCAAGTGAAAATATATTATGTTTTAAAAATAGAAAAAAAAATGCTCTAACATTCATGAAATTCCAAACTGAGCGTGGATGAAGTCGTGTAAGATAGCAAGCGCGATAGTGATGGGATAATATCGATAGCACGTAAATATCGCGACCGGTCCGACCCGTGCTATCGATGTTAGATGTCGATAATTTACGGATGCTTTAGTAAGAATAATTGAAAGCAGAAAAGTAGTTTCCGATGCTTTGTTTTGAAGGGTGTCGTTTTTTGGCTTTTATATTAAATTTAATGTGTTATTATTTATTTATTTTATTATTACGCGGCAGCATAATAAATTTTACTCACATATAAGTTATATACGTGTATAATAGGTATTATAATAAATTGATTTACGCTACTATCTGAAAGCCTCAGAAGTACAAAAATGACATGTTATGGATTAAGTCATCAATAGGACATTATTCACTAGGTTCAGACAGTTTGATAAATCCCCAATAAGAATAGGTAATATGATTAATGGTAATGTGGTTTATAGTTTAACATGTTTGTCATCAATAGTACTGTACCTGTTTGTGATGAGAAAATAAATATAATTTCTATTCTATTATTTTCTATTAAAACTATTCAAATAATTAAATTGACTTGGCTTTATGAGTAAAGTCCGCTACTTACAGGGCAAAGAAATAAAAATAGATTATAATGGAAAAGCGTTCCCGTAGCCCTATCAATATGCCGCGAAAGTGGAACGCCATGGGGTTTTAGTCGGCGTGAGTACGGCATATCTCGTACAAAAAGCCAGACAATGTAAAAATATTGAGTACTCGTAATATAGTTTAAATCAATATTAATTATGTTGCCCGATTTGACTTGTCCTTATTCATATTACCCGGACATTATAAATAATGTTCTGATTAATCACTGCATTAATTACAGTTACATTAACACTCAACACAAATTGAAATTACGAGTAGCAACGTTACGTTTCAATGCACCATATGAAACTGCTATAGCACAGTTTTTGTGCATGGTTTCCACACATAATTGGGGTACTGTTGTGCTATCGTGACCAGAATGTGCACAACAATGACTGGAACATATTCCTTGAATTTTCTTGCATGAGAAATATTACTGCACTTTTTATACACGCGTCGCGTGTGGAACTCTCACAACCGTTTATGAGAGCAGACATCTTTATATTGTTATAAATTATTTTCTTAGAAAAGTAATTTTAACGAAGTCTGCAGTTGATAATATAACATTAAAATGTGATTTTATTTTGTATAATTTTTATTCAATAATTAAAGATAAAGACTTTCATTTCTTAGCTATTTCTGCTACCAAATATTAGCAATTGTACAGTTTCATAAATATAAAATAAAAAATACGTGTGGCACTCGGTGACTGCCGCGGTAAAGCTATTGCATAGCATTTTTTATCAACTTATGCAATTATAATTATTTATTTATTTTATTTATGCAGTTAAGTCTTTGATATTAAATCAAGTTACACTTTTTGAGCGTGGTGACCGATAAGAAAACAATTTTTTTCTCTTATTGAATAAATCAGAAGTTAATATTGTCTAAAATATTTTTAATATCTTACAATACATGTAGGTTATTCAGGATTTTTTATCATTATACATAGCAGCTAGTGTACACGCATACGTCTAGTCGCACGCACACAAACACCGTGCCGAAGTCTGCCGAGTGCCGAAGTCTGCCCAACTGAAACGACGTTAGACGATGCACGGCTTTCAACGCCACACCTTCGTGCCCGTCGGAATGGGGAGCGTGAGGTTTTTTTTCGTTACGGAATTTCTGGATTTGGTCCCCGCGCTCAAGGCCCGCGATGGAAGCTATGCAATAGCTTAAAAAAATATAAGTAAGAAAGAAAGAAAGTAAGCTATATTCACACATTAGTATTACTTATTATAACGTTGTAAATTAAGTAATTTTAAAGCGATACTCTGTTTTTGTGATACTATCTGCGATGCATAATTTAAATTAAATTCATATTAAACCGTATAAAATTGAGATATTGAAGCTATTCATATTGTTGCGCGCCTAAGTTGACGTCAGGTACCTGGCACTAGCGCAATCTAGTGTCGGGGACCAGAGCGAGGAGGGCTTCCTAGAAAATGTCAATCTTGAACTTTCGACCAACAGCGCCATCTAGTATCGAACAGAAGAATTAAGCTTTCTAGAAGCCCCACACTCGAACTTTCTGAGTCTGGTCGGTCGGCGCCCGTATTTACTGAAATATTCTGGATGTTTCGGTGTGAAAGGTGTATTTAAAGCCGCTGCAAACCGCGATCAGGGCAGTATTGAATTTGACGAGACAAGCGAAGCTTCGAAGCGAAATAAAGTGAATCAGTGTGATTAATTATTAGTGTCTTTTAAGTTTTAATTGGTGTTCGATAATAAAAGTGTAAATTTTGGTAATTCAATCGGCAGTTTTCACTGTCACGAACGTCAAGCTCGTGACAATATCCTCGTAAATAATGTAATAAATTGTAAATGCAACCGCAGCGAGAGTATTGCAGTAGGTGTAAACCAGAAATGAGTTTTCGAGGCGGAGCAGTTAAAACTTTCCTTAAATGAATAGATTGATCAAATTCGCCTCCAATTTTAAATGCGTTTATACATATTTTATACCAACACTTTAATCACCTTGGGTTCACTTGGATAATATCTATTAATGTGGCATAATTTAAAATTTAGTTAATAAGAAACCATATTTTGCTAATTTTTCGTTTTTTTAAAAAAAATTATTTAAGCTTTTTGTATAAATTTTGTAGCCTTTAGCCTTCCTGGCATTATTCACCATCTGTTTGTAAATTTTCATCACAATCGGTTTAGCTATTTCGAAGATTATAGCCCTGACCACCTTTTTTTAAATGTTTTAATAGAATGTACTCACCTCTTAAGCTTCATTTTATTTTTATATATGCTTGGTAAAATTTTTTAATTATAAGCTAGTTATTTCAATATCACAGATATATACACTTAAATCTTATTTATAGGTATAGGTACAGACTTAGTTTTTACGCATAGATATGTTGTAAGTTATTGGCTAACTGATCTAGTCAGCGGTGTTTCGAGTTGAATGACTTAAATAGGGCACGCGTTGAAATCTTTTATATGTTTTTACAGATTATTACACCGCAATCACATTCGTCGCTGAATAAAAGTCCCACGTAATATTTATATCGCTTTACAAAAAATTTAAACGTTTTTAAAATTTTAAAACGCAAGCTATCTTTAGTAACGAAACAAAACAGTAGCAACATCCAGAAAACCATACGTAACTATTTATTTGGCTATAATTGATTATCTTTTTATTATGATGTCTAATCAAAGCGTCTTAAAATAGTCGTTGAACCATTATATTTTTTACTGCTTTTTAGGTTATACTCCAAAGAAGTAATTTTTTTTATAGAATAAGGGTGACAAACGAGCACACAGTTCACCTGATGGTAAGTGGATGCTGTGACCCCATAGACGTCTACATCTATCCTCAATTATGAATCAATATGCAGATATCCCTGAAAACTAGGATCGAGTAAAAAGGGTTTATGGTTCTCTACACTCACCATACGAAACACAGCAGTACTAAATTACTATTTTACGCTGGCATTTTGTAAGAAGGAGGCCCCATCCCGGTCGAGCCGAACCATTTATCACTACTTTTGGCTCTACCACGTAACATTGAAATAAATTAATCAAAATATCTGTGACTAACTAACTTGTCAGTATCGGTTGTCCTGTAAGATAGTTGACACTGTAGTGAGAATGGCCCTGTTAGGAAGATAGACCATTGTTAAGAGAGTGTGGGCGCTAAATGAAATTTAACGGTCTCTCCGACGGCAATAAATTCCAATTATACTAAACCCGATGTCTGCAAGCCCCCTGCGGAACATTTCTTGTTATAATATTAACTTAGAAGACCAGATAAATGCCAATTTTATACATTTACATGTAAAAAAATTGTACAGTCGATAGCATTTAGAAACATTGTAACTTTAGGCCATTGCTCGTGAAATTATTAACTTGCTTGAACGCGAACTGAATATAAATCGTACATATGTAGTGTGTTTTAATACAAACGTAATAAAAATTCTTCATCCTATAAATGCGATATGTAAATACCTACATTATATATATCCGCTTGTGAACATGTTGGTACAAAATAGCCGCAGATTTTATCGTCTAAATAATATTGGTATAGCTCTATATCTCATTAGTCTTTAAGTAACCAATTATATGGAACTATCTTGTTTATATGGAACATAAAATCATCATTATCAATACTGTTGAATATAGGCTTCCTCCATAGATTACCTCATAGGAAGGATTTTGCCATAGTTGCCACGCGTGGCAAGCTCAGTTCTTTATTGTTTTGAATTGTTATCAGGAAAATGCTGCTTCTCATCTCCTGTAAAAATACATAAAAAACAAAGGTGCAATATTAAAACGCGAAAACACAAGTTGAGTATTAATATTATTTCTGCGCATTTTAATTCATAGTTTATCTAATATTTCGCTTAACTAGAATACTAGAAAAAATTATGAATTATAAGTTGCTGCGTTTCAGGCAAAACAAACTTCGAGTATTTCAAATATCGTAATAACTTGGATAGTAAACTTGCTATATAATATACAGAAGTCCATACAACTCAAAAATCGCTGTATTTTCATTAATCTGCGCACGTTAAAGAAGATTAAATTGTTACCTAAATATTAAAGATTTAAGAATAATAAAACTATTTACATTTAAAAATGAAGAGAAATAAAGAGGTTTTTGTTTTTTATTTGAAAAAATTTCCTAACAAATTCAAATCGCACATATAGACATCTATTTTTGTAGATTGCATTGTAATTTCTAGTGTATAAAAATAGGTACTGAAAATAAAATCTATGCAATATTTTACTATGTCTTTTTACTGACTTAATAAAATATAAAAATATATAATATAAAATACATAATATAACGTAAAAACAATAGTATTTATGATATAAAAAAAATTAATTAAAATATATGAAATCCTTGGAAATGCCATCCTTGGAAAATTATCAAGTTAAATGCTTCAAGCTGACAAGTTCACGTTGTTTACGCGACCAGTTGTTCCGTTACTCACAAATCGCACTCTTACTTCTCTCACGAAACGAGACATCTAACAATCCTCAATTATTTCAAGCAGTAGCTACAAAACCTACGATCTACTTGTGGATCTTTAATAAGTTTTTAGTTATTAATTATATTAAAAATAACGACCTGGTAAGGCATTCAAGAAGTCGATGGATGTAGGTAACTCAGAACCGTGCTTTGTGACATTTTTTGAATATTTTATATAAAAAATATTATATATATATATATATATATATATATATATATATATATATATATATATATATATATATATATATATATATATAAGGGGAAGATTAATATTTTCAAACATACCAGCGTAAAAAACAGCTCACTGTTTTTCTTATAGAATAGAATAGATTAGAATAGTTTTTTATTCAATATAGATTACATGTATTCATATTAATAGTCATTTTTCACTTTACCACAGGTTCGGAAAAAACTTCTGTCCTAGAAAAAACAGGGGTTATTATAAACCATGTATTCATTTATATTATAATAACTCTTTTTATACAGTTTGTGTTTAATTAAATATTTAAACTTGTCGAGTCGAGAAACTGATATCACTAGCTTGTGTTTATTCCCAGTGCTTACAGAGTGCATATTACTTTTTTTACTACCTTTGTTTTTGTGAATATACATTAAATTTTCGTAAATATCTTGGAAGGCCACGGTTAATTATTATATATTTATTTCTTAAAATTTTTAACTAAGAAAATCTCTTGTATTTAGGTTGTAAATAGCTCCTATGGCCCTCTTCTGCAAAACAAAAACAGTTTCTAAATAAGCAGCATTTCAAAAAGCAATAGCATAGCAAAATTCCATATGACATTATGCTATGGAAATAACTAAAATAAACAAATCTAGCTGTCTCGATACTAGTGAGATCTATAATCTTTTTTACAGCACAAGCTGCAGACCTTACTTAGTCTGCTTGCTAGTTTAGATATATGGGGACGCACTGAAGCTTAGCGTCGAGAGTGATGCCAAGAAAAACAGAGGATTCCCCATTTAAAAACATATTGGTATTAAGATTTTAACACTTGCTGTTCAAAATTTAATACTTAATTTTAATTAAGAATAAATATAGGCGTCTATCATCATCATCATCATCACAGCCCTTCAAGTTGCCCCCAAGTAATGCCACAAAGCACGGTCCTGAGCCACCTGCATCCATCGACTTCCTGCGTGTCTTACCGGGTCGTCACTCCATCTAGTGGGGGGTCGCCCTACACTACGCCTACCGGTACGAGGCTGCCACTCGAGAACCTTTCTTCCCCATCGGTTATCGGTTCTTCGAGCTATATGGCCGGCCCATTGCCACTTCAGCTTACTAATCCGTTGCGCTATGTCGGTCACTCTGGTTCTACTGCGGATATCCTCATAGGCGTCTATGGGACACAATATTCATTTACAATCAGGTCGACTGTGTGCAGGTCGTCGCTCGTCGCTCGTCGCTCGTCGCTCTCGCTTTTATAAAAAAATCAAGTATAAAATTAAGATACTTTTATTTTTGCGAATTTGTATTATACCTGTATAAATTTGTAGGCGTTAGTTTCATTTTATTTCTATAAATGCTTAGTAAAATTATTTAATTAAAAATTGAATTTAAAGATGGACTTAAATTTGATTTTAACTTAAAGGTAGGATTTGTATGTGTAAATTGCCACAGTGTCATATTTTTATAAAAAAAACACTCCCTATACTAACTGAAAAGAAAAAAATAGCATTAAATGCATATATGTATATATATATATATATATATATATATATATATATATATCTACACTTTACCTAAAATATATCACTATTAAATTGTACACCTAAATTACCCCAGAACAATAACCAATGCATGAATAAATTTTTACCTTGACAAAATAAGTTACCGTAGCAACATGAACACGAAATTGCTTCTGGTTCCACGCCGGTGAAGCTGCGGGCATAATCTAGTGAACACTCACAAAGAACGCCAACGAAAAAAAAAAGAAAAAAGAAAATATTCCAATTGCAAAAATTTTGGAATCATTGACGATTACAATGTTTGAAGTGTAAAATTATATTGATAGAATCGGGTTATTGGATATCTTTAATAAAAAAATAATTTCTTAATTGGTTTTTAGGGAAAGTGAAGATTGTTCATATTTTTAAGATACACCTAAAAATAACTAGGAATGTTAATGCTTACACCTGTTATAAAGAAAAAATCTAGGGAAAGACTTAATAGAAAGAAGAATGGGTTTAAATTTTTCGATACAAACGAATACTTATACACTAAATATACGAAAAATTAATATAATAATTCATTGTGTTGTAGCAACGAAAAGACCAACGATTCAGCATTAATAGCATAATTACTAAATTATTAATATATCGTTACAGCCTATGGAAGTCTCCACTGCTGAACATAGGCCGTCCCCCATAGACTACTTCATAGGGGGATTAAACCGTAGATTTTTTTAAATCGTTATTGAAAAGATAATACTGCCGCGGGATGATAGGGGGTAGTGGATATTATTATATCACCCTTACACGGTGCGGTAATTGTTAATATATTTATTAAAAAAATTATTATCAATTATTAAAACGGTCCTCAATGCGCAGACAATTATTGATGTTTCAGAGAACGTCTGCAGTAAATCTTTAAATCATTTATAACGTTCGCTCGTCGTAAACAAGTCATCTGCTGATGAGAGATATCATGAAGTGTTTCTAAAGGCTACAGTAGTAACAGTAAGGAGCTCGTTTGCAGACTGACGAATGCTGATGGCTGTCATGATATTTTTTACAAAAATGTAAAATAGCTGCTGTGTTTCGTATGATGAGTGTTGAGAGCCAGCGATTTTTTACCGGTAACTATATATAAAGCTATGAAGACACTATCGTAGTTCTCAAGGTGATAACGCATCTGTGTTTTTTTTTGTAGAATAAGCGAGACAAACTAGCATACAGTTCACCTAACTGTAAGTGGTTACTGTGGCCCATAGACAGTTACATCTATCCTCGATTACGAATTTAAGTGCAGATGCGTTGTCATCTGTGAGGACTAAGATGGATTGCTTAATTTCCAGCAAAAAGGATATTTTAACTATTATAGCACCAGTTTAATAGGGTAAGTTAGATTACAGGAAGCTTATGTAATTTTTGTATCTATAGTAATAGGAATGTGGTAGAATTTGGCTAGAAGAATAAAGTAGACTAATTTTTTTTAAGTACGTAGTTTAATAATACGTACTGAACGCAATTTTAATTGATCGTTAGTACGAACTTATTTTTTTCCTAAGATACACTAAAAAAAATTTCAATGGTGTCGGCGGGTTCGAATCCGCGTGTGTGTGTCTTTCTGACTTTTAAGGCGAGCGCATAATAGCTATTGATTTAATAAATATATTGTGTATTAAAATATTGGCTCGGATTCAAGACCAAATCTTTAAAATAAACAAGTATATAAGCCCTACTCAAAGTCTAGTGTTAAAATAATGTATTATTATATAAATTAAATACGTATATTATGTACTTGCTTTTTCTATACGGTGTTAACTCGAGCTGAAATATTTCGTGACTTTGGATTAGAGCACGAGGAGAACGGAGCGTTGAGTTCATTAGACGAGACTTCTCCAACTTGTCGTTAAGGTTCAGTGTAACTAACCATTCGGTGATCGCTGCTAGTTTTCACCCTTACGATCATTGAGACATTACTGAACAGTTGCCGTCTAGTCGTCATAATGAAGTCAATCTCATTATAAATGTTGTTCAGAATTACATTTCCTCATGTCTTGCTTTATAACTGTTTACATCGGTAAGAAAAATTGCAAATAGCAGGGATATAAACAAACAAACTAACTTGTAATTTGATTCATAATCGGCGATATAAGTCTATGGGCTACAGCATCCACTTACCATCAGTTGGACTATGTATGTTCGTTTGTCACCCTTTTTCTATAAAAAAGATATTTGTTATATTTTACTTTAAAATAATGTTATGCACTAGCCAACACCGTCAGTACACTTTAAATAGGATGTTACTTCATCTTATGTACTGATGTATCTGTCAGGAGTCACTTTTTATACGCAGTGATATTTGTGAGTCAATAGTTACCTTCGTTTAAACAAGCCAGACCTATAATTTGAACAGAACATATCCTCCGGCGGTTATTAAAAGTCTACTTAAACATTGGATAGTAGATAACTACCCACAAGTTCTTGCGTCTATAGTCTTAAAGTCGATTATTGATTGTAAGAAAATTTTATCGGGGAATGTAAGTTCTTTACCATAAGGGAACCTGTTAATTGGATGGGTTAAGATTATGATTTTGAAATTGTTGTTACTGTTCTAAAGTAATTGTTAATTTAGATGTGCATGGTGATAATTAAGTTTGCAATTGGTAGGTTTTTAGTATATGTAGCACTCCTTTCGTGCCAGGAGTCCGTCTAGGAAGGTATCGACTCCTTACTATTGCTGCCGCCGAAGAGTATGGAGAGCCAGTATAATAACAGGCTGTGTGGCACTGCGAGTAAGGTGTACTGTGACGTTGCATCTGTAGCTCTTCATAAAGTTGGCTGCAGATGTCCAGGTGTGACAGTAGCTACTTACCATCAGTAAGGTGTACTGTGACGTTGCATCTGTAGCATTCTTCATAAAGTTGGCTGCAGATGTCCATGGTGTGACAGTAGCTACTTACCATCAGTAAGGTGTACTGTGACGTTGCATCTGTAGCATTCTTCATAAAGTTGGCTGCAGATGTCCATGGTGTGACAGTAGCTACTTACCATCAGTAAGGTGTACTGTGACGTTGCATCTGTAGCATTCTTCATAAAGTTGGCTGCAGATGTCCATGGTGTGACAGTAGCTACTTACCATCAGTAAGGTGTACTGTGACGTTGCATCTGTAGCATTCTTCATAAAGTTGGCTGCAGATGTCCATGGTGTGACAGTAGCTACTTACCATCAGTAAGGTGTACTGTGACGTTGCATCTGTAGCATTCTTCATAAAGTTGGCTGCAGATGTCCATGGTGTGACAGTAGCTACTTACCATCAGTAAGGTGTACTGTGACGTTGCATCTGTAGCATTCTTCATAAAGTTGGCTGCAGATGTCCATGGTGTGACAGTAGCTACTTACCATCAGTAAGGTGTACTGTGACGTTGCATCTGTAGCATTCTTCATAAAGTTGGCTGCAGATGTCCATGGTGTGACAGTAGCTACTTACCATCAGTAAGGTGTACTGTGACGTTGCATCTGTAGCATTCTTCATAAAGTTGGCTGCAGATGTCCATGGTGTGACAGTAGCTACTTACCATCAGTAAGGTGTACTGTGACGTTGCATCTGTAGCATTCTTCATAAAGTTGGCTGCAGATGTCCATGGTGTGACAGTAGCTACTTACCATCAGTAAGGTGTACTGTGACGTTGCATCTGTAGCATTCTTCATAAAGTTGGCTGTAGATGTCCATGGTGTGACAGTAGCTACTTACCATCAGTAAGGTGTACTGTGACGTTGCATCTGTAGCATTCTTCATAAAGTTGGCTGCAGATGTCCATGGTGTGACAGTAGCTACTTACCATCAGTAAGGTGTACTGTGACGTTGCATCTGTAGCATTCTTCATAAAGTTGGCTGCAGATGTCCATGGTGTGACAGTAGCTACTTACCATCAGTAAGGTGTACTGTGACGTGGCATCTGTAGCATTCTTCATAAAGTTGGCTGCAGATGTCCATGGTGTGACAGTAGCTACTTACCATCAGTAAGGTGTACTGTGACGTTGCATCTGTAGCATTCTTCATAAAGTTGGCTGCAGATGTCCATGGTGTGACAGTAGCTACTTACCATCAGTAAGGTGTACTGTGACGTTGCATCTGTAGCATTCTTCATAAAGTTGGCTGCAGATGTCCATGGTGTGACAGTAGCTACTTACCATCAGTAAGGTGTACTGTGACGTTGCATCTGTAGCATTCTTCATAAAGTTGGCTGCAGATGTCCATGGTGTGACAGTAGCTACTTACCATCAGTAAGGTGTACTGTGACGTTGCATCTGTAGCATTCTTCATAAAGTTGGCTGCAGATGTCCATGGTGTGACAGTAGCTACTTACCATCAGTAAGGTGTACTGTGACGTTGCATCTGTAGCATTCTTCATAAAGTTGGCTGCAGATGTCCATGGTGTGACAGTAGCTACTTACCATCAGTAAGGTGTACTGTGACGTTGCATCTGTAGCATTCTTCATAAAGTTGGCTGCAGATGTCCATGGTGTGACAGTAGCTACTTACCATCAGTAAGGTGTACTGTGACGTTGCATCTGTAGCATTCTTCATAAAGTTGGCTGCAGATGTCCATGGTGTGACAGTAGCTACTTACCATCAGTAAGGTGTACTGTGACGTTGCATCTGTAGCATTCTTCATAAAGTTGGCTGCAGATGTCCATGGTGTGACAGTAGCTACTTACCATCAGTAAGGTGTACTGTGACGTTGCATCTGTAGCATTCTTCATAAAGTTGGCTGCAGATGTCCATGGTGTGACAGTAGCTACTTACCATCAGTAAGGTGTACTGTGACGTGGCATCTGTAGCATTCTTCATAAAGTTGGCTGTAGATGTCCATGGTGTGACAGTAGCTACTTACCATCAGTAAGGTGTACTGTGACGTTGCATCTGTAGCATTCTTCATAAAGTTGGCTGCAGATGTCCATGGTGTGACAGTAGCTACTTACCATCAGTAAGGTGTACTGTGACGTTGCATCTGTAGCATTCTTCATAAAGTTGGCTGCAGATGTCCATGGTGTGACAGTAGCTACTTACCATCAGTAAGGTGTACTGTGACGTGGCATCTGTAGCATTCTTCATAAAGTTGGCTGCAGATGTCCATGGTGTGACAGTAGCTACTTACCATCAGTAAGGTGTACTGTGACGTTGCATCTGTAGCATTCTTCATAAAGTTGGCTGCAGATGTCCATGGTGTGACAGTAGCTACTTACCATCAGTAAGGTGTACTGTGACGTTGCATCTGTAGCATTCTTCATAAAGTTGGCTGCAGATGTCCATGGTGTGACAGTAGCTACTTACCATCAGTAAGGTGTACTGTGACGTTGCATCTGTAGCATTCTTCATAAAGTTGGCTGCAGATGTCCATGGTGTGACAGTAGCTACTTACCATCAGTAAGGTGTACTGTGACGTTGCATCTGTAGCATTCTTCATAAAGTTGGCTGCAGATGTCCATGGTGTGACAGTAGCTACTTACCATCAGTAAGGTGTACTGTGACGTTGCATCTGTAGCATTCTTCATAAAGTTGGCTGCAGATGTCCATGGTGTGACAGTAGCTACTTACCATCAGTAAGGTGTACTGTGACGTTGCATCTGTAGCATTCTTCATAAAGTTGGCTGCAGATGTCCATGGTGTGACAGTAGCTACTTACCATCAGTAAGGTGTACTGTGACGTTGCATCTGTAGCATTCTTCATAAAGTTGGCTGCAGATGTCCATGGTGTGACAGTAGCTACTTACCATCAGTAAGGTGTACTGTGACGTTGCATCTGTAGCATTCTTCATAAAGTTGGCTGCAGATGTCCATGGTGTGACAGTAGCTACTTACTATCAGTAAGGTGTACTGTGACGTGGCATCTGTAGCATTCTTCATAAAGTTGGCTGCAGATGTCCATGGTGTGACAGTAGCTACTTACCATCAGTAAGGTGTACTGTGACGTTGCATCTGTAGCATTCTTCATAAAGTTGGCTGCAGATGTCCATGGTGTGACAGTAGCTACTTACCATCAGTAAGGTGTACTGTGACGTTGCATCTGTAGCATTCTTCATAAAGTTGGCTGCAGATGTCCATGGTGTGACAGTAGCTACTTACCATCAGTAAGGTATACTGTGACGTGGCATCTGTAGCATTCTTCATAAAGTTGGCTGCAGATGTCCATGGTGTGACAGTAGCTATTTACCATCAGTAAGGTGTACTGTGACGTTGCATCTGTAGCATTCTTCATAAAGTTGGCTGCAGATGTCCATGGTGTGACAGTAGCTACTTACCATCAGTAAGGTGTACTGTGACGTTGCATCTGTAGCATTCTTCATAAAGTTGGCTGCAGATGTCCATGGTGTGACAGTAGCTACTTACCATCAGTAAGGTGTACTGTGACGTTGCATCTGTAGCATTCTTCATAAAGTTGGCTGCAGATGTCCATGGTGTGACAGTAGCTACTTACCATCAGTAAGGTGTACTGTGACGTGGCATCTGTAGCATTCTTCATAAAGTTGGCTGCAGATGTCCATGGTGTGACAGTAGCTACTTACCATCAGTAAGGTGTACTGTGACGTTGCATCTGTAGCATTCTTCATAAAGTTGGCTGCAGATGTCCATGGTGTGACAGTAGCTACTTACCATCAGTAAGGTGTACTGTGACGTTGCATCTGTAGCATTCTTCATAAAGTTGGCTGCAGATGTCCATGGTGTGACAGTAGCTACTTACCATCAGTAAGGTGTACTGTGACGTTGCATCTGTAGCATTCTTCATAAAGTTGGCTGCAGATGTCCATGGTGTGACAGTAGCTACTTACCATCAGTAAGGTGTACTGTGACGTTGCATCTGTAGCATTCTTCATAAAGTTGGCTGCAGATGTCCATGGTGTGACAGTAGCTACTTACCATCAGTAAGGTGTACTGTGACGTTGCATCTGTAGCATTCTTCATAAAGTTGGCTGCAGATGTCCATGGTGTGACAGTAGCTACTTACCATCAGTAAGGTGTACTGTGACGTTGCATCTGTAGCATTCTTCATAAAGTTGGCTGCAGATGTCCATGGTGTGACAGTATGCTACTTACCATCAGTAAGGTGTACTGTGACGTGGCATCTGTAGCATTCTTCATAAAGTTGGCTGCAGATGTCCATGGTGTGACAGTAGCTACTTACCATCAGGTGCATAATAAGTTCATTAGTAATTTCAGTTTAATAATAAAAAAACGTGAATTTAAAGCTCACACTTCTAATTCTGTGGAGTTTCAACTCATAAGAGTAACATTATGATATAGCTTTACAGATTAGTGACCTGAAGTTTTTTTATAGAATATCAGAGACAGACGAGTACACAGTCCATCTGATGGTAAGTGGATGCTGTGGCCTATAGACATCTACATTTATCCTCGATAAAGAATAAAAACGCCGATGTTTTGTCACCCCTGAGGACTAAAATGGAATGCCTCGTTTCCAGTTAAAAGGGATTTCCGGATCTCTACACTCACCATACGAAACACAGAAATATTAAGCTGCTATTCCACGCTGGTATTCTGTGAGGGCGTGGTCCTTCTCCGGTCGAGCCAACCCATTCGTCCTACAACGATAATATAGCTGCAGCGTGGTTCTACCACGTATTAAAATAAAGTGGCAATATGTGGACAATATATTAACATATCTCGAAGAATTCGCAACAAATGGGAAAGCACGTGTACATGTTTGAATTTACGGCGTAAATTAACAGTAGCACGAATTGGTCTCGACCGAGAAAAGACCACGCTCACACAGAATACCATTATGACATAGCAGCATAATACTACTGTTTTAATTTGTTGCAAGCCAGTGCTTAACCACTATTCCACTTGATAGTAAGTAGTGGTGTAGCCGAAGTTTGTATAGAGCAATGACTTACTTTAACAAATGCTTTTTCACTCTTGCCATCCACCCACTTCGTAATCCGATCTAGAAACTGTTAGTAAATAGTTCCACTCCATGGCTGTACGCATGACGTACGATGAAACAAATTCACACTACGTTTTAGTTTGCATATATCTGTCCCAAACTTCTTTCGGGAATAGTTCAAACCATAGTTTATTTAATGATTTTTATAAAAATGTACACGAATACTCGACATGGAATAAAACATTTTTTTTTAATTTTAATTGTTTTAATATTCAAAAGCTGAAGATAGCCGGGCCAACTACGACTTCGGGATGTCACGAACCTCAGTCTCCCCAGTGACTATGTCCCAAAACGTCGGACAAAAATAACTTAAGCAAGTTAAACCAATCGTGACAAAATCCGTATAATTACTTTTATTCAATGCTTGACTTTTTTATGTAGAATAAGGGGGTAAAAGAACAAACATCTACATTTATACTCAATTAAGAAACAAAATGCAGATGCGGGTCAATACTGAGGATTAAGATAGAATGCTTTGTTTCCAGAAAAAGGGTCTCCGGTTCTCTAACGCAGCAGCATTACGCTGCTGTTCTACACTGGTATTCTGTGACTAATTTTTGTAATCAAGCAGTATTAAACTACACGAACACTTAACTGGTTTTTTGAAGTTAGAGCTTCTTCGTTTTCGCTGGTGGATAGCCGCCGGACACCTTTTGTTGCACACGCTTGCACCTTTTATTTCTTTCTCGATAATTGATTTTTAATGGCTCCCTCGTCAGACGCGTTTGCTACGTGACGTGCACATTGCGTCTTCAATCAAATTACAGCTATTTCGTAATGAACGCCTGTGAATAGAAGTTACCCGTCATCCCACTGCGGAGGTTTCTGGAGCAGCCACTGCTTTAATGTGGGTGATGAAAAGACTTATACTTAATACTCCAGCAGTGCGATCTAATTACTGCATTCAAGTTATACTGAATGTATCATCCCGTGGACGTGATGAGGCGACCGAGAGAAGTGACACGAGATGGTAGCATAATGTTGGTAACAACTAAGCTTAAACAGGAGATGAGCAAAAGCATCTGATAACAATTCAAAATAATAAAAATAGTACTTGCCAAGCGTGGCAACTATGACAAATATGTGATTGGTGATGATAAATCTATACAAATAAATAAAATTGAAATTTTATTTTATGTATAGATTTAAAAATTCAATTTAAAAGATTAAATTTTCACTGGCACTTATAACAAAAAATTTTTTTGTAAATTTTGTCTATCTGTCAGTCTGTCCGTCTGGCTGTTTGTTCCGGCTAATCTTCGAAATGGCTGGACCGATTTTGAAGGAACTTTCACTGGCAGATAACTGATATTATAAGCCTTTTTTGTTTTTTTTTTTTTTTGCGGATGGAAAATCATCTAATGACCCCTTTCGCTCTGGGTGGAGCGTAAGGGAGTGTCGGACTTTTACTGACTAAAAACCATCCGTGTTCCTTCAGTGCCCTTACGTTCCGGAGCCGCGGTATCTCTTTCGAACAGCCCGCAGCCCCGGCAGGCGTCGGCCCTTGCGGGCCCCTTCACGCTGCTGACAGCTCTTTGAGGCGCGCGTGGAACAAAACGCGCCGTCGACACGGCCTGTTGTCATTAGACGGACGGACGACGAGCTACCCATTGCTCGCCGTCCACAGGCCCGCGCCTCCGGTGGCCGGGGGCCACGACGTAGCCCCCGACGCCCGGGGCGTCTCCCCGCGGCGGCCGGGAAGGAAAGCTGCTGCTCTCTCCTTCTCCCGCTCCGCCACCTCCTTCGCTAGCATCACTGCTTCGCAGAAAGTGGTGACGGCATCCCATTCCGTCTCGCTCCGGACCATGGCTTCGACCAGGGCCGGACGCGAGAGGTCGCCGCCGCCTATCGCCGCTACGAGGATACGGCGGTGCTCCGCCCAAGCAGGGCACACCTCCACGGTGTGTTCCACCGTGTCCTCCGGTCCATCCTCGCAGTGGGAGCACCCGGGCGTTTCCTCCCGCCCGATTCGGTGCAGGAACCTCCCAAACACACCGTGTCCGGTGAGGACCTGCGTCAGGCGGAAGGTGAGGATGCCGTGGCGTCTCTCAAGCCACTCCTCAAAGAGGGGTCTTATCGCCGCTATAGTGGCGTGCCCAGTACGGGGTTGCGACAGTCGCTGTTTCCATGTCGCCATGAGATCGTGCCGGAAGTCTGTCCGCTGCGCGACAACTTGCCGCGGCAGCGGGGTTTCCCCACGGCATAGTGCCTCCGCACGCCATTCGTGCAGGCGCGCGAGGACTATCGCCTCCAGATCCCATGGCGGCAATCCGGCAAGGAGGCTCGCCGCCTCGCGGGAGATCGTGCGGTAGCCGCGAACCATGTTCACGGCTATCACCCTTTGGGGCGCGTTCAGGTGGTGGACGGCAAGCCGCGCCAAACCACGCGCCCACACCGGGGCCCCGTAAAGGGCCATGGACCGCACGATCCCCGCGTAGAGCCTCCGGCAGGAGGCATTTGGCCCTCCCAGGTTCGGCAGGAGCCGCCTGAAGGCAGCCGCGGTCCGTTCCAGTTTGGGAGCCAAACGTCGGAAGTGCTGATATTATAAGCCTAAGGCTTACTTTTATTTAAAAAAAATTTGTTGACCCTGCAAGCCTCCCTGGAACTTCCCGCTAATTTCAAATGCAAAGCGCTCCAAATTTCACCAAATTATGTCGCGAAATATTGAAGCTATGTTAAAAAAAACGTTTTTTTTTTCAAATTCTTTCTCCTTCGATATCTCACGAACTAATGAACCAATTTTTATTTGCCAAATAGAATTCGACGTCATTTTTTGAGGTTAAGGCCTGATTCGTTTTTGAAATCAATCGGTAAAGCCGTTTAAAAGTTATTCCAAAAAAAAACAGTTTTTCAAAAATTTTTATTTGTGGGATTTCTCAAAGCCTACTAGTCCGAATCAGTTTATATTATCACCAAATCTATTACACATTGAGATCGTTAAAACGCCGCATCTCAATCGATCAAGACGTTCAAAAGTTATGAAAGGTTTACTTACATACACACACACACATACGTGCATACATACATCCGTACGGACGTCCACGTGAAATTATTCAGAATAGCTTCCTGGGATGTCAAAACTTCGAGATCTCATGAAAACTCGATTTTCGAAATAACTTCCCTTTTTGAAAATTTTCAATTTTCTTAGCGGGAAGTTAAAAAAAATTAAAACTCGTGAAATCCAATCGAAACAAGTTCCATGCAGACGAAGTCGCAGGCAACAGCTAGTGCTGAATAAGGAAACAGTGACGAATCAATTATTTTTGACGATGGGCTAAATAAATAGTACTCATAACCAACGAACATGTTTATGTAGAAGTCATATGTTTGTAAAATAACCGAGAGAGGTTTATCAGGATTATGCCAAATGGAAGTCTGTAGTGTCTTAAGTTCGGCACACGTTTCAATCTTAATTCTTTTATTGGCGAAGCCGACAACCCCGAATGTCGTATGTACCAATTTTGGCCTCGTTTTCACATTTATATTTTCGTTGGGATATATCTATCTGTAACTTTTTTAATACTATATATATTTAACTGAATTGCTAAATTTGAATAGGAAAAAAATCAAAATCTTTATTCCTACCATGGTCATTTACACGAATTTTTCCCGGTAGCAGACACGTCACGTCAACCTTGTCGCATACATTAACATAACAACCAGGTCCTGGGTGAGAAATTGAACACAAAAACGTATGTTTATCCCTTTTTTCCTACGGTACTGCAAACGGGAAAGCGGGACGAATTGTTTTGTAGCCTTCGTCTGCATATCAAACGATGTGCAAGCGCATTGTGGGTCAATACCTATTATAAATATATTAACGGTATGATAATGGTGTTTTGTATCGTAGTAATACGCGGAATTGTAAAAGGAACGATTGGCTAAATACGGTCTGCAAGGATTGAAGCGGCTACTGATATTTGTGTTTATAATGGATAATCCGTGTAACTTAGATTAATGAAGTAATACAAATCATGACATTTGTGTTTCAATGACCGTGTATTGGCGTTGTGGGGAAACAGTAAATTGTAAATTGCAAATTTAAGTGCTGATTTACTGCGAGTTTGGCTGCGAAAAAAAATAAAAATCGTAAGGAAACCTGCAGGTCTAAGATATAACAAAAATCACCAACACACACTAAAAACCGCGGCGGAATAATTGGTTCATCAACCGCTTTAAAGATAAGGCCTGTCCAGCAGTGGGACATATGCGGGCTGCAACTTACATTGTACGAGTAAACCCGTACATTTTTATATGTTAGCGTAATTGGAGCGCGAGCTCGTGTTTGACGTCATTTTAATGCATTGTACATATTATGTTTTCTTTTATAGTAAATTCAGTACCATTCGCAAGGCGTTACAGTTAACAGTGTTTTATTTTGCATCCTACAATCTCAGTATTTGAGTGGTACTCCTTAACAGCATTTAATCTTGCATTGCACTGCATTACATATTTGCATATTTACGTACACATTTTGGTCCTTCGACTATTACCTTAGTGTTTAGTGTTTTGGTACAGTGGCGAATCGGTTCCTCTGGCCTCCCACAAGCGGGTCTCACCAGTCGAATTGAGAAGGCGCATACATACTGTGCTGAGGACACAAATGCACTAAGTGGACCCGACGTTTGGAAGTTACAGTTCCATCACTGTTTACTTGCAGCTTACATATTCAATTAATAATTTATCATTATGCAAGCCTTACTGCAGAGACAGTTCGAAATCGTAAACGAGATCAAAAAGCTTAACACCAATTTCAAAAAAGATCCGAAGTCAAGGAAAACTAAGGAATACATAGAGAAGAGAATCAAAGATTTGGATGATCTTTGGCTCGAATTCAAAAGCAACAACGAACAATTATCGACAGTAGCAGACAAGACTCATGAATATTTTACAAAGGACATTTTTCTTGTGTATGAACATTTGTACAGCAAAACGCGGGAAATGATGACTGTGTATGAGTATGAATCAAAGGATGAATCGACGAAGGATAATACCACCCAGGTTGACCTTGAGAAAGCTAAAGAATTATTAAGTTTGCAGCGAACTAACTTTCGAGCATTTTCGAGAATAACTGAGAACTTAGACATAGAAAACATCGAAGAAAAATGGGAGTTAGAGTATGAGTTAAGAAACCTTCAAAATCGTTGGAGCAACATCGAAGAAACTCACTTGAAGATTGACAATATTCTCGAAGGTTCCGATTTAGAGTACGACAAGGAATATGAGGAGATGGAAGTCAAGTTTAAAAACATGAATAGGTTACTGAACAAAAAATTAACATCTCAAAACTATGCACACCTCACAACACCAAAAATAGAAATACCTACGTTTTCTGGGAATTATATCCAATGGAGTACATTTTTTGACCTGTTTAAAGAAGCCGTTCACAACAATCCTTCTATGACTAAGGCACAAAAAATGCAGCACTTAAAGGGCAAGCTCAGAGGTGAAGCCGAGCGCCTAATACAACACTTGCATATATCTTCAGAAAACTATGACTCCGCGTGGAAATTATTAGTGCATCGCTATGATAATCAACAAGTCCTCTTTACGAAGCACATTGAAACTCTTTTAAATCAACCTAACATCCAAAAACAATCATCAACGGAACTCAAACGATTTCACGACGTATCAATGGAATGCATTCATGGTGTTTTCAATATGGGGATTGACACTAGCTCTTGGGATCCGATTCTGGTACACCTTATAGCAAAGAAATTAGATACAACAACTTACAGTGATTATATGGAGTCAAGAAAAGCCCCACGGGAACTACCTGATTTGGATGAGTTTATGGCGTATTTGGAAGCCAAATTCATAGCCCTAGAGCCAATGAATAGGAAAGAGCAGACAGTCGAAACATTTAATTTTAATAAAAATAACCATGTATCAAAATTTAAACAACGTAATTACCAAAAACCTGCAATTTATGAGAATAGAGATGCATCATTCAAGAAATCGTTTTACGTAAACTCCAAATTTATACCTACTTGTCCTTTATGCAAACAAAATCACGCATTGTTTCAATGTAAAAGATTCGAAGTCATGCCACCGGAAATGAAACTACATACCATTTCGAAACTACACATATGCGAAAACTGTTTATACGTGCATAAATATGAATGCAATTCTGAAGAACGGTGCAAGGAGTGCAACAAGAAACATAACACCTTATTACACGACGTTTATATTACAAAGGCGGCTAATAATGAAAGTTCGGCGAACATGACGACTACGACCTCGAAGTCGCAGGGCACGAAACCACATGTACAATCGAACCACGTGGCTGGAAATGATGAAGAAATATTGCTTGCCACTATCAAGATGCAAGTAAGGGCAGCAGATGGCTCTTACATCATACTGCGCGCACTTCTGGACCAGGGATCACAAACGTCCCTTATATCCGAAAATGCAGCTCAAAGGCTGGGGCTGAAACGTCAAAACTTCAATGCATCTGTCACCGGTATCGGTACTTCGCCAAACAAAAGCCGAGGAAAAGTATTATTGCACTGTAAATCATTATCGACCGATTATGCATTCTCTACAGAAGCTTTAATAATGTCCAAAGTTATTAACTGCCTACCTGTGACGTCATTCGAGAACAAAAATTGGCCACACATACAACACTTGCAATTAGCGGATCCTGAATACAATATATCGAAGCCTATTGATATTCTTTTAGACGCTAAAGTTTATGCTGAAATCATCATGGATGGGCTGTTAAAAGGTTCACCATGCCAACCAATAGCACAGCAAACACAAATGGGTTGGATATTGTCTGGTTCTACGACGAAAACATTCAACTGTTATTTTACTATCAATAATATCGAAGACATTTGCAATTATTGGGAAATGGAAGACATATCGGAACATGAACGCTCATTAACTTTAGAAGAGCAATTTTGTGAAGATTATTATGTCAAAACGACTAAAAGATTATCAAGTGGAGTGTATGAAGTACGTTTACCCATGAAGAAAGGCTTTGAAAGGCAATTAGGTAACTCAAAACTAAAGGCAGTCGCACAGTTCAAGCAATTAGAGCGAAAGCTAGGAAAAGATCCGCAGCTATGTGAAAAGTACAACCATTTCATGAATGAGTATATTGCAATGAACCATATGAAACCGGCAGTGGAGACTAAATCTCTAGAATGTTATTTACCACATCACGGCGTCCTAAAATTTGACTCTAACACTACCAAATTACGAGCTGTTTTTAATGCATCGGAAAAAACATCGACTGGCTTTAGCTTGAATGACTTAATGGAGTGCGGCCCTAAACTGCAACGTGATATACTGGAATTATTATTAAGTTGGCGTGCTTACAAATACGTATATACAGCAGATTGTGAAAAGATGTATCGTATGATCAAGGTACAAGAGGATGACCAGCAACTCCAGAAGATTATATGGCGGAACGAACAAGGCACTATGCAAGAATTTCAATTATGCACCGTCACATATGGTATGAAAGCTGCACCTTACTTGGCTCTCAGAACGATGCAGCAGTTAGCAAGTGATGACGCTGACGTTTACCCTATAGCAGCTGAGATCTTGAAGAAGAGATTCTATGTTGATGATTTGATATATGGTAGCAACAAGATCGAGGAAGCAAAACAAGCGCAACGCCAATTAATTGATATATTACGAGGAGGCGGTTTCAACTTGAGAAAATGGTCCAGCAATGAACCCAGACTCCTGGAAGATTTATCTAACGACCAAATTAATGTCTCTACTGTCAACTTCAACGACAGCTCATCATCATCAACTAAGGCATTAGGGTTGCGTTGGCATCCATCCTCTGATATTTTTACATTTGACAATAAGAGTGAGAACACGCAAAAGCCCGACACAAAACGCTCCATGCTGTCAAACATATCGAAGCTTTTCGACCCGCTCGGTTGGTTATCTCCGAGTACAATTAAAGCAAAACTGCTATTTCAACGACTTTGGAGTGAGCATACGGAATGGGACCAATTATTGTCACCAGATATTCAACACGAGTGGAGTAAACTAAAGGAAGAATTAAAGAACATAAGTAAAATTAAAATTCCGAGATGGGTCGGCAATACTCAATATTTAGTACAGCTACACGGCTTCGCAGATGCCTCAGAAAGGGCTTATGCGGCCGTAATTTACATCAAAACCTATAATGAGCATAAGAAACCCAGGATACATCTCATAGCAGCGAAAACAAAGCTAGCCCCACAGAAGAAACGTATTACATTGCCACGGCTGGAATTATGTGGAGCTGTTTTGTTATCTAAATTGATGCAAAAGGTTATTGTTTCGATGTCATTAGCTCAGGACAAATTACAAATTCATGGCTGGACGGACTCAATGGTTGTCTTGGGCTGGATTCATGGCAATACTGCAAGATGGAAAACATACGTGGCGAACAGAGTGAATGAAATAATTAAGGTCATACCATCATCCTGCTGGAGGCATACTAAATCAGAGCATAATGCAGCTGACTGTGCCACGCGAGGACTTTCACCATCTCAACTATTATCGTATTCCCTATGGTGGAATGGACCCTCGTGGCTCAAGGAGAACAAAGAGTATCCACCAGAAAAATATGAAGCTCCGGAATTCGAACTGAAGACCAAACCTCGGATATGTGCTGCAGAGACTACTCATTCACCGTTTATCAGTAAGCTTCTATATAAATACAGCTCAGTTACAAAGGCGACCCGCGTGCTATGTCGAGTGTTACGTTTCATAACTAACGCTCGCGAGCGCGTGCGAAACAATAGCAATTTCTATCCAAGTTATATCACTGTGAATGAAATTAAATATGCTACTAAATTAATAATTAAATCAATTCAGTTAGATAACTTTGCGCAAGAGATAGAACAATTAAAGAGAAACGGCAACATTTCACGGAAAAGCGCAATTATAAGTTTAAACCCATTTCTTGACAAAGATGGCATTTTGAGAATGAAGGGAAGATTGCAACATTCTACATTACCTACAACCAGCAAGCAACCGATTGTACTTCCCTATCACTCACGGTTGACGGACCTGCTTATACTGGAAGCTCATCACACTACTTTACATGGTGGAGTTAAACTGACTTTGGCATACATAAGAAACAAATATTGGATTATTAGTGGACAGCGAGCAGTGAAGAAGATTATAGGCCGGTGTACCACATGTGTTCGACTCAATACACAAAAGCGTACACAGATCATGGGTGATTTGCCTACCCCTCGAGTGGTACCATCTCGCCCCTTTACACATACGGGGGGTGGACTTTACGGGACATGTTGAGGTGAAAGCAAATAAGGGTAGAGGCATTAAGACCACAAAAGGGTATATAGCTGTCTTTATATGCCTAACTATAAAAGCCGTTCACCTGGAGCTCGTGTCGGACCTCACTGCGTCAGCGTTTTTAGCAGCATTTAAACGCATGTGCGCTCGGCGCGGCACGCCATTACACGTTTACAGTGACAACGGCACAAACTTCGTGGGTGCGTCACGTGTACTTCAAAGGGAATATAAGCAAGCACTCCAAACAATCAACACTGACTTCCTCGAGAACATTAGCCAGCTGGGAGTTACTTGGCATTTTAACGTGGCTGCGTGGAGCAGTGCGGGCGGCATATGGGAAGCCGCTGTTAAGAGTCTAAAGCACCATCTGAAGCGCGTAGTCGGCCATCAGAAGCTTACCTTCGAAGAATATTCAACGCTGCTTACGCAAATAGAGGCTTGTCTCAATTCAAGGCCTCTATGTTCTTTAACTGAAAACCCAGAAGACATAGATTACCTTTCTCCCGGCCACTTTCTTATCGGCGGTCCTATTCTGTCTGAACCATTATCGGATATAAATATTGAAAACGTAAAAACAAGGTGGCAACTAACTGAGAAGATATACAAAGAATTTTGGAAGCGGTGGTCTGCAGAATATTTGCATACATTACAAACACGAAGCAAGTGGCATATACCTCAGAAAAATATAGAACTGGACAGCATAGTGGTGATGAAGGAAGATAATATACCCCCCTTCTAACTGGGCCTTAGCAAAGGTCATCGATGTGCACCCCGGCAAGGACGGGTATGTTCGCGCTGTGACATTGAAAACTAAACACGGAGTCCTGAAACGGCCTATCACGAAGCTGTGCCCTTTGCCAGTACTCCCTGATCAAGATGAAAAACCGTTGCGCGCGGACAGTGACCCCGGCGCTACTGGGCATACGTCAAAACGCAGTAGAAGTAAGCCTAATTATTTAATTTGTTTGCTCTTACTTATCATCGCAATTATATCGCCGTCGATGCAGCAAACTTACAAAATAACTCAGTTAGAATCAACTAAAGCGTTATATTTTGATCGAGCAGCCGATTTGCAACTTATAGAGAGACATTGGATCATAATTGTATACTACAACATGTCAACATTCTGGAAAAACATTCAAAAGGTGGAAAGATATTTAAACCATTTATACAACATCTGTAATGAAGAAGGTACATGCACTGCCACACTTGCTCAGTTCAGACACGAGTTGGACGAGATAGAACATTACAATAATATGTTAAAATTTGCACCTCATTCCAGAGCAAGAAGAGGTTTGATTAATGGTGTGGGAAGATTGAGCAACTACTTATTTGGAATTTTGGATGACCAATTCGCTGAAAAATACTCTAAAGACATAAAATTAATCCATCAAAACGAAGTCTATCTGCAAAAATTACTTAAAAATCAAACTACAATAATAGAAGCGGAAAATAATATAATACAGAGAAATGAATACATAATGAATAAGCAATTCACAAGAATCGAAAAACAAATAAAGAATTTTTCGACTGAAGTTCAACAAGTAAAACAGCGAGCCATAAACATATTTTATTTTACTACGCATGTTGTTACGCTTGACGTCATTTTATCAAATTTAAGAAGAATACAGGACACCCTAATTAATACTGTAACGAACATATATCACGGTAGACTCGACGTACACTTGCTTTCTCCGGCACAATTGCAAGAACAGTTAAACGTCATATCGAGACATGTTCAAGGAGAGTTTTTAGTCCCCGTCAACGTGCAAAATATTAAGGAATTATTCAAAATGCTACAAGTAAAGGCAAGAATAACCGAAGATTACGTCATAATTGAAGTGAAGGTGCCACTACTGAGTACTGACACTTATGAACTTAATAGAGTCATACCTATACCGCAAACAAGAAATTTGAACTCTATCTACGTCATACCTTCTACCGACTACATAGCATTCAATTTACGAAAAGATACCTTTATGTCGGTGATGGAAAATGATTTACAGCTCTGCATCAGATACAACGACTTCAACCTACTATGCCCCATTACTAGTCCCTTATACGAACTTAAAGTGGGTCAGTCTATATGTGACGTAAAAATGATCACGGACGACAGCAATCAAACATATTGTCGTAGAGAAACAAAGGAGTGCCCCGACAGATGGATTAAATTACACTCTCGTGACTCCTGGCTGTACACATGCTGCGAAGAATGCAAGATCCGCATATTATGCCCGTCCGGGCTGGCGACGAGAAGTCTGCGCGGCAGCGGCCTTATCAGTATAGGTCAAGATTGCATTCTTAAAGGAGACACATTTTCTATACAAGGTCATCGTGACTACAGGAGTGAAATATATACAGGAAGTTTTGACATCGGGAGTATGGCTGAAGAGTCCATATTGAACTCTGTCATTAACACATCGATTAATCAGCTGCCATTCGTCGCTGAAAATCACAATAGTACATTTTGGAAAATCAAGGGGCAAATACAAGACTTGCTGAATCAATCTGATGAAGGGATGTCAAATGAAGACATACACCATATGTTATGATATATATACTGTACTTCATAGTAATCGCAGTAATAGTAACGGCAGTTATCTACATGTATAGAAGAAAATTATATTATATCCCCACGGCGAGGCCAGCCGACGCGACTCCCGCGGCCCCCGCGCCTGGCAGCCCGCCACCGCAGCCGATCGAGCGCCTTGTACTCAGCGGTCCGCGTACACAGGATAAGACTACATCCACAATGTTTGACAAGATTATCAAGTTCGAATGTAAAATAGACGAATAATATTTTCGTATTTTATATACTTTACAGATTTTATTCTCTTTCTTTTGTTTTAGGTTTGGCAATATGTACGAGTAAACCCGTACATTTTTATATGTTAGCGTAATTGGAGCGCGAGCTCGTGTTTGACGTCATTTTAATGCATTGTACATATTATGTTTTCTTTTATAATAAATTCAGTACCATTCGCAAGGCGTTACAGTTAACAGTGTTTTATTTGCATCCTACAATCTCAGTATTTGAGTGGTACTCCTTAACAGCATTTAATCTTGCATTGCACTGCATTACATATTTGCATATTTACGTACACATACATTTTTACAGGATAAAGGTAACAAAGGAACACACACTCTACCTAATGGTAAGTGGGTGATCTAGCTCATAGACATCTACATCTATCCTCGATTAAACCCGTGCATTCTAGTCACTCGTCAAGGCTGTCCAGGGGAATTTCTGTCAGCCATCTCTTCCATCTCTGCACAGGGAGGACGACTCACTGGCCCATACCGCAAAGGAGAAAGCCGATCTTCCAGGCTCTTTCTTTGCGTCCAACTCGACTCCATGCCGGAAGTGCAGTTCACACAGCGCTCGGTTCGAAAAGCACTTCTCTCCCTGGACATCCACAAGTCGAGTGGGCCTGACGGAATTCCCCCAATTGTGCTGAGGACGTGTGCTCTAGAGATGGCACCGGTTTTAACGCGTCTTTTCCGGTACTCCTACTCCCTAGGCGTAGTCCCAAAATCATGGAAGACGGCTTTCGTCCACTCGATCCCTAAAAAAGGCGACCGCTCAGACCCGTCCAACTACCGGCCTATCGCCATCACCTCCTTGTTCTCCAAAACAATGGAGTCCATTGTAAACTGCCAGCTCATGAGGTACCTTGAGGATCACCAGCTGATTAGTGACCGCCAATACGGTTTTCGCCGTGGTCGGTCAGCTGGTGATCTTCTGGTCTACCTAACTCACAGATGGGCGGAGGCAGTAGAGTCCAAGGGGGAGGCATTGGCCGTTAGTTTGGACATTGCAAAGGCCTTCGATCGGGTTTGGCACAAAGCGCTTCTTTCAAAGCTCCCTTCCTATGGGCTTCCCGAGAAATAGTGCGATTGGATCACCAGCTTTCTTGCAGATCGGAGCATCAAAGTCGTTGTAGACGGTGCAAGCTCCGATTGCAAGCCTATTAATGCTGGTGTTCCACAAGGCTGCTTGCTATCGCCAACGCTGTTTTTTCTGCATATCAAAGATATGTTGCAAACCCGTAACATTCATTGCTATACAGATGACAGCACTGGTGATGCTCTTTACACCGGTCGTGCTAATATTCCTCGGGAAAACGTCTCCGAGTACCGGGACAAATTTGTGTCTGAAGTATAGTCTTTGCTGAACAGAGTCTTGGATTGGGGGCGACTAAATCTAGTCCAGTTTAACCCCCAGAAGACACAAGTTTAAGCGTTAACCACTTAAAAGAACCCCTTTGTCCTATCTCCTCAGTTTCAGGCACTTCCCTTATTGCCTCAGCCAGTAACAGAATCCTCGGCGTCGACATATCGAGTGACGTGCAGTTTCATGGTCACTTGGAAGGGAAGGCCAAATTGGCCTCTAAAAAGCTTGGCGTGATCAGCAGAGCGGGACAGTATTTCATGCCGGCACACCGCCTGCAACTTTACAAGGCGCAGGTTTGGCTGCACATGGAATACTGTTTCCATCTCTGCATCGGCTCGATTTACTAGCACTGCGAAGAGATGTTGCATCTCTTTGCATTTTTTTTCGCATATACCATGGAGAGTGCTCTGAGGAATTGTTTGGATTAATCCCAGCCGCCAAATTTCGTGAACGCACTACGCGGCAAACGTCCCGATACCATCCACATCATCTGGATGCTTGGTGGTCCACCACTGTAAGTTTCAAGACGAGTTTTCTTCCGCGTACAACCTCTCTGTGGAATAGTTTACCACCAGCGATTTTTCCGGACCGATACGACCTGGGGACCTTCAATAAAACAGCGTACTCCTTTTTTAAAGGGCCGGCAACGCACTTGCAATTCTCCTGGTGTTGTGGTTGATTATGGGCGGCGGTAGTCACTTAACATCAGGTGAGCCGCATGCCCGTTTACACCCTCTTCTATAAAAAAAATTGTAAAGAGGCTTTAGTTCACCAGTGGGTTTACGAAAGGCTGTAATGATGATGGTGATGATAATTAATTCTGAACTTAAACTATGTACTTCATACCATTTTTGCGCGCATATTTAAAAAATAAAAATAAATTAAATTTAAGTGGCAGCCCTGGTAACAGGAACAGCGTAACAATCTGCTGAGCTAGAGGGTTTGGAAAAGAATTAAACCGATGCTTGTTTAAAGTGCAAATTACTTATCAGACTTATCAGGACAAATTCTGGATTCTATCAGTCGCATTTGACGTGATAATACCGAACCAATTGTCTCCAAGTTATTTTACTTTAAATAATAGATTCTAATTATCGTTCCTGTTCCTTTTTCCTTTTATTCCTCAAAAACCTGTTTTGTGGCATTCCTAGGGAGAGGAGTATGTCCAGCAGTGGACTATTGAAGATCTCAATTAATGAAACTGTTTTTTTAATCTGACAGATGATTACTATATGCTCTTTAAAATCCAGTATTAATTATTTTACCTATAGAAATATCTTTACACCTATGATGTATTTATTATTAAAAATCTCGATAAAATTTTAGACATTGACCAAAATTGGACAAAAAATTGCAATTTTGTTATGATATTATTTATGGCTTTCTTGGAAAAGTCTTTTAAATTGCAATTAACGGGTAAAGCATGTAGTGAGCAGTAAAACTATGGGGGAAAAATAAGTAAAAAAAAAGTCCCAAGGTATCCGAACGAGCAGTTGTAAGTGGTTATGGAATTATGGATAATAATATAGAAGCAACGGTAAGGTACTCAAGCCGGGATGGGTAATGTTTTTTACCATCAAATTTGAGTTCTACGATAATGTAATAAAGTGTAAAATACAGTAAATTATGGCCTTTGGAGTAAGTTTAAATCTATAACTAAAGGCAGCATTATTTGCTAATATCGAATTCGCGAGGCTATTGAAATAAAAAAATATCCTAATTTCATTAGAAAAGATGGCTGGCTACCATCTGCTTGGGATCCCATAATTAATAAAATTAAATCCAAATCCAAGTGTACCACTGCAAACTTCAAGATACTGTAAACTCGTTATGCGTAGATCAGAATAAAATTAATAATTAAAGTTGAAGGTAGCCTTCGTTAACTCTGACATCGGAACGTTATATACCTCAGTCCCCCCCCCACCCCATGGGGTGAAACGGGAATGCGGAATTAGAAAAGTTAAAATAAAACATAATATTATCGGAAAAGTTAGTTTTATTCCATGTAAAATCTATATCATAAATACAATTCGTTATTTGGTCCTGAACTAAATTGAATAATATTCATGGTTATTTTATAATATACGGCCAAATTTGCAGAGAAGGTTCAAAATAAGTAATGTAGGCGAAAAGTGAGAAAAAAATATTAAAAAAATCTCAAACATTCTTTTCTATCTTTTAAAATTAAAATGCGTGGTGCTAATTAAATGCATTATTTTAACTGATTGTCATACGTCAAATATCTAACGCCTAGTATTTTATTACGCACGCACATATTCGTAAGAGTCGATCGCTTACAAAATTACTCGGGAAAATGCACGACAATATAAATAAATTTTAAAACTTTATCGGTTACGTCGTTTATAAAATAAATAAGTATATATAAATATATAAAATATATAGATAAATAGATAAAATAAAATAGAAATATTTTTTTATTTTAGTTATTATGACGATACTGAGCCCATTAAATAGTGTGAAGGGAAAATTGATTTTTTTAATTCGCATCGTGTAGTAATTAACTTAAGCATTAGTGGTAAGCGTATCACTAAGAAATTTATATTATTCATATAAATAAATTTAGCTAGTTTCTTTGAAAAATAACCCTGTCTATACTAAAAAAAATATTGCCTGTCTAGGCAATATTTATTCACAATAGCGAACTGTCCCGGCTTCGCACTGGTGATGTCTTTATACTCGTATCGACAATAGTGCCACCTGTAGGGTTCAAATGTAAATAAACAATCTAGGGACCCACTAAAACACACACAAAAAATTTCATCAAAATCGGTCGAGCCGTTTTTGACTTTTAGCGAGACTAACGGACATCAATTGATTTATATATAAATATAAGATTTTGAATCGACAAAAACTTTTTTCGATTTAAAATTGTGATAATCAATTAACTAACGATAAATTAAGACAATTATACGAATTCATACTAAACGCCAATTTTTTACAAGTTATATTTAAAAATAAATATCGTTGATTTCCAAGCGTAACCATAACAATAAATCATATTCACTAGCCATTAGCAGCAGAAAAGAAAGTGAAAATGTCAACAACGGCAACTAAACAAGTAAAATCTTCCAACTCAGCGAACATATTAATGTGCAAACAGTGGTGGAAAGTGTGTTGGATGTATGGTGACCAAGAAAAATATTACAGACAACTATACGGCAAGAGAAAAGTTAACACTATTAACTCAGAGTTTCTTAATTTCGACAAAGTAGATACAAAGCGAACTGGCGCCCAGATAACTGAACTTACGGATGACTTTTTTGAAGATAATTTCAGTTCACAAATCGATCCAGCGCCAGATGAAAGCCAAACTGCTAAAAATGAACATACAGCATGGTTTGGTGTTGAATCGGAACCTATTTACGGTTTTGAGTCGACGTGGCAAAAAGACCAAAGAAGACAACCAATTCAACAAAATTACGATGATCTTAACGATATCCTCGATGATGACCTTAATACAGATACGATTAAGACTATGCTTCAAAACGGACTACCTCTAGAACCTAAAACTGAATTGTTAGATTCAAAAGAACATATACACAGGAACGGTGATATGTTTGGAAAAACCTCCAAAACTATTTGTAAAACGAAAAAGGGTGCTATAGTTACGGAAGAAACGGAAATTTGTACAGACGGCAAAACAACTGCTAATTTAAGGTTTCAGCGCTCAACAGTGAAAACAGGTCCCAATAAATTGAAAGAAGTATTACAGCCCTTAAAGGAAGATAAAGTTTTAGACGAGTGTTCAAGAAAAAAGTGTGTAGGTGATAAGCTGACCACGACGACGAGGACTTTGGTTACCGTCTCTCAGACATCAACAACTTCCTGTAATGAGTGAGTAATGAAATTACACAGTTTCTTTAAATTTAGGGGCTATTTCCCGCAAATATTACTTATTATTACTTGCATTAATGTCTGCATTGATATTTTTTGTATCGATTAAGGGTGACAAACAAGCACACAGTCCATCTGATGGTAAGTGGATGCTGTGGCCCATAGATATCTACACCTATCCTCTAATATTAAGAATCAAAATGAGAACGCATTGTTAGCCCTGAGGACTAACATGGAATGGTACTATATAATGCTACTATAACCACTGGCAAATATTTGCTTTCATCACTTTTAATTATTAATGTATTTAATTTGTCGAATAATTTAAGTTTGGTTCCTCGTTTATTAATAATGTCCTCCAGACCGAATTTCGGTCACGGCAACCAGTCTCAACGGAGAATAACCATCTACGTAGGACAGAATTACAGTCGAATTAGAATAATTCTAGTGCACGAGTGCGTACAGCACAGGATTATAGTTAGTCTATTCCCTCGCTTTCATAGTCGATGGGACGGTAATCTGATGCAACCGGAAAGGAATCTGGCGCAGGACCAACGGCTTCACGTGCTTTCCGAGGGTCGGGGGTGAAACACTGACAACTTCTTGACTCCGGACTGATAAACCTAATAGCTGATTTTAGCCCAACCCGGGATTCGAACCCGATCAACGAGGCAGTCAGGTAATTCCTTGTATATTTCGTCCTTGATAATTTAAATATTGTTCTGTTGTTTTCACCATTGAGTAACGTTTGTCATTTCCGCAATTTTGTTGAAATTGCTCGGCAGCTGGCGCGCCATTGTCTGCCCGAGTTCGCGCCACGAACGACTCTCTAGTTACTGTTCTCTCAGTAATGACGTTAGTCGGAATTCCACAACGCTTGCGGTTTCAGAGTATGGTCTAAGTTTTGAGTTTGAGCAGGTATAATTAAAAAAAATATAGCTAAAATATAATGGGATAGTAATGCTATTAATTATGTTAATAAACCGGTTAACCACTGCAAAGAAATAAAAATGCTTAGAGGTGGTTCACGACTGTAGTGGAATAGTGAGTTCGATCCCAAGACTCTTAATATTCGGTCACAACATTATTCAGTAGATAACTGTAACTTTAAAATATTGCTTTTAACTATTTTATATCCAAAATAAATTTCACTTACAATAATGCATATCTCATGTAAACCACACTTTTTTTTCTTAGAATAAATATGACAAACGAGCACGCAATCCACCATTTATCCTCGATTAAAAATCAAAAAAACAGATGCGTTGTCACCTCTGAGGACTGAGATAAAATGCCTCGTTTCCAGTAAAAAAGTTAACCAGTTATCTAAACTAACCACAGCAGCATTAAGCTGCTATTTCACGCTGGTATTCTGTGAGAGCGTGGTCGTTCCCCGGTCGAGCCGACCCATTCGCGCTACAACCATAATATAGCTGCAGCGTGGCTCTACCACGTGTAGGAACATCAGATTATAAGCATCAATTTAAAATTATTAAGTCGATGCGATCGATTAAAATTACTATATCAGTTTGAAAAAATTGTTATAGGCTATAGTCAAATTAATATTTTGTTATTATTTCTATACTATTTATTATACAAAGAGGATCAAACTTTCAATTAAGTATTTCACTATACAAGAATATTATTAAACTGCGCATTACTTTTAACTTAGACCATGAAAGTAACGAAAATCGTTCACACCGGTTCTTGCTCCATGCTTTTCCTTTTGATGTCAACAACAATTTATTTCAGTTAGCGATATCAACTTACGTCAAGTTTCTTATCACAAATAATTAGCATGTGTGTTAACATTAACATTATAAATGTTGAAAAAACATAGTTTGTATAAAAAGGGTTATTATAATATTAAGGAATTTATGCATGATAATAACCCCTGAGAATGAGGTGATTGCTGCCAAAATGGATCTTTTTTTTTACATGCTCCGCTCGGTTTCTTGCTGGTTCTTACGCTGGCGCATACGTGCACGTCGGTTAAGAGTTGACGGGCCGCGGATTTTAATTCCGTACGGAATAACTATTTTTATGGCCTACAAATAATTGTTCCGGCTCTGGATGTTTGTCCTTGTGCAATTTATGTTTGTAAATTGCCCCCACGATACAGAAGAGTGAAATTTAGTGTGGGTGTTGTTCGCGACGTCTTGTTATGAACATAGAAAGACATTTTTTGACATTTTTGACGCATTTGAAACGTCTTATGCGTTGAAGGTCCTTTTGACCGCTGGCGAGATCCGTGTAAGCTCCGGGGGCGACACTCGGTATTGAACACCGACGTAAAACGAACGCTTCCCGTACTTTCTACTTATTATCTTTTTGTATTGACATCTTAATTTCTACATATTATATTAATTGGAATCGAATAAGTCTATAAGTACTACAGTCTACTCGTATATCATTCAACAACAGTGTAACGTTTATTACATTCCTGACTCTACCGTTCACTTCTACAGCACATATCAACAGACATCATATTTCAACAAATTAGTTAGTGGCGGTTGAGAATATCCACTACCCCATATCTTCCCGTGGGTGTCGTAAGAGGCGACAGAGGGAAACAAATCAGGAGATGGGCAGCAGCATCATCCTGATAATGACTCAAACTTATAAAAAACTTTATTTCTCAAGCGTAGCAACTATGGAAAAATTCTTCCTATGAGGCAATCTACGAAGTAGGCCTATGTTCAGCCATGGACCTTAGAGGCTGTAATGGAAACATACTGGTTGCAAAGCTCAGAACATATGTTTATACAGAATCTCATGAGATATTATAATGAACGAAGTATGGATATCGCAGTGCCCGACACGAACCATGTCCCACTCAGCTCCAAGTGAATCATTTTACAAATATGTTATGCCTTCCCTGCCACTGCTGAGGGCCTAACGAAAACTCAGAATTATCTAACGTCTAGTTTATTTCCTTTTTTTCGGAATACTTTTTACCAGCTTCTAACCACAGCTTCTTATTATAATAATTTAGGAGAAGAGGGCAGCAGCGCGCATTTATGCATAGTATCGTGTATCACCGGAGCAGAAGTATATTATATATATTGAATTATATCCAAAAAATTTAATAATTACAAATTTTGTACGTTTTATTTTTGTTTGATACATCATACAAAACATATTTTAAGTTTCAATTATACCTACTTTTAGGGGTTGGTTTTTTAAAGAACTTTTTTTAGCGTGACAAACAGCACACAGTCCACCTGATGGTAAGTGTTTGCTGTGGCACATAGACATCTACATCTATTTATTATTATATATTATAGATTACGAATCAAATTGCAGATGCGTTGTCACCCGTGAGGACTAAGATGGAAAGCCTCGTTTCCAGTAAAAGGGCCTCCGGTTCTCTAAACTCACCATACGAAACACAGCAGCATTAAGCTATTTTACGCTGGTATTTTGTGTAGAGCGTGGTTCTTCCCCGGTCGAGCCGACCCATTCGTGCTACAACTATACTACTAATATAACTGCAACATGGCTATACCACGTATGAAAAAAAGAATTCTATTTCTTTCCTCAGAGCTCAAGTGATTTTCATAAAATTTCAATTTTCATCAAATCAGTGCAGCGGTAGCGGTAGCGGTATCAGGTATGGCCGCGAAAACGTAACAGGCAGACAGGCTTGTTTCGTATTTGTAACATTATTAAGTTTAGATTAAATTTGTTTGACTGAATTTAGTTTGGGTTTTTTTCTGTCAAGAGGTTTTCAGTAGCATTCCGAAGTATTAAAGTTGACTGTGTTTTACCGTGACTGAAATTCGGTCTGGAAATCATTTTTTTATAGCAGAGGGGGAAAACTAGCATACGGCTCCCCTGATGGTAAGTAATAACCGCTGCCCATCAACAACTGCAACACCAGGGGAATTGCAGATGCGTTGCCGGCCTTTTAAAAAGGAGTAGGCTCTTTAATTGAAGGTCCCTAAAGGTCACAGCTCATTAGAGCCACCCGACACCCGACCCTCATCGCCTCGCCTCGAGCGGTTCGTATTCTTCGTTTGAATTTGTATGGGCCTGCGGTCACTACATCAACTCCGTAACTCACTTACTCGATAATAGCTCGCTGTTGGCATGCTTGCCTCTCGTGAAGCGCGAGCTGGCGCTCTCCACAAACTCTTCATTTCAAGCCTTTCTTTCGAATGTGTCGGACGCATTGTTGTTTGTTTTTAAAACGAACAAAGAAAAACTTATAGAAGAAGTTCGGAAGTATAATTTATTGTATGATTTAAGGGTCACTCGTTGATCACGCGAGGTCCACTCGTTGACAACGCGGCGTCCACCCGTGGTCCACCTGTCGACTACGAGTGGACGCCTGGCGACGAGGGTGTGAGGGCCGGGTGGCTCTAATGAACTGTGACCTTTAGTCGTTTCGGTCCAGAAAAATCTTTGGTGGTAGTTGATTCCACAAGGAAGTTCTGCGAGGAAGAAAACTTCATTTAAATCGCACGGTAGTGGATCGCCAGTCATCCAGACGGCAAGGTTAATTAAAAAAGGCTTATTAATAAATTATTATACAGTAATTCATTTTCATAATCGGCTTATGTTTGTTCACTTAAGTTTACTGTTATTTATATTTGCAAATAATATTTCTTATAATTAATTACCTTTTTATCTCTTCGGAGCTACTTTTTCTAGTTTGTTAAATTGTTATTTTTATAAATTCAAATCAAATCAAATAATTTATTTGTTTTGGCCATTAACAGCATAAATACTACACATGATGTGTAGTATTTATGCTGTTAATGGCCATAATTTTTTATAATTAAATATTTTTAACTAGTTTTATTATAATACACATTTAAAATCCTAGTAAGCCTCTAACGAATTAAAATTTCTGTTTCCTAATAAACTTACAATTTATTGAAATGTTACTCGCAGTCCCGAATAAGAAAAAATCGCAACTGATGCGTCTTCTTTGCCTGCGAAATAAGTTTGAATACAAAAAGATAAACATGGCGTCGCATAAGAATGAGATGATGGAACCTCTTGCCGCTTCTGTTGGCTAAATTTTGATGTTTGGGTTTTACTGTGATAAAAATACAATAGATCACAATAATAATAAAATAAAAATATTGCTGTATTTGACTAAAGAATGAGATTATTAATGTTATTTTTTTTTCATTACTAAAAAATGTTAGCCACACTCAGGGACATTCTTCTATGTCGTGGAGGCAGTTTACATACACAAATTGTACAAGGACAAACTTCCAAACCCTGAAAAATTATTTGTAGGCCATACAAATACTTCTTCCACGCGGGACACTGTGCCACGGAGCAGCCAAAAAATTCTAAACGCAAAGAAGTGTTAAATATACTTTATAACTTTTTTTAATATAATTAGTGTGACAAACAAGCACACAGTCCACCTGATAATTATTGGATGCTGTAACTTATATCCATCTTCGATTAAGAATCAAAATGCAGATGTGTTGTCATCCCTGAGGTCTAAGATGGAATGCCTCGTTTCCAGTAAAAAGGGTCTCCGGTTCTCTACACTCACCATACGAAACACAGCAGCACTAAGCTCCTATTTTACGCTTGTATTCTGTGAGAGCGTGGTCGTTCCCCGGTCAAGCCGACCCATTCGTGCTACAACTATACTAGCAACTTATCTGCTGCACGGTTCTACCACGTATAAAATTTCTATATTAGCGACGCAACCCAGCTTCGCCTGGATATCGTTATTATCGTTATTATTTTGTAATATTTAATACTTTAAATTTTATTATTTTATTATTTTGTAATATTTAATACTTTAAATTTTATTGATAGTGGTGAGATTTGACTTGTACTTTTTATTATAATTTTTATATAATTGTAATTTTGTAGTTATTGCCATTTTATATAATTTAATTGTATACTAATTATCGTAATTTTATATTTTTATTGTAATTTTATATAATTGTAAATTTGGTTGTAAATCTTTTCAATTGTATTTTTGCATGAGTTATTCAATACAATTTGTATTGTTCAGAATAAATAAAATAAAAAAGTAATGCTCTTTTAATGTAGCATTATTTAGATTTAAGATAATCAAATACCACTTCTTTTATAAATTTTTCGTTATTTTAAAAAAACCGTATTAATGTTTTTCAGATAAAATATATCATAAATCCCTCGTTTTATTTTGCTTAAATGTTCGTAAAGTCTCTTTAAAATCAGTTCAGTTGTTCCCAAAACTAGCCCGGACAGACAGACACAAGTTTTGAGCTTAATTGAAGTCAGTTGTTTCAATATAACAGACAGACACTCGATTTTACTTATATGTATAGACTTGTTGATCGAAATGGCTCTAGTTTACAACATATATTTGCATATACCAAAAGAGAATGTCACAGATTGGGTATTGATAATTATATATTTACACAGCAATAAGTCTGAGTCCGGAGTGAAACTCATCAGCCACATGAAAGGATATAACAACGCCAGTCTGGCTAGCTTGTTACATATATCACACTGTGACAAAATATGGGACCCCTAATGCATAAAATGTGAAAGTAAAATATGGCTTCCGTAATCAATTTAACTGTAAAGCTTCGTGTGAGAATATCCGTTGCAGTGACCGTTGGTAAAGGATATCTGGATTTTATTTATCCTTGGGACGAATTTTTTTACCTATTCTAAGAGGGACTGAGGCTCAGACGCACTCAGAAATGGGAGATCTGCCCACGAGTTGGATGTATCCCTCTACAAGATGCAGGAGTGTACAAGTTAGATTGTGAATGTGGTCTCTCTTACATAGGTCAAACAAAAATATCCATAAAAACCCACGTGAAAAAACATATAGCTGACGTGAAGCACCGACGCTCCGGGAAGTATGCAGCTGCGAACATGTTCAAGATCGTCCCCACCATTACATTCGTTTTGATAAACCACAAATTCTCGCAAAAGAACACCGATTCCTACCAAGGATGATACGCGAGGCTATTAAAATTAAAAAACATCCAAATTTCAATAGAGAAGATGGATGGGTGCTGCCACCTGCTTGGGATCCTATAATTAACAAAATTAAACCCAAACATAAGCATACTATAAGCTCGTTTTGCGTAAATCGGACCAAAAATTAATATTCAAAAACTGAAGGTAGCCGGACTAACTATGACATTGGGACGTCAAACATCTCAGTCCCCCCCCGTGACCATGGTTGCTGTAAAGCACCCGAAACGTCGGGAATTAAAAATAAGTAAAAGTAGTTAAATAAACGCGATAAAATCCGTAAATTTAGTTTTATTCAATGTGTAGTGTTCGCGTAAATTTAAGAAATCATTATAATTTGTATTATTTCAATTAAGGACTTTGTATAAAGGGATTCTCTATCTACGTTTACTTAACTATTTTGATGATGACGGCTCCGTGGCATAGTAGCTTAGAAATGAGTGGCTGCGCTGGGGTCCGCGGGTTCGAATCCCGCACAAAACAAGTACTTATAATGACATACAAATAATTATTACGGGTCTGGATGTTTGTCCTTGTGAAATTTATGTATGTAAACTGCCGCCACGATACAGGAGAAAATCCTTGTTTGGAAGTAGCGTTTTTTTTTTAAAAGACAAACTAAAACCAAATAAATAAAAATGCAATAAATATTGTCACCTTGACTCATATAAACAAGACCAGGGTTTATACATCCTCGTTATTAGTAGGTATGCTACATGTGTATTATAGAATATGTTATTTATGTCTATTTGTAATGGCTTTATTTTGTAAATACTTGTTTAGAAACGAAAAAAATAAATTAATGAATACTGAGAAAATTAGCCTTGTATTTTATAGTAAACCGGTTGAGCGCTGTTTAGCAAAAAAAAAAACGATATTATCATTTCACGCCACAAAACATATCGTACTATTCCATCTATCCGTGAGATAAAACAATATTTTTAAAATCCTGACTGCAATATGCTCTCTGGTCAATAACCTAACTATTTAAAAACTGTTATAGATAAACAATTTAACTAAATAAAACCACGATTCAGTAAAATCATGGCTGCCACAATAATTAGTTAGCTCGATCGGGGAAGGATCAGTTTCTCTCGGAATACCAGCGTAACATAGAAGCATAATACTGTTCGTATGGTGAGTGACGGGACTAAAGCTGGCAAAGAGACTTTCTATCTTAGATCCCAGGAGTGACAATGCATATGCATTTTGATTCCTAATCGGGACGAAATGTGACAAACGAGCAGTCAGTTCACCTGATGGTAAGTGGATTCTGTGGCCCATAGACATCTACATCTATCCTTGTTTAAGAATCAAAATGCAGATGCGTTGTCACCCCTGAGGACTAAGACGGAATGTTCCAGTAAAAAGGGTCTACTACTTGGGGTTCTCTACAGTCTACACACATCATACGAAACACAGCAGCGTCAAGCTGCTGTTTTACGCTGGTATTCTCTGAGAGCGTGGTCCTTCCCCGGTCGAGCCGACCCATTCGTGCTACTAATGTAGCTGTAGCGTTGTTCTACCACTTCTAGTAAGGTACTTTTATACAATTTTTTAATTTTTATTATTTATTTATGACTTGTATAAAAATACATTTTTAAAGTTTACAATGCAAAAGCTAGTAATTCAAACCATCTTCTTGTAATAGCATATAAGTTGGGACTCATCCGAAACACTTTACAAATTTTTTCTTAACTATTATATTTGCCACCCACTAGCTCATTACCAGTTGTCATCTGAAATTCTTAAGATGGCCCTTATATTACTCCAAGTTTGGCGTTCGAATAATAAAAAATATTATCAATGAGATTTGGAAACAGTGTATTATTATACAGAATAATGTTTATGATGGAATGTTGTCAATATCCAAATCGATAGGCAAACTTTAGTTTCAGATCACGCATTAAGTTTTCCGGTTAAAGTTGCTTGTAATGAGACACTGGCCAGTTATTATTTTTGAAAATACAATTATATACAAGTAAAAATACGAATGTTCCAATTTCAAATTTTCTCCTGCATATTTTTGCGAGAGAAATTGTTTAACAGACTTCAAATGGCATTTATGTATAAATGCCCTTTTAAAGCAATCGTGTACGTTGTGTAGTATAACAAATTTCAACACGATCGACTAACTTTGAAAGATGAAACAAGCCTTCTGGATAACACAGTAATCAAAAAGAAAACCCGATTACGTAAATTGCACTGCGTGACAATGCATCTCGATTCTTAAATCAAACTGCGTTGTCCCTTAGGACTAAGAAGGGAATGAATGCCTTGTTTCCAGTAAAGAGGGTCTGATGCAGATTGGAAGAATATTTCGGAAGTTTGTTTAAACGCATAAACCTTTATATAGACACTGGCGGAAAAACCTTTAGAAAGATTTAGTTATTAAAACTTTAGAAATTTTTAGTTTCGCAAAACTTTCTGAGTAGCCCACGTATGTTACCTGTGAATCAAACAGTCTTCTAAAACGGATGTAACTACACTAGATGAGTGAATGTCGTAAAACGATGCCATTTTGCCATTTAAATGTCGAAGGTTGGTACGTATCGGCATGTTAATAATATGATAATTCCATGAAGAACCGTTAGCTGTATCAGCCTCGTAGAAACGCTAATGGTTTTGGAGATGATACACGATCGCTGGTTACGATTTGATGATTCATACTATAATATGTTGGAGTAGTTTCACACTTTATAATAATAGTATTTAGAAGAAGAAGTAAGAGACAGAATTTCTTAACAAAACACTATACATACGTTATATACACGAGAAATAAATATAATAATTTATTGGATTACAGCATCGAAAAAACTACCGACTTTCGTACGCGGTAGGGCCATGCTACAGCTATATTTAGGTGGTGGTAATGCCTCGTTGGTCTAGTGATCGTGAACGTGATTGCTGATCATAAGGTCTTGGGTTCGATATTGGGGGGGGGGGAAGAAAAAAATCAGTTTTTGTGTTTTTCTGTAAGAAGCAGTAGCATCCTGGAATTCGGAAGTCGGCGGTGTTTTACCCTCGCGTCTCAGAAATCACGTACATGCGTTGGTCCTGCGCCTGATTTCTCTCCGGTCGTGTCGGATTACCGAGAGTGCATCTGTGCTTGCACATACACTTGATCACTATAATTTTGTCTGAAATTAGTCTGGAGGACATTATAATTTAGTTGGTAGAACTAATGGGTCGACTCGACCGGGGAAGAACCACGCTATCGTAGATTACCAACGTAAAATAGCAGTTTTATGATGCTGTGTTAGGATGGTGAGTGAAAAAATCGGAGACCATTTTTACTGGAAACGAGGTATCCCATCTTAGTCATAAGGGGTCACAAAGCATTTTTATTTTTAATCGATGATAGAAGTAGATGTTAATGAGCCACGATATCTGCTTACCATCAGGTGGACTGTGTTTCTCAGCACTCAGCATTATGTATTATCAATGTTATTCTGTCGGCACTACTTATAAGCAGACATTAGACAAAATACTATATTATATACTTTAATAACATAATACTACTACTTCATGTCATAACTCATAATAAATTTAGCACTAATATATTGGCATTACGACAACTATTAAATTAATGGTGTCCAAATAAATTTTCGATTCGATTAAATGACAGAGTTTGTTGAATATTTTTATGCCTGAATTTATAAATATTAGATATATATTGTTCAGAGAATGTTTTTATAAGCCAATGCCTGTTGGTGGACTACGAGTACATAACTCTTCTGATTATGTGCTCATAAATTTGATAACCAGTGAATTAGAAAAATAGCGATTTTAGGTGATTTCGGTGAGAATCGAACTCGAATTGCTTGCGTACCATGAATTTAAGGAAAAGACCTGTCCCGGAGATTCCAGTAGTCTCGCACGGTGCAAATTTTTGTTGGAGGGCTATCGAAATAGGAACACTATTAAAACAATGGTCTATAACAATGTTCATAAGTGTTAATTTATTTGTTTTCGTGCCAGACAAATGTGCAATTTTGAATGTACTACTCGTACCTCAAATTAAATGTACCAATAAATTGCCGTTTGGGGTAAACAATGCCTCAAAAGGAACTCGGGAGAGTTCAGCTATGTCGTTGCATTTCGCAAGCTTATTTATGTTTTTATATTTAAATGCCATCAGTAAGTCAGTGTGTCAGTCAAGTTTGGAAAAGAAAAGGCGACGCACCAGTAGTGCGTGTATTTATACGGACAATTTTGAGCCACTTTTGAATCTCCCATTACTCAAAAATTATAAGATCTCAAGATGTAATTATGCAAGCCTAATATCCTTATTATCCTTTGAATATCTAGAATCTCAAATTATATGTATAGTATATGTATTTTATTCCTTAAGTTATTAAGGTCTGAATAGTGCCATTGTTGTCACTCCACTGACTGTTACACAAATGTACAAAGTAAAGAAAATGTATACAGGCACTTGTATACATATTTGTCGATAGGTGTGACCAAGTTATTGTTGCGTTTAGTTTCAAGTAATATTTTTGTAACTAACCACACCAATAAATTTGTCGACATTCAACTCCTATAGGTTACATTAAAAATAGCAATAGAACAGCGTAGCGTAAACCCGAGAGAAAACGCTAAACGTCATGTATTTATTAAGATTAATTAAAAAAAATTATTCCTGTTCTAAGAGTGTACGTCTACGAGTACGAGTGTTTGTACGTCTGTTTTGATCCTATGATTTAAGTAACCATTTTGACACCCAACCAGATCTCAACACTCATATAGTCTAGGCCAACGACCCCGAAAACGGCGTTTGTACATAACATACCTTCTTAAATTAATATTTTTAGTGGGATATTAAATTTTAGGGCTACTCTTATACTGTCCAATTTTCAATATTTTGCCAATTTGTCGATAAACTTTCGTCTAGCTAGGGCGTCCCTTGCCAACTCTGTAGTTCACTTTTGCAACATAAAACATTTTCACTCTTTCCTCGTTAATTTTTTCTTCACGACCAAACCGCTGAAACATTCCTTCTTTATTACTGATCACAACTTTATCTTGGAAACGATACTTTTTTCTTATTACACAATTTTTCACCCTGAAAGCATTTCTATTAACTACAAGAATTTTCCGACGAGTATGTATGCGCAGGTATATAGAAATAAAAAAGACGAGAGAGGTTGTATCAGGATCATATCTAATGGAAAGACCATAGTCTCTGTCTACCTCTTTGAGTGTTCGACGTGAGTGTTTCTGTATTAAATTCTAAATCCGTTAATCCTTAATTCATATTTAAAATAACACGCAAGTACAGGCAACTGTTTCAACGCTTTAAAGTCAGGCAGCATGCAGTCCTCGGTAGTCCTTGCGACGCGTTGATAGAATCTTTAATGTCCTGTAAACGTGGCGCTTTTGCTAATTTATTGAATACATGAATATTAATTTGTCTCGACTAGCTGTCTTAATTTCAATGTATCTGACCACTAGATGGCAGTAGCTGTTCAGGGTCAAGTGACTCGAGGATTAATGTATTAATGTAATTCTAATGTTTTTATAAATACACTGATGTTTTAAGTATTTTTGTACGTTGGTAAAACTGCGCTTATACGCAATAGAGCCACGCCGTAACTATGTTATGGTTGTAGCACGAATGTGTCGATCGGCCAAAGAAGGACACTCTTACAGAATATCAGTGTAAAATAGCAGCATAATCTTGCTGTTTTTCGTAAAGTATGGTGAATTAACTACATTCATCGGCGACACATTTTTTTTGGAAATGAGATCGAGACATTACATGCTAGTCCTCAGGGATGACAACGCATCTTCTTTTTGATTCTTAATCGAGGATAGCGAAACGAGATGTCTGTGGGCCATTAAATCCACTAACCGTCAGGTAAAAAAACAACACGTAATGACGGTTCTTATTTGAACTAGCGATCTGCACCGGCTTCGCACGGGTGATTTTTGGATCTCAACAACAAATGCATGTATTATACATATAAAACTTCTTGAATCATTCTGTCTATTAATGAAAACCGCATCAAAATCCGTTGCGTAGTTTAAAAGATCTAAGCGTACCGACGGCGGGAAGCGACTTTATTTTATACTATGAGATACATTTTGACTGGCAGCCGTTACCTTGTCACTTATTCTTCTTAGCCCACGAATATCCACTGCTGGACAAGCTCAAAGAAGGATTTGTTTCAACCTTCACACACGGCAGACGGATGGGCAATCGAAGTATGAAATGTACTTGCGCCTTTCATCTAACGCTGCTTCCGTATATCTGGCATAAACGACATAGCTTCTATCGAAAACTTGTATTCGGCTTTCTGACCTTTCCCATGACCTGCTATTACGATACTAATGGGACAAAATGAGTATTGATACGATATCTAAATACGGCAATCTGTGACACTCTTTTGATTTATTAATCAATCTAAGACAATAATGACACTTGAAGGTACTTAGGCTCAAACTTTCCAACCGACCCTCGTATATTCAACAGGTTTTTGTCCAAAAGTACTTGTAGCATACTTGATTTGCTAGTTGCCTAGACGTGGCTAGCAAAATTTTGTTTTCCTTTGTCAAATGTTCATTAATATAAATTTTACTACTAGCTGATATATTACAATGTTATCAGCGTACAATAATATTTTTTTCAGTTATATTGCTGGTTTACCTTGTAATTGTGTTAGTTAATGCACCATGTCATTTCGAGGGCTTTGCAGAAACATATATTTTAAAAAATCAGGTAAAGATTTAAAATCTATGTTAATTATGTATGGTATGTTAACTAAGCTGAAAGAAAACATGAAAGTCGTGCGAAATCTAAAAACAGTGTTTCAAGTAAAATAGTTTTGGTATCCAAAATAATTTCTTGAAATTTAAATAATTGCAAAATTTCAAACTATGCTATGGAATACTGTTATGGGTATTTCAACAGAAGATCCTTTATTTTTCAATAGATAACTGCATCATTTTGCTTATTAACGCTCATTATGCATACAAAAGTGTGAGACGTTATGGTACTACGACCATCCTCTTATCCCGGAAGTAATCCAAAGTCTTATTAGGACAAAAACTTATATCCAGATGTAGCTCATATATTGATGATGACGAAAAATTAAAAATCTGAAGTGAAACAGTTTAGCATAAGTTTAATTATGCATAATTCAGTTTTAAATCGTCCATTTTGATGCATAATGCCTTCATACAATGTATTTATTGATGCCCGCATACAATAAATTTCAACATAAATTAACTTACGCCGCATAGTGATTTGCTGCACTACAGCCAGATATCGGTATCACTACAAGCTAGAATTCAGTAGTAACCAAATCTATTATTTAGTTATGTCCATTTGTAAGGTCAAAATAACAGTTTTTTACCAAATGCGTATGAAAGGATATACGGTACTTATAACGAAAAAATTAAATTAAAATTTTTGTCTGTCTGTCTGTTTGTCTGCCTGTCTTTTTGTGCCGGTAAATCTCCGAAATGACTGGAACCATCTTGTTAAGCCCCGATAAATTATTTTCATAACCACGAACAATGTTTGTGTTATATAAGTTCTAAGCAACAGCGCTAGATGGCGTATTTCTGTATCACTATATAATGTTTTACTTGTGTTACATGTAGTCTGGCCGAATAGAATCGGTTGGTACCTGTTCTCACCACTGAGTACTGGGTTTTAATTAATTTTTGGGACATTGTTCATTGGTCCTTCGATTGCCGGTTGAGGCGGAGAGAAGTTGATCTGTACAAAGTCCATTGCGGCGCCGAACGGGCAGTGGGTTGCTGTCAATGATGCTATTGCTGGCCGACGGGATCTTAGAAAATAGAAATAGAAAACAGTACAGTACTACTACACTACTACAGTACAGTACTAATTTCAGCGATACGTTGTAATAAACGATGGCAGCGTTTTTTCGCTGAACGGCCATATTTAGCGTCTAACGTAGCTTTAAGCAAGAACCAGCCCCCTTATCACCAGCGACGATGACAAGTCGCGGATACAGTACGTTACACAACATTTACGCATTTGTCTTTTAGGCGCCTTAAAAAAGGTTGTCAATTCGATTGTAAGTTCTCTTTTGTGCCTATGTTACTAGATATCTGGGTCAAATGTGAACCGATTTTAATGTTTCTTTGTTATTAAATAGGCTGTACTTCATGAGTGGTTCAACATATTTCTAATCCAGTTCATTTTAAGAAAAATTTTACTAGTAAGGTTGTAACAATAGGTAAGGAAGTTTTTAATATCACTATTTAGACGGTATTCTAGCATATTATATTCCTCATTCCAATGAGAAGTTTAATAACATTAGACCTTTAATAGTATAAGGTAAATTCAAACAATTTAAAGGAATTTCTCATAATACATTTACGCACTATGTTTTAGGACTTACTTTTAGTTAAAAGTTTAATTTTCGATAAGGCCGTTACATTTATATCGCACATCCCTAAATCTTATCGATATTGCTTTGCAGTCTGGAAATTGGAGACTCGATCTGCGAAAGTAACAGCCCTCCAAACGGTTAATGGATAATGGAAAGACGAACATAATTACACGCCGTAATAGTGGCTTTACGACTAAGAAAATGATCTATTTCAGTGCCATGTTCAGGATCGTAAATTTAAAGACCGGTAAGCGGCAAGTCGAGTTTGAATTAGCTATGGTGTTAAAGTAGAGGGCAATTCATTATAAGCTAGGATTTTATTCGTTACTATTATTTATTTATATCTAACTACATATATAAATTACGTGGTAGAGCCACGCTGCAGCTATATTATGGTTGTAGCATGAATGGGTCGGCTCGGCAGGGGAAAAGACCATGCTCTTACTGAATAACAGCGTAAAATAGCAGTTCAATACTGTAGTGTTTTGTATGGTGAATGTAGACCACTGGATACCCTTTTTACTGGAAACGAGGCATTCCATCTTAGTCCTGAGGGTTGGCAATGTATCTGCATTTTGATTCCCGATCGAGGATATATGTAGATGTTTATGGGCTACAGCATCAGGCGGGTTGTTTGCACGTTTACCACTTTTATTCTATATAAAAATAAAATAAAATATATTTAAAAAAACTGCAACTTATAATAATAGCACAGCTACATGAGATTATAGTGCATCAAGTCCGTTGCTTTACTTGTGTAAAATTAACGGACTATACTTGTCTTTGAAATATTTATAAAAAGTTATAAAGCAAGTTCATAGTGTATAAATCCATGGTAGAGTTGGCAAAGGACGCCCTAGATGGAAGTTTATGGACAAAATTGGCGATATATTGAAGATGGAAAATATTAAAAGTACTTAATATATATTGCGTGGATATATGGATATGAAGGAAACGAGAAAAGTATGTCAGGATCACGCCAATTGAAAATCAGTAATCTCTGCTTACCAATCTGTGTGATAGGTGTGGAAGTTTAAAATATTTCTCATTTTGCCACGGATACATCCGCACGGTGTTTTTCTTGATCGCCGAGCACAACTGAACACCTAAAAAACCAATAGCAGAGTCAATGTGTGTGTTTACGGTTTACTTCAACTGTTTTTGTTTTAATGTTTTTTTCTTTAACATAGGGGATGAGAATATTAAAAATATTTTGCAGGTGATCCAGGTGGCTCATGACCGTGCTTTGTAGCATTCCTTTAGAGAGGCCTATGTTCAGTGGTGAACTTGTGAAGTTATAAGGATGATGAAGATGATGATAAAATTTCTCAGCTTCAAATTATACCTACTATAACATACTTACGCGTAACGTTAAAGAAATCTCCAACAAGCGTACGATACTTACCATTCATCGTGTTTCTTGAGAATCGATTGTATACGACATGTTTGTTCACACTCTCTATTCTTCTGTCTCATTCTAGCCCTAGTACTTCCCGTCACGTCCGAGAGGGCCGATGCATTGTTGAATTTCACAGTAGCCGCAAGCCAGCGATGTTTGATGAGCTCTCGACGGTCCGTTGGCTTTACTAATTTACTGACTAAAAAGCAGGTGGTATTTAACGCGTGGTCACAGTTTAAGCGGAAATGAATCAAGGGGAGTTATTACTAACTACTACCTTATAATTAACCATTAATTGAAATGCTTTGAAATTCATCATTTACCTCGCAATTTTTGAAGAGTCTTTAATTTAAGTCATTAGTACAAGATAATATTACATTAGATATTAGTTCATTAGTTCCAATTCTACTGTATATCTATGTGCTTAACGTTCGTAAGTGAATTTTATGAAATGGTGATATCTACCTGTAACAAATTTCGAGTTAGTTTAATTGAATAATGGATTCTTAATACAGTTTTTATAAGCATTTGGGTCAGATTCTTGTTCATTCACTGAATTAAAGGAAATATAAATTGTATATATAAACTACAATATGTTCCCAAAAGTTATATTTCTAAACTTACACTATACAACGAAGAAATGAAGTGTAACGAATAATTTATATTACCAAGATTGCGTACACCAGAAATGTGGCTAAGATTAGTATTAAGAATATTATTAAATATTAAGACTATTTTTAATTATAAAATGTAACTTGTAACTAAAAAACAATGACAAGAAACAAAAAAACCGTTGTAAATTAATAACGAGACTAACATTATTTGACCCGCCTACACTCGGGCCACACCTGATTTTTTCCGTACATTGTTAAGTAAAGCGTCACAGCAAGTAGGAGAGTGGTTTAAGAGCAATACATATTGATCAGTTTTATTACCCTACAACTGGTCGAACAAGTCCTTCATTTTTTTAACTAACCACAACGTACAAACTTCAAGTTATTTGAAAACAAAAAGTTTTTCCACATTAGGATTTTCTTCGTGGAAGCAGTTGACATACATAAATTTCATAAGGACAAACTCAGAGCAATTATTGGTAGGCCATACAAATTTGAACCCACGGCCCATAACGCTGCCGCTCATTGCTAAGCTACTGTATCACAGAGCCGTCCTCTTCGGAAGGAACACGCTCGTACAAAATACCGACCAGAAATAGAAACATAATGCTACTGTTTCTTTGATGAGTGACTAGAACGAAGGTGCATTTTAGTTGTAACGGGTCGTAGATATTTCTTATACATTTTAGTTATATATAGTATATATTTTTTTATTATTCTAAGCCAGCGCTTAGCTACAATCCCACTTGATGGTAAATGGTGATATAGCCTGAGGTGCTGGAGCGCGCTGATTTAACAAAAACCTATTCACTCTTGCCTTGAAGACACCCACATTGTAATCGGATGGATAGACAGGTGCCGGCAACTTATTCCACGCACGCATGGCGAACGATGCAGCAAAGCTTTTGGTTCCAATGGGACGAAAATCAAGAACAAAAAGGTAAAAACCGGGCGAAAGTCTGGTAAGGACGGACTGGAAATGCTAGTAAGATAGGTTTTAATCAGTTTTTTTTTTATTTTATTTTTTTTTTATCTGCCATTACGTTACATTACGTAACATTGGTACGTCAAAATTACAATTAAAATTATATAAATACAATAATATAGTTAAAATTACAAATTATACAATTACAATAATATAATTAAAATTACAAATTAACGTACATCTCATTTACATTACATTATTTTATGTGTCAAACAAGTCAGAAAATAAACATTGCATATATTCTTCTATGTTGTAAAAAGCGTGATTTAAAAAGAATGTTTTTATCACTTGTCGAAACACATTTAGCGGAAGTCTTGTTATTTCTATTGGCAATTTATTGTACATTTTAATTTTTATTGCAAAACCTTGCTTGAACACTTTGACTAATCTGGTTCTTGGAACAACTAATCTTTCGCGATTTCTAGAATTGTAGTTGTGTACGTGCTTCTTCATTGGTAGTTTACTTTTTTCCTGGTGCACTTCTAGAAGCGATCATAAATATATAAAGGTCATAATTTTCGCTTTTAGAAAATAGGCTCTAGCTGATGTCAATCTTTGCAATCCATGTATAATTCTTTGACCTTTTTTGACAAATCAGTACTCTTTCAATTTGTGTAGCATTTCCCCATATCATAATCGCGTAGCTAATAATTTTTTTATTCGGATCACCGAATCTGGTTAAAACCAGAAACCTCTTAGCACATCTTTCCATTGAGTCCAAAGCTGCTAGGGAGCTTTTTGCAACACCAGCCTAAATTTTCAAGGTCTCCTACCTACATTACAGCTGCTCTGACTTTGGAATCAACGAACCGCCTGAAGTTCAGGTTTGAGGGTATTTCAACCCCCAACACTTGAAGATGGTCGGTGTATTCCAGTGATACATTTCAGAAAGAAGGAGCCAAGGTGAGCTGGCTTCTTTTTGCAGTGTAGAAATAAGCTTGTGATTTGGAGGCGATGAATTTCACAAGATTGGCATCGCCCCATTCGAAGACTGTCTGTAGTATGAGATGCTAAGCGTAGTTGTCTTAGTAGAAGCGGCGCTACAGCTATATAATACTACGTTTTTACAGAACACCAGCGTAACATAGCAGCTTAATACTACTGTGTTCCGTATGGTAAATGTGTGCATCCTTACCATCAGTTGGACTGTCTGCTCGTTTTTCACCCTTATTATTTAGAAAGAAAATTTCTGACATCACAGCGAATTTGCATTTTGATTCTTATTCGTGCAAAGATGTGGTGATGGGCCATGCCATGAAGTGATAAGTAATCTGTGCATTTCTTGGACCCTTACTTCCGGTTGTAAAAGAGATTAATACTCTAAAAAATGGCGGTTAGTCTAATATGAATCCTTTTAAACTAGTAACATAATCCTATTTGTTTTTACCCCTAGCAGTTTACCCATTGTTTTGTACCGGTTGGAAGCGTCTTATCCTTAACCAGTATTATTATATAGATACGCTATAAGGTATTTCATATTAGTTCTCACTAGTGACAACGCATCTCTAGCTTTCCTTCTTTAAAGTTGATTGCATTTCGACGGCATTGCACCAGAGGCATAGTACACTCTTTCCTTTTTTTAATCGAATGTGATTTTACCTTATCCACAGCCTTTTACATCCAAGATAAGGTGGTGTTAATGGATATTAAGCACTAAGATGCTCGTGTTCGAACACTAACTATAAATAAGGGTACCGTGGAATGGGTAATTGGTTGCATGTAACTCCTTCGACACGCAACCAGGTCCCAGTATATTACAAGCGCTAATGAGCCCGCCGCTTGTGCGTAATCGTCTAATCGCAATTTTTTCTAGGACTAAACTCTATTTAGCATTTTTGTATGAAAACTACGATGGGTTTTTACTTGAAAATATCTTTTTTCTTTCTTTAAAAATCATAAACTCCATAAGGACGAACATCAAGACCAGGAACAACTATTTGTAGGCCATACTCTTGTAACTGCGGGAGTCTTGGGAGAGACCTATGTTCAGCTATAAACTTTTATTAGCCCTAATGTTTTTTTTTATAGAATAAGTGTGACAAACGAGCACACAGTCCACCTGATGGTAATTGGATGCTGTGGCCCATAGACATCTACATCTATCCTCGATTAAAAATCAAGATGCAGATGCGTTACCAACCCTGAGGACTTAGATAGAATGCTTTGTTTCCAGTAAAAATGGTCTCCGGTTCTCTACACTCACCATACGAAACACAGCATCTTTGAGCTGCTCTTTCACGCAGGTATTCCGTGAGAGCGTGATCCTTCCTAATAGCTCTACCACGTATAAAATGAAATTGTTGGATGGAAATGATGCGATTTACCAAAAAATTATTTTATTTTACCGTAATTTGTTTATGAGCAAAGCAGAGGTATAATTTTAACCAATATCGCAAGCTAAATACAAGCGAGTAGAATGTAAAACGTATCATCGTTCACACCTACGCACGAGCGAGTAAATCCCCAACAAGCGGCATCCGTTAAAGTAACTAAAGTCCACCTTCCACAAGTACCCGATAATTAGTCGCATGCCTACCGACGACCCACTTCGACTAAGTACACTTTTCTGTAACGAAATACTTGCACAACATTAATATGTGGTCTCAACATAGATTAATGGTCATACCCTATCGATTACTTAGCGACTGTTCCAGCGCAATTCGCTGAAATATTTCTAGTTATCTGCAAATATTACTCAACCAGAGTTTGCGCGGCAACCAAAAGATGCCGGTCTGTTCCTTGGACATTTATTTAAACCCTCGTTGTGTTATATTTTGTACAATCGTAGAGACTGTTACTTACGGAATATCAGTTATCATCCACAAGAAAATGATCTGCACGCAAATAAGTGCCTCAAGTATTTTATTCAATACATGTTCGAGAAGTACCTAAGCACAAAAACGAGCACACATCTCACCCGATGATAAATGAATACTAAACCTACATTTTATACTTGATTATACAAAAAATTAGATGCATTAGAATATAATAGAATATTTTTTATTCAATAAAGATTCCAGCTGATTCTTATTGAAAGTCATTTTTTTACTTTTTGCGCAAGTTCGGAAAAAACCTCTGTCCGGGGTAGAAATAGCAGGAATCCCAGCGGAGTTTTTTCGAAGGAAAAATTATGTTATTATTATTACGTTTTACAATTTTTTATTTTATTTATAAAGCGGCAATAATCTCAAAATATTACTGTTCATATGTAAAAACCTTTGATTATATACTTGTCATCAAGACATAATAAAAGACTTGACAAGTATATCATCAAAGGTAAAAACATATGAACATTTATATTTGAAAATTTGTAAACTATTGTATGATATCGTTTTTGTTATTAATCTTTTGACATTTATTTTGTTATTAATTGAACCTTTTTATATTATATTATATTAATAAACTAATTTCATCAATAATTGTAAAAAAAAATGTATTATAACTATTTGGTCAAAATTTGCACACCTCGATAAGGCAGAATGTATTGGAACTTTTAGGTTTTAATAATATCTTTGTAATATCTACCTACATTCTATGTAAATAAATAATTATGAATTATGAATAGATCCAGAATAATCGGATATTGTAATAATATCCTCCTGATCGAAATACGTTCACGGCGACTTGTCTCCACGGAGACGGGACATGATTACAATGTCCTGATATTTTCTGTCCCGATTTTAAGTATGCTAAATCTACTACACAAAATAACGGGTCATATTAGCAATGGGATGCCGGATAAAAAAGATTTTTGATTTACAGCCTCGTACCAACAATGGTAGGGCGACGTATATAAAATATCATTATTAAAGAAACTGATTAAATATATTTTTTGTTGCAACTCTTCGACCTGCGAAACAATAAGAGGGAATTTTTACAAAGTATTTTCTCTAAAATGAATCATTACGATTACCTAACTGTAACTTGAGGTAATAACAATCCGATATAAAGTAACTTACTAAAATTTTATAGTTTATTAGTAATTAAACTTTAAGATACGATTTAATTGCTGCATATTTTAATGCTATATTGTACAGATCGCATGAATAGAATGATAAAAGCCTTCGGCGATCGGCCGGAGCCATGCGAAAGTATACTAATTATTGTGCGGAGATATGGTTTGAATGCGGTGGTAAATCAATGGCGCCTTATCAGCGTTATGTTGGCCCTAATTGACGTTTTTATGCCGGTGTAAGGTCTCGTGTAGGCGTCCGAATAGGCCATTGAAATTATATGTTAAACTATCAACTGCCGCTGCCCTGAACTTTCAAACATTCACTAAACTTGTACGATGATTCGTTAAAGAACGAAAACATTAGTAACAGTTGTACATTTCGTTTTAAATGGTCATAATGCTACATTATTTCTTATAATTATAGGTATATTATTGCTATATCACATAGTATTGGTGATGATCTACATGGGGTATGGCCATACTGCGATTATAGTGATTGTAGCACAAAGGGGCGCGTCGACAGGAAAGAAAGAAAGAAATAATTAACATGTTTATATATTTATATATTTACATTTAATGCTGCAAATTGCAGAATATCAATTTTACAACAGAAAGGCTACCGACTCAGAACAATGCTACAGTTACAAAGTCACTGCAGCGCTGATATTCTGTCGGATGTTGCAGCTTAATGCTGCTACTTTACGCTGGTATGGTGCGAGTAAAGGGGCGGAGAACGATTTTAATGGGAACGAAGCATTCTATCTTTGCCCTCTGGGGTAACAGTGTAATTGTATTCTTAATTTGGAATAGTAGATGTCTATGCGCCACAGCATCCACTTACCTTCAGGTGAACTATGTGCTTGTTGCCAGCCTTATTCTATAAAAAGGTGGGGAAAAATTTCTTAATGCAGAAGTGAATCGCAGATTCGACATGAGTTACCCTAAATGGTAGTTTATCGAGCAAATTGGCGATATATTGAAGATTCGTAAGGTCAAATTAAGAGCACCTTTATATGGATGTGAAGGAAGCAAGAGAGTTAGTGAAAGGTTGTGAAAGGTTTACTAAACGCCTCAACATGCAAGAAAAATGCATTGTGAGGTTAAGTGTCTTATAAACATGTTAAATGTCTTAAACAAAACAAATTTGTTTTGGACAATAATAATAATAATAAATATTCTTGTAATCTATATTGAATTAAAAGTATCCTATTCTATTCTATACATTTACTACACATGATCAAAAATCGAAATGCGGAATGATTATAATTTGTAGACCATTTCATTTTTTCATTTACGGAACCGAATACGCGACCACACAGCGCCTGTTGAAAATATTGAACTAATATTTGTATCTATATTTTATAAAAGTAAAATCTAAACATGGTAACTTTTTATGAAAAGGATAAACTGACTCCCACCCGTAAGGATAGAATTTATTTATTTATTTATTTTTGACCACTACTGAAGGTATAACTATTTAATTAAAAGAGAGCATCACTTAAATATCTTCAATCATTTTTCGAGAAATCAGTGAACGTACATAAAAACATACGCATCGTATATAGAAATTTCTTGTTTTTTGAACTCGGTTACTATTAAATAGGTAGCCCGTCTTGTCGGGGAACCACAAAAACTTAAATAGAAACGGAACTGGTTTTAACAAAATTCTACTGGTTATAAAATTTGCTACAAAATCACGAACTTCTTAGAATGGATGAAATCTAATGTAGAATCAGATATGATCTAATAAAGATTTTTTTAAGAATAACGTTAACAAGCGAGCATACATTCCACCTGGTGGTAAATGGATGCTTTGGCCCATAGACATCTAAATCTAGCCTCGACTAAAAATTAAAATGCAGATGTTTTATTACTCCTGACGAAGAAGATGGAATACCATGCCTTCTGTAAAAAGATACCGGATTATCTTCTATACTAAGCAACTAAGCATACGAAACACAGCAGCACAGCAGTATTAAGCTGCCTATTCACTCTGGTATTCTGCGACAGCGTGGTCCTTCCCCGATTGAGCTGACCCATTATAACAACATACAACCATGGTCTAGCTGCAGCATGGCGCTACCAAGTAATAAAACTAGTATAGACATAAGGAGCTCCCCTATCGTATCATTCCATAACAGTGAACATTTTTAATTACAAAATATTTTAACGATACTTGGAAAGAGTAACTAAATATGAAAGCACTTAAAACAATATCAATCAAAGTCATAATAATAGGCCAACAACTCGTAGGTTAATTTATATTCGATTCAAAAATAAATCATTAAAAAAAACGCTTGACAGTTTCAATTATTAGTTGTCATAAGAAAATTGAAAATTAATCTGGCAACATTTGTTGCGTTAATATTTATTAAACTTATCGCTTGGAAAGTTACGCGAGAGTATATATCTTCTGTGAAAGTGCCGATTTAATTTTATATGTTGCCTGTCGTAAATTAAAAAGAAAGTCTTATTCATAATTTCAGGGAATGAAGCTATTAAAAACAGGTCCGAACAGAAGCCGGTAATGACAAATCCCTAAATTATTTATTGCTGACAACAGACTTGAACTGGTTGGTCTGTATACTACATAATATATTATTGTGTATACCTCTATATATAGCTTACTGATCAGTATAATATATTATAAATACAAATCACTAAGCTATTATACAAATGAGCTTTTTTCTTTTTCATTTTTGATTAATTGGTTAAATATTTTTGTTTAGTTGGTTTAACTTTTGTAACACAACAAAATCTATACCTAATACTGTAATGTAATGATAAATTAATTGCTGTTTCCTTAGGGTGTAACACAAATAAATTAAATGTATAGGGTAATTTTTAAAGAATAGCCAAATTTTAAAGTTACGTTCAAATATATAAATAATAATATACCGTTATTGCAGTTTTTAAAAGTACATAAATAGTTTTTTTAAATAAGGCTTCTACTTTTATTTGAAATGATCTCAAATTAAAGTGATTTATGGGCAACAACGTTTTTGCTTACTAATCGATCCTTACTAATGTGTGTGTGTGTGCAGTTAAACGAATGCAATACCACGCATTTTGAATATAAGAGAATAAAGCAATATTAATGAATAAAAATAGTAATTTTCGAGATTTTTTTAATTGATTTTCCTTCACCATTTGCCTATATTACTTATTATGAACCTTCTCTGCAAACGCAATCGGTTATTGCAAATAACCCTGTATATATGTTTATATAGAGTTGCGGGTCCTACGTTAAATAACAAATTCTTTTTTTGTAAATACAAATGACTAAATGAAAAAGGTACAATGTTTACGCTTTAACTAAATAACTATGCTGGGAGCTGGAAGTTACAGTTGATCCCTTCAGATAGTGAAATAGGTCTGGTGGTTGAGTCTGGCAAAATAGACTGTTTTGGAGTATGTTTTTAGAGTTCCGTAACCTAAAATTGAAACGGAGCCCTATTAATGTCAATCCAGTTATATTAAAGATGTTAGAAATTAATCAGATGAGATCCGCGTAATAAATTAAATTGATTTTTTACCTAGTTTAAAGAGCACCTTTCGCCACTTACAATAGGCTATACTAGACTGACTATAAACGATGAAATGAAACAATTTCTTATTAATATCATTTTATACATTAAGCTCCTAAGATGTAAATAATAAAAACCACAAAAATCCTACCTCAAAATTTACAAAAAACTTGGCGAATTTTATGTTGCAATATAGACTTAATTCATTATAACAGTAGCCGACGTTTCGGCACAGAGGCGTGTCGGTCACGGTCGAGTCAAGCAAGCAGGGTCGCGTATTTAGTGATTTAACAAAAACTATCTTTTTTTTGCCTGCGTAACAATATACTAGATTTTAAATATAATATCCTCCAGACTGAAATCCGTCACGTCTCCCAATCTCTAGAGACTAAGCATTTGCGCAAAACGGGATTATAGTGCATAAAATTGTGCGCACGCACTAGAATCTCTAGTTCCTTACACTCATAGTACGATGGGACGGTAATCCGACAGGATCGGAGAGATAAGGCGTATGTGTTTTCCGAGTCCTGGAGTTGAGACATCAAATAACCGATTCTGACCCGATCCGGGATTCAAACCGTGACGACATGACTAGAAGTCGCGTCTACATCCACTAAAACAACGAAGCGGTCATTTTAGTATGGTATAGTAGATAGTATAGCATAACATATATAGGGCCGATGCAGATGCAACGATAAAACCTTTTGCTAGCATCACAAATAGAGCGGAGTAAAAGTCAAAAGTCATAACTATCTTTATGATTGGATAGTAAAAGATATAAAATTCAAATTCAGATTTTTATTGTTTACAAACCTTCTCTGCGTTGAGCTACAAATATTGCTGAAAAATTATCTAAATTGGCCTACGGGTTACGGAGGAAATAGATTTCAAAGAATCGTTTTCTTGCGCCATGGGAGCTCCGCCCTAATAAAAAAGAATAATTTTTATTCAATGTATCTACAAGAATACTTAATGAAATTTATATAAGCTTTACCACTGTTTACTGAATACTGTACAGTTAATTATAGACTCTATGTATGGTTTTGTAGGGACGTAATATAATCTTCAAAGTTTAAGACACACTTTTCCTTGGTACTTAGACTTTCTATTTACACCCACGAACTAAATAACGTATGGTAAAAAACGACAATATATAAATCATTTAGAAATTTTGATAAGTTACCAATAATGAATATTCATAAATGTAAGTTAAGTACACCATGCAACATCTTCTAATTATTTATTTTTTGTTTCAGGTGAGTATCCGAACATAAATCCATCGCCTGTTGTAAGTAATAGATGAGAAAGTTTCATTGTTGAACTATACCAAACACTAGTCGGCTCGTTCTAAGGCTTTGACCTTGATCAAGAGTTACGTATTAGCAATATCGAAATACTTTGATGAAGTAAAGTTTTATCTTTTAATTTATCGATTTTAGCTCAGCGGTTTAAATACGCGTGTTGAAAACTAAACTCATTTACGACTCATCAGTTGATTCACACGATTGATTACGAAATAATAAACAAAATGAACAATAAAAAACACACGAAACGAGTGATAGCAAGAACCGAGCTTGATTGATGAGCTTCAGTAAAGATAGCGGTTCCATTGCCGCAAGGTGCTATCCTCGGACCGGTTTCTTTTATTATATTGAAAAAAAAATGTTGTTCCTTTTCCACCTGAGTGTTAGTGAGTGAGTGAGTAAATAGAAAGTGCACTTATGCTTGCGCATTCACTCGTGCACTATAATCCTGTCCAGCGCAGATAGCACGTCTACGTTGAGACTGACCGCCGGGATCAAAATTGGTTTGGAGGACATTATTATTATTTTGGTTACCTGTCAGTAACTTTCTGACTTATTTCTGCCGCTAATGTATTTCTGTACTCCGGTTCGAAACATAGGAGAGCCGTTATAACAACAGGCTGTGATGCTTACATTTCTAACCTAGTAGAGACACGCTGCAGCTAAATGTTTTTAGCAAGAACGGGTTGCATCGATCGGGGATGAAGCACGCTCTCCCATAACACTAGCGTAATATAGCTGCATAATGCCGCTGTATATCTTATGGTGAATGTAGTAACGAATAAGAGACCCTTATTTCTGATAATGTAGCATTGTACCTTAGTTCACAGGGGTGAGAACTTCAATTAATTTATTGTTAAGGCATTTGTTTTGAAGCAGACGATATACTTGATTACTGATTGGATTAATAACTAAATATTTCTATTGTTCATCATACATAAGTTAATATTTCCATTGATTATATTCATAGGCAGTCGGCGAAACAATTTTTTTTCTCTTCAAAGTTTATAACATAAAACGGATACATTCTTAAATATCGTATCGCACGGTTTAATGTTAACGCACACTTTACAACCGACGTAAAATTGGAACAGATATGAGATACGGACTTCTATTTTAAATTATTCAGCAGGAAGTTATTATTTATGTATTGAATTGAATCGTAACTTCACGAAAATTGTTTTTGGCTGTAATAATTAATACTAATGAGATTGGCGTGACGGATTCGTGACGATAATCTCTTAATGGACGTTTTACAATTAAAATTTTTTAAAACGTAGAATCAATTTGAGCAAAACTATCTTAGAGTTTCGCTAAAGCTCTTGTTTCGTTTGATTCTCTTCGATTTTTCTTTTATTTTACTTTCACCGATTGTAACCATTTTTATGGTTTCCTTCGAAAATGTTACTTTACAATTTGAAAAAATATTCCACCCTAAGTTTAGAAAATAGAGGATTAAAATATTTATGAATAAATATGAATTTAATATATATAGATATTGTGATATAAAGATCTAATATATAAAAATTAATTTTTGTTTGTTCGTATTTTATGCGCTGCCATAACGTTCATCAGATTGCGGTAAAACTTTGTCGACATGTTGCTAGTACTTCCGCGAAGGTTATAGGCATAGTTAGACTCGACAGGTGTTGGTTGTAGAATCCGGATATCACCTGATCTTTCTAATATCTAGGGTAAAACATTGAAACTATAAAAAGTACTAACCGATTACAAAAAAAAACTTAAAATATTGAAACAATTTTGATCATTAACACACGAAACAGATGAAACGTGTGCTAGTTTTCCATTCTTTTACAGCCTATTAAAGTCCACTGCTGAACACTCCATAGATTGCCTCATAGGAGGGGTATTTGCCATAGTTGCCACGCTTGGCAAGTGGGTTGGCAACCGCAGTATTTTATTTTTAGTCGTTATTAGAAAGACGCTTCTGCCTGTCTCCTGATTTGTTTCCCACTGTCGCCTCTTACGATACCAACGGGATGATGTGGGATAGTGGATATTCTTACAACGCTACTTCAAGGTCATGTGAATGAATTCGTTAGTTGTTGTATGCCTTTTTATGCGAAGCATAGTGTTACTTATCATACCTTTTCCACCAAGTTTGTATCTTTTTACCTGTGTTTTACAAGTAAATAGTTTGATTTGATTTGATATGAATTTGCCAGCATTCCTAACATCTTATCCTACCGCCATATCTTATCGCTTAAGTGAATAGTAAATAATTTTTTTTATAAATCTGGAGCGCCAGCCGACTTACAGTCGAACTAAAGGTGAGTGGCTGCTGCAATAAACAACCGCAACCAACTTCACACTAATAAGGTTACAAAAATACGTTGTCATCTCTGAGAATGTAAAGCCTTACTGCCTTGTTAAATACAAGAATTTTATAATTTTAATAATTATTTAAAATGTCGTACCTATTACCTAGAGCAATGGTAGCTCAGACGGTTACCGTTCGTTGCAAATTTCACAGTACGCGAGCAAACCGGGTTCAATCCCCGCCGGCACCAATGAAATTGTTAATTGCAATTTTAAGAGCTGATATCCCACATGCTCGGCGGTGAAGGAAAACATCGTGAGGAAACCTGCATGTCTGAGAAATAAGAAAAAAATTCGAAGACATGTGAAGTTTGCCAACACGCATTGGGGCAGCGCGGTGGACAATCCCTTGCCCTTAAACCTCTCGGAAATGAGCGGGAAGCCCGTGCCCAGCAGTGGGACGTATATAGGCTAGGTGTCCGACGATGTAGCTTTTTAACCTACTTCGTCGGACACCTAGGCATAAAAGGAGTTTTGACTCGATACTTTTAATTTTTGGCGTCAGAATTTGCAACCTCTGCTGAATTCGCTCAGTAAGATATAATGAACATCATATTATTAAAAAAAAAAGACTGCTGTAATCAAGTCTTCTTTCAAAATGACTTTGACCAAGCTTCTGTTATCCACAGATTATTTCTTAAGCTCTGATAAAAATAACCCATAGGAGTAAGCGCTGCGTGCATCTGTGTCGGGGGCTAGGTCTTAATCGACGGCTTACAACTGTTCAGTCCAGGGTTGCTACTTATGGGAGTTTAGTTGAATAATTTTAAGACGTACTTGCTTTTAATGATATCTCTTTTTTCTCGAATATCGCATATTGAGTTAAACTAATTATGTGGATATTTACTCGTTTTATTTTAACTTGTTTCAATTTATGATTTTTTGTATCATCTCTAGTCATTGGGGGCTGAAGTTTTCAATTATTTGAACAGTGCTAGACTACAATCACATCTGATGGTAAGAAGTAATGCAACCAAAGATAGTAATGAACTTTGACTTAGTTTAACAAAAGCCTATCAGTTTTGCCTTGAAGACACCGTCATTGTAATCGAATGGAAATCCAGATCCATCTATTCAGTACAGCCTATATAAGTCCACTACTGAACATTGGCTTCTGCCATAGAGTGGCAGGTGGGTTGGCAACCTCAGATTTTTATATTTTAAATTGTTATCAGGAAGATGCTACTCCATCTCCAGATTCAGTTTCCCTCTGTCGCTTTTTACGACACCAACAGGTCGATATAGGATAGTAGATATTGTTAAAACCCTGAGGGCCTTAAGTAAAACCTGAGGACTGAAAGTCAATACAATATATAATCATAATTTATTTGCAGAAAACATGGTACAATACACTTTGGTAAATTATTTAAGTCCAGTATTGGCGACATTCAAATATTTATCTAATATATATTTACATTATTACAACTAATGTAAAAATTAACATTATTCAAATGCATTGTAATTTTTTTTTCATTTCAATTCATGTTAGTTCATTTTAATTTCGGTGCCTAATCTAGGACATAAAATTTAAATATTCGTCGACAGAGTAAAAGCATTTCTCTTCAAGCCATTGTTTAACAATTCTGCGAAAACGTACTTTTGGGAGTGATTGAGGAGATGTAGGCATTGAAAATTTTTATACACATAGCTGCGCAGTTTTTCCTATAGAGGCTAGTGCTTGGCATAACACTGTGAGTCAGTCTTTCAGTTTGCCTCAAGTTTCTGTATACAATATCTCTTAACTTTGTGAAAAAAAGAATATTATTTTTAACAAAACAGACCAAATTTTAGATGTACGTACATGGTAGCGTCAAAGTTAATATTTTTTTATAATACGGTTTACATGATATGTCTAGTGCGAAACCATGCATAGCACGAATACATTTCTTTTGGGCGATAAAAGCCTTAACAGCATCTGCATATAGAATAGATAGCGTGTAGAATTGATGAACTCCTGTTCTCCCTGTATGTCACTGTTGTATTTCAGAGACAACCCTCACGGAGCGCGATGCGAGGCATCCAATCTTTACGCTCTTTTTATACTTTGCCACTTTTTATTTATCTTTATTCTCCTGCCTGCATCGTTTTGTTTCTGCCGACCACGGCTTATCGTCGACAGATTATGCCTGCTTCTAGACAATCTTTATTTCTTTTTTTTACATGCGATATTTTTAAACGGCGATCAGATAGCGAGTGCCCGGGGACAATTTATCCTGCGCCCTAAAGACTACCTGCAACATCTTAAATCGACTATCGGACATCTGTATTTTAATTACTTTTATCATATGAATGCGCTGTAATGTTTCATCTTTGAGAGAAGTCACTTAGGTTGGTTATTACAAAAATAATAAAAGTTTACATTTATATTTTCATTTCAGATGGATGAAATTGTTTCAAAATTTATAAAATGGATTAATATAGATTCTGAGGCGTATCCATCACCTCATTTCGTCTCATTTGTGTAGTTTTTTTTTAATAGGTTAAGAGTGACAAACGTTCTACCTGTTTAAGTTACAGCCTATATACGTCCCACAGCTGCAGACAGGAAGTGTCAGCCGCGCTGCTCCAATGCGTGTTGGCGAGCTTCACATATCTTCGAAATACTTTTGTCTTTTTGCTCAGACATGCAGGTTTCCTCACGATGTTTTCCTTCACCGCTGAGCACGTGGTAAGTGAATTCTGTGACCTATAGACATTTATAAATTACGCATTTAAGAATCAAAATGAGAATCCACTATCCAAAGTTCTTAAAAGGCGACAGAGCGACATTGTAACAGAAAAAGGCACCAGCATATTTCTAATATCAACGCAAGGTAATAAAAACTGCGGTTGCCAACCCTATTGCCAAGCGTGACAACTATAGCAAATATGACCATAGGGGTCATACTTGCTATAGTTGTAGCATCAATCTAAGTGCTTAAGTTTAGTAGGGGACTTGTATAGCTGCAATAATAATAATATTTTTAATTCGTGTCGTGCTTATAAAAATATTAATTTGTAACAGAAAAAACCAAAAGTAGCGTTTATAATAAAATAACATTTATGACAATATATTACTAAAATAAATTAACATAATTAAGTTTCTTTTATTAAAGAATATTATCACATAATCGTTCTCCCATCTGTTCCACGGGATCGAAGATTCCACGATCTCTCCTTCAATGTATCAGATAAGACTAAAACAAGGTCGTCGGGTAATAACATTACTGTTTGACAAGCACGGCCATCTCAATTAATGGCCGACAGGCCGACTAAGCCCATAATGGTCAGATAGTAACGTCAGATAAAGTCAATTTTTGTAACTCTCGCTACGTGTAGATAAATATTTTGAATGAATGGGACGTAATGTACGAGTACTCGTACCATTGCTGACAAAAACGGTTACAAAACAATTCCATTAAGATGTCGAACGGTAACAGACCGAGTGGTTAGTAGGACAATAAGTATTTCTATTTTTAAAACGAATGTTTGGTGTTGAGACACAAAACTAATGAATGTATTGCGCAAAATTGTAACTTTTTAACCAACGATGAAAACAGAGGGGTGTTATAACTTTGTAGTGTGTTTTTGTGTATTTGTGTGTATCTGTGTATATTTGTGTATATGTGTGGGCATCTGTGTATATTTGTGTATATGTGTGGGTATCTGTGTATATTTGTGTATACGTGAGTGTATCTGTGTATATTTGTCTATATGTGTGTATCTGTGTATATTTGTGTATATGTGTGTATCTGTGTATATTTGTGTATATGTGTGTCTGTGGCATCAAAGCTCCTGAACTGATGAACCGATTTTCATTGGTTTTTTTTTTGTTTGAAAGGTATCGTAATCAAGAATGGTCTTCGTTATAATTCAAGAAAATCTGTTCAGCCGTTTGAAGATCATCAGCTCTTGTTATTTTGGGAGTTTATTTAAGTTTTTAATTAAACATTGCCATGCCTTGTATTTGCAGTGTAAGAAAATCTCCTACCCGTGATATGGGGGTCGCATTTTTTTGATGAAAATCAAAATAATAAAAAACCAATCCAACAATTGTTGCCAAAGTAAATTTGACAAATATGATGCAGATTGCGTGCCAAAGCTAACCTTGTATTTGCAGTGTAAGAAAATCTCCTACCCGTGATATGGGGGTCGCATTTTTTTGATGAAAATCAAAATAATAAAAAACCAATCCACCAATTGTTGCCAAAGTAAATTTGACAAATATGATGCAGATTGCGTACCAAAGCTAACCTTGTATTTGCAGTGTAAGAAAATCTCCTACCCGTGATATGGGGGTCGCATTTTTTTGATGAAAATCAAAATAATAAAAAACCAATCCACCAATTGTTGCCAAAGTAAATTTGACAAATATGATGCAGATTGCGTGCCAAAGCTAACCTTGTATTTGCAGTGTAAGAAAATCTCCTACCCGTGATATGGGGGTCGCATTTTTTTGATGAAAATCAAAATAATAAAAAACCAATCCACCAATTGTTGCCAAAGTAAATTTGACAAATATGATGCAGATTGCGTGCCAAAGCTAACCTTGTATTTGCAGTGTAAGAAAATCTCCTACCCGTGATATGGGGGTCGCATTTTTTGATGAAAATCAAAATAATAAAAAACCAATCCACCAATTGTTGCCAAAGTAAATTTGACAAATATGATGCAGATTGCGTGCCAAAGCTAACCTTGTATTTGCAGTGTAAGAAAATCTCCTACCCGTGACATGGTGGTCGCATTTTTTTGATGAAAATCAAAATAATAAAAAAACCAATCCACCAATTGTTGCCAAAGTAAATTTGACAGATATGCTGCAGATTGCGTGCCAAAGCTAACCTTGTATTTGCAGTGTAAGAAAATCTCCTACCCGTGATATGGGGGTCGCATTTTTTTGATGAAAATCAAAATAATAAAAAACCAATCCACCAATTGTTGCCAAAGTAAATTTGACAAATATGATGCAGATTGCGTGCCAAAGCTAACCTTGTATTTGCAGTGTATGAAAATCTCCTTCCCGTGATATGGGGGTCGCATTTTTTTGATGAAAATCAAAATAATAAAAAAACCAATCCACCAATTGTTGCCAAAGTAAATTTGACAAATATGATGCAGATTGCGTGCCAAAGCTAACCTTGTATTTGCAGTGTATGAAAATCTCCTTCCCGTGATATGGGGGTCGCATTTTTTTGATGAAAATCAAAATAATAAAAAACCAATCCACCAATTGTTGCCAAAGTAAATTTGACAAATATGATGCAGATTGCGTGCCAAAGCTAACCTTGTATTTGCAGTGTAAGAAAATCTCCTACCCGTGATATGGGGGTCGCATTTTTTGATGAAAATCAAAATAATAAAAAACCAATCCACCAATTGTTGCCAAAGTAAATTTGACAAATATGACGTAGATTGCGTGCCAAAGCTAACCTTGTATTTGCAGTGTAAGAAAATCTCCTACCCGTGATATGGTGGTCGCATTTTTTTTGATGTAAATCAAAATAATAAAAAACCAATCCAACAATTGTTGCCAAAGTAAATTTGACAAATATGATGCAGATTGCGTGCCAAAGGGCATGAATGAATGTACAAACAATAAATATATTTTTACATTTTTTTTCAAATGTTTAGTTTTGAAGGGCCAAGTGTTCGGCGGTAGGAACTTGGGACTTGCTTGTAAAAAAAAAAATTATTTCGAAGACATGTGAAGTTCACCAACACGTATTGGGGAAGCTCGGTGGCTACTTCCTTGCCCTGAAAACCCTCTCAAAAAGCTATAATTTCTAATATTTCTACTATCTAATTTTCATTTTTGCGTTCAACATATTTATAATGTTATATTAACTGATGAAATCTGATGTACCCAATAAAATTGTTGTCTGAATGTACTGTACTGAACGTACTTCAATTTTACGCTTACAATTTTTGGTTATTTCGGGTTTACCTATATTATTATAATTTTCATAGAACTCAATATATTTTATAATCCACGTGGCTTCATAATAAAACAGACGCCGATTAATTAATTTCTCCTAGCCTCACTTAACATAAATTTAAAATATTTTATATCGTACATTTAAGAAATTTCATTTAAAGATAATGAAGAGAAGAATGTAATACCTAGCCACAAAACTATTTTTTTCACATATGCTTCTAATGAATTGTATATATATATATACATAGGTTTGACTTTTCTTAATTCTTTTTATATACTTCCATATTCATATTGTCTCTACTAAACCAGCAGTTTTAAGGCTGTACAATTCACTTTAATTCTTGTTTTCCTTGCTAACATACATTTTATGATAGTTATGGTTATACGATATAAGAGGTAGGTGAGCATTAAAATAAGTCGATGCATAAAGAGCTTCAATATAATTCGCAGATAACACAATTAACCTTTAAAGCAACGTTCAATTTCACAACCAAGCTTAGCCCACAAATGGAAGACAAAGAAATCTCTAACAGTAATATCTAATGACTGATACGCCAAATGGCTATCAGACATTCTTAAAAGAGTTGTTACTATACATATTTGTCCGTATCATTCGCACAATGCATATTATCTCAGAACGCAAGTTTCGAGTCACGCTCTCCCCGAGTATCCATACGATGTGATGGAACTGTCGTCGGCACTACTCTTTGTCAGTCCGCCGATGGGTAATGGCCCGCGCTAAGTCCATGCTCTATGGTTAAATGCAATTTCAATATTTGCTTTTAATCTGTAGAGCTTGATGTATAGAGTAAGCTGAATGGTAACTGGCAGAATATATTTTTTTTTAATTTTTATAAGAAAGTGTGAGTGTATAATTTTATAATTTTATTTTATTTATATGTTTATGTATATGTGTATAATATGTATGTGTATATTTATTATTTATATGTCTTCTAGTCAGCATATTTTTTCTTATTTCCAATTTTTCACCCAGACGGGTAGGCAGAGACTACGGACTTCCTTTGGTACGATCCTGACACACCCCTCTTGCCTATATTACATCATTTAATTTTTTTTGATAAACTTTCATCTAGGGCTTCCTAACTTCAAATTTCCCTACTCTGCCATTCACTTTTGTAACATAAACAACCAACTAAATCATTCTTTCTTAATTTAGACCACACTTTTCTCTCATTACACAATTTCTCACACTGTCATTCAGAGTCTGTATTTTTTTTACTTTTTAATGAATAGGGTGACAAACGAAAAAGCAGTCCACCAGATGGTAAGTGGTTGCTGCGGCCCATAGACATCTACATCTATCCTCGATTACAAATCAAAATGCAGATGCGTTGTCACCCGTGAGGACTAAGATGGAATACCTCGTTTCCAGTAAAAAGGATCTCCGGTTCTCTACACTCACCATACGAAACACAGTAGCGTTAAGCTACTATTTTACGATGGTATTCTGTTGGTGCGTGGTCCTTCCCCGGTAGAGCCAACCAATTCTTGCTACAACCATAATAGCTATAGCGTGGCTCTACCACGTATAAAAGTGTATACTATTGCACATTTTAGCATTTGAACTATTATGTATGATTTATAATTGTATAAACTTTTCTATGTGCAAATTTTGCCCATATGCATTTCTATAGTTCGGCCGTTCAGAGAATGCGTTCCTGACACGTCGCGATTGAACTGACGACGTAACTTTGTAATGGCGTTGCAGTTACGATAAAAATATTTTTGCTGGTTGTTTACTATTTTAACAATTGATGAGCATTAAAACAACATTATTATATCAATAATCAATTATAATTTTGTACCAAACTGAGTGTCAAATAACTTGGTAAACAATATTTTTCTAAATCTATACTGCGCTATTACAAGATTATGTCAGCGCTTTATATTTGTAGTGCTGTGCTAACAATAACAGGCAATAACAGTATCGTAATCTGTTCTTATACATTTATACTTTATAAAATAATACGTTTTCTTTTTCTCTTTAAGAATTTGAAAATAATGGACTATAAAATAACTTTTATTATATTTTTTTATAATACTACTTAACGAAAAAGAACCAACCCTATTGTTACTGAGGACTGTTATATTAATGAAGGCTCTTATAATAACGCAGATGAAGTGTGGGACTATTTGGTTTATAACATTTAACTTTGATCTACCGCACTGTATAACATCTACAGAACCGCAACCGGAGGGACCACGCTCGCGTAGAATACCAACGTAAAATGGCAGCATAACGCTGGTGTGTATCGTAAACTGTACTCGATTGAAAACTGGATATTGAAAATTGGAGACATTTTTACGATAACGAAGCATTTCATTTTAGTACTCTTGAGTCAGAACGTTTCTCCATCTTGATTTTTAATCGAGGATAGAGATCTATGAGCTACATCAACTTACTATCAAGTGTATTGCATGGTTGTTTTTTATCGTAACTAGTATATTTACAGTACGTAAGTAACTTTAAGTACTAATGTACTCTATTACCATTTTAGCGAAAACTCTAAATTCAAACTGAATGCATAATCGTGATATTCCTAAACGCTCCGACGCGACGCCAACGCAACGGGGACGTGGGCGGCTCTGTGCTGCTATCTAGCGGACAATCGGCGCAACTCGCAAACTGACGTGATGTATGCCCGCGATTTGTCAGCGGTGGCCGAGCATATGATTGAAAACCAGCCGTGGTCTTTGTTGATAGAATTTTATGATTATAATATATATTAATCTTAAATAGTTCAAACATTCCTTCCGTGCTAAATAAATTATCGGGCTTTATTACTTTTTTTTGGTAAAGGACTCATACGATTGTACTTTTGCCAGTATCGAATTATATTATCCTTTAAAGGAAACTTCTTTACAATATGTTGATGCTTCACATTGCGCAGTTTTTGGAGATGCAGACAGCTGAAGGCGTGAGTATCGCAAGGCGCCTTTTTTATAGGATAGGGTGACAAACGAGCACACAGTCCACCTGATGGTAAGTGGTTGCTATGGCCCATAGACATCTACATCTATCTTCGATTACGAATCAAAATGCAGATGCGTTATCAACCGTTAGGACTAAGATGGAATGCCTCGTTTCCATTAAAAAGGTTCTCCGGTTCTCTACACGCACCATACAAATCACAGCAGCATTAAGCTACTACTTGACGCTGGTATTCTGTGAGAGCGTGGTCCTTCCCCGGTCGAGCCGACCCATTCGTGCTGCAACTATACTACTAATATAACTGTAGCATGGCTCTACCACGTATAGAATCAGACACATTATCTTGAAGTTCACATCACCGTTGGAGCACTTGTTTCACCATTTCCAGTAGTAGTTCATATGCGCTGATATTTAATATTATAGATAATAATATTTAATACATAAAATCGCACTACTATTATTATAAGGTGTGTAGCGGCGCTGTCGTCGCCGCCACAAGCGAAAACACACCGAAGCCTAATCGCGCTATCAACATTCCGAATCATAAACAGTATATATAGAACATCTCCGAACTATCACATGGAGTGTTGGCCGCTCCCCGGGCAGAACAATTGGGGTAATACCTGACGATTTTCCAATAGTTAAAAGAGTCGGGCAAAAAAAGCTTTTACTTTTCATAACTCAACAGTTTCTCCTTAAAACGTGTGTGAAGACAAGGCATAATTTTTTATATGCATGATGAAGAATTGGCCATCAAGGGAAAAGACCGGACGTCGCTAAAAATTGCATATAAAAGTGATAGGGAAAGACCGGACGGACGAAAAAAATACAAAAATTACCTTGTTTTATAAAATAATGCGCAGCACACGCCCTACTTCTCTGAGCGACTGGCTGAAACTTAGGGTCGGGCAGAATAAAATGGAGTCTTGTACCATATTGCTAGCTTTCAAAAATATAACATAATTCACCGGGAATTTGAATTTTACGGTCTTACCCCATCACCGATCTTACCTCAATGCACTATATCAAAATCCACTTTTAGGCCGTTTTCCGACTTGTCGGTGCGGAAGCGGTGCGGAAGTGGTGCGGATTCGTTTCGCTTGGTATACGCGGTACTGTAAGCTTGCCGAGCGCATATATTTTAATGTGCGTCTTTTAATTGGCGCGGTATGTGCGGGAGCGGGGAGGGATCGTTTCGTCTTACCGCGTCTCGGGATGCGTGTCCAGCGGCCGCGCGACATTTACCGCGCACGGCCGTGCCAACAAGATGGCGGAGCGATATATTCATGTCGTTTTAGTACTAGAAATTTTTTAAATTGCTGTGTTAATACTGTAGTCAAAAAATTCAAAAGGTCTTTGTAATATTTTTGATATTCTATATATCAATAAAAAAATTTCGTCATCTTGGGAAAGTTCTTGGTAGGCAACAAAAAGTCGACAATTAATATTATTTTCGATATATGGATGACGCCAGTAACGTTTTCTTTTATATGTAGGCGACAAACATAACAGCGCGCCAAAATATCGTCATCACTCGAAGACGACACCTTCGGTACCATTCGGTACTGCAGGATTTTATACCGATAAGTGCGTAGCTGACTGTTCCCGCACCGAAAAGTCGGAAAACGGCTTAAACTATTATTTTTACAATATAGGAACAGCAGTCTGAGGACGGTTAAGTTCCCGCCAAACTCCATTACCGAACAACTAATTCATTAAAATCGATGTCAAAGTAATGCTTAAAGTTACTTCTTCCCTCTCATTTCACTATATCTTAATAGAAAAGGATACGTATAGAGATAACTAATACTGCATTTAAGTAAGTGATGGTCAACGATTAGAACTAAGGCAATATATGAATAAAACTAGCGACCCGGATTTTCCTGGATAGGATCGATTTATGTGGCGTTATTTATATTTAAGATACAAAGAGATAGGGAGATAAGTATAGATGAAATAATGAAAGCAATGAAAAGCATGAAAGTAGGCAAGGCAGCCGGATATGATAGAGTTTCACTCGAAATGCTAAGGGCTGGAGAGGACGTGGTGGCAGGCCTGCTGTACACCTTGTTTAATTTATGTTGGGAACTAAAGCGGGTACCGGGAGACTGGTGCAAAGCCGTGATAGTCCCAATATATAAGGGAAAAGGGTCGCAGCAGGACTGTAAAAACTACCGTGGTATCAGCCTTCTTAGCATTGTGGGAAAACTGTAAGCTAAGGTACTTACCTTAACCGACGAGCATGTATGCGTAGGTCTATGGATGTAGAAGAGGCGAGAAAGATATGTCAGGATCTTGCTAAATGGAAGTCTGTAGTCTCTGCCTACCCCTCTGGGTGACAGGCGTGAGTGTTTATGTTATACAAAGACCATTTATTATATAGAAAATTCTATGTATTGAGCTAAGACGAAATAAAAACTTCGTCTGAGGTGTTGCGATGAAATCTCTATCTATACGTGATGTTTTATCACAATTGGTTCAGCCATTCCGAAGCTTGGCTCGGACAGACAGACAGACAAATATTTTTAAAATGTTTATTTAACCCATTCGCTATCCCTACTATGTGGACTACGGGGATATAGTTCATTGCTATTGTCTTACTATTGTGTCTGAGAATCGGACAGTGAAAGTATTAAGACTTAATAGCACGCAAATAATACCCAGAGCTTAGGGGACAAACAATTCAAACAAACACAAGAGAAAATAGCTGTAGATTTCAAGACAATCATTAAGGAAACCAAAACCAGAAACTTTACGAGTACTTAAACTCAGACTCGGTGATTACCCGATTCCATCGATTTCCAGGTCAAAATATAAACAAGATAATTTCTGAAGTACAAAATTTTTAAAGTAGTGAATACATTTTAGACTTCAAAAAATAATGAAATAAACATAAAAAGGTATTTTGATTTCGGACAAAGAAAACCTGATACCACGAGCGAGATATAAAGTTTCGGCACATTGTCGAATTAAAAGGCTGACAGAATATGCACGGGTAATTTGGGTCTCAAGAAACGTATGCAAATATGCGCCTGCTTACTATTAACTTAAAAGCGTTATTCGCGTGAAAATGATGTTGAGAAAAGACGAAAAGGTCCTCAGCCACCGGTATTCGGGTTTGCGATGATTCAGGTAGAGATAATATGCCCTTTTTTATATATCAGTTATTAGTGACAATGAAAACCGGCTAAATAAAGATGTCTCGAGATATGCTCGCATACAAACAACTGCACAATTGGATTTTGTTGTGGTTAGATTGTTATCGCGGGCGTTTAGTTACGGTTCATTGGGAAACACGTTTTTCAAAGGAGATTATAAGATCGAAGATTTGCAATTAGTAAGTCTAAATACTTTTTTTTGGGTTCAGTTTTTTCCATAAAGGGGTACTCGCAGACTGGGCGTCAATGCCAAATGTGACATTATATTTTTCATATATTTGGCATTTATTAGTAACTTTTTTTTAAATAATGGTGACATATTCCGCATGATAGTAAATGGATGCTGTGGCGCATAGACATCTACATCTATTCTGGATTAAAAATTAAAATGCAAATGCGTTGTCGCCCTTAAGGACTAAGATGGAATGATTAGTTTCGAATACAATGTGTCTCCTATACTCTAGCATACTCAGCTAAACCCTAAAGAAAAAAGTATATATACAATGAAGGTATAACTTATGTTTATACCGTGAAATATCAAATTAAATATTGTAAAATTTTATGGAATAAATACAAAAGAGTTTAATGTAACAAGCGATAAAAGTGTAACATTCATAAAACCAAATTTCGAGAGAATAAGACGACGGAGTATAAAATAGGAGTATATAGTAGAGTAGAATAATTGATGGGTTTACTTATCATATTAATATTACCAAGTTAAAAAAACAATATTTTATTTAGAGTTGACATTGTCGTAAGTTTTCAATTTTAACAAATGACACGAGTTTCAAATCACGATTGTAAAGAAGTGTTCACTTCAAAAGACTAGATTTTTTTAAATATCGGGCTACCGTCCAGATTCGATTAAATTTTAACTTGTTGTTATGTTATATAATAGAGCTCTTTTCAAGAATGAACTTCTTTTTATCAAATTGAAGTGACAAACAAACTTAATGTTCACCTGATGGCACTATTTAAATCTTTACCTGATGATAAGTGGCTAAACCTAAACAAAGGAGTGCAAGTCAAGTCATATCATTTGACAAGTAATAATTTATTTTCCATAGTTGTCATGCTCGGTAAGCGAGGTGGCATTCGCAGATTTTTATTACTTTAATTGTTATCAGGAAAATGCAGTTGCCCGTCTTCTGTTTCATTTCACTCTGTCATCTCTTACAACACCCACGGGATATGGAGTGTAGTACTCTCCTACGGCGCCAAACACGGAGTATCATCTAAATTTCATAAATATTATTATTTCTAATGTAATATAGGAAAGGTGTCAATGAGGGAGACGTGTGGTTGGTACTAAAACTTTAATTATACTGCTCATTATTCTACGTTAACACTAAAGTATATTAACGTGGGAGCACTACACTACACCTCCCACCGACAAAAGAATAAAAAAATAAGATATCTATATTTTTTTTAATCAATTCTTAAAATAGATCCTTAAGATTATTCTAAAAAAGGTTAATATAGGCTATGACAAAGGGTCGCCGAAAAGAGCAGAACAACGTCTGCCTGGCTAGTAGCCTACTATTATATATAATATTCTCTTAATCTCCATAATCTTTTACATTTCAATATTTTATTTTATTCTTTTTTTTTTCATATACAACATGTAAGTATGTCATTTCTTTCACGTACACGGCTCGCGTACATACATGATCAAGAAAATTATTAATATCATTTAATTCACTTTTTTACATTTCAGCTCATGTAATTCATTATTTTATTGTACCATAACTTTCACGTACACGGCTCGCGTACATACATGATCAAGATAGTGGACAATATTCCTATACAATTCATAATAAATTATCATTTCCCTCATTAAAGTACATTAAAACTTATTCCGCATTTAATCGTGTCCGAACAACCTTAAAAAATTAATCGGCTATTAGGTTTTCCAAACTCTCAGCTGATCAGGCTGATTGTATCTGGATATACTAAGTACAAACCTCCGATAATTTTCTTTATCTTACTCTCGCAACTATACATTATCAATATTTTCATTTATAATTATGTATTGCGTAACTTAACCATAAATTTAATCACATCGTTTACTTTATATCATAAAATAGTCTCGTATAATATTTAGTTACAGTGTCAGTCAGGGATTGAGGCTCACAATATGGGAACAACAAAATTTAAATCAATTATTTGTACACATTATGTAATGAGTTTCAAAATGGTATTAAATGAAGTAAATGTTCTCATAATCGACACAAGTAAGTACTAATTTAAAATATTTAATTATAATACATAGTTTAAAAGCTTAATAAAAGTTCAAACAATATAAAATCGAAAACGAATTACTGCATGGTATACCTATTAAAATAAACAGAACAAAGAAATAAAAATGGGAATATAAGTCATCATTACTATCATAACAACATGTTATTGTATTCTGAGCAGTGCTAACGATTTGAGAAACCTTTGTTTCAAATTCCAGAGTACATATATGGCAATTTTTGCGATTAAATCGATCTATGACTAAACGTTGTGATTCACACCTAATTTTAAGATAACTTGTACGATATTATAACGTGAATGTAAGTATTAATTTAACATTGTTAGAAATATTCTGATGTTAATTTTAGCGTAGACAGAAAATAATTCAAAATATCATTTTAACAGCTATCGTGTTTATGTATTAATTTATTTAAACATTGAGAAGAACAATTTTGATATCTAAGCAGGTTATATTAACTTTAAAGTTATTTATTAAAGGTTATAAATTTATTTATTAATAACTTTAAGCTTACTTTACGATTTTTCATAACTATAGAAAAAAAGAAAAATAATTATAACTTATAATAATAGAGATTTTTAAAGCCATTTAAAATTGTATAAATAAAATTTACGACAAAAAAAGAATCACACGAAATGTAGCGTCAGTGTTATGTTAACCACAAAATATTAAAATTTAATTAATGATAAACCATATTATTTTATTTCATTCATGTTTTGCAGGAAACAGTAATAAAAATAATATAAAACTATAAATGAATAAAAGTGAATATAAAATCAAGTGTTAGATGAATGGTTAAAATGTAACTTAATTTATAATTATTGCATTATGCTTATTTTTTCGGTAATAAATTATTTAAAAAAAATTACATCGTGACATATCTGATAAATACTTTAAATTTAAAAATAGGTATATTAAATACAGAATATTTAATACTTAATTTAAAAAAATATAATAGCGAAAGGAATATAAAAACGATCTCAAATTAATAAATAAAGTTTTAAATGAAATTACGAATATGGTACGAGGTTACCTCTCAATTTCTTCTTTGTACTCTTCAGCTCAATTTTCAAATTTTTGTGGGTGATGTTGGAATACAACTGCTTCTTTCCCATTGACTTATATATTACTAGTCTTTCCCTTTTCAATTAATCTGCCAGTTTAAATTTTTCGGTCAGCTTCTAAAAAAATATATTATTGTGGCCTCTTCTTGTTTTTGTCATATTATAATTTTCTTGTCTTGTCCTGAAATAAATTATTTCTCTATTGTTATTTTATTAGAGCGATATTTGCAAGCCTCAGCGGTGCGCTTGCATTGACGCAGCGCACCGCCAGGCAGGGTCGCCATGTAATATATGAAAAGGTGTCAATGAAGGAGACGTGTGGTTGGTACTAAAACTTTAATTAGACTGCTCATTATTTTACCTTAACACTAAAGTATATTAACGTGGGAGCACTACACTACACTAAATTTATAACTATTATAATCTAAGGTATGCCGGTGGTAGCGGTCCTGTTCTGTCTATGAGTCACTAAGGTAAAGATTTGTTCTATAAATATAAGAAATCATTAAGATTCAATTGATTTAGATCTCTATTGTGTCGGGAGAAGGTCAGCTGACCGGTGAAGGGCAGTAGCGTAAAAGGTTTCGGTCTTTCGATACTGTGGTGAAGATAAAGGCATACCAAGAGATAGCGTGATAAACGCATACCGTGCACTGCACTTTTACGGGCTTATTATGTAGAAGAAGACGTAGCAATATGGATGCCTACTTCAACAATAGAATTATAACAATTGAACAGCATTTAAAAAAATAGTTGATAAGATAATGTAGCGCGTGACTGGCACAGTCTCAGTGGCTGGCGTCAAACGCGTCATGTCACGCAGGTAAACTCGTATAATTCAACGTGTACCTGGTGGCAGTGTAAGTATCATAATTCCGATACGTTTAGTAAGAGACGAGAATCGAAGACTCCGTTTATAAATAAATAAGTAGGTATTACATCTTACTCCTTAGCGGTAACAACGCATTTGCACTACATAAGTATCAAACTTAATCGTGGTAAGATATCGTCATCCTTCGATTACACTATTCATTTATATATATGTATTTATATATATATATATATATATATATATATATATATATATATATATCATAAAAATAAAAAAGGAGTAAAAGGGTACACTCTCAACTACCGTGTTCTGGTAAAAAGAATAAACTGAACTATTATAAACTGTAAGCCATTCTTACCATCAGGTGGACTGTAAATTCTTTTATCAAATCATTTTAAAAAAATAGAGATTTTTTTACAATTAAAAAAATGGATATTTTGATTTGATATATGACAGTTCTGGTTTGGAAAATCAATTTCACATGCTCATAACAGATTGAATACATTAAGAAAATTAATTTTTCTCTATGAATAAAATAATAATAACCGATACTTCCTCAATCAAGTTATAATTTGGTCGTATATATTCTTCAACGAGCCCGTTGTTGATGGTAAATAAAATTTGTCTATAATAGAAATGCTTCGACTCTTCAAGACGTATCAATAAGCTATTAGTTAGGAGGTATTTCTCAAGCTGGTAGCTGTTTCGATGTGAATTGCAACCAACTATGGGCTTCGGCAAATCGAGGCATTAGCATATGTGTCCCAGCTACATTAATACGGCACAAATTATTACTTACCAACGATACGTTTAATGATGGGAAATGTTCTTGTCGATAACTAACTAGATCATTAGTAAGTATTTCAGGTTTAAGTTAATTTTTTTTAATTTTAATTAGATACAAAAAATTTACCCCACTCTAGGATTTTCTATCGTGAATGAGTTTTACATATATACATAAATTGCATGTGGACAAACATCCAAATCATATTTGCAGGCCATATACACACTTGGAGAGAGCAGCAGCTTTCCTCCCCGGCCGCCGTGGGAGACGCCCCGGGCGTCGGGGGCTACGTCGTGGCCCCCGGCCACCGTAGGCGCGGGCCTGTGGACGGCAAGCAATGGGTAGCTCGCCGTCCGTCCGTCTAACGACGACAGGCCGTGTCGACGGCGCGTTTTGTTCCAAGCGCCTCAAAGAGCTGTCAGCAGCGTGAAGGGGCCCGTAAGGGCCAACGCCTGCCGGGGCTGCGGGCTGTTCGAAAGAGATACCGCGGCTCCGGAACGTAAGGGCACTGAAGGAACACGGATGGTTTTTAGTCAGTAAAAGTCTGACACTCCCTTACGCTCCACCCAGAGCGAAAGGGGTCATTAGATGATTTTCCATCCGCAAAAAAAAAAGGCCATATACACACTTGCTCCGTACAAAATTCGAACCCGCTGAGACCAAATGCTTAGTCAATGCGCTATGAGACCATCGAGATTATACAGGGTATTTTTTTCAAAGAGTAGTCAAATTTTAAACTTAAATTCCAATGTATAAATAATGATATACCGTTATTGCGTTTTTTGAAAATACGAGGAAATAGGACTTCTACTTTTATTTGAAATTATCCCAAATTTAATGTGATTTATGACCAACAATGTCCACCTATCGACCCTTACAAATGTGTGCGTGCGGAGTAAAATCAGTCAAAGTAATGTATTACCACGAATACTTTTAAATTTATAAGAAAAAAAGGACAGAAAGGTTGAGGTTTTCTTTAATTAATTTTTCTTTGACATTTGCCTATATTACTTATTCTGAACCTCCTCTGCAAATTTGGCCGGTTATTGCAAAATAACTCTGTATAATTTTGAAGTAATTGACCCTCATCATGCCCTAAATCGGACCTAGTCGTAGATTAGAATTGCAATAGTAAGGAGTTTGATAGAATTCAATAATTAGCAAACCCTGTCAGTAGTATAAAGATATACGTCTGACAATTTTGAAGATGGCTACTCTGTCGAGATAAAATTATGTTCAAAATAAATAAACTTGTCAAACGACACTTCAAACATAAATTGATAATTATTTATTATTTTAATAATGATCTAATAATGTTTCATTATTTATATTTAAGATAATCAAAGACCATATATATAAAAGACTATACTCATATTATCAATTTCTTTTTACAAAAAATTCTTTAAGTTGTTCATACAAAATATAGCCTAGATCTCTCCTGGTATTGCTTTCTATCTTTTCGTAAAGTTTCATCACAATCTATTCTATTCCCAAGATTATCCCGGGCAAATATGCAAAAAATAATTCACTTCAATTGTATTTATATTTATAGATTTTTCCTGTCTGTTTAATTAGACGCCCTATAAATATATTTCTGACTTTCTTAAGAATATCGATAAATATCAAGCACAACACTATTCACGTAACCGGCCTAACACTGTGCACTTTGCTTTCTACTAGCACTCTATTCCAATTTGCATTTCAAATATCAACTGCTTCACACTCGGCCTGAGCACTACATTATTGTATATTTATTTTTGCGTAGATAAAAAGTGAACTTAACTTACTTGCATGTTTATGGCACTAGTGACTTTACTTGTAATGCGTTTATGACACAAACTAAATAAGTTACTAGTTGTTTTTTGTTGGCACCAATTAATAACTTACATTCAGCTATAAAGTTATTTCTGACGACAATCAGCATTGCCAGTTTAATTACAGGGCGTGATGCATTCTACCTTATTCTTCAGAGTTGACAACGTATCTGCAGCTCCGCTGTATACCGCTCCACCTTAATATTATCAATTTAATATTTTATAGAGCCATGCTGCAACAATATTGAAATTGTAGCACTAATGGATCAGTTCAGCCGGGGAAGGACCCCACTTTCGGAGAACATCAGAGGAGAGAGAGGAGAGCGTAAAATAGCAGCTTAATGCAGCTGTGTTTCGTATAGTGAGTGAAAAGAACCGGAGAGCCTTTTTACTGGAAAGTGGAAACGAGGCACTCCGCCTTAGATCTCAGGAATGACAACGCTTCCGCATTTTGATTATTAATCGAGGATAGCTGTAGTTATATATTGGTCACAGCATCCACTTACCATCAAGTTGGCTGTATGCTCGTTTTTCACTCATATTCTATAAAAAAGTCTATATTATATTACACCACTCCACCTATTCATCATCATCATCATTTTTATAAACTTCGCCTAAAGGTTTTATGAATTGGTGTCCTGAGTTACTTGTTATCATAATAGATAGTAAATCTTTCTTTCTTGTGAATTTTTTTGTTTTCTTTCTTTCCAGTTATTTACTTTGCCACTCGAGCGCCCTTCCAAAATCGTAAGGGAAGCGTGCCCAGTGGGGGGCGCTTATTTGCTGATATAATTTATTTTATTTTTTATCTATACTAATCAAATCCAAAAATAAAAACCAAATTAACAGTAACTGCGTTTTAATGAACACACGTTATCATTAAATAGACAAGATAACAAGATACAAGATAAAAAGACAAGATACAAAAAGAAAACTCACAGAACACCACGGTACCGTCTGATTGCATTTCAACTGACGTGTTTATTAAAATCGATTTTATTTAATATAAAAGCGAGGTCTCGATTATGGCAGTCCATTAAGCGACTCGATAAAGCTTGCGGTTGGTACTGAAATATTCGATTATCATTAAATAATTTTATTCTTTTTATTCGGTGGCTTCATAAACTGCGGGATATACGGCGATGCGTGAAGTTATTTTAACTATTGTCGGTAAGTTTCGTCGGCTCGATTTACCACTAAAGCGGGTAATAAAATTGTACTTTGTAAGATTTTATACGTTAAAATATAATTAATAAATAATAAATAACTTCTTTGTATATTCATTATTATGAACTTAAGAATTAAGGAGCGGTATAGAAGAATGCACATTATTATTGTAAAGTATATTAAAAGTCGATCAAAATACAACAAGATATTATGTTACTTTGTTAGGCGGTAAAAAGCCGGACGATCGACTATGTAGTAAGTTTTGTTTAATATCTAGGGATCCGCAACGGTTGCGCCTGGATAGCGATACATTAATAAATTCTCTAAATTTTCATTGATTTTAATAATCAAAGACCTTTATTTTAAATATTTTCGTTTTTCAAAATAAATTCTTCAAGTATTTCGGATAAAATATGGCCTAGATATCTCCTGGGAGAGGGGGGAGATCTTCCTTTTCTATTTGTTTTTAAAGTTTGATTGCTTTCGAATAAGCCATTTCAAAGATTAACACGAACAAACAAATACGCAGAGAGAAAGACAACAATTTTAAAAATGATTATTTTTGTCTTGATAGCATGCAAATAACACTAGTAGCTAGATATCTTAATATTACAGATGGATACTTCAACTTCATTTATATGTATATATAAGTTATAATGAAATGTGACTCGTCCAGGATTACAAAGTATTAGTATTACCTAAAATATAACAAGAAAAGAGAAGAGAATATTATATTTAAACAAAATTTGAAAATGGCCCTGGTCGCGTAAACGTTGGGAAGTGGTAGGCTATCGTGGTATGGGCATTTTAAGCGAAGGGAAGAATGGTTTACTTAACAAGAAGAATGATAAGAGTAGAGGAAGACCTAAGAAAAGATGGATAGTCTTTATTAGGGATGACATGCGTAAGAAAGGATCAAGAGATGACGACAAAAGAGGAAGACATGCTACGTCGACCCCAAATAACTTGAGATAAGGGCAGTAAGAAGATTCCTTTCTCTTCTTCCTGCCAGTTTAAAACAGTTTAAAAATACCTGCACTAGCGATGTAAGAATAACCACTATTCCATATCATTCCGTGTGTGTCGTAAGAATCGACCGAGGGAAACAAATCGGGAGCAGGGCAGCAGCGTCTTCCTGATAACGACTGAAAATAAAAATCTGCGGTTGCCAACCCACTTGCCAAGCGTGGCAACTGTCGCAAATATCCGGAAGAAATGTATGGGGGAGGCAGGAAGTCTAGCAGTGTACTTTTATAGGCTGTAACAGTGACGGCTTTGCATCTAGGTTAAGATTGAGGTTGAATTGGTGAATTATCGAACTAGCAACATTTGGTAGGTATCTACTGCCTCCCCCTCCCTCTTTTGTTATCCAGTTTCAAATAAAAACCTAATAATCAAGTTAATCTTTAGATCCCTCTAGATCTGTGAACATTACCGTTCTTGTACGTAAAGTTCAAACGAAAGCGGCACTACTGACACAAGTCAACTTTTCCGCACCTTCCTTTCAACTCATCTTAATTACTTCTAAAGGTAATTTCACATCGCAGTGCTATATTCACACTGACAACGGTTTTATTTAACATGCTCGTGATACAAGTAAGTTAGCGCTCATATAATACAGTTAATTTCACAATAAAATACAAAATCTTGCTTATTTTGGACGGATCATCGCATAATATGATACAAATTATATTGTATATTAAAACACAGTACGCGAACAACAATGTAGTGGCGGTGAAGAATATCCACTACTCCATATCGCCCCGTGGGTGTCGTGAGGAGCGACAGAGAAAAAAAACAGGAAATGGGCAGCAGCTTCTTTCAAATAGCAACAAGCCTGGCAACTATGGCAAAAAGCCCCATATGAGGCAATTAATGAGGGAGGCCTACGTTCAGCAGTGGATTCTTAATCACACCATCCTATAAAAGTCCTCTGCTGAACATAGGCCTCTGTCATAGGTAGCCTTATCGGGAGGAATTTGCCATAGTTGCCATCCTTGGATGGCGGTTTGGCAACTGCAGTTTTTTCTTATTTTGGGTTTTTATCATCAGAAAGATGCTGCTGCTCATCTTCTGTTTTGATTTCTCGCTGTCGTATCTTACGAACACACGACACCGCGACCAATGAAATTAAATATATTTATTAATTAGACGTAAGAAAATAAATTTTCATTTCACTGAATTAAAATTTAATTCATCTTACCGCAGAAGAAACAGCGAAAGAGATTCCGCAGACATTTATAATATACTCTGATTAGTGATTTTTAAGTAAATATTACAATTCCATATTATATACAGAATGTAAAACAATAAAATAACTGAAACATGTTCTATTATGCGCTCTAAAAATGACGTGAAGAATTTGGACTTCAACAGTACATATCGAAATGAAATTTGTTAATTGCAATTTTAAATACTTATTCACCGTGTACACTGCATTGAAATAAAATATTGTGAGGGTACTTGCATAATGTGTGGCACATTAAAATGCTTGGAAGACATCTGTTGTAATCCAACGCACTGGATTGCTGCGATTTTAATCACCCTCTCAGAAATGATAGGAGGTCTGTGCCCAGCTGTGGGACGTGATATAAAGAGAGTAAACCTAACTTTTTAACCGACTTCAAAAAGGAGGAGGTTCTCAAAAAGGAAGTGCTTCTTTTTTGTGTGTATATTACGTTATAATTTTTTTATTAAATAGGCTTTACCTCAAGGGTGGTCCCATTAAATTTTGAAGAAAGAATTCCGTCACGTGCCACGTCCGCCATTTTGTTTTGGTTCATTTTGAACCACGCTAATACAGTCCACCTAATCGTTCGCACCGTAATACCTTTCGTCATTCGCGCAATCATATTTGTGGTCTATTCGATTCGGATTTGAACTAGTAACCTATGGCCCAATCAGTAACATTATTTAAAATACAAGAAAGGGGTAATTTCAAGTAAAATATTTTGCTGCAATTCCTTTGTCAGTTCAAAAATATTTCCCACCTATTATTTATATATATATTGACTCTCTTCGCAATATGTTGTTTAATATGTATTTATCTTAACGGCCAGTATGCCTGCTTATTTGGCATCGTAAATGAGGCGAGGATATATGTAGTCAGGAAACTTGCAAATCTTAGAATTTATTACTATACTGGTAAAGCTAGAAAATATTTCATATATACGTATATACGTTTCCCCCTCAAACACTGATAGAGTTGCAAAAGTTACAATTACAAATTTCCCGTAAAGAAAACGAGCTAGGCTCGCCACTAGCGGTCTCATGAGACCGCGGCCATATTCCGTCAAATCCCTAGCGGTCTCATGAGGTCGCACTCACCCACAGCACTTGAACCCATAAAACTTATATGTAGAAACTACTTTTCTATGAAGAAGTTTGGCATTATATAATCAACATGAAATATTCTATCCTCTAGTGCAATAAAAAAACTGTTATCCTATGAATATTTATTTATATTCAACGTTCATTTCGTACACCATTTTGGCGTGAATGTTATTGTGTTGATTTTTGGATTTTTCTACTATTTTATTAGTGTTTTAGAATAGTGTTTTATTATAAAATTGTAAGAAAGTTTTTATGTGAATATAATTAATCTTTTTTACGTAAATAATTTCGAGTAATATATATTGAAATAATTGTGATTTTCACGCTGCCGAAATTTGCTTGGTTTGTTTTTTTTTCTTTTTTTTTTGTTATCAAAATACAGTAAAATCGTTTTGTAATTAAGTAACACCTGACTTTTATTTAAAACACAGGATAGAGAATTTTGTATAGATTTTATAATGCTAAACTTCTTCATAGAAAAGTAGTCTCTAAATATAAGTTTTAATGGTTCTGAGTACTGTGGGTGGGTGCGATCGCATGCGACCGCTCGGGATTTGTCGGGCGCATGCGACTGCATGGGATTTTTATGGCGCTTGATAGGTTAAATAAAGACATCTGAACTTTTGTTTTCTTTCTACTTGAATGGTTGTACTTTTGCCAGTGTCAAGGAAATCAAAGAAATCATTATTTATGATAATTTGTTGTCAAAACTTCTTAACAATGTTGATGTGTCACATTGGGAAGTTTTTGGGAGTATTTAATGGCAGTCAAGCCAGGAGATAGTAGATGACCATTTCATGGTGTTTAAGTGAAATGAAATCATCATCATCATCATCATCATTACAGCTCTTCACAAGTTCACTGCTGAACATAGGCCCAAGTAATGCCACAAAGCACGGTCCTGAGCCACCTGCATCCATCGACTTTCTGCATATCTTACCAGGTCGTCACTCCATCTAGTGGGGGGTCACCCTAAATTACGCTTACCGGTACGAGACTGCCACTCGAGAACCTTTCTTCCCCATCGGTTATCGGTTCTTCGAACTATATGGCCGGCCCATTGCCACTTCAGCTTACTAATCCGTTGGCCTATGTCGATCACTCTGGTTTTACTGCGGATATCCTCATTTCTGAGTCTATCACGCAGAGAAACTCCGAGCATAGCCCTCTCCATAGCTCGCTGAGCAACCTTGAGCGTCCTCATACGGCAGCAGGAGGATCCACGTCTCAGATCCGTAAGTCATCATAGCAACACGCACTGGTTGTACAATCTAGTTTTTAGAGATTGAGGTATACCTGACGAGAAGATATGTCGTAATTTCCCGAACGCTGCCCAGCCGAGTTGAATCCATCAATTGACCTCTCGGTCGAAGTTGGACTTATCTAGTCGGACTATTTGTCCCAGGTAAACGTACTCGTCAACAACTTCGAGCATAGTGCTCCCAACAACTACCGGCATAGGTGTGATATGGACATTAAACATGATCTTTGTTTTGTCCATGTTCATCTTAAGACCTATCCGTTGGGAGGCACTATTGAGGTCATTGAGCATAGCGCTTAAGTCCTCCAGCGATTCTGCCATAAGGACTATATCGTCGGCAAATCGAAGGTTTGAAAAGGAAGGTAATACCGTATCCTTTCCAGTCCAGTAGCTTGAAAACGTCTTCCAATGCAGCGGTGAAGAGTTTCGGGGATATAACGTCACCCTGTCTTACACCTTTCTGCAGTTGGATAGGTTTCGAGCTCTGGTTCTGTACTCGGATAGCCATAGTAGCCCTACTGTATTAACACTTCAGCACTCCGATATACCGACAGTCAACTTGGCACCGCTGAAGGGACTGTAGCACCGCCCAAATTTCGACGGCATCAAAGGCTTTCTTATAGTCCACATACGCCAGGCAAAGTGGCAGATTGTACTCTTCAGTCTTCTGTACAATCTGACGCAGGGTATGTACATGGTCTATGGTACTGAAGCCTTTTCGGAAACCGGCTTGTTCGGGAGGCTGGAAGTCGTCGAGTCTGCGTGCGAGACGATTCGTAATGACTCTCGAAAACAGCACGTAGACGCGGCTCAGAAGGGAAATCGGTCTGTAGTTCTTCAAGAGAGCGTTGTTGCCTTTCTTAAAGAACAAGACCACCGCACTTCTGCTCCACGCCTCTGGAGTAGTGCCACCATGGAGGACGGAATTGAAGAGCTTCTGAAGGACTTCAAGCACCGGTGTTCCACCCACTTTCAGAAGCTCCGCTGTAATTCCATCCTCGCCTGGGGCCCTGCCGTTTTTAAGGTACTGGAGAGCCATTCTAATCTCGCTTAGACTGACGTCCGGAATATCATCGAAATAGTGTCGGATAAGACTTGCTTTTGGATCGTTACTCACACTTGCGTGTGGCTCCAACGATGATGTGTAGAGCTGCCCATAGAACCTCTACCTTGTTGTGGCGGTTAAGAATATCCAATACCCCGTATCTTCCCGTGGGTGTCGTAAAAGGCGACAGAGGGAAATAGGCAGGAGATGGGCAGCAGCATCTTCCTGATAACAGTAACTATACGACAAAAAAAATTGAGGTTGCCAACCCGCTTGCCAAGCGTGGCAAATATGGCAATATACCTCCCATGAACAATTACACAAATAGACGGCCCCCAGTCCCCGCTATTCTTGGCTACGGTGGCGACCATGGTAACGGCGGGGCAGGGGTGCTATGAATATTCGGTGGAGGTTCGGTTGCCACCTACGACGACTCGACCTGGCAACATTTAACGCACGCACCCTGAGGACTGACGAGAAGATCCAAGCTGGAATAAGAGATAGACAAGTTGCGCTGGAATATTATAGGATTATCCGAGGTCCTAAGAGAGGGCGTACACGGTGATTCTCGAATCCGGCAACTTGTTCTATCACCGGGAGGGCGACCATCTGTCCCAAGGAGGTGTCGGATTTATCGTCCACAAGTCTCTCGTCAACAACGTTGTAAAGATTGGGAGTGTGTCGACGAGGGTCGCTTACCTGATACTCAGAATCACCAAACGGTATTCGGTATTTATGAAGGTCATACAGGTTTACGCACCAACCTCGGCACATCCCGATGACGAGGTGGAGGAAATGTATGAGGATATTTCCAAAGCCATGCATTCCTCCAAAACCCACTACACGGTGTTGATGGAAGACTTCAACGCAAAACTGGGCACAAGAGAAAACGGTGAGCTGAATTTAGGGTAATTTGGAGTAGGGCAACGGAACTGAAGGGGTCAGCAGCTGGCCGACTTTATGGACAAAGAGGGACTCTTTATGATGAACTCTTTCCTTCAGAAGCGGTCCCACAGGAAGTGAACTTGGTCGAGCCCCGACGGTTCGACAAAAAATGAGATTGACTTCATTATGACGACCAGACGCCAACTGTTCAGTGATGTCTCAGTAATCACAAGGGTGATAACTAGCAGCGATCTCCGAATGGTTAGAGGCACACTGAACCTAAACGTTAAGTTGGAGAGGAGTCGTCTAATGAAGTCAACGCTCCGTCCCCCCTCGTGCCCTAATAATATATAAACCTTTCAGCTCGAGTTACATAACCGCTTTCAGTGCCTACAAGATTGCAATGCAGTGGACGATATGAATGACAAGCTCGTGGAAACTGTCCATGCGGTCGAGCCAAGTTCTGCAAGACCCGCCGCAGAAGAACACAAAAACTCTCCGATCACACTCTTAATCTCATGGCTGTTAGACGGGAGATGAGGCTGCAATCGTCAACAGATTTGACAGCATACAGGCAACTGAACAGACAGATCTCCAAATGCATGCGGCGAGACTTACTTTAATACTGCTCGTATTAAAGAAGCGATCGAGCGGAACCAGGGCTCCAAAGTCTTTGCCAGAGATCTGCCTGCCAGTAAGAGCCAACTGTCAAAGCTGAAGACTGAGTGTGGCGGCATCGTTTCCGGGATACCTGAGATTTTGAGTGAGATTGAGAGGTTCTATGGGCAGTGAAATGAAATGAAATGAATGAATTTTTATTCAATATAGATTATTGCATAGTACTCATTGAAAGCCATTTTTTATTTACCACTGGTTCGGATAAAACCTCAGTCGTGGGAAAAACCAGCAAAAAACCCAGCGGGACTTTCTTTAAACATATATCACTTTACAATGATTTTGTTTGTATAATTTTTTAATGATTTTTATGGAACCAGCATGGTGGCGATCATCTCATTCCCAGGGGTTATTTTCATTTATGTATTATTTGATTATTATAATAACCATTTTTGTTTAATTTTAATAAAACAGTTAAACTAGTTTAATGACTTTTGTACAGTTTCTGGGATTTTGTAAAGGATTGTTGTAAACGCGTATACATTGTCCCATAAATGAATTACTAATTCTGTGGAGTCTAGTAACTGGTATTACAAACTTATGTTTGTTCCTAGTGTTTAAAGTATGAACACCTTTATTCTTATTAAAGCTATTTATGTTCTTATTTACATACAATAAATTTTCATAAATATATTGCGATGCCCAAGTTAATATGTTAATTTCCTGAAAATTTTCTCTTAGGGACTCTTTACAATTTAAGTTATAAATCGCCGTACGGCTCTCTTTTGCAAAACGAATATGACTTTACTCTCAGTCGCATTACCCCATAGCAAAATTCCATAAGAACGCTATGAAAATAGCTAAAATAAACTAATCTAGCTGTCTCAACATTGGTAAGAATTCTAATCTTTCTTACTGCATATGCTGCAGAATTAAGTCTACCTGCTAATTTAGATATATGGGAGCACCATTGGAGCTTCGCGTCAATAGTTAAGCGATAACCAAGAAAAACAGTGGTGTCCACATTGGCATTCGAATGTAATATTTTGTATTGTAAATTTAATACATTATGTCTTATTTGCCATTTAAGAGCAAATTGTTAGCGTTAAGTCATTGTTATAACTACGAGAGCATTGTAAAAATTTACTGACTGCTGTTTAGTTTGACAAATAGACACCTTATCTTGACATCACTCTCTGACTACCAGTTTCATCATTTCTACTAATAGTTAACGACACATAATACACTAAATCGCTCCACTTTTACGTATCGAAACCCACTTCGAACCACTATTTAACAATAACACAGGAGTATTAATCCAAAATCCCGCCAAAACTCCTACTTCTATTTTACTAATACCAATGCTACCTTAAATCTTGAGGCAAAGTCTCATTGGAGTGTATAACAAATACACGCCCCTCTATTACAGCGTTTCAGTCATGATTGATGAAAATGTTGACGTAAGATTACGACACATCCTCTTGTCACTTGTATCCTGACGGACAGTAAGTACTCGTTTTCTCTACCCTTCAGAGTGGAACACAGCTGTGCATGCACAGCTTTTGGTGACAGACTATATATCGTAAAGTGCGGCTGCGGCTATATATACAGTTGTAGCACACATAGATCTGCTCGACCGTAGAAGAACCACGCTCTTACAGAATACCAGCGTAATATAGCGTCCTGATGATGCTGTATTTCGTAAATTGAGTGTAGAGAACCGGAAACTCATTTTAATGGCAATCGCAATTAATTAAATAAAGCATTCCATTTAAGTGCTCTGGTGTGGTAACGCATCTACATCATTTTGATTATTCAAAGGCAGATATACATGTTCATGATCAGATGTAGATGATCAGTTCAATTATTAATTCACTTTTTAAAAAACAACAACGAGTGTAGATTTTAATTTTTAATCAAAGATAAATGTAGATTTATACGGACCACAGCATTCACTTACCATCAGGTGGACTGTGTGCTAGTTTGTCAGTCATATCGTCTACTAAGACGAACTTCTGGGTATAGAAGTTCGTCGTTTTTGCATGGGATGCACGGTTCCGGAGATGTGCAGATCAATTAACTCTTATCTAATTGATATCCGGTGAGGGCCTCCACCGTCATTATCGCCCCATTGTTATTTATCTATTGTTCATTAAATACCGTCATTGTCCATTCGTGCGTCGGATTATTAGTGCTATTATATTTTACTCCCTTGTTCCTAACTGCAACGGTAATCTGAATCATCAATAAAATACATTACCTAATTTTGTTACAATTTTTATTTACGAAATACAAAATCTTATTACTTATTATCTATAAAATAGGAGCGAAACAACTCATCCACTAAAACATCGTTGTACAATGTGTTCCCTGTAAATATACTCGTAAAACTATGCATGGAACTGAAACTTATATAGCAAACACATTAAGCAATATTCGCCACAAACTGAAGTCCACTCATTCTGAATCCTATCAACATTCCAGTTCCATCTTTTACAATTCCTTTTTAAAAACTCTAGATGATATCGTACAGGTGCTCGTCCGTATGAATCAAAATATTGACCGACGTCATTCGTATCGATGTATAAAGCTATCCAATGTGACCCTGGATTATCATCTGTATCCAAATTGCATATTATATACGTTGGCACGTGGGTGTACATGGTTCAGTCTATTGGCAGCATAAACATTATTTTCTTGACTGGGGTGAATCTTTTTCAGATGTTGTTGTACATCTAGTGTATCCATGATATTACTACTATTAGTAGATTATTACAGTACAATCTACTCAATAACTAACATAGAAATGATCAATTATAGTGATTTCTAAATATTAAATTGCATTATTTTGTGTTATACAAAACGTATTTGAGTCATCAATACACTGAACAAGACGCGACACGAAGTAATGTTGAGATAAGCAACAAAATGTGAGATAATCTTGTTGACGCATAAAGTTACTATCAATTCCACTGCAGAAATTCTTTAGATTAGAATTATTACTTACTGGTACTATATAAGACCAAGCAAGTGAAGTAATGGAGTTAGTGTATGGTCGTTTAACCGCAGTGGATCAATCTATCAATACTACATTTGTGTTACTACAACGCATCAAAGGCCATGGATGTAAGTGTTTATTCCATTGACAAACTTACTTTTCTTTCTGTTATTTTCCTACGTGTGTATGATTTAGTGTTAACAAATTATATTTAAATATTGTGTGTGTATTATATTAAGCCGTGGTAGCTCAGATGGTTAGCGCAAGCTGTAAATTTCACAGTACCCGGGTTCGATCCCCGCCGGCACCAATTAAATTGTTATTTGCAATTTAACAAATTATATTTAAATATTGTGTGTGTACCGCATCTACGAATACTAGAGTAGTTAAAAATACTTTTTTAACAATGACAGTCATTAGTTGATCATTACTGAATGTGATTCTGTTTACTTAAATTACAGGAAGACAAGAGCAGAAGGAAGAAATGAGATGATGGGAAGTAATGAAGCATTGTTATGTGAAGTTTGTTGGAACAAACATATTTTTAGTCACGTGTAAATACGTTTAACATTTTGGTTTAAAATGACACAAAATCTAAAAAATATTAGATACATCATCGACATGGACGGATTTTACACTACATATCCTCATAAACATTTTCAATGTAGAGAAATGGCTATTCTAGACGTAAAACTATCTAATAAAAATGATGCGTTTATCGATCATTATTTGTTTCGGCCAAGTTATCCTTTCAATTATTTGTCACCAAAAGACAAAAAAAAACTGTTCGTTATTGTGAAACACACGTGCACGGCATTCCATATTTTGATGTGACCGAAGAATTAAAATGTGCCTACAAACAAGAGAACATCATCCCCATATTAAATTGGTATATTAGAAATTTGTGCAAAGACGAAGTGATCGCATACAAAGGTGGTTCAACAGAAAAACAATTTTTAAAAATGTTGACGACGAATTATAGAATTTTTAATATTGAAGAATACAAATGTCCAAAATACAATGATTTGGTAAATGTCATAAATTTAAACAAACGTTATGTATGTAATAATCATATATTTGCAAAAAATAATCACAAAATTTTACATTGTTCTTGTGACGAAGTGTGTGTTTTTTACAAGTGATTATTGCTTAAAAATAAAATTTTCAATTAATCATAAATTTTGATTGATTTCCCAAAAACATTAGTTATAGTACACAATATATATTAATTGTTTACACCAACACTTTCATTTTTTATTTCACACCTTAGAACTTTAGACGTGTGTAATGTTTCACTTTATACATCCGTTTACTGCTATTGTGGCAGGACCAAGTGGATGTGGGAAGTCAAATTTTGTAACAAATTTCATAAAATCAGTTACAGAAATATGTAATTGTGATTTTAATCAGATTACATGGTACTTTGATGAAATGCAACCCTTATATAATTTACCAAATGTTAACTATCATCAAGGAATTCCAAATCTTAATATTTTTGATGGTGAAAACACACATCTCGTTATTATTGATGATCTAATGAGAGATTCCGATGGAAGAATTGTGGATATATTTACAAAAGGTAGTCATCACAGGAATCTCAGTGTATTTGATTTAACACAAAATTTATTTCAATAGGGTAAAGGGCAAAGAGACATATCTTTAAACTCAAGTTATATAATATATTTTAAAAACCCTCGATATAAAACTCAAATAAAATATTTAGCACGACAAGTGTCATCAGATAACCCAAAATTCATTGAAGATGCCTACAGGGATGCAACTCTAGAGGCACATGGATATTTAATGGTAGATTTAAAACAGAATACCAATGATTTTTGTCGTATTAAGAAAAATATCTTCCCATTTAATGGTTTCTGTACAGTCTACGTCCCCACAAAAGAGTTTAAATATACCAAGAATCAAACAATTCAAATCATTGCTAAATGATGCATCGTCGACTCACAACGCATAAACATTTGCTAAACGCTTTGCATACGCTTAAACCAAAATATCAAAGAGCATTACTTAAAAAGTGTGATGAAGAAAAAGAAATTAACTGTATTTGTGAGTGTATTCATAACGTTTTACAAGGAAAAGTACCTCTTAAAGATCAAGATAAACAAAAATTGAATAAACACAAAAACATACTCCGTAAACTAGTGCGTAAGTGTAAACATAAACTAAGAAAAAATATAATTATACAAACAATTTTTAAAAATGTTGACGACGAATGATAGAATTTTTAATATTGAAGAATACAAACCTCCAAAATACAATGATTTGGTAAATGCCATAAATTTAAACAAACGTTATGTGTGTAATAATCATATTGTTACGAGCTTGAGGTTCGTGACAATAAAAATTGCCGATAAAATTACCTAAATTAACACTTTAATTTTCTTTACACAAATTAAAACTTAAAACATCAATAATTAATCACACTGATTCACTTTATTTCGCTCCGAAGCTTCGCTTGTCTCGCCAAATTCAATACTTCCCCGATCGCACCTTGCAGCGCCTATAAATACACATTAGTACCGAAACATCCAGAACATTCAAGTAAATACGCGCACCAATCGACAAAGCGGCGAAAGTTCGAGTCTCAGCGTCTAGAAGCTTAGTTCTTCGTTTCGACAACAGATGGCGCTGTCGGTTGAAAGATTAGTGATGTCATTTTCGGGAAAGCTCCCCTCGCTCTCGTCCCTGACACTAGATGGCGCTAGTGCCGGGTACATGACGTCAACTTAGGCGCGTAACACTGCCCCCTCCTAAGACATGCTCGTCCCGAGCATTATCGGCCCCATAATAACGCGCCAAGCGATCCACATGGACGATCTTAGAAATCCCTCTTGCGCCTTTCTGTATTCGGTAGGTTACATCGTTGATCCTGGTTACAATCCGGTACGGGCCGTCCCATTTAGCTTGAAGCTTAGGAGATTTCCCTTTGCTGCGGACTGGATTGTGCAGCCACACTAGTGATGAACCATCGTTGTACCCTTTGTTGTTCATTTTGCGGTCATACCGGGTTTTCATCTTCTCAGACATTTGCTGGCCCGATTGTCTGACGTGCTCATAAATGTCATTCATTTTGTTCCGCAAGTCATTTGCATAATCGGTTATACTGCGTGGGGTATCAGGTGGTATCCCGGTGATCAGGTCTGCAGGCAGCCGTAATTCTCTTCCAAAGTTTGCGAAAGCTGGTGTCACTGCTGTACTTTCGTGAACAGAACTTCGATATGACAACAAGAACGGTTGTATGTGCTTGTCCCAATCTCGTTGCCGATTGTCTACAACTTTTGCTAGGTACCTCTCCAATGTCTGATTAAATCGTTCTACCATTCCATCAGATTGCGGGTGATAAGAAGTCGTTCTTGTTTTATGAGTACCCATAACTCGGCAAGTTTTCTGGAATATTTGAGACTCAAAATTCCTTCCTTGATCGCTATGAATCTCTAAAGGTACTCCAAAACGACAGAAGACTTCATGAACTAGTTTACCCGCAACTGTTGAAGCTTCTTGATTTGGAATGGCGAAAACTTCTGGCCACTTAGTGAAGTAATCAATCACAACCATGAAATACTTGTTACCGCTTTCACTCTCCGGAAACGGCCCCGCCACGTCAATGGCTATTCTCTCCCATGGTGCACCAACATTGTACAAATTCAATGCACCTCCACTACGAGTCTGAGGTCCCTTTACAGCCGCACAACTTGTACATTTGTGACACCAGTCCTCGACATCGTTTCGACAGTGCACCCAGTAAAACCGTTCTCGGATCTTTAGTAGAGTTAGTTTAACTCCCAGATGGCCTCCTGAACAATCATTATGGTACAGCTGTAGAACATCCGGTACTCTAGCTTTAGGGACGACCATTTGCAAATAACAGCTGTCTCCCCGAACATTTTCCCATTTACGGCACAGAACTGACTGAAGCAGCAAGCTGTCCCATTGGGCCCAATAGCTTTTAGTGGTCGAACTCATCGCTGAGACGTCGCTCCACTTGGGCTTGGGAGCACTGGCCTTCATCCATTCAGAATCGGCTTGATGTCCGGATCTTCCTGCTGTGCATGTTGTAAGCCGTCCTTCCACTCGTTGATGAGGTGGTCTGTCCTGAGCATCCTCACGGATACCACTTCCTTACTCTTCTGCCTAGTACAATGTTTGCAATCTTCAGGACAAGGTCTTCGTGATAATGCATCTGCGTTGCCATGAGATTTCCCGCTGCGATGTTCGATCTCAAAGTCGTATTCTTGCAGTAGTTCAATCCACCTCGCAACTTGTCCTTCTGGATTTTTAAACTGCAATAGCCATTTTAGTGCATCATGGTCAGTTCTTAAGCGAAATTTTCGTCCCAGAAGATATTTGCTAAAATGCTGCAACGACTTTACCACAGCTAGCAATTCGCGTCTTGTGACACAATAGTTCCTTTCCGGTTTTGACAACGACTTGCTGAAGTACGCTATCACGACCTCTTGGTCACCATTCCGTTGAGACAACACACCGCCAATTCCTATATCACTTGCGTCTGTGTTAACTATAAATTCTTTTCTTGCATCAGGGTATCCCAAAATAGGTGTTTTGCACAGACGGTCCTTCAGCTCCTGGAATGCGATATCGCAACTTTCATCCCAGCAGAAATGTCGCTTCTCTCGGTTAGCTTGTGCAGAGGTTTGGCTATATCTGATAAGTTCTTCACTAATCGCCGGTAATAGGAGCACAAACCCAAAAATGCTCTAACCTGCGTCTTGTCTTTTGGAACCGGCCAATCCTTGACAGCGGCGATTTTCTCTGGATCCATGCGGATACCTTTTTGCGATACTACATACCCCAAAAAGTTAACTTGCCATTTGAATAGTGAACATTTCTTCGGACTCAACTTGAGGTTGGCATTCTGAATCTTCATGAGCACGCGTTCCAGGTTTTGAAGGTGTTCCTCAAACGTTCGGCCTACGATGATGATGTCATCCAAGTAGACCAGACAGCATCGCCAATTAGCCCGGTAAGTACAAGTTCCATCAGCCTTTCAAATGTTGCTGGAGCATTGCACAACCCAAATGGCATTACTTTAAATTGCCACAGACCCTTTCCCGTCGAGAACGCAGTTTTCTCCTTGTCCTTAGGGTCAATTTCAACTTGCCAGTAGCCACTTTTTAGATCCAGCGTGCTAAACCACTTTACTCCTGTAAGCGTGTCCAGGGTGTCATCAATTCTTGGCAAGGGATAGCTGTCCTTCTTCGTAACGTCGTTTAGACTGCGGTAGTCAACACAAAACCGCATGGTGCCATCCTTCTTCTTCACCAGCACCACTGTGAACACCATGGACAAGAGGAAGGTTCAATAACACCATCCTTCACCATTTTCTCAATCATGGTTTCCACTTCCTTTTCACGTGCTCCCGGCAATCTTCTTGGCCGCTGACGAATAGGCAATTCTTCTCCTGTGTTTATTTTATGTTGAACTAAGCCAGTCTTTCCTATGTCAGCATCGTTTGATGAGAATACATCGGCGTACTTGAGTAACAACTTCTTCGCCTTGACCAATTCGGTCGGGGAGAGAACGCTGCGACAGTCTTCCAAAAGTGTGGTCACTCTCGTTTGTGCATCTTTGCTGGGGGTCTCACTCGATAGATATTGGCACCGCCGTAACCAATCCACTTCCTCACAAGTACCAACCAGCGTGCCTTTTTCTATAATCTGTTCCCGGTCACAAAGGTTCAGCACACGTACTCCTGAGATGTCAGTGGTTCTGACCAAGGTTTGAGCTACTTTCCATGGAAGGTCATTATTTTCCCTTTCCACAAGTACACAACGGTGAGCTTTCCCATCGTTTCGGGGAAGATTAACTGGAACAATCGTTTCCGATCTCGGCGGAAGAACAATCTTCTTAATGCTGTACACGTTCCCTGGTAACGCACCTTCCATAAAAATTTCCTCCTGTCCACATTTCAAAACACCTTGCTTAACGTCGATCTCACAACAATTATTCCTCATAAAGTCTAGGCCTAGGATGCAGTCGTCCATTATATCAGCCACGATGACATTATGCAGGTAGATCACGTTGTCTAGCTTCAACTCCATCTCCTTCTCTCCACGGACGGGTATACGCTGACCGGTGGCTGTTACCAAATTAATGCGTTCTCGGTTGTATGCGGAGTCCCCAAGGAACTGACTTATAACCTTGGGACCTAACAACCGTACGAGAGGCATTCCGTTGACCTCGCCCTTGATGATTAGACTGTTCCCATCATGGGTTTGTGAGATCGAGATCCTTGGGGCTCTTTTAACATCAGCCTGCACCCGCCCCGCAGTTCTGGATTTTACTCGTTTCCCTGCTGCTGCTGGGCAGTGCTGTTGGCCGCGCTACCCTCCTGAGATCGTTCACCTTCCCTTTCTAGGGTTCGCTTAGGGCAGCTGGATCGAAGATGGCCCTTTTCCCCACAGCCATAGCACCTAGGGCTGCATCCTTTGTTGCGGTCGCGAACTGTAGCTGCTGCAACCTCCCTGACGTGATGGGAACGATGATCCTGCCGCACGGTTTCCACCTCCAGTGCATGGGCCAAGGCGTCCTTTAGCGTCTCGTGGTGCCCGAGCCTCACAGCAGCTCTGACTTCCAGGTCGCGTGCCGTCGATGAATGTCTGCACCAGGTTCACTTCAATGAGCGCAGGTACAGACCGGTATGCTTTTCGCACCAGCTTCTCCACCTCTAGAGCCCACTGCTGCAGGTTTACATTGATACGCTGCACGCGATCTTTAAGCTGCGCACGAAAGACGTGTTCCAGGTGAGCGTCACCATATCTCGCCTCCAACACCTCAAGGAGTTGCTCATAAGTCACTTACTCACCGAGGGCTTCCAGAACTGTTAAGGCCTGGTCGCGCAGGCCTAGTGTGAGAGCAGTCATGGCCTGACTATTATTCCAGCCGTTCGCCTTCATAACAGCTTCGAACTGGATTTTTTAGGCCGACCAGGAAGAAGTACCGTCGAACGGTGGCACCTTGAACCCACGTAGCGAAGGTGTTGCAGCTACTACGGGAGCTGTAATTCCATCTCCCAGTTTGAGGTCATCCAGCGTTTTCTTCACGTCAGCCATCACGTTGTCAACCCGATTGTTCACTTGGTCGATTCGGGTTTCAGCTTTCTCGATTCGGGTTTCAGCTATCGCGATTTGGGTTTCAGCTTCCGACAGGCGGTTATCATGCTGAGCAACCCTATCCTTCACCACGTTTATCTCCTTCCCGAAGGTAGCGTGAAGGTCCTTCATGAGGAGCATCTGCTCTTCCAACCGACGGTCCTGTTCTTCTTGTCCGCCCCGCAGCTGCTCTTCCAAACGACTGACATGTTGCTCCTGTCGGCGGGCCTGTTCATCCTGTCGGCGAGCCTGTTCCTGCAGCATTACCATTAGAGCACCTAAATCAGGTGCTGCAGATGTAGAAGCTACTGACGGGCCTGCAGCCAGCGGCTGGCCCTCCGACGTCTTCGGCGTTGCACCACCAAATCTTCTTTGGTTCGTCTCCTGCTGGCGTTGATTTCGGGTACGGACACCCTCCGTTTCCTCCTTAGGTAAAATCGGCATGATTTTATCCCACTTCTGACACCAATTGTTACGAGCTTGAGGTTCGTGACAATAAAAATTGCCGATAGAATTACCTAAATTAACACTTTAATTTTCTTTACACAAATTAAAACTTAAAACACCAATAATTAATCAATAAAGTTACAATATATTTGCAAAAAATAATCACAAAATTTTACATTGTTCTTGTGACGAAGTGTGGGTTTTTTACAAGTAGTTATTGCTTGAAAATAAAATTTTCAAATAATCATAAATTTTGTTTGATTTCCCAAAAACATTAGTTATAGTACAGATATATATTAATTGTTTACACCAACACTTTCATTTTTTATTTCACCCCTTAAAACTTTAGACGTGTGTAATGTTTCACTTTATACATCCGTTTACTGCTATTGTGGCAGGATTTATTTATTACCAAATCATTGTATTTTGGACATTTGTATTCTTCAATATTAAAAATTCTATCATTCGTCGTCAACATTTTTAAAAATTGTTTCTATAATTATATTTTTTCTTAGTTTATGTTTACACTTACGCACTAGTTTACGGAACGTATTTTTGTGTTTATTCAATTTTTGTTTATTTTTAAAACATTATTATATATTTGTTACTTGTAAAACGTTATTAATACACTCACAAATACAGTTAATTTCTTCTTCATCACACTTTTTAAGTAATGCTCTTTGATATTTTGGTTTAAGCAATGCAAAGCGTTTAGCAAATCTTTATGAGTCGACGATGCATCATTTAGCAATGATTTGAATTGTTTGATTTTTGGTGTATTTAAACTCTTTTGTGGGGACGTAGACTGTGCAGAAACCATTCAATGGGAAGACATTTGTCTTGATACGACAAAAATCATTAGTATTCTGTTTTAAATCTACCATTAAATATCCATGTGCCTCTAGAGTTGCATCCCTGTAGGCATCTTCAATGAATTTTGGGTTATCTGGTGACACTTGTCGTGCTAAATATCTTATTTGGGTTTTATCTCGAGGGTTTTTAAAATATATTATATAATTACCCTGATGAAATAAATTTTGTGTTAAATAAAATACACTGAGATTCCTGTGACGACTACCTTTTGTAAATAAATCAACAATTCTTCCATCGGAATCTCTCATTAGATCATCAATAATAGCGAGATGTGGGTTTTCACCATCAAACATATTAAGATTTGGAATTCCTTGATGATAGTTAACATTTGGTAAATTATATAAGGGTTGCATTTCGTCAAAGCACCATGTGATCTGATTAAAATCACAATTACATATTTCTGTAACTGATTTTATGAAATTTGTTACAAAATTTGACTTCCCACATCCACTTGGTCCTGCCACAATAGCAGTAAACGGATGTATAAAGTGAAACATTACACATGTCTAAAGTTCTAAGGGGTGAAATAAAAAATGAAAGTGTTGGTGTAAACAATTAATATATATTGTGTAAATATATAACTAATGTTTTTGGGAAATCAAACAAAATTTATGATTAATTGAAAATTTTATTTTCAAGTAATAACCACTTGTAAAAAACCCACACTTCGTCACAAGAACAATGTAAAATTTTGTGATTATTTTTTGCAAATATATGATTATTACACACATAACGTTTGTTTAAATTTATGACATTTACCAAATCATTGTATTTTGGACATTTGAATTCTTCAATATTAAAAATTCTATCATTCGTCGTCAACATTTTTAAAATTGTTTTTCTGTTGAACCACCTTTGTATGCGATCACTTCGTCTTTACACAAATTTCTAATATACCAATTTAATATGGGGATGATGTTCTCTTGTTTGTAGGCACATTTTAATTCTTCGGTCACATCAAAATATGGAACGCCGTGCACGTGTGTTTCACAATAACGAACAGTTTTTTTGTCTTTTGGTGACAAATAATTGAAAGGATAACTTGGCCGAAACAAATAATGATCGATAAACGCATCATTTTTATTAGATAGTTTTACGTCTAGAATAGCCATTTCTCTACATTGAAAATGTTTATGAGGATATGTAATGTAAAATCCGTCCATGTCGATGATGTATCTAATATTTTTTAGATTTTGTGTCATTTTGAACCAAAATGTTAAACGTATTTACACGTGACTAAAAATATGTTTGTTCCAACAAACTTCACGTAACAATGCTTCATTACTTCCCATCATCTCATTTCTTCCTTCTGCTCTTGTCTTCCTGTAATTTAAGTAAACAGAATCACATTCACTAATGATCAACTAATGACTGTCATTGTTAAAAAAGTATTTTTAACTACTCTAGTATTCGTAGATGCGGTACACACACAATATTTAAGTATAATTTGTTAAATTGCAAATAACAATTTAATTGGTGCCGGGGATCGAACCCGGGTACTGTGAAATTTACAGCTTGCGCTATCCATCTAAGCTACCACGGCTTAATATAATACACACACAATATTTAAATATAATTTGTTAATACTAAATCATACACACGTAAGAAAATAACAGAAAGAAAAGTAACTTTGTCAATAGAATAAACACTTAAAATTGCAATTAACAATTTAATTGGTGCCGGCGGGGATCGTACCCGGTTCGCGTACTGGGAAATTTACAGCTTGCGCTAACCATCTGAGCTACCACGGCTTAATCATATACACACACAATATTTAAATATAATTCGTTAACACTAAAACATACACACGTAAGAAAATAACAAAAAGAAAAGTAAGTTTGTCAATAGAATAAACACTTACATCCATGGCCTTTGATGCGTTGTAGTAACACAAATGTAGTATTGATAGATCCACTGCGGTCAAACGACCATACACTAACTCCATTACTGCACTTGCTTGGTCTTATATAGTACCAGTAAGTAATAATTCTAATCTAAAGAATTTCTGCAGTGGAATTGATAGTAACTTTATGCGTCAACAAGCTTATCTCACATTTTGTTGCTTATCTCAACATTACTTCGTGTCGCGTCTTGTTCAGTGTATTGATGACTCAAATACGTTTTGTATAACACAAACTAATGCAATTTAATATTTAGAAATCACTATAATTGATCATTCCTATGTTAGTCATTGAGTAGATTGTACTATAATAATCTACTAATAGTAGTAATATCATGGATACACTAGATGTACAACAACATCTGAAAAAGATTCACCCCAGTCTAGAAAATAATGTTTATGCTGCCAATAGACTGAACCATGTACACCCACGTGCCAACGTATATAATATGCAATTTGGATATAGACCCATCCAGGGTCACATTGGATAGCTTTATATATCGATACGAATGACGTCGGTCAATATTTTGATTCATACGGACGAGCACCTGTACGATATCATCTAGAGTTTTTAAAAAGGAATTGTAAAAGATGGAACTGGAATGTTGATAGTATTGAGAATGAGTGGACTTCAGTTTGTGGCGAATATTGCTTAATGTATTTGCTATGTACCACTTCTGAATCAGTGAGCCAGAACTGGTACTAACTAACTACTAACAGCAGAGTCGGGAAGAGACGAAGGTTTATCGACCGAATTGGCGATATATTTAGAATGGGTCACATTAGGAGTATCCATTAACCGATGAGCGTGTATGCGTAGATATATGGATGTAAAGGAGCCGCGAGAGGTGTGTCGGGATCGTGCCAAATGGAAGTTCGTAGTCTCTGCCTACCCCTCTGGGTGGGTGACCTTCTTATTATCAGTACGAACCGTTATTCTGTATCACTTAATACAGAAAGAGTTTCACATAACACACGTAAAGTACCTCTAAAACGACAATAGTATTAAAATTAGTAATAATTAAGATAATTGCAGCCCAGGCACATTTTATGACTCGCTGAGAGCTGCTTCACAAAGTTTACTGCGTTTGAATTTAATGTATTTTATAAATTGGCAACTATTTCCACCCAGTTTATAGAAATAAACTTGCGTAGAAAAAGTTAAATTAATACAAACTGAAACAGAAATAGAATTTTTTTATTCAATATTCAACTTTCAACTGGAACAAACACATCTTTTTCATCTACTTGCTTTTTGTGAATAGAAGGTAATGAAACTTACTATTCACAGTGATCAGAAATACGCATTGGTTCCAAAAATAAATTAAAGAGACTATATGATTTAAAAAATGATCTAAATTTAATATTGATGGAGGAACCTTCTAGGAGATTGCTTAACAAATACTTCCTCCATACTTTTTCAAAAGTATCGTATATAGAACATGAGGTTCTGTAGTTTGCTCATTGAACATGAGGTGTGAGTTGCTCAAACTAAACACATAAACAATAGCAACACGGGTGCAATGAAATTGAAAATAAAATTGCAGTTTTAGGTGCTGTATTACCATGTGCTTGACGGTAAAGGAAAATCGTGAGGAAACCCGCATGTTTGAGAAATTAAAAAAATATACAGAATACATGTGAATATGAAGTCCGCCAATATACAGCGCTGTGGATATTACCTTGCCATAAAACTCTTATAGAAACGAGAGGAGGCCAATGCCTAGCAGTGAGACATTATGCAAAGACTGTATCATTACTTCTTTATATTTTACAACTGTAGGAATTATTTTTTATTATTTTATATTATATATAATTATTTGGCATCTGTTTATAATAAAAATGATAATAAAAAGTAGTACATATGTATTTTAGTAATAAAGTAGTTTTGTAGCATACTGTGTAATGCCGGTATAAGATAACAGAGTGACACTGAAAATTCTTAGATCTGAACAAACTAGCAAGTTATTATTATTATATATTTTCAAAATAGTGTAATCATAATTTTCATCACCCGTAAATATGTCGAACACAGCATTTGAGTCATCTCCGTTAAAGCTTTGAACACTACCAATCAACACGACGGAGTTTTTGGGCCTCTGTAAAATTAAAGGGTATCCACCGGGTACAAAGCTTCCTGACCGCTAAATTTTCATGGACGATTTTGTGCACTTGACTCATAGCAATGCCTAAGCTTGTCCGAATCTGCTGATTAGTCAATCTTTTGTCAGTCTCTATCATACGCCGCCGCCGAAGGCCGTTCCTCACGCAGATCATCGGTGAATTAGCGCGACCACGTTTAAACTCATTAAACTAATTGTAAACATTGGCACGAGAAGGGGCTTCATCGTGAAAGGCCAAACGAACTATATCATAACTTTCTTATTGACTTAAATGACATCGAAAGTCATAAAAATAATACGTGACACAGACAATTTGCCAAATTGCCGCCAAATCGTAAAAAAATTACAAATTAATAAAATACATACACAATAGTATTGGCAAAGTTTCATTTTCAAAATTTTAACTTATTTTTTATTATATCGTTTACAAGTGGCCAGTTCTCAATACTCTACACTATCCTATTTCATCCCGTAGGTATCGTAAGAGGCGACAGAGGGTAATAAATCAGGAGACGAGTAACAGCGTCTTCTAATAACGAATTTAAAAAAACTGCGGTTGCCTACCCACTCGTCAAGTGTGGCTAACTGTGGCAAATATGGGGGTGTTGTATGGTATACTATGAGGCAAGCTATGGGGAGGCCTATATTCAGCAGTGGATTTTAATAGGCCGTAACGGTAACGGTAACGGTGGAAATTGCAATAAATCGTACAACAGCTCTTGGGCAACTTCAATTCCTAAATAACGCTTTCTAAGCGTTGCGACGACATCGCGTAAATCAACGCAGTTGTTGAACGGGTTTTATTGCCTCTATACCGCGGGGGGCCGTTTGTTGTCCGGGGACGGATCGAAACATTATCATTTTTTACTACAATATTAATAAGCCGTAAATCCTTTACGGATTACGACTGACGTGATAGTAGGAGCGACGATTTGAAATCGCTCCAAGAGTCGTATTTTTTAAACTTACCCATTGAAATGGATTTAAAACCTGAACCGTCGATTTTAATTCGTATGTAATCGAGAATTTAACGAAGAGCTTTTTTCGTGTAATAAGTCCTTTAACCGGGACGATACAATGACGCCTGCAGTTGACCTTTAACCATAAAATACTTTCTTTTTAAATATAGGAGGTATGTATAATATGACTTTAAAGGTGCGTTGTCTCTGAACTCTGAAGAATTGTGGAATACCTATAAGTCCTCAGTCCTTATAGGTTTTCCATAACGCCTCACAGCCTGTTAGTGTATCAGCTTCCTATACCATTGAGACCAGAGGACAGCAGAGAGTAAAAAGTTTTTTCGAGGAATTTCTTGTCACGCACAAACACATTGTAGAATTTTTATAACACCGACGGTATTTCTGGACCGTTATAGTAACGTTTGCACATTCAAGAAAGGAGCCTACTCGTTTTCATAAATGGGGTCTACACATGCAGGTCCCGCAGTTCGAAGATAATATAATACGTGGTAGAGCCAAGATGCAGCTTTATTATCAACCGGGGAAACACGACGCTCTAACAGAATAGCAGCGTAAAATAGCAGCTTAACACTGCTGGGTTTTGTATAGTGATTGTAGAGAACCGGAGACCTTTTTTACTGAAAAAGAGACATTTCATCTTAGTCCCCAGGGGTGAAAACGCATCTGCGTTTTGATTCTTAATCGAGGATATAATGTAGATGACTTTGAGCCACAGCATCCACTCACCGTCAGGTCAGGTCATTTACCATATTTTTAGTGAATAATGGTGTCAAACAAGCACACAGTCCACCTGATGATAAGTGAATGGATGAGAATCAAAATTCAGATGCGTCGTCACCCCAAAGGACTAAGATGGAATGCCTTATTTCCAGTAAAAAGGGTGTCCGGTTCTCTTATCTCATCATACGAAACAAAGCAGCATTGAGCTGCTATTTTACGCTGGTAAGTTTTGAGAACGTGATCCTTCCCCGGTCGAGCCGACCCATTCGTGCTACAACCACATAGCTGCAACATGGCTCTACCATGTATTATTATTTAGAATAAATATTAAAACCAAAGTCGAAAATGTTGCTTAAATTGAAAATCGCTGACACCTTCTGTCCGCCCAACGCTCCAACTTACGCCGAACCCTAATTCATTAAAGGTTTATACTACCCCATTAACGATATACATATTTAAAACACGACATTCTTACACTTAAATTCTATTTAAAAATGTTAGGCATACGTTACTTTGATGGAGAAAATGACGTAGTGTCTATGTATGATAGCGATGGGATTCTAATAGCTTTAAACGGCTTACAATTTGAATAATAATTACAGATTAAAGATAAATTATTGTTAAATGCCAAGTGTCATAATAGTAACTCAGAAGTCGGCCATGTTTGATTCGATATAAACGCTACCTACTTGGGTTAAAAATAAAAAAACGGATAAAAGGAAAGTTACAGCCTATATACGTCCCACCGCTGGTCCCTGTTGGGCACCTTCTACAATTTTTAAGAGGTTTATGGAGCAATTAATCTGCGCGCTGCTTCAATGCATGTTGGTGGTCTTCACATGATATCTTTTACGAGTGAGGGTAGAAAACTATTATGCGTAAAAATTCGCTTAAGTAATGAAAATTACTGAGCACTACGGCAACTACGACTAGCTTAGACCATTCTGCGACCTTCACCGTTGTCGTTATGCTATCTATCGTGATAATTCTTTTATTTTATATTTTATAGTATATGGGCGTCAAACGAGCACAAATTAATCCTCGATTAAATCAAAATGCAGATGCATTATCACTTCTGAGGACTGAGATGGAATGCCTCGCTTGTAGTAAAAATAAGTACAAGCAAAGAAGATGAGATGTTGCGGAGAAGGCTGCTCTATATCACATGACTCATGTGTTTATGTCACATCGTAATGGGCGGTGTTTCTGTTAGTTTACATACTCCATTTATTTCGGTGATATATTGTATTTACTTCTAAAGCGTTCCATGAATAATTTATAACGCAAAGTCATTAAGTAATAAGAAATGTTCATTTATTTAAATTGTTTTGAGAATATTTCCTAACACTTCACATGTTGTATTTACGACTACATATAGAGGTGATAACTACTTAACTCCTTATATATCAATGCCAAAAAAATTTAAGGTATATAAAATTCAATGGCAGTTAGTATATTAAATAGGAACATTAGCACAAGAATAAAAAGGAGTAGTAATAGCATTAACAACTGCTATAAACATTTTTACGTGGTAGAGCCACGGTGCAGCTACACTATGGTAGCATAAATGGGTCGGCTCGACCGGTAGAAAGAGCACGCTCTCACAGAATACCAGCGTAAAATAGCAGCTTAATGCTGCTGTTTCATATGTTGACTGTAAAGAACGCCACTTTTTACTGGAAATAATGCGTTCCGTATTAGTTCCTGAGGAGTTAGGGCCTGAGAGTGGCAACGTATCTGCATTTTAATTTTTAATCGACGATAGATGTAGATGTCTATAGACCACAGCATTCACTTACCATCAGTTGGACTCTGTGCCCGTTTGTCACTATTATTCTATTAAAAAAACATAAAAATTAGGAATTATCTATTAAATTTTGTTTAAATTAATTTAAACAATACAACTATGTATTCCCAATCAAAAGGGGGGCTATGACAGTATCTCCTAAATACAGGTTACTAAGTAACCTAGCTAGAAGACTCAGGATTCTACCCATTTCAAATTGGTCCTAATGATGTATTGTATATATTTGTAAAAAGTATGTAAACTATAAAAAAATGTCAATAAAGAATTATATTATTATTATTATCTATGATTACATAAACCATTACTACGCTGTGTTACGAACGGGTTTGTTCCCTTATGTCACTTACTAATATAGGACTAATCAAGAACGACAACTTTATGTCAAAAATGTCTAATAAATATGGAGACGAAATTTAACACACTTTTAATCACTTTAAAATTCATTTACCATACAAAAGCAAGCCAAAAATAGCAGTTATTTATGTTCAAAAGTATTAGCTTTTATACAAACAACTACGGTTGCCAATCCATCTGCTGAGCGTGCCAACCAAGACATATATCCCCCTATACTGGAGGCCTTCGCCTAGCAGTGGCCTTCTGATCGAAAAAAAAATTATTTCTGTTATATTTAATTTTTATTATAAACGCCTTGTATATCAACGACTGTGATAAATTGCTCCATAAATAACGGGACTTGATATTTTAAGATAGCGGTTCGATTCAAGGTGTCTGCTCGGTAACCATATATTATGCACAAATATCTAATTGGTTATGCTGCTCGCTTAACTATAATTGATTTTATATCGCGTACACATGCAATATTCAACTTATTATGCAAATCTTATAAAGTACATGTTACACCTTGTCGTGGTCAGCAAGCTTTCTTGTCCACTAGATAAAATCCCGAATAAATCTTTCCCACCCGACTACCACAAGGGTAATGTTTTTCGAGTGTATGTATGTCTATTTCATGGCACGCTCTGTAGCTTGAACGGCTCGATGGATTTTAATATATAGTGAAATTATAGCCTATATTCGTCCCACTGCTGGGCACAGGCCTCCCCTCATGTCTGATAGGGTTTTAGGGCAAGAAAATGTCCGCCGCGCTGCCCCAATGCGTGTTGGCGAACTTCACATTTCTTCGATATTTTTTTCTTATTCCTCAGACATGCAGGTTTCCTCACGATGTTTTCCTTCACCGCCGAGCACGTGGTAAATCAGTACTTAAAATTGCAATTAACAATTTCATTGATGCCGGTGGGGATCGAACCCGGGTTACTTTCGTTTTGTTATATTTACAGCGAGCGTTAACCATCTGAGCTACCACGCCTTTATTTTAATCGGCTCGGATTTTAATATATGAGGTGATGTTATTGTTATGTACTACCTACGTACCTACTTTAACGTATGGTAGTGAAAGTTGGGTGTGGCAGAAGAAGCACGAGAGTAGAATAAATGCAAATAGAAATACAGTCGCTAAGGAGTATGTTACGGCTGAATCGTAGTGACAGGGTGAGAAATTGTGTAATAAAAGAAGAGTGTATTTTGCAATATGATGTTGTGACCAGAATGCTTTGATGGTTTGGTCATGTAGAAAGAATTAATGAGGGAAGAGTGACAAAGCAAATTTATGTTGCAGAAGTAAACAGGAAAATAGGAAAGGGTCGTCCTAGGCGAATGTTTATCGACCAAATTGGCGATATTTTAAAAATGGGCCAAATTAAGAATACTTAACCTACGAGCATGTATGCGTAGGTGGATGTGGAGGAGGCGAGAGAGGTATGTCAGGATCGTGCTAAATGGAAGTCTGTAGTCTCTGCCTACCCCTATGGGTGGCAAGCTTGAGTGTTTATGTATGTATGTGATGTAATATACGTTTTAGATGTGAGAGTGGCATAGAATGTAAAATACTTCTCATTTCGTTAAAATTTTTAATTATTGTTTTTACTATTGGTGCTTGTTTCATCCATTTGCTCTTTACAGCCTAACAGAAATCCACTACTGAACATAAACCGCCCCCATAAGTTATTTCGTAGGGGAATATAAGCCATAGTTGCAACGCTTACCTGGAGGGTTGGCAGCCACACATTTTTTTATTTAAGCGGAAAGATTCTGATGTGCACATCTGCTTCGTTTCTCAATATAGCCTCTTAAGACGTCCTCGGAATTTTATGTGCATTATTTTACGCCGCCAAATAACATCGAACCATACACTTTAAACGCAAATATGTCATTAATGATATAATTGCAATTAAGTACACGTTATGGTCGCTTCATTGCGCAGTGGCTTAGTATTGAGTTGCGGCGCCTAGGGCCGCGGGTTCGAATCCCATACGGAACAAGTATTCATATGGCCTACAAATAATTGTTCCGGGTCTGGATGTTTGTCCTTGTGCAATTTATATATAAACTGTAACCACGACACAGGAGAAAACCCTAGTGTGTGTTTTATTTATTTAACCATTAATATATAAAACTGGATTTTAGCAGTGCATCTGAGTCTGTCTTATATGTATTATATTTTATTAAAATTTAATTATTTTTTTATTTATTATTAAATTATTAAAAGCTTTTATTTAACTTTACTTGTACGTTCTGAAATTTTGAAATCAATATTTCCCCAAATTCCTCTGAAGCTGTCGGATTAAAATATGGCACACATCTTTTTTGTTGTTTTGGGGGGTTGCTTCGTGGTTTCTTTTTTCTGCCAAACACACGTTTGTTTCTCGTGACAATGTCTGACTACTTAAATGCCACCATTTTAAATCAAATATTGCGGACATCACAAAATATCGATTTATAATTTCCATACTATACACTGATCTCTATATATACAAGTACGCTAGACTGGCTATACACCGTGACTTGATGAAACGATTTGATTTCCGCCATTTTGGCGCTGACAGCAGAAGTGCACGTCCACGGAACTAATAATAGGGATGAGACAGTGTACCAAGTTATATCGATAAAATTCTATACCCTAACTATACCTAAATAGAATGGACTCTATGTATAGATGGACTCTACCCGTAACGTCCATTCTATTTATGTATCATATTAATGTAATGCCATTATCATTCATCATCATTAAAGCCCTTCAAAAGTCCACTGCTGAACATAGGTCTCCCCCAAGAAATGCCACAAAGCACGGTCCTGAGCCACCTGCATCCATCAACTTCCTGTATGTCTTACCAGGTTTTGACTCAATCTAGTGAGGGAACGTCCTACACTTCAGCTGCCGGTACGAGGCTGCCACTCGAGAACCTTTTTTCCCCATCGGTATTCGGTTCTTCGATCTATATGGCCGGTCAATTGCTACTTCAGCTTACTAATCCATTGGGCGATGTCGGTCACTCTGGTTCTGCTGCAGATATCGTCATTCCTAAGTTTGAACCCCTGAGCATAGCCCTTTTATAGCTCAATGAGCGACTTCGAGCTTCCTCATACGGCCAACAGTGAAAGACCTCGTCTCAGATCCATATGTCATCACTGGTAACACGCACTGGTTGTACAATCTAGTCGGACTATTTGTCCCAAGTAAAAATACTCGTCAACAACTTCAGCTAAGTACTCCCAAAACCACCGGCATAGGTGTGACATGGACATTACACATGACTTTCGTTTCGTCCATGTCCATCTTAAGACCTATCCGTTGTGAGACACTTGAGGTCATTGAACATAGTGCGTAGGTCCTCCAGCGATTCTGCCATAAGTACTATATTGTCGCCAAATCGAAGTTGAATGACGTACACGCCATTGACGTTCATACTGTATCCTTTGAAGTCCAGTAGCTTGAAAACGTCTTCCAATGCAGCGGTAAAGTATTTCGGGGATATTACGTCATCATGTCTTACACATTTCTACAGTTGGATTAGTTTTGTACTCTGCTTCTGTACTCGGATAGCCATCGTAGCCCTTAGAACATTCAACTAAAAAATTATTAAGATTAAACTAACTACACAAAATAAAAATAAAAACATAATTTCTAAAATAATTTATTGTCAACCGTTCATTTAGTTCTAGTATTATAAATAACAAATCAGCTGCTATAATAACGTCTATTCTAAATCTCTACATTCTATTAAAAATCAACTACAGGTCTGTCTATAGACAGTAAAATATTTTCTACTATATAAAAATTAATGTTTGTTCGTACATTCTACGATGCTATACCGTTCATCAGATTGTAGTAAAACTTAGTAAACTTATTGGTTGCACTTGTGCGAAGGTTATACGCATGGTACAATTAACTGATACTAGATGGCGTGCGTATTATACTGACTATTTATTTGAAAATTATAGAAAGTTATATATCATTCTATTTCAATGATTGTATTATCATTCCTAATTATACAATATAACTGTTCCACATTTTAATGATATTTCCACAATTACTTCTTCGGCGTCAGCAATGCGCGGGGTACGAGCTAGCAAGATAATATAAAAAAATATAAACTTTGAATTACATAGTTATCAGTTATTTAAAACGTCATTTACGAAATTAAAATAACAATATTAAAAAATAACAGAAAATATCATACAGGTATCGTCCCAAGAATGCTGGCTACGTTTCCTCTCTGAATGGCTATACTTAGCCTTCAAGCGAGGAAACATACTAAACAATTTCTTATTACTAGCAGTGAAGATCAGTCGCAGATACAGTTGTTTAGAAACTACACCGCACGTGCACCCTACGGACCAATAGTCTCTACAGCAAATTGCACAAATATGTACTCATCTTCAAGATATTCTGGGCTATTTACTTAGTTCAGTTGCCTCTAATGCCACCTCTGCTTTAGACGAGGTACCCCTGATATGGAATGCTGTCAAAGTGTTCGCAAGTAGTATCCCACACTAAAGCTTTATCTCTCTCTCCCTCTTTCTCTCTCTCTCAAGCAACCAAACCCATACCGTCGGGTCTTCTGGTATAGTCTCTAAATATTCTACAAAGATCTTAAACCGAGGAAACATTTATAGAGATACGAGCTCTTCGGATGACATTGTCCAAGAACTGTGGACAACATTATATTAAAATACCATACATTATTACACGGTTATTTAACCGTGTATTAAGGATGGATTCGACCAAATACTATGTTAAACCAGAGTAACTAACCCCGAATAATTTTACTCCTTGATCTTACACCAAGATAACTTCGTTTTACGTTTTGTAACACAAACGTAGAAAAGCCAATACTGGCTATTGTTACTCCAGAGCTGGTAGTTGGTGGTAGAGTTTATTCATTCAAACAAGTAAACCAACTTAAACCAAAATACAGTTGTTGTAAAGCGCAATCCAAGATTTGAGGTCCACATAATTTGCCGTAAGTGTAAATAATGCCGCCCAATGGTAGCCCTCCTTAGTTGCTGATTTCTCCTCCCCGTTTTCATTCTCAGATAAGGCGCACCAGAAACAAGCCACCCTGCCCTTAGCGTCCTCTATCACCACCTGCACTATGGACTCCCCGAGCCCGATATGTGAATGGAGCCAGGGAAAACGATCACTTGGAAGCAACAAGTGGTGCAGCCTCACCAAAGTCGTGAAAGATAGTCGAGTGGCGCATTGCCAATCGCCATACCAACACTCCTCTTCCCTTACGACTCCACCTCGACGACAGAATACAGGGAGAGAAATCTCCTAGACGCAGCCCACTAAAACACATACAACGTGGCTCGACACCATCAGGCGACCTTTCGACACTTGGCTATGGCCCTTGAGTTTGGTGGAAAATGAGGAAAGAACAAATAAAAAAAACATTCGAAATAATAATCTAATACTTTTATACTTACTGGTACTGGTACTACCAGAAAATATTGTCGGTATACCGCACTTTTACAAAGTGGTTCAGTTCTCATGTCTAATAAAACAGTCGTCTGTGAAATGTTTGGAACAAATATGACCATTTTGTTTCGGACCCCAATTCATAATATTTATGCTTTTAAGCCATAATTTTAATCTACGTTTACTTGGAAACCTGTTAATTAATAAACATTTGATAATCGTCTGTTATTGGCGACTTTGTTTGTTAACAGATATGGATAGGAAAGAACATCGATAAGTATTATAGACATGGAACTCGACAACCCTATTGAATTTTTTTGTTTATCAAAACTCAGTAATATATTTATTTCTTCTCAGTTTTTCCAAAGATGTTGGTATATATGATATTAAGATTGGTAACAAATTTTTAAGTACTTATATTATCATATAGTTTTAATTTGTTTAATATTTGCTGCAAATTCACTTACTTGTGAAATGTTATACTACTTCCCTTTTGGTAACGAGTTTTACAGATTACGCACACTTAGTGATTGCAATCCGGATTCTTCGAAATTCGAAAATAACTGAAAAATCCGGAATTTCCAGAGTTTTATAAATCCGGATTTTAAGATTCAAATCCGGTTTTTTTCGGATTGTAGTGAAAATTGAGTTTAATGGATAATATTTTACATTTATCTACAAATTTTCATTCTATCTAATGAATAGGTAGGTGTGTGTAGAATGTGTTTTGTTGTTTATTTTCATTATCACCACCATCATTACAGTCCTTCACAAGTCCACTACTGACCATAGCCCTTCCTCAAGAAATGCCACAAAGCATGATCTTGAGCCACCTGCATCGATCGACTTCCTGCATGTCTTACCAGGTCGTCACTCCATCTAGTGGTAGGTCACCCTACACTACGCCTACCGGTACGAAGCTGCCACTTGAGAACCATTTTTCCCCATCGATTGTCTGTTCTTCGGCCGGCCGGTCCATTGCCACTTCAACTTACTAATCCGTTGGGCTATGTCGGTCACTCTGGTTTTACTGCGGATATCCTCATTTCGAAGTTTTTCGCGCAGAGAAACCACAAGCATAGCCCTTTCCGTAGCACCTTGTGTGTGCATACGGCCAGCAGTGAAGGACCACGTTTCAGATCCGTAAGTAACCACTGGCAACACGCATTGATTGTACAGTCTCGTTTTTAGGTTTTGAGGTATACCTGACTAGAAGATGTGTTGTAACTTCCCGAATGCTGCCTAGCCGAGTTGAATCCGTAGATTAACCTCTTGGTCAGAGTTGGACTTACCTAGTTTGACTATGTGTCCTAGGTAAACTCACTCGTCAACAATTTCGAGCTTAGTGATCCCAACTACTACCAGCATAGGTGTGACATGGACATTCAACAGGATCTTTGTTTTGTCCCTACTAATCTTAAGACCTATCTGTTGGGAGACACTATTGACTTCATTGAGCATAGTGCTTAGGTCCTACAGCGATTCTGCCATAAGGACTGTATTGTCGGCAAATCGAAGGTGAGTTATGTACTTGCCATTGATATTAATACCGTATCCTTTACAGTCCAGTAGCTTGAAAACATCTTCCAATACAGCAGTGAAGAGTTTGGGGGATATAACGTCACCCTGTCTTACACCTCTCTGCAGTTAGATAGGTTTCAAACTCCGGTTCTGTACTCAGATAGCCATCGTAGCCCTACTGTACAAACACTTCAGCACTTCGATATACCGATAGTCAACTTGGCACCGCTGAAGGGACTGTAGCACCGCCCACATTTCGACGGAATCAAAAGCTTTCTCATAGTTCACATACGCCCGGCAAAGTGGCAGATAGTACTCTTCGGTCTTCTGTACAATCTGCCGTAGGATATGTATGTGATCTATGGTATTGAAGCCTTTTCGGAAACCGGCTTGCTCGGGAGGCTGAAAGTCGTCGAGTCTGCGTGCGAGACGAATCGTAATGACTCTCGAAAACGGCACGTAGACGTGGCGCAGAAGGGCAATTGGTCTGTAGTTCTTCAAGAGAGCGTTGTCTCCTCTCTTGAAGAACAGGACCACCATACTTCTGCTCCACACCTCCGTAGTGCCACCATGGAGGACGGAATTAAAGAGCTTCTGAAGGACTTATGTACCAGTTTTCCATCCGCTTTCAGATGTTCCGCCGTAATTCCAATCTCGCCTGGGACCTTGCCGTTTTTAAGGTGCTGGAGAGCCATTCTAATCTCGCTCAGACTGACGTCCGGGATATCATCGGAATAGTGTCGGATAAGACTTGCTCTTGGATCGTTACTCACACTTCGTGTGGCGGGTTTAATACATTCCGTGGGTGTCGTAAAAGGCTACAGAGGGAAATAGGCAGGAGATGGGCAGGACACTTGCGTGTGGCTCCAACGATAATGTGTACAGTTGCCCATAGAAACTCTCAATCTAACTCAAAATCTCAGGTGTCCCGGAAACGATGCTGCCACACTCAGTTTTCAGCCTTGACAGTTGGCTCTTTCTGACAGACAGACCTCTGGCAAAGACTTTGGAGCCCTTGTTCCGCTCGATCGCTTCTTCGCGTTGACTTCTTTAGACGAGATCTCTCCAACTTAACGTTTAGGTTCAGTGTGCCTCTAACCATTCAGTGATCGCTGCCAGTTTTACCATCACTGAACAGTTGTCGTCTAGTCGTCATAATGAAGTCAATCTCATTTTTTCTCGAACCGTCGGGGTTCGACCAGGTCCACTTTCTATGGGGCCGCTTCTGAAAGAAAAGAGTTCATCATAAAAAATCCCTCTTGCTTCATGAAGTCGGCCAGCTGCTGGCCCCTTGGGTTCCGTTGCCTTATCTCAAATTTCCCTACCTTCAGCGGACCAATTTTTCTTGTGCCTAGCTTTGCGTTAAAGTCTTCCATTAACATCGTATAGTGAGTTTTGAAGGAATGCGTGGTTTTAGAAATATCCTCATGCATTTCCTCCACCTCCTCATCGGGATGTGCCGACGTTGGTGCGTAAACCTGCATGACCTTCGGTGAATACCGTTTGACGATTCTGAGTACAAGGCCACTCTCGTTAACACACTCCTAATCTTTATAAAGTTGTTAACGAGAGACTTGTGGACGATAAATCCAACACCTCCTTGGGACTGATGGTCTTCCTCCCGGTGATAGAACGAGTTGCCGGATTCGAGAATCACCGTGTCCTCCCTCTCTTCGGACCTCAGATAATCCTATAATTTTCCAACACAACTTGTCTATCTCTTCTTCCAGCTCCAGGATCTCTCGTCAGTCCTCAGGGTGCGTGCGTTTTAATTTGTCAGGTTGATTTGTTTTAGGTGGCAACTGAACCTCCATTGGAGATTGAGTTGCCACCTAAAACGACTCGACTCGACTGAAGCACCCCCTGCCCTGCCGTTACCATTGTCTGGGGGCCGCCTATTTGCGTCGTTGCTCATGAGGAGTACATTGCCATAGTTGCCACGCTTGGCGAGCGGGTTGGTAACTGCAATTTTAGTTACTTTTATCAGGAAAATGCTGCTGCCCATCTTCTGCCTGCTTCCCTCTGTGGCCTTTTACGTGGCCTTTTAAAAAGTGAATTACATAATACTACAAGAACATTTTTAAAAACAAGCTTTCATTTGAATCCTCTATAAAGAAGAAAATAAACTTTAAATTATATCAAACCCATTAATTTATTACATCACACAATGTATATGGTATAAAATCTTGTCGCGAGATTTACCATTTTTTTTAAAAAATTTTATTCTTAAAATTACCTACTTATGTCAATATCAAGTTACATATTGTACTCGTGTTTATGAACACAGGTAAATTCTTATACCGCCACTATATTACTTTTTATACAGAACGAAGCATCGATATCTCATAATATTTTCAAGATCTCGATTTTCCCACTATACAATATCGATTATCGACAAAACTTAACTCAAATATTCAAAATCAGTCATTACCACTAGGAGTTTAGTACTAAAATCGAGTGAAATCACTTCGATTTCTAGTCCACTTTCTTCTGACCATCGGCTATTGTACGTGAGAAACACTAAACGAGCATAACCCGTTTAATCTATAATTTATGGACCATTTTCTCGTTTAAAAAATCATCGTCGTGAACTTTTCGGAACTAACGGCAAACAAACGGACGTGCTGATTGTCCAGAACTGAGCAGGCTTACGCTCTATTAACGTGGACGTGACGTCTTATAACATGGTCATTGGTCACTTAGTTTTTTGACGACTTTATGTAGATTGACGCAAAGTGTTTTCGGTGTAATAATGTGCATATAAGAAACATTTCATTATTTTTTGTTATACTTAAACAACCAACCGTTATAAACATTTTGTGTTTACGTGGTAGACCCACACACAGCATACGTTCGGGATATATTAACTAACATGGGACTGTATTTGTAACATCTCAAAAAAACACTCCAGTGCTCTAATTTACTTTTATATTTGATTTAAGGTTTACGTGGTAAAATGCCACGCTTGGATTTAAAGTTAAAAACATGAGGATACTCCGAAGACTCCTATGTTACTTTACGTTTTTTGTTTAGCCGGACACAACCACATACGGCCGATAGTGGTTGGTTCAACTACAAAAGATGGTGAAAAAATAGGCAGGTTACACCAAAATATTATAAGATTAAACTCCGAAATGTCAAAATATATTTGTACTCGTATATGATAAAAACGTTTATTTGTATCTCCAATCACACACGTAAATTCAGTGAATAAACTAGATATACCATCAAAGTATTACGAAAAAAAAAATACATAAACTTATGATCTAAATGTACATGTGTGTTGCAGTTATACAAATGGGTCATAGCTCAGCGATTAATATTGCTCAGAGAGCAAACACTGATTTTCAGCTATTACCCTCGAGGTGGCGAGAAGAAAATAGCATAATAGTACAATCAGAAATAAATAAAGAAAAAACTATTTTTTTATATGTCGTAGTCCGATCGTTATAATTGGGCAGGTCATAATCTGACTAGGCATTTCATGATTCATTGCCATTTCCTGATTTAGCCGATAATTTATAACTTTAACTTCTGTTAATATGAACTATCTTAAATTAATATTAACTATTTTATAATATTAATTATAATAAATCATCGACTAAATAATGAAATGGTGGCGTATCACGAAATTTCTTGGTCAATTCAACTGTCAGACCACGACATATAAAACATAACAACTTATTAAAGTGTTGACTTTATTTGGAATACAAACCTAATTAAAAACTTAGTTATTTGGTACCCGTACAAATAAAACACTCTGATGTCAGGACGAATTTAAAATTTCTCTTCATTCAAACATATCTGCGATTATCTCACTATAGCTGAGAGGCGCAAACCAGGCGTGTTTATGCAGGTAGCACTCCATTCCATTGTATAAACAATACAACATGTACTTTGCATACCATTCTTAAGGCATTAAAGAGAATATATTCAGAATTTTATGGTATTTATGTATTGTGGTATTTTTTATGGTATATATTTTAATTATTATTTATTGGTATTTTAAGTTTTATTCACATACAATTGAAATATATGCAATATTAAAGAACTACCTATAATAAAGAAACTTAAACTAAAAACTTAAATTACCTCGCAGTCGTACTCCTCGTGCTATAGTGTCAATAACGCTGGTTGTGTTTCCTCGCTGAAGGGCTATACTTGCCTTTGAGAGAACCAGCCCTCTTATCATCAGCAGCGATGACCAGTCGTGATCATTCATAGTCTACAGCTAATGGCACAGATATGTAGTCATCTTACAGAACTCATTTTTGCACTACTTTCCTAGTTCAGATGCCTCTGATACCGCCCCGGCTCTAAACGAGGTACCCCTGAGATGAGAGGTCGAAGTCATACCGTAGGGTCTCCCGCCATCTTCTCTAAATATTCCTCAAGGCTCTAAATCTAAACCGAGGGAACATTTATAGAGACAACAGCTGTTCGGATGACATTATTCAAAGAACCGCGACGGGAAACCCACTAATACTTTTCTTACATGGAAGTCTAACTACCTAATATTTCTCGATAACTAATATTTAAAGAATATTTAGAGCATGATACTGCTGTGATTGAGCCGTGATATCTCAGAGACTATGCGTACAATGGAAATATCACAGTACACGAGCAAAATGTAATTTTAGTTCTCATTTATTATGTGTTCTACGGTGAAGAAATACATCGTGAGGAAACCTGTAAGTCTTAGAAATTAAATAAATGTTTCGAAGATGTATGAAATCCATCAAAACATATTGGGGCAGCGCGGCAGACTATTCCGGAACTGAGCGAAGGCCTGTGCCCAGGCGTGGGACGTAGTAGGCTGTAACTTTATTTTACTTTACTGCTGTAATTTGCATGGTAAGTAACAAGAACCTTGTTGCCAATAAGAAGTATCTCCACATTCGATCTTAGTCCTCGGGGATTTTATTTCTTAATTGTGTGAAATACATGTTGTTAGTCTCCTGCTAAATATAGGCCTCCCCCAAGGACTTTCTGCATCTCTTACCAGGTCATCTTTCCATCTATAAGAAGGAAGAAATGTTCTAGAGTAGTAGTTTCGTACTGGTTACTACAGTGCCGAACGGCCCTCACTAGATAAAGTGACCACCAACAGTGCGATTGTGTTACTCTTCCCAGGGCTGCGGTATTTTTCGAACCATAGTTTTTTTGAATAAAACTAAATACTACATCGGACAACTAAATCGGACCAAAAACTAATATTCAAAAACTGAAGGTAGCCGGACTAACTATGACATTGGGACGTCAAACATCTTAGTCCTCCCCCCCCACATGTGACCACGGGTGCTGTAAAGCACCCGAAACGTCGGGATAATAAAAAATAAATTAAAGTAGTGATTAAACGTGATAAAATTCGTAAATAATAGTTTTATTCAATGTGTAGTGTTCGCGTAAATTTAAGAAATCATCATAGTTTTTTTTATAGTATAAGGGTGACAAACGAGCACTCAGTCCACCTGATGGTAAGTGGATGCTGTGGCCCATAGACATCTACATTTATCCTCGATTAAAAATCAAAATTGTCACTCCTGAATACTAAGATGGAATGCCTCATTTCCAGTAAAAAAAGGGTCTCCGGAGCTCTACACTCACCGTACGAAACACAGCAGTATTAAGGTGCTATTTTACGCTGGTATTCTGTGAGAGCGTGGTCCTCCCTTGGTCGAGCCGACCCATTCGTGCTACAACTATAATATAGCTGCACTACCACGTAAAAAACCATAAATTAAACATATGTTAACTTCTAATAAGTATAATTCATAATCTTTTATGAATAAGAAATTTCTATTTCTATTGTGTAAATGTATAAGTATATATTATATATTCCTAGGGCTATGCTTCCTAGTTAAAAGGCGTGCAGATCAGGCTGGTGAAAGCTCTCGTAATAAAATCATTAACACGCAGTGGTAAATCTTGATAGGAAAATCAGGTGATTTGTGGGGCCCTCGTAATCAAGCGAACTTATATGACTCTTAATTTGATGGCTATTATATTGATCTATCAATTGATTATTATGTAATAACCAGAATAAAAAGATATGTATGTGAGATGAAACATATTAACAACTGAGGTCTACTTACAGTAAAATTCTAGTAATGCCGCGACAAAGTGGAGCCACTTAAGCGTTTACCATACGTTCTAAATGATCAATTTACGCCAAGGCTGCTATAGTAAAACTTATATGGGCACTCTAATTATGTGTAATGCAACTTTATGGTTTATGGACGCTGATTAGTTACGTAATACTCATTTACTACGTATTATTACAAAGTTTAAAACATGTTTTTTTACAGTGTTGCTTGCGTTTAGGTCAATACTAATTGCCGTAATGAGCATATATGGTAGAGCCATGCTGATTGTAACACGAATGGGTCGGCTCGGCTGGAGAAGGATCACGCTCACAGAATACCAGCGTAATATGGCAGCTTAATGCTATGTTAGGTGTAGAGAACCGGAGATCATTTTTACTGGAAACGCAGCATTCCATCTTAATCCTCAGGGGTGATAAAGCATTTGCATTTTGATTCCTAATCGAGGTTAGATGTTGATGTCTATGTGCCACAGCATCTGCTTTATGGCACTTACTATTAGGTGGACCGTGTGCCCATTTGTCACTCTCATTCAAATTAAAAAAATCTTACTGTAGATGTGTGAGATGCGTTGTGTGCTTATAACTCCTCAGGGCTGTAAACCCATGCAAGGAATGGTTTACGGTCGGTGATAAGAAAACTATAATTTTATCTTTTACATCTTTATATTTGTACACCATAATGATAATGATTACAAACATTTAATATGTTGCAACTACACAGATAATTATTTCTATCAATTATTTATGATAGAGTAAGTAAGTTATAAGTTAGTATGTTATTACACTTTAGCTTTGAATTATTCGATCTATGTTGGCAATAATAGAAACACTGAACTGAAAATGGGATATTTTATAGTGGTGTAAAAATATCCACAGCCCAATAACGTCCCGTGGGCTTAGTAAGAGGTGACAAAGAGAAGCTAAAACAGATGGGCAGCACCATGTCCCTGATAACAATATCATTTAAAAAAACTGCGGCCACCAACCAACCAGCCTTACATGGCAACTATGGCAAAATCCCTCTATTAGACAATCTACGGTGGAAGCCCACGTTCAGCAGTGGACTTTTATAGGCTGTAATGTTGTATTATTCTTTGTAAAAGAGTTAGATTTTAAAGGTAAAGGTAAGACTATAGGCAAAAGTACAGAATGGCGGTAAAACGAGTTTGCCACATATTTTAATATGACTTAAATGTTGCCAACACTAGCTTGACACTCATATAAATATAGCTTGACGATAATTTATTTATGAAACTGAAGTAAGAAGTAACCAACGAGCTGACAGTCTACCAGATGGTAAGTGGCTACTGCGGGCCATAAGTTTATTTAGCAGTCACGCTTACGCTTAAGATCAACGAGTCATTGTGGAATTATGTAATATTAGTAATTCGCTCCGGTTTCACCTAGGTGGGATAATAATGTGACGTTATTGAGATTTCAGATCAAAGACCGTTTTATTTCACCTTATCAATTTTACAGTTTAAAAAAAACCTCCAAATTTTTCTGACAAAATATAGCCTCGATAACTCCTGGTATTGCTTGCTCCCTATCTGTTCGTGAAGTTTCATTACAATCAGTTTAGCCATTTTGAAGATTAACCCGGACAGACAGACAAAATTATTAAAAATGGCTGCTTTCAATTTTATATATACATATAGATTTAAGAACAAGGTGCAAACCGCTCTAATAAATATTTATTGGTATTATTTCACACAATGTCATTAGTGCTGTATTTTTGTTTATAATGTACAGTTAGCGGCATTAACGTAGTGAGGTCTTCCGGTTGATGCGACTGTACTTCACAAGCTTCCATTGATCCGTTAAACTGTAACGCTCATACCTAACGTAGATTGAAGCGTGACTTTATTCGGTCATTGTTTTCCCATTATTTATTTGCTTCATCGCTTCTTGTGACTAGAATAATTTAATTTCCATTTAATATAATACATATTTTCTTAATTGGATACACAGTTATGTCGGATTTTGGGGTATTCTTGACGTTAATTGGATGTCATTCTTCTAGGAGGTTTCGAAGATGTGTATTGACTGTCATTCCCTTCGATTGTAACTTGGCGCCTATATCCACGAGTGATGTAATAGGCTACAGAGGGAAAGAAAGGAGAGTACTCGTGAACAACTCCAAATAATAAAAAAGCTGCAGCTGTTAGCTCGTCTGCCAAGCGTGACAGCTGTGAGGAAATGCCCCTTTTTAACTTAACTTAATTTAATTTTTTAAAAGTAGGAAGTTATAGATTTCGGTCCGATTTTGAGAATGCGAATTTTCATCAGATCTCCACGTTTTAAGGTGTGTGCGGCGCGGTGTGTGTGTTTTTTTTGTGTGTGTGTGTGTGTGTGTGTGCGCGTGCGCCGTGCGTGTGTGTGTGTGTGTGTGTGTGTGTGTGTGTGTTTGTGTATGTACGTAAATATTTTTTTGTCGTACGATATCTTTAGAACGAATCAACTGATCGAGATGAGACACGGTGTTCGAAAGTGTTCATAATGACTGAACTGATTAGATTTTCAATTTAATCGATTAAGCCGTTTCAGAGATACTCAAAAAATAAAAAACAAATAAATATATATATATATATATATAAAAATATATATAGATTTTCGACCGTTGTGCTCGAATATAAGCGGGAATTTATAAAAATGATCTGCAGGGTATACAGTTTTTTGGATTTTTTGACTTGTTTTAAGCTGTAATTAAATTAATGAAAGAATTATTAAAAAAATGTGAAGTGTTGCTAATATTAGAAAAAAATAGGTATTTTTGTTAATCCTATGCGCTGCATAAACTTTTTCTCGACTCCACATAGTCAGTAGTTCATTCATAAGGCAATGTATATGCTATTATAACAAATTCCCTGAAAATATAAAAGGTCTGTTATAAAAGGGTTATTATAACATAAATTAATACATAGTTGACAATAACCCGAGAATGGGTCGCTTCGAAGCTGTTTCCTAAAAAAATCCCGCTGGGTTTCCTGCTGGTTCTTTTAAACAGAGGTTTTTTTCCGACCCGCGGTAAAAGTATAATATAACTTTCAATAAGAATAAAAAAATATACTTTTCTATTCTATTCTTCATCAGCAGATCTTTATATTTATCTGCTGGCCGTGCGCCGGAATGAACGAAAAACGAATCGTTTAGCACTTTTGACACTACTTACCGTCGCTGGTTGCAGCACAGCAGAGAAGCCACGCTTCAAACAGTAGCTTAATGCTGGTACATTTCAAATTTTCAGTGTAGAGTACCGAAGATCCTTTTCACGAAGGAACAATGAGGCATTTACATTAATCTATTGAAAAGAGACAATGCGTCCGCATTTGTTTCTTAATCAAAGATACAACATGTAGATGTCTATGGGCCGTAGCATCCACTTACTATCAGGTGGATTGTGTACGCGTTTGATAAGATAAGATAAGATGCGTTATTTGTTAGAATATGATACATTACTGTTGTTACAAAAGAATTCTGTTGTCCTTATTCTATAAAAAACACTTATTTTAAGATAAACCACATACCTCTGACTCTCTCGATTACATAATGTTACATCTCAAGCACATACATTTATAGCATATAATCATAGCAATTTAAGTTATAAATACAGCATCCAGTACCACCGCGAGATAGCACGTTGCGGCGGTCCTGTGATAACAACTACAGAAATACGCAGCTGCGATTATTAAAGCGAATTAAATAATTACACAGCTAAGGCTTTAGCTTCCTGACACATGGTGACGTATGGACATGTTAAAACGTAACGCTTATTTGTTGGACTTTTCCTTACAATTTTAAAGATAAGGAAGCTTTTCGAGTAACAGCCTCATTAAGGTAAATAGTAGGGTGACCCTTCATTAAGCGGCATGACAAACTAGACATTCAGGAAGTAGACGTAGTTGACTCGCGGCTGAACTTCTTGGTAATCTATGATAGCTTCTAACGCGTGTAGCAGTAAATGATATTTTAAATTGTAAATTCGTTATTTAAAAAAATATCTAAAGCAACCGCCTAGCCACCTGCAAACGTGTGTATCTTCAAGGCAGCAATAAATAGGCTGCATCAGCTATTACCATTAGATAGGAAAGTAGTTGAGCATTTGTTTATAGATAGTTAAAAAACGACGAGAACTTCGAGAAACCGGTACAACCTAGACCTACCTTCAAGAAAAGAGCTTTCTCCTTTCTAAAAGGCCAGCAACGCATCTGCTATTCCCCTGGTGGTGCAATTGTTCATGGGCGACGGTAGTCACTTACCCTCAGGTGAGCCACATGCTCGTTTGCCCCTCTCCTATATAAAAAAAGAAATTCCAAACAAATAAGGATAAGAAGGCAAAAAATCTAGTACCGACTCACGTAGTGACCGACATATATGGGGTTGACCATACATTATACTGTACCTATCACGTACATATTCAAAGTAAGAATAAAACATTTTGAGGTAATCTGCATGTCTGAAAAATATATTTGTGGACATGTAAAGTCCACCTTAACCCTCTGAATTAAATAGATAAATTGCTCCTTAGCCCTTTAAAAATAATTAAAAGCTTCTGCCCAGCACAGAGATGTACTTAAGCTATAACTCTACTTCCTCTAACTGACTTCAAATTAGGAGAAACTTCTATAGTCGACGTGTATGTTTATATATTTTATTATATTTTATATTATATATATATATATATATATATATATATATATATATATATATATGTATATATATATATATATCATATATATATATATTTTATATACCGAAATCTATAACTTCCTACTTTTATATATGCTTACAAATTTCTAGGAAATTTAAATTACTATTTTTATTAAAAATGCTATATACCTCAAAGGAAATCACATTCAAAATTAAGGAAATAATTTCCCCCCTAAGGGTGGTAAAACAAGTTTTTATTCTGCTTACATTTTGTGATATTCGTTGTTATTCACTTTAAAAGGGTTAAAGTAGAGGTATTTAACTTAAGTAAACCACAAAAGCCGACTTACAAACAAAAATAATAAAATAATTCCCACATTATGTAGCTTCTGAAAGTTCCAGGCTTATTCTCAATTCTTCGATGGATTACGTGGTAGAGCCGCTCTGCAGCTATATTATAGTTGTAGCACTACGGCAGGACTACGTTCTCACACAGTACCAGAGTAAAATAGAAGCGTAATGCTTCTGTTTCGTATGGTAAGTGTAAAGAACCGGAGACCCTTTTTACTGGAATCGAGGCATTCCATCTTAGTCCTCAGGGGTGACAATGCATTGTGATCCTTGGTTGAGCGTAAATGTGGATGTCTGTGGGCCACAGCATCCACTTACCATCAGGTGAACTGTGTGCTCGTTTGTCACCCAATGCTATTAAAAATATGTCTTTTGAACGACCTCAGAAGCTATTAGGTCCTATATTTTTTTTCGAAGTCTGTTTTTACTTTTTCTTTAGTTGTATCTGATATCTATTTTTAAGTATTAATACGATGCAAACAAATGACAATACTTTAGATTTACAAACATTGATAAAAGTTAATAAACCAATAACTTAATAGTTTCCGTTCTACAACAATGAAACACAATAGTAGATACTCAATCGCTGTCAACGATTCAAAGCTGTTCAATAACCGTTATAACGTAATAACGGAACGCTAATTAATTACTTGTAATTAAAATGGTGTTGCTGTATTGCACTCAGGGCCTGTTTACAGATTTTTATCAGTGTTTTCTTTTATATGCATACTTAACTGGTATTTCCAGATGAGTACTTGTGTTTAATTTAAATTGGTTGAATTTGACCATATATATGGATGTGTATATATATAATTTTTAATTTAAATAAACATCACACTCACACTAGGAATTTCTCCTGGAAGCAGTTTACATACATAAATTTCACAAGGGCAAACATTCAGTTCCGGAACATCTATTTGTAGGCTATACATATACTCGTACTTGTTTCGTATAGGATCAGAATCCATGACCTCAGCGCCAATAACTTAATGCAAAGATACTGCAGCCATAGATTCCTCGATTTATAGCTAGCAACTTTATCCACATCGTATCTCTTTAGCACTTCGTCGATTACTGGCAGAAATCTACATTATATACGTGGTAGAGCCATAGTATGGTTGCAGCACGAATGGGTTGGCTCAACCGAGAAAGGGTCACATCCTCACAGCATACCTACGAAGTAGCTTAGTCCCGTTGTGTTTCACTCATAGATGTATATGTCTAAGGGCCACAGAATGTACTTACCGTCAGGTGGACTTTGTTCGCGTTTGTCACCCTTATTCTACAAAGAATACGAGTACAATTAATACTTAAATATTATTATCTTTGTTTTTCTTGATAAAGCTTGTACCTACACTGCTGCATTTGAGAGCGTTTAAAGTGTGTTAATTGTACATATTGTGACGTTTTCGTATCATCGTCGACTAAATGGATACATGAACAGCATCCCTGGCGGACGTAGATATCTTTTTGTTTTGTCTTACAAAATCATTCGCTTTTACAAGGTAGAAAACTCTTGTTAAGGTTAGTGGTTACTACGTTTATTACCTTTTAATTTAATTCAGTAAATTTTAACAGCTACTATATTTTCTTGATGTGTTAAGGTAAACCGATAGAGAATACGATAAGGCTAGTAACAAAAAGAATGCTGCTGTGTTTCGTATGGTGAGTGTAGAGAACCGGAGGCGATGTAACTGGAAACGAGGCATTCCATCTTAGCCCTCGGTGATAGCAACGCATCTGCATTTTGATTCTTAATCGAGGATAGATGTAGGTGTCTACGGACAACAGCATATAATTAATGAAAGGTTTTACGCTTCTTCTTTTGAAAAAAAGAAAAATAATTTGGAAGCTACGCCTTTAACGAATAGAAAGTCATTTATCTTAATTAACCATAGCAATAGGAAACGTGGTAGCATAAGCCAAAACCTTATAATTTCTAATCTAGATTTTCGGAGAAATATGAATGTGTGCTTCAAATGGGTTATTAATATGGACAACATCAGATTTTTTTATTATTGATTAGAATTATCAGAATTCAATTATGATGATTAAAACACATGTAACTTAAGGGTTATAACCTGAAATTGCTTAGAAAGATTCTCCATTATACCGAAAATATTGTAGATCATGAAACTTTGCATACTAACTGAACTAACTATAAAGCAGGGCTTATGTTTTTTTTTATTTTTTTTAATTATCATTATTTTCACTGTAAAAATAAATTACCTAAACTATCGGCGTCCTGAAGTTTGTTTCCTGCCGCCCGGTTCCAAGCTTCAGGACGCCGATAGTTTAGGTAATTTCTTTTTGAAGTGAAAACAATGGTAATTTAAAAAAAATAAAAAACATAAACCCTGCTTTATAGTTAGTTCAGTTAGTATGCAAAATTTCATGATCTTATTTAAAGTATTTTATGAATAAGAGCGGTAGATTGTTCAGTTTGGAGGTAACTTTGATTTTTTTTATCGAGAAAATTTTATGGAATCATGTTTACGTCTAACATAGTACTTAACATTAATCCTCAACTTTACCGTATGTTTATTTCAAAATTAATGCTGGAATATTTTCGGCATAACGGAGTATTTTGCTAAGCCATTTTAGGTTATATTGCCCCTTAACCTTAAGTCATAATGATTTCTTATATTTACGGGAACACTACACTTTGAAGATCAGCACAAAAATTGATTAATTTGACCCCCCCCCCCCCCCGTGACTGCATAGCACTCGAAACGTTGGGAATTAAAAATAACTACTTTTATGGATTTTATCGCGTTTTATTTATATTAATTTTAATACCCGACGTTTCGGGTGCTTTCCAGCACCCATGGTCACGGGGGACTGAGGTGACTGACGTCCCGATGTCAAAGTTAACCTAGAGTACCTTTAGCTTTTTAATTATTGTTTTTGGTCCGATCTACGCAGAATGAACTAACTGTATTTTGAAGTCTTGCAGTGGTATGCTTGGGTTTAGTTTTAATTTTATTAATTATAGGATCCCAAGCAGGTGGTGGTACCCAGCCTCCTTCTCTATTGAAATTAGGATGTTTTTTAATTTCAATAGCCTCACGTATCATCCTTGGTAGGAATCGATGTTCTTTCGCGAGGATTTGTGGTCTATCAAATCTGATGTAATGGTTGGAGCCATCCGTAAAAGTAGTTTTAATCAATGTATAGTGTTCGCGTAAATATAAGAAATCATTATTTAAAAATAAGTTAATTATGTGCAAGTAATCCATAAAAATAGTTTTATTTGACGTTAAGTCTAAACGTTACATGTTGTACAATGAGCCGTTGCATTTATGAGGTTGTAAGCATGCACGTATGGTGTACACACGACCCTACAAACGTGGGAATGTCCGAATGTGCGGACGTCAGGCGTGACAGTAATAATAAACGGTACAAGCTGTGCGTTTGTTTACAATGTCTTTATTGTGCTCCTTTCTTTGTCGTTTATGATTTCGTTTTTGTACGTGATAGAGCCACGCTACAGCTATATTATGGTTGTAGCACGAATGGGTCGGCTCGCTCGGTAGGATAACGCTCTCACAAAATAACAGCGTCACATAGCAGCTTAATGCTGCTGTGTTTTGTACAGTAAGTGTAGGGAACCGGTGCCGCGTGTTACGAGAAACGAGGCACTCTCAGGGATAACAACACATCTGCATTTTTATTCTTAATCGAGGTTAGATGTAGATGTCTACGGGCCATAGCATCCAATCTTTTATCATCACTCGTCACTTATATTCTAGTCCTAGTATATAAGTAAATAACGGTTACACATTTGTCGTTCTTATTTTATAAAAAAAAAAAAAATTGTTAAAAATATAAAACAAGTGAAAACATTTGTACTCAAGGAGCTCAGAGGAATTTTTCAGATTTTTTTTTTAATTTTGTTTTATAAAAATATTAGTAATCTTATTAATTAACATTACTAATATTCCTTTTAAACACTCCTGGTAAGCTTGAAACGCTTGTGTTAGCAGTAGTTCACGACAGTAGTCAAATGGCGAATCCGAACCCACGACCTTTTGAGTTCGCGATTCGCGCCCTGCCGTAAGACTACTGTCGCTTTTAAAATTAATTTTAATTAATTAATGAAATAATTTTTTATTAATTTAAATTCAGTTCTGTATTCCTAGGGGATCCGCTATGTTGGCAGCACTTGAGAAGCTTTAAGAAAATATCATCTGACAACCAGACGCTCGGCTGTCCTTCTTTTGGTATCGTTATACCGCGTATTCGAATCGAACGGTTAGCTTATCTGTTATCGTACAGCAAAGGAGAGGTATAATTTTCCAACATTTTCCTTTCCATTAGATTACAATGTGGGTGACTTCATGGCAAAAGTTTACCATCTTCGGTTGCATCACTACTGGTGGGATAGTATTTAAACACTGGTTTATAAAAATTTAAAATAAACTGGCAATCGTTACCAAATCTTTGAGTTTTATTAATCTATGATCTGCAAGATTTTATGACGCTATCTATTCGAGTCCATGAAGACATATTCTAGCCCTTTATATGATCGCCTCTATTGACACCTACGAGAATAAGATGAAGTATTAAAATCTCTTTTCTCATTATCACACGAAGATTTTATAACAATGTTATTTTTTGGCCTTTGTCTGATATTAACTACATATTATTGTAAAGAGAAAAAAAATTAAAGTACAGAGTATGATTGGTTTTCCAAATATGACAAAACAGAAGATACCTATAGAGTTTTTTTGTAGTTTCTTTTCCGGCCAGAGAAACCTGATTTTAAAATGGTAGTAAATTTTAAACATTTTAGCTTTTGTCAAATGAAATTTTAGAATAGACTAGAATAGAATAGAATCATTTTAATCAATATAAATCTTTACCACTGGTTCCGAAAAAACCTCTGTCCTGGAAAGAACCAGCCAAAAAGTTTTCATTTCATTTCAATCAATGTTTTTGTTACATTGAAAGAAAATATAACCACGGTAGAGGCGGTAGAGTTCACAGACAACAGTAACAAATAGACTGAAACACATTTTTAATTGTAATCACTGTGATCTAACGGTGGCATTTCTTTCGACCGCATCCGTCCTTTGAGCGATCGCCGGCCATCGACAGACACATCGATACTTATCTGACAAGTTCAGATAATAAAGGAGATGCGGGCCCAATGGACCGACGATAAAAGTTCTTAAGATTACAATTTAACAGTAATTGCAATGTTATGTCTACTGTTTAAAATGCATTTTGAGATAAACCTTTAAAAATACGCGTCGCGTTTTAAACAGCGGCTGTGTCATGTAAATTTTACGTTAAGTTATACAGAGTGCATCTTGCATTGTAATAACTTGCAAGTAGTTCCTCATTATGTTATTTTTTAAGTAATTGTGACAAACGTGTACACAGTTCACCTCATGGTATGTCAGTGGTTTGACTCGTAGACGTCTACTATCCTCAATTAGGAATCAAAATGCAGATGCATCTCCATACTTGAACACATGATATTCAAAACGATATTGGCAGCAGCGACTTCTTAATGACGTCTAAAAATAAAAAAAACTGCAGTTGCCAACCCGCTCGCGAAGCTTGGCAACTATGACCAATATTCTCGCTTTGAGGCAAACTACGGGAGCGGATTATGCTCAACAGTGGACTTTAATAAGCTGCAGTGGTAGTAAAATGGTTTCTTGTGAGTTAACATATATAATATTTATAGAAATAAACCGTCATCGTCAACATCACCGTTACAGCCTCTCACAACCCCAGCTTATAGACCTTTTTATACGTGGTAGAGGCACGTTGCAGCCGTGTGTTACGGTTGTAGCTCGAATGAGTCGGTTCGACTGGAGTAGCACTACGCTCTCACAGAATACCAGCGTAAAATAGCGGGTTAATGCTGCTGTATTTCGTATGGCGATTGTAGAAAACCAGAGACCTTTTTTACTGGAAACGAGGAATTCCATCTTAGTTCTCAGAGTTAACCACGCACCTGCATTTTGATCGTTAACTGTTGGGAATGTAGATGCTTATGGACTACAGCGTCTGCTTACCATCAGGTGGACTGTATGCTCGTTTGTCACCCTTATCCTATTAAAAAAAACTTTTCCCAAAGACTGACACAAAACACTGACCTGAGCAACCTGCGTCTATCAACTTTCTGCATATTTTATCAGGTCGTCATTCCAACATTTGGGCGACCACCCTACATATAGCTTATTAGCTTTATTACGAAGTCTATTACGGACAAAAACTCTGATCATAGCCTTCGTCTTAACTTACTGAAAGACTTTTGAGCTACATACGAACATCTGTAAAGATATGCGTCTCAGTATCTATAAGTCGCACTACTAAACAAAATTTCAGGTTAGACTTGATACATCAATTAACCTTCATTTACTTTCAAACTTTGAAATTTGCAACCTTCATATACTTACACATAATAGTAGTCTTAATAATCTACCATAGATAAATAATTCATAATCTATATAAATCTGCAACTATCAAGAAAATCACTCCCTATCTAGCTTTCTCACTGTACAACAATACATTCACGTCACCTTTTCCGCAACAATTACCTTTTTTTTACGTTACCCCCACACTACGATTTTCTCCTTCATCGCAGTGGCAATTTACAAACATAAATTGCACAAGGATAAACATTCGGATCCGGAACAATTATGTGTAGGCCAAAAAAATACTTGTTCCGTGCGGGATTCGAACCCACAGCCCCAAACGCTGAAAATTGAAATTTATTCGTTAATGAATTATGTTATTCGTCAAAGTTATGGCTGAACGCTAGACAAGCAGCCAGGGCCGGCGTAACCTCTCCACCCGCCACACCAGCTAACGTTACAAGTCGCCTGTATCCGGTGAAACCATAATCGATGAGGTTCCGCTTAGTTTTCTAATCATAAAGCCTGTTTTATTATGTATCTATTTACCTATTTAGAAAATGACCTAGATATGAAGATTTACACATCCACTATCACAAGCGACTGGATTACTGCAGTAAAACTATAAGCGACTATGATAAAACTTAATTGGAATATACAGGTTTAGTAGTTGTAATATATATTTTAAAAAATACTTTAAATATTTATAAGAATTTTGTTGCAGTTAAGATTTAAAAATTATGGGAATTAAAAGATTTCTAAGCAGATTAAGAAAAGATATTTTTAACGCAAGTACTATCCAAATCGATCACGCCAACATATCCCCACATGGATTTTCAATAACCTATAAAAATCAAGAAATAAATGCATACTCACAGCTCAGGATTAACATTGATAGGCTTTTGGCAGCACCTTTAATCGTACTCTGGTATTCTGTGAGAGTGTGGTCCTACCTCGGTCGAGTCTTCTTGTCGCCATTATTGTTTTCCTTTAAAAAGAATTGTTAGCAATACTAAAATGCTTATGTAGGGAGTTTTCCATCCGCACCCAAGTATTAGGCTACTGTCGCGTAAATTATGCTGTCATTTTATCATTTTTAAGAGCGTAATATTAATACGTTATTAATACTTTTATAAGTTTTGAATGCGGCTCTATTACTAAGGATTTTAGTATTAAGGATACGTTCTAATTAATCTCACCTATATGTAAAGTAGGTGCTCCGGGCTACTATTTATCAGAAAATATCCAACAATCGTTTGAACCAAGATCACGTTCGCGTTTAAACCCACTACACCAAAGAGGCAGTCACATGTAACGAAATAATACTTCAAATTATTTTCGTTTTTACTGCAAGTAAACAATTCGTGTCAGGTCCCAATTTTAAAAATCATTTGCATTTTAATTATTATAAGAGGTTACGGGTGAAGTTTAGTAGTTTAGTTACGATATAGGAAATTGAACAGAACTAACACGTCATCTCACGAGGAGACGTGATTATGACGTATACGCTTTTTCAAACAACATCTTAATTCCGCAATAAATAGAAACGTTTAAGAGCAAAAAGCACATTCTGAAAGCGCGTGCGATCTCTAATCGATGCGGTAATTATTTACAACTTACTTACATTACTTACAACTCCTCTGAAGTTGTAAGTAATGTAAGTAACATAACTTACAACATTAGACTAAAAAAGAGAAGATAGAACACCACTTACATTTAAAGAGACATTTAAGCCATACTCAACTATTTGACGTGCACTCACGCACATATCTTTGTTTTTTCTTTCTTTAACGTCCCTTAAAGCACGGTAATTTTTATAGATAATATTACCGTGCTTAAAGTCCAACGCACACATTTGCACTTAAAACCATATTGTTTTTTGCAAATGACTTAAGATGCATATGGGTTTGTTCATAAAAAAACAAGGGACAAACGAACTTTCAGGCCACCTGACGGTAAGTGTATACGGGGGCCCACGGACAACTGTAACCTACTACAAACAAAAAAGCTACAAATGTGTTGTCAACTCTGGGTACTCAGAGTCAGACTCAGACCGGACAGCAGTATAAGCACGGTTCCTGGTGACAGAAATAGGTAAAAAGGTGCCCCAGACTTACCCAGTCTACAACTACATACCCATCGGGACTTCGATAAGGATTCCGACCACCTTAAAATACACAAGTACAGTGTTCAATATTACAATATAAATCGCTAAAGAAATTTGGTTCAAAAATCAAACTGAATTACAATTTTAAACATGATAACTACTGTCGGTATTAAAAAAGCAGGTGTTATCCGAATATAAAATCTGTTTGATCGCGTGTCCGTCCATCAATACTTGTTGGCGAGATCGTGACGATTCAGCCAGGGGTCATTGTTGGGCGCCGATTGATTTATCCGCTCCCAATGATTTAGACCTTACAGCATGATTTATGTTCGCGTGTTCGATTGTCGGTGATTGATGATGTCTTTTAGAGGAATTATGCTGTTTGTTGTTTTAATACGTTTAATTAATATCGTGATACATCTTAAAGTGCTAATTTTTCACATTTCAATTTTCATTTATAAATAATTTTTAAACTAAAAATTTAAAAATATAACTTAAATATCAATTTCAAAACTGAAGCCCAATCTACGAGTAGTCGTAGTCGTTAAAGTAAAAGAATATAGTTACAACCTTTAGCTGTGGAAGGAAAAGGGGAGATCTACCACCGGGCAAAGTGTTCAGCCCGAGTAGCGGCAAACGCTTTACCTGAACTGTTCTTTAAGTAGCGCAGTACTTTGGAACTTTGATAGCGTGACTGAGACTTTCGTGCGTTTCGCTTGTGGGGCGACGACAGCGCCGTATGCTGTACACGTCCCACTAGTAGGGACTGGCCATCCCTCGTTTCTGAGAGAGGTTTCGAGAAATTTATTCCCTTCGCTACTCTGGTACGTGTTGGCTGACGACGCCTTAGAAATATTTTATTGCTCAGACAAAGACTTCCTTACGATGTTTTCCTTCATCACAGAACACGTGGTGAATCAGTACTTAAATTTGTAATTTACAATTTCATTGGTGCCGGTAGAATCGAACCTAGATCTTGCGTACTATGAAGTGTACAGCGAGCGCTTAGAACCTGAGATACTATAGGTAGTTTAATAATTACGGACAGACAAATAGACATGAATACACACCAATAATATTACCCTCCTTTTGTGTTCCGCTTCAGTGGAGTAAAACGATAGTAATTGTGATTTTTGTTTACAGGCCTGTTTGCCGAAACTGCGTGGTATCACCAACCGGCTCGTCACCGCCTCCGCTACATGAACAGACATCATCACCGCCGCCTCCCGCACCATCATCACCGGTCACATCACCGCGTCTTCCTCCTTCACTGCCCTCGCCACAACCAAGTCACAGCGGCTCATCTGTACCGAGCCAGTCCAATTCACCCCATCCCTACTCATACCCTAACTTCAGACGGAGTCAACCGCCTCCAGGTCAAAATTTTCCGGAGTACAACCTTCTACACAGTCACAGTGTCTCCCAACTTAATCAACCAAGTCACAGTTACCATTCCCCGCAATCTCCTCAATCAGCAATGTCTCTATCTCCTCATCCTGTTCCTCAAGGCAAGCTCAGGGGATTGTTGGAACACGCCGAAAGACTGATAAAACCAGGCGATCCACACCGGCACTCGCAGAGCGATGATGACTCAGGGTGTGCGCTGGAGGAGTACACGTGGGTTCCGCCGGGACTACGACCTGAACAGGTAGAGTAAAGCTAACAGAACTTCAATATTCATTATTGGCGACTTATTATTATGTTATCAATTATCATTACAGCCTATTAAAGTCCACTGCTGAACATATGTCTCCCTATATATTGCCTCGTAGGGTGAGTATTTGCCACTCTGCCACGCTTGGCAAGCGGGTTGGCAACCGCAGTTTTTTTAGTCGGTATCAGGAAGACGCTGCCGCCCAACTCCTGTTTTGTTTCCCACTGTCGCCTCTCACAGTACCCACAGGATGCCATGGGGTAATGGACATTCTTATGTAAAGATTCTTAATTCAATTCTTGGCGTAAGAGGCGACAGAGGGAAACAAATCAGGAGTTGGGCGGCAGCGTCTTCCTGGTAACAACTAATAATATGTAATTAATGTTTAAATGTATTGTAATTTAGGAATAATCTAATCTAATATGAATAACCTAATCCAATGTTACTAATATTATTTAAGATGAATAATTTAATTTATTATTATGAAGATGTAATCAATGAACTACGAATGATATTTGACATTTGTATGCCCGTGAGGCTGATCACAGACTGAACTTTATTTGTATTCAATTAAGACCTCTTGTAACCTGTGAATCACAAATAAACTATTTCATTTGATTTGATTTAAGGAAAATCCGCCTATTGGTGACAACTGTGGCAAATATTACACCTGTGGTGATATCTATGGAGGAGATCTGTGTTCGAATCCGGAATTTTAATGGGACTGTACATATATAATAATAATAGCGACCCACCCCAGCTTTTCCAGGGTAGGATTTTTAATGTGGCATTATTTAGATTGAAAATAGGTAATTAATTTAAATCAAAGATGACATATTTTATCACTTGTTCGATTTTTAAAAAATCATACTTTTTCGAGCATACTATAGCCCATATCACCTGACAATGCTGTTCATCTATTCATGAAATATCAATACAAACGGTTCAACCATTCAGAATATTAGCTCGGACAGGCAGACAGGCAGATAGTCATACGTGGTAGAGCCATGCTGCAGTTATATTAGTTGTATAGTTGTAGCACGAATGGGTCGGCTCGACTGGGGAAGTTGCAGTGCTGCTGTGTTTCGGTATGGTATGGTATGGAGCCGTGGTAGCTCAGATGGTTAACGCTCGCTGTAAATATAAGAGAACGCGAGTAACCCGGATTTGATCCCCGCCGGCACCAATGAAATTCTTAATTGCAATTTTAAGTTGAGTTTAAATTGAGTTGAATGTGAAGTTCGCGAACACGCAATGGGGCAGCGCGGCGGACACTTCCTTGCCCTAAAACCCTCTCAGAAATGAGGGGAGACCTGTGCCCAGCAGTGGGACGTATATAGGCTGTAACTTTACTTTACTTTTTACTTTTACTTTACTTTTTCGAATGGTGAGTGTATAGAGAACCGGAGACACTTTTTACTGGAAAACGAGGCATTCCATCTTAGTCGTCACGGGTGACAACGCATCTGCATTTTGATTTGTAATCGAGGATAGATGTAGATGTCTGTGGGCCACAGCATCAACTTACCATCAGGTGGACTGTGTGCTCGTTTGTTACCCTTATTCTATACTTTTGTATAAATTTAAGGCACAAATTTAAAAATGTTTATTTGTGTCTTAACGGCATGCAATAAACCCTCGGCTATAAAAATAATAAAAGACAGTTATTTGAATATTACAAATAGAAACGTCTATTATATTTATATGTATAAATTAATTATTCTTCATCAGCATATTATGGTTGTAGCACGAATGGGTCGGCTCGACCAGAGGGGCAACGTTTTTACAGAGTACTAGCGTAAATTAGCAGCGTGATAGATTAAAGATTCGAACCAGCAACACTTAGCGCTGCAACTCATTGCTAGCTGCTACTGCGTCACGGAGCCGTCAATTGGTCCAACTGTTTCGAAGATTAGCCCGGACAGACAAACAAATAGGCATGCAAAGTGCAAACAACCCCTCAGCTCAAAAATAGCAGTTATTTTTAACCGACTTCGAGAATGAGGATTCTCAATTTGAGTGTATGTTTCTTTTTGCAGATTGTGAACTGATTTAGTAATTTTTTTCGTAAATAGTTTGGTTATACTTTAAAAGTGTTCCCATATTAATGTGTAGGAAAAATTCCACCTCTAAGGGTTGCTAATAAAGGACATTTTATTTTAGTAAATTGAAGTCGGTTTTTACATTTTGTTAAAAGTTATAATTATTCTATCACAGATTGCTACTATTAGGTAAATAATATGAAAATTCCTAAAATTATTAGTAAAATATGCTTAATAATAATACTTCATACGTCACTATCTATTAATATTTCATGAATCTCAAACTAAATCTTCCAAATATTATAATTCGAGACATGGAATCCTAAAATCTAGACAATCGCAGCAAGAACGGACATTTGTTACACAAGCCAAAATGTCTTTCATTTCAAAAATTTGCATTTCTTGCTCGCCTCCCACTATTCGTGCATTTTATTCGTTAGAATTTAGAATAGCTTGTATTATATAAATAATACTATAAAATAGTAAAAGCATACAGTACACAGTATTGTAATGCAGTAACTTAATGATGAATGACACAACGGTAATGTAATGAAGAATGTACAAACATTGCATTATTGTTTACATTAATTAATAATAATATTATGTCCAGCGATTACTTGCGAGACTGTGAATTTTGTTTTTTACCACTTTTTGGGTCCGTGTGTTCGAATGAAATTTGGTAATTAAACTAACTTTCCGATGAGATCGAGATTAAAAATTTTGAACTTGGCTCACAATCGAATGAATATATATAAAAAAGAGGTATATTAAAAAAATGGAAAAAGAAAAAAATAATTATTTTCGATTTCCTGAATATTGACAGACAATGTTGGAACGTTGCATAATATTATATAACACGTGGTGGAGCCACGCTGCAGCTATATTATGGTTGCAGCACGAATGGGTCGGCTCGACCGGGGCCACAGGGACCACGCTCTCACAGAATACCAGCGTTAAATTATTACTAACTTAATGCTGCTGCTGCGTATGGTAAATATAGAATCCCAGAGCCATTTTACTGGAAAATAAACACTTCAGTTTAGTCCTCAGGGGTGACAACGCATCAGCATTTAATTCCTTATTGAGGATAGATGTAGGTGTCTTTGGGCAATAGCATGCACTTACCTGACTGTGTGTCCGTTTGTCATACTTGTTCTATTACTTTTTTAAATCAACAATCATCCGAAAACTGTACGTCTTATCAAAGTCACTAAATTAAAACTTATTAAAAAAATTACCTTTTTTTTAAAACTTATTAAACAGTGATAGAAAGATATCCTTTTTCAATGAAATCGTTGCAACGACTTAATATGCCCTTTCTTTAGAGCTAAAATTTCCGCAGCACTCCGATCGAAGTTATGCACTATTGTTGAATATACCATAGACGTTTGAGACAGCTACACTGGTCTTCTTAAAGCTTTTGTTTCCACCACAAAGCTATTGTTTTGAAAGTCTACGTGCTTTCGGTTCATTCCGTGACTGTACTACCAAACTATTCACTGGCTATAGTTTGAGCAATATTTTGCACTGCACCGTCATTATTAATATTCGCAACAAACAATACTTTTGTAGTAAGTTTTTATATCAATGGTACTTTTGTTCTTTTCCCTATTAGCAATTTTAAAAAGAACAAGCTATACAATGATAAGGGAGTCTGTATTGATTTTAGAAAGTATCGAACTAAAAGGAAAAATGTTTAAACAATCATCTGATGGTAAGTGGTTGCCGTGGTCCATAGACATGCGTTGTCACTCCTGAGAACCAAGATGGAATGTTTCATTTCCAGTGAAATGGGTCTCCGGATCTCTACACTTACCATACGAAACACAGCTTCATTAAGCTGCTATTGAATGCTGGTATTCTGTGAGAGCGTGGTCCTTCCCAGGTCGAGCCGTCCCATTTGTGCTACAACTATGACATAGCTGGCTGCATGGCTCTATCACGTATACATTTCTTCATCAACATCAGCACTTGAACATCCACTGCTGGAAAAAGGCTGATTCGCATATCGGAAGGGAGGATTTACTCTAATCTTTACACCTTTTTGTGGGAGCATCATTACTAGACGGTCATAGCACCAGATTTCTAATACGTATGATGCTGCTGCAAGTCGCTGGCCTGGGTACTTGTGGGAAGTCAGAATGTGTCAAAAAAGTCACTTCATGTCTATAACAAACCAGGCATGGGTACTTGTGGCAAATCAGAATGTGTCAAAAAGGCACGTATATCAAATCACAATGCTGTGTTGGTCCTTAGGTTAATGTATGGTAGTGAAAATAAGGTATGGTAGATAAAGCATGTAAGTAAAATTAATGCTATAGAAATCAGGTCATTAAAAAGCGCACTAGGTGTGACTCTACAGGATTAAAAATTGTGTGATAATAAAGAAGTGTGATTTGCAAGAAAATGTTATGACCAAATTAAGAAAGAAAAGCTTCGGGGTTTGAACATCTAGAAAAAAAATTTAAGAAAAATTGATAAACCCAAATACTGTTAAAGTGAGCGGCCGAGATATTGAAGTTAGGCCACATTAAGAGTGCCCTCAACCAACAAGAATGTATGCGTAGATATATGGATGAAATATAAGCGAGAGAGATGTATTAGATATATGGATGAAATATAAGCGAGAGAATTATTAGATATTGGTGAAATATAGGAGAGAGATGTATTAATATATGGATGAATATAAGGAGGGGTTAGATATTGGATGATTAAGAGAGGTTAGATATGGATGAAATATAAGCGAGAGAGATGTATTAGATATATGGATGAAATATAAGCGAGAGAGATGTACCAGAAATGTGCCAAATGGTCCCTAGTGTCAGCTTGCAACTGCGTAAAATGGAGGAGCTAGTTGACAGGTGTGAGAATTCATAAGTATTCGGAAATTGACAAGTGTTCTATTAGCTGCTACTGGTACTACTAAAATGGAGGAGCTAGTTGACAGGTGTGAGAATTCATAAGTATTCGGAAATTGACAAGTGTTCTATTAGCTGCTACTGGTACTACTAAAATGGAGGAGCTAGTTGACAGGTGTGAGAATTCATAAGTATTCGGAAATTGACAAGTGTTCTATTAGCTGCTACTGGTACTACTAAAATGGAGGAGCTAGTTGACAGGTGTGAGAATTCATAAGTATTCGGAAATTGACAAGTGTTCTATTAGCTGCTACTGGTACTACTAAAATGGAGGAGCTAGTTGACAGGTGTGAGAATTCATAAGTATTCGGAAATTGACAAGTGTTCTATTAGCTGCTACTGGTACTACTAAAATGGAGGAGCTAGTTGACAGGTGTGAGAATTCATAAGTATTCGGAAATTGACAAGTGTTCTATTAACTGCTACTGGTACTACTAAAATGGAGGAGCTAGTTGACAGGTGTGAGAATTCATAAGTATTCGGAAATTGACAAGTGTTCTATTAGCTGCTACTGGTACTACTAAAATGGAGGAGCTAGTTGACAGGTGTGAGAATTCATAAGTATTCGGAAATTGACAAGTGTTCTATTAGCTGCTACTGGTACTACTAAAATGGAGGAGCTAGTTGACAGGTGTGAGAATTCATAAGTATTCGGAAATTGACAAGTGTTCTATTAGCTGCCACTGGTACTACTAAAATGGAGGAGCTAGTTGACAGGTGTGAGAATTCATAAGTATTCGGAAATTGACAAGTGTTCTATTAGCTGCTACTGGTACTACTAAAATGGAGGAGCTGGTTGACAGGTGTGAGAATTCATAAGTATTCGGAAATTGACAAGTGTTCTATTAGCTGCTACTGGTACTACTAAAATGGAGGAGCTAGTTGACAGGTGTGAGAATTCATAAGTATTCGGAAATTGACAAGTGTTCTATTAGCTGCTACTGGTACTACTAAAATGGAGGAGCTAGTTGACAGGTGTGAGAATTCATAAGTATTCGGAAATTGACAAGTGTTCTATTAGCTGCTACTGGTACTACTAAAAGGGATTTCTAAATCTGCATTTCTTGATAGTAATGGTTGTCAATGGTCTACAAATGTGTAACACTTGTGTATAAAACATAGCTTGTGTGATTTATTGATGTACACTTTGGTTGGACTTCTTCCTCGCCTGGAGTCTGTGTGAGTTGTCCCTCTTGTCTATTTATGCAATAAAGTTGCCTCCTTGGCGCAGTGGCTAAACATTGAGTTGCAGCGCTAAGGACCGCGGGTTCGAATCCCGCACGGAACAAATATTTTTATGGCCTACAAATAATTTTCCGATTCTGGATGTTTGTCCTTGTGAAAGGAGACTGCCAAGAATTGGATGAGCTTGTGCCCCAGACAGCGCAGAGATGAAATTTGTGTCGTTTTTAATTACAAACCTGCAATATTCATTCACTTATCTAAACATGCACTTTTCTAATTCATAATTCATTATGAATTAGAAAATGTTATTACGAAGGTTTAAAAAGTTGATTTAGTCAGTTGTTTTTTATCATAATTACACAACGTAGATATTCATAAAGTTATATTTTAGTGCGTGTTATATAGGTTAATGTGTATGCATTTGTCCCAGATGTTTAGTTAATAAAAACAGGGACAACAGTTTTTTTTTTCAGTCTAAAAAAGTATATATTGTTTGTAATTATTCACTCAAGTTTGACACTTTGACTGTTTTGCCACTTGACGGACGAATTCAGTGTTGCAAGCATTAAAGTAAAACAATTATATTCCATTACGTAATGCTACATGTTTAAGCAGTTGCTGTATTAAATAAACAAATAAAACCCTATCCGTCAGTGTATTTTGATTATTGTGATCTATTAATTCATTAATGGAAGGTTTGTTTTTATAGATAACATGTCACAAAAAAGTATTATTATGAGGTTAGTTATTGTTTTTCCCCTACTCTGATCTTTTTTTAATATTATATGGCCCCAAAGGTAAAGGTACTAGGGGGTCATTGTAGAAGCGTGCTCGTCGCGACCCCTGCCGGCCCTTTTCAGGGCTGCAATTCTACACAGCTGGGCACCCATGCAAACGAGGGTTAGGGCGTCCCCCCAAGGCGACGCACACCAGCTCGTCCCCGTTGGTGTGGAATGCAGCGCGCAAAGCGGCGATGGGGACCGCCACCGGTCACGCACAGCCCGACACGGAGGAAGGTGGAGGACGGAGTGCAGAGTTGGCACGTGGAATGTTAGAGGGGACATGAGAGATAAGACGAATGAGTTGATCGAAATAATGAAAGAAAGAGTGTGTGTCGAAGATGTGTATGTCGGAGACCAAACGGAAAGGCAGTGGTACTGAAGAACTCCCTGGCGGGACGTTAGCTATATGGTCCGGAGTCCCGGAAAGCGAGAACGCCTGCCAGGGAGTGGGAGTGCTGTTGTCGTCCCGGTTGGTCGATCTTATGACTGAATACAAGGTTGTGAATTCAAGACTTCTCTGGGTTCGCTTCAAAATGGGACTGACGAAGTTATTCCTTTTGGCTGTTTATGCGCCGGTAGCTTCGTCGTCCAGGGCTGAGCTGGAGGAGTTTTGGGAGAATGTAAGAGAAGTTCTAGATTTGGTTAAGGGAAACGAAAGAAGTGTTATATGTGGTTATTTGAATGGATGGGTAGGTATCGCTCGACCAGGATACGAGTCGGTGCTTGGAAAGTTTGGCGATAAAATGGTTAATGATGCTGGCAAGCTTATACTGGCTGTATGCAAGTAAAAGGGTCTTCTTGTGACAAACACTATGTTTAATCACAGGAAAATCCATATGTACACTAGAGAAAGAAAGAATGACAGAAGTATGATTGATTTGTTCCTGGTGGATGACCGACTGCGAAAACAGGTGATGGATACACGAGTGTTCAGGGGTGCTGGCCTGGGAACGGATCATTATCTAGTAATTACTAGATTTAGGGGTTTGTTCGCGGGTTGGCGCTACCGGACGGCAGTAACAGAACCACAGTCGGTCTGTCGCATCCGAAGCTGGAAGCTTCAGGAAGCGGATACTAAGGACAAATATCACACGAGGGTAGCCGAAAAGCTTGACACCATCGATGGCAGGAAAGAATGTGTGGAGAGAACATGGCAGAACCTTAGGGATGGAATGGTAAGTGCAGCGGAAGAAGTATGTGGTACGACAAAAAGAGGTAGTAGTAAAAGAAGAGATGCATGGTGGAATGATGAAGTGAGAGAAGCTGTAAAAAAGAAGAAAAAAGCATGGTTAGACTACTTGGCCTCTAGTAACGATGAGCATATGAGAGAGAAGATGAAAGAAAGATATAAGCTGCAAAAAGTTCGTGCGAAAACATTGATTGAGGAAGTACGTGAAAGGTGTAGAATAGAAGCGGACGAGAGGTTGTCGCACAACTTTAGGGAAAACTCCAAACTCTTCTGGAAAGAGGTTGGAAGGTCCCGGAGTGGTGCGACAGCCTTAAGAATGAACAAAGTGCTTTCGAGGACCAATGACGTCCTCTCAGAAAAATCGGACGTCATGCAGCGATGGAGTGAATTTTAATGTGATTTTAATGTGAATTTTAATGTGAATTTTTGCGTGTCATGATCTTAGTGAAGGATCCGGGGGTGACGCCGTGACTGGCACGCCAAACACGTACCTCGATGACACTGAGGTCATCAGCATGAAAGAGATTGAACGTGCGATTCGAAGTTTGAAATGTGGTAAGGCTGCGGGACTAGACAGAGTTACTGCTGAAATGGTCAAGTACGGTGGGCCTCGCGTCTGGGACAGCTTCCATCTGCTGTGCAATTTGTGCTGGCGGACGGTAGATGTCCCGGATGATTGGCGATCCGCGGTTATTGTGCCTTTATATAAAGGTAAAGGTTCACATTTTGACTGCGGGTGCTATCGGGCGATCAGCTTGACCAGTTTAGCAAGTAAAGTTTACTCGAAGGTTTTGACACGTAGGATGCAAGAGAAATCGGAAAGATTCTTATGGGAGGCACAATACGGATTTAGAACTGGAAGAGGATGCACGGATCAAATGTTTTCTCTCCGCATGATCACGGAGAAGCTTCTGAGTGTTAACCAGAAGATTTTCTGTGCTTTTGTGGATCTGGAGAAAGCATTTGATAAGGTTATAAGGAAGAAAATGTGGGAACTGTTGCCGGGATATGGTGTGGATGGTCGATTGTTAAGGTCTGTGCAGTCACTTTACTATGACTGTAAAGCCTGTGTGCGGGTAGGTCATGACCTGTCACCCATTTTTAGCGTCCAAGCGGGCGTAAAACAGGGTTGTGTCATGTCTTCCTGGCTGTTCATACTGTATCTCGACAGCTGTTTACAGAAGCTGAAAAATAGCTGTTTGGGTGTGAAATTGGGTGACATAAAAGTTAATTGTCTGCTGTATTCTGATGATGCAGTGCTTATTGCACCATCAGAAGCAGAACTGCAGACATTAGTCACGTGTATGAAAGAGGAATGTGAAATTAAAGGTCTCCGTTTGAATGCTAATAAAACTAAGGTTCTAGTATTTGAAAAGGACGAAGAGAGAACGAAATGTGAAATATGGGTAAATCAGGAATGTCTAGAACAGGTAAATGAAATTGTATAATTGGGGAGTGCTTTCAGCCGGGATGGAAGATGTGATTTAGATGTGGATAGGCGTGTCGCTACCGGAAACAAAGTCAATGGTGCCTGAATGCATTAGTAAAAAGGCAAGGCGTGGTGAAGAGTGCACGCCTTGCCATAATGCAGTGTTGGTACCGACTTTGTTATATGGCAGCGAAACCTGGGTATGCCAGAAGAAGCATAAAAGCAAGTTGAATGCAGTGGAGATGCGATCTCTTCGTAAAATGTGTGGCGTTACCTTAGCCGACCGAAAGCGAAACGAAGAGCTTCGCAATATGGCAGGATTTAAAGAGGACCTTATCACAAAAATTGATAGGGGCGTACTCCAATGGTTTGGGCACGTTGAACGAATGAGTGAAGACCGAATGGTGAAGAAAATATATAGAGCGAAAGTAAATATTAAAAGGTGTCGAGGTAGACCGAGACTAACTTTAGAAGACCATGTGAGCAAATTGCTCGAAGAGGGGAGGGTCAAGAGTACTCGGATACCTAGACGTGGATGTATGAAGAAGTTAATGAACCTGAAGGAAGCGAAAGAGGTATGTAAGGATCGTGACACTTGGCGATCTGTTCTCTCTGGCTACCCCGTTAGGGATTGTGCGTGAAGATAAGTAAGTAAGTAAGTAAGTATTAAAGGTACTTTAATGCTATAGAGTGACTTATAACAGAAGAAATCACTTTAAATACTTTTTAACCTTGGTTATTTTTCAACAGCTGCTATGAAAGTTCATTGTTAATCAAAATTGTTTTTTTTTTAATTAAGTAATAGCAATAGTTTTATATTTGTACAGCTTGGGGCATATTTTGTCATTTATGTTTGTAAACCGCCACCACGAGAAAATCCTAGTGTAGAGGTTACTTCTTTTTTAAAGAAAAGAATGAAAGTGTTTTCACTGCTGTGGTCCGTACTGAAAGGTACAGAGACCCTGTATAACTACAGGCTATGGGGCATTCCATGTTAGTCCTCAGAGATGACAACGCAACCGTAACCCATTGTTTGATGTTGGCTGCAGGCGTCTGGACTGCAGTACGTATTTACCATCAGATGGACTGTAAAATAGTTTGTTAATTCAGTCGTATTAAATAAAAGATATGAAAATATTTGGTCGCATGCTACAGACAGACGTACGAATTATACACGTCGTGGTGAAGACATGCTACGGCTATATTATGGTTCGGTTTCACCGTTGAAGGACCCGGGCTCACAAAATACCATCGTTAAACAGCAGCTTAGTTAGTAGTAATAGTATGTATTGTATGGTGAGTTTAGAGAACCTGAGACCCATTTTACTGGAAACGAGGCATTCCATCTTAGTCCTCAGGGGCGACAGCGCATTTGCGGTATGTTTTCTATCTAGGAATAGATATAGATAGCTACAGTATCCACTTACCATTAGGTGATCTGTGTGCTTGTCACCCTAATTCTATTATTTATTTATTTATTTCAATCATCAAGGATTATAAGGTAAAATTACATTAATTCAATTATATTCTAATACTAAAATTATAAATCATTACTAATATCTATTAATTATATCATATCCATAAGTATTTATAATAATATCAGAAAAATAATAATAATTAAATAATAATAAAATAACATAAATAAAAATTGTTGAATTATTTCAATATTCAATAGGATCCCCATATATCTAAATGAGCAAGCAGACTTAGTTCTGCAGGAAGAAAGATTGGAAGTCTCACAAATGTTGAGACAGCTAGATTAGTTTATTTTAGTTACTTACATGGCGTAATGTCTTATGGAATTTTGTTATGGGATATTTTTTTACATATGGGTCATATTTTTTTTACAAGAGAGCTGTACGGGAGATTTATAACTTAAATTGTAGAGTCTTAGAGAAAATTTGAAGAAATAAAATTAATATGTTTATTTTTATCTTTGGCATCACAATATATTTTTGATAAGGAGCTTTGATAAGAATTAAGATGTTCTAACTTTCAACACTAAGAACAAACATAAGCTTTTTTTATGTTGCAACGTATACGCTTTTACAATAAAATCCCCAAAAAAAATCCCAAAGAATTCAAAGTTTGTCAACAAAGAAACAAGATTAAAAGTTTTAATCAAGAAAAATTGTACAAGAAGGCTTATTATAATATGATAATTTGATGGCTCCATGGCGCAGTGGCTTGTTAGTGCGTGGTTGTGTGCCGCGGGTTCGAATACCGCACGGAACAAGTAATTATTTGGCCTACAAATAATTTTTCCGGGTCTGGATGTTTGTCCTTGCGCAATTTATATTTTTTTCTTCTTCTTTAAGAAAGGCGACAACGCTCTCTTGAAGAACTACAGACCGATTTCCCTTCTGAGCCGCGTCTAAGTGCTGTTTTCGAGAGTCATTACGAATCGTCTCGCAAGCAGACTCGACGACTTCCAGCCTCCCGAACAAGCCGGTTTCCGAAAAGGCTTCAGTACCATAGACCACATAAATACCCTGCGGCAGATTGTACAGAAGACTGAAGAGTACAATTTGCCACTTTGCCTGGCGTATGTGGACTATGAGAAAGCCTTTGATTCCGTCGAAATTTGGGCGGTGCTGCAGTCCCTTCAGCGGTGCCAAGTTGACTGTCGGTATATCGAAGTGCTGAAGTGTTTGTACAGTAGGGCTACGATGGCTACGATATAGTCCTTATGGCAGAATCGCTGGAGGACTTAAGCACTATGCTCAATGACCTCAATAGTGCCTCCCAACGGATAGGTCTTAAGATGAACATGGACAAAACAAAGATCATGTTTAATGTCCATGTCACACCTATGCCGGTAGTTGTTGGGAGCACTATGCTCGAAGTTGTTGACGAGTACGTTTACCTGGGACAAATAGTCCGACTAGGTAAGTCCAACTTCGACCGAGAGGTCAATCGACGGATTCAACTCGGCTGGGCAGCGTTCGGGAAATTACGACACATCTTCTCGTCAGGTATACCTCAATCTCTGAAAACTAAAGTGTACAACCAGTGCGTGTTGCCAGTGATGACTTACGGATCAGAGACGTGATCCTTCACTGCTGGCCATATGAGGACGCTCAAGGTCGCTCAGCGAGTTATGGAGAGGGCTATGCTTGGAGTTTCTCTGCGTGACTCAGAAATGAGGATATACGCAGTAAAACCAGAGTGACCGTCATAGCCCAACGGATTAGTAAGCTGAAGTGGCAATGGGCCGGCCATATAGCTCGAAGAACCGATAACCGATGGGGAAGAAAGGTTCTCGAGTGGCAGCCTCGTACCGGTTGGCGTAGTGTAGGGCGACCCCCCACTAGATGGAGTGACGACCTGGTAACATATGCAGGAAGTCGATGGATGCAGGTGGCTCAGGACCGTGCTTTGTGGCATTACTTGGGGGAGGCCTATGTTCAGCAGTGGACTTGTGAAGGGCTGTAATGATGATGATGATGAATTTATATTTTTAAACTGCCTCCACGATGCAGGAGAAAATCCTAATGTGGGGGTCAGTGGCGAAGCTAGAGCTCCAAGCTAGGGCAAGCCCAAGATATAAATTGATAAAAATATAGATTGTTGTTTTTAGCAGTTTTATAAAAATACACCAATCTTGATCTGTCTCCACGCTTCAGTTTCATATTCGTGACGTGTTTAACAAAGCACACAGAAGGCATACCACTGCTAGATAGATTGTATTACATATCAGCAATCGAGTTATTTTATTAGTTGATATTATTGATTGATTCAGGTTTAATAAGGCAAGCCCGGCTTTTTGGCTTAAATGGAAGCTTCGCCACAGGTAAGGGTAAAGTTATATATATATAAAAAAAATATCAAGGAATACAGGAATGAAAATATACCTTGAAAATGAGATGATTGTAAAGTGATATATGTTTAAAAAAATTACATCGCTGGGTTTCGTGCTGGTTCTTCCCAGGCAAGAGATATTTTCCTAACCAGTGGTAAATAAAAAATGACTTTCAATAAGCATAATTTAATAATCTATATTGAATAATAAACATTATATTTTATTCTATTCTATTCTATACATACTTAAAACATAGACAAATTATAAAAACATAATCGCACACAATCTTTATCACTTCGACACGCGAAGATATTGCTGTTAAACGTTTAAGAATAATTTTCCCGTCCCGCTCTCTCATCTTACCACGATTTATATCTGTTATTATTTATACATTATCTGTTCCATAGAAATCATTAAGAAATGAACTAAGATATATAATACTAGCGACCTTTGCTTTTCCGGGATCTATTAAAAAGGTGTTATCAGGATAATCAAAGAACATTTATGTTACCAATTTTTTTCTCCAAGTTTTTCGAATACACCAACGCCTAGATCCCTTCTCGCAGTGCTTTCTATCTACTCGTAAAGTTTCATCAGAATTACAGATAGACAAGCTGACAGAAATACAAAAATTTCTTAATAGTATGAAGGTAACCTCTTGAGCTTAACAAGTGCCAGTTATTTCATTTTTGCAGACGAACAATTTAAAATCATCATCATCATCATTACAGATCTTCACAAGTCCACTGCTGAACGTAGGCCTCCCAAGGAATGCCACAAAGCCCGTGCTTCGCAGCTTTCACGGGCCGTTCCTGAGCCACCTGCATCTATCGACTTCCTGTATGTCTTACCAGATCGTCACTCCCTCTACTCGGGAGTCGCCCTACACTACGCCTACCGGTACGGGGCTGCCACTTAGGAACCTTTTTTCCCCCATCGGTTGCCGGTTTTTCGAGCTACAAAAATATTAATGCATAATTAATAATATTGTATTTTTATTTAAATAAGGGTGGCCATTTATTCATGGCTAGCTGTAGCCGGTTTCCAGAAGGTAAGCAGACTAAAGATGAAAACGTATATTGCTAATGAACATTATATGCAATAATAATTAACCTATAAATAAAACTAAACCTTAGTTTAGCCAGCTCAACTTAAGTTTATCTTTATACTACGATCAGCCGTAACATTTATATTTCATACATCCATTACTTACAGCTTGTTAAATTCCATTGCTGAGTATAGATCTCACCAGAGATTGCCTCATAACGAATTTATTTGCCATAGCTGCTGCGCTTGGTAGGACGTTAGGAAACCGAAATTCTTTTATCTCTAGTTATTATATGGAACACGTTGCTGCCCATCACCTGATATGTTTCCCTCCGTCGCCTCTTAGGACACCGAAGGGACTATATGAGGTATTGGATATTGTGACACTTTACCAAAAGTGGTTGTGCTGCAGATTTGCCGCGAAAAATATATTTCTCAGCTATAGCCGTAGGGATTAAAGGAAATTAATAAAGAAAGAAAGAAGGAAGGAAGGAAAATTTTAAAAATCTTAAATATCCCCTAACAAGGACAAATGACAAAATAGAACGGCTTAATTTTTTAAATTGCAGCTTTTAATTTCGCTTCAGTTCTTTTTACTTAAGAAACCGTCCACTGTGTGATTTTTAAGTAAAATTTTATTTATTTATTTAATGACTCTGTTGTCGTCAAACGATTTGACACAGCGATAAAATCTCCCACAAGCTTGAACTAAAGCGAAATGAATGTTAAAACGTTCTTACATTCCGAGTATTCCAGCCGATCGTAAAGTTTAACGTTTTGAATACCAAATTAGAGCCCGGCATTTATAATTAAGACAAAAATAAAGTAATAAAGAGCGCGAATCAGGAAGCAACGGAGCAAAAAATTAAAATGGGTCCCAAGAGCGCGCCCTGAACGACTCCCTCCTCCTTGGTGCTCTACTTGAGGTTACGGAGTTGTGCTTACACAAATGGGCAGCGAATTAACTGGGGTTATTTTTGTCGGCCCTTATTTTTTTCCAAGAGTAAATAAAATAGGCTCAATTTCTTTTCGACGGAAAAGCAACTAATGTTTTCAAATATTTGGTGTACAGTGCTTTAAAAACTTTTCATACCATAAATTATACCCATTTATTTACATATTATATTCGAAATTTATTTTATTTACCACAAAATTATGTTCGATCGTACGTGAATCGGCTTATAATACACATAGTATTAAAGGCAAGGATGAAACGAGCATTTTAACGTTACTCGTACATTTGTTGGTTAAACTTCAAAGAAAATATAGAAACTTAACTAAAAAATACGTGTGGCACTCGGTGACTGCCGCGGTAAAGCTATTGCATAGCATTTTTTATCAACTTATGCAATTATAATTATTTATTTATTTTATTTATGCAGTTAAGTCTTTGATATTAAATCAAGTTACACTTTTTGAGTGTGGTGACCGATAAGAAAACAATTTTTTTTCTCTTATTGAATAAATGAGAAGTTAATATTGTTTAAAATATTTTTAATATCTTACAATACATGTAGGTTATTCAGGAATTTTTATCATTGAGTTAGCAGCTAGTGTACACGCATACGTCTAGTCGCACGCACACAAACACCGTGCCGAAGTCTGCCGAGTGCCGAAGTCTGCCGAACTGAAACGACGTTAGACGATGCACGGCTTTCAACGCCACACCTCCGTGCACGTCGGAGTGGGGAGCGTGAGGTTTTTTTTCGTTACGGAATTTCTGCATTCGGTCCCCGTGCTCAAGGCCCGCGATAGAAGCTATGCAATAGCTTAAAATAACATAAAAAACATAACATAAACACTCACACCTGTCACCCAGAGGGGTAGGCAGAGACTACAGACTTCCATTTAGCACGATCCTGACATACCTTTCTCGCCTCTTCCACATCCATATACCTACGCATACATGCTTGTCGGTTAAGGGTACTCTTAATTTGGCCCATTTTTAGTATATCGCCAATTTGGTCGACAAACTTCCGCCTAGGACGTCCCTTTCCGACTCTTCCATTCACTTCTGCAACATACATTTGCTTTGTCAGTCTTTCCGCATTCATTCTTTCTACATGACCAAACCACCGAAGCATTCCTTTCTTAATCCTGGTCACCGCATCATCTTGCAAACCACACTCTTCTTTTATCACACAGTTTCTCACCCTGTCACTCAGATTCAGCCCTAACATACTCCTTAGCGACCGCATTTCTACTGCATTTATTCTACTCTCGTGCTTCTTCTGCCACACCCAACTTTCACTACCATACGTTAAAGTAGGGACTAATACAGCACTGTGAATTGCCATACGTGCCTTTTTTGACACATTCTGACTTTTCACAATAGAGTGTAGAGCCCCATTTACTTTATTTCCTGCATTCACACGTCGTTCAATGTCCTTATCATATCTCCTATCCCTGCTGAATACACATCCCAAATATACGAACTCATCCACTTGCTCAATTAACTCTCCTTCTATTCTTATTTCACATACCGTTTTGCTTTCATCTCTTTCAAAAACCATCACTTTCGTCTTACTTGCGTTCACTTTTATTCCCCTTTCTTTTAATGACCTGTTCATTAATGTAACCATCATTTGCAACTCGGCCGCCGACGACGCAAGTATGACTTGACCATCGGATCAAATATGAATTTATTTACCTTAATATCTAATTGAAGTGACTAACGGACTTACACCTGATGGTAGACTTACAACTAAATTCAAACAAATGCGTTTTTAACTCTGAGGTCTAAGATGGAATGGCACACACCCCGTAACTATATGATCTTTTCGTAAAAAGCGGTAGAGATAGGTAAGAAACTATCGTCCCAGTTGAACTCCCAGGCAGGAAAAGAATCGTACAAAAATATACGAAATTTGACCTATTCAAAGTTCAAAACTTTATTAAACATAGTTTGTATAAAAAGGGTTATTATAATATTAAGGAATTTATGTATGATAATAACCCCTAGGAATGAGGTGATCGCTACCAAGCTATTTCTGATATTATGTTTTGTGTTGTTAATTGTGTAAATATGATTGTAAATTGTTTTTTTTTTTTTTTCAATAAAGTCCCGCCGATAACCAGTGTCAAATTAAACAAAACAGTGGCTTTCAATAACTATTATTTGTAATCTATTTTTAATTTAAAAAATCTGTTTCTGTTCTGTTCCCACCTACAAGTAAAGTTTTAACATTTGAACATATTGGTTGCGTTGTATTGATGATTAGCAGTTCGCGTAGAATTCATTGCCGTTGGATTTCATGGATTTTAATTTTTTTATGCGGAACCCTATTTCTTTTACTATAATAAAAGCAAGCCCAAGTTACTCCTTATAATGTCAGCGATCTGCCAGTGAAAGTCCCATGAAAATCAGTCTAGCCGTTTTGGAGATTAGCTAGAGCAAATAGACGGACAGATAAAAAATTTTAAAAATTGTTTTTTTTTGTTATAATAAGTACCGTATATACATTCATATGCATTTAATAAAAAAGTTATTATTTTGACATTACTAACAGACAGTTAATTTTTTTTTTTTGCATCGATGATTGTAACATGGAGATTTACATGAACCCTGAGTCATTCACATTTTTAATTATTTTCTAGCTAGCTCCTCAAGCATTTGACATTTTTAATACCAATAGATTGGTATTAAAAATGTCAAAAAATTTACTAAAATTATCTTTCCCCGCCATTGAGCTTAAATTGTTTACATTGACCTGAATTTATTTTCTTCCAAAAATGCTAAATCACGATTTCCGAATCTCGACCGAGGCAACCGTTATATAAATAAACTGTAAACTGACACCGTGACACTTGCAATCAAAGTTTAGACGCATTTACAAATAAGAATTTAAAGTTTTTAGTTATATAATCCTCATCGAAAAATGAGGAGACATTACAGCCTAAAAGAAGAAGCCAATGGTGAATGAACATAGGTCTTACAGATACTTGTCATAGCTGTCACGCTTGCCAACTGAGTTGACAACCGTAGTTTTTTGTGTCTAAGTAGTTGTTATTAGGAAGATGCTGCTGTCTTTTTTATGTTTTATTTCCCTCTACTGCCATTTACGACACCAATGGGATGATAATATAGGGTAGTGGAGTCTCGTATCCTGTCACTACAGAGAATTATTATTATCCTGTAAACAGTTTACTGTCGCAACAAATGGGTTTTTCCTTTAAGTTTTTTATTATTATTAGTTTCTGTTTACAAGATAATATATTCTTTATTAATTTCACCGTAGTTAATTAGGCTGCTGATTAAAACAAAAATTAATATTTCCTTTTTTTTTTAATTAATGTTCTCTACGTACGCATGCGCGCCATCTATCGGCGAATAGCGCACCATTTTTTTTTTCAACTTATTTAATAACAAAATTTAATTTGCAACACATGCGTCGTAGAGAAATACTGCAGCTATATTAGTAGTATAGTTGTAGCACGAATGACTAAGGATAAGTCTTCCTGAATCCGTAGACGATTAACATTCCCTCCCTTTATATTAGCGCCCGCATCTAATAGACAAGTCGGGCTAATGAAAATTCTACGTGATCTGAGTCTAGATGACGGCGAGTGAGTTATAGGGCCTTATATAGGCGGTGTTATGTCTTTGCAATATTGTGTTAACTCGGCATTTCATATTTATCGCCAGGGGCCAGATGGTTAATTATATTTCGCCTTTAGTAGCCGTCGCTGTAACCGTATATGGATATTTTATGAGATGTTTGTGTTTATTAGGTTTTACACGCATCTATACGTTGTCTCTACGCTTACATAAACAACCTGTTATCTATAGATATGTAAGTTTTTATAGGATAAGGCTGACAAATAAGCACACAGTCCATCTGATGGTAAGTGGTCGCTGGGACTCATAGACATCTACATCTATCCTCGATTACGAATCAAAATGCAGATGCGTTGTCACCCGTGAGGAACAACAGGGAATGTTTCGTTTCCAGTAAAAAGGGTCTCTGAACCAACTCTCACAAAACGAAACACAGCAGCGTTAAGCTGTTATTTTACGCTGGTATTCTGTGAGAGCGTGTTCCTTCCCCGGTCGAGGAATTCGTACTACAACTATACTACTAATATGGCTGCAGCTTGGCTCTACCACGTAAGTAAATTCTTCCTGCGCGTCTTACCAGGACGTCCATATAGTCGAGGGCTGCTCTAAACTTCGCTTACCGGTACGAAGTTGTCACTCGAGAACCTTTTTTCGATTAACATTTTTTATATCCTTAAAATCTAACTGTTCCCTTTTCCTGTTTTTATTTCAAATATTTTATAGGTGTTTGAATCAGAAACAGCTATACCTAATTATGTGTGTACTATATATATATTGGGTGGGGGGGTGAAGTTTCGGGTGGGGGTGGTCTGCTGTGCATATATACACACAGGCAGAATTAAGCATATATTTGTATAGTAGCACTGAAAATTTCGGGAATCAAGGAAGTGACACAACATTACTATTTGAAAATATATTTATTGCTTTTCGAAGTATTCCCCGCGAAATTTGACACATTTTAACATACGATGGAACTAATCATTGTTGCTTCAATTCGCCATGCCATTCCATTCGCAAGTTGGGGTCTCCAAAATGGCCGTTTTGTAGGCGTCCACAGCTTCTTCAGGTGATGAAAATCTCTGTCCACGCAATTTATTCTTTATTTTAGGGAAAGTATAGAAATCATTAGGGCTTAGGTCGGGGCTGTACGGCGGATGGTCTAATAATTCTATGTTTTCTTGCTCTAAAAACTCTTTTTGTTCTGTGTGCGGTGTGAGAACTCGCATTGTCGTGATGGAGGATGATGCGGCGGTTGCAGTTCTCTTTACGGAGTTCAGAAACGACCTGTGGCAAACAAATGCTAGCATACTATTCTGCGTTAACCGTTCTTTGTCTCTCAAGGAGGAATAGTCGTAACATGGCCGGTTTTGGCGACAAGCGTGGCCACCATTTTTTTGGCTACACTCCGTGAACGAACAATTTTTGTTGGCTTTAACTCATTTTCGAACACCCAAGCACGTGACTGGTTTTTTGTTTCGGGTTCCTACGCGTATATCCAGGATTCGTTACCTGATACGATGTTGTATACAGCATTTGAGGATCCTGATTGGAATCTTTCGAGAGTTCTGACGCACCAAGTAACGCGAGCCGCTTTTTGCTCTTAACAGAGCGAATGCGGTATCCATCAAGAAAACGACTTTTTTACACCTAATTGTTCATGCAAGATTATTTGTATTTGACTCATGCCAATGTCTAAAGTTGCCTGAATTTCGCGGTATGTCACATGTCGATCTTCCTCAATCAGCTTACGCACAGCATCAACGTTTTCTTGGGTGACTGCAGTTTTTGGAGAGGGGATTATCTGAGCTTTACACGTCCACGTTGAAATTCAGCAAACCAGCGATAAATTGTGGTTTTGGATGGGGCTTCATCACCAAATGCAGAAATCATCTGGTCAACACACTGTTTTTGTGTCAAACACTTTGAAAGTCATAATAAATCATCGCTCTTGAATTTTCTCGAGTCAATTCCATTTTCTTAACGACTAAACAGGTTTGACAAATTCTTGTGACAAGACCGAGAATCTTTTTTTAAATAAATAATAGGTATTCGATTTTTAAAACCAAGGAGTTTTCATTTAAAAAGATTTTAATATGACAGGAACAGTGGAAATATTCCATTCCCGATACTTTTAGTGCAACCTACTATATGTGAATATATCTTGTATGTATATCTATATAATAATATATATGTATAATTATGTTTATGACATGTAATGCAATATGTAATGTGTATGACTAGATACTTATAGATATTTTAACTCAGTTGCACTTTCCACCCACTATATCTTCTCTGCTTAGCCTGGAGGTAGACTGGCAGAGAACGCCTTGTTACTCAGTGTGCAAATAAAGCATAAAAAATAAATAACCTTTCTTCCCTAACGGTTGCCACCTACTGCCACTTCAGTTTACTAATCCGTTAATCATGTTCATCCCGTAAAAGTCAATAATAAGACATAAGCGAGAGGCATAAACGACATAACTTTGTAATGGCAATGTAAGAATAGTCTACCCCATATCGCCACATGAGTGTCGTAGGAGGGAAGGGGGTCGAGCCGAATCTCACCCAGTCTCAGGAGAGGCGAGCGAGGACTTCGGCAAATATCACGTGATGTTTTTCGTGTGAAATTGGTTTAAATAAATTAAATTATGGCTAAATGCTACATAATAATCGTGCTTATGCAAACTCCACAAATTATATAAAAATAATAAAGCAAACTACATTTCTTTTTTTTAAAATAAACCAACGCAATCAAGCAGAGATTAACGTTTTACTAATACGCATATTATCAGGTGAGGGGTCGAGTCAGAGAGTCTCATGAGCATGACATCTCACCAGGGGGAAGGGGAGGGTAGAAAAATTGCCAAAATCATTACTGGACCTCTAATAGAAAAACTGAAAACACCTTATACACAGATTTCTAGACAGCACAGTATTTTATTTATTTATTTATTTATTCTTAATTGTTACACCTTGTAACTAAGGTAACAATGGGCGGACTTAATGCCTCTCGGCATTCTCTGGCAGTGAACCCGTAGTGTGGTGAGCTATCATAGCAGGTGTAAACTTGCTTTATGATCTTTGGAAAAAAATTATATAGGTACCAAAGTATGTTGATTCAAACTATGCAAATATAGATACAAATATATATAACAACTTTAAATATACATACATATAATATATATAAATATATATACATATACCTAACATATACATACATACCATAATTATACAACGCACGTAACAAGAAATAATTCTTATCATGAAACTATATCTTGTTTCAAGAGATGTTCATGTACACATACAGTACCTAGACACCTTCAACCATCTTAATATAGGGATATAGGAATACAGTTAATGTATTGTTTCTTCAGAAATGTACTCATGCATTAATTTAATAATTTAAAATTCGGAGTCATGTCTAAGGTATTAAGTACAATATTCGCTTTGAATTTTCCCACTGTCTCCCTAGCAAATTGCTAAGTAATCAAACATTTACATAATAACAATAATGTACACGAAAAACGTATCAGGGAAGGCATAAAAACAATCACGGAATACGCATTTACAATTTATAATAGGCATTTTAAATTACACTAACGCCACACTACAGCTAAGTTATAGTTGTCAAAGTAATGGCCGACCCATCATTCAACGGTGGAAGGACCAAACTCACAGAATACCACCCTAAAATAGCAGCATAATAATGCCGTGTTTGGTGAGTGTAAAAAAATTAAAACCCTTTTTACTAGTAACCGGCCATTAAATCTTAACCCTCAAAACTCCCACTTCGTCGTGCAATGACTTAGCATGGAGTTACATCACCGAGGGCCGCGTGTTCGGATCCCGTACGGGACAAGTATTTGTTTTTCCTACAAATAATTGTTTTAGATCTGAATGTTTGTCCTTGTGCAATTTTTGTATGTAAACTGCCTCCACGATTCAGAAGAAAACGCTAGTGGGGATAAAGTTTTTTAAATCAAAAATATATTAAGTTTTATTTTTTTTTAAATAAGAAATATAAAAACGCGGAATGCGTTTTGTTCCCAAACTTGCTGTTCACCGCTACTTCGCTCGCGTGGAATTTATTACGATTGTATTTCATGGGTTGAAATTTTTTTGCGCGGAACCCTAATTCTTTTTCAAAAATAAAAGCAGCTTAGGATAACATTAGCTATTTCGTAAATTAGTCGGAACAAACAGACAGACGGACACATATTTCAAAAATTGTATTTTTGTTATGAGTACCGTATATGTATACAAATAAATAAAACTGAACTGTCTGTTTGTAATGTCAAAACAACAGCTTTTTACTAAATGCATATGAAAGTATATAGGTACGGTACTTAAACAAAAAAAAATACTATTTTTAAACATTTTGTCTGTCTGTTTGATCCAGCTAATCTCCGAAATGATTGGTACAATTTTCACGGAACTTTCCCTGGCAGATAGCTGATTAGGAAAAGAATTAGGGTTCCTTACAAAAAATATAAATCCATGAAATCCAATCGTAATAAATTATACGCGGGTGAAGTCGCGAGAAACAGCTGGTACTTCCACATGCATTTAGTAAGTAAAAAGCTGTTATTTTGACACTACAAACAGATACTTCTATTTTATTTATTTGTATATAGATTAGAAATAATATACCCTACTTCTATGAAATAAGCAGGAAAGCGATACGATTCACGACGCAAATAATTAAGAGGAATTTATCGTGGAAGGAAAGGGGAGATCTCCCGCCGGGCAAGGTGATTGTCGCGAGGAGTAGCCAACGCTACTGGTGATTGTATCTTTATTCTCGCTCTTTCAAATGATCGCCATAATGTAATCACTAATTAAAACAACTCTCTATGCTATTATATAGAATACCTTTTAAGGAGCCGAACCACTGACTTTCGTAACACAGGTTATCCTAGCATGAAAGTCAGGCGATCAACTATAAGTCAATTATTATATACATACATACAATTATTATTATATTATCTATAAGTCCCTTATTCTAGCTATCTTGTTACAATTAATCTACGATAACATGGTGTTATGTTTAAGGCCTCATTTCTCAACAAATAATAATAATTATTATTATTATATTATTCTGAGATGTTAGTGCTGTAAGCCTTCTTGACTTTTACGGCTTTCATGTCTTTCATCGTTACATTCAAAGATGTTCTACATATACTGCAGTACTTCGGAACTTTGATAGCGCGATTTAGGCTCGGTGCACTTCGTTCGTGAAGCGGCGACAGCCCCGCCACAGATGTTTCGCTTATTATATATACTCTTACTCACAAAAACATTTCATTTGCTTCTAGGTCCACTTGTACTTCTCGACGATTCCAGAAGACAAAGTGCCGTACGTAAACAGCGTGGGCGAGCGACATCGACTGAAGCAGTTGCTGCAACAACTTCCACCCCAGGACAATGAGGTATGTGCCATGATGATGAAAATTAAAATTCACTATAAACGCATGTCCGATATCCACTGGCAACAATGAAACGATTACTCGACATATATACTGATTATTGACTGCGTTTGTCTAGTGCTTGTAGTAGTGCGACTGCTGATCATGAGGTCCTGAGTTCGAATCCTGGGTCGGGCCAAAAAATCAATTATTGAGTTTTTCTGTCAAGAAACTCTCAGTAGCTGCCCGGAGTCAGGAAGTTGGCGGTGTCTCACCCTCGTGCCTCGGAAAGCACGTAAAGCCGTTGGTCCTGCGCCTGATCCCCCTCCGGTCGTGTCGGTTTACCGTCCCATCGGATTATAAGAGTGAGAGAATAAAGAGTGCACCTGTGCTTGCGCATACACTTGGGCACTTTAATTCTGTCCTGCGCCGATGGCTAGCCTGCATGAGGCAGGCTGCCGTGGCCAATATTCGGTCTGGAGGACATTATATACTGATTACTGGATGGTTGGGTTTCTTGTCTTGGGGTCTACGTGGTAGAGCCGCGCCACAGCTCTATTATGGCTGTAGCACGAATGGGTCAATTAGACCTGGGATTTGACCACACTCTTACAGATTACCAGCGTAAAACAGCACTTCAATACTGTTGTGTTTGGTGATTGTGGAGAACCTGAGACACTCTTTACTGAAAACGAAGAATTCCATTTTAGTCCTTTTTGATTCTTAATCGGGATTTATGTAGATTTCTATGAGCCACAGCATCCACCAACCATCAGGTGCTCGTTTGCGACGCTTATCCAATCAAAAAAGTACTATGAATTTGTATATTTTTTAATGTTATGTGTTGGTCAAATAAATATGTTTCTTTCTTTTTTTACCCCATATCATCATTACCGTGCATATACTAAAAGTAAGTACTGGCAATCTTCAGGTCCGCTACTGCCACGCGTTGTCAGACGAGGAGAGGAAGGAGCTGAGGCTGTTTAGTGCGCAGAGGAAGCGCGAGGCCCTGGGGCGAGGACAAGCGAGACAACTGCACGCACCGGCACCATGCGAACGGGTGAGTGCTGCATGCTTTATAATTTTTTGGATTCATCTGCAAAGGGTAAAACGAAAACGTCGTCGGATGTGTCAAGTTAAAAACAATTGATTAAAATAATTACTAACATTTTTTTATTTACGGAATATTCTCGCACAAACTGTTTTATAATAATTAAAATAAATTCATGCTTTAGAAAATTCCCCCCAAGAATATTAATAGTCTACCCAAAGGATAAACATGTGAATCAATTAAATTATAAATCGAAAAAATATAAACCTATTTTATAAACAAAACTTAGACGACGATTTTTATTATACTATTTAATTGAATTCAACAACTCATAATAAAATATGTCAAAAACAATGTCTATAACGTATTTGTAATTTGGTTAAACATGTCACCTATGTAAAATTTCGATATGAATTTATGTGTTTATTATTACTTTTTAAATGCTTGCTTGATAATGTTAGCGAACTCATCAGCCTACTTTATTAGGTCATAAACAGTAAAACTTTGAAAAGCAATTAAAAATTAACTACTTGCTTGATGTATAAAATACATAAAAAATATAAAAATGACCCCTTAAATAAAGAATACATACCGAATTTTCGCGTTACTACGTTGTAAACTTACTTGCAAAATTTTTAAATAATAATAAATATCACCAGGTGGACTGTGTGCTCGTTTTTCACCCTATCATATAAAAAATATTTTCATAGTATATACAGATTGGTAATTATGATACCAGACCTATCGGATATTAAAGTACGTTCTATGATATACTCAAAAAAGGGCGATTAAAATTTGAAGCTTATCCATATATAGCGAATCTGAATATAAGTGAAGAGGACGTCACACGAGGCTGAAGTAAGCAGAAACGTCAAGCGAGAATTAAATACGAAAAACATCATAACATTAAGATTAAACACTCTTATTTCTTATCTCGTCTCTGTTACTATGAAAACTTACTTGAGATCGAGTAGTATTTACGTATTTACGTAATAATAAGACAAACATACACACAGTCCACCTGATGCTAAGTGAATGCTGTGGCCTTTCGACATTTACATACATTCTCAATGAAGAATCAAAATGCAGATGCATTATCACCCCTGAGGACTATCCAGTAAATAGCTTCGTTTCCAGTAAATAGGAGTCTCCGATAATTAATCGGTATTTCAAATTTCCTTTACTCAACCAATTCTTTTAATTAAAACCTTACTTATATTTAAAAGTTAATACAATTTTTATCGCACCAAAGGTCTATGGAGTATACTTTAAAATGAAGACGTTCTTTTAATTAAAACAATGGAGTAAACGGCTAATCCGCCAGCCAATCTATTGCAGACACGTCGGCAGCCAGAGCCGGCGATTTGTTTGGATATGGTGGTATTAACAGCTCTCTGTTTTATCTAAACCCCACTTCGTGTCGGCTGTGGTTATATTAGCATGATATCTGCGGTTTAATTAATAAATACATATAATAATTCAGGGGGTAATTTGAATTCTATTAAGACATACTTTTTATATTATTATTGTAAGCCACCGCTTAACTACAACCCCACCTTATGGTAAGTGGTGGTGTAGCCTAAAATGGTGAAGCACACTGACTTAACAAAAGCCTTTTGCCCTGAAGACACCTACATTGTAATCGAATGGAAATACAGACGCTGGAAACTTATTCCACTCCTTTTCTGTACTGATGATGAACGATATAGCAAACCATCTGGTTCGAATGCGTGGTAAGTCAACAACGAAAGGGTGGAGAAAGTTGTCTGATGGTGGAAGGGAGAAGAAGGAATTAAATTACGCAATTCCTGAGCACACTCTCCGAAATGCATCCTGTAGAAAACCAAAATGTTGGTTACTTTGCGCCTGTGTTCGAGATTGGTAAGATTGATTTTAACCAAGTTCGGGTCACCAATAAGCCTTTAAGCATGCCTTTTCACTGATTCCAAAGCTACTAGGTAGCATTTTGCAGCACCAGGCCATATATGACGGCAACACTAAGTACACGACCCGACTTGTGGTACGATACACAACCATTTTAAAATGTTTGTCTCTCGCTTTGCCTGTCTGACTATTCGGGCTAATCTTTGAAATTATTCTGATGACACTTTACGAACAGATAGAGAGCAATGCCAGAATGAATCTAGCCTTCATTTCATCCCAAAAAAATAATCATTGTTACTTTAAGTAGTATTTGTTATGTTGTATTGTATGTATTTGTATTTGTTTGTATCTTAAATTTAAATAACGCCCACATTAATAGATCCTATGCAGGTGCAGCCGGGGAGGGTTGCTTAAATAAATGTGACAAAAGAAAACCCATCCACACCTATCTACGCCGAACGGACGCCTCGTTACCATTACCAGTGCAAGGTGTCTCCGGTTATTGCACTATATAATTCGGAGCTATTCTATATATATGTTTTACTTCGGAACTTTGATAACGCGATTTAGGCTTCTTACTGTTTTACTTCGGAACATTGATAGCGCGATTTAGGCTCGATGTCTTTCGCTAGGCGCGACGGCAGCGCTACCATAGATTCGTTTTCATTTACGAGCTTTTAAAATATTATTATGTGTCACGCGCGGACGTCCGTACGTTACTATCCGTTCGGGCTCACTGAAAACCAACGCTGTTGCTCCGGCGACAGCATATTAAGCTGAGTGAGGTCCGTTTGTATGACGCGCCACAACATACTCGCTTGCCTTTCTATTATTATTATAATTATTTTAATTATAATCTATAAGTATACATACTTTTAAATTGATTTATCCGTCAAATTGTTGTCTTGTTTCCTTTTTTTTTTTGTTTGTTATAATGTTTATAAATGATGTGTCCCTAAATGTTAAAATTTAAGTGCCTACTGATGTTTGTGGCGTGCTGCAATAAATCTTTCTTTCTTTCTTTTCTTTCTTTTAGGAAATTTAGGGAATGAAAACCCCTTTTTAAAAACAAAATAACAGTTCAACTATTTATGAATCGTTTAAACCCGTAAATTTCAAATCATCCTAAGTTGCTGAATGAATAGCTTGCAATATAAACTGTATTTACATGCACCTCATATGTAATAAAACGCATCATAACCAAGATGAATTTAAATGTGAATGAATTTTGCTTACGCAGACGCAATAAGTTTTAATTCCACAAAGATGACTAAATAATTGTAGATTTTTACAGGAGTTTTCAAAACAAGTCTTAATTGAGAAAATATTTTTGGCTTTGATTTGAAATGGCCTGAGTCCGCTACCGCGTGTCAACGCAAGCCGACCCCTATAAAAGTATTCCCCGTTGGCGCAACATTTTAATTCAACGGCACATAAATCATAAGGAACCCTCCGTGTCTCTAACAATTGATACGGTACACTGTTTTATTTTGTCGAGTAAAATCACAACGTATTGAAAAGTATATTCACCCTTATGTTTTGCACACGAAATGTAGTGTACGTTTTTTCTTAAAGTTATTAGGATTGATTTGCAAAAAGTGTGGTTCAAGATCTCACCGCGTGATTTTTCGTCTCACTTGTTGTTAATTGAAATTATTTAATGAAATTGTAGTCATAATTGTATTAAAAAGTATTATTAGCAAAAGTTATAGGCTTATCGACTTCAACGCTAAATTTTATTAGAACTCGTCAACCGTTCAAACGCTGAAAAACCCAGATGTTTAACGTATTATGCCAATAAATTATAACCCAAACATAATATAATCCTTTGAGTAAGTAACATAAACTATGCAGTAAATGAAGAAGGAAGAATTAATTTTAATTTAATTTAACTGTTAAATAAAGATTCGGAATATAATTTCTGATTATAATTTTCTCCCTCTACTTGTACTTCTGTAATTATGAGACGTTTTACACAGATAAGTTGCAGACCAAACATCTACAAACAATTTTTTAAAATTGTTGTAATAGACGTCTAATAGGATTTTGAGTTTGTAATTGTGTATAAGATGGGATGGTTGAGATGAATTATTTAAGAAGTGATAGGTAGTACCTATCACTTCTTAAATAATTCATCTCACCCATATTTATTGGCTAAACGTAGTCCAAGTAGCTCCCTGCTCTATAGACTCTACCAACCCTCTTGGAGATCACAACCGTGGCGCTATGTCGGTACGTATTAATAATATAGTATTTTATTTTATCCTGGTAATCCTGATCAAGATACTAGTATAAAGATTTCTTAAATTTACGCGAACACTACACATTGAATAAAACTATATATGAGGATTTTATCGCGTTTAATAACTTATTTTAACTTATTTTTATTTCCCAACACATTACGACGTCAAACATCTCAATCACCCCGTGACCATGGGTACTGTAAAGCGCCCGAAACCGATAAAATAGGCAAATATAATTTTATTCAATACTAGGATAAAGTTATTAAATCATTATATTGTCATCGGTCCTTGATACGAGTGCAAATTTTCAGGTCAATCGGCCGTTTACAAGTTTGTAAAAACGTCGTCTAAATTACTTTCTTTCTTTATATTGTCGTACGACATAGATAGATAGGTAGATACAAGCGAAGCTTATAAAAAAGTGATAAAAAAATAACACACATTCTCGTATATTAGAAAAGTTTCCAACCGGCCGTCCTTTATCAGAAATAATCCAAAAACTTCAACCACTGAAAATTCATTAATGTTCAGTGGAAATTAAATTTGATTGCATTCATCCCTTAATGCATAAAGTAATTAAACTTTCTAAGGGCTAAGGTAATTTCGAGAACGGCGCCCTTTTGCTAATTTCTCCATTTCTTTTAATTGCAAAAGTTCGTCAAATTTTTTGCGATGCGTTTTATACGGATCAACACATTGCGATTTTTTATTGTTTAAAGGAAAAAAAATTTCAGTTTGATGTCTTATTTTTATCTTCGGATATTATTTTTTTATAGAATATACGAATATAGGAGAATCTTTCGTCCCATTTTATCCCGTGGGTGTCTCAAAAGGCGGCTATTTTTTTTTAGTTTACATTAAAAGGGTGACAAACTTTGTCTTACTGGTTACTTGGCGTGGTTTTCTATAAGAGCGTGGTGCTCTACCATACCTTGTATGAATATTTTATTTGAACATTTGGTTTCTTTTAATTATAAAAATGGTTGTGAGGTTCGAGTAGATCTACCACTACTATAAATTACTCATTAGTAAATAGTTAGCAAGCGAAGTTTAAGTCGATCGATGCAGATGGCTCAAGACTCATGTTTCGTGGCATTCCTTGGGGGAGGCTTATGTTCCGCAGTGTACTTATGATAGGCTGGAATGATGATGAATAGTGATAATAAGTATATGATACTACTGATAATAGTGTTAATAGCACAAATGGATTAGCTCGATAAGGGAAGGATCACACTCTCACAGAATACTTGCGCAACCTAACAGCTTAAAACCACTGAGTTTCGTATGGCAAGTGTAGAGTCGAAGACCCTTTTTAGTCGAAACGAAGCCATCCATCTTAGTCCACAGGGTTACATGCGTCTGTATTTTGATTCCTAATCAATAGATACAGGTATCTAAAAGCTACAGCATCCACTCACCATCGGGTGGACTGTGAATGTATAAAGAGCCTTCAACTTCACTTAGTTAAATCTCGGGTATTTACTTACTAATATCGAATTACTTTTGTCCGGCTCACCCGAAAATTGCTTATATTAATCTGCTAACAAACGTTTTTGAAGTAGTCATGGTACCGCAATCAGATATTAATTTATAAAAAATGACATAATAATTTGTTTCCTTTCAACGTGCGCTGTTATCTGGATACTTTCCTATGTGCGCCATCTACTGTAGCATTCGTTAACGAACATTCGCTGCCAGGTAATTCTAATAATATAATAATTATCATATACTAATATAATTTTGTTTTATCTATTATTGAATAAAACTTGATTTATTTTATCTTTTGTGTGATTTATTTTATCTTTTAACCAATGAATTGATATGATATCAATTCATTGGTTTTGTAACAAACCTAATATGTAAGTTGATTGTCAAATAACGTTTACGTAACTAGTTTTTAACTAACAAAAATTAAACTAACTAACAATAATTTAACTTACAATATTCTGATATTTTTTATTTTTTTCTGCCAGCACAGCATTTTAAAACAAACATCCAACCAGCAATTTCATTTCGCTAGATGACGCAACATGTAGAATTCACCGCGATATGATTTATATTTCAAAATATTTAAATACTTGTATTAACATATTCCTTTTATTTACTATTTAAGTTTATTTATGTAAGTAATTAAATTTTATTTTGTAGGAATTAATTTAATCATGTAAATTGTAAATATTATGTAAATACTAAATAGGATTGGTGTATAACTTACAGTTATCAATTTTTGTGGCATGTTTCATGTCGATTAACGAAGCAAAGGCGTACGATGCAGTACGATGGTGTCTTACAAGCATAAGAGCCTAATGTATATTAGTAGTAAACGATAGATAGAACGAGGAATAAACAACAGGGAGACAGGAACACAGCTAACCGTATTAAGTGTGCTACGTTCTAACAGCTAATAGGTCGGGGAAAAAGTTTCTTCGTATGTTATATACAAATTCAAGACTTTTTTATAGTTTAATTATATAATATATGTGCTATTTTGTTTGATAACTTGTTGCCATCTTGCAGGTAGACATAATACCGTTGCTGTAGAAATCTTGGGATTTTGGATTAAAAAAAAATGCGACAAGTAGTTTTGACAGAACTCTCTTGATGTTAACCTAACACTACCCAAAGAACTCTGAAGAGACCGAAACAGGTGAAAATCTAAGGATGCAAGGTCAGGACTATATGGGCATTAAAACTTCCCAAACAAACTCTTTCAATTTTTGTTGAGCGGCCAATGATATGTGTGGTCTGGCGTTATCACGGTGAAAGACCATTCTTTCTCTGTTGATCAATTCTGACCGTTTTTTTCTAAATTTATGGGTTGAACCTCATTAGTTGTTGGCAGTAGAGATCCAAATTGATGGTTTTTCCTGGAGGTTAAAGCTCGTAATGAACAACGATGGCCTTCCAATCCCGCCATATACACAGCATCCTCTTATCGCGTGTTAATCCGGGTTTCGCTACAGTCTGTATAGATTGACTAACCTTTGATAATGATCTTTGTCACACGTTCTTGTCGTAGGTGATCTACTTTTCATGACAAGTGATAAATCTTTTCAAAAATGGTTCGGTTTCATTACGTTTCAATAGAGAATCGCAAATGAGTACACGATTCATTAGGTTTCTTTCAGTGAGCTCGTGTGGTACCCAAATATCGAGCTTTTTTGTATAGCTAGACTTTTTCAAATGGGATAAAAACTGTATTGTGATCAATCCTCAATTTCTCGGCTATGTCATAACACTTTTTCAAATATGGCATTGACTTTATCCGTATGAGGGCGACCAGAGCGAGCTGTATCTTTGACATCAAAATTCTCGGACCGATAACACTTGAACCAACTTTGTGCTCCTCTTACTGACACTGCATTAGGTCCATAAACATCACAAAAATTTTTCGCGACTTGATCCTGAGTTGCATTTTTTCCTTCTTTTGTAATAAAACTTCAGAATGCGTCGAATTTCTTCGTTAGATTCACTCATAATTGTGGCGTTCAGAAAAACAATTTAAAAACGGCGAGAATGTTTTTGAAGTGAAAACTTCTTTAGCATCGTTATGATTTGAAAGTCTACGAAACGAAAAAGCGACAGTAAAAAGAGACAGATACAAACATAAATTCATAAGATTTAACGTGGGGAAAATGAGACAGGAAACGTTATAGATTATAGCTCAATGCTCGCGAGAAAAAGTCGTAAACGCCGCCGAAACGGCAACGCTTACGCGTTTTGTTCAACAAGGTACGAAGGTATCGTGTGCCTATGGATAAAACAAGCAGTGAAGAACGCCCAAACCTCAACTTCGTAATAGGTAAAATTGATATAAATCTTTTTGTAATTGGTGAGTACTATATGAGGTATATCGAAAAGAGGAATATAATATCTGTGTCTAATATAATATATATTAAAAGGATTGTTACATTTATTTACTATAAAATTAAATTTACTTACATGAGATTTTTCTTCTAAATTTCTGGCTAAATTTTTTACAAACAAAATACAAAGATACTTTTGTTGGAATGTTGGAATAAAGATTTTTCTATGGTCTATTTTAAAAAAGATCATCCAAAGGATGTATGAAAACTTATTGTTAGGTAGTTCAATTGGGGTCACCTCGAGCGAAGAGGGTTAACAAAGCTGGATAAAATAGGTTGATTCTTCTTAGCACGTCCACGTCTCTCGTGATACCGTGCTGACTTATTAAATGCATCGAACAACTTTAATCAAAGTAAGCGACGAAAACACAGACCAATTGATGTCACTAATATTAAAACTCCATTCACATGTTTATTTCTATATAGATTCAGGTCAATCGGTATATAAACAAATTGGTGGATGCTAGAGTATATACGTAAAACCTACCTATAAGTAAAAGTTACAAAAGACTTTATCCACGATTCGCAACAAAGTTACACAATTTGCAGAATCGCTATACTGAACTGCAGAACGATGACGAGACTTTGCGTAATATAAGTTTAAGACGCCATGCCCCGTACCACCAAGGCTCTTTAATAAATTTAACTATGAGGTTATACTGTAGCAATATGATAATAATTTCTGAAGGCACCCTCACCGCGCCCCCTTCTTCTAATTAGTGGTTAATGTACTGGAAACGCTCCGCTTTCTCGTAGTTTGTCGTCTGCGACCGACACTCTTTGATTTCGTTATGGGCGCCACAATTCCATTATCGCAACGAGTATTATACGTCACGTCATTGCACCTGATTTTTTTCTTTTTTTAGCGACGTAATCATCAAGCTTTAGCACCCGGATTGACGATCTATTTCTATAAATTTTGCACTTTGACACTGCTGGTTGTCGCCTATCTGATTGTCGGGGATTCTCCCGAGGATTATCACAATAACCCCATTTCAACCCTTCGAAACCGACCCTATGTTGTAAGAAAAGACGGTATACCAATAACGGTGAACAACGACAAAGTGTCAAGACGTCTTTTAATAATTTTTCTTTTGTAAATTTAAGAATTTTAAGAATTTTTTAAAGAGTATTATTGTAATAGTTACATGTTATTAGTTAAATTTCATCATTCCCGATCATATAATGTATAGTATTTATTCATTCATATAAGGAATATTTATTTATTTATTTATTCTTTATCACGACTTATTAATAATAAAATAGGACAAAAGCCAGGTTAAATGCCTATTGGCATTTTGTACGAATCAACCCTGGGTGCAGTGAGATTAGGTGCAATTCGAAATTTTGTAAGAAATTAACAACATCCACAAGTTTTCATACCCAATATGTTATTATAACTAGGATAAATAATATACATAATTATATTATATTATGGAAAATAAAAATCTAATGTATACTAAACTTATATATATATATATATATATATATATATATATATATATATATATATATATATATATATATATATATATATATTTTATATAATTTAATTAAATTTAAATTGAATATACATATACAATATTAATAAAATACATTCAGCAATTAACAAACTTTTAACAATCAACAGACTTAAAAGTATAGATATTCACTTAAAGAATTCACGCAGTGTAATGAACACGCGATCTTTTCTTAAAATGTCGGGGACTTTTTCCGTATTGGTTTAACGACACCACTGAATTTCATGGGCCACTGTCAACGAATTCCGTCTCCCTTCAAAGTCCAGACCGCGAGGTAATCAGAGCATTAAAATAAAAATTAATATAGACAATTAATGGGATTAATTATAAAGGAGAGCTTAGAAAATGTGTCCTAAAAGAATTTGCGAACGCTACGGATGATATTATTTTATAAAATTGAAATGACCATGTAAATTTTGATGGCTCTGTGGCGCAATGGCTTAGCAATGGGTCGTAGCGCTGGGGACCGTGGGTTCGATTCCCCCACGGAAGAAGTATTTGTATGACCTACAAATAATTTTTTTGGGCCTGAATGTATGTCCTAGTGCAATTTATGTTTGTAAACTGCCTCCACGATACAAGATAAAATCCTAGTGTGGGGTAACATTTTCTTAAATGGAAGTAGAATGGAATCTGGGGGCACGGCAGTGCCCCCGCCAAGTCGATCAAAAAAAAGCGGCACGGCCATACCATACTTTTGTCGAAGCAATTCAGGCCATTTAATACTATACGCTATAACTTCGCTTCGGATAGACACCAAAATTTTCAGAAACCAAGCAGGCATTGTATACATACGGTATATTTGAAATTCCATTTAATTTTAACCAGTAGTTTAGGAATTATAATTAGTCAAAGTTTCTTTTTTAATTTTGTCACTCACTGACTGACCGATCATCAAAACTCTAAGACACTTCTAGCAGACATAGAAGCTTCAAACTTAGAACACAATTAGTGTTTAGTGTATAAATTAAGGAAAAACTAAAATATTTTTCAATTACGGTCCAGTTTTTAGATAAATTAACAGCATAAATAACTTTGTAATCCCATATAAATATATAGGATTACAAAGTTACATTTGCAGTGAATGAATCAGTATAACTGTATAATATGTATAATATAATGGAATAAAAGGTATAGATAGGTACTTTGTTGGTAATCAAGAAATAGAAGGTACCGGAAGGAAAAAAGTAGGACTATCTGCAAAAAGAAATGAGAAGCCATTAAAAACATAACTTGTAAAAAAACCAAGTCCCGCAACTCAGTTCCTATATCGTAAACAGTGGTGAGATATCCACGTAATACTAAGTCGGTTAATTTATTCAGTCACTACTTAAGGGTCCTTCTGTCTTAAGTTATTACGTAATTAGCTACATAACAACATCTTATAGTGACCATATCAATATTAGAAATCTTTTATGTTTTAAATAAATAGATTGACTTGGCAATTGCTTCTTGCAATTGTTTTTGATGGCATAGAACTTACATTCCCCTGACGGGTATGACTGTGGACCAGGAACATCACATTTTATCATGGGGAAATCTTTATGGGTACCTTCTGCTGCGGGGGCAACATAAAGGTTATGCCGGACTCTTACCGGCCAAAACCCAACGGTGGTCAGTATCAGCGTATATATGAGAGGTCCCGGGATCTCCGTTCATAACGCAACTGAGGCCCCGCTCTCGCTTTGCTTTATAAAAGCTCGTCCGGAAGGAGGTCTTTACTGCCCCCAGCACCCTCGCAGTGCTATTACGATGTTCGAAACCACTTCTGAGTCACTGTTCTCCTCAGGTGTTACATTACTAGACGTTCTGGACCCCACCCCGAACGCCCGTAACACCCGAGGCCCTGTTTCTAGTAGGTGAACACCATCATTAAGTGGAGGGCCGTGACGAACGCCTTGACGGTGTCGTCTCCGAGCGGGATCTATCCTCTCCTGACACCGCTCAGCAACCTCCTTCTGGACCATAACGGATTCACAGAAGACAGCTACGGTTCTCCCTGCCAAGTCAGGGAGAGGTTGTAACCGATCCGGCTTACCAGGACCGTTCGCTCCCGTTCCCACGCTGGACATGTTGCCAGCGGTTGCCAGCGATGCTGGATCCTGGTCCTGCCCACCGCAGTAGAAACAGTTTATCGTCGCTTCGCGTCCACTTTTACACAAATAATCATCGAAGCACCCGTGCCCGGTCATTATCTGTGTAAGTCTGTGCGTGAGTCTTCCTACTCGTCAATGCATCCAGGCTTCGAAGCCAGCAGAATTGCTTCCACAACGCGTTTGCACGCATAACGCTTTTCGGAGAGACGAGCGCGCCGCGTTGCGAATGCGCCGTACCTGCCGCTTAATTCCTTCGAACACTTCATCTGGCTTACTCCCACCGCTCTGGCGGAGGACACGTGTCCGGTCGTACACCCTCGCATCCATGTCCGCCAGTATGTCCAGAGATGGAAAGCGAGCCAGGACTGTCACCGGCTCAAAGGATATCGTGCGGTATCCACGCACGATCCGTATGGCCAGCCTCCGCTGCACACTGCATATTTTATTTCTACAACGTCGGGTAGCCAGCCTTTTTGCCCAAACAGGTGCCTCGTATAAGGCTACGGACCGTATTACTCCTGCAGAGAGGCGAAAGACCATGAATGCCTACAGCTAACTTGAGATAAAGTAGACTACATCTGCCTTACCTCTGATCATTAAGATGGATTTCCTCAGAACCTGTAATTATACCAGTTCCTATACGTTTCCGCCCCACGGGTCCCTGCAAGCACTGTTACTACGTGCCAGAAATAGATACGAGCTTGGTACCCAGACGGACCCAGACGGGCTCCTGAGAAGTACAGGAAACCCACCACCAGTAAAAAGATTAGAAATCGTATTCATTTAGCCGTGTTCGTAAGAGTTTTACGCGGTAGAGCCATGCTGCAGTTATATTAGTAGTATAGTTGTAGCACGAATGGGTCGGCTCGACCACGATCTCACAGAATACCAGCGTAAAATAGTAGCTTATTGCTGCTGTTTTTCGTATGGTGAGTGTAGAGAGAGAATCGGAGACCCTTTTTACAGGAAATGAGGCATTCTATCTTAGTCCTCAGGGATGACAACGCATCTGCATTTTGATTCGTTATCGAGAAAAGATGTAGATGTCTATGGGCCGCAGCAAACACTTACCATTAGGTGAACTGTGTGCTCGCTTGCCACCCTATCCTATAAAAAAAACATCGCTGACTTTAAGTTGATAAGACAGCTATATTTAGCTTCGTGTCAATCCATACTCACTAATGGCATTACTTCCTGGGGTGCTGCTTCTAAAACAATATCGCTAACACTAGAACGTGCTCAGAGAGCAGTCCTAAAGGTAGCCACTTTTCGTCCATTCATTTTACCTACACATCAACTTTACATCACACACATCAATTTTACTTGGCATGTAGTATACTAACTGTCCGTCAGTTGTTCATCCTGAACATCTACACACCACCCAGCTTAATAGGTTGGGTGGTCTAACTGAACATCATATTAAAACAGCATACCGACCTTCCATTTTATTTAAAATCCATAGGTAGGAGAAGGATGAACTTAGTTTGTATAAACCCTCAAACCACACACATTTTTGATCAGATTTTACATATTTTAGGACCATTTCTATATAACAAGCTCAACAAATCACTATCAAGATATATAGCGTGAGTTATAAGAAATATAATATAATTGTAAGGGATTACGAAGATATATAGGTGAGTTATAAGAAATATAATATAATTGTAAGGGATTACGAAGACACAGAGAAGTTGTTAGAAATTTTAAAATAGTTTGTATTAATTGTAGGTAACACCTAATTACCTGACTTTGTTTAATTATATGAATTATCTGGTGTCCTACATTTTAAAACTCATAGCAGTGATAGTGTAGTGCCTCCTTTATAATATACACTATCATTGACGTATGGTGTAGGTGATGGTCTGAAACACAGGTACTCAACCTAGTTCAGGCAGGTAGCTAATATCATAACTCCAATTTTTGTTTTGTAGATTCTACATTAATAAGCTACACATAGTTTTAAGTTTTATTATTGCTTGTTATTTTTATTAGACTTGTTGTTACTTTATTTAATTGTAATCATATTTGTTCCTGTATGTAAAAATGTGTAATTGGAAATGAAATAAAAATTAATTATTATTATTATTATATTTTTTTATAGAATAGGGTGACAAACGAGCACACAGTCCACCTGATAGTAAGTGGTGTGTGCTGCGGCCCATAGACATCTACACCTATCCTCGATTACAAATCAAAATGAAGATGCATTGTCACCCGTGAGGACTAAGATGGAATGCCTCGTTTCCAGTAAAGTCTCCGGTTCTCTACACTCACCATACGAAACACAGCAGCATTAAGCTACTATTTTACGCTGGTATTCTGTGAGAGCGTGGTCCTGCCCCGGTCGAGGCGACCCATTCGTGCTAATATCGAAGTACTTTTGATCTTCAGTCAAACGCCATCAGATATTAATTTATAAAAAATGGCGTGGCGTATTGTTTGCCTTCAATGGGTGCTATTATCTGGATAAATTCCTATGTGCACCATCTACTGTGGCTTTCGTTAAAATCGCTGCCAGGCCTTTTAATAATATAATAATGTTTTATTTTTATTGAATATATATATATATATATATATATATATATATATATATATATATTTTTATAGTTTGATATATATTCTCCCGTCTTTCGAACATATATATATATTTAACTCTAGTTACACATTCTTTAACGATACACGCTAAAGATGAAATAAATCACGCTATATACGTTCATTGGTTTTGTAACGTAACTAATTTGTAAGTTTGTTTCATAAGTTATTTATGAAACAAACTTACAAATCAACTATTAGTCAACTATTTCTCTAGATGACGCTACATGTAGAACTCAACGCGATATGGTTTATGTTGCAAAATATTTTAATACTCGCACTAAGGTTTTATCTTCACTTCTACATACCAGGTTTAGTTTTGTAAATATTAGTATTAGTAGTATATTAATGTAAATATTATGTAAATATAAAGTAAAGTATAAACATTAATCAGGTCATACCCAATTACCCATTTATTTCACATACACAATGAAACATCTTGGTTAAATTAACATGTAAATGTATTTCAGATTTGACATTGTAGATGTAAAATAATATCTACAATTTTATATTTTTGGGGTATGTTTCATGTCGAATAAGGAAGCAATCGGGCGCAGGCGCAGTACGTTCGTTGTGAGGCACTACAGACACTACTTCAAAGGTGACACCACAATTGCATTTAGATTCTTAATTGAGGATAAGCGTGGATGTCTATAGACCATAGCATCCACTTACCGTCCGATGGACTCTGTGCTAGTTTGTCAATGTTATAATCGTTAATTCTGCCACTATACCACGTGCACGACGGTTAAGTAAGAAGTCGTGAGAAAACTTGCAATATTTGACACATGAAATCTGCCAGTTAGCACAAGAGCTTTTGAACTTAAACACTGTCATAAATAAGAGGGGGCTCACCTTATCTTACTTTTTATTACAACCTTAATTTACCCTCTTGGTATACATATAAATGTTTTAGCATCTGTTACATCTTTGTAACTAACAGTAAAACAGGTGTACACAATTTACGGCGCTCGCTAACTTATGAACTGTATGCGAATGCTGTTTCTCGTAGGGGGTCACGTACTCCCCAAATGCTACGTGTATTTTTGCTGTGATAGAACGCAGAAGTGCTGCTAAGTTATTGTTATGTGTTTGAGGATATTGATATCACTTATGTAGTGTAGCTGCTGGTTTATTTTCTTTATTCAACTGATTTCAAAAACTGAACTTACAGCCCACCTGAAGGTAAGTTTACTTCTTTAAGCACGTTGGGCACTTTTAGGGTGGGGGAAAAGCTCAGAACTCGCGTGCACCGTCACGCTCAGATACAAATATACAAAAATAATGTTTACAAGGTAAGAAGTTCTCACTTCCGATGTATAGTCTTACAACTGACAGTTTTTTTATAGAATATATGTGGATGCTGTAACACATAAACACCTACAGTACCTAACTTCAATTAAGAATCAAAATGGAGATGCCTTGTCATCCCTCAGGACTACAATGGAATGCCTCGTTCCCAGTAAAATGGTCGCCGGTTCTCTACAATGGCCATACGAAACACAGCAAAATAAAGCTGCTATTTACGCTGGTTTTCTCTAAGAGCATGGTACTTGAAAGAATGGTCCCTGGTCAAGCCGACCCATTCGTGCTACAACCACACTATAACCGCAGAGTTGTTCCACCACGTAAATGCATTGTCACCTCTGACAACTATCATGGAATCCTACCTATCAAACGTCCACTACTAAACATAAGCCTCCTCCATATATTGCCTCGAAGGAAGAGGTGGGGGGAGGATATTTTCCATAGTAACCACGCTTGATTGGCAACGGTAGATTTTCATATTTAGTTGAAGTTGCGACGTCCACGGGACGATACAGGGATATTCTTACACCGCCACTACACTATGAATAGCGTCAGCGTCTTTGAAATGAGGCTTCATCTTTATATTTCTATCGAATGCAAGCACAAAGAAAAGAATGAAAGTTGTAAAATTCAAAGGGTTTCAATAAACGGCAACTGCACATTTTGTGCGTAGCTATCCCTCTCCCGATTCATAGACAAAATGAACACGTATCACACAAGAGAGATGAGACAAGAAAAGTGTTAATTCCGACCCTCTTAACAGTGTTCAGCAGACGCATGTAAGATCCTTTGTTTGACTTCGAGCGATATGCGCAGCATTTTTAATATTCGTTCCCTTATCAAAACAAAAAGTCATAATGCAAAAGTAGCGTAATTGTTAGAGTACGGACTGCGAAACTAAAAAGTCGTGTAATTATTTGTTTTTACGCGAATTCTACATAACTTTATAAATATGATTTCTCTGTACGTGTGTTTCTCACTAAACTCCTAAAGGGATGAACCGGTTTTAATGAATTTTTTGTGTGTGCGTTCCTGGATAGTTTAGACTTAGATTTGGATGCGGTAGGTGGCGTTTGTGGCGCTTAAATCGAGTTTTAGATTTTTTTTCATAGCAGGACAGGATGAACTTTACGGGTTTTATTTTAAGTTCAACCATACCCCGCCCCGTTACCATGGGTATTGTATAGTGTAGGTATAAAAAAAATTCTAACTTTACGAACCAGTTGGAACGATATAACACCGATTTTGTTGTATTTCTAGTAACATGATTAAATAATATTACATGTTATAAAAATAGGAATAAAAAAATTATGTATATATATTTTTTTATTCCTTTTTATAGAATTTAGAAACAGCATTACGTTGCTATTTTATGCTGATATTCTGTGAGAGCGTGGTCCTGCCTCGATCGAGCCGACCCATTCGTGCTATAACCATAATATAGCTGCAGCGTGGCTGAACCACGTAAAAAGTATGTAGTGAAGATATGTAATATAAAAACGTACGTGAATATATATAGTTCATACCTACCTACTACGAAACCTCACGTGTGGTCAATTGGCCGTTAGAGACGACCTGTGTTGTAATAGCTTTACAGACAATAAAAGGGTGAAGTTATTTTATAGCATCGATGCGACAACGGAAATTAAAAACAAGTTTACGAAAAAAAACTCAAAATGTTCCCTCCAAATAAATTACTTCTGCATGACTTAAAGTTTTCAACTAGGCATAGACAAGTGCAGTGTGTGCAAGTATGTTTACCAAACAGATCAAAGAATGTCTACCAGTAACGTTATTTTATAAAAGGAACTTGGTACCGATTGCTTTTTTTTGCACCCGAATCAAATATGGGCAACCCTCCGGAAAGCGGGGGGAGGGAGGCGGTGAATGCTCATAGCATACCATGCAGCCGGCTGCGTGGTTATGTGGAGACTTTTACCCACTAAACACCGCCTTTATGGATTGGCTTACCGATCTGACGAGCGATCTCTAAGCCGTATACAAAGGATTTGGCAGAAAGGAGGAAGGTGATTGGCTAACGTAACATAACATACATACGTCAAATAATAAAGATTACGTTTGATTTTTAACGTTCGCACTCGAGGAAGATTAATTTTATCAGCCCATTTTAAATCAAAAGGTTAGAAAGTTTAAGCTAAGCTAAGTAATTTTAAACCACGTAGAGGCGAACTTAGAATATCGACTATCGACCCCATATATTACTTTTCAACTTGCAGAAATTAATTTACAACAGACTAGGTAATAATTATTCTTAGGTATATAAACCTATCTATATATAACAAGACAAAGGAAATATAGCAATTTCAATGTACAATTACGTGTAGAGACGTGGTGATATAGCTGCAACATGGCACTACTACCAGTTTTATTGTAGCACGAATGGGTCGACTGACTCGAACGGGAAAGAATTAAGATACAACCTTTTTATTTTGTAATTATTGTTTTATTTTGTAACAATAGATGACTATATAAAATGGTGACTTAATGCGGCTGTGTTTCCTATTGTGAGTGTCGAGAACCGGTGACCCTTTTTCTAGTAAACGAGGCTTTTCATCGTAATCTTCATTGGTGACAACGAATTAGCATTATGATTCTTAAGGCCGAATACGAAGAGAACTGGCGAAATTTAATGTATTTCTCTTCACTGCAACTTTGACCTGAAGTAATTCTAAGCGTTAAAACATTTTTAGTAGGTTTGTTCGGTTCCTTCACAAGGTGCTCGCAGTTTTAAAATTTTAAAATAAATTAATATACTGGGTGGTTGAAAAGAAACTCCCTATCTTTATTTGGTTGTAAATTTTACCAGCTTCGGCCAAATTCATGTAATCTTATGTAATTTTTTTCTTTATAGATTGAGAATTAGGTAAAACATCATAAAATGGTTCAAGGGAGATTGTCAATGCAAGAGCGAGCGCAAATTGCCTCTCGCTACGAAGTGTGGCAATCAATAGTGGAAGTGCAAAGGTGGTGGCGGAATTTCAACGGACCTCATGCTGTTTTGGATCCAAAAACCATTAAAAACTGTCATTCAAAGTTGATGAAAACTGGATCAGTGGCAGATAGTAAAAGAACCGGCCGTCCTTCAACATCAAGATCAAAAGAAAATATTAAAATTGTTCGAGAAATGTTCACAAAAAGCCCCTACAAGTCAACATGTCAAGCAGCTCGTGAGAGCGGACTTACACGGCACACTGTAATGACATCCCTTAAGTCTATCAGCTTTCGTCCTTGGAAGCCACGTTACTGCCATGAAATAACTCCAGAGGACTGTGATCGCCGGATAGAATACGGAGAGATTATGCTCAGATGGCATGGAGATTGTTCAGAACTGTTTGATAACATTATCTGGACTGACGAAGCAATTTTTCACGTTGGGGGCTTTGTTAACTGTCATAACTGTCATTATTGGGCAGAGTTTGACCCAAAATAACTGCTCAGAAAATGCAAAACCGTTCCAAGACAACAGTTTGGTGCGGTATGACATCAAGTCAAGTTATTGGCCCTTTTCTTTTGAGGGAAACAATGAATGGAGAGCGCTATCTCAACATGCTCGAAAAAAAGAGTTTAGCCAGCTTTGTCAACGTTTGATAACATTGAAAATATAATATTTATGCAAGATGGAGATTCACCACATTTCGCATCGAATGTCTGACAGTGGCTGGATAACCGCTTCCCCGGGGCGTTGGTTAGGTCGCCGCGGGTGACACGTATGCCCTGCTCGTAGCCCGGACCTCACGCCTTTCGATGTTTTCCTGTGGGGTTGGGCAAATGATGAAGTCTACCGCTCAAAACATCGCACTCTTGATGAACTGGAAGTAAGAATCCTGTATAATGATATTTAAAAATGATTGTTCTTCCAAAACTCTGTGAATTTTAATTTAGGAAAAATTCTTTTACGTAAAAATGTTTGTATTGTGATTCCGAAGGTGCCTGCTGTCTTTATTTTTGATACAAAATATTATTTATTAACATAATTCGTTTTAATTAAAAACACCTAATAATAATATCGTATATTGCCAGATAAAAGTTTGCCGTAATAAATTACCAGGCGCTTCGAAGTGTGACGTAAGGTAACAACAGTCGATGTGTCTGTAGCGAAAATCGTTAATTTAGTGTTTTATACGCGTTTAAGTGACTATAAATGTAAATATGGGTAGGAAAAGAAATAAATGTTACCTAAGTGGTAAAACAAAGAGAGTTTATCGCATGAACGCTGCTCGAATGTTGTATTTTGAGGTTAATACTTATATTTTTGTAAGATAATTTTTTGTTTTAGGCTGCCTAATAGGTTCCATTTTTACTCATTTACATTAGCCAAACTGATCATTTATACTTTTCTAGTTTCAAAAATGTAAATATCAACACAAAGAAGAAGAAACACTAAAAATGTAAATATCAAGACCCAGTCGGAAAAGAATGTACAGAGTAGTGCAAGCACAGAGACCGCAAATAATGTCATAATCAATGTATTGTCCGAAAGCATGGGATAAGTACATAATTAAGAAAAACCGAAATACTTCGGATGTGAAGTGATTGACCAGTCGGAGTAGTCTTGTGAGAATTTACATACACAGACCTATCCGCACTATGGGGCAATCACCGACTTTTTAGATTTTTTTTTCTTTATTATTTATGCCATTTGCATTACGGCATCTTGTAAGACTCACAAGAACAAACATTTTCAGTTATATGAGGTTCTTTACGTACGATGCACTAATTAAGAAAAAAAACCGTTATCAATTCAATAACTTTTCGAACAATATTTTATAACGAATAAAGTACAGAATTTAAAATCTATAGGAACTAATATTATAAATAAGAAAGATTTATTTATGAAGTAAGCAATGCTCTCTGTGTTGTTCATTACTCTGAATACTGAGCTAGCTCAGTCAAATATAATATAATCAAAGCCCTTTGATTATGTATACATGTCTATATAAACAAAGCGTACGGGCGGCGCGTGGTTTGCTGCGAAACGAGCAAGGTCATTCGCGTCGTATTCGGCCTTAATTGAGGATGGTGTAGATGTATATAGGCCACAGCATCCGCTTACCAGCAGGTGCTTGCTTATGTCTGTCACCTCTGATATTATCATCCTTATCCTAAAAAAGGTACAATACGAAAATTAATTAATAATTTATACGATATATCATTGCTCCTAACAAATTTTATGTATTTGATTATTTTGAAAACCTTTTTAAACTTCCCAGAAACAAGCAAACTGTCGTAAATACAGTCTTTCCCTACTTTTCTCTAAATGATAAATTGCACAACTTGTGGCGCCCTCTCACGTGGTGCTCTTGATTTATGCTGTTAAGTAATGAGCTGATGTTACCAACAGATGGCGCTGTCGAGTTGTTTATTGCGACCGTAGATTTATTACGAGGGCGAGGCGAATCATGAACAGCTGTTAACAGATTGTCGAAGTTTTTCATATTTCTCTCTAAACATCAAGTACCTACTCAAGTAATCGCACAAGTGGGTAATTTGTAATAATTTATAATATTATTGTAAGTGATAATTTTAATTAAATGTTGATGTAGATACTTTGAGTTACTCAAAGCGTAGATAATACAGATTTGTGCATAGAATACTATAATACATACATTAAGGGGGAGAACAGAACGGGGGAGTGGGCGGAGCCCGTGTTGCCACTAAAATGTCACTAACATGTCAATTCACACGTATAAATGTCAACACGAGATGTGTTTTGACGTAATAATTTTTCCAAATTTCGCATGCAAATTATTTAGAAAATACCAAATTGCACACTAAAAAAATTGCACACTACTTACATATAAATATGTATTGAAATTTAAACGATTTCTGATAAAATTATTCCACTATTCCACTTACCATCAGGTGGACTATGTGTCCGTTTGGTACCCTTTCTTTTATAACAAAACACATAATGAAAAGCCGCGTCTAGTTCTTCATCTCACGCCCGCAACAGAGATCAACCAATTACTGGACCCCTTTTCTATACTTTTATACATGGTAGAGCCATGCTGCAGTTATATTAGAAGTATAGTTGTAGCACGAATGGGTCGGCTCGACCTGGGAAGGACCACACTCTCACAGAATAAAGTAAAAAAAGTAAAGTCACAGCCTATATACGTCCCACTGATGGGCATAGGCCTCCCCTCATTTCTGAGAGGGTTCACTCTAACGGAATACTAGCGTTAAATAGTAGCTTAACGCAGCTGTTTTTCGTATAGTGAGTGTAGAGAACCGGAGGCCCTTTTACTGGAAACGAGGCATTACATCTTAGTCCTCACGGGTGACAACGCCTCTGCATTTTGATCTGTAATCAGGGATAAATGTAGATGTCTATGGGCCGCAGCAACCACTTACCATCAGGTGGACTGTGTGCCCGTTTGTCACTCTATCCTATACAAAAAAATACTACACCTCGTTGGCTTCGGGACGCAACGCGGTGGGCGTGACTCCTGCTAAGACTTCAAACTAGAACCTTAACCGCTCTCTTAATAGAAAGTGGTTGACGACTAACGTTAAGGGCCCTGAGGAACGGTCCCGGTGCAGACGTCGGGAAAGTACTTCGTGAACTGTATATCCCTTTACTTCCCTACTTGTAGGGTGGACACTGTTAAGGTATTCAAATAAAACAGTGATTTTTCGTAAATATCCCTTGGACATGTGATACCGAAATATCACAACTTTTACTTTACTTTCCCTAATTTCGTCTACTTTCTTGCTTTAAAACTGGAAATTGTAGCTGATCCCGAACTTCTCGGAATTCCCAAACTTCCCGAATTGCCTAAGGAATTGAAACTAAAGTACGATGTCTTCTGCATAAGCTGCTTGGGCCCTTCAGGTTTCGGGCCTCGGGGTGTTCCCCATTGCCCGGATTATCCTCACGGCCCATTTCTATGGGCCAGTCCTGGGAGCCCTATATAAAGGCGTTGTTAAAATATTCGGTTATTATCCGTAATCGGTTAAGTTTAGAAGTCGGTTGAGCTACGAAAAAAGTTGGTTATCTGTTATGGTCGAAGTTGGCCATTCTGCGGCATTGTGGGTTCTACTCAACTCTCTAATCTATGTAGAGAGGAGGTCTCTTGGTTCTCTTGGTTGGAAAGTAAAGTAAGTAAGATGCTTACTAACCTCGCCTAAAGGCTGAGCTGGAAAGAGAAGTGCGCGTATAAAGCCATATTGAATTACTTTAATCGATAATATCACATTTCCATATATTATCCTACAACTTTATTTACATGACAATATCACAAAACAATTGTATTTCACACAAAGTACAAATTGAACACAATATAAAAACAATTAAAATATTCACATTATAAAAAGTAAAAATAATTAATAAAATATTAAACAAAATATCACAATTTTACAAGAAATTTCTTAGATTCTAACTTAAAATGTCCAATATAAACTTTATAATACAATTCTCATTAGTAATTTCCCATATCTTATACAATACAACAGTTTAATATAAGTATTAAATCTTTTAAACAAAATAAAATGCTTTAATTTTATTGGTTATTTTCCTCATTATTTCGCTGTTTTATTCCTAAAATTAAATTTTTAAACATTTTTATCATCTGATCATTATACATAATCTATTCAAAACATTATAACACACACAAATCGCTTTATGCATTTTCATACTTTATTAAAAAAATATTGACTTGCGTTATTCTTTTCTGCTAAATACCTATGCTAGTTAACAAAATAGGAGACTAATATTTATGCTTATCCCGGTCGGATACATATAGTAAAACATTCTATACTAGCTAACTATCCTGATCTTATCTCTTACTAATACTACTGTCTTATCAGTACTTAAAACGTTAATTAATTATAAATAAGATAAATTATTTTTAATATTATTTCGCATTACATAACCGATTGCCATGCAATACACGACTCTAAGTCAGCACAAATATCCTTACTATTGTCAGAAATTAGCATTTTATAAAATAATCATGAATTTAACGTTTATGAAACAATGAAAGATTTAATGAGATTTTTATCTCGCGTCGCCAACACATAATATATCTTAGAATAAAAACAACCAGAAAGACACCCAAGGAGATACATATATTTAAATTTAAAGTATAACAATAACAAAGACATACGTACCTACCTAATAAGCAATTAGGTGCTTGAAAATTGAAAACTAATTAAGTAGGTATCTAGGTTTATACTACGCTAATTATCCTAAGAATTAGGTACATGGTTGCAACCTCACAATTCTCTTTCAACCTATTTATAAAAAGTTTTACATCTCTCATTCAAATATTGTAGGGAAACGGTGTTAAAAAATCATATTTTTTTAAAGTTGGAATATTTTAAATTTTTATTTCGTCTAGTTAATTTTTTTAAAATTATACCTATCTTACACGCCATCTATTAATAACTACCGAAACCTGTTTATATCATGGAAAGAATACTGTTAAATAGTTTGGAATTGGTTCGCTAGATGTCGCAACTAAAACGCCAAATTGTTTAAAAGTTTTCCACAAAGTTGAACAGAGGGCAGTGTTTTAATAGTTCTAGTGTTACCTTCTAGATGCCGCTACATCCGCAATCTGTAAACTAAAGAAAGTTTATACGTTCATTATTATTTTACATGGGTAATAAAAGCGTCTTTTTAAAGCCTTTCCTTGAAGGTGTGCAAATTATTTTTGTTCTTATATATTTTTTTGCTTCATTCTCTAGTTTGGGCGTGGGAACTTAGCCAGGTAGCATCGTTCCATTCGTCGGATTATGTGAGATAGTGCACTGCGCTGGTCTCTTTGTATCGGTGTTCGGTGCATTGTTGTTAACGCGGTGTCACGTTCGATGGCGAAGGGCTGACGACGTGTCGTTGTTTGTTTTCCGAACCAAATTTATTTTGCCCTTTTGTTTAAAACTTTACGATTTTTCAACATCGTTTTTACGTCACAGGCAACAAAAACGTAAAATTTATGTCTGCTTTCGATATCCTAGTGGAATTACTAAAATGCAACCACTATAAATTATAGGACAGAATAGATATTAATTTTGTTAAAATTAACTTTATTTTCATTATAATTTATAGCATATCACAATCTTTGCCATAATTGCCACGCTTGGCAGGTAGATTGGCAACCGCAACTTTAACACTACACGGTATTATTTTGTGAAAGGTTTGGTATCAGTCCTAAAGGAAAACCTTGATAGATGACAGATAACAACCATCATTTCGTTTGTAAAGAGTTTAAACTGAGATCGCCATCTCTTAGTCAAGCTTCATTCAGAGACTGGCAGATTATCCTCAAGACAAACTAGGCACGTGTGTTGGGGCGTGAGGCTAGAAAGTCGCGGAAGCTTTTAAACTAAAAAAAGAATAAGTCAGTACAAAAAATATTGTATTTCTATAGAGATGTGGAGCTTCCGAAGCGCGCACAGTCTGCTTCATTACTCCTACATCGCCCGCACTCTCTTTACATTTTCATTCATGCCAACCTGTGACGTGTCGTTATTATTATAAATTAGATTAGATTAAAGTTTATTCGCAAAAACGTAGTTATAATTTTTAATATATTGTCGCCAGAGGGGCACTGATGAGTCTAAGGTGCTATCGGCTTTTAATCCGCCTCTGTTCAAAGGTGTAGAGAGAGACTGTGAACTTCTATATTGTCACTGTCCTCTAAACAGGTATATCTTTTACAACTATAGACTACCAGGCGGTCCCATAATGAACTGGCCTGATATAGTTCAACGCGACATGTCGCTACATGTTGTGTTGCATTAAATAGTACGTTTATCGTGCACTTAATATAAGAAACATGCATCGACATGAAATGCTTAGTCTTAGTTTAATAGGCATTTGAATAACGAGAGTCGCGTATTTTTTCAAAATGTCGAAAACTGAGTATCGAAGTGTCATAAAGTTTCTGTTTAAAGGTTTATCCCCTGCCAAAATAAAAGAACGATTGGATGGCGTGTATAAGGAGTCTGCCCCCTCCTATAGCACAGTGAAAAAGTGGGTGAAAGAATTTCGCCTCGGGAGAGAAACCGTTGAAGACTTTGGCCACGACGGTCGACCTGTGGAAGTGCTCACTCCCGAAACGATTGCTCTTATCGAAGAGGAGGTTCTGAGTGACCGCCGTTTGAAGATTAGAGAAATTGCAGCAAGGCTTGGGCTCTCTAAGAGTACCGTTCATCGCGCGATCCATGAACATCTCCACATGAAAAAAGTGAGTGCAAGATGGGTACCGAAACTTCTTTCGGTGGTACAGAGACAGGAAAGAGTGCGCTGCGCTTCGGAGTTTTTGGATCTTTGTGGCGAAAATCCAAAGACTGTGATCGAGCGGCTAGTGACTGGTGATGAAACTATGATCTTGTATTATGATCCACAAAGCAAGCGCGAGTCAATGGAATGGCAATATAAGGGTAAATAGCCCCCTAGAAAGGCAAAGGTGCAACAATCGACTAAAAAACTGATGTGCACAATATTTTGGGATTTTCAAGGCATTTTGATGGTGGATTTTAAAGAACGTAATACAGTCGTGAACGGCAAATATTATGCTTCTTTAATATATAAATTACGAGACAAGATAAAGGAAAAACGAAGAGGCAAGCTGTCTAAAGGTGTCCTGTTGCTCCATGACAACGCCCCTGTTCATACCGCTGGTGTTTCGAAGGATGCAGTTCGTCAATGCGGGTTCACAGAAGTTCAACATCCACCTTACAGTCCAGACATGGTCCCGTCCGACTATTATTTATTTCCAAAATTAAAGCGGGACTTAAGAGGAAGAAAATTTTCAGGCGGTGAAGAGTTGCAGGCGGCCATCTTCAGTCATTTTGAAGATAAAAAATGTGATTATTTTTATGAAGGTTTAGAGATGTTGATTCACAGATGTCAGAAGTGTGTTAGTATTCATGGTGATTATATTGAAAAAGAAAATCGGTTTCGTTTCACTTCCTTCATTGGTTCATAGTTAGGCCAATTCATTATGGGACCGCCTACGTAAGTAAATACACATTTTATAGCTACTTTCACATCTGTATACAATACATTATATAGATGTGAAACAGACGAGAGATTTTTGCATTCATGCTCGTCGGTTGCCAAATTATTGCCAATTCGGTGGATAAATTTCAATGAAACTAGTTTTTAGGAACTTTATCGCTTATATTAAATTATTTTATATTCCCATCGTTATTTTATACGCAATAAATTTCATAAAAAGTAGTTTCATTTAAATGTGTACTATTTACCGATTCTGTTACTCACTTCCGCATAAATTTGCGTTGTTACTCTTTCCTCGTTTTTTCTTTCGTCGTATCGAAACCTTCGAAACATTCCTTTCATAGTCCTGATCACAACATAATCTTGCAAATCACACTCTTATCTTATCTGCCAAAACAAATGTGTCAAACAATAGAAATTTGATTCATTTAAAAAAAAAACTGAAATTACAAACAAACTCCCATCACCTGTTGGTGAGCTACTGCAGCTCCTGTCAGTGCCTACCACCTGCAGTCAACTCCAAAATGAGAAGATAACATCTGAGGACTACGGTGGAGAGCCTCACAGCCTGTAAATACTGACTCTCAATACCCCTCAGACCTGATCAAAGCAGTCCAAGCTCCGCTATTTCGTTGTAGAAATAGGTAAGAGAGTTGTACTTGTGCCTCAATACCCAGAGATCCTAGACAGTAGGCGCTTATCACCTCCAATTACCTAATGTCCTTCAAACCGAATTTCGGTCACGGCGGCCAGCCTCAACGGAGACTAGCCATCGGAGCAGGATAGGATTATAGTGCCCAAGTGTATGCGTAAGCACAAGTGCACTCTGTATTCCCTTTCTCTCATGGTCCGATGGGAGCACAAACCGATGCAACCGGACAGAGATCAGACGCAGGACCAACGGCTAAACGTGCTTTTTAAGGCACGGCGGTGAGACACCGCCAGCTTCTTGATTCAGGGCAATTACCTTATGTTTAATAAATAGTAATGTTGCGTTTTTTATTATTTCAAAATTTCTAGCGATTTGCTTCGTACTTATAAGGCTCGATTAACCAGTGTATCTTTATAAGACTTGATTATAAAATGTCAACATGTCTCTCCTACCTTTATATAAAATATCAATATTGCAAATGTGTGTGGAAACCTCATCAAAATGCTTATAGCAGTTAGCGAATATGCATGAGCAACATTATCTGCCACTATTTAGTACGTTTATTTAATGGCGTTTCCGAGGATTACTATAGTTTTGTAGATACGTACGTTAGAGTAGTTTCCGCCATTGATCATGCCATTTCATGAATGAGCTGCTATATTTAGCATTCCGGGAACGGCAATCGGGCGCATAAAGAAAGGAATTCCACTGACGCTTAGCACTAGTGTACCCAAGCTGTTGAGTTCTGAAGGACAGATCCATATCAATTCTGCTAAACAGTTTTAGAATGCCACTTTAGATTTTTACGGAAATATTTTTCGTTTTTCGTTCAAGAAAATATTTAGCATTAATTTTTCATTTAATTTGACAGATTTATATACATTTATTTCAATTCAGACTTAATGTCGATGGAAATAATAATACTTACATATAAAACAATTTATTTACGGATTTTATTTATTAGATATTTTAAAGTGCTCGAATCATCGGGAATAAAAGAAATCATAATAACGTTTATTCCTTCTAACACAGTATAGAGAAGGTTAGTCGTCTTTCCATGGCGACTATGTTGGTACCAGATGGGGAGATCAATTCACTTTTTTCTATATTTTTTCAACAAGCCCTTACATTTCAATAAAACCTGTAAAGACTGATTTCCTTCTTATTAATCAGTACCAAAAAGACCCCTGCAAAAATGAAATATTGTTCCTAGTTCCAATATAGAATTTCAATTATTAATATTGCTATCTCTTTCGCATCTAAATCATTAGGGTAAGAAACTTAACCATCACTTTTACACAGTAGGCTCAATTAAATTAATGTCATATTAAAATAGGGTTGTATAATTAAACTGAAATTCATTGGGCATCTTGTTATTTTAAATAAATAAATAAATAGTATAGCCTATATACGTTTCACTGCTGGGTACAGGTCTAATCTAACTTCTGAGAGGATTTTAAGCCAAGGAAATGTTCTCCGCGCTGTTCCAATGCGTGTTGACGGTCTCCACATAACTTAATTTTTATTTTATTTCTAAGACAAGTAAATTTCCTCATAATGTTTCCCTTCACCGTAGGGCACATTGTAAATCAGTACTTAAAATTGCAATCAACAAATTCATTGATGCTGGCGGGGATCAAATCCAGGTTGCTCGCGTACTGTTAAATTCACAGCGAGCTCTAATCCCCTGAGTTACCACGGCTGCAAAGCTTAAATGGCAGAAAAATATGTAGAACTACGTGATTAACTTTGGCATATACACTGGATATGAGCCAGTACGGGGGATTTGCCTTAGATGACATGCTTGGGAAGCGGATTATCAAGCGTAATATCAGGCTTCTCACACCTTTGACGCTGATCTGGAAACTACGTCACCGTTTTCGATATATATCTGCCCTAAACGATATATTGATGATGATTTTCTAGCACCATCTATTGGAAGCCATGAGGTTTTTCTGCTAATTCACATGGTCGCCTCTTACGTCACCCACGGGATGAAATAGTGTAATGGGATCTCCTACACCACCACAATATTTACACCAGTATCCAGTACAGCCTATAAAAGTCCACTGCCCAAGCCTCCCCATAGATTGCATCCTAAAGGAGATTTTGCCACAGTTGCCATGCTTAGCAGACGGGTAGGAAACCGTAATCTTTTATTATTTTGAGTTTTTATCAGGAAGACGCTGCTGCCCATTCTTTTTTCAGTTTCCTTCTCTCACCTTTTACGATACATACGGTTTAGTACTTGTCCTATAAATATGAAAATCGTGGAACCTCTAGCCTGCTATCCGTCCATCCGTGATTCGTTACGGCTTTATGGCTCCCGAGTGTCGTCAGGTCAATTATGAGACTAACGTCAACCCATAAGCGCCAGGAATTCCTGTCTTTTTGTACTATTTGATTTACGCATTTTTCAATAGAATTATAAAAACCAGCTCTGTGAGACAGACCTAAGGTTCTTCTAGAAAGAGCCTACTCTTTTTTAAAAGGATGGCAACGCACATGGTGGTCTCTGGTGTTGCAGTTGTTCAGGGCAGGTGAGCCGCATGTTCGTTTGCCTCCTCTTAAATAAAAAAGAGAGATCTTTTCTCGCGCATGCATTGTAACCGTTGTAGTTCAGAGGATTATCACTTCTTTTTATATTTCAATGTAGGAGCAAGCCGAATTCAATCCCCGTCCGGCACCAACTATTTTTCAATTGCAGTTTTAGCTGCTGACTTGCTACCTGCTCGGAGGTAAAGTAAAACATATTGTCCGTGAAGTTTCAAGCTCTTTTTATATTGGATCACCATCATCATCATCATCATCATTATACGGCCTTTTAAAGTCCACTGCTGAACATAGGCCTCCCCCATAGATTTCTTCATAGGGGGATATTTGCCATAGTTGCCACGCTTAGTAAGCATGCTGGTAGCCGCAGTTTTTTATTTTTTAATTTAGTCGTTATCAGCAAGACGCTGCTGCCCATCTCCTGATATGTTTCCCTCTGTCGCCTCTTACGACACGCACGAGATGAATGGGTCTCCGGTCTTCGTCACTCAACATACAGACATCCGTTAGGAAGATTTTGCCCGTCTCCTGTTTGGTTTCTCTTTGTCGCCTCTTACATTACTTAAGGAATGATATGGAGAAGTGGGTTCTCTTAAGGTGCCACTACTGGGCCACTTTCCATCATTAATCCACATTCCACAGCTATTTCACGCTAGTATTCTATGAAAAAAAAACCGATGGGGGAAAAGGTTCTCGAGAGGCAGCTTTATACCGGTAGGCGAAGTGTAGGATGACCTCACACTAGATGGAGTGACGACCTGCTATGTGGCATTCCTTTGGGGAGGCCTATGTAGAGCAGTCGACCTGTGAAGGGCTGTAATGATTATGATCAGATTACTATGATTATGGATTCTATGAGAACGTGGTCCTACTCCGGTTGAATCGACCTATTATTCGCAGCCATCATACAGCTGCAGCGTGTCTTTACCATGTAAAAATATCATAACAGCGTGTTTCGTATTGCAAGAAAAACAATTAGAAACTTGTAATAACCTAAATGAAACTAGTTTTTACGAATTTCATTGCGTTTATTTACTTATTTTGTATTCCCGAAGTTTTGAGCAATTTAGCACCCATGGTCACGGGAGGAACGAAGTGTTCGACGCCCCAATGTCATAGTTACATATGACATTTTTTTATAGAATTAGGATGATAATCGAACACACAGTCCACCTGATAAGTGGATGCTGTGACCCACAGACGTCTACATTTGTCCTCGATTAAGAATCAAAACGCAGATGCGTTGTAACCCCTGAGGAGTAAGATGGAATGCTTCGTTTCCAATGAAAAAAGAGTCTCAAGATCTCTAGACTCACCATACGAAACTCATATTTTACGCTGCTATTCTGTGAGAGCATGGTCCTTCCACGGTCGAGTTGACTCATTCCTACAACCATAACATAGCTGCAGCCTGGCTCTACCGTATGAAAAACGTCGGGAATATAAAATAAGTTAATATACGCGATAATATCCGTAAAATCTAGTTTCATTTAAATGCGTCGTGTTTACATAAACATAAGAAATCATTATTGTTACACCTTTAATTATATATTTATTAAAGTGAAACTCGAGATACAAAAAAGAACGTGTATCTCTACTTGTAATTCGTTATGAAAATTTTCTCCACGTGCGCGACATATGCATGCATGGCGCAAGATTGCTGCAAAAAAATCGAGGGTTTATGTAATGGTATTAATTTAATTAAGGGAGGGTCGATCGAGTGCAAGAAGTGGCCGCTTTTTTTCAACGAAAAAACTATGATATTCAAATACAGCCGGTGATTTTTTATACGAGATTGCACCTGTCATATGACGACGCCACAGTTTTTTACATGCCCATGAGTTTTAAAATACCATTAAAAATAAAAACTTATTCTTGTCTTTCATTACAGCCTACCTAACTCTACTGCTGAGTATTTGTCTCCATCTTCCATCTTAATCCTCAAGGGTGACAACGCATCTGCATTTTGATTCCAAATCGAGGATAGGCGTAGGTGTCTCTGGGTCACAGGTCCACTTACCATCAGGTGGACTGTGTGTAGGCTTGCCAACTCCAAAAAAGGCATTTCCGGGATTACCCAGCTTAACATCCGGGACTTGGGTTATTAGGTATATTACGCGGGATACAACCACACCACAACAAATTGGTTAGAAAAAAAACACTATATATTTTTTAATCATTTAATTAAAAAACAATACAAATGTTTGAAAAACATTTAAACATTTTTCAATTTTTTTTAAACTGTACTTATTTGAGATTTTGCGCATTTTAACAAGTTCTTGTTTTGCAATACTACATAGTTATAAAATTCACTGCATTTGTGAACACAACACTGATCGCTTCTCATTGCTTACCTACGCGAAATACGCAATGCGTAGATATTAAGAAATTTTAATAACGTGTGTCAAATTAGTGTAGTTGGTAGTGGAGTCGGTACGAGATAGATACTAATATCATATAATCACTGATTTCCGGGACAAAAGGCGTCCCGCAAGGGGTCACGGCGGGATGGCCCAAAATTGACCCAGAAGCGGGACGTCCCGAAAAATTCGAGACGGTTGGCAGGCCTAACTGTGTGATTGTTTATCACCTCTATTGTATAATTACACAGTATTCAATATTTGGCCTTAGGGAATGAAATAATATTTTTCCAAAATGTAATTTTCGATGCTTAGTATAATGAAACAAAATGATCAAGAAATATTTCTCAAACTATTTAGTAGGTAAAGATAGCTGGGTCCTACCACCTGCTTAGGATCCTATAATTAATAAAATTAAATCCTGATCCAAGCATACAACTGCAAGACTTCAAGATACTATAAGTTCGTACTGCGTAGATCGGAACGAAAATTAACAATTTTGATTTGGAGATGCCATGGTTAACTATGACATCGGGACTTCGAACACCTCAGCTGACCATGGGTGCCGTAAAGTGCTCGAAACGTCGGGAGTAAAAAATGAGTTAAAATACGCGATAAAGTCCGCAAATTAAGTTTAAAAATGGATCTTATTATCCTATTGAGCTTATTAGGTATATGGATTTAAAGTTAGTAGTGCTTAAAGATATTTCGTCCGATCGTGTATCGTGTACTAAATGGTTGGTCCATTTATTTTGCCCATGAGGGCGGCTCAAAGGCGCCGACGGGAGCCCAAATTAGGGCTCGTTATTGCAGTTTGGTGCAGTGAGCGGTTTCCTCGGTTAAATTCTTTAAAGATTGCAACATTATTTTAATGATTAATAAAGAATTATGGATTTTCAATAATGAATGCTCGTATTATTAGTATAATGTAGAGCTCAATTGAATACAGAGAATAAAGAAATCTTCAAGGCAAAAGCAACCGCAACGATTCAGCCAACATTAAAAATGAAAAATGTCAAACGGATTATAAAAAATATAAAGGGAGTGTAAAATCGAATATATTATTGGTGTATAGAGTAGGAGCCCATGTTTAACTTTATTGTTATCTAATAACAAAATAAAATTTTAGGCGGCAGTCGCGAACTCTAAGTGACGAACAAATTTCATCACAACCCGACAGATGTCCTGTGCGCGTCAACATGCAGGGTTGCCCCTCGGTGAATTAAATGTAATATTCCGACAAATATTATATTAAATTTCAGCGAAGTAAATAATGCTATAGCTAAGTTATTCAATTACTTTAATGTTAATAATTTGCATTTAAATGGAACGTACACAAGAATAAACGTAGTTTTGCAAAAATAAGTGATATTCTGTAAATACTAGGAACAGACACAACTAGTAGTACCAGTTACTCGATTCCACCGAGTCAGTAATTCATTATTGGGGCGATGTATACGCTTTTACAACAATATCCCAGAAAATATACAAAATTTGTCGTAAGTAGTTAGAACAAGTGGTAAAATTAAAAAAATATACTACCGACATCAATATAAATCAAATGAGAACATTAGCAATGTATTCGAAGTCAATTAAGTATTATAAATTATAACTCAAAAACTACTGATGAAATCTTGATCAAATTTATATGAGATCACACGAGAAGCACCAGCTTTCAAATAAAAAAAGAATCATTAAAATTTGTCCACCCAGACAAAAATTTTGAGGTAACACACAAAAAAAAACATGCAGTCAAATTGATTACCTCCTACTTTTTGAAGTACGGTTGAAAAAGTGGATTATTCGTAGCAAATGTATAAATTTATTTTGCTGTTATCTGTTTTTTGCCCACAGTAGAATGTTTTCGATGCATCAGTTTCAATATTTTTTTTGCGTCCTCCGAATTTATTAAGATTGCTTGCGTATTTTCCAAATTTATTTTTATAAATACTCGATTAGTAAATTTGGTCATACTTCAACGTTTTAAATTAAAAAAAAAAAACAATAGTAAAATAATTTGTCTTGTGTCAAGTTATGTTTATACTGTCCGATGATATCCCGGACGTCAGTCTGAACGAGATTAGAATGGTTCTCCAGCACCTTAAAAACGGCAAGTCCCCGGGTGAGGATGAAATTACAGCGGAGCTTCTGAAAGCGGGTGGAAAACCGGTACTTGAAGTCCTACAGAGGCTCATTAATTCCGTCCTCCATGGTGGCACTACTCCGGAGGCGTGGAGCGGAAGTGCGGTGGTCTTGTTCTTCAAGAAAGGTGACAACACACTCTTGAAGAACTACAGACTGATATCCCTTCTGAGCTGCGTCTACGTGCTGTTTTCGAGAGTCATTACAAATCGTCTCGCACGCAGACTCGACGACTTCCAGCCTCCCGAACAAGCTGGTTTCCGAAAAGGCTTTAGTACCATAGACCACATACATACCCTTCGGCAAATTGTACAGAAGTCCGAAGAGTATAATCTGCCACTTTGCCTGGCGTATGTGGACTTTGAGAAAGCCTTTGATTCCGTCGAAATTTGGGCGGTGCTACAGTCCCTTCAGCGGTGCCAAGTTGACTGTCGGTATATCGAAGTGCTGAAGTGTTTGTACAGTAGGGCTACGATGCCTATCCGAGTACAGAACCAGAGTACGAAACCTATCCAACTGCAGAGAGGTGTAAGACAGGATGACGTTATTTCCCCGAAACTCTTCACCGCTGCATTGGAAGACATTTTCAAGCTACTGGACTGGAAAGGATACAGTATTAACATCAATGGCGAGTACATCACTCACCTTCGATTTGCCGACGATATAGTCCTTATGGCAGAATCGCTGGAGGACTTAAGCACTATGCTCAATGACCTTACTAGTGACTCCCAACGGATAGGTCTTAAGATGAACATGGACAAAACAAAGATCATGTTTAATGTCCATGTCACACCTATGCCGGTAGTTGTTGGGAGCACTAAGCTCGAAGTTGTTGACGAGTACGTTTACCTGGGACAAATAGTCCGACTAGGTAAGTCCGGCTTCGACCGAGAGGTCAATCGACGGACTCAACTCGGTTGGGCAGCGTTCGGGAAATTACGACACATCTTCTCGTCAGGCATACCTCAAAACCTGAAAAGTAAGTTGTACAACCAGTGCGTGTTGCCAGTGATGACATATGGAACTGAGACGTGGTCCTTCACTGCTGGCCGTATGAGGACGCTCAAAGTGGCTCAGCGAGCTATGGAGAGGGTTATGCTCGGAGTTTCTCTGCGTGATAAACTTAGAAATGAGGATATCCGCAGTAGAACCAGAGTGACCGACATAGCCCAACGTATTAGTAAGCTGAAGTGGCAATGGGCCGGCCATATAGCTCGAAGAACCGACAACCGTTGGGGAAAAAAGGTTCTCGAGTGGCAGCCTCGTACCGGTAGGCGAAGTGTAGGGCGACCCCCCACTAGATGGAGTGACGACCTGGTAAGACATGCAGGAAGTCGATGGATGCAGGTGGCTCAGGACCGTGCTTTTTGGCATACCTTGGGGGAGGCCTATGTTCAGCAGTGGACTTGTAAAGGGCTGTAATGATAATGATGATGATGATGATGTTTATACTTATCTCTTTTAGAGCCTTCATTGGGCTTGTAAAACCGGGATCGATAATCCCCGCTAAAAATATTCTTCGGTTATGGGCTCATACGGTTAGTACTTTTGCCAGAGTTCAGCAATTGGAAAAATTTGGAGCACATATTTAATGGTTTTCCCCTAATTGTTCCGATGCGTAGACATTTCATTTACAAAGACGTACTTCTACGTATTAAAGTCTACTTAAAACCGTTTTCTACCCGTGTCAAGTCTCTAAATTCGATATTAAGAATTATGTAATACTTTTATATCTAAATTTATTGGCAACCCTATTCTTCACGCAAGCGCCTCTAAAAACACGTATTTAACCTCAAAATGAGCAGTTTTTGTGATAACTTTTTATTTAACTTACTGCCGTCTACTAATATTATGCTTATGTTACAGTTTTTTCCACTTCTTATCTCCGCTTAGGGTGTTTGATGGATAAAAAAAGTTTTTTAAAGCTTCAAGCATATGGCGGAGCGCGTGCGCGGGACACATTGCGCATGATTTTTTTTGCATCCGATTCGAAATTTAAATATGGCGGCGCATATGCGCGGGCGCAGATATTTTTTTTTTTCTTTTAAACACCGCGGCCACGGCTTTTGTTTGCCAACTATGAAAAAGTAATAAACGAATGAGGCGGAGGCTTGTGCGTGATGTAATTGTATTATTAATGCGTTCCTTGGTTATATTATTTAGTTATATGGTTGATTGAGTGAACAAATAGAGTTCTCAATAATTAATTCAACGCAGTTATTTAAATTATTTTAAATTCTCTGCGTGTCGAGTGATTTGCAGCATCTTTGATCACGAAGGCTACCTAAAGCTTTTCATTAGGTACGTTCCAAACAAGTGACACAAAAAAAATTTATGAAATCGAATAATATCGAATAATATAATGGAAAACGCACAATGGTATATTTAGCTTAGTACCTCCTTAGTTGAATAACATGGACTTATATACTTAAGAGAATTAATAAATAGTAAAAATACGAAATAATAAATACTCTTTATTAAATCTCTAGAGGTAAAGTAGGGATATATTTAATATTTATGATTTTATATTATCTATAATATTGATTTAGAAAGTGAGAGAAAGTAGTAGGAAAGTGTTTCACACTATATTACATAGGTTTAATATAATATTTTAGAGTTTTTTATATAAGAGAGGGCAAACGAGCGCGCGGCTCACCATCAGGTAATAGACTACCGCTGCCCATGAATAGCTGCGCCACCAGGGGGATTGCAAATGCTTTGTCGATATTTAAAAAAGAGTAGGATCTTTTATTGATGGTCCCTAAGTCGTATCGGTCCGAAATATTCGCTGGTGGTAGTCAATTCCACAAGGAAATTGTTCGAGAAAGACAACTTTGTGTAAATGTTTGTTTCCTTGTAAGTGGACCGTCAATCATCCAGATATGAATGCTATTGCCAGTTTTGTCGCGATACCATGCATACCATAGATAGTGTTAAGTATTCCTAATACACAAATAATTAAGGTTTTTCCAGATATGTATTAGTTAAAAAAATTTAAAACAAAACATTCCAAAGTACGCACTGGTATAAAATACCTGATGATTAGTACCATTGCCACCGCGTAAAAGAACATATAGCTGGCACCGACGCTCACGATCCGCACCGATGTTCACGATCGTCTTCACCATTACATTAGAATCGATAAACCACAAATCCTCGCAAAAGAACACAGATTCCTACCAAGGATTATGTATACGCGAGGCTATTGAAATTTAAAAAAAAAAAACATCCTAATTTCAATAGAGAAGTTGGATGGTTGCTGCCATCTGCTTGGGATCCTATAATTAACAAAATTAAATCCAAACCCTTCCATACCACTGCAAGACTTCAAGAAACTGTAAGCTCGTTCTGCGTAGATCGGACCAAAAATTAATATTCAAAAACTGAAGATAGCCGGGCAACTATGACATTGGGATGTCAAACATCTCAGTCCCCCCCCCCCCCATAATGCAACTGTAATAAAACATAATGTAAAGACACAGAAAGATACTGCGTTACTTTGCTAGATGGCGATTATCTTAACGAACTATTTATATTATCCAAACATAACATGTACAGAAGGATTCAGTAACCTGTGGTTTCTGAAGTACTTTGTACCTATAATAGGATATCGTTGTAGTATAAGAATAATGATTTAATTGGAGGCAGGGTGTGGACCGCGAACTCAAGGATTCGTATCCGCTATTCGAATATTTTCGTGAATCACCCTAACTTACTTACGCAAGGGAGTATTAGTAATGTTGCTATTATTTAAAATAAAAAATAACAATCGGCACGCTTGAGTGGCGGATTAAAAATCGCAATACCAGACGTGAACACTTGACGCTTCTGTCCGTTATTTGTCTGGGCTGGCGTAAACAAGATGGTTATAGCGCCACATCTGAAGCGTTTAGCGTTTTTTACGTGGTAGCTGCACGTAAAAAACCTATATTTGTAGCACCAATGGGTCAGCTCGACCAAGAAAGGACCACGCCCTTACAGAATACCAGCGTAAAATAGCAGTTTGGTCACGTTGACACAAAACATAAGTATCATAGATTTCCATAAAACCTTTTTCTCATCCTCGACGTTCCTGTAGCGCACATCATCAGTGAGCGAAACGCATTAAATAATAAAAGACAATTCATTTCAATTCAAACTTTCAGATCTTGATGTAGCAGCGACAACGCTTCCCCGTCGCGTCGCCATCTTGCAATTGGAGACAAAACGAAAAATTAATTTCACTTTAATCGTGCGAACTGATCGCTATCGTTCCTAACCGCTTTTACAAAACGCGATGTTAAATAAACAAACAATACGAATGCTAAATGATATTTTTTGCGACAGTTGTACGGAAACATAATTTGTTGTTACGATTAATGCGTTTTTTTCTTTGTAATGGATTCGTACTGCTGTATTTTTGCCAGTATCAAGTAATAAGAAATTTTCCTTTGTGAAAATTTGCTTAAAAATTGTCATGAACAATATGTTGATGCGTCACATTGCAAAGTTTTTATGAAGTTTTGACGGCAGCTCGAGCCAACAGATAGTCGTTGACGACAGTATCTCAAGGCGCCTAAGCAGACACGATTTCTTGTGCACATCATCACCATCCGAGCACTTATTTTACTGTTTCTACCAACGGTATACATGCGCAGACATTGAATATACAACAATCGTACAATTGTACGTATCAAAACTCACTCTTAACCAATATTTAATACAATAAAACAAAAGCAGCAATGCACTGACGGTCAAAATCCCGCCTTAACTCCGATTAATGCCTTGTAACGTTTGCAGAATTTTTTTTTTTTAATAAAATTCAAGTGACAAACGAAATCACAGTCTAACAGCCAACTTTAAAAAAATATTATTGGAGGATTGACCTTTTTCTGGTAAAACTGAAGTAGCAACATTCCACCTGATGGTAAGTGACTACTGCAGTACATAGACACCTACAGCCAACTGCAAACGAAGAAAGGCTACAGATATGTGGTCCCCTCTGAGAACTATGACAAAATGCCTCACACCCGTATTACTAGCTCTCTATACCTTTCAGAGTGGATCACAACAGTCCGCACACTACGTACTGCTGTTTAGCGGTACCTACCCAGATGGGCTACTAGACACAACAGGAGTCCTAGCAAAACTCATAAAACCAGACGCGATATATGATGATATTTCAATATAATGGTATATAATTTTTATGATCTCATTGAGTAGTCTTTTCTTATATTATCTTCAGTAATCAATCTTTCGGCTTCCAAAATACATGTGATCGAGCCATGCTGCAGCTATATTGTGGTTGCAGCACGAATGGATCGGCTTGACCGAAGTCGGACCTCGCTCTCACAGAATACCACCGTAAAGTCGCACCTCAATGTTGCCGTCTTTTGTATAGTGAGTGTAGAAAATCCACTAACGATCAGGTGGAATGTACTCTTTTGTTACCTTCTTTTATAAAAATCATACACAATCTAATTTAGATAGTTATAAGCGTAGCACTGCGACACTGGAGCGTGGCGATCAGCAGGTGTAATGGACGAGGTGGCGTAATATAAAAAGAAGAACAACATCGTGTGCCGTCATGTCGCGTTGTCCGAGGTGTGGATAGATTTATAGAGCGCTGTAGTGACAATGAGAGCTGCGGCGTCGCTCAGTCGCGATATATCGCTTCAGTGCCGGCCCGGTGACATGTGCGGGACTATCCTATAAATATTTCGCAAATTTCTCAAGAGAATCAACTACCACTCAAATAAATAGATCGCTGTAAAACGTCGTTTATGTCAGAAGTAAAATTACTCAGATTTGCAGAGGTGCTATAAGCCCATAATTAGTCCAGTGCTAAACAAAATTATGTCCTATTTTAGGAGTATTTGCAGTTTGTCTTATAGATTTCCGGACGAATTGGGGTAAAAGACCAGTGGTTCGTTATAATTCCGTTTTCCAATTTCTGATGAGTCATAACAGTCTTAAATAATTAACAAATTAAAAATATACATACAATAACAAACAAAAATACATATAAGTGTTTACTGCTTCCGACTTACTGCCAATCCTCCAGAAACTATTAATATAAAGTTTCCGAGTGATAGTAAGTTGTAAAGTAAAAATTTATTGCGATAAAGTTCATTAAATTAACAACTTATAAGTCAATTTTTTGTTAATTAACCATAAAATTTTAAAGCTGGCGAATTTCTACTATTGCAGAATATCCCGCACGTACTGCATTTAACTGTCTGTGGTTATATTTAGCGCTAAGTGCGATTTAATATTAGTTTACCGAAATCGGGCGCGTGTCGCCGTGGACTGCGTCGACCGGAATCGGTGATTGTTATCACGTGCGACTACCGAACCTCACGCCATAGGCAAGTTTGGTATTAAACACATGATAAGAGAAATATGGTATAGTATATTATACTTCAAAATATAAAACAGCTGATCATGTGCTAAGATTATACTCGTGAGAATACATAGGAATACATAGGTCATAGACAATAGTCATATATTTATTATACTGTCATCGGTTCTTAATGCGTCTGCAAATTTTGACAAGGCGAAAGTGACAACACGTTTGTAGCCTTCTTTGCTTGAAGCCAGTTGCAACTGTCAATGGGCCGCATCAGCCACGTACCATCAAGTGGACTGTAGGTTAGTCACTTCAATTTAAAAATAAAAACGTTTTTTACTTTTTATGATAAGCATTTTTTTAATTGCACACTGCACAGACGTTTAACAGAGAAACCTTTTAAACTGAAGTCGTCACTATCATCACAGTTAACACGCGATGATAATGACTTTTGTCTTTAAGCATTGAAATCTTAGAGTCGATTGGTTGAAGTATAGCGGATGAGAAGATGTTGCTATAGGATTTCTATCTATTTCCCTAACACAATTGACACGCGATATAGCGGTTCTTGACACTGAACTTTTGGGTAATGTCCAAAGACAACTGTCGCCGTCTCTTCTAGACATGGCCATAGTGTTGCGACAATAGTTGATATTAATTTAATTGACGAACTGTCGATGGATTTAATAATATTTTTTATATTATTGATACAAGCATGAGACTTACATACACATACTTTATATGTTAACTCATTGTCCAAAGTTCTATTTTTTACTGTAAGTCAAAGATTTAATTTTTTTTTAATGTAAGCATGTTACGTGTATACGTGTCCTATTAAAATATTGGACACATTTAAAAAAGACACATACACACATACAATGCTATTACAGCAGTCGGACAGTCGAATCAACTCTGACTGGTTTATAAGTATCCAAATCAAGGTCTGATCTGTTCCGAATTTTTATTGAAATCGGATGGTGGACTTTGAGAAAATTTTTCAATTTTTTTATGATAATTTAGGATAAAAAAACTAAAAACAAACAAAACATTTACGTTGTAAAATGAAATTTAAAAATGATTAAAGTTTTAAACCAATTAGGTATTTTTATAGATTGATATTTTTATCGAACACTTCGATCTCCATCCCTAAAGATCAAAAGATTCACAAGGGTGGAAGTTGGACAGACAGAGTAACGACTAAACTGAGCCGATCCTCGCCAAAACCACGCGCAGTTTTCACTTACATAATGCTATGAATAAATATAAAATACATTTACCATATGCTGATGTATTATTATTGTAATTTATATCAGTATTATTATCAGTTATGATGATAATAGCTTAGCTCAAAGTTATTTTTTCTATTTATTTATGGAAGAGATTAAACTGGGGTTTGGGTTACTATCTGACGGGATAAATCCGGCTTTTAATAGTTATAATACAGGCCTTCTCAGCCCGCATTTCAAAACTAACTAGATTTTCTCCACGCTGGCTATACTCTATTTTATATTGCTCATCTGCACTGACCTGATTGATCTGAAATTGCAGGTGCGTTTCCGACTTTAAAAATGAGTTGTATATTTTATGAAATCTCTTTTAATCATATATGTAAATAAAGGTGATAGTCATTATGACGAGTTATTTCGAATGTGGTCGATATCAGTATTGCGGAAGATACTTATTCGAGGGGGAGCCCCTCAGAGTCCTTGAGAACAATGACACAACATTCTAATAATCATATCTGCGTTTCTGTCTAAAGGTTATAGAGAGCTAATGCTTTCCATCTCGGTCCTCGGAGATGGTCTTCTTGACGTCTTGTTTGAGGTTGATTGCTAGTGTCCATGTTTACAGTAGTCACTTACAATCAGATGAACATTAGGAACGTTTGTCACTAATTTTTTTTAACTAGTGACCCGACCTGGTTTCGCCTGGTTAGATCTATTTATGTCGCGTTGTTTAGATTCAAGATTAGATATTAAAATTAAAGACAATTTATTTTACAATTTTTTTAAGTGTCTAGGTTTTTGGTATAAAATATAGCCTAGATCACTCCTGGCAATGGCAGACAGACAGGCGGACAAAAAATTTAAAAATGGTTATTCATGTGTAGCGGCTTGCAATCAACCCGCTCAGCTGAATATAGAAAGCTATTTCGATATTACAGAGAGCACTTCAATTTCATTTTATAATATGTAGGTATGTTAAAAATTTACTGTCGTGCGTACATAACTTATTCTTCATTCTTTACCTTTGTATGGCGGAGGGTTTGATGAACTGGCTGGTTTTGAATTGGGTTTGGTGATGCAAACTCGCAGTATCAGATCTCGTGTAGCTTAAATGCCGCTCATCGAAGTGTGACTGACATATACGAGATGGTATGTACACGAGATAGTATATATCATCGATAGTAGGCAAAGGGCCTTATTGTTAAACGATTTGCCTGCCGAAATTACTCGCTTGGTTACTGTTGACTGTCCGAACCTGTTCGCGGCCGATCAGCACTGCAAGCTCTCTTAGCAAGGCTTATGCTGGAACGGTCCCTAAGAAGACGTCGCCCATCTCCTGATTTGTTTCCCCCTGTCGACTATTACGACACCCACGGGATGATATAGGAAGTAGATTTTTTTATAACGCCACAACACGTTAAAATGAGTATTCTGCCTACCCCAAAACGCTGGCGTCCGGTCATCGACCGACCGTGGGCGTCACATACGTTGACGTAAGTTCACTCTCCGTCGATTTTCGCACCATCTATTTGGTGATTTAGCTTTCTTTGATTGCTGTTTATTGGCGATATGCGGTCGTAAACGACTAATAAAATATTGATGGGCCGAATCGGCAGGTTGTGTCGGATCGATGTCTAGGTCACTTGGATTTATATTAAAGAGTACTGATTGAACTTTTTTATACGAACAGGTTTAATATGGAACTAAAGACAAAAATCTTTTTTTAAACAAAATAAGTGTGACAAACGAGTACACAATCCACCCGATGGTAAGTAGATGCTGTTAGCCGTAGACATTGACTCATGCAGATGCGTTGTCACCCGTGAGGACTAAGATAGAATGCCTCGTTTCCAGTAAAAGGGTCTCCGGTTCTCTACACTCAAGATAAGGAACACAGCAGTATTAAGCTGCTATTTTACGCTGGTATTCCTGGTGGTCCTACCACGGTGGAGTTGACTCGTGCTAAAACCGTAATATACGTGTAGTATTCATTTGAGTTCTTTAAGGCCGGCTTTACTCTTTATCAAAAGTCTAATTTTTGGACTCATCTGCATTTTGATTCTTTATCGAGAATAAACGTAGATATCTATACCGCACAGCATACACTTACCATCCGGTGAACTGTATGCTTGTTTGTGGCCCATAATCTATAAAAAAGGAATAAAATAATTTCCACATGATATTAATAACTGCTGAAGTCGAGGCTTAAAGTCTGTTTTACTTTTTGTGTTGATCTTTCCAGTGGGTTAAGCAACTTCTTGAGGGAAGTTTTCTTGTATAATCTAAATTTAGTGTAGGGATAGTAGAGATCGTGAATTTTTATGATCAATGCCAAACAAACCACACCACTAGCTCTTTTGTAATACTGGGGCGAGCCGCTGATTAATAAATAATTACACTTTCATAAAGCCGTTTCATTTTATGAGTGTGGTTAAGTTGAAAGGATTGGGGTGTTGCCTGTTCAAACTTTAGGGTGGTTAATTAATTAGTTCAACGGATTGTTACATCCTCTAAGTGGTATAGTGATAATAAGTATGAGATCACAGTCAAACGCTGTGCATTATTATCACTGCCATGTTGGTCCAATGTTCTTAAACGTGATTGCTGATCATGAGGTCCCGGGTTCAGAGTCCCAGGTCGGACAAAAATCAGTTCTGGACTTTTTCTGTCTAGCAATTCTCAGTGGCAGCCCAGAGTCGAGAAGTTGGCGGTGTATTTTTTATTTATTTTTAATAGAATAAGGGTGACAATCGAACACACAGTCCACCTGATGGTAAGTGGAAGCTGTGGCCCATAGACATCTACATTTATTCTCGATTAAAAATCAAAACGCAGATGCGTTGTCACTCCTGAGGACTAAGATGGAATGCCTCGTTTCAAGTAAAAAAGTTCTCCGGATCTCCATACTGACCATACGAAACACAGCAGTATTAAGCTGCTATATTGCGCTGGTATTCTGTGAGGCCGTGGTCCTTCTCCGGTCGAGCCGACCCATTCGTGCTACAACCATAATATAGCTGCAGTGTGGCTCTACCAAGTTAAATATTTCATTTACCATAATAGCGTTATATAGAGGATTTGCTATAATCGTCACCCGTATTGTATATGTGTTGAATATGTTTTATTTTTTAAAGTCATGTTAGGTTTCTTGCTGGTTCTTCCAACAACAGAGGTTTTTCCGAAGTAGTTGTAAAGCTTTAATTACTTTCATTAAGTATTCTTGTAATCTATACTGAATAAAAATTATCCTTCTCTATCCTATTCTATTCTGATCTATTCTATTCTGTTCTATTCTAATCTATTATATTCTACTTGGCAGGTAGATTTACAATTACAGTGCCAAACGTCTGGCACTTGTCGGTTATTTTGCGCTTAACGTGAACGAGATGGTTATATCGCAATCTACCGGAAGCCATGTGATCTTTCCTGTTTTCCATAGTCATCTATTATAATAACCACGAGAAGAAATAGGGCAATTGATATTTATGCCGCATCCACACAAATCTTTAGGAACTATGGGAGGAAAGTGGTCGTCTACTCTTGTCCCTGACTGATAAATCCTTTTGACAAAGAAGTCTGGCTGTGACTGGCAGTGACTTAACACGGTTGCTAAAGATACCCTAATATAGTATAAGAGTTGAATTAAACATTTTCAATATAATTTTATAAGATTTTGTTTTCACGTAAAGTTTTTTTATGATTTCTTTTTTTTATAGTATAAGTAAGACACCTACATCTATCCTCGATTACGAATCAAAATGCAGATGCGCTGTCAGCCGTGAGGACTAAGATGGAATGCCTCTTTTCCAGTAAAAAGGGTCTCCGGTTCTCTACATTCACCATACGTAACACAGCAGCGTTTAGCTGCTATTTTATTGCGCTGGTATTCTGTGAGAGCGTGGTCCTACCCCGGTTGAGCCGACCCATTCGTGCTACAACTATACTATTAATATGGCTGCAGCATAGCTCTACCACTTAAATTACAAAAACGTAAGTTATAATAAAAGTTCTATAAATAAATAAATAAAGAGACAGTTTTAGTTAAAATTCAGAAAAATTTGCAAGAAAGGGATATTTAACGGGCCATTTTTTTTTAAATACAGGTGGAAACGTGCAGCTCAACATAAGCATAACATTATATATCTATCTCGTATATTAGATTAATATTCTTTTGTTATAACTCACATTTCAAACATATATAACCATTGACTTATATATTACTAGCGGTCTAGTCCGGTCAATTTAGACATTCGAAGTTACATAAAGTCCCAACAAGCTGAATTTCTGTGAAATTGTTCAAAACATAATTATAAACAATGTCTAGAAGTTCCCCATCATTCCCCTGTAAGGAAAAAATTTTATTCAAGGTCAAAGGTCAAAAAAATGAGTTTTTCGCGATTTTCAGCAAAACGGTAAGTTTTATCATAAAAGTACTTCAGACAAAAATTGTAGATCATAAAATTATCTATAAAAATGTATCAATACTTTTTTTCTTACGAGCCACCGTTTCTGAGATATAACGATTCAAAAAGTTATAAAAGTTGTTATCGTCATAATATGCACACGTTTCCACGCCACCTATGAGGTAGTGTACCTACTTAGCGCGTTTTTTTAACGTGGTTTCCCCAGTAGGCCTACTCCACGGGTCAGTTGTGATCCTGTTTAATGTAAAACTATTGCATAATAACGGAAATTTTCAAAGATTGGGAAAGATAAAAGCGATGTAAATTAAAAAAAAGTGTTGAAGTTTATTCGTCTTATTCGTAAGTTTCAAATTCTTGTTCTTCTTCTTGATCTTCTTCTTGTTCTTCTTCTCCTGCTTCTTCTTCATCTTCATTTTGGATGCAAGTAAATTGCGTCAATTGAATAATTTCACTGAAATTCAGCTTGTTGGGACTTTATGTAACTTCACTCTCATTTTTGGTCTAAATTGACCGGACTAGTCATTGTATATATAACCTGTGATTTTGTATTTTAAGTTAGAATTATGGTAAATAAATTGTATTATAGTTTTTAAAAAATCCCCAAGGGTTTCTTGCCGGTTCATCTCTTAGAATGTATTGTTTTTGCGAACCGGTGTAGACTGTGATTTCTAGAGTAGTATGTCATGTCTATGGAGAGTCATTTTACGTGGTAGATCTACGCTGCAGCTATTTTATGGTTACAAAACGAATGGGTAGACCGGGGTAGACCCATGCTCTCACAGAATACCAGCGTAAAATAATGATGCTGTGTTACGTACGGTGAGTGTAGAGAACCGGACATCCTTTTCACTGGATACGAGATTTTCCACCTTAAATTTCAGGGGTGACAACGCATCTACATTTTGATTATTAATTGAAGGTACATATGTAGATGTCTATGGGCTTCAGCATTCACTTACCATCCGGTGGACGGTGGACGGTGGACGGTGCGCTCGTTTGTCACTCTATTCAACAGGCCCTATAAAAGTTTTGACATTGACTTAGATTTTATCATAATAATAAAATATTTTATTATCATAATTATTCATTAAACACAGAGACACTTTGATCGTGACCTATTTCAGCATGGTACCAATGGTGACCATGGTTGCTATAAAGCACCCGAAACGTCGAGAATTAAAAATAACTTAAAATAAATTGATTAAACGCAATAAAATTCGTATAAATAGTTTTATTCAATGTGTATAGTTCGGGTAAATTTAAGAAATCACGACCAAATCACGAAAAAAACCACGAAGTTAATAATACTTTAAATATACATTACGAACGTGTACTGGCGGTTAAGAATATCCACTATCCCATATCGTCCCGTGGGAATCGTAACAGGCGACAGACAGACAGATTCTTGATATAAATGCCAAATAATAAAAGCTGCCGTTGCCACCCACCTGCCAAGCATGGCAACTAGGGCAAACTCCTCGCAATGAGGCAATCTATGGGGGAGGCCTTTGTACAGCAGTGCACTTTTATAGGCTGTTAAGAGTGAATATATTTATCATTCATCCTGTGAGCAAACCCTGACGGAAGAATATATTTCGAGGACTGGTGCAACTCAGCGGACTTTCACTTTAACCATCTCATAAATGAGAGTTAATCGCCCATGGTGAATCGTATATAAGTTGGACCTTTAAGAAATTAGCGAATAGCCAATCGAAAAGTTATTCATAGAAAGTTTCCCGACGGGCAGTTCCTAATGGTTAAAAGTTAACCAAACGCGTCGGTTTTTAGCAACGGTATGCTGGCAAATAAACCGCAAACACGCCGGCCCCCAACAGACTGCGCGTTGCACAGTGTAGTCGCCTGACAGAGAAAACCTAGCAGTGATTATTTATTTACTATATTATATTAATAATGTAGTAATAATTAGCTACGATCCACGTAATAAAATAAAATGATGTGTCTTGCCTAGTTAGAAGATCAATTGCTCGCACTATCTTCGTCACCGTTAATCTTAGCACTACTACACTCCACCGTCGATAATAAAACACGTGCTTCGTTTAGAACTAGGCGTCGTCAGGTGAAGTAGACAATGGTGACTGACCGCTAAAACCGCGAAGTATACTTAGAGGTCAGCCAATACAGCTTTTTTTTCTTACGTGGTCGAGCCACGCAGCAGCTATATTATAGTTGTAGCACGAATGAGTCGGCTCGACCAGGGCACTCTCACAGAATTCCAGCATAAAATAGCAGCTTAATACTGTTGTGTTTCGTATGGTGAGCCTAGAGAACCGGAGAGCCTTTATACTGGAATCGAGGCATTCCATTTTTAGTCCTCAGGGATGACAACGTATTTTCATTTTGATTCTTAATTGAGGTTAAATGTGGATGTCTGTGGGTCACCGTATTCACTTACCATCAGGTGGACTGTGTGCTCGTTTGTCACCCATGCAATAAAAAAATACTAATTTGAAACATCTTTAATATAAGGGATTTTCGTAAAGAGACACCTGATTCCATTAATTGTCTTACCCTATTGTGTTGGTTCTGATGTTCAAACAAGGTGCAAAACTGTTTCCTAACTAGCACACACTAGCTATAATCCCGACCCCTAACAAAACAGTGTAGTCGTCTGACAGGGGGAACCCAGTAGTGATTTTTTATTTCTCCTATTGTGTTGGTAATAGTGCTGGTGATTAAGAAAGGTGCAAATATTGTAAAAACCTCTTGTGTAACTCTTTTCAAAATGCCAGTTTACGCCCACAGGCTTGAGAGCGCATTCTTGAAAAGGCTAATTTATGTCTTTTTCAGTCTACTCAGAACGGCAGACATTGCAATCCGATGCAATACCAGTAAATATATTAAATCTGTTCAATAAAATCATTTGAAAAGTAAAATTTATGACGTATAAGAAATTAAACATTAGAGGGTTCACATATAAGTGATCTCTCTATTTGCATCGCTTGTACTGTGCATGTACTCGGATCAAAGTGAGCAAGTGACGGGATGCGCAGACGACGTCTCGACGCACTCTCCGTCTCGCACCCCCCTCCCGACGTGGCGCCTGCGCCGACTATTTGCATATGAGCCGCATAACTGAATTAAATCCTATTCGTGAATGATTCAGTTTATATCCGCGGACGTTTCCGATATGGATCATTAATTAAACTGAGTACAATTGCGCTTTTTGTATACCTCCATTTATAACATTTCTATGTGGTAGGATTATTTTGCTGTGAGTCCTATCCTCTTGTGTCATGTGTTCTAGTCTAAAGGGTATAAAGAGTTGGTATAATTGTAGGCTATGGAGCATTCCATCTCAGTTTTCGGGAGTGGCAATGCATCTGCATTTTGATCCTTAATCAAGGATAGATGTAGATTTTATACGTAGTTGTAGCACGAATGGGTCAGCTCGACCGGGGAAAGGACCACTAACAAAATACTAGCGTAAAATAGCAGATTAGTACTGCTGTGTTTCGTATGGTGAGTGTAAAGAGCTGAAGGCTCATTTTACTGAAAACGAGGCATTCCATCTTAGCCCTGAAAGACGACAACGCATCTGCGTTTTGATTCTTAATCGAGGATTAATGTAAATGTCTATGGGCCACGGCATCCACTTTCCATCAAGTGGACTGTGTGCTCGTTTGTCAACCTTTTTCTATAAAAAACATGTCTATGGGCTACAGCGTCAAGTTATCATCAGGTGCGTGTTGTGCTCGCTTGTCACCCTTATTATATTTAAAAAAAACTTGTAAATCTGGTCCTCTAATATGCTATATACTGTATGTAGTGGTCCAAAGGGTATAGAGATCCAGTATTACAGTCTATGAGGCGTCTTAGTTCTCAGAGGTGACAACGCACCTGTAGCTTTCCTTGTTTGTGGCACAGTTCAGGTGGTCTGCAAGTTAGTTTATTCCTTTTTTATATAGGATAAGAGTGACAAACGAGCACACAGTCCACCTGATGGTAAGTGGTTGCTGCGGCTCATAGACATCTACATCTATCCTCAATTACGAATCAAAATACAGATGCGTTGTCACCCGCGAGGACTAACATGAAATGTCTCATTTCCAGTAAAAAGGGTCTCCGGTTCTCTACACTCACCATACGAAACACAGCGGCATTAAGATACTATTTTACGCCGGTATACTGTGAGAGCGTGGTCCTTCCCCGGTTCGAGCCGACCTATTCGTGCTACAACTATACTACTGATATAACTGCAGCATGGCTGTACCACGTGTAAATCACTTTAGTTTCATATAAATAAATAAAAAATCTGTACAGTGCATCACGGACAGGACTTTCTTGAGAATACAGACAAGGGTATTTATGGCTGATACTACCATTGACATTACCATATATGACGAGAACCTCGTGAATGACGAAACAGATTAAAAGACAAAATATCTGGGACTTGGCTCACGATGTGACCGGTATTTTTGGTGGATTGCAGACCGAAATTATTTTTGTGGTCGTTAAATGTCTGGGGCTTCTGACGGACCGCTTGATACCGCCCGCATCATCCGCCGAGGCATTAGTTTCTTTCCCTTTCTCCTTTATTTATTTCGTCCTATTTATCATTTTAAATAATACATTTATTTATGCCAAATAAAATGCAGAAATATATCCCTAATAATAATCTTAATGTAGATATTCGTCATAGACGAGAGTAATCAACATTGACCAACAGATCAGTAAGCTGAGTTGACAACGGAACGGTCACATAGCTCGAAGAACTGACAACCGATAGGGAGGAAAGGTTCTCGAGTGGCGCCTCGTGCCTGAAGGCGAGGTGTAGAGCGGCCCATTGTAAAGGGAGTGACCCGGTAAGAGGTGACAAAGGATCCAGTTGCCTCAGGACAGGAACGTGTTTTGTGGCATTCTTGTGGGAAGCCTATATGTAGCTGTGGACTTGTTGAAAGGCTGTATTGCTTATAATGATGATGATAAAGAATGGGTTTATATCGATTATTTGTTTTTGATCATATTGCTGTTATGTTTTCCTTAAACTCCTTTTTATAGGGATTAAATTCGTTTTTTCCTAGTATATTTTCTTCGCATTTCGACTTTATTTTTCTATATAATCGAACTCTCTCCTCATTACACTACGATTAAATACGTTATACCAAGCACGGAGCATTTTTACTTTTTTTAATTCGTTACCTCCCTCCACCGTACAATTTTCTCCTGTATCGTTGAGACAGTTAACATACATAAATTTCACAAGGACAAATATCCAGGACCCGGAATAATTTTCTATGAGCCGTGTACTACTTGTTCCGTGCGGGATTCGAACTTGTGACCATTAGCGTCGCAACTCATTGCTATTCTTTAAGGAGAGCCTATGTCTAGCTGTGATGATGATGCTGTGGTTAAGAATAAGATTATACCATTATTGCTATTATGTTTTCTTTAGTATTTATCTTTATAGATATAACCCCCTCCTCATTACAACGATTAAATACATTATATCAAACACGAAAAATAAGGTCTTAAGCTAACTACGGCCTACTGTTGCATAACGCCGTGACCTAAGACACTTGGTGCATTATATAGTTTCAACTTTCTTTTCGCGAAACCCCCTAGTCTCATGCGAACATACGTACAAAAGCAGTTGTTTGATGCACCTACGCGTTGGCAGACTCGCCGATGTCTGTTTGATATGGTCTAAGTTACATGACCTAGCGTTATAATAACCCGATTTTTAGTTCAATGTCATAATTAAACAAACATTTCCATTCCAGACAAGCATAGCCTTTACGCATTGAATTTGTCCTCTGTTCTTGTGCCTATTGAGATGCTGTCACGCTAAAGGTTTCGTTTACTTACGTAGAAAAGTGCAAAGCTTTGTATCTTGCGATATTCTGGGAACTTTGTGGTTGGGTTACATTAAATTACTTTAAAGCATACGAAGAAACATCCAGATGCGAAACAATTATTTGTAGGCCATGTTAATACTTGTCCTGTACGAAAATCGAATCTGAAACCCGCCGCGTCGCAATCATACTCTTAGCCACTGTGCTTCCGTGCTTCCGGAGTCTAACGAATAAAACGTCTAAAACTACTTAAATAGAAACTGTTTTGTTGGTTAATAAGTATTTTTACTTTGTTAAAAAAATGACTAAATAAGATTCTACGTTAGTTATTGAAAAAGAATAAAATAATTATAACTCTAACGAAAGTATAAAGCAAGCAAAATTCTCTCCATGATTATGTGTCAATTTGCTGTTTTGTTTTTTGTTTTCCAGTGTCGTTTGTATACCAATATTATAAGACATACACATCCTGTATACAGTATACTACACAATTTTTTTGTTAATAATTTACAATTGGTAGGGTTAAACCAGCTGAAACTTATGCCTTGGATCACACGCGCTCAGTTATTTATAAGCAGACATATAAAATAAGGTCATGTTTAGTTTTTTAGGGAATTGCGAACTGCTAGAAATAGCAGTGGGCGTTCTAATACATCGACTAATTATTGTTTCATAGGTATTTACACGATTCCCAGTGTACCGCTAAATATTGCACGCCTTGGTTATATTTAGTACTCTTACTTTTTATTAATTTATTTATGTAGCCACAACAAGATACAGAAACAGTCATGTAGTGAGTTCGTACAAAGGTTCTACTCATGATGAATATATGTATATATTATATATATATATATATATATATATATATATATATATATATATATATATATATATATATATATATATTAGAGAAAATAAACATTACAATTCAAGAATAGTCTAGTTACTAAAACTTGTTTCCTACTTTTTTATTAATAAGTTAGTTATAGTATACGACTTTTTATTTTTGTCTCTGTCTTCCTCATACTTTTAATTTTATATGGTGGCAAAGCTTAAGTTGGCCTTATTAATCTCACGTACCTCAATCGAGGATAGATGTAGATGTCTATGGGCCACAGCACCCACCTACCATCAGGTGGACTGTGTGCTCGCTTATCAGCCTTCTCCTATAAAAAAAAAAACTTCGAGTAGCTGGTGTCCGGCGCCAGTACAAAAATAATATTGTTTTTACCCGACTGCACCAGAACAGAAGGATTTTAACATATGAGGCGTCACTAGCTTCGTCTTAATTGGTATAGGGCACGATTTTTCTCCCTTTTTAGTAAACTTTTTTAACCATTGAGCTTATTCATGAAACTTTTTAATTAATCGTATGTAATAGGTTAACTAATCATATATAATAGCACCCAGCGAAAAGACCATTCGAAAAAGCCTTGACAGGCGCATGCTTTGCATGCCAACATGACACCTTAACACCGCCGGGCCACACGTACAGGAAAGTGATGTCCTCGGTCCATAACCCCATTTGTGTCTTCACATAACATCGCAATCTTAAATTCGACTTTAAATTTTGTTTGACACGATTCCGTTTCTATGCAACATGTAACAAAAACCCTGTGGTTCTCGTTAAGTGCGTTATCAGAATCAGTATTCAAACATATACAAATAACTTCATTTCAGAAAACTCGTCCATAAAGAAATTCAATTTAATTTTATTTGCAAGTTGTATTTGGTTTTATTACCTCTACCTGACACGCGCATTTGTAAAGCGGGGTCTTTGACAATATTTAAATCCCTGCCCAATGCAGAGGTAATAAACACACGAACAATATTACATAAAAAAACCTTTTATATATATATATATATATATATATATATATATATATATATATATATTTGTATTAACAAGTAAGTGCACTACCATGTATAAATAAGTAATTGCACTACCATGTATAAATAAGTAAGTGCACTACCATGTATAAATAAGTAAGTGCACTACCATGTATAAATAATTAAGTGCACTACCATGTATAAATAAGTAAGTGCACTACCATGTATAAATAAGTAAGTGCACTAACATGTATAAATAAGTAAGTGCACTACCATGTATAAATAATTAAGTGCACTACCATGTGTAAATAAGTAAGTACACTACCATGTATAAATAAGTAAGTGCACTACTATGTATAAATAAGTAAGTGCACTACCATATATAAACAAGTAAGTGCACTACCATGTATAAATAAGTAAGTGCACTACCATGTATAGGTTAGTAAATGCACTACCATGTATAAATAAGTAAGTGCACTACCATGTATTAACAAGTAAGTGCACTACCATGTATAAATAAGTAATTGCACTACCATGTATAAATAAGTAAGTGCACTACCATGTATAAATAAGTAAGTGCACTACCATGTATAAACAAGTAATTGCACTACCATGTATAAATAAGTAAGTGCACTACCATGTATAAATAAGTAAGTGCACTACCATGTATAAATAATTAAGTGCACTACCATGTATAAATAAGTAAGTGCACTACCATGTATAAATAAGTAAGTGCACTACCATGTATAAATAAGTAGGTGCACTACCATGTATAAATAAGTAAGTGCACTACCATGTATAAATAAGTAAGTGCACTACAATGTATAAATAAGTAAGTGCACTACCATGTATAAATAAGTAAGTGCACTACCATGTATAAATAAGTAAGTGCACTACCATGTATAAATAAGTAAGTGCACTACATGTAATGTATAAATAAGTAAGTGCACTACCATGTATAAATAAGTAAGTGCACTACCATGTATAAAAAAGTAAGTGCACTACCATGTATAAATAAGTAAGTGCGCTACCATGTATAAATAAGTAAGTGCACTACCATGTATAAATAAGTAAGTGCACTAGCATGTATAAATAAGTAAGTGCACTACCATGTATAAATAAGTAAGTGCACTACCATGTATAAATAAATAAGCAATTGCAGTTTTTCGTTTTTATTCAGCTGTTATCGAGATGATGTCTACTGTTTTAGTTTCGCCCGGCCGCCTCTTACGACACCCACGGGATGAAAGGGATGAAGGATATTCTTACACCGCCACTACCCGGTTAATGCCAGCAGCAATCACCTAAATAATATTTCAAACCACGTTGTGTTTCAACTATTTCACATCAAAGATGTTGTGTAGCGGCGACGGAAACGCGCATACGGCGACATATAGAAAGCTCTCATATCGCTTATGGCATACAAATCATCGCTAATTGTCTGAACAGTTATACCCGCGTCCTACACGGCAGTGTACCGATCAATATCGTGCCGAGGTTGCTTGCCGCGGTCACTGAATTTTTACGTTTTGTTTTCCACTTACGATGGTTTAAATCAGATGGAAATAGATTACAAAAGAACAATAGAAATTAGGATTTTCTAAATTTAAGGTGCAATATAAAAATCACACATTTTTCCTGTCCGCAAAGGTGACCAACAAACTGCACTTATTTATACATGGTAGTTTCAAGCTGCAGCTATATTATGGCTCGAAAGGAATTTGTACCAACTCGTTGTTAAATCACAGTTTAAACAAACTAAATATTATAAATGTCGTCTTTTGAATGCAAGCATAACATACAAGCACACAATTCGGATTATGGTAATAGAATAGGTGATGGTCAAGCTCATGAAACCGACACCTAAACTCAAATTGCTGAAGCATTGTCTACCCTCGAGACAAAGCTAAAATGGCATGTATCTCGAAAAAAAGAAAAGTCAGAGGAGGTATATACGTCCTATTTCTGGGCACACGCCAACTCTCATATGTGCCAGAGTTTTATGACAAGAAACTGCGCTACCCAATGCATGTTGGCGGGCTTCACATGTCTTCGAAATTATTATTTTTTAAATTTTTGTTAGATATGAAATTTTACTTCGCCGTTGAACACGTGGGGAATCAGCACTTACAACTGCAATTAACAATTTCATTGATGTCGGCGGGGATCGAATCCGGGTTGCTCGCTTACTATAATATTTGCAGCGAGTGATGAGCTACTCATACTTAGAAAAGGGTCATCATCATCATCATTACACCACTTCAAAAGTCTACTGCTGAACGTAGACCACCTGCAACAATCGAGTTCCTGCATATCCTACCAGGTCGTCACTCCATCTTGTGGGGAGCCGCAATACACCTCGCCTACCAGTACGAGGCTGCCACTCTAGATTATTTCTTTTCCATCGGTTTTCTGTTCATCGAGCTACACGGCCGTTCATAGGCACTTCCGCTTACTAATCCGTTGGGCTATGTCAGTTATTTTAATTTCACTACGAATATCCTCATTTTTAAGTATATCGCGCAGAGAAACCTGAGAAATGGTACTTCATACTAACAATTGCTGCTAAGCCAAACAAGCCTAACAAGCCAAATCAACAACGAAAGCAAACTACCAAACCTACAGCCTCTCGTTCTTCAAGAGCCACTCGATCCACTAGACCAACGAAGCATAAAAGCAATTATGGATAACATCCTCTATAAATAACCTTATTAATGGGACAACAATGGTTTCTATGGGTATCGAGCTAACCGCTGCCTGTTGCAAAAAATGCAAACTTATGCGTCTCGAAATCGCCTAGTCGCGACATCTGGTGTGTGCTTAAAGAAATACGCATATGTCTTTTTTCCGAATGACTTGACTGGATCACTGATAGATTAATAAACTGAAATTGTGCTTTATTTACGTAAACATAAAGCGCAGATTCTAATGATAGTTTTTTTTTCATAATTTTTAGAGCTGCGTGGAGTTTTATACCAAGTGCGTTGGATATAAAATTGTTATTCCCTTAGTCGTCTCGATGGGATTTTTTTTCCGAAGTAGCATAATTCATATGGTAAGCAGTGTCAGGTTACGAAGCAGATGGGCTGTGCTTAATTCTGCGCACGCGCCGCGGCTCTACGACGTATTTCAAGCTCCAGTTCGTCGAGATGCTTGCTCTTTTTTGTTGCTCTAGGTTATGGTATTTCAAAATTCATAGTTAATTCATTATAACATTACAGTTAATGCACCGGAGTATGATATTATTTTTGGAAAGTATCTCCCATAGTAGGACTTTCTCCTTTATCGTGGAGACAGTTTTTTATACGATAAGGGCGACAAAGGAGCACATAGTCCACCTAATGATAAGTGGTTGCTGTGGTCCATAGACATCCACATTTATCCTCGATAACGAATCAAAATGCAGATGCGTTGTCACCAGCGAGGCATAAGATGTAATGCCTCGTTTCCAGTAAAATGAGTCTCCAACTCTACATTCACCACATGAAACAGCAGCATTAAGCTACTATTTTACGCTGGTATTCTGTGAGAGCGTGGTCCTTCCCCGGTCGAGACCTATTCGTGCTACAACTATGCTACTAATTTAGCTGCAGCATATCTCTACCATGTGAGAGTTATCACAGTTTATATACATAATTTGCCCTAGGACATACATCCAAATCCGGAAAAATTACTTGTACAATCCAGCCACGACAAGGTACTTCTCTCTTCAAATAATCTGAAGATTTCAGTTCCACTCTATTTTACTGGCTTTATCGGCAATTCTTTTACTGTTCATGCTCTCAGGGTACTCTTTACTCTGTAACTCCTTGCTTGAAGACATTAAGATAACACCAATTACGATAGCCTTCAAAATATTGATCCGGGAACATCTTTCAAAAACAAATGTATTCAGCATAATGTCATTTCTGCTACCTTTATCCAGATATATTATGTATGTATATATGTATTTATATGTATGTAGGTTTTAAGGATAATTGTTATATATGGATTATTATGTATTTGATTGTATTCATATGCATTAATGTAATTTACAAGCCTTATTTTAATGCGAGTTATATCTATATAAATTTATTATATTTAGTTATTTAAGTCACCTGCCACTAATTTCTCACCAGGCCATGGGTTGACTAGCAGAGAATGCTAATTGGCATTAATTCCACCCTTTGTAACCTTGACCAAATACTTGTTCCGTACGGGATGCGAACCCGCAGCCCTTAGCGTCGTAACTCATTGCTAAGCTCCTGCACCTCGGAGCCGTCCAAATAAATGTATAAATATAACAAAGTGATAAGAATCCCTATCTGTTTCGGGGCATACCGTCCGTCTGGATTGGTACCATCCTCTTACGTCTTTCCATCTATCACAAGCAGCGGTGCAGGCATGCATTTTAAATGTAGTGCTAGGATATTTACAGGTTGTGAGACAATTCGCCTTATGATCGATTTCTATATTCAAAGAACGTTTCGTTCTACGTATCGATCCATTTTATAACATACGAGGTGCATGTAAAACGGTTTATATTAAAAAATATTAATTCGGCAACTTAGGATGCCTTAAAATAAAAAAAAACTTTAAACGGTTCGTTAATTGGTATTTTCTTTTCAGAGAGGGGTTTTAAATCTTAGTGCACTTCATTTCATGCAAAACGGATTGTACAAGAAAACGAAACGTTTTCAAATTACGCTAGTAATATATAAGTCAATGTTTCAAATAAAAGACCCGGCATTAATCTTTAAAGGTGACCACATCTGCTGTCGACTTTGTTTTGTTGGTGCCCATTAGCTACAGTAGCCACTTATCAGGAGTTCTATAGGTTCCTTTGTCACTTCAGTTCTATAAAAAAACGTCATAAAATCAGAAAAAATACTTTCTTTTAATGTATAGTATGTGCATAAATATATAATTAGTTTTTGAAGCTGAACCTATGATTCTGAGTCTGGTCACTTGACCAGAAATACACTATCGTTTTGTTCGATATAATTACACTTAAAGAGAAAATTTTGTAACCTCTTTTAAGCATAATGCGCGTGCGGGGGTATCTGAGATTTAGCATAGTTAAAGTTTATGATGAAAAAGAATGCCAATCTTTTAATATGTAGATGTAGTACAGTAGTGTAATAGAATGTAGAATTAATGTGTTGTTTACGTTCATCCTGCCAATGTCAAACACATAATCAACTAATCTATACACATAATTGTCTCGACGTGCATACAGTCACGTCACATGTTTAGAGTAAGCTTGTACTATATAAGGTCAATTTCAAACACGTAATAGTAGTTTAATGTGCTGTTGAATGTCAAATACAGCTTTATTTCCTAAATAAACCTAAAAATTTTATGATTTAGGTCGAATGTCAATCACTCGGTGACTTCTAATTAGTATATTTTTTTTATAGAATAATGGTGACAAACTAGAATACGGAACGAAACATACATACGGAACACAGCAGCATTGAGCTCATAGAGATAATAATACCTATTGAGCTACTATTTCACGCTGGCCGAACAGAACACTGTTAGAGCGTCGTCTTACCCCGGTAGAGCCGACACAAAATGCGCATATGTGTTTCATTTATCATTATAAATGTTCGCGTTCTTCTAAGTTATATTTTGAGAACAAAAATAACTTAGAAGAATTCAATGCTAATCCATGATTCTGAAAACAAGTATATTATCAAGTTGTACGTCGTAATTTTTATTAATTTGTCGGTTATTAAAACAATCACTCAATATTATATCAATTTGACGGATGCCTTACAAGGGCTGAGTCGCTTAGTGGATTTTGACGTCTCCACAACGCCACCTGGCGGCAGCGTACGGCATCACGCCGCGGAACAGTTAGCGGCAGCTGCGGGAACAGCTGGGCGTTTTTGTCTCGCAGGTAACTGCGCGAGGACAAGTTGAAAGGGCCGAGTGTGCGGTATGCCCATTTCGTTTTGGTTTGAATTCTGCATGACCTTACTCTGATAGGTGCTCCAACTAAAACAATAGTCTTGTGACCCACAATTTGATTTATTTAAAAATATTGGGGATTGAAAGTATGTAATAGAAATGGAAATTAAATCTTTTTTATTCGTTACAGAATATAACCAGCAAGAAACCCACCGATACTTTAAAAAAAAAAGAAACATATTGAAAATAGCATGGTAGGGTAAGGTAGATAAAATTAGAGCTTAAAAGAAAACTATAACAACATGCGCTGATGTGAGAATAGTTCATAGTCAAAAAATTATTGTAAGGTCATCGATTTTTAATACGTCTGCAAAATTTCAGAAAATTCAGACGCCTGGAAGTGGGTGAAAACAGTATTCACATTTTGTTTTGGATTGTACGCCGCGGCTTTGATATTGAAACCAATGAAATACAATTTCTTTAATAATTTAAATACGTTGCAGATATTTGAACGATTTAATTCATCAAGCCAGACACTGTAATGAGAACCTCGGGAGCTGCACGCGACTATAGAATAACTTGTAATTTCCAATCTCCACAATGTTGTAAATATTGCGTGTGTAAATCTTTCCTTACGTAAGAGCTATTTTGGAATAATTCAATCCATAACTCTAGTAGGGTAACCATATAATTACTTCTTAAAATGAACTAAAATATTAGGCATTCGAATTTATATTTACTACGTATTAAAATAAAATTCCGTTTGGATAGCCAACGTAGTAGCTGATTCTGTTCGCAAATTGGTAGTGCATAAGTTACTTTCAATATAATTATAATAATACATAACACAAGATCTGAGTACCATCATTCTGCATTTCCACACAAATATTAGTTTCGACTGAGCTTCGAACATATGACTCGAGACCTTAGGTGTGGAGTAGAGTACGTATATAACTTAGAAGAATACGTAGTGACGGGGTCGTCAGAATAATAAAACGTTGGATATGTAGGTACAGTATAGCTCGAAATCGGTTCTGCTTCAGCGGGAAAATACCACACTTTTACAAAATAACAAAGTCACACGTTGCACACGGTAATGATTTTACGCCAAATCGACTTAAAGGAAAGCAGTGAAATGTGAGCTTCAAATTGTTTCGCGTTCGAGATTTTTTTTTTCAAGTGAATGTAATCTGCGAGTTCATCGCATAATAACTTATATTACTTATATATATGATATGGAGTCCGCGGCGCAGGTCAATTCAGATACGAATGAGCATCCATGACTTTTTCTGCCATCAGGGCGGCGCGACTTTGTATGGTTAATTCGTTAATAAACGTAAGACTTACTGCTTCTTTCTGAAATTTTAGTTAAATTTTATAAGGTACGTGAGGGTAATATGGTCACCATAAGCTTTGCCGTTCTATAAAACCAAAACTAGGAGAAGGACAGAAACAAAAACACAAAGTATGTTAAGAAAAAAATAGCAAACAAGTTTTGGTAATAAATAGGAACACTTCGAAAAGTCTAATTAAAAAAAACTAGCTACATATACAATCTAGTTACTATAGCACTATACCGTACTACAATCGACTAAAATATTTACTATAATGTCATCTGTTAAAATATTATTATTTCATTGACCGATGAAGAGTTATCGTATCACAAAGCCATCTATTCAAACAAGGCTGTAGTTTTTGAGTAATAAGAAAGTGACCATATTAACCGGATGACCATATTAGCCTCACGTACTATATTAATTACATAAGAAATAGATAAACCAAACTACGAATATTTTCAAAAGTAGAAAAGTAAAAAGCAGGGTTAAAAATGTGCAAAAAATTAAATAGCAAAACCACTGAGGCATCGTTTTGCGTATTTACATACTCTAGAAAGCTATTAACTTTTATTTGAAACAGAACCTCTCAATTATATTAACATTGCCTAACAAACAACTTCACTTCGGTTACAACTAACTGGTGAGCGGAAATTATTATTCCTCATTGGCCAATTTCAAATATCGTCGAATTTTTGAATTTTCCTTTAAAATAAACATTTTCATAACCCACAATCCTTACTTCCAAGGTACACCTAGTCGGAAACGGCGCGCTTAGCCGACGAACGAATGAACCCCCGGGAGCCTGCATAATACTTTTAATCGTTTGATTGATTCCAATCACGAAACTTTATTTTTGAACCCCTTCTAAACACTGAACAATATAAGCACAGGCGAACAATAATAAAGAATATTCGTGGGTTTTGTAATAACACAAATAAAATTGAACTGTCTGTTTTTATATTGAAATAACTGCCTTTTATTGAGCTGAGGAGTACATAATTACGATATGAACAACCATTTTGTCTGTCTGTCTGCGCTAATATTCGGAATAGCTGAAACGATTATAATGAAACTTCAGAAACAGTTGGAGAACAACGCCATAAGGAGCGATCTGGGCAGTATTTGAAACACTTGAGATATTTTTTGCGATCGAAAATTTGACAAAACCGTCTTTGATGATCATCTTAAATCTAAATAACGCCACGTTCATAGTTCTTACCCAGGCGAAGCCGGGGCAGGTCACTAGTACAAAATAAAAATAAGAAAACAAAGTCGTCCTTGAGATTGTTCATCGTGTCAGAACAGCTTCTAATACTACCCCAGTCGTGTTTGGAGTACTGCTTTCGCATACTATGGGCACAGCCTAAGAAGAACATACGGTCAGTCATCGCGTTTGATGTTGTCGGAAAAGCAGCCATATACAATAAATTGCTATGGTTGTCAGAATGATGAGTAATAAAAATAACAAACTGATTTTATTTTATTAAACATTTGAACAAATGACTGTGTATGTGGAAACTGATGAAACTTAAATTTCTTATATTTAAATGAAGACGACCCACAGTTTTTTACCGCACATGTAGAGTGAGCCATTTTGCGTGATCACAACCCTAGCAGACAGTTCCCGAGCCACTAAAGGCCGCTCGGGAGCGCTTCGCCCGCATCTCGTCCCACAACGCACCGCACGATTGCCCCGTCTCTGTTAGTAGTAGTTAGACTGCGCTATGGGGCTGCCTTGCCCTAAGTAGAGAGGAAAGCTAAGAAACTTAATTTTGACCTCAATTTAATTCAAGTTAATCTTGTCAGTGGATAGTAGCGAGTCTTACTGTATTCTACAAGATATCTTTTTATTGAATTGGGTGACAAACGAGCACACAGTCAACCTGATGGTAAGTGAATGCATGGTCCTGCCCCAGTAAAGCCAACTATAATATAGCTGTAGCGTGGCTCTATCACGTAAATTTTGAACAATGTTTGCAGGTATTACATGATTTAAATCCTTCTTCCACCTTCAACTATCGGACAGTAGTATTTTTGTCAGCACACTGCATTGATAACAACCGCTTCTTTGTTCGTAAAGGGTACCATAATATTATGCCAAAGGTAGTTTTTATATCCAATTACAATGTGAATTTGAAAACACCAATCGACGATAGTGAATAGGCTCTTGATAAACTAAGCAATGCATTTTATTACTTTCAGCCACATCACTATTTTGATCAGGTGTATAAGTAAAAAAAAGATTAGGAACTCCTAGTTCAAGGTAACTAAAACTATTTTAAGGTAATAACTTTGTTTGATAATAGTTACAACAATGACAGCCATTATTTAGATAAATTTAAATACACTCATTTTGCTTAGGCGAAAACGTAGTGTAAATACGGAGAACATACCGCACTCGGTAAAGGTGACAACACTAAAATTGGCGGCTATATACTAGTAAATAAATTACAATGATACCGTTTGACAGTCATAATGGCAGTACTTGTCTATATTCTGTTGCACCATTGGAACAAGGTAATAACACGTTATTACTATCCAGCTCTTGGAAGGTTCAAATCTCGTTTTATGTTTGCACGCAGGTGATAGCATTGTTTCCCAAACATGTAATTACTGGCGTGTATCCAAACGCACGCGCTGCACTCTATTTTCCAGGGGCAAACTTTTTTCTTTTCGGTATCTAATGTTAGCTGCACGTAAGGCCTTGTTTTTATGTCTTGCACATAAGATAATTCTGCAGTAGTTTGCAATAGGATTATGTAGAATTGAAAATATTTCTATTCAATTTCAAGATTAAAAAGTTTATGTAACTTATTTGGATACAATATGTAAAACATTATAAACTTATTGTATGAGTGTCTCGTGTCAAACCGTACATACAGTATCGTACAGAAATTATTAAATAAGAAAGAATAGTAACCTGCATCTATAAAAAATACGACATTATAAGATTTTATTTAATTTTTAATTATAAGAAAAATACAGCACTGAGGAATTGCATATTATATTTACTGTTCGTATTGCATTACATTATTCGTATTGCGAGTATTTAACCTTCTAGTTAACTTCTGAGCTTATTTGCCATTTCCTCCATAAATATTTGCATAGCTAAATATTTTTTCGATACTATCATACTGCTTTATTTTTATTATATGATCTATTTTTGAATACCCAATAAGTAATAAATAATAAAATAAAAAAACAAACAACCACTATATCGTAGAAATCATTTAACACTAATCGAAAAACTCACTTCAGAAAACTTTCTTACTTGAATATCGGGCGCAACCACAATGACGCTACTTAAGCCAAATTAAACACGGCCTCTCTTATAATTTTCCAGCCGCTTTTAGGGGTCGCGATTTCTGACAAGAAAAAATTTTTAGAAGTCAATGCCCTCTCCACCATCTGGCGTGCGCGCGCGCCGATCGTGCGACTATGAAGGAAAAGGTTTTTTGTCTTCGCCCCCTCCGTAGCAACTGATTACCAAATTTAACCTTTAATGTTTTTATTTTAATACACCATTATAATTGAAGTGAAATTAAATACAAATTATTTTCAAATAACTCATGTATGAAAATTTCACAATTCGTCTTCTTTATCCCGTACAAACCTCTACTGAACCTGTCCGTTGTTTGCTGCAATTGCAACATACTTCATCAAAAAACCACAAAGTACATAAATATGGTAACTTAATAAAAATATTACTATGACTTTTTATTGGCAAAACAAGTATAACAGAAGACTTTACAATATTTTAAGTAATATTTCGAAACATCTCTCGTAACACTGTAGGAGCGTGCTTTGAGCACCTTGTCGCATATCGTTTGTTTAATCATATCCAAAGGGAGCTTACGACTAAATATAATTCAATAGACACCCTCTTCCTGCCAAATATGTGCTTTGCACTTCCGAATATTTAGTGCTATAAGCCTGTTCTTATTGGAACACCTTAAGGATTATTTTTGAAAGATGTGAATGCACAAGTACATATCCTCAAAAGCAGGTGTGCCGCAAGGGTCGCCTCTAGGGCCGCATTTATTTTAGATTCACAATCTCGAGACACGTGGCTTGGGGTGTTGTGCACAGAAAAACCATCGCAGCTTTCGGCTTCCGTATGGCACAAAAATATAAACAGAATTATATTGCCATAATGTTTTTCCGGTGTTGTGAGTTTGTATTGACGATTCAGTGGAGTCCTTAAGTGGTCTCGTGCCAATTATACTTCCCGTCGCGTCGGGTCAAACCGATGGTATACAAAGAGTAATTGAAGACTTTATAATTATATACAATATTTGACATTACAATGATATTTTGATTTTGCGGTTATGTAAATATTAAATATTGAAAAATACCTACTAATTTTTACTAGCCTCATTTTATACTTACAACTGTGGCACAACCATAAAGTCTATCGTTGCAATTAATCAACAGAAGGTACACTCAATAGTCCTTAGTTTTAAAGAGCAAAAGGGCTGGTACAGTTACGGGCTGTACGATATTTCATCTCATCCTCAGGAGTGACAACGCCTTCTTTGTTCGAAGTTGTCAGAACCCTGTGACATGAGATGCTATAGCTACTTTTCATTTGGTGAACTGTAAGGTCGCTCGGCGTTGTAGTATAACGAAATACCTATAATCACCATTGCAATTATTTCCCCCAAATAAGTTTTACCATATTCTAACGATATTCAATTATAGTCTAGCTTATAATAAAAGGCAAACAAACCATACATTCATGATTATAATCAAATAATGTGCCGCATAACTTGAAAGCTCGCGTGTACAAAAATACGTTTTAAAAGGGTGCTGTTAAACGTCACATAATCTGTGCGCATTTTATGTTTTTTTTTATAATAATGGCGATTATAGAGAGATGTTGCTATTATTATACGTTTCAGTTGAGCATTTAGGTCAATGTGGTAGTAAAAAGCATTAATTAAATCAGTAAAATCTAATGATACTTTAGAGAAATGAAATTTTTTCTTAACGTATAAGATTATTTTTAGAGGGATGTTATAAATTGCCTAACTAAGTTTTTGTTCTTAAATACATTTTTATTTTGTAGAAAATTGATTTTAATTAAATTATTTCTGTTAATATTTAAATTTTCAATGACCACTGCGATACTTTTGGTAGGGTTAAAGATGTTAAAAAAATAATTGTGACAAAATTAGTGACGGGTATAGTGCACGCAATTGAGGGAGGGGGCGGGGGGGGGGGGGGTTCTCTTCAAACTAAGCAAGACACATCATTTTATTTTATTACGCGGATAGCTAGCAGAATTTTAACATCTTTAATATAATGAATTTCTGCAAAGTAACGCCTGATTTTATTAATTATTTTGTAGGATTGCTCTTGATATATCTCCCGATATATTTTTGTTTATCAAAATAATATGAGTTTTAAGATTTCAATACATATTGGATAGTGGAATTATATAGCAACAGTTAAATAACTGATATTTTGATAGGTTAAAATGGATGTACGAGTACCTATGTTATTCGTATATCCATTTCAATCCATATCGTAGTTTAAAGCCACTTAATAATGAATTTCATAGTAGACATAACGAGACATAAGTACTGTAGATTTATATCACCATTAACATGTTTTAGGTTTTTTTTTAAAGTCCGTCGAGATAAATAGGAAGGTGAATCTAGCAGTGGTCACATACCATATGTGTGAACACAAGAACAAAGTAGAGACATTAATAATAGTATTGATGAGCACATTCTTAGTGTAGTAGTTTATATTACTTTAGTTATAGGTAAAAAATTACTTATTCTGATATAAAAGCTAGATTGTAATAATAGTATAGTGCTAATCTAGGGTATTGTACGAGTATTAAGGCTAAGGATAAAAAAGGTCACGCAATGTAGAATTGAGTTGTAATAGGTAGGTATAGTTAAAGAAATTCAAAACTGAAAACAAAGATCTAAAGATAATTCATTATCATTATAACTGTTTTAATTTTACAAATACATCATAATAAGATAATATTTTCACGAGAAAAAACAAAAATTTACCTTAGATTCTTAGGATATTATTATATATATTCTTAGGATAGAGTTCCCATCTTCATAGGGTGTTAATTTCAGGGATCAAAAATTGCATACGTGCAATTACTAACAATTAATTGTTTGCTGTCGCTCACTGAGATTTTTTGGAAATTTGTTGAAATGATGGAGTGGTCAATATTTAGCACTGGACTTTGCAAAATTTAGCATTTCGTGTGGTGAGTATAGAGATCCGGAGAGCTTTTTTACTGGTTACGAGGCATTCCGTCCTTGTCCTCAGGGGTGACAACGTCCCTGCGTTTTGATACTTAATCGAGGATAAATGTAGATGTCTATGGGCCACAGCATCCACTTACCATCAGGTGGACTGTGTGCTCGTTTGTCACCCGTATTTTATAAAAACAAACACATTTCAAATCTAAATAACATCACATTAATCCCATTAAAAAGCGGGTCGCTAGTAATCGTATATTTAATATTATACTATACGTTCAATATCCTCCGTCTATACTTGCATTACACAAAAAATATTCCGTTTCGAGGATACACGTGCCAGTTGCAATGAATAATATAAAATTCAACACAGATGCGTTAACTGTTTGCGGAGAAACTGTTATTTCATGAAGTTTTTGCTAATTTTGCAATGCAGTACATATGCTACCCCCATAGACTGCTACGTAGAGGGGATTATGCCACATTTTCCACGCTTGGCTGACGGGTTGGCAAACGCAGGTGTTTATTATTTTGTTATCGAAAAGGTTCCTCTGCTGCCCATTTCCTGTTTCAGTTTCCCTCCGTCACCTCTTACTTTACCACGGAACATGTGGCAGTCATCAGGATCTTCTTACATCGCCACTACACGCTATTGAATGAATGATCATCTGATTTATGCTGAAGCTCTCGTTTCAGTTTTTGATTTTGACGTACTTAATTAAACGAATTAATTCGTTTGCCCATACTCAATAGACGCATAACACGTCGGCTAGTCCGAGATTATATCGGCCGGTGAAATAGGTGGGCCAACACGCTATATCCCGTGTCGCATAAGTCCGCTTAACCAATAATCATGCTACCCCCCGCAAGGGGTGATTGCGTATTAACGTGCCAAAACCTCTGAAATAATCCAGTATTTAAAACGAAAAAGTGATACAAAGTTATTTTTATGTTGTCATTTGACAACTTAGTTATTAATTACGTTAAGGTTATTATGGTTTTTAGTTATATTGCGTAATACGTAGGACAGAATGTTTGTATATTCTTTTGTGATCTCTTGTTACCTGTTCCCGATGTGCCATTCGGTTTTACTTCTGAAGTAATATATATTACATATTACGGCAACATAATAGATACAATGCTTACAATGCTTGTCAAATATTATATGGTACTTACTCGAAGATGTTGAATTTCTCATTCCATCTTTTAAAAATTGATCCATGTAGTCGTATTTTAAATGTTTTATAATTTGATTTCTTGGTTCAATGAAACAATTAACAATACTGAATGAACATTTTCATTTTGAGGTCTGTTCCCGACTTTTCTAACGTTAAGTTAATCCTATTGTACTCATGCTTTTTATTTTTTATTTTTTTATTTTTTTTTTTACTCATGCACTGGAAGTGAAAATATTTATCAATAATAGACTAATTATGATCGAAATGCAATTCTTCCAGCTGTGATGGGCGTGTTCAAATTATTATACCGTTTTATAGAATAAGGGTGACTAACGAACACATAGTTCACCTGACAGTAAGTTTGTGCTGTGGCCTGAGAATCAACCATTTATTAAGAATCAAAATGCTGATGCGATGTCACCTCTAAGGAAAAATGTGGAATGTCTCGTTTTCAATATAAGGGGACTCCGACTCTCTACACTCAATATACGAAACACAGCTGTTAATTAACGCTGGTATTCTGTGTGATCTTGGTCCTTCCCGATCGAACCAACCCATTTGTGCTACAACTATGCAACTGTAATGGCTCTACTGGGTAAAAAGCGTAGTAAGTTTTATGAAGAAGAAATAATTTAAGATAAAACACTAAAGGTACTTTCTGATATTTCTCTACACAGGTCAAACTTATCAAATTAGCACCACTTACCATCAGGTGGACTGCGTGCTCGTTTGTCACCCTTATTCTATATAAAAAAGCGGAAATAATCCTAAACTGAAAAAAATATTATTTATATTATACTCTTAGCCCTGAGTAATGGCCTAAAACCTTACTCCTGGCTCTTGAATTCTACATTTATATCACATACACTATTTCGAATTTAAGCTTAAAAAAATTAAATGTATACGCAATTATTAACCTACTTATTTTTATCGCAAAGCTTGCAAACATTATAATTTATGACTTAACTTTCAGTGAAACGTACGCGTTTCGGTCTGAAATTCGACCAATTAATGTTGTATTTCTCTATTTAACCTCGTGACAAAATACAATTAAATTGTTTTTGTTTCAATTTAGCTTGATAAGCGCCAAATTCACGACTACGTTATTTATTTGTAATGTCGTGCGACAGCCACCAGGCGGCCAGGTACGGTACAAAATTTTGACAGTCTAGCGCTTTGGCTTAGCAATGGGTTCCCGCACGGAATAAATATTTGTATGGCCCGTAATTAACTATTCCGAGTCTAGATGTACAAATTATGTACCCAAATGGCCCCATGATAGAAGAACAACTCTTAGTAAGTTTAAATGAAACCAAAAGTAAAAATTAAAAATATAATTGTTTCCACATCGACCGTGTGACCCATTGATCAGAGTGCCTGACTGTTATGTCGAATTCCAACTATAAATAAATTATAGAACTATATGAAATATTTTTTAAATTATTTATCTAGTTGTAGCACGAATAGGTCGGCTCGAGCGGGGAAGGTCCACGCTCTCACAGAATACCAGCGTAAAATAGCAGCTTAATACTACTGTGTTTCGTATGGTGAGTGTAGAGATCCGGAGACGATTTTTTACTGGTTACGAGGCATTCCGTCTTAGTTCTCAGGGGTGACAACGCACCTGCGTTTTGATTCTTAATCGAGGATAAATGTAGATGTCTATGGGCCACAGCATCCACTTACAATCAAATGGACTGTGTGCTCGTTTGTCACACTATTTTATTAAAAAAAAAACATATTTTAAATCTAAATAACATCACATTAATACATCCCATTAAAAAGCGGGTCGCTAGTAATCGTATATTTAATATTATGCTATACGTGCAATATCCTCCGTCTATACTTGCATTACACAAAAAAATATTCCGTTTCGAGGATACACGTGCCAGTTGCAATGAATAATATAAAATTCAACACAGATGCATTAACTGTTTGCGGAGAAACTGTTATTTCATGCAGTTTTTGCTTCTACAGACCTACGGCAGACCTCCGACACCTTGTTTCTGAACTGAACTCCACCACCTTGCACAAATAAATAAGATAAACCTTCAATCAAACACCATAAGGTTCAAATTGACTGTTTAAGAACGTGTAGCAATTCGGTATTGAATTGATAAGTCGTGGATTACCTTGCGATCGGGGATTTCACCTTTCGTCTATCATTTAAATCGAACTAGGGCGCGCCATCTGGTTACGGTAGGCAGTATCTAAGGTTACCTTTGTATTCTTTGTTCATGTTTTTTTTTTTGCTTTTCAGGTAAGTTTCTATATGATTGCACTCATGGTGCAGCCCACTTCTTAACTGTGAGTATTACTGTATTGCCAAATATTTTTGTTTCTAAACAACGCGAGAAACTACGAATTACGACATTTGATGTTTCCCACCTGAATACACTTGTATTATATCTTCCTAGATTCTTGAGCAAATTATATGAATCCCAAAACATTTCCGTAAGTGATACAATAATAGTTTTTTATCTTTTCTTGTATTTTCGTCTAGCCATACAATCATACGCAATAATTAACAACACAAAACAAACTAGAATTGTTATAACAAATTGGTTATTATTATCCATAAATTCCTAAATATTATAATAACCCTTTTTTTATAAACTTTGTTTAATAATTTTGAACTTTGAGGAGTTCGAATTCTATATATATATATTATGTTGTAGTAGAAACTTTATACGTGGTAGAGCCATGCTGCAGTTACATTAGTAGTATAGTTGTAGCACGAATGGGTCGGCTCGACCGGGGAAGGACCACGCTCTCACAGAATACCAACGTAAAATAGTAGTTTAATGCTGCTGTGTTTCGTATGGTGAGTGTAGAGAACCGGAGACCCTTTTTTACTGGAAATGAGGCATTCCATCTTAGTCCTCACGGGTGACAATGCATCTGCATTTTGATTCGTAATCGAGGATAGATGTAGATGTCTATGGGCCACAGGACACACCACTTACCAACAGGTGGACTGTGTGCTAGTTTGTCACCGTATTCTATATAAAAAGAAATCATTAAGCATAAATTAATTAGTGACTTGTTGGAGTAAAGTACTGGTAATAGCTAGCTTGTGTCTGTTCCTAGTATTTGTATACGTCCCACACATCACGGAACCGAGGAAAAATCAACAATGGAACTGAATAGGAATGTCTTGTTGCCGGGCGTGACAGTAGCATTACAGAAATAACATTAATAAGAAATGATTGTTGGGCAAGTGGTCAGCCAGCGTGACTTGGACGCAGGTGCGAGCTGGCAATCACGGCTGCACCAAGTCGCCCGTGAAATTGACGTGGAAGGGCACAGACTGCCAAGGGTCTTGAACTCATCCTTGCGAGTACGGAAGGGATAGAAAATATCCATTGCCTACACTGTGAACAATGGACGTAAAATGGTAACAAGATGTAGTAGAAAAATACAGAGTTTGTGCTAAATTTCACAGATGAATTGCAAAAACTATATTAATTAAATCTAGATATAGTATATTTATACAAAAAACTTTGTACCCCCCTTTTTGCACGCCTCATAAGCGAAGCGTTGAGGTTGTGTTCTAAACTCACCTAAAGGAAATCCAGTAATTTTCTGAGCTAAAAATGTCTTTACATTTTTGCTAATGCACTTTTAGAATATTAAAAATATTTTTTTTCATGTTTCTATTATTTTTAAAAGTAATTTTCTGTATTTAGTGTAAAAAACTGATTCAAAAAAAATTCGAGGGTGTTTAATATATCTGTACGTGTGGATGCCGCACGATTACGGTCCTTGGAATGAATGTATCAAAATAATTCTTTTTTTATTAGGTTTAGAATCTCAACACACAGGTTCCTTTTAAAAATCACTGAGTAATTTGGTCTCGTTCAATTGTAATTAATGAAAATGTTAAAAAAGCAACTGGTAATTTTCTACGAAAAAATATTCTCATGCATCTCTTCTTTCGTCTCAAATATGGAAAAAAGATATTTTTTATACAAAAAGTCTCAGAGTAAGTACCAAAGACTATATAATCACTACATTTTAGGCTAAAAAGCGTTTATTATATATTTTGCATTTATTATATATCTCTATTTTATATAGAGTAATGTGAAGTTGAAAGTGAAATACATCTTCTTTAATATACAAACATTAAAATTTAATGAAATACGGTCGAATTGCGACCACTAGGGGACCACCAGTGATTGATGAAAATGGAAATTTCCTCCCACCAATTTTTTATTGGAGTCCTCGCTCCAATTTTTTTGCAAAACTTGTGTGTATGGATGTCATCATGATTATCATCATTCCATATATTCATAGGTCCACTACTGAAAATATGCCTCCAAAAAATTGCCACAAAGCACGGTCTTGAGCCAGCCATATATGTGCAATCTCTATTCCCTCAGTGTTTGTCGTCTACAAGGGACTACTCTTGTTTATTCCATACAGGTTTCGGGCCTCGGAGTGTTCCCCATATCTATTCCCTCACTCTTATATTCCGATGGGACAGTAAACTGACACAACCGGTGAGAGATCAGGACAGGACCAACGGCTTTACGTGCTTTCCGAGGCACGGGGTTGAGACACCGCCAACTTTCCTGACTCCGGGCAGCTACTGAGAATTTTTTGACGGAAAACTCAATAAACTGTTTTTTCCCCACCCGGGAATCGAACCCGGGACCTCATGATTAACAGTCGCACTACTACAACCACTAGACCAACGAGGCAGTCTGTGACTGTCACTCCATCTAGTGGAGTGCCACCCTACACTTCACTCAACGGTAGGTTGCCACTCAAGAACCTTTCTTCCTCATCGGTTTCGTTTCTTCGAGCTATATGGTTGTATTGTACAATATTTGAATATAAATCAGTTAATATTCGACTGAACAGTAAATCGGCGCAGCGCGGCGGGGGACCGGTTAGGGTCGGGTCAAAGTTACGACGCAGTAATTTGCCGGCGTCTTACGTCTTACGTCTCGAATTTAGGTAATTTGCTGTAGGCACAAATTATTAGCCAAATCACGAAGTTATATGACCTGAAAGAGGTCATTGGTTTGTTGTTACTATCCTAGGATACCTAAAGACGGGTGAAACTCAGAACAATTACTTTAAGTAGATACTTTCATTTTACATTCTTAATTTTTTCATATGTGAAGCTGTTCTCATAATTGTTTGTTTATTTAGACAAATCTAAAATGCACCGGCTACTGTAACGTCAGGAGTGCGATTCAAAATCGAAGAAAAAGTTTATATTATCTAATACTTTAAGCAAGTCCGACTCGGCTTTTTACAACAAAATCCCAGAAAATATACAAAATTTGACATACACAAAGTTCAAAAACTTTATTAAACTAAGTTTGTATAAAAAGGGTTAGGTACTATAATATTAAGGGATTTATGGATGGTAATAACCCCTGGGAAGGGTGATCGCTACCAAGCTTTTTCTAATTTGTTTTGTGTTGTTAATTGTAACATACATGATTATAAAGTCTTGTTTAAAAAAATAGTCCCGCTGGGTTTCTTGCTGGTCCCTGGACAGAGGTTTTTTTGCGAACCAGTGGTAATGAAAAAGAAAGTGACTTTCAATAAGTATTATTTATAATCCATATTTAATAAAAAAGTTTCATTTTCTGCTCAAGAATACGTGAATATCTAACTATTATTATAGTCACTTTAGTTCAACATTTTTATATATTAGTCTATAACTGTCTACTATCTTTGAATGTTTTTACCAAGGGAGGCTTAATCGCCTAACTCTCAGGAGATCTGGCGATCACAATAACTGTCACGTGATGTAGACGCATTTTTTGTAAAATACTTATAGTACTATTTTATTGATTCTATTGTTTAGGTGTGTTTTTTTTAGGTTGTTGTTTTATATACTATCATATATAGTATCGCTTGTGATCTAAATACGACCAACTGTGTGGAAAAAACGCCAAATATTTATTTGCACACATTATTTTTTTAATTGTAGGAAGGAAATACATCTTAGGTCATAAATCCATGAAAGTCACAGAGTAAAAACTACTTTCATTTAATTGGTTAAAGTGAACATACATACATGATTTTCTGCATTTTGCAAATCTATGTGTGGCACAGTACTTTTCAAATGGTATACGTTTCATTCTACTCCTTTAAAAAATGTAGGTACTTAAATTTTTGACATTCACGGTTTAATGTAATGATACAATAACTATAGTGAACATAAATCCACCCGTCGCCATTTTATACGCGACCTACAAAAACGAACTAACGCCGCTCGGGAATTCCTTAACCCCAACACAAATTACGGACTGCGTGCTTTATTACCACACGAAAAATAAAGAATTGAGAGCAAGCGGGTATAATAAAAATATTAGCGTTTCAACGGTTATTATAATACAACAGTAAGGCCTATCTAAAGGCATATAGATATTCGTACTCGTATATTTAAATTAGCAACCTTAATACGAAAGGCAACACTACTTATTTATAGAGGGGTTTTACGGCTAGGAAGAGAAAGAATAAATCATTTCCTAAATAACGAAAACAGTGCTAATATTATATTGACATAAAAAACGTGGTAGAGGCATGTTGCAGCTATATTATGGTTGTAGCAAGAATGAGTCGGCTCGGAGAGGACCACGCTCTAACAGAATACTAGCGCACAATAGCAGTTTATTGCTGCTGTTTTTCGTTTTTTTTTTGCGCCCGAAGCAAATATGGGCAACCCTCCAGAAAGCGGGGGAGGGAGGCGGTGAATGCTCATAGCATACCACGCAGCCGGCTGCGTGGTTATGTGGAGACTTTTACCCACTAAACACCGCATTTTAGGGACTGGCTTAACGGTCTAACTAGAGATCTCTAAACCGTATACGAATGCGACCCTCCTTGGCAGAAAAAAGGGCGCAAGCGGCGAAAAGCCGCTTAGACGAGTGCCTAACTAAGGCAGATTAAGGGATGTGTTATGTCGGCTCGGCCTGAGCCGCCAGGAGGCAGTTTAGGTCAGCCGAAAGCTTGTTGGGGACCGAGAACCGAGAGAGAGTTTCTCGGTCTGCGCACACTATAGCGAGTGTGGATAGGGGCTGCATAGGCAGCTGTCTCACGAATGAGATGATTTGGGTGGGACTCTGAGGCTTTGAAAAATCTCTCAGAGAGTGATTTAAGGAACTGCTGGTTTGTTGGGAGCTCTAAGTCTCGGTGTAGGTCGGCATTACGGACATAATACGACGAGTTTGTGGCCCTACGACAGAATAGATTTTGAACTATTTGAAGTTCATTTATAGCTTTGGGCTTAACATGTGCGAAAATGGGGGCCGTGTAGGTCATGACAGGTCGTATGCAGACCTTATATAGGGTTCGCTTGTTACGCAGAAACATTTTACTGTGTCTGCCCAACATGCTGTTGAGCCTACCCATGTAAAATCGTGCGGTGCGAGTAACCTTCTTGATATGGGGTTCGAAAGTGAGCCTTGCATCAAGGATGACGCCTAAATATTTGGCTGTAGTTTGCCATGGGACAGGGGTTCCTAACATCCTGATTGGCGGAGTGGTGGTGAGACGGCGTCGTTTATATTCGAAGCAAACGGCGAGTTTCTCCGGTTTACGTCGATACGCCATTTTTGGAAACAAGCTCCTAAGTCGCTTACTGACTTTTGGATCTTGTTCCGAATCTGTGGCAGTGAGTTGCCTTTAGAGTAAAGGGCTGTGTCATCTGCGAAGAGGGCTAGTTTAACACCATTCGACGGGATAGGGATGTCGTTGGTGAATAGTATATATAGGAGGGGGCAAGCACAGAGCCTTGAGGGACACCGGCTTTGATTTGACGAGTAGAGTATAGCGTGCCTTCGTGTCTAAAGCGAAAGGTACGATCCTTCAGATAGGAGGCTACAAGGCGAACGAGATGGTCAGCAAGGCCTAAGTCGTACAATTTGTAGATAAGGCCCTCGTGCCAGACTCTGTCGAATGCCTTGGCAATGTCGAAAAAGACCGCGATGGTTTTTTTGCCAACGAGGATAAAAACCGCTGAGGATATATTCCACTATGCGGTGAACTTGCTGGGGGCACGAGTGTTTGGCTCGGAGCTTGGAGGGGAGGTGGTGAGGTTTGCCTGGCTTGGGAATGCCAATGACAGTTGCCTCTTTCCAAGAGGTGGGAAAGTAGCTGAATTTGAAGCAGGCGTTGCTCCGGAAAGTGTTTGAGGGCTTGGTTGGAGATGCCATCCGCACCCGGTGCTTTTTTGGGCTTAAGTCCTTTGATGGTAGATGAAATCTCATCTTTGGACACAGTGATAGGGTCAGAGGCGGTGGGGGGCGAGTTCCGGCGACGGACCTGGTCCTCCACTAGTTGGATGTGTATGGGGTCAGTGGGTTGTGAGCTGGGAGAGCACTGAGCGGCGACGCTGTCGGCGAAGCACTCAGCCTTTTCTTTGTCCTCGAATGCAATAGAGCCGTCGGGACGAGACAGAGGGGGAGTATGCGTTATAGCGTCTATAACGCATACTCCCCCTCTCCGGAGGGCTCTCGCCATCTGGTAATACGCTGTGTGGGAGGGAGAGATTTTCTCCATGAGATTGCCCCTTTCGAGGTCTATGTAATCTTGGAGGCGGTAACAGAGTTTGCGTTGAAGGCGGTGGGCCTCGAGTCTATATTCGGAAGTGGGATAGCGTGCAGCTCTACGGAGGGCAGGTTTTTTGGCTTTTAGCAGGTTGCTAATATCTAGGGGAAGACTAGTTTTAGCAACCGGGACGACCTTTTCATTCTCTTTAAGAGAGAATGTTATAAGTGAGGTGTGATTTTCGACCGCGGTGTCTATTTTACCCGTACTGTCGAGGACGTCGGAAGAAAGGGTTATGGGAGGGTCTGGAGAGTCTATAGCCGAGGCTAGAGAATTTTTGAAGCCCTTCCAGTTGGTGTGGGTTTTGGAAGTGGGATTTGGAGATGGCTGATGGCCAAGAAGGAGGGATACAGGACGGTGGTCGGATCCTAGATCATCGAGAGACTCGATTGCTCTAAGGTTAAGGGAGACTCATTTAACTAGAGCAAAGTCTAGCACGTCAGGAGCGTAGTTAATATTGTCGGGATAGTGGGTGACAGCGAGGGGGCTGTAGATAGTCAGGTCGAGAGACTGAGTGATATTAAGCAGCACCCTGCCACTACTAGTAGTAGTGCGGCAGCTCCATTCAGTATGCTTGGAGTTAAAATCTCCAAACATAATGACTGAGTCGCTTAATGCAAGAATGGCTTCGAAATCTTTCTTAACGGGGAGGGTTCCGCTAGGGATATAGCAAGAGGCTATAATGATAGACTGGTGTCCAGTCATGGCTAATCTTGTGATAGTGGCTTCCATACTGGTAAGCGTCGGAGTGGGGATGTGGTAGCAATGAAGGGACTTTTTGTAATAAATGGCAATACCGCCGCCTTTGCGGTCGGGTCTGTCATTATGGCGAAGTAAATAATTTGTTCTGAATTAATCTGTTTTTCGTATGGTGAGTTTAGGAATCAGAGATTTTTTTGCTAGAAACGAGGCATTCCATCTTAGAAGGTGACAATGTATCTGCGTTTTAATTTTTGATCGAGTATAGATGTAGGGTGTCTATGGAACACAGCATTCTCTAAATCCACAAAACTCAATAAACAACTATTATCCACTGTAAAAGATTGATATAGTAAGTAGAACAAAATATAATATGTTATCGTTAAAAAAATCAGTCTTAAATCTTACATCGTTAGATTATTAATTTAAAGTTAAATAACCTACAAGTTTATATTGCACGTAACATTTGTAAAGGCTACACAAGCCGTAACTGAAGAACGAGATGCATTTAACTGGTCCGACAACTACTCCCCAATTTGCGGAGATGCCGTGATCTCGTAAATTATAGTCCAGGTCTATCAGATACGTCTGGCGGCAGTATAATTGCTTTGTTTGTATCGCCTGCCCTTGCTCATGTAAAATCATTTGTTGCTTTTAAATTCGTTATACCTATTATTATTGACACAGACAAACTAGGCCACGTGGCTTAAAGGTAATTTTTTAAATATAGAATAAGGGTGACAAACGAGCCCACAGTCCACCTGATTATAATTGTATGCTGTGGTCCATATACATCTATATTTATCCACAGTTAAGAATCAAAATGCAGATGTGTTGTCACCCCTGAAGACTAAAATTAAAGATGTTTTATAGGTACAGATACCGTGTACGCGCGCCTAAAACGCTTCCATTTAAAAGGCGCCAATATTGGCGTATTCGTTCGATCGTTCCGCCATTATGCCAGCGACGTTCACTGCGAACATACATCACGCACCAGTGTTTTTAATTTCGGAAAATGACTGTTTGTGCTGTGAAATCATGTAAAAATTACTCTTGGAAAAAAGAAAAAGATAAGAACATCAATATAATAATAAATATACAATTTTCTGGTGTATTTCTTGATAAAATAATACGAAAGCTGAATGTCAATACAAGTAATAATACTGCGCAATAATATTCGAGTGTTGCCTACCGTATAAAATGTTTTTCCCTATTTTAATGTCATTAATAGATGTAAAGCAACTGTTGACAACGGATATTTATCCAAAGCAGCCGATACGCAACCGTTGTGAACCGGTTGTTTATCCGACTACAAACGAAAAAGGATGGTTATGATTTTACTGTGTGTGCGGTTGGCTAAGCTGAATCGCTTTTTGGAATGCTGCTCAAAAACTACTTGACCTATTTAAGAAATTCTTTCACCATTAGAATGCTAATATGACTGTGAAATATAGGATGTATTTTGATATAGAGGGCACTACCATCAACGAATATGTTTTTTAGCTAAACTCGTACAGTTCTTGACCGATTTTGAAAATTCTTTTACCACTAGAATGTTATGTATAATTAAAGATGTCTAATGTAGGATGTATTTTATTATAGATGGCACTACTTTCTATGAATATGTTTTATTTGGCTTATCTCAAAAATTACTTGACTGATTTTGAAAATTCTTTTACCGTTACATTACTAATGAGGGCTTTAGTTGTGTGATTAAATTATATTATTATAATAATTATGTTATATTATTGTTCATTATATAATTATAATATAATGTTCAATTCACTTTCATTTCAAGGGCACTTATACACAATCAACATTGATTTTATATTTTATTTATTTATTTACAGGTTTTACAGTACAAAATGTAGCCTTTAAACACACAATCTTTTATCGTCCTCCAGTGGCAGGATTTAATTGATTTTACGCAATGATTTGATCTAGTCATGAAACTGTATCGATATATGAAATTTAAAAAAAATAAACATTTGCTATCTCTTGGCCGAAGTTTACACTTAACCAAACTTACTTTTGTACTAATATAATATTTAATAATAATAGATTAGTTCAATATAATATGTTAGATACATAAATATCTAATGTGATTTTTGATTTATTTTAACTGTTACATTAATTATATCTAGTTTTTATTACTTATCTTCACTATTTTAGTGCGATTTTACCCATATCCCTTGAGTGTGTATATCCCCATTCACATACGTACACAAATGCACACGCCTCGCACACATATTTTACACTCAGGTATGTCAATATGAATGAAATATAAAATCTCCCAAATTTTTGGGCAAAGAATTCGCACTATTATTAACGAAGTCACGCACACTAATGCAGACATGGTACGTAAGATATGCGCGTCACGTGGTACTCACGCACACATGAATCAAAGACTGGCGTCACTGTGAACGGTGCGATATGTTAGCAACATGGTATCTGTACCTATAAAACATCTTTGACTAAAATGGAATGCCTCATTTCCAGTAAAAAGGGTCTCCGGTTCTCTATACTTACCATAGAAACAGAAATACAGCAACATTGAGCATTGAGCTGCTATTTTACGCTGGTATTCTGTGAAAGCGTGGTCCTATCCCAGTCGACCCGACCCATTCTTATTACACCGTAATATAGCTTCAACATGTCTCTACCACATAGAAATTATTAACATAATTTAATAAATTATTTATACTATTTAATTTGTATAAATTATTTATTTTATAAGTACTCAAGCTCAAGATCATGCTTTTAATATGTTTTGTGTATTCAGTGGTGTATTTGTCAAGGGATATTTATGTCGACGCTGTTAATGGTTAACTTTAATTCATCTTAACACACTTAATAATCATCTCAAAATTCTTTGTTCTAAACACAACTTCACCATGGAACGCGTCTTAAATGTTAATAAAACCTTTATTTCATCAAAACATATTCAAAATTGGGTCTAAAAAAAGGATTTTTTGTTCGTTTTTACGTAAGTCTGCGATCGTGGAAGCTTTCCTGCCTTTGATTTGAAACATGGAAGCGATTTTTGTGAGCGCAGGAGATAAACTTGTCCATCTGTAATGAATGATTCACACGTTAAATGGGTCAATTCATTATCTATAGCCCGATCTGATAAAGAATCGTTATATATTATTTTTATTTGTATTTTAGTTTGTTTTATTCGATGGCGTTACATTCCGATCGCGTCCGAGAATGCGAAGCAACTGTGCTCAAAACAATCAACTGTGCTCAGAAATGTTTTCGAAACTATAGTTTTATGATTAATCAGTTACTACCTCGTTGATCTAGTAGTCGTAACCGTAACTACTGATCATGAGGTCCCGGGTTCGAACCTCCGGTCGTGTCGGATTCCCGTCAAGTCGTAGTTACAGATTGAGTAACAGCCGTCGAACTATATTACTTATGCAGTAGTAATACCTCAATGCAAAGCAGAAATTTAATTATGAAGATGTCGTAAATTTGGAAGATTTATATTGTTTAATAAGGAATGACAATAAATTCATTAGGGTTGAACGATATTTTTTTTATGGAATAGGCTGACAAACGAGCACACAGCCACCTGATGATAAGTGGATTCTGGAGCCCATAGACATCGACATTTATCCTCGATTAACTATCAAAATGCAATTGCGTTGTCACCCGTGAGGACTAAGATGGAATGCCTCGATTCCAGGAAAATGAGTCTCTGATTCTCACCATACGAAACACAGCGGCGTTAAGCTGCTATTTTACGCAGGTATTCTGTGAGAGCGTGGTCCTTCCACAGTCGAGCCGACCCATTCCTGCTACAATCATAACATAGCTGCAGCGTGGCTATACCACTTATTAATATATAACTTTTAAATAAATTTATGGGTACGTTACGTGCGCTACCTACTATAATTCAATTGTACTATCGGCTTTTAACTGTCTCTACTTTTTTATAACTATCTATGAATCAGTGAACAGTTTTAAAATGAAGGCTAATAATTTTCTACTCACATATGTCCCTGGTTGTGACTGAGCAAAGTTTTTTGATACGTAATGTCAGTAAATTGAGAAATTTTTTTATATACGTGGTAGAGCCATGCTGCATTTATATTAGTAGTATAGTTGTAGCACGAATGGGTCGTCTCGACCGGGGAAGGACCACGCTCTCACAGAATACCAGCGTGGAATAGTAATAGTTAATGTTGCTGTATTTCGTATGGTGAGTATAGAGAACCGGAGACCCTTTTTACTGGAAACGAGGCACTCCATCTTAGTCTTCACGGGTGACAACGCATCTGCATTTTGATTTGTAATCGAGGATAGATGTAGATTTCTATGGGCCGTAGCAACCTCTTACCATCAGTTAGACCGTGTGCTCGTTTGTCACTCTATTCTATAAAAAAATAGTTTTAAATAATAGTTTATCAGTTTCTAGAGTAATATATTAATACAGAAAACAATGCCTCTGTATTTGGATCCACAAGAATATAAAATTCTTATGGTTGGATCTTTAATATTGTTTGCACTTCTTTTTTTTTTAATTATTTTCGGAATACCCTTACTTTGGTTTATTCTTTTCTAATTCAACTAATATAATATTTAACCAATAATACAAAAAGATTAAAGTTACATCAGGTGAGCCACATGCTCGTTTGCCCAGTCTTCTATAAAAAAAAAAAGTTGTTAGGAATTACTTCGCAGACATCCGCTCAATAAAATAAAATGATGTGTCTTCCCTAGTTTGAAGAGCACCTCCCGTCCTCCCTCAATTGCGTGCACTAATCCCGTCACCACTAATCCCAGAACCACTCCTCCCAACACCACTACACTAGGAAAGGCACACCATCGATACTAATACGACACGTGTTACGTCACTACACGAGGCATCCTAAGGTGATGTAGACTCTGCGGTGGCTGACCGCTAGTAGCGCTAGTAGTGGTCCTGAGCCTCCCGCATCCATCGACTTCCTGCGTGTCTTATCAGGCCGTCAATACATTTAGTTGGGGGCCGTTCTACACTTCGCCTACCGGTACGAGGCTGCCACTCTAGAACCTTTCTTCCTCATCGGTTCTCGCTTCTTCGAGCCTTATAGCCGGCCAATTTAGCTTACTAATATGTTGGGCTACGTTAATTACTCTGGTTATCCTCATTTTTAAGTCTATCACACAGAGAAACACCGAGTACAGCCCTCTCCATAGCTCGCTGAGTGACTTTGACACATACTATAAATTTTTCCCTAATATTTTGTTTCATTTAGTTTAAAGCTTAAAGACACAAATGTGAAATTTGACAAAAAAATCTCTTGAACATTAATAATGCCGCATCCAATCTATACCGCATCCCTAAATCAACCTGTTCCCAGAATGAAGTACAGTGGTTGTCGCTTAGTGTCGGTCTCGGGTTGAAACAAAAAAAATGCGTTGGCCCGCCAGGGGGCGCCGACTGTTGCACTAGATGAGCCAATATACAAACGCAGCTTAGTTCCTTTACATGATTTGGTACGAAAAAATAGTTTGTCGAGTGAATGGAATCTTTTTAAAAATAAAAAATTAATTATTTTTTATGGTATGTGGTCAAGTGTCGATCTGGAAAGATATGCAGCAAGTCCATGGGTGCAGGAGGCCTATTTTCAACAGTGGATTTGCGAAGGGCTGCAATATGATGACGATAAAGCGGTCACGTTGGCTCACCTCTTTCATCACAGATATTAGTATAAATTGAAAAGAACATAAGATTATTTTCCATAGCACTATGAAGTTACAATGAGGGGTAAGGGTATTTTACATCGATACGTAAATACAGCATGTTAAATTTTCTACAACAGCTAATTTAATATAAAACATTCAATTGAAAACACCGTCGAGAATGATAAAATATAAATTCAGCGACAAACAACAACAAGAAGACATAACGTCATTGAAGGGGTTATAACATGGTCGAATTATGTATCACTAGGTGGCAGGACTTGTGCCACCAAATAGCCATTGCCTGCACTGCTGTGTTCAGATCTGAATAGTATAGAGAGTCAGTTCAATTACAGGCTGTGAGGCATTCCATATCAGTCTACAAAGGTGACAACGCATCTGTAGCTTACTTTGTTTGAAGTTGGGAACAATCGCCCATGGATCGCAGTAGCCACTTACCATCAGGTGGACTGTAAGTTGGTCGCTACAGATTAAAAAATAATGCTAATCTTATATATATATATATATATATATATATATATATATATATATATATTATGTTGTAATCATAAAACATACACTGAGTTTTTAGTTAAACATTTTTATGCACTGACTATTTATCAAATTATTTATACTAATTCCGGAAGAAGGGGTACAAATCCACGAACGCAAAGACTTTAACATGCTTGAAATAAAGTTCATTTTTATTTATTTTTATTGAACGACAGAATTAGTAATAATACAAATAAAACTGCACTCTTAAAAGTCTTACTGCCTTAAGTTACGGTCCATTTCAATTTGTTTTGACTGTACAGATTTAGTGTGACTGTAATTTACGTAGTTTTAATTATTTTTGGGATAAAAAATTACCTATATTAAAAATGATAGGAATCGATTAAGTAAACGATTCTGAACAAACTACTTTCTCAAAGTGCGTTAATTATGTTACATGCTCACCACAATTTTAAATATTATACAATTTATAAATTAATAAATATTACACTGCTCTTACTATGGACAATCAATCCACTACAAAATGGCTCTTTAATTTAAATTTTTTTTAAATCATCACTTTACGTGTTGTTTGGTAGAGAATATATATTTATTTAACGTTTATTGCATATACCTATGCCATTCTCTACCAGTCAACCCTAAGAAATATGAAATAAATAAAGACGTTGGTAGGTGCAAATTAAGGCCAAAAAATTTTAGAATGAAAAATAGTTAAATTATTAACTCATATACTACTTAAAAACATTATTTAAATACGACACATATAAATACAATACACCTTAAATACGCACACACATATTAATATATAATTAAAGTACAAAACTGATTACAATAAAGTTCGGTTAAAAAAATCTCTTCCAGCAGTTTTACATCCACGGCGGAATACCTCGGGGCGCCATCAGCCCTTATCCGTTGACACGATTTCGCCGGTGGTCACCACCTCGGTCCGTGGGTTTATTATACGTTTAGTTCGCTGATAAAGTGGTGCGATACCACTAAACGACGTATCGTTTTATTTGTCCCGTCGGGTTTATCGATATCTAGCCAATAATCAACACAAACAGAAACAAAAACTTTTTTATTCAATATAGATTATAAATAATACTTATTAAAAGTCACTAGTTTATGTTTATACCTCTGTCCTAAGAAAAACCAGCAAGAAACCCAGCAGGACTTCTTTTTTTGAAAAAAAAAATAACGGTTTACAATCATTTTTATGTTACACAAATATCAACACAAATGAAATTAGATATAGACATCTACATTTATCCTCTGCTGTGGCATTCACTTACCATCAGGTGGACTGTGTGTCGTTTGTCACTCATTTTCTATAAAAAAATCTGTGACGTTTACGGAGCTATCAATTATGTACATAATTATATATATTAATAACAATTTAAATGTTGCCGAAGGGGATGAAATCGGGGTTGATCTCGTGCTGTGAACCTTACAAAGTTTGTATAAAAAGGGTTATTATACTATAAAGAAATCCATGAATAATAATAACCCACGAGAATAAGGCAATTGCTATCAAGCTATTACTAATTTGTTTTGTGCTGTTAATTGTGTTGTAAAAACTTTAACAAAACAAAAAAATTATCGTTCGTTTTCTTTTCTGGTTCTTCCCAGGATAGAGGTATTTTCTGAACCAGTAGTAAAGCAAGATGTTAGTTACCATGGCTTAGCTAACACGTGAAACAATATAAAATACTCCCTGATAATATATTACAAACAAATTATTTGTAGCATTATTATTCTACTAGGCTTAATTTAATTCGCTTTCTTGAGATGTCATTTGGATCAACAATCAATTTTTGAAAGACTTTTTTCATCTGATTGGATGATGCCACAGAGATTTTCTTGACAGAAAAAACCTCATCACTGATTTTGGCCCAACCTAGGATTTGAATCCGATACCTCGTGATTATCGACCGCTTTTCAGCCACTAGACAACGAGTCAGTCAATGCAATAATATGCTATCATTGAGCTGATCTGATGAAGGACCCGGCTGTTGGCCTTAGTAACGCCTACAAAAGCTTGCTTTTATTGTATAGGGTGGATTTTAACTTACAGTTTCTATAAAGCTATTTGAAATAATAATTATAAATGCTTCCTTATGTGAAAAACAGTGATAAACTTGTAAGTAGTATACTTATAACTTAAGTACCGTACAATTTAAGTAAGTAATGCTCTTATTTTATGTAGGCTGTAAATGTAATGTTCATAACGACTTATGTCAAGTTGTTTATCGGCCTTTATATTGGCAATAAATAAAAAAGATACAGTTTATAGACGTAATGTGATTTCATGTATTTAATGTTGTAGAGGTTGTGTGAGAATATCCACTACCCCTTGTTGTCGCCAGATGTCGTAAAAGACGATAGAGGGAAACTGAAACAGGCGATGAGCAGCAGCACCTTCCTGATTAAATTTCAAAAAAAAACTATGGTTGGCAAGAGTGGCAACTATAGCAAAGTCCTATAAAGCAATCTATAAAGACGGGCTAAATTTAGCTGTAGACTCTTATAGGCTATAATGCATCGAACAGGTGTTTTTTTATAGAATAAGGGTAAAAACGAGCACATAATCCACCCGATTATAATTGTATGCTGTGGTCCATATACATCTATATTTATCCACAGTTAAGAATCAAAATGCAGATGTGTTGTCACCCCTGAAGACTAAAATGGAATGCCTTGTTTCCAGTAAAAAAGAGTCTCCGATTCTCTACATTCACCATACGAAACACAGCAGCATTAAGCTGCTATTTTACGCTGGTATTCTGTGAGAGCGTGGTCCTACCCCGGTGGAGTCGACTCATTCGTGCTGCTACCACAATGTAGCTGCAGCATGACTCTACCACGTAGAAATATTGTGTTATATAATAAAGGACTAAGAGATGTAGGGTCGATACAATTTCCTAGAGAGCTCTTATCCTCTTTATTTAAGAAGCATCTTTGTACCCAAATCACGAAACGAAATGACCATCCCGAGCGAACAATGATGTGTCACGTCGCAGACAATGATCCGCTTGAATTGTACGACAGACAGGCAGACGAATAATCGACTATTGTTACGAATTTTAATGTACATCTCTGTATTGTTTCGATTATTTTGTAATCTCGTGGACAAACAACAGATTTAATACAAAGATTTATATTTCTGAATGGTTTAATTGGGGTTGTGATGGATGCAACGGATAGATAAAAAAGCATTTAAATTAAACGCGATAAAATCCGAAAAAGTAGTTTTCATGTGTAGTGTTCGCGTAAACATAAGAAATCATTTAGTGTAAAACAGAGAAAAAATTTATACACACACCATATAACTTTCACGACTAAGACAAATATAAAAACTCCACGTATGTTAAAATTCATCGAGCCGTTTAGGCTATTATGCAGCTATATTATGGCTGTAACACGAATGGATCGGTTCGACCGGGAAAGAACCACGCTCTCACAGAAAACCGGTGTAAAGCAGCAGCAACAGCTTAATGCTGCTGTGTTTGAGAACCGGAGACCATTTTACTGGAAACGAGGCATCCCATCTTAATACTCAGAGATGACAACGCATCTGCATTTTGATTTTTAATCAAGAATAGATATAGGTGTCTATAGGGCACAGCGTCTAATTACCATCAGGTGGACTGTGCTCGTTTGTCACCTTTATTCTATAAAAAATATATCAACTTAATAATATGACATATACTTTTTTATTTATCTTGTCGCCCCAGCTTCGCACCGATAGTTTCAAATATCTCTATCCGAATGTCTTATAGTAACCTGGAGAGCTTAGTATTTTTATCTAACAGCTTGCGGCATAGTGCTCGTATAATCAATTCACATTCAAACCTTTTTGACACTTATTGTGCACGGAGCATAGATAACCAAATGTTAACTCCAAATTATACTAAATTTATAACCGCCGTGTAATGGCGGCGTAACATAATTCATTACTGCATATTTTCTCGTGGATGCCGTATGAAGCGACAGAGGGAAACTGAAAGAGAAGATGCCATATAGCAGCAGCATCTTCCTAATGGCAATTCTAATGAAATAAATTCGGTTACCAAACCACCGACCAGGCGCGGTAAATATTTGAACAGTAAATAAAACTAGTTTTTACAAATTTTATCGCATATATTAAATCATTTTATATTGCCGACGTTTCGAGCACTTTACAGTACCCATGGTTACGGGGGACTGAGATGTTCAACGTCTCAATGTCGTAGTTAAGTTAACATATGCGATAAAATGCTTAAAAACAATTTAAGCGATCTAAGTTTGTAGTGTTCGCGTAAACATAAGAAATCATTTACACAGCAAATTAAATATTCCCTTTAAGAAATAATCTATAGGAATTAAAAACCAACGTTAGTCCAGTGCTGAGGCCTGAAGTAAATGTGGTGCATACACTATCCGGTTCCATGCGTCAACCGATTGGCGTCACACTAGGCGGACATGCCGGCTTACATTTGCTTACATTTGCATGGGTTTCCGCTCATGAAGGAAACTGACACTGCGTCAATATGACCTGTACTATCTTGTCTGTTGGAAGATTACTCACTTAGTATCTGTAGCTCTTTACCCAAATGTATAAAGCTATAGAGTACTTATCTAATACTCTACGCGAGCAATTCTTCGTGCAGATCGTGATTTGTCTGGGCTTTTCATGATACTACTTAATAGACGCTTTCGTATTTTTGACTAAGTTAATACAAGTCATAGTTATTATATAAGCGGCCAAGTCATGAAAAGGCGGAGTATCATGAAGTGCTTAATTCAACGATCAGACCACGGTAGGTATTTCGGAAACAGCTCCAACTATTTGGATGAAATTTTGTAATTAGATAATGTTTTCCTTTTCAAATTTATCTAGACAGATGTCACCGCTGACAGGAATACAATTCTTTTTTTAATGCCGAGTGAAGCTCGATCGCTCTGTTACTGTATATTGATATAACATACAAATACATCCATTATAGATATAACAAAAAAAACATACTAAAAAAATATCATGAAAGATACTTACATATAGATAGATATTTTAATACAAAAACTTAACTGTAATTCAAGTATTTGTGGCAATTTATTCTCGGGCCTTGGTTTTTTAGAATATCCCCGATTTATACTAAATGTTTATGTAGAATATGAGTAACAAAGCATACACTCCATCTAATGCTACGTGCATGCTAGATACCTACATCTACCCTTGGTTCACACATGCATGCATACGTAAACTAATAACAACCTATTAAAAACAAACAAATCAATAGCCTTTTCAGTCCACCGCCATTGCCAAGGAGAAAAAGTTGATGTATTTCCCCTAACGTCCCCAACAGATATTAGCGACGTCAGTATACCCTACGTCCCCAACGCTAAGAGCGACGTCAACAAATAGTTCGATAAAGCTTATCACGTGAGGCCCACGTGCCGCAAGGTGCTCATACCGTCATTAGATCTCCAAATATTAGCCTTAAAGCCTCAAAAGACGCCATTGTAGACTTTTTATGTATTCTACTTAATTTTTTCGTCTGTCTGTGACAAACAGGTGTAACTGATAGGGATTTTTTAGTTATATTGATATTTAAATATTTTTTGTGATATAAAATGAAAGCTACCTACGTTATACATATATATACCATGCTAACTGGGTAACCAGAGGTTGTTCTACCCTTTCCGAATTATTAAAAATATTTAGGATAACTTATCGTAATAAAAACTATCCTATCTCTCAATTTGGAGCAAGCAATAAAGATTTACAAAATTTCATTAAAATCGGTTGAGTGGTTTCGGAGATTAGCGTGAACGAGCACATAGTCCTCCTGCTGGAAATTGGATGCTGTGCTCCATAACCATCTACATCTAATATGCAAATGCGTTGTCATCCCTGAGAAATAAGATGGAATGCCTCGTTTCTAGTGGAAAGGATTTCCAATTCTCTAAACATAGCATACTAAACATAGCAGCATTAAGCTGCTACTTTACGCTGGTATTACACATGATGGTACACTTTTTTTATAGAATAAGGTTGAGTGAATGCTGTGTTACATAAAAATCTACATTTATCCTCGATTAAGAATCAAAATGCAGATACGTTGTCACTCCTGAGGACTAAGATGGAATGCCTCGTTTCTAGTAATAAAGGGTCTCTGGATCTCTACACTCACCATACGAAACACAGCAGTATTAAGCTGCTATTTTACGTTGATATTCTGTAAGGAGGGCCCTCCCCGGTCGAGCCGACCCATTCGTGCTACAACCATAATGTAACTGCAGCGTGACTCTACCACGTCCGATACATAGTGACGATACATACACCGTACATAGTATTATATTAAGATTACATAAATAGCCAAATAATGAAGGCCGTAAACCTTTTATAAAGTTAATTTTTAAATTTGACAAAGCAAACTGTTAGTCTTACGATACCTAATGTCCGGGTAAGTATCCGGGTCAGCTCTACGAGTATAAAGCAACTTCACGCCAGTTACGCCTCCGGAGCAAGCAAACGCCCGTCCTAGTTCGGTCGACACTCGCGTTGATGCCCCTCGCGGATATTTCAGGCCGAATCATCTCAACACCGTGAAGAGAGCGCGTTATTGTAGCCTTACGCTACGTGATCGGTAAATTCATTGTAATAATATCACTATTTCGTTTTGGCTTGTTTATTGTACACCAATACACATTAAAACGAAAACATGAAATATATATATAGAAGGTACAATAAACGGTATTATCGTTCTGGAAGCGATTTATTCCAACCTTTTTGCGCAAAGAACTGTTTCTGACAATGAATGGCGAATAGGGAGGGTATACATAATTTAGACAATTAAGTGAATAAAAAACAGAAGATGACGGTAAATGGTAGTCGAGGATACATACAATCTTATTCTTATAATTGATCTTATTTACTTAAATCTTGTTTTTATAGAAAAAGGGGTAAAAACGAGCACACAGTCCACCTGATGGTAAGTGGGTGCTGCAGCTTTCATCTACATCTATCCTTGATTAAGAATCAAAATACAGATGCGTTGTCTTTGTCTTACGGGTGTAAGGACTAAGATGTAATGCCTCGTTTCCAGTAAAAAGGGGTCTCACCATACGAAACACAGCAGAATTAAGCTTTACGGATATTCTGTGAGAGCGTGGTCCTTCCCTGGTCGACCCAAGCCGTTCTTTCTACAACCATGATATAGCTGCAGCGTGACACTACCACGTATAGATTTATTTAATTACTTATTTTTAGTCGCTCTCAATCATTTTCGTTACAAAAATATAAAATGTGCAGACATCAGCGTTTTAATTTTTATTACATGTACAGATGAACTTCTATTCCTTATTCCGTTTAAATTTAAGCAAAGACAATATCATGACTACATTCAAAGACACGTACAGGCACAAAATAATACACACCTAAAAATCGATCCGTCCCAAAATTGGTTTTATCACATCAAACTTCCCACGTTCGTTCAACAATGCTTATTTCGCCTAAACAAATAGAACGGGCATGATCTTATGACGCCGTACCAAATACTTAACGGTTTATAAATTAGTGGGGTCCGTAGCGGCCGACACCCCGGTGGGCTATCGCATACCACCGCACAAAATGCCTTTGTATTTTAACTTATTATTGAATTTACACCTCTGCGACAACTTTGCGATTCGGACATCAGGCCCCCAAATTGTAAGAAAACCGCTTTTGTATCGACAATCGGAAACTCTCAATATCCGGTTTAAAAAGATTTTTTGTTAGGACACTTTTCAAAATGAGTGGATATACCAAAATATCTAAAGATATTAAAAAAAATTGTAAAATAGCATTTAGTTGTTGATTGGTTAAGAAACTAAATAATACTGATTACCACAAGCTTTTCAAGTTTCCTTTATGTGCATTATCATCATATTTTTGACTTTAGTGTCCTTCAAGTTCACATCATAACGATGATCGAAGTCAATTAGGTAACATCGTAGTGAATAATGTCCTCCAGACCTAATTTCGGTCGCGGCGGTCAGCCTTAAAGGAGATTAGACATCTGCGCAGGACAAGATTACAGTGTACAAGTGTATTCATACACACAGGTGTACTCTCTATTCTCTCACTCTCGTAGATCAATGGGACAGCAAACCAACACAACCGGATAGAGATCAGGCGATGAACCAACGGCTTTTTACGAATTTTACGAGGCTGGGGGTAATGAAACACCGCCAACTTCCTGATTCAGGCCTACTACAGAAGATTTCTTGACAATTTTCTGTCAAAATCCTCAGTAGTACCTAATAACTTATTTTCTTATGTCTGATCCGGGATTCGAACCGGGACCTTATAATCAGCAGTCACGATTACGGTCACTGGACAAAATAGATATTCGATCGTAGTCAATAACACTATTTTAAATATCATCGACTAACTCTGGAAGTTAATAAGGAGAAACTCCGACGGAAACAATCTCAAACCGAACGTAGCATGACTGAATTTATAATATCATCCAATTAACGTAAACGTTGCGATTATTTGCAACTGTGATTCCATTGTTGCATCAACTTACAGGCTGACATAATTACGCATAATACTGCGTCGGGCTATTCTGATGTATCGCCAGTAATTCATGTCTCATTTCACATTTATAACGCCCAAGTCCTGACAAACAACCATGATTGATGTGCGTCGGTGGGTACAAAAGCTCCATTGACAGCGTTCACTACCTTTGCGCCCAATTATCCCTTCACGTATCCCTAAAAGCAAACATTTGTCCACTCGGATTGGACACTTTAAAAAAAATTACCGCTTTTTATAGACAAGCTCATAATGTGAAAATTTACGAGTTTATGGTATTAGTGACAAAATTTAAACGTACTGTAATATGTATGTGTTATTTAATTTGACTATTTTACTATGGATATGTGGTGGGTAGGTACACTATGGTATAGAATGGGCCTAGGCCAAACGGTAGTAATTGAACTGTCTGTGTATATATGTACATAAATGCGTATATAATATGAAATTTGAAACAAATTTTAGACAAAGTTTAATATATATTACAGTACAAAGATAATACAAACTAAAATAGAATAACTTTCATGCACATAATATGATTTTGCAAATACTTCATTTACAACATAACATATAACTTTATATTGGATTACATCACGTCGAAAACTCTTCAATCTTTCATCCAAATAATGTTTAATGCACTTTATAAAACCATTTATCAAAACTGTGAACAGTTTAGCTTGCTGCGGTGCTAACTATCTAAGCAGCATAAGGCTAGATGGGACATCATGGCACAAGCCCAGGTGTTTAGCACAGCTTTGCTGATGTAACTCACAACAGTAAGCTCTGGTGAACCGATGGCCGCAGTACTGGCATTTGAAAAGATTTGGATGGCGGCGACTCTGTGATTCAAGGACATGCCGACAGACACAACAGTCTCTAAAAAATAAAATCAGTTAGAAATGGACTCAGTTTTTTTAAATGTCAATGCACTTACATTATGTTTATAAAACTGACACGAACGTTCAGTTCACCTGATAGTGAGTGGCTACTGAAGTCTATGAACACTTGGAGCCAACTTAATACAATGAAGGCTACATAAAATGCATTGTCACCCCTGAGGACTAAGATGGAATTACTCACAGCCTATAATTACACACTTGTAGCATTAGAGAATACATATAACACATCGTAAATGTTAGAATTATTAACATTTAAAACAAAATTCATTTTGTAGAACATACTAGTAACTGTTTCTATTAATATATTAGCACGCAAATTGCTCAGCCAAAACAAGAAAAGATTAAAGGTATTTTTGTCGCTATAAGCCTCTGATTTAATCGTGATAATCAATCAGAACTCAGTAAAAGTTAATTGGAACAGCGACCCACATATATACATCCCAATGGTATACATGTTATCCCACTTCAGGAAGTTTTGAATCAGGAAAGAGTCGACAACGCTACCCTAATGCGTGTCAGCGAAGTTTCATTTATTAATTCTACACAACCTATCAAATTCCTCATAGAGAAGATGTTTTTCATAGTTGCCACGCTTGGCAGGAGGGCTGGTAAGCGAGATATTATTATTATTTTAAGTTGTTATCAGAAAGATGTTGCAGTCTATCGTCTGTTTCTTTCATCTCTGTCGCCTTTTACGACACTCACGGAATCACATGATGCTTTTTTTCCGCCAAGTTCGCGGTAGACACAAATTAGCAATGAATTACGCTGGTACAGTAACAACCAAAATATAAAAAAACCTTTTTTATGGTGACTAAGCTTCTCATGACTGACAACAACAAGATATTGATAGTAATATCCTTAGATTATATATACTGTCATATAAACAGAAACCATAAGAAATCACAACAATGTCATGGCATCGATCTGGAGAACATTATTCACAGTTTATTTAAGAATGTGTTATTTCATTGTCAGTCATACCTTGTAACGCTCAATTCATGTCCTTTTATATGGGCATTAAGCTGTGATGCTTTATCAAAAGCTGCCCCGCAAATTTTGCAAACATATTCAAGCTCAACTCTTTCATTTGAAGTTGGAAGAGTTGGAAGTTGTAGAAGGGGTAAATAAGAAAAATAATCAATGGCTGGCACGTAAGACAAAAGCTGCCTTATGGTTTCGGTCGATACTCTTAACAAACCAAGAACACTAAGAGGATCCGTATTCGCAGCTTTACTTCTCTTTTCTACCTTTTGCAAACGTAAAGCTGATGATTTTTTTTCTGTAATAACAACTTTACTAGCTTTTACCCCCGTGTGAAGAAAAGAAGTCATTTCTGTTGATTTTTCTTGTCTTGTGTTTTGTATGCCTGACCTTGAATTATTTTGTGATATAATTCCTTTGTTTCTTACATTAATTTCTTTTTCACTTACGTTATTATTATTTGTTGACGGTTTTTTTAAATTGAGTATTTCATTATGGGTTTGTATATGGGTAGGAACACTATGGTATGGTATGGGACTATGCCAAACGGTAGTAATTGAATTGTTATTGTATATATCTTTATTTCGCTTCTTTAAAAGATTACATGTTTCACTTTTTATTTCGTTTATTTTATCTTTTGAAACCTGTGTAAGTTTATTTGGTAAGGGAATATAATCCTCTTTTTTACTTATATTTCTTGTTTTTATTTCTCCAATAAATAAATTTATAGACTTAATCAAATTGTCAATTTTGTTTTCAATATTTACAAGATTATTTGGTTTTTCAAATTCTAAATCATGTTTGCTTTTTTGTGTAAACGTTTCTTGCCTTATTATATCGCCTTCATTTTTTTGCAGTAGTAAATTATTTTCGGTTTGTGAAGCTAAATTGTTTCTGATATTATAAAATACATTTATTTTACTTGGCGCATTGATTGGTTGACATTTTGCAACATTATTTTGTATCTCATTTATTTTAGCAACCGAATTTACAGGTTTACAAATTTGCTTAACGTTTGCATTTTCTCTTTCTCTCATAGTCACACGTCCAAGGGACGATGTAGGGTAGGATGTTAAGTTACATTCATAAAAATTACGTTTTTGTAGTATTCTTTTCTTTCTTTCATTATTTTTTTCACATGAAACCTTGTACACGGACATTGGTATATTATTATGATTTTTATTATCAAACATGTTGTAGCATCCATGTTTCTTTCGTAATAAAGTAATAAACTTTTTCCAGTCACTCTTTTGTTTCTGTTTGTGTATTTCTTGCAGTAATTTACACAAAGCCTGATATAAATTCGCGTTATTTTTTAAACTATTAGATTCAAATGGGTCGTCATCAAAACTAACAATCGGTCTGCAATATGTACTTTTATTAGACCGTTTTTCCTTGTCAGTATAGTAAATAGATTTTTTTTGAGAAGGTAACTGATCAGAACCTAAATAAATGTTTGAATTATCTACATATCTACCTCGATTATCAAACTTATCTTCAATTATCCTTTTTATCTGTAATAAATTTAATGCATTTGTTTTTGTCATCGAGAAAAATTGTGAATCACAGTCTCCTAATTCTTTCAAAAGTTCATTGTAATGTAGTTTTGTAAGGTCTTCAGTTTCAATACAATTATTCATAATTTATTCAAGACTATATTTTGTACAATTAACGACGTCGCAACAATTTTTATCTACAAGAAGACTTTTTAATCCATTACCTGTGAAATTACCATAAAATGAATCAAAAAACTTTTTACGATAAATTTCGGCCGTAGGACGTAGAGGTAATTTTTATCAATAGATCTTTTTTTATAACGTGTTACAGTTTTTACATTACAGTTTTTACTCTTATTTCTTATTTCATTGCACAAAGAATTTTAAAAAATGTGAGCGTTTACTTCTTGACACTTGACACTTTTGTTTACTTGACAAATACGGTCACAGATAAAACGTAGTGATTATGTACTCTTTGATTACAGATACAGTAATTTGCATTTTATATTTGCGGGTAAACAATTTACATAGTGTTTACATCGTAACATTTTTGTTGCGGGTTGATCATGTTATCAATGTTAAAAAAATGCTTGGCCAACAACGTTATGATTTTGAAGTCGTATAATATAATACAGACGTTTACACTTAATGCATCGATTCGCGAAAGAATGTTATTACGAGTTATTATGGAGTTGAGGACTTCACGTAGTAGTAGTTTGTACAGATGTGTGTGTGTGTGTGTGTGTGTGTGTGTGTGTGTGTGTGTGTGTGTGTGTGTGCGTGTGTGTGTGTGTGTGTGTGTGTGTGTGTGTGTGTGTGTGCGTGTGCGTGTGCGCGTGCGCGTGCGCGTGCGCGTGCGCGTGCTTGTGCGTGTGCGTGTGCGTGTGCGTGTGCGTGTGCGTGTGCGTGTGCGTGTGCGTGTGCGTGTGCGTGTGCGTGCGCGTGCGCGTGCGCGTGCGCGCGTGTGTGTGTATGCAAACGTGCGTGCGCGTGCGCGTGCGCTTGCGCGTGCGTGTGCGTGTGTGAATTTCTTTGATCAAAAGACAGAAATATCTTGAGTCTTCCGAAGAATAAGAATATATTTAATGCCAATCTGCCTGCCAAGCGTTACGATTAAGACACAATTATTCTCCCTAAAGCGGAAATGGCCTCAGCATTTCCAGCAGTGGAGTGAAGAAGAAGGACATCTACTATTATACTATCAGTACAGTGCTAACTGCAGTGTAAACTACTAACGCCATAGCTAATCTAATATCAACGTTCTCTTTGTTTTTTTTTTGGACTACAAAGCGTACTGTATTATTTTTAATCACAGCTTAAAGGTTTTACAAAGCATAACTTCTGGAGAGCGGAACCTTAATATATTGCAAAACAGACCACCCAAATCCCCCGATATAAATTCTTTAACTGCAATCTCGCAACGCAAATGGAATGATGCGTATTGAAATTGGTGTAATCAAAACCGGAATATGTTTACAAATTATTGAAAATTTTTGATACTCTTTTTCCACTAAATTATAACATTTAAATATAGTTATAATTTAGTGGAAAAAGACGAAACATTTTTTTTTCATGTTCTTAAACAATCTGTAAAGGTTCATTGCCTGTCATGGGCCATGACAGGCAATGAACCTTCTTCCGTCCTCCTTACAACGAGAGGTCCATGACTCATGGGCCTCTCGTTGTAAAGATGATTAGGTTTAATTGGCATACTTGGCAGGAAGATTTACGATCGCGGTTACAAACATCTTGCACATGTGACGATTATTTGGTTATCCTATTTTACATCGGAAACCGGATGATCATTCTGACTTTTTATAACCACCGCTTATAGAACAAATTGATGGATCCTCCTACTACTCCACGGTTAGATTGGTGATCATTGATGAAAAAATGCCATTGAAATAAATTTAAATAAATATCCTCTTGTCAATACAGTCTTTATAATGTGTTTTTCTTGTTCTCGAGTGTAACAAACGTAATTAACTTCAACAATAACATTATTTTTATTGTGTATTCCATACGTATATTGACCGCAGGCTATGTTGATTGTTAACCTTAATAAGGACAACGCTTTCGCAACTTTGTAACTTTATAAAAGATATAAGACCAAAGATACATATTTATTTATTTATTTAAACTTTGTTGTACAAAAAATGTACAAAGGCGGACTGAAGGCCGGAAGGCGTTCGCTAGCAGTCAACCTTTATGTAACTAGAGAACACTACTTTAGAGCTGAAATATGACTTGTATACGAAACAATTAAGGATCAACACAATATTTATATGAAAATTAACTAAGTATATATATATTACTTATAAAATTATAAATTCATAAACACATACACACAAGCATACTTTTACATAAAATAAATTAATAAATTATACCATCTGCTTATTTAAATTATTAGAATATATAATTTAAAGTTAATGTTTACGAGTAGCTCCGTTTAAAGCGTGTTTTGATCGCCTAGCTTAGTCTAAAGAGTGTTTAACGATAATTTTATCAAGCTTTCGAATAAGTTGTACATACTAGTAGAAAACAGTTGTTATTTTTCTCTGCATTCTAAGATTAATTTATTCATTCTTCCTTAACACATTGGTGATCTCATAATCGTAGATTTTGCCGACCATAACATTATAAGTGCATTAACTGAACAACATCTATAGTAGTTCTCATTAAAATATATACAACAGGCAATTGAAATAGAAATATTAAAACCTTATAGGTCTAGCGTGTATGCCTAGATATATGGATGTAAGGGAGGCGAGGAAAGTATGCCAGGATCGTGCCAAATGGAAGTCCGTAGTCTCTGCCTACCCCACCGGGTGACAGGCGTGAGTGTTTGTCTTATAGGTCTTTATTTATTACCAGACATCATCATCATCATTACTGCCCTTTATATGTCCGCTGCTTTACATAGGCCTCTCCCATGAAATGCTACAAAGCACGGTCCTGAGCCACCAGCATCACATATCTTACCAGATTGTTACTCCATCTAGTGGAAGGTCGCCCTACACTTCGCTTTTCGGAACTAGTTACACAACATCATTAGATAGGAAAATTCGCATGTTACTGTACCAAAATAAAACATTAATAATTTAAAAGATGCGTATCGTAATCAATAAACAAATGAAAATAGAAAGGCAACGCGCCGACATTATACAACCTATTTAGATAATACATCGTCACAGCAAATGCTCGAGCTGTATTTTTTTTCGTTAATTTTTAAAGTTATGTTTGCATTTTTATTAGTTTCTTCAGTCGAAAGACACGCCCGTGTCTCGTTCGCAGGTTGTTAATGCATTATGCTAATCAGTCCATAGAATATTCATTGAAAAACCACCCTTATACTTTATCATATATTGCTTTTACTATTTTTTTGGTCCTTCAACATTGTCATGTAGTTGTCGCCTTGTCATCTATTATATCGACTTTTTTGAACGTCAATGGAAATTTAAAGTGAGAATGATTTTTTGAAACTCCTTTAAATATTTAATGGTTTATGGATAATTTTAAAAGTAAAACGAAAATATTATATCGTACAAGAAGGAGTATTTTAGATACTTGAATTAAAATATTATAATGACTTCATAATGAATTCATAATGATTATATTATATCAAACATATTCTTATATCAAATAACCTGCTGTTATAATATAACTCCTTCAGCAAAAGAAATAAAGATTCATATAATTATACATAAACACTCATCTAACTTTCCAAGCGATTTCCCCTCGACTACATTTCAATAGTGATTCAATTACCCCAGTCAAGCACAAAAAGTCTTGTAAACAGCTCCAAATGAGAGTATAAAGGACGCCCTTCAAAGGGTCACCTTATAAAGTAGATGCCCCAGAAACTTACCCTGCGTTACCCCCATACCCAATAAACTTCTCACTAAAATTGTTTAAAGCAATGACTTTACCCATTTGTATATTGTACATTACTTTCATAAAGAACACGTAGGAAACATGACTTAAAACAAGAGTTTCGATGGATTTGTGAATTTGAAGCGATCGATTGTATCAAACGCTCTGGGTAAGGTGAGCCCAGACGTAGTCGTTATGCCAAGGTGAAGGTCGAGGCTTGGGGGCTTGCTGGGACGTTGCCATGGAGAAATCTCCCTCGTACACTTATTGCTAATCATTACCGTATTCAGTTTTAAAAATTAGAGCACCGTATTTCAACTATAATTGAATCAAATAAGCATTCTAATGGTTTGTTTACGTTCCGACTTGTTATTTATTTCAGAAAATATAAAGCTATTTCATTAAATGTATCGTAAACGTAACAGCGATAGCTCTTTAATATTTATAATATTTTTTGTTCTTAAGTGAGAAAAAGTACATAAGTTTATAGAACATATTATTGAACATTATGGCCTATCAAAATCTACTGCTGTAAATACGCCTCCCCCATAGAGTGTGTTATAAGAACGATAATTGTCATAAATGCCGCACTTGGCAGGCAAGTTGCCAACCGCAGTTTTTTAGTTTCCAGTTGTAATTACAAAGACGCTGATGTCAATTTGTGGTGATATCAAAGTGGTTTATTTTCCTTCGTATCGGTGGATATGTATTTAGAAAATAATATGATGATTATATCAAAATAAAAACAAAGTTTAGCTTGAACGTGGCTCACGCAAAATTTGAGAAGTTATAGGCTGGCGTGGTTTTGCCATATTATGCTGAGCGAGAAATTCGTGTTACAAGAAGAATATTGGATAATACAGTGAATATAAGAAGAAAGGAATAGTAGAAGTTGACCTAAGAAAAGCTGGATGCACTGTGTGAGGGATGTGTGCATAAGAAAGGAGTGAGTGATGAAATGAAGACTGATGGATAAAAATTGAAGAAGAATATATATTACGCCGACCCCAAAAACTTAAGATAAGGGCAGGGAGATAGAGAAAAGAAAAAAATATAATCATAGCTGTGACGATATTACAGTGTCATACGAGTTAACTTTTTATTTAAATTTAGACCAACAAAAGCATAAAATAGCGCCTGGGTATTTGACGTGGCAGCGCTACACTCCTGTTGTTTTATAACTGCAGTATGAGTCAACTCAACCAGGGAAGGACCACGCTTTCACAAAAACTTCAACATATATATGGGCAGTAGGCTATTCTGAATAACCGAAGACATCTTATACTGTTTGGATTAGTGATTGCAATAGACTTATTTTCTACATCTAATCTACCCTCGACTATGAATCAAAATGTAGATGCGTTGTCACTCGTAAGGAATAAGTTGGAATACCTCGTTTCCATTAAAAAGGGTCTCCATTTCTCTACACTCACCACACGAAACACAGCAAAGTTAAGATACTACTTTATGCTGGTATTTTGTGATTTACTCTTACAGCATCCAAGAAACGTTATAAGGTGATGGATGTCTATATGCTGTAGGGTAATATACTCTCCTTTAAATAGACTGGTATAATTGATTGCGGTTTGTGACTTATAATAGAAAATCGCGGCGTAAAAAAATATATTTAAAAAAAAGTTAATTTTCATAATTTTCCTTGTATAAGCCCTTTTTACGGAAACGAGACATTAATTTGTGCATGTGGTAGGACTTCTTCTCTGCCTAGGAGTCCGTCTGGATGGGTTCCACTCTCTCACCTAACTCTGCCGCTGGTCTGAAGGGTAAAGAGAGCCAGTATAATTACAGGCTGTGAGACATTCCAACTTAGACTTCAGAGGGGACAACGCATCTGTAGTGTTCTTTGTTTGAAGATGAGTGGTGGTGTTCATGGGTGCAGTAGCCACATACCATCACTTGGATTTTAAGTTTATTTTTACTTATTTTTTTCTAAAAAGCTGGCTACGCACCTGCAATTCCCCTAGTGTTGCAGTTGTTCATGGGTAGCGGTAGTCACTTAACGTCAGGTGAACCTGCTCGTTTGCCCCTGTCCTATAAAAAAAAGTTCGCTTATTTATCGTTCGTTTGTTACTAAAATAGATAGGTACTAAACTAGATGAGAAAATAGTCTAGGTTAACAAAACTTTAAGAGATAAATCCAAACCATAACAAAAATATAACAAACCAAAATTAAAAATCAAATACGATTCCGTTGAATGGTGCACAGCGTGTATTCAAAGGCGCGATAGCAGAACAGAACGAAACTATGGCATTGTAAAGACATAATGGTTGTCTACATGCTTACGCGATTGTGCTCCGAACTCACGGAATGCTTTATTCCTCTTGATCTTATTATTCATAGGTAAGTATTATTGTATCGCAGCCGGTTTTTGGGTTCTGTGTGCGAGGATGATCTTTAAATGGAATTTATAACACGTAAGAACAAGTTAGCACGCCGTCTGCAATTTGGATACAAACATAATAAAAGTATACATATCTTCGTATGACTTAACAAGTAATTTATAAATAAGGAATAAATAAAGATATAATAATGTATCAATCGTTGGTAATCATAATAAATGAAAATTAATAAACTTTTCACTTTTTTTTTGCGCCCGAAGCAATTATGGGCAACCCTCCGGAAAGCGCGGGAGGGAAGCGGTGAATGCTCATAGCATACCACGCAGCCGGCTGTGTGGTTATGTGGAGACTTTTACCCACTAAACACCGCCTTTATGGATTGGCTTAACGGTCAAACTAGAGATCTCTAAGCCGCATACGCACGCGACCCTCCTTGGCAGAAAGGAGGGCGCAAGCGGCGAAAAGCCGCTTAGAAGTGTGCCTAACTAAGGGAGATTAAGGGATGTGTTATGTAGCCTCGGCCTGAGCCGCCAGGAGGCAGTTCAGGTCAGCCGAAAGCTTGTTGGGGGGGGTCCGAGAGAGAGTTTCTCGGTCTGCGCACACTATAGCGAGTGTGGATAGGGGCTGCATAGGCAGCTGTCTCACGAATGAGATGATTTGGGTGGGACTCTGAGGCTTTGAAAAATCTCTCAGAGAGTGATTTAAGGAACTGCTGGATTGTTGGGAGCTCTAAGTCTCGGTGTAGGTCGGCATTACGGACATAATAGGGCGAGTTAGTGGCCCTACGACAGAATAGATTTTGAAAGATTTGAAGTTCATTTATAGCCTTGGGCTTAGCATGTACGAAAATGGGGGCCGCGTAGGTCATAACAGGTCGTATGCAGACCTTATATATGGTTCGCTTGTTGCGGAGGGACATTTTACTGTGTCTGCCCAACTGCTGCTGTTGAGCCTACCCATGTAAAATCGTGCGGTGCGAGTAACCTTCTTGATATGGGGTTAGAAAGTGAGCCTTGCATCGAGGGTAACGCCTAAATATTTGGCTTTAGTTTGCCATGGGACAGGGGTTCCTAACATCCTGATTGGCGGAGTGGTGGTGAGACGGCGTCGTTTATATTCGAAGCAAACGGCAGAGCTCTTCTCCGGGTTTACGTCGATACGCCATTTTTGGAACCAAGCTCTTAAGTCGCTTACTGACTTTTGGATCTTGTTCCGAATCTGTGGTAGTGAGTTGCCTTTAGAGTAAAGGGCTGTGTCATCTGCGAAGAGGGCTAGTTTAACACCATTCAATAGGATAGGGATGTCGTTGGTGAATAGTATATAAAGGAGGGGGGCAAGCACAGAGCCTTGAGGGACACCGGCTTTGATTTGATGAGTAGAGGATAGCGTGCCTTCGTACGATCCTTCAGATAGGAGGCTACAAGGCGAACGAGATGGTCAGGGAGGCCTAAGTCGTACAATTTGTAGATAAGGCCCTCATGCCAGACTCTGTCGAATGCCTTGGCAATGTCGAAAAAGACCGCGATGGTTTTTTGACGACGAGGATAAAAACCGCTGAGGATATATTCAACTATGCGGTGAACTTGCTGGGGGCACGAGTGTTTGGCTCGAAACCCGAATTTTTGTGGGATGACAGGAAGGTCACCGTCTGTGGGAAACAAATGGCGCCTCATGCGAACGAGAATGACTCGTTCGAAAAGTTTACCCATGGCCTTGAGGAGGCTGATGGGACGGTGATTGGAGGGGAGGTGGTGAGGTTTGCCTGGCTTGGGAATGCCAATAACAGTTGCCTCTTTCCAAGAGGTGGGGAAGTAGCTGAATTCGAAGCAGGCGTTGAAGATTATGGCCAATAAGGCGATCACCTGTTCCGTAAAGTGTTTGAGGGCTTGGTTGGAGATGCCATGCAAGCATCCGGTGCTTTTTTGGGCTTAAGTCCTTTGACGGTAAATTGTCACGTAGAAATAATAAGTAACAACAGAGTCAGAGTAATTAACAGAGTCAATTTAAGTCGCAGGAATAAGTGGCAAAGTCGACAAGGGATGCCCTAAAAGTTTATAGTAGACACGGAAGTTTATAGATCAAATTTATTAAAGATGGGCCATATAAAGAAACTTGTATGCGGTGATATAATATAAAAGTAACGGAAACGAGAGAGGTGTGTTAGGATTGTACTAAATGGAAATCCCTAGACTGCCTACCACTATTGGTGATAGTCGTGAGAGTTTATATATGTATGCATTTATATAGAAACTAATGTATATTCAGACATTCGTTCGTAAGTTTTATACATTTTTATTTCATTTTCTATTTTATTCTATTGTATACTTACGTCGTATAGATTTTACACACAAATGAATATATATGTACAAATATTTTACATACTAATACATTCGTACGTACCAGACACCAGCCTAAAATATAACTCTCCATAGACTCCGCCGCAGTCGGGTAAAAAAGTTACTTTAGTTATTTTCAAAGTTCTTTTAACTTTATTTCTTTCTATGTTTACTTTAAAATACTAATTATAATCTCCTTAGAATATTACTTAGTCGCTATCAGTAACGTCTTTATTTTATGAATATTTAATAATTATAATAATGAAGTTTTCAAATGGGGTGTGATAAATATATTCTCAAACCTACCAGGGAAGGACCACGCTCTCACAGAATATCATCGTAAAATAGCAGCTTAAAGCTGCTGTGTTTCGTATGTTGACTGTAGGAAACCGGAGACCTTTTTTACTGGTAACGAGGCATTCCATCTTAGTCCTCATGGGTGACAACGCATCTGCATTTTGATTCGTAACCGAGGATAGATGTAGATGTCTATGGGTCGCAGTAACCACTTACCATCAGGTAAACTGTGTACTCGTTTATCACCATCATCCATCATATAAAAATCAAATCTCCATTTTTTTATTGTATACATATCAAACATATCCAGTATTATTGAAATCAAAAATAAATACTTCTCGAAAGCCAACAGAACCCATTTGTTTCTACACAGAACCATCTACGTCAGGTTTTTTTAATCAAAATCTTATGTGAGGAATGTAAAGTCGCGGAGATTACGATAGCGTCGGCGGCACAAAGTCGATGGCACCGCTGCTGGCTTCTATAGCATCTTTTGTTGAAATACTGTCGTCAATTGCTGAATCCATATTGAACCTTTTACGTCTACTTCGATGAAACGATGAAAATATTTAAAAAAATATTTCAAATCTTTTAGTATAGTAAGAATTTTCTTTCATTAATAAAGAGATAAAAGTCTTTATTTGAGACAAAGTATTGCAAATGCAAGAATATTAGAGAAAACCTGCTTATGACTGACAAAATGCTTAGTTATTAATAAATAACGTAAATTACCTTAATCTTGTATTTTCAATTGAATAACGACGACAGACGAACATCTAGTTTTCCTGTTAGTAAGTGGATGCTGTGACTCATAGACATCTACATCCAGCCTTGACTAAGAAATAAAAATGCTTATGCGTTGTCACCCCCGAGGACTAAGATGGAATGCCTCGTTTCTAGGAAAAATGATCTCCAGTTCACTACTCTATTAACCTGCTATTTTATAGTATTCTGTAAGAACGTGGTCCTTCCCCAGTTGAGCCTATCCATTCGTACTAAAATCATAATATAGCAGCAGGGTAGCTCTACTACGCAGAAACTGTGTGGACTCAGTTACCGCGATGGTATTGGACCAAATTTTGCTCACTGAAATAAGAAAAATATATCAATGAAATAGAAAATATGAAAATGCTATGAGCGAGTCTTACTATGCTCAAAATTGTATCCTGGCTTTATCCTATAGTTCTAGCTATGACTGAATTACGTGAAATAGCAATTTTTTGATTCCAAGGAATATCGGGGGTCAAAAAGAATATTTTTTTATAGAATATGGTTGACAACCGAGCACACAGTCCACTTGCCGATAAGTTTATGATGTAGGCTACAGAAATCTACATCTACCCTCGATTATGAATCAAAATGCAGATGCTTTGACACCTGAGGACTAAGATGTACCTCGTTATCAGAGAAAGGATTTCCGGTTCTCTACACTCACCCTACGAAACACAGCAGAATTGAGTTGCTATTTCACGCTGCTATTCTATGTGTGGTCCTTCCTTGGTAAGGTTCTTAATCGAGGATAGATGTGTATGTCTATGGGCCGCAACATTCGCTTACCATCGGGTGGACTGCGTGTTACTTTACCATCATTATCATATATTATATAGCAATATTAAATAATATATATTATTGCAAAATTCTGTTTTAAACTAGAACAAATACAATTTCAACTAATATTGATATGCCTTTTGTTGACATCTAGATAAAACGTATGCTCATAGGAGTGCTCATAGTCACCTGCGTACTGCAGTTGTTGAAACAAATGGAAAACCATGAGACCTATCGCAAACAAACTTATCGACTATTTGATAAGATTAACGAAATCCTTAAGAAAACTCCCACGGTACGGTGACGACATTCCGTGAATGTGTTTTGTTTGAACAGCGATTGTTTCTAAGTTTTATACGGGGTGTCCCAGAAAGCAACGATAAGCCGTCAAAGGAGGAAGGGTCTTACTATAACGGCCAGTAAAAGAATTCGCGTCTTTTTTTCTTTTAAGTACGCCACACCCGTTATACTAGGATTTTCTCCTGTATTGTGGAGGCAATTTACATACATAAATTTCACAAGGATACACATCCTGATCTGTACAATTACTTGTAGGTCATACAAATTCTTGTACTATGCGGGATTTGAACTCACTAAGCCACTGCATCACAGAGCTGTCCTATTCCAATGTAACTGTTAAATTGGCGCTTTATAAACAAAATCAGCGTAATGACTGATAATTCTAATTTGAGTTTCTAGCAGTTTATATTTATAGCCGCTTCTGAACTGGTCTCCCTCGATTCAGGATAACTCGGCGTAATGGCCCTGAGTGGATTGTCGCTCGCAGAAAATAAATAATCCTCTTAAAGTGCCCTCAAAGAGAGTTGAGGTCGTAACAATGGTATTTTCATAAAAGTAATAAAAAAGTAAATCCTTTTTAAATAAAACGGGTTCAAAACACGAGGTACGTTTTAGGCGGCCGAATTAAATCGGGAGGTATGTTGAAATTTTAATGGATTTTTTGAGGCGCCACGCCCACTGGATTCAAATGGAATGCCTGATTGACCATTTGGAGTCACCTGATGTCTTTGTAATATTTTTTAACTGTAATACTGGCTTTCTTACTTTTTTGAAATACAGTTTGCTGCCGCTTAGCCTATTCTTTTGCGAGATTTTATTTAATTTGCTCTCTTGGTATGTTTTTTTGGTTCAAAATTTGTAAGTAGTTTTTTAAAAATGATGGCAGCCAATTGAGCTAAAATTTGGCAGACTTATCTAACTTCTAACTTCCATTAGAATGCAATATTATAAAACCATGAAGTTGAACCAATATGGGATTAAGATACTGGCCTGAGCAAAGCTTGATTTTATATTGTATTTTATTTTAAGCTCAAGCCCCACACTAGGTAGTTTCCTTACAATTGCACCTAAACCTGGGCTAATTATTTGCAGACAACAAATTGTTGTGCAATTTGTGACAACACATTTTTTGTACAAATCGTACAACTAATTGTACATTTTGCATTGCGTACTCAAGTTACTTGTTGAACTTGAAGCTATCTACATGAGGTTATCTAGATGACGTACTGTGGGAAAATATACTTTAAAACCACGGTAATAAAGCACAGTTTCGCTCGAAGGAACAGGAATGTATGTTATTTGTAGGAGAATTCAGAGTTTGGCCGTTTTCAATGAAAGTCGCGTATATTAAACTGATTGTTTTAATGTTATTATTACAATATTTGTATAATTTTAATCATCGATTTTAGTACACGTCTACGCTTTACAAGTTTCAGCAAATGTAGAGGGAGATGTAGTAAATGTGAGACGGTTGGCAAAATACCAAAGAACAGCACATAATTAAGTCCTGCAGTTGGTCACAGATCATCTCTCATTTTCTAAAATTCTAAATTGTCCGCCACGCTATTCCGGTGCCGAGCAAATGTTAAATGAGCACTTACTTAAAATTGCAATTAACAACTTCATTGGTGCCGGTGTGAATCGAATCCGGGATACTCTCGTACTGTGTAGTAAACGACGAGTACATATCCCTTGAGCTACCTCAGCATTCACCTGATTTATAGCATGTTTTTTCAAAACATGATATTGTATACAGATAGCTAATCAATAAATAAACTAACAGTCCGCTTGACCATAAAATACTATAATGCACAATAGAATGGCTGTCAACTTTATTTTATACGAGGATTGGCGTCGCCAAACCCGATTCGCTGTGTTGACAGACTGAGTAAATCTACACATTTTAGACACATTAAATTTTTATACATATTTATCTGTAAATAGGGTGCAATTTGGCATTTTCTACATAATTTACTTGCGAAATTTGGAAACTACTGTAACGTCAAAACACGTCTCGTGTTGACGTTTATACGTATGAATTGACGTGTTAGTGACATTTTAGTGGCTACGCGGGCTCCGCCCACTTCCCCGTTCTATTATGTATGTATTATAGTATTTTATGGCTTGGACTGTTAGTTTGTTTGTCACTGATAAGTCAGTTGGTAAGTGGCTACTGTAGCCACATGACACCGGCAACAAGCTTGAAACAAAGAACGCTACAGATACATTGAAATAATACTAGTTTTTACGGAATTTATCGCGTATATTTAACTTTTTAATTACCCGACGTTTCGAACGCTTTACAGCACTCATGGTCACGGGCAGGACTGAGATGTTCAACGTCCGTATGTCATAGTTAACCGCGGTTACCATAGATTAAAATTTAACTTTTGTTCCGATCTATGCAGTACGAACTTATGGTATCTTGAAGTCTTGCAGTTGTATGCTTGGGTTGGGATTTAATTTTATTTATTATAGGATCCCAAGCAGATGGTAGCACCTAGCCATCTTCTCTATAGAAATTAGGATGTTTTTTGATTTCAATAGCCTCGCGAATCATCCTTGGAAGGAATCGGTGTTCTTTAGCGAGGATCTGCGGTCTATCAAATCTGATGTAGTGACGGGGGCGATCCTGTACGTGTTCACAGACTGCAGACTTCCCGGAGCGTCGATTCTTCACATCAGCTATATGTTCTTTAACGCGGGTTTTTATTGATCTTTTAGTTTGTCCTATGTAGGAGAGACCACATTCCCAATCAAGCTTGTACACTCCTGCATCTTGCAGAGGGACATTACACTTGACCGATGGTAAAAACTGACCAATCTTCTTCAGCGGCTTGAAGTATGTTTTGATGGAAGCGCGCTTCAAGATATAGCCAAGCTTGTCAGTGACTCCTCTAACATATGGCAGTACAGCAGGTACACATTCGACTGTGGCCGGCTTCACTCGTTCACTGTGACGTAGGCGCGGGACTCGAAGCTTGTTGTCATGCAAAACTTGCTTGACATGGTGGAGCTCTGCAGCCAGGTGTTTACTGTCACAGATTCCTCGTGCTCTCTGAAACAAAGATTTACCCACGGTAGCTAACTGTGAAGGATGGTGGTGAGAATCACCGTTTAAATATCTATCTGTATGGGTATTTTTTCTATACACAGTATGGCTCAAGGTGTTATCAGGATTCCGAATTACTAACACATCTAGAAAAGCTAAGGAATTGTTTGCCTCTAACTCCATTGTGAACTGAATTTTAGAATTTATAGAGTTAAGATGGTCTAAAAATGCAGTTACTTTATCTAAAGGTAGAATTGTGAAAGTGTCGTCTACGTACCGCTTGTAGAACCTTAGATTTATGGGAGAACCAAGCAGGGCTTTCTCCTCAAAGTCTTCCATGAATATGTCGGCGACAATGGGAGATACAGGTGAGCCCATCGCCACACCATCTACTTGCTTGTAGAACTCCTCCTTCCACAATAGGTAGCCAGATGTAAGGCAGTGTCTGAATAATACTGCATATTCTACGGGCATGTTGTTTTCTTCCAGCCTTCTAGTTACAATTGAGATGCAGTCTTCAACAGGTAAGCATGTAAACAATGACTGCACATCAAAACTGACCATAGTTTCATTGTCTGCCAGATGTAGGTCTTTAATCTCGCTGACAAAACTCGCTGACATATGGACGTTAAAAATCTCAGTCCTGCCCGTGACCATGAGTGCTGTAAAGCGTTCGAAACGTCGGGTAATTAAAAAGTTAAATATACGCGATAAATTCCGTAAAAACTAGTATTATTTCAATGTATAGTGTTCGCGTAAATATAAGAAATCATTACGCTACAGATACGTTTTCAGCGCTGCAGACTGAGTTGGAATGCCTCCCGGCCTGTAATTATTCTGCTAGACTCTCTATACCCCTCAGACCTGAACATAGCTAAGCAAGTTCTGCTATGTAGGGGCAGAAATAGCTAAGAATGTGGTACCTATCATGAAAGATTCTTAGACAGAAAAGAAGTCCTTATAAACGAGTGGCTCTAATAAATGGGTAACGAGTGTATTGTATTTTAATTACATATTAATTTTGTTCATCGCGACCGTTCTAGTTCATATCTATACATCATGAACTAGATCGAAATAAAAATTAATAATTTTAATTTGTGGGTAACCGCGGTTAACTAGAACATCTGGACATCTGGACTTTTAACATCTTAGTCCCCCCCCCCCCGTGACCATGGGTGTTGTAAAGTGCTCGAAACTTCGGTGGAAATAGTAATAACTAGTATTATTCAAATGTGTAGTGTTTGAGTGTATTGTAGTGTACGTCATTGAGTAAATCAATAATCACAATAGATTATTTATCTAATATTATATATTACTAGCTGGTACTTGGCGCGTCGCTGCCGCAGTAGAAAAATATTTGTGAAAATATCATTTCAAATTTGGAAGGGGTGTAGTTAAGAATAATACATTCATCAAAATGGAATGATATATAATTTTCTTTTACGTGGTAGAGCCACACTGCAGCTATATTAGTAGTACAGTTGTGGTACCATTGCGTTGGCTGAACCGGGGAAGGACCACGCTCTAACTACTAGAATACTAGCGTAAAATAGCAGCATAACGCTGTTGTGTTTCGTATGGTGAGTGTACAGAACCGGAGACCCTTTTAACTGGAAAAGAGGCATTCCATCTTAGTGCTCACGGATGATAATGCATCAGCATTTTGATTCGTGATCGAGGATTGATGTAGGTATCTATGGGCCGCAAGCAACCATTTACCATCAGGTGGACTGTGTGCTCGTTTGTCACCCTTATCCTATATTATTTAAAAAAGTTTTTTTTAATAATATAGGATAAGGGTGACTAGGGTAATATAGGAGAAGGTAGAGATGTTGGCAGTTCTACCGCGATCTGATAAACTCTATAGGAGCACACACAAACATTTATTCTTAAGTGATTGTGGAATTCTTCATTATCTAATCTATTTTTCAATTAAAAACAACTAAAATAAATCAACGCTAAACCAATCAATTAGTAAACGTCGTAAAGTCCAATTGGATTAGATTTCAGGGCCACAAAAAATGTTGTGGTGCACAAAAAAGGCGATTGATGGCCCGAATAGCGTCCACTTTTAATTACAGCTTGCCGACGACGCATTGTTTGAACGCGTAAATGTTGAAAAAGGTACCGGCAAAAAATCAGTAAAAGGCGTTGAATAAAGTTGTCCAAGATTGATGCGAGAACTTTTTATACAAGAGAGGTATTTATTCCAAGTCGTAGAGCCACGCCGCAGTTATATTATGGTTATAGCTCGGGTGAGTCCGCTCAACCAGGGTAGAACCACACTCTTACAGAATACCAGCGTATTCTTGTAGCGTCGTCTCGATGTGTTTCGTATGATGAGTGTAGAGAACCGACGACACTTTTTACTGGAAACGAGACATTCCATCTTAGTTTTCATGGATGATAATGAATCTCCATTTTAATTCTCAATCAAGGATAAATATGGGAGCTAGATAAGCGTGGTAGAGGCATGCTGCAGTTATATTGGAAGTATAGTTGCAGCACGAATGGGTCGGCTCGACCGGGGAAGGACCACACTCTCACAGAATACCAGCGTGAAATAGTAGTTTAATACTGCTGTATTTCGTATGGTGAATGTAGAGAACCGGAGACCCTTTTTACTGGTAACGAGGCGTTCTATCTTGGTTCTCACGGGTGACAACGCATCTGCATTTTGATTCGTAATCGAGGATATATGTAGATGTCTATAGGCCACAGCAACTACTTACCATCAGGTGGACTGTGTGCTCGTTTGTCACCCTATCTTATAAAAAAAGCGAGCACACAGCCCAGCTGATGAAAAATGGATGCTGGGGCCCATATAAATCTACATCTAAACTCGATTAAGAATTGTAATACCAATACGTTGTCACCCTTGAGGACTAAGATGGTATGCCTCGATTCCAGTACATATCCATCATTACATCGCCTTCTCTCATGACGCTCACGGAACGATATGGGATAATGGGATCTCTTATTAAACCATATATAATAAACACTGCATCAATCATACAACTTTTGTAATTAATTAAAATTTTATATCTTTACTTAGAGTCAAGCGAACAGGTGCACAATGAAATTATCTTTTAAACATCACAACGTCTTCATAAACTAATTAGCTCGTACTTTTATAAAAAATATATTCACACAGATATAATTTCACATAAACACTGATAATTACGATATAAGATCGTTTAACGCATTAAAGATGTGGCCTTATCCAAAACAATCTTATCCGCGTCCTAAATGGCACATAATATTTAATTTTTAATTACCTTAAAGACTGCCATGGGCGGTTTTATTAAATAAGGTGAAAATCGTATCGTGAACGTCTCGTAGCGCATCACTTTGCTGTCTCTTAACATCGTAAACATGGCGATATAAAAGACTTAAACGAGCGCACAGTGTCTTTAATAAGACAATTTACATGCGACTAAATTTAAAAAAGTTATTGTAGGTGGGAACACCTTAGAAGATTTCCTGTACAGTCGTATCGGATCCGCATCATGACATGCTAAACACCAACATTCGGACCTGACATTTTTTACTATCCGTTTGTTGTGGCGCAGTGATTTCACGGCTGCAGCTTTCCCACACGCACGACCCCCGGGTTCGAATCCAATGACTTTTTTTACACGTCGAGTGGTTGTTGTAGTCTTTATTTCACTGAATTTATTTATTTATTGAAACCTGATTTCTTTGCACGCAACTTTATCGATGACAAAAGTATTATAATAATTCGACTGTATCTTTCTACTCTAATCCCAAGTTAATTAGAGCCTAAATAGTCTTGTTATATGTCTTTTTTTTCTTACGGGTAGGCAACCTCATATTTTTTGATTATTGCGTTGTTATCAGGAAGATGCTGCTGCCCATCTTCTGTTCCGGTTTCCTTCTGTCGCCACTTACGAGACCCACGGGACGACGTGGTGTAGTGAATATTCTTACACCGCCACTACACGGTAAATTCAACGCTAAAGAGACGCTAAAATATTAACGACAGCAATAACAATTTAGCACATGATTTATCGTTCAATAACACCACCTAGTAAACACACATTATCCCTTACGTCACTTAATGCCTTTTCGGCTTGACTGTACAAACAGGAAAATAAGGGTAATGGAACTCTATGCGAATTGCGTCAGATCTGACCAAACTCATTAGCCAAACTCATGTTACTCTGCTTCCATGTTTACCACAGGCAATACTAAATAAATAATCTTATTAAATCATAAAGGCGAACCCGAAGATTAAATGTTCTAGGTTGTTATTTCATTTATTTAATTTAATAAGGCTGAATTTTCATCTATGAATAAATTTTCATATATTTCATAGTTAGATTTCTACTATTAGAAATCAACTGCGAGTTAGTTGTTTTAATATAATGACAAATCCATTTTACTCAATTTGCTAGAAGTCTAATTTGTAAAAATACAGCTAACGAAGCACTTACTCTTTAAGCACTGATCTCAGAATATAAATTTATTGTAATACACATTTTTCAACAAAATATTTTCCAATTTTTTATTTTCTTTCATTGCTTGAATTTTTTCAATTATTTTTTATAATATTTTTACAGACAGGCAAGCCTTATTTTCAAATATATTCAATTTGTAAATCTAAAGTTGTAAAGTAATATATCTTTTATAATTATGTGAAATATTACGATTACGTGACTGCATCGCTTTACCCTCTATTATATCACCTTCCTAAAATGTATCCCACAGCATCGTCTAACGCTGGGAGAGTACCACATGTTGTGTGGACTGTAAACACTGAAACGGCGTTGGATGTGCTTACGGTTTAATTTGACGCCGACAAAGCGTCAACTAGCCGGGGGGCCTCAGCAGGTATCAACGCAAAATAAAATAAAACGAGACAAGCAAGAAAAGGCGAGTGTCGAGCGCGAGGCATCTTCCATGCTGTGGGAATGCCTATTCGAGACAGGGTTGCCAGGCTTTACTAAAAGCCCGGACTATTAGACAACACTGAGTATCGATGTGAAAACATTTAAAATAAGTTGTTAACTACTGAAAACTTGTTTGTCTATGTCATAGGAGGATTATGAATTTATTTTTAACTAGTCATCATCATTACAGCCCTTCACAAGTCCAGTGCTGAATATAGGCCACCCCCAAGTAATGCCACAAAGCACGGTCCAGAGCCACCTGCATCCATCGACTTCCTGCATGTCTTACAAAGTCGTCACTCCATCTAGTGGGGGGTCGCCCTACACTACCCCTACCGGTACGAGGCTGCCACTCGAGAACCTTTCTTCCCCATCGGTTATCGGTTCTTCGAGCAAAAGCTTTAAACTAGTGCCCCGCCCTAATTTTGTCCGAAAGTAGAATCCATTAATGTGGAGTTATTTGGATTTAATATAATTTTTTTAAAAAAAACGCCTCTTTTTAAATATCTTCAAGTGTTTCGGACAAAATATAACGTCGTATATATCGTAAGGTTCCATCACTCTGAAGATTAGCTCGGGCATTTAAACAAAACTTTTAAAAATGGGTATTTATATTTTAATAGGACGTAAATAACCTTAAGCTAAACAGAAGACAGTTATACCAATCTTACAGACAGACACTGCAATATATCGCGTAGATCAAGTCAATTGACTATCTTTAAAAAAAAACAACGTACGCATTTAAAGGCTTAAAATGTAAATTCAAACTATCTCTGCAACTCGCGGCACATAGCTCTAGCGCCGGACGAAATGTGGTGTGGATAGCTGCGAATGTCGTATCAATACGGGGGACGGAATGCAACTGGAGAGCCAATCAGCGCGTTCGGACGATACGCACAGCCGCAATAGCGCGTAATGTGCATGTATGTGCCATAATGCTCACCGCTAGACTTTCGTGCCGCGAGTTGTATATACTGCTACATAAAATTCGCGTTTTGTAAAATTTAGAACGAACACTTAGCTTTTTATTATATTATATGTTATTTTAAATAATAGGTTACTATTATAATTCTATGAAAAATTTGTCTTTTTTATTTTATTATTTACTCGCTTACGTGTATGTATTTGCGGGTCGAATTTAATAATTGATTTTAACCCTTTCGCTGTCCGTGTACTACATATAGATCATTGCTATTTTATTACTATTGTATCTAAAACCGGACAGTGCAAGTGTTGCAATTTTGAACATAGTTCATAATTGGATGAAAATGTAAGAATATGGAAAAAACGTGGTATATTAAAAAAGTATACGTTTAAATTTCACTTATTTTACATTTAAGACTATCCATATAAATAGATGGTATTTGGAGACCCTGTTTTGAGGCGTCCAAGTAAGGTTTGTCGACTTCTGTGTAGTTTTCAACGCTGGCTTCCACGGCCGAGTGTTTGGACTAGAGCCTTGTAATTAACACGTAGTCCTGCCATCATAAACATCTACAAATAGAATTCTCCAATGTTAAGGATACTGTGAAATAAACATACTATGATTATTAATATGACACCTTTATTTATTTTTAATTTTAGCGCTAATGTAAGTTTAAACTAAGAAACTAAATACAAAATTTACCAACCAAACAGTTATTAATATCAGATTCCTATATTATGGATACGATTCGTTCTCTATAACGATCCGCTATGTTACATAGATTGTTATTACGAGTACAAAGTATTCATTTGGCAAGTGAAGATGACTTAAATTGGAATAAATTTAAGTGGTTCGTAAGTCGTTGAACCAGTATACTGCGTTTAATAAGAGTGATAAGGAAGAAAAAGAATTGGAAAATTTACTGTCTTACCGTGTAGTGGTGGTGTAAGAATATACCTCATGTCGTCCTGTGTGTTCTATAAGAGGTGATAAAGCGAATCAATCATAAAATTGAGCGGCAGTGTCATATTATGGTTGTAGCACGAATTGGTCGGCTCCACCGGGAGTATATGCGGATATATAATATAGAGGTAAAGGAAGCGAGAGAGGTGTGTCAGGATCGTACTAAATGGAGACCCGTAGACTACCTACCACTATGGGTAATAGTCGTGAGACTTTATATATGTATGTATGTATTTACATAGAAACTAATGTATATTCAGAGGTTCGTTCGCAAGTTTTATACTCTTCATATCCGGTATTGTATTTCATTTTATATTTTATTCTATTCTATACTTACGACATATAGATTTTACACACAAATGAACATATATATATATATATATATATATATATATATATATATATATATATATATATATATATATGCAGGAAGTCGACATATATATATATATATATATCATCATCATCATCATCATCATTACAGCCCTTCACAAGTCCACTGCTGAACATAGACCTCCCCCAAGTAATGCCACAAAGCACGGTCCTGAGCCACCTGCATCCATATATATATATATATATATATATATATATATATATATATATATATATATATATATATATACATGCTAATATATTCGTCCGTACCAGACACCAGCCTAAAATATAACTCTATAGACTCCGCTGCAGTCGGGTAAAAAATTACTTTGATTATTTTCTAAGTTCTTTTAACTTTATTTCTTTATACGTTTATCTTAAAATACTTAATTATAATCTCCTTAGAATATTGCTTAGTCGCTATCAGTTACGTCTTTATTTGATGAATCTTTAATAATCTATAATAAAGAAGTATTCAAATGGGGTGTGATAAATATATTATCAAACCTACCGGGAAAGGGCCACGCTCTCACAGAATACCAGCGTAAAATAGCAGCTTAATACTGCTGTGTTTCGTATAGTGAATGTAGAGATCCGGGGACGCTTTTTTACTGGAAATGAGGCATTTCATCTTAGTCCACAGGGGTGATAACTCATCTGCGTTTTGATTCTTAATCGAGGATAAATGTAATGTAATTAATGTCTATGGGCAATAGCATCCACTTACCATCAGGTGGACTGTGTGCTCGTTTGTTACACTTATTTAAAAAAAATTTTAAAATAAAAATCTTCGGTTGCTATCCCACCTCTCAAGAGGGGCAGGAACAACGGCCAATAAGCCTCCTTAAGAGATATTCCATGGGGAGGTCTATGTGCGACAGTAAACTTTGTTATATTGTAAATAATGAGCTCTTGTTTAAATGTCTTATCGTTATTTTCTGATAATCTTGTATTACTATAAACGCGTCCTTACATCTCCGTCTAACACTGACATATATAATATAATATACTGTTTCAGTCTATTAAACGCCACTGCTGAACATAGGCCTTTCCCACAGATTGCCTATAGTGGGGGTATTTGTCATAGTTGCCGCGGCAAGCGGGTTGACAGCCGCAATTTTTTTATTGGCCATCAGAGAGACTGCTGCCCATCTCCTGATTTGTTTCCCTCTGTCGCTTCTTACGACACCCCCGGGATGACATGGGGTGGTGGATATTTTTACACAGCACTATAAGGTTAACCGTATAATTGTCATTATTTTCAGATAATAATAATATAATAATAATAAAACGTTTATTTCAGATTAAAAAATCCATACAAATTTGTTAGTAAATTTCTTAAAAGCTATGTTAGTAAATTAAATTAAATCGAATTAAATAACTTACAATTTTAAGAATATTAATTAAGATACTTAAGTGTCCCACCCATAATTGTTGTCGATTACAATTTTTTTTTCATTACAAATGCGTCCTCCTCACTCCTTTCGACAGTGACATATTTTCTGATGTGCACATAAGAAAAATCATTTTTCATTAGATATTACAGTAAATATATCAATAGCTCTCACAAAAAGCACTGATTTTAGGACACTTTTATGCCTAGCAGTCCATCTAGGTAAGTCACAAGCTCTATGTTTTAATTTTCTATATGAAGCGCATAAAAATCCAGTATAATTACACGTTTACAATGTTATGTTAGTATCTACTTTAACGTATGGTGGTGAAAGTTGGGTGTGGCAGAAGAAGCACGAAAGTAGAATAAACGCAGTAGAAATGTGGTCGCTTAGGAGTATGTAAGGGGTTAATCTGTGTGACAGGGTGAGAAATTGTGTAATAAGAGAAAAGTGTGGTTTGTAAGAAGTTGTTGTGAATTAAGAAAGGAATGCTTTGATGATTTGGTCGTGTAGAAAGAATAAATGAAAAAAGAGTGACAAAGCAAATTTTTGTTGCAAAAGCGAAAGGAAGAGTCAGAAAGGGAGGTCCTAGGTGAAAGTTTATCGACCAAATTGGCAATATATTGAAAATGGACCAAATTAAGTGTAACCTTAACCGAAGAACATGTATGCGTAGGTCACGCTAAATGGAAGTCTGTAGTCTCTGCCTACCCCTCTGGGTGACAGATGTGATTTTATATATATATATATATAATTACAGACTGTAAGACATTCCAGCTGAGTCCTCACAGGTGACAACACATCTGTGACCTTCTTTGTTTGAAATCGGTTGAGGATCCATGGACTGCAGCAGACACCGACTGAGTTCATTGATTACTTAAGTTTCATAAGAAACAGAAGTCTAATCACCGCAAATCTAATCCCAATGTGCTTGTTTTTGCGCAACGTGCATCGCTGGTGGTCAACGATTTTCAACCCAGTGTTTGCCCGACAATTCTCCACAAATCAGTGCGTCGCACCTTGTGATTATTGTGCCGAAGTGTTTGTTCTACGCCGCATACTAATTGGTTCTCATTTGTAGACCGCATTATTTTCGTGTTCTCTACAAATTTTTCCTTAATATTATCATCGGTAGGTTTTATTAGGATTCCGCTATCATACAAAAAAAACCTTAATTTCGATCTGTTTATTTATCTTTTGATTGTTTATAACATTTCCATGATCACAACTGAAAATAATAAAAAACTAAAGCAAAATAGAAATGAGCAAGCCTATGAAGTAGTCTATGAGGGAGGCATTTGTTAAGCAGTTGGTATCTCTTTATGTCCTAGTGTTTTAGATAAAGTTTCTATTTTTATTGCACTTTTCATAGCGACTTGGTTATCATTAGATTGATATTTTAAAGTTATTATAAGTTTGATAGCTGTTTGCAATTTTATTATTATCTAACATTAAATTAAATCTCGAGCCGGGAAGGATCACGTTTTCTCAAAATAGCAGAGTAAAATAGAAGCTCAATGCTGTGTTACGTAAAGTGAATATATAGAAACGTTGACCCTTTTTACTGGAGAATCGAGGCATTCAAACTTAGTGCACAGAGGTGGCAACTAATCTAGATTTTAATTCTTAATCGAAGATTAATATAGTAGAAGTCTATGGGCCACAGCATCATCCACCTACCATAAGTAAAAAAAGATGAAATGAAAGTAGAAAAAAGAGTATGTAGCGGCACTGTCATTGCGCCACAAGTGAAACACATCGAAGCTTAAATCACGCTATCAAAGTTCCGAAGTAAAACAGTATATATAGAACAACTTCAAACCACCACTTGGAGCATTGGCCACTCCCGGGCTGAAGATCTTGCCTGGCAGGAGATCTCCCCTTTTCCCTCTACGGTCAAAATTACAATAGAAAATGAGGCGAGGCTTATTTTCAGCAGTAAAATTATAAGGGTATGTAATGATGATGATAATAGAAAATATTATAGATACAAAGTACATCAGAACCCTATCTTATGCGTTCCAACTCACACTTGGCCATGTTTTTTTAATTTGTCTCTACGTCAGTAAAATAATGATAGATTACAAAACCAGGACCGAGTCGGTTTCTTTCAAGCCCAATGTGTTTTCCAAATCGCTATGGGGCGGAGTCTTACTGATGGTTGTTTGATTTGAACCGTGCCGAGATTTTTTCAATAAATTAGCACCGACTTGTTCACAGAGGTTTCTGTTTTACACTTGATGAGTTTTTTACTGATGAGCGGGCTCCTAAATATAGTTATTTATCAAATGTAAGTCAGTTGTGTGGTCTGCTGAAACTTTTCATCTAAATTATTTTTGCAATGATTTGAAGCTAACATTTTGATAAAAATATAAGTCTCTATTACTAGAGCCTCGTTGCAGCTGTATTTTGACTACAGCACGTACGCGGGATGCTTTCGCAGAATACCAGCCCTTCATAGCAGCATATTGCTGCTGTATTTCGTATATATGAGTGTAGAGAACCAGAGTCTTTTTTACTGGTAACGAGACATTACATCTTAGTCCCCAGAACGAATTTGCATTTTCATTGTTAATCGAGGATAGATGTAGATATCTATGAGCCACAGCATCCACTCACCATCAGGTCCACTGTGTGATCGTTTGTCATCTTTATCCTATAAAAAAAAAACAATATACGAAGTAGCAGCATTAAACTGCTATTTTACGTTGGTATTCTGTGAGAGCGTGGCCTACCCCAGTCGAGTAGACTTATTCGTACTACAACCATAATATAACTGCAGCGTAGCTCTATCACGTACTCAAAATATATTATTTCTATACTTATTTGTTTTTATCACTATATTATTTTCCACCTATTTTGAACCACAGTTGACGCGGAATTCATTTCAAATGCTACAACAACTTAATCATAAGACAAAACCGACGTAAGGTATGCCGGTCGAGTTGTGAATCTCCTACGAGGCGTCGCCGCGTCGCTGCCTGCATTAAAATAGACCAGTAACCTACGATAACATCCCGTGACGTCACGTCCTGTTTCCGTCGCTCAGCTGACTGTCCGTCCGTTCGTCTGGCACGTACGGACGCACAATGTCAGTGAAAGTCAAACATAGCGAACAGCTCATGACATTGTTCCGTTCGGGGGTGAATGAAATTGCTAATTAAGTTTACATTTACCACTATTAACTCTAAAGATACCAGAGTTTAAAACTGAAACTTCAATTGACGTTCACGTGGTAGAGCCCCAGCCTGCAGTAATATTATGGTTGTAGTACTAATGTTGTTGGATCAAATGGGAAGTAACACGCTCTCACATAATGCCAACATAAAAGAGTAGCTTGATGCTGCTGTATTTCTTTTTACTGGTTCCATATGTGCCCTCAGGAGTGGCATCGCATCGGCATTTTGCTTCTTAATCGAGCATAGATGTCGCTGTCTACGGGCCGCAGCAACCACATACCATCAGGTAGACTGTGTGCTCGTTTGTCACCCCTATTCTATATAAAAAATTGAATTGTCTATCTCCAAAGTCTCGTTATCATCGCAACGGAAATGTAATAAATATCAAAGCGAAAAATTGAATGATCAATTCATGCCGCAACGTGAAAAGATTTTTTTTAACAATGGTATACCTAGATCTAGATAAAGTGGTACAAGTCAAAATTTTAGAAACCTGCTATCCAAACATGCGCCCGCTCTCTTATATTAATTACAGTAACAGTGCTAATATTTTTTAATAGAATTATGTTGACAGAGAAACACGATGATTGATGCTGTGGCCCATAGACATCTACATCTATCCTCGTTTAAGAATAAAAATTCAGATGCATTCTTCAGGACGAAGATGAAATGACTCGTGTGTAATGAAAAGGGTCTCCCGTTCACCACATTCACCATACTAGAAACAGCAGCATCGAGCTACTATTTCACGCTGCTGTTCTATGAGAGCGTGACCCTACCACGGTCCAGCCGACTCATTCGTGTTACTACCATAATATAGCTGCAGCGTGGAGCTAATACTTATATGATTGGTGTGTATGTAGAAACAGCTGCACAATTCAAAAGAAACACCTAGTGTGGCGCTCTTGCTTGTTGATTTTAGGCAATTCTTTCTTTCTCAACATTACCATCGGTTATTGCTATAACGTCACCGTTCTCTCTAGATTAAATCATATAAAAATCGCTGTACTTAGAACTCCTGAAATAATATACGTAGATTTCATCTTATCAGACAAGAATAACTCAATCTTAACCAAAATAACTGTAAGAGGTACGAGACCTTGCTCGCGGGGATATTTTATGGTAACACGGGGGTGTGCGCGCCAATATATGCGCTTCACCACTCGTTTTCACTTCCCCATCTGCATGACGATGTAAAAAAACACTGATACCGTTAGAAATATCAAAAGCAATAACAGAAATACAGAACAACTATTAGTTGTCAAAGTTGATTCTACTGTCAAAGACTAGACAAGAGATTTTATAACCAAGACTCTACTGTTGAATGCTAATATTTTACCAATAGGTTTATACAAATCGAGTATGTACGTTGTTTTATATGTGGAAAAGCCTATTATATTATGGCTGCAGCATAGCTATTTTACTGGAAACAAGGCATTCCATCTTAGTCCTGAGGGATGACAACGCATTTGCATTTCGATCTTAATTTAAGGATATATGTAGATTTCTATGGGCCACAGTAACCGCTTAACATCATATGAAATGTTTATTCGTTTGTCGCCCATATTTTATTTAAAAAAATATATTTCGCTTATCACTTGAGCCAACCAGGGAACGGAACCATGAGTCATACGGAGTACGTCTGTGCGCGCAGACGAGCACCTATGTGGAAGTGCGCGTTCGTAATCCCCTCAGAATAAATCCATAGGATCCGTGCCTCGAATCGCAAGTGCCTACTCAATGTGCGCTCTTAAGTGTTCCAATTCCGTTGAGTCGCTTATATCGGAACGGAATCGGACTGAAATTAATAATAAAATCAAAGATGGCGGCTACGAGGTTGGCAGGACATTAATATGATTGCAAATATGTCTCCAAGTTTAATTGATCACATTGTAAATGTCGGTACAAAAATCGATAATATAACTCGACAAAAAACGTGGTGACAGCATTAGAAAAATCTTCTCTTCTATTTCATCCCACGAGTGAATGAGACAATTAAGGTAAAGCTCCGTGAGATTCTGTGACTTACTCAATTATTAAAACATGTCTAATTGAGAAATGCTATTACTCACTTAACGAATATTTAAGCGATGCATCAGTAGGTATATTATAACGACAATACATGTATGATTTAGTTATATCCATAGGTTATATCATTGTATATTAAATGACAATACAATTTATGTAAAGCTTTGTAATATAATTATGATACAAATAATAGAATGAAATAATAAAATAAAAGTTTGCGCGTTTACCACTAACAAGAACCCCGTTTGTCGTATCTTCTCAGTTTCAACTTCCCTTGCTGTCTCAGCTAGCATCGGAATCCTCGGCGTCTGCAGTTTCGTTATCACTTGGAAGGGAAGCCCAAATTAGCTTCTATAAGCTTGGCGTGCTCAGTAGAGCGGTAAAGTATTTTACGCCGGCACACCGCTTTCAACTTTACAAGGCACAAGTTCGGCCAGACAGAATACTGTTCTCATCTCTGGGCCGGGGCACCCCAGTGCCAGCTCCTTTCACTTGACCGCATCCAGCACAGATCGGCTCGAATCGTAGACGGCCAAGTTCTTTCTGACCGGCTCGATGTACTGGCGCTACCAAGGGATGCTGCGTCTCTTTGCGTTTTCTATCGCATCTACCAAGGGGAGTGCTCTGAGGAATTGTTCTGATTAATCTTAGTCACCAAATTACAAGAACGCACATCGCGTCAAAACTCACGATACCATTCACACCGTCTGGATGCTTGGTCGTCCACCACTGTGCGTTTTACTAAGAGTTTTCTTCCTCGTACCACCTCTTTAAGGAATTGTTTACCATCGGCAATTTTTCCAATCTGATACGACTTAGGGACCTTCAAGAAAAGAGCTTACTCCTCTCTAAAAGGCCGGCAACGCACCCGCAATTCCTCTGGTGTTACAGTTGTTCATAGGTGGCAGTAGATGCTTACTATCAGGTGAGCCACATGCTCTGCCCCCTCTTCTGTAAAAAAAATATTGTAATAGTATAGTGAATTTAATTCTTTTAAATCTTAGGTTTGAATCCAGCGAATGGAAGAAAATTTATAAAATCAGGCGTTAATTTGCGGAAATCCATTATATTAAAGATGCTAAAAAAATTTAGCTAATATCCGCGTGATAAAATAAATAAAAGAAGAACACCTCCCGCCCTCCCACAACTGCGCGCACCATCCCCGTCATCACTAATCCCAGCACCGCTACTCCCAACATCACTACACTAGAAAAGACACACAACTGATAATACGACGTGTTTCGCCTCTACACGAGGCATCCTCTGGTGAAATTTTATGTTTGAGATCAGGAAGTTTTATGGATAGTTGTAGACATCGTCAATAGAACTACAATAGAACACTAATATTAATATAATTATAGAACACTATTCAGACGATATTCGACTTCTGTCTATGCGAGATTAGAACGGCTCATGAGAACTTTAGGACAACATAGCGCCGCCGGTTGATGATGGTTTTTTTGATAATTGATAGAATCAGGCGTTACTTTGCGGAAATCCATTATAATAAAGATATTAATTAATTTGAAACCTCCCGCTAACTAAATACAATGATGTGTCTTACCTGGATTGAAGAGCACCTCCCGCCCTCCCTCAATTGCGTGCACCATTCCCGTCTCTCACTCTACGGCGGCTGACCACTAGGTCTTAGCGGTCAGCCGCCGTAGAGCCTACATCACCTGAGGATGCCTCGTGTAGAGGCGAAACACGTGTCGTATTATCGTCTATGGTGTGTTGGGAGTAGTGGTGCCGGGAGCAGTGCTGCGGGGATTAGTGGTGACGGGATTGGTGAAAAAGTGTAAAAAAACCATGATATGGTTTTTTACCACTTTTTCACAAAAACCATATTATGGTTTTTTTACTGTTCTAAGCCACTGCTTGACTCCAATCTTATCTGATGGTAAATGGTGATGAGGTTCTAGGCGGTAAATCGTTCTATCTTACCGTAACGAAAGTCCGGCATATTATCCCACTCTTATGCTGGAAGGAGTTTTTTTTAAATAAAATAAGAGTAACAAATTAGCATACGTTCATAGACATTTACATCTAGTCTCGATAAGAATTAAAATGCAGATGCATTGTCACTCCTGAGCAGTAAGATGGAATGCCTCATTTCCAGTAAAAAGGGGTCTCTGATTTTCTACAACCTTACGAAACGCAACAACATTTAGTTGCTACTTTACGCTGGTATTTTGTGAGAGCAGGGTCTTTCCCCGGTTGAGCCAACCTATTCATGCTGCTACTATAATACAGTTAAAGCATGGCTCTACCACGTAAAGATGGAATACGTCAACTTTAAAGCGTATAACATGAGTCCCACAACTGAGTAATTTAATACATAATGAAGGTGTGTTAACTATGCCGACCTTCTAAAAGTACAAGAAACCTTTTATTGATCGTCACTGAATGTTCAATCGCTTCGATTGGAGATGCATTAAACTACCGGCCTCGTATCTAAGACCAATCGGAATACCTAACGATCATCCATCTCATCCCAATAAAGAAATGTAGACAGAGCAATGCGTATATTTAAATTGATGCTGAAACCATGCTCGACTGCTTGGCCTGCACTCACACACACATTTCTCTTCTCTTTACCTTTAACAGCCAGTAAAAGTATATAACTAGACGCACACATATTATGCACCCTCCTGTTGGTTGTAAATGTTTTTAGATTTTTCAAAGAATAAGGGTGACAAATAAGCACACAGACCATTTGATGGTACGTAGATTCTATGACTATATATATCTACATCCACCTTCCATTGAGAATTAAAACGCGGAAGCGTTGTCACCCCTGAGATGCGTTGTCCATTCGTGCTACATTTGTAATGTAACACGTTGTCAACGCTGAAGACTAAAATCGAACGACTTGTTTTCAGTAAAAAGGGGTCTCCGGTTCTCCACATTCAGTATACGAAGCACAGCAACATTAAGCTGCTTATTTCCCTAATATTCTGTTAGAGCATGGTCGTTCCGCGGCCGAGCTCACCCATTCGTGCTACAACTATATAGCAGTAGGCTCTTTCACGTATTAAAAAATGCATATATGGATATGTGTGTATGATTGCTTGTCCTAACAATAGAATAAGCATTGTGTTAGCTTGGATTAGGCGTCATTTGAAACATATTTTCTTTACTAATCTGAGGCTCAAGGTTAACTGTTTCAATATCAGTTTACATGAGTATACACAATGAGCGCAACTCTTACAATTCTAAATATGATTATTTTATTTACGAATGGCCAAATCAAAGGAAACATTTTATTGCAATAGGTAGATGAAATATTTAAAAAAATCTTCTGCACGTGAACCTCGATTATTGACCGATAAGAATGTTAAACAGCTGATTGTGGAAAATTCATCCAATAACGCTAAATGCAAATTTACTTTGTTTTTTTTTTCTTCATTTAATTAATTAGAAAGAAAATTCTAACAATGTCTTTATTAAATTTATACACAAGCATTTAATTGATTTGTCGAAGTATCGAATGTTAGTGTCGATTGAATCTAATTCTCGTAATGATAATTTATCGATACCTCCGCAATAAAAATCAGCCGTAAAAAGCTATCGACGTGGTAGAGAAACGTTGCAGCTAAAATATTTTTGCAGTACGAATTGATAGGCTCAACTGTATGACGACAACGCTCTCACAGGATATACCAGCGTAAAATAGCAACTTACCACTGCTTTCGTATGATGAACTCTACTACGTAGAATTGATGCAACGGCTTATATCTAAAAGAACTCATTTCCTCGTTTTTTCTATATATTATCAAAAAAAAATCAAACGGTGGAATAACAAACGAAAAAATATTTTTTAAAGTAATGTCATAGCTTAATGATTTACATTAATTTAAATTTGTAATTCCAAGTCGAATGCGTATCGAACTTCGAACCGACCAATATCAAATAAACGTTATTCACATAGCTAAAAAATTATTTACTCGTATATTTTGGTGATAACCCACAACGATGAAAAATTTTTCAAACAATCTTTATAGGAAGTTGTTAAACGTACATTGAACCCAGACTCCATGGCGATCTCATAAAGCACGAACTACTATTCTTATTGGCGATGCTCCAAACCCATCTAAAGCGATGGGTGCCATTTAAATATTCTTCTTTGCCGAAGGACGTTTCCACATTCACAATATATTAATAAATTGTCATTTATACTGGAATATTCCACTTAACACACAAAAGTCGAAGCTGGCTAATGTAGGAAATACAAAGCTATATTTTATTGTATTACGTTTGGTAAGATTTCATACTAACGTGACGACATCGTGTTTAATAGTCCGTGTACCAATCCCATTAGGAACGACGGCGTTGTCGGCTTTGTGACGCAGTGTGAGGACCGCGGGATCAAATCCCGCACGGAACAAGTATTTGTATGGCCTACAAATAATTGCTCCGGGTCTGGATGTTTGTCTTTGAGAAATTTATGTTTGTAAACAGCTTCCACGATACAGGAGAAACCCCTAGACTGCAGGTGACGTATTTCAAAAACAAGAAAATGTCTATCCTACATCTAAGCAGGTAGAGCTTAGATTTATTTATTATATAAAAATAAGGGTAGCAAACGAGTTTACAGTCCACCTGATGATAAGTGAACGTTGTGGCCCATAGACACATCTGTCTTCAATTAATAGTCTAAATGCAAATGCGTTATCACCATTTAGGACAAAGATGGAATGTCAGCAAATATTCAGAGGTGATAGAACTCCTTTTTTGTACAGAAGTCCGTCGGGGTAAGTCCCACCATCTCACTGCTGCGTTCAGGTCTGAAAGATATAAAGAGACAGTCATGACATTCTATGGGTTATTATCAATCATATATTTTTAATAATAAAATAATAGGCCTCCCTCAAGGAATGCTCCAACCAATCAAATCAAATCCATCGACTTCTTGCATGTCTCACCAGGTCGTCACTCCATCTAGTGGGGGACCGCCCTACACTTCGCCTACCGGGACGATGCTGCCACTCGGGAACACACACACAAACACAAAGCTGTTTCGTATATACTTTTATAGCATTTGGTGACAAAGGAGCACACAGTCCACCTGATGGTAAGTGGATGCTGTGACCCATAGACGTCCACATTTATCCTCAACTAAGGATCAAAATGCAAATGCCTTATCACCCCTGAGATCTAAGATGGAATGCCTTGATTCCAGTAAAAAGGGTCTCTGGTTCTCTACACTCACCATACGGAACACAGCAGCATTATGCTGCTGTTTTAAACTGGTATTCTGTGAGAGCGTGGTCCTTCCCTTCGAGCCGACCCATTCGTGCTACTATATTATAGCTGCAGCGTGGCTCTCCCGCGTATAAAAATAAAAAAATTTTTAAAATTTGTGTGGTTTTCTTCTTCCGACTCGTAAATGATCTTAACAATCCATTTAACACCACTTAAAAGGCAATAATTGCAAAATTCTGCAGCGAGCATGCACTCCAAATTGCCTCCATTCACTGAACATGGCGATTTATTTGACTTTTAACACAATAGCTATAACAAATTATAATTATATATCATTAAGACTGCCTAATTAAACTAAACTAAAGATAAAAAAAAATAATTAAGATGATAATACACTATAAATATACAGTTAATTTCGTTAAAGTTAATAATTTTGAAAGGACACACGCACGCACGCACGCACGCACGCACGCACGCACGCACGCACGCACGCACGCACGCACGCACGCACGCACTCACTATACTATATATATATATATATATATATATATATATATATATATATATATATATATATATATATATATATATATATATATATATATATATATATATATATGGAATGCCTCGGAATCAATAAAAAGGGTCTCCGGTTTTCTATCATTATAATATGAAACCCAGCACCAGTATGGTGTTATTTTTCGGTGGTTTCTGAGAGTGTGGTCCTTCTCCGGTCGAGCCGACCCATTCGTGCTACAAGCATAATATAGCTGCAGTGTGGCTCCATTACTCATTAATTACGAGGGTGGATTGAAAAGTACTCGGCCTAACACAGATCCATTCAATTCTAAAAATCAAATCTACCCACATTATTTAGTTCAGTTCAGACTAGTTCATTGTGTGAAGTTCGAAACGTGTGCGATAATTAGTTGTGATTTTATAAATTTATTAACAAAGTATTCGGACATAATTTCCGCGAATGGAGCAAATCGAGCAGCGTGCCGTCATTAAGTACCTCCATAAGAAGGGGCTATCATCAAAAGCCATCCATGATGACATGGTCAGTACATTAAGCGATTGTGCTCTGTCATATTCATCCGTCAAAAAATGGATAGCATAATTTAAGCGTGGTAGAGAGAGTGTGAAAGATGAACCCCGCTCTGGAAGGCCTTCGACGTCAACTGCTGACGAAAATATTAAAAAAGTACTTGATTTCATAATGGAAGACCGCAGATTAAAAATTAGAGAGATAGCCGAAATTATAGGCATCTCTTATGAACGAATTCGAAACATCATTGTCAACGAGTTGGGTTTCCACAAGGTGTCTGCGAGGTGGGTTCCGCGACTGCTTTCAGTTGAACAAAAAAGGACGCGATTGACTATTTCACGCGACTGTTTGGAGTTATTTGAAGCCGATGCAGATGATTTTTTGAATCGTTTTGTTACTATGGACGAAACATGGGTTCATTACTGTTCACCGGAAACAAAACAACAATCAAAACAGTGGAGAAGACCTGGTTCACCACCCCCTAAAAAAGGCTAAGTCGATTTTGTCGGCAAATAAGGTGATGGCTTCAGTATTCTGGGACTCGAAAGGTGTGATTATGATTGATTATCTTGAAAGGGGTCAGACTATAAACTCTGATTACTACTGCACCTTACTACGTCGTTTACGAGAGGAAATAAAAGAAAAACGTCGAGGAATTCTCAGAAGAAAAGTCCTGTTTCATCAAAATAACGCCCGTGTTCACACATCAGTACAGTCAATGGCTGAAATTCACAACTGTGGCTTTGAATTGTTACCGCATCCGCCCTATTCACCTGATCTGGCACCATCAGACTTCTTTCTGTTCCCTAACCTAAAAAAGCACTTGGGAGGTCAAAGATTTTCGACAAACGACGAAGTCAAAGCAGCTGTAGACGCATATTTTGACTCTAAGGAAGAATCATTTTTTTTTCAACGGTCTAAATGCTTGGAAGGGGAGGTGGCAAAAATGTATTGAACTTGATGGTGATTATGTAGAAAAATAAAAATATAACTGATTTAGTATGTGTTTATTTTCTTGGTTAGGCCGAGTACTTTTCAATCCACCCTCGTATTACAATACCAGCGACCTTCCCCGGCTTCGCACGGGTGAAATCTGGATTTTACGACAGTGTCACATACCGGGTCCAACTATGCCTACAACCTTCGCGTAAGTGTGAGCAATAAGTTGACAGAGTTTTAGCGTAATCTGATGAATAGTATGGCAGCTCATAAAATACGAACAAACAAACATTAATCATTATATATTAAAGAATACATGATTGATAATAAGCCCTGGATCCCGGGGAATCAGTTGAACGTTACTACGTTGTTTCTAAATATTTTCATGTTTTATTGTACAACAAATTATAATTATTAAAAAATATGCTGGGTTTCTTGCTGGTACTTCCTAGGACGGAGGCTTTTTCCAAATCAGTTGTTAAAGTATGAAATAAATAACTATAAGTAAGTGTTTTTGTAATCTATATTGAGTAAAAATGATTCGTTTGTATTATATTCTATCCTACAGAGCAGTGAACAAGCGCCTAGCCGCTGCGCTACTGTTTCTTTTTCATCATCATCATTATCACTATCATCACCATTTATTTAAGCAATATTAAAAATAAAATAAACGAGATGTGCCGTCGTTGAAAGACATATCCATTCGTCTGAGTCGTCGACAGAATCGAAATAAAAATTATTTTCATTGCAACGCTAACTTACGAAAAGGACACAAGATATCCTTCCACGAAGAGCTCTACGTGTCTAGGCGCGTGCTGGCGCGCTTGCCTCGCGAATTGAGACCCGGCCAAAAAACACACCTCTTGCTTTAAACAGGTAAGCTCGGGTAGTACCCAAATGTGCGTGGTAACTTTTTACTCGCGGTCGGTTAGAGGTGACTGATTTTCGGATAGTTTTTTAGTCTGACAAAAATCAATAAAATAACGTTTCAAATAAAGGGTCATCAGAGTATTACCTATGTATTAAGAATCTTATCATTTACATATTCAACCACAAGCTCCGTATTAAGTTTCGAAAAAACAACTCTCTTGAATTTTAGTTTTTCAATTCGTAATAAATAATACGTTCATAATTATTATACACTATGAAACATAAAAGTGTTAATGATATTACATGAATAGACATTACATTGATCAAACCGAGGTGAAAGACATTACAATTATCAAGATATAAAAATGGTAATTTTATACGTGGTTAGGTACATGGTATAGCCACTTTGCATTGCATAATGCTTTGCTATTCTGTGTTTCGTATGGTGAGTGCAGAGAAACCGAAGACCATTTTTACTGATAACGAGGAATTCTATGTTAAGCGCTCAGATTTAATAATTCCGTCTGCGCTTTGTTTTACAATAATGCTACATGTAGATATCTATGGACCACAGTATCCACCAGTCATCAGGTGTACAATATTGTTAGTCGCCCTTACTATATATGGCTATATAGCTGCAGTACGAATAAGTGGATCGGTCTGGAGAATATAATGTTTTACATATGTTGAATGACAACAACAGGAAATCATTTTTACTTGTAATGAATCATTTCAGCTTAGAGTAAACTTATTTTTATAAAACAACAAAGCATCTGGCTTTTGTTTTTTAATCTAGGATAAACACTCTGGACCACAGCATCCACTTACCATCAAGTGAACTGTGTGCTCGTTTGTCACCCTTATTCTAAAACAAGTGGCAAAATAATAAAAATTTTGTACAATCGACTTCAATATAAATAAAATGAGAACATCATCAATGTAGTCTAAGTCAATTAAATATGCATTATTAATGATGACTCAAAAACTACTGGTCAGATCTTGATCAAATTTATATGGGACCATATGAGAATCTCCAGCTTTCATCTAAAAAAGAATTATCAAAATTGGTTCGGCTAGAACGTCTAAAAAGTTCTGAGTCTAAAATGTTCCATCTTTTTTATGTATTACACATTAAAAAGGATGGAACATTTTTATAGACCTTTTAGATTACAGTTAAAACATTAAAACACAACTTTGGTAAATTTAAAAATTAGGACAAATTCACACATTATGATAGTATTCACACAGATGAACCTACACAATAAATGTCTCGGATTATATAAAGTTCTTTATGACTTACGAAGCGTTGATTAATCTCAACAATGAACTAGTTTTTTTTTTATTATTACGGCTCTTAATATGTAATTTGGATTTGCGAAAACAGCTGCAAAACATTCCATTTTTAAAACAGTACTTACATATGCAATTGTAATATAAAACTAGGCAATACAACGCGCTTCTTGAAACTGATTTCCTGTCAAATTCTTTGTCAGTCAGTTTTACAAACTTCGCTGCTTTATTTGCTTAATTGTATTTATTTTGCGTGACTGCCTCATTTGTCTAGTGATCATAAGCGCGACTGCTGGTTATGTTGTCCAGGATTTGAAACCCGGGTTGGGCTAAAATCAGTTATTGGTGGTATCTCAGTAGCAGTCCGGAGTCAGAAAATTGGCGGTGTCTTAATCCCTTTACAAAAGCACGTAAAGCGGTTGGTCCTGCGTCTGTTCTCTCTCCGGTCGTGTCGGATTTTTGTCCAATCGTATAATGAGAGTGCGGGAATAGCCTTGGATGTCGGATTGACAGGATGCTGCGTACGACTGCGCACGTTGACTCTGCTATACGCAAAGCTCGATGTGCGCGGGCAATGCTACGTCCTGTCCTGACATCCAAGTTACCGACAAAGTCGAAGATAACCATCTATAAAACTTATATAAGACCCCTGCTAACATACGCTGCTCCGGCCTGGTATGCACTCCTGAGCGATCATCAGAAGCGGCGACTTCAGGCCCAGCAGAATTTGTCATTAAGAACTATAGTCGGTGCGGGTCGCTACGTCCGTAATGACGTTATAGCGGCCAACCTCAAGATAGAGAGCCTTCATGAATTCGTGGTCCGGCTGGCGCGCGGTATGTTTGACCGCGCCGACAACGGGCCACATGAACACCTCAACGGCTTCGCGCCGTTGCATGCAAGGCCGCCGGACGGGCGACCTTATCCAAGAGAACTCCTCCCTATATAGATTAGGGAGTCCGAGTAAACCCCTCAATGCCGCAGAAAGGCCAACTTTGACAAATAATTGTGTTACTTAAACACAATTAATAGATAACCTCCCTTTCTTATAAGTTAACCGACTGCGACAATAGTCGTCATAGCAACGCCTTTAACATCAAGGCGCCCAGGACCGGCACATTGTAGTGTGCCGTGAGGAACATCCGGGTAAAGGGGTACACCCCGAGGCCCGAGACCTGCACGGCATTTATGCCCTGCAGAGGACAACAACGACGCGGGAATAGAGAGTGCGCTTGTTCACACATATTCGGGAATATAATCCTGCCCTGCGCAGATGGACGCAGATGGATGAGGCTAGGCTAGCGAAAACATAAGAGGGACTCGTAGAGAGACAGGGATATAATATTTATTATTACTACACTAATTCCAGTAATTTTGTGAAACAACATTTGAAACGTGTTTAGAATTATTCTAAATTCAAAGTAACCCTACCGGTACAGATATCGGAAAAACCCAAGCAAGTGGCACGTCGTGTTACGTCGAGCAAGGACTCGCAAGGCCAGCAGTTGCGAGGTAAACGACTCGCCTCAACCAATCGCACTGTCAAATATAATCGACAATATGCGAAATGTCCCCGAAGCATTAATTTTCTATCGTACCTAATTTGTATCGTAATAGGGAGACTATACTACAAAACATAGTTCCATTTACCAACGCTAGAAGGACTGGTCATATTTCCATACAATTTTAGTTGGTGCCTATAATAAAACTGAAGACTAGCGTAAAATAACCGTTTAATGCTGCTGTGTTTTGCATGGTGAGAAGATTCTTAATCGAGGACAAATGTAGATGCATATGGCCACAGTATGAGCTTAATATGACTGTGTGATCGTTATTCATCCTTACTCTATAAAAATATATAAACTAAGATAGCGCAGCACATTTGAATCAAATGCGTGCAATTTTCCAATAGATTATCGATCTTACTGCCTCGTCAGAGATATTTTTATATGACCTTACTGCATTCTTCATAAACCGTAATATTTATTTTAAATAGTTATTTATAAACGGACAGTGTTTACGTTGTCTCTATACTCTTATTTATTATTTTAACCTTTCTAAAAGTCAATAACAAAAATTAAATACAAACAAATGATTGTCTAGAGTCAAAACCAAAGAATCAATACACGATGTGAGAACAAACGTACCTAACCTTTCTAATGCAATAACAGTGATCAACTGTGACAATGGTCTGTCGAGGTGTCACCGCTCTGGAATCCATACAAAGCGGCATGTTTGGTTTAGATTGGAGCGCGCGTTGATTCATGCATTCCTAACACGTGTTTATAAGATGGATAGAAAACCTATGATCTTAGGTTTAATATCCAAACGTACCCACTGTGAAATTTTACTGTACACCATACAATAATATTATATTAATAACGTCCTTCAGACTGAAATAAGGACGTGGCGGCCAGTTTCATCGGAAACTAACCGGCTGCGCACCTCAGGAGTATGATGCCCAAGTGTACTATATGTACACGCACAGGTGTACTCTCCATTCCCTCACTCTCGTAGACCGATGGGACGGTAATCAGACACGACCGGGGAGAGACCAGGTGCAAAACCTACGGCTTTACGTGCTTTCCGAGGCCGTAGTTTTTTTATTATTTTGACTCGTTATCAAAAAGACGCTGCTGCTCGTCTACGAGTTTGTTTCCCACCGCACCCTCTCACGACACCCACGGGACGATATGCGGTTGTGGATGTTCGTACACCGCCACTACACGGTAGTAATAAATTTAAATATAAACTTACTTTTTTATATAAATAAAACCAATATTCTGTAATGATCAGGAAGTAGTATGGTGCGCAGGATGTATCACGAACCGAAACCGCAAGCATCCTCGAAATATAACTCGTCTTCAAGTTTCTATATCCGATCAGATGAAACTTGTGAATTTAATCGATTATAATCGTATATAATAATAAAATTGTATATAATATTTGTGTAAAATGATTTCTAATAATTAAATAGTCGACTGATTTGTTGTTCTAGTGATAGTAAACGCGACTTCTGGTCTTGGGCTCCCGGGTCGAACCCAGGAATACATGAACCGGACCAAAGTCTATTATTATTGGGTTATACTGTCATGAAATTCTCCGTAGCACACTTAATGTAATAAAATACGTGGTAGAATTATGCTGCAGCTATATTATGGTTGTAGCACAAATTGGTCGGCTCGACTGGGGAATGACCACACTCTCACAGAATACCAGCGTAAAATAGTAGCCTAATACTGCACAAATACAGATTCAGAGTTTCATATGGTGAGTGTAGACATGCGGAGACCCTTTTTACTGGAATCGAGGCATTCCATCTTAGTCCTCAGAGGTGACAACGCATCTGCATTTTGATTCTTAATCGAGGATAAATGTAGATGTCTACGGACCACAGCATCCTCTTACCATAAGGCGGACTGTGCGCTCGTTTGTCACCCTTATTCTAAAAAGGGATAATTTTGCCTATTGAAGATGTTAAAATTTAATTAACTTAGATCCACGTAATCGAGGTTACGCGTTATCAGCTAAGATTCGCGTAATAATTATCTTGCGGATATTAGCTAACTAATTTTAACATTATCAATAGCAGCCCAGAGTCCGCAAATAAGCAGTATTTTACTCCCACTTCCCCCGGAAGTTGGTGTTTTATCCCCGTGCCTCGGAAATCACGTAAAGCCGTTGGTCCTTCGCCTGATCTTTCGGTTCTCGAATATACGTTTCATCCGACTATGAGAGTGAGAGAAAAGAGGAGAGCATCCGTGCTTGTGCACACACTCGTGCTCTAATACCCTGTTTTACATAGATGGCTATTCTCCTGAATGTTGGTCTGGAGGACATTATTTCCATTATTATTGATATGACATAAAGTCGGTCGATGGATACAGGTGGCTGAGGACCACGTATTGTTTCTGTCCGTTCTTTCTTCTCATTCTGTAGTTAGTTTCTTCTCATTACGGTGCTGAAATAATCCCCCAGAAGGGGGGTTTTTTTTTTTGTAAAAAAAAAAAAAAAAATATTTTTTAAAAATCCAACAAGTCGTTCTCAAAATTTTGTGTGGGGGATGGGTCCTATCTTTGATATAATGATGATGAATAATGAATAATGACACCTTTACAGTCCTTTTGACGATTAAAACTGCAGCCAATATCAAATCAAGACCACTAAAGAACTAATGTGGAATGCCTGATAGCCTAATCGAATTTTGGGTCCATGTAATTACTCAACCGTGCAGTTGCGATTGAAGAACATCCACTACCCCGCTACCCCGTGAGAGTCGTTAGAGGCCACAGAAGGAAACGGATTACAAGAAGGCAGCAGTGCCTTCCGAATGACATATAGAAATAAAAACCGCGGTTGTCTACCCCAGTTACAAACTCCGATGTCAAGCGTGGCAACTATGGCGAATATCAAACATGAAGCAATCTATGGGAGTGGCCTATGTTAAACATTGGACTTTTGATAGGCTGTAACACTAGCAGTACTCTGGATACTTTTCAAACTTGAAGGAAACAATTGGTGGAATGATGATCCCTTTTTATATACTAGTACTACAGTAAAATTATGAATCCCGGTAGAGGCTAAGCTTAACAATTTAGCTCACCGCCGCTAAACTGCATGTTTGATTGTATTTCGTAGAATTTCATTATCCTATCGGAGTACCAGACGTACTGCAGGTTACCATCCACACTTGGTTGACATTCAGAATGTCCACACTAAGTACTTTTTAAGTAATTTGTTGTAATGCTAAGGAGTGGAATGCCCTGCCGGCGTCTGTTTTTCCGAATGCCTATAACCTGAACCTCTTCAAGGTGCGTGTTAATAGGCTTCTCCTGGGCAAACTCGCTCCATCGTGGACCTCATCTTTGCCCTAGGGTTAGATCGAAGTCAAGAGTGAGCCTATTTTTAATAATTTCCTACATGTCTTACCATCGTCACTCCATCTAGAGGGGATGGCCGTCCTTTACTTCATTCATCTATACGAGGCTTCTCTAGTGAATCTTTCTTCCCCATCAGTTTACAGTTCTTGAGCTAGAGTGGTTTTTACATATTTTTCTTTTTTACTATTCATTCAGATGTTACATAGAAAATGTTTTGTCCAACAGTGCGAGGAGACTATGCCAGCGGGCGATATGTGCGTTTCGGCGGCGAGGGCAGGGCCGGCAGCACGCTGGCACCCCGCCTGCTTCGTGTGCTCCACCTGCCACGAACTGCTGGTAGACCTCGTTTACTTCTGGAAGGACGGCCGGCTCTACTGCGGCAGGCATCACGCGGAGACCCTCAAACCCCGCTGTTCTGCTTGTGATGAGGTGAGAATGCTAAGCTATTAATAATAATTTTATTTTATTTTTTTATAGAATAAGCGTGACACGCGAGCACATCACCTGATGGTAAGTTGATGTGGCTCATAGCCATCTACATCTAACCTCAATAAAGAATAAAAATGGTGGTGCGTCGCCATCCTTAAGGACTACGATGAAATGCCTCGTTTTCTATAAAAGAGTCTGTCCTAACAATAGACCTTGAGCATTCGGACCGCCTAAACTTCTACACTACGCTCTCAGTACAATATATCGCGTAAGAAATACGCCCAAATTTTTAAATAATTTCTTTATATAGTGGAATTTTAGTCCTTTGAAAAAATTAAATAGTTCAAAATGTTCATAAATAAGTTGCCTATCCATTACTGTCAATCGCAAAATAGAATAATGCTTACTTTATGAGAAGATTTATGTTCACCCATATACTGTCGGCCAAAAGTTTAAGACCACCTTAGTTAAAGTAGGAAAATTCAATAAAAACAATCGCAAAAAATATAACGCAAACTAATAAATGAATTTTAATTCTAATGTTATGAATAATTATTTCGCATTTCTGTGGAGGAGTTAATTATTGATGAATCTCCCTACAACTTTAGTTGTAGGGAGATTCATCAATAATTAACTCCTTTTAAAAAATGGAATTGGAATTGGAATCAAGATTATTTAGAAATTTAATAGATAGATATTTTTAATAACAAGTATAAACCTCACAAATAACGACTAGCACGGCATTTTGCTCAAACACGTACCTTAATTAATTTTTCATTAGTTCTTAGGCCTTAATTAATTCGAATAAGTTAATTTTTATAAAACAAATATTTCAAAAAAGAACAAAAAATAAATTGCATATCTCTACTAAAGACTTTGTATGTACTATGTACAGCTAAATTCACAATTGGTGCAGTTTTGCAAAACTTTAAAACGATTACTACAATTAGACCGTATTATGCAGAAATGTTTCAATCCACAAATACATGAAGATATTCTGATTTGAAAGATTTTTGTTTTTATTTTTTCTATTTTGTTATGCACACTCAACACGAAACTGAAACGATCATATTATGAGTTCGTACAAAGGTCCTACTTATCCCATATCTTTTAGTAGACCATTAATTTCAATTTCAATTTCAATTTCAAATCGTTTATTGCTTCTATAATGTACAGTACATTAGCAGTGACCATTATAGACCCTGTCGGGCGTTGCAATATACAAGAAATATACAATAAAATAATTAAATGGACTTATAACTATGTAACATCATTATATTATATTTGGCTATTTTGAAAATAAAATGTTATTTAATACTTAGTATTTAACTATCAAAAAATTCAGTAAGCGTGTAAAAGCATTTGGATATAAGATAATCATGAAGTTTTTTATTGAATGAACTTAATTTTACATCAGATTTTATATTTATGGGTAGTTTATTGAATATTTTAATTGCCATGTAATATGGACTACAATTGAGCATTTTGGTTCTAGATGGGGGTAAGTATAACCTATGTTTATGCCTAGTATTTACATTGTGTGTTTCTTTTATCTGGGTGAAGAAGTGTTTATTTTTAAATACGAAATTACTTATATCTTTTATGTAAATAGAAACTAAGGTTAATAATTTAAATTTAATGAAGTAGGGTCGACAGCTATGTCTGTTATCAATTTTGGCAAGTATCCTAACACATTTTTTTTGTAAAATGAACAATTCATCTGCATTAACACTATTACCCCAAAGGATAATGCCATATTTTAGCCACGAAAAGGCATACGCGTAATATGTTGAAAGTGCAGTTTCTAAATTTGTGCTATAATTAATTTGATAAAGCGCATATGTAAATTTAGAGAGCTTGCATTTAATTTTTTCAATATGTGACTTCCAGTTTAAATGTGTATCTACATTAAGTCCAAGCAAGTTATACGAGTCTACCTCTTCTATTAGGGTATTTTGTAATTGAAAATTAATTTCTAGGGGTGGTTTATTATATGAACGAAATTGTAAAATTTTTTGTCTTTTTAAGGTTTATTTCTAGATTATGGCTATCAAGCCAATGAGTGACATTATGAAGTGTATCATAGATAAGGGCTTCAGAGCTAATGTTGTCGTTACTTTTTATAAGTATTGACAAGTCATCTGCAAATAATACTGGCAGTGTTGATTCTCTATACAAACATTTTGGCAGGTCATTTACATAAATAAGAAACAGCACACAGCCTAAGACGCTGCCCTGTGGGATTGAACTAGTTAGGTGTTTCTCTTCAGAACGAACTTTTATTACTTCATTTGTAATTTGGTTGAAGTGTTCAATTTCTACAATTTGCTTCCGGTTATTTAAATAGGATTTAAACCAGTTATGTACTAGCCCACGGATACCCGAATTCATAATTTTTACAAGTAGTTTATCATAGGGCACCCTGTCATATGCTTTCGTCATATCAAGTAAAATACCAAAACTATGTTTTTTATCATTTAAATTTTGTAAGGCCATTTGTATGAACTTGTATACAGCTAGGGTGGTTGATCTTGATTTTCTGAATCCATTTTGGCTATCATCCAGTATTTCATACTTTTCAAGGAATGAGTAGAGTCTATTACACATTGCTTTTTCGTATATCTTTGAAAAGGTGGGCAGTAGGGCTATTGGTCTGTAGTTGTTAGGGTTTTTTTTATCTTCTTTTTTGTGCAATGGTTTTATTAGTGCTATTTTGAGAGGGTCTGGAAATATGCCATGTTGAAAACTTTGGTTTACTAAAAAAGTAAGGGGATAGACAAATTCTTCAGTGCATTGTTTTAAAAGCGCCGGTGGTATATCATCCACACCACAGCTATATTTAGTTTTTAATTTTTTTATACTATTTTGGATTTCCATTTCATCAACTGAGGTTAGGTACATGGAGCATGGCGGTTTCAATTCGACAGAATTTTTATATTGTTTCTGATTTTTATTAATATTATTAGTTTTACCAATTGCTGCAAAATGTTCATTAAATATGTTAGAAATTTGAATGGGACACGTTATTGAGTTATTATTAATATTTAACATCATATTTTTGCGATTTTTTGTTTTCATTCTACCCAATTTATTATTAATTATGTTCCACATGGTCTTTATTTTATTACTCGAATTTTTCATTTGTTTAATGTATTGTAGTTTTTTTGATAATTTGATACTACGTTTAAGAATTTTTGTGTATTTTTTATAGTAATTAAGAAAAACTGGACTTTTTGTATCGTTAAGGATTATTCTTAAAAGTCTTTTATGCTTACAAGATTTTTTTTAATCCAGTTGTCAACCAGCCTTTATTTTTTTGTTTTTTTATTTTTACTTTCATCATAGGTATATGTTCGTTTAAACTATTTGATATTATTTTAAGAAAAATATTATAGTTCTCATTTACAGTTTGGTTCTCTTTTAGAATATTATTCCAATCGACGTTATTTAATGAGTTTTTGAATGAATTAATGTTATGTTTTGTAAAATACCTTTTTCTTGTAAATAACACTTGCTTTTTGCTCATCGCCGTCTCTAAATTTAATTCTAGATTTGTTGCTTTATGGTCTGATAAACCATAATCAATAACATAGCAATTTTTTACTAAAGATATATAGTTTGTAAAGATTAGATCAATACAGGTGGCTGTTTTATTTGTGATTCGGGTGGGTTCTTTTATAAGTTGAGCTAAATTATGAGAACGCATTAAATTTAAGAGTTCCTGAGAATCACTATTGTTTTCGTTAACATTTATATTAAAATCACCCCCAATAATGACATATTTATGACTATATTTTAGTTGTATTCTATTGAGTAGTTTATTTAATTGTTCATAAAAGATATTAATATTACGATCCGCTCTATATAAGCCGACTAAAACAATATTATACTTCGGTATTTCTATTGCACAAAATTCAATCGTAAATTCTACGGAAAAACTAACCAAGTCTATTTTTTCAATATAATCAATACAATCTTTCAGCATAATACAAACACCTCCACCACCGTGCTTTTTTCTACAAAATTTTGAAGCTACTTTATAATTTGGTATTACTATAGATTCACAAAAGTCATCACTTCTCCATACTTCTGACAATAATAATATGTCTATGTTTGTATCAACTAATAAATGCTCAATTAAGTCTACTTTATTTCCTAAGCTCTGAACGTTTTGGAAAGTTAATTTAAAACTGTTAACGAAATGTCTTGTCAGGAATACTACTTTTGGTTATAGGCCCTGTTTCTTGTTTTGATGATAGGCAGTTACTTATCGGTAAGGTTTCTTCCTTTTTTTGAGACAATTTCAGAGGTTTTAAAATCATTGGCACTGTTTACTACAATTTTGCCACAATCCTCTTCTTGGTATTCTTCTATGTTCTTTATTAGATCAGCGACGTCTTTAAAAATGATCTGCACGCCGTAGTCGTTTATCTGGCCTGTGCGCTTATGAAACATGGTATGGTTGTAATCGAGGTTCAAGTTGGAGTCAATTAAATATGAGTATTGATATGTCATATTGTCCAAATAAAGGAGGTTATTAAACAGTTCTATTCTCTTGTTGAATAGGTTTACAAATCTACCACATTTGAATGTCGGCAGACACAAGATAATATTTGTATGTGTTATTTGTAGTAATTTTTCTCGGATGTAGGTAATAAGCTCAAAATAATTAGTTGTGGCCTCAAAATCCTCTTTGCCAATGACTATTATGCAGTAGTCTCTTAAAGAGAAGTTCTGAAGTTTTTTTTTCTATGTCTAGTAGAAGTGGTCTTATTCCATGATCAGTTAGTAGATAGTGGCATATATCATAGTTGTTTTGTACATTATGTTGTAATATGTTTCGGGTCTTCATAAATCTGGACGTACTGAGTAGACAAATTTTGTTTGCAGCTTCCTTCACTACTTTGGGCTTGTTGTGCATATCAAGATCAGACTTTGTAGAAATTTCGACACTAATCATTGTGGATAAGTTATTATTTAATGGGCTCTGGCTATTAATTTTTTGCGGTGAAAGAATTAAGTTACCACTATTTATCGACTTTTCTTTAGAATTTGATTTTAGCGATTTAGAAGTAATGATATCTGATTCAGATATCAGTTTATTTAACTTTAATTCACATTCACCTACTTTCTTCCATAAAGAACGGTTTTCAGTCGTCAGGTAATATATTTCGTTTTTTGCGCTCTTTAGTTTGCATTCTAGGTTTTCTATTTTTACTAATAATTCTTCAACTGTATATGTGTTTTTTTTAGTTTGTGGTTCTGATAGAATTAAAGGAAAATAGATTAATAAAGGCAAACTTAGTGCGTACATTACTAGCATAATCGCTACAGCCTATTAAATCTATCACTGGAGATATACTTCCCGCATAGATTGCGTCATATGACGCCGCGCTTGAGCAGCGGGTTGACAGCCGCAGTTTTATTTAACCACGTTATTAAGAAAACGCTGCTACCCACCGCCAGATTTTTTCCGTCTGCCGCCTCTCACGACACCGTCAGGATGGTATAGGTTAGTGGATTTTTTTACACCACCACTATATGGTACATCGCTAATGAATAAACAAATTTTTTCTTGTGGCAGAAGCCCTAATAAACTATGTTATGTATATCATTTAAAAAAATTGAATGTGCATTTCAGTACACTTGTTTTTTTTTCAGAAATTTTTCATATCTGAAAATAAATTTAAAAAATAGCCTCTGGATCATTATTATGGCCAGTTTGTGAAATGGATCATTTCTACGATATGGTCTTCAGCTATCACAGGAACTCGTTTCATTCGTCAAGTAATTTAAGTTTTTTTTAAACGGAGAGTGTTTACACTCTAGGATTTTCTCCTGTACCGTGTATGTATTTTACAAACATAAATTGCACAAGAACAAACGTCCAGATGCCCAGCGTAGCAGCTCATTGCTAAGCCACTGCGCTACGGAGCCGTGAAAATTCTATAATACGATATGCTTCTATTATATGTTTAAGTACGTGCTCTGTGATCAAAGACAATATCGTGAGGAAATCTGCATGTCTGAGAAATTAAAAAAAACACTCGGGGATAATAAATGAAGTGGTGAGCCACGCTACAATTACGCTATCTTTTTTATATAAAATAAGGGTGACAAACGAGCACACTGTTCACCAGATGGTAAGTGGATACTGTGGCCCATAGACATCAACATTTATCCTCGATTAAGAACCAAAACGCAGATGCGTTGTCACCCATAAGGACTAAGATGGAATTCCTCGTTTCCAGTAGAAAAAGAGTCATCGAATCTCTACACTCACCATACGGAACTCAGCGGCATTAAGCTGCTATTTCACGCTGCTATTCTGTGAGAGCGTGATCCTTCCTCGGTCGAGCCGGCCCATTCGTGCTACAACCATAATATAGCTGCAGATGGGCTCTACCACGTACAAAAGCTATACATAGCTGCAGCACGAACGGGTCTACTCGACTTGGGTAGAGCTACGCTCTCACAGAATATCTCCGTGAAATAGCAGTATATAATGCTGTTTCATATGATGAGTACAGAGAATCGGGAACATTGTTAATGGTAATAAGTAAAGGTAGAGGAGGCATAGTAAAGAAAGTAGATAAAGTTTCTTGTCGGTTCTTCTCTGAGAAGGTGTGAAGACTTCGACTTCATAAGAAATTTAAACAATACTAAATATAATAAAAGGTTTTAACTTTTAGGTACTTTAACTTTATTATAAAATAAGAGTGACAAGCGAGCACATAGCCCATCTGAACGTAAGTGGATACTGTGCTCAATTAAGAATCAAAATGCGTAGCCACTTCCGAGAACTAAGATGGGATGTCCCATTTCCAGTAAAAGGGCCTCCGGTTCTCTACACTCACCATACGAAACACAGCAGCCTAAAGCTGCTATTTTATCCAGTCTGTGAGAGCGTGGTCCTCACTTGATTGAGCCGATCCATTCATGCGACAACCATAATGTAGCTACAGCTTGGCTTCCACGTATAATTACTAACTCAACATCAGTAAGTTTCTTCTCTGAAAAAGCCTTATTTTGCGATCCGGTTTAGATTTTGACGTTCATAAGAGCCTTTAAACAAACCTAAATAAAAAGTTATGACTTCGACTTTATCATTTTCCGTAATCACCTCTCACTGTGAATGAAATGGTGTCATAAATTATCTTACACACATATATTAAATCATTATAAAACAGTGTAAAGACCTAAACCGCAAATTGCGGTAGATTAAAATAATGATTATTATATAGGGATACTTCACGTCACAATAAAAGAGCTGTGTAATCTCTCTATCGCCCCCTCTTTAATGAAGTGGAGGGTTCCGCGATACCATCGGTTCCGGCGCTTGCGGCCGGATATTGGTACAGTGTTGCCAATTACAGCGACCGCCACTTGGAACATTTCGGGAAATCTTGTCTAGAAATTAGTAACATTGATATAGTTTGCAAAATTTAATATAAAATGTCATGGACCCATACATATATTTTTCACTTGGTAGAGCAATGCCGCAGTTACGTTATAAATGTAGTACGAATGGACAACGCATCTCAGGGGTGACAATGCATCTGCATATTGATTCTTAATCGAGGATAAATGTAGTTGTCTATAGGCCACAGCATCCACTTACCATCAGGTCGACTGTGTGCTCGCTTGGCATCTTTATTTTCTAAACAGAAAATACGATGTAACTGTATCCTACAACCGGTGTAATGCAGTCAATTTTGAACATAGTTCAGATATCTATAAAAACAGCCTTAGAACTTCTCTTTTTTTAGTTTTATAGCATAAATAGATTCATCATCCCTGCTCATCACAAATTCACGGCTGAACTAAGATCTTGCACGTAGATTGGCAGAAAACAACAAGCTGCATCCTGCAGGTCTCGATATGCTGTATAATTAATGATATAGAAAATGTATACACTTCTTACAAGTAAAGGGGTGTTACAAATAACTATTAGGTGTACTATTTTTAATCTAGCTCCAGAAATTATTATTCATACTAGTACTAAACGACTTATTTACGACAAAAAATACCCACATGGATCATCATCTATTATCTAAGAAAAACTCAAGATGTAAATGCATGCTTATAGCCCAGGAGTAAGATGGAATATGTCTTGACCAGCGCATGGTTGCTATGCATCTTCATTTTGATTCTAAATCGAGGATAGATATAGATGTCTACGGACCCCAGCAACCCATTGTCATCTGATGAGCTGTGTTCCCTAGTCACACTCATTTGTTTAGATTTTTCGTAGTTTTAATATACGCTAGAGGAATTTATATTCCAATAAAACTTTGTGTATATATATATATATATATATATATATATATATATATTTCATTTAGGTTGTTTTGAAAACGTTTCTCTTACACTAGAACTTTTTCCCGTATCGTGGAGGCAGTTTACAAATGTAAATTACTCAATAACAAACATCCAAACCCGAAACAATTATTTGTACATCATACCCAGAGTTGAAAATTGGATCACTGGGGGATTCGAATCTGCGGCTCTCAGCGCTTCAACTCATTAAATAAATAAAAAAACAAATAACAAATTATAAATACCTAAAATAACTTTTTTTCCCGTTTTCAAAGCGTTTCCAATGCCTAAAAGAATGCAATGCAGTGGACGATATGATAGTCTGCGGTCAGTGCTAAGACACGTCAGATAAGAACACAAAAACTCTTCGATCACACACTTAATCTCATGGCTGTTCGACGGGAAATGAAGCTGCAATCTTTAGAAGATTTGACAGCATACAGGCAACTTAACAAACAGATCGCTATATGCATGCGATGGGAGTTACGCAATTTCAATATAGCTCGTATTGAAGAAGCGATTGAGCGGAACTAGGATTCCAAAGTCTTTGGCAGGGATCAATCTGGCAGAAAGAGCTGCATCGCCTAACTGTCGAAAGTGTAGACCGAGTGTGGCAGCATCGTTTTCAGGACACCCGAGATTTCGAGTGAGATTGAGAGGTTCTATAGGCAGCTGTACACGTCGTCGTCCAAGATCTAAGAACAAGTCTTATCCGACACTGTTGCTATAATATAACGGACGTCAGTCTGTGCGAGATTAGAATGGCTCTCTAGCACCTTAAAACCGGCAAGTCCCCGGGCGCAACTTCTGAAATTGGGTGGAAAACCGGTACTTAAAGCCGTCTGTAATTCCGTCCTCCATGGTGGTACTACTCCAGAGGCTTGGAGCATAAGTGTGGTGGTATTGTTCTTTAAAAAAGGCAACAATGCTATCTTGAAGAACTTCCGAAAACGAGATTGTACAACCGATGATTTAAGGAAGAAATGAGGATATTCACAGTAGAACTAAAGTGACCGATATAGCTCAATGGCGGGAAGTGGCCAAGCCATATAGCTCGAAGAACCAACAACCGATGGCGTAGAAAGGTTCTCGAGTAGCAGCCTCGTACCGGTAGGCGAATTTTAGGGCATGCAAGAAGTCGATGGATGCAGGGGGCTCAGAACCGTGCTTTGTAGTATTCCATGCAGGCCTATGTTTAGCAGTGGACTTGTGAAGGACTGTGATGTTGATGATGATAAAATAATTGAAATGTTGTTTTATATTAGTTATAGTCATTCTCAAAAGAACACCTCATTTTCCCCCAAAAACTAATACCCTACTTAAGCCGTAAAATTTGAAATTTAAATCTTAAGTATGTAATAGGATAACTGTATATCTCTACCGAATATTACCTAATTTTTTACTGAGGTTATTCTATTAGTGTTACGTTTTTCAGTACATACATAATCATCATCATCATCATCATTACAGCCCTTCACAAGTCCACTGCTGAACATAGGCCTCCCCCAAGTAATGCCACAAAGCACGGTCCTGAGCTACCTGCATCCATCGACTTCCTGCATGTCTTACCATGTCGTCACTCCATCTAGTGGGGGTCGCCCTACACTACGCCTACCGGTACGAGGCTGCCACTCGAGAACCTTTCTTCCCCATCGGTTATCGGTTCTTCGAGCTATATGGCCGGCCCATTGCCACTTCAGCTTACTAATCCGTTGGGCTATGTCGGTCACTCTGGTTTCACTGCGGATATCCTCATTTCTGAGTCTATCACGCAGTGAAACTCCGAGCATAGCCCTCTCCATAGCTCGCGTCCTCATACGGCCAGCGGTGAAGGACCATGTCTCAGATCCGTAAGTCATCACTGGCAACACGCACTGGTTATACACTTTAGTTTTCAGAGATTGAGGTATACCTGACGAGAAGATGTGTCGTAATTTCCCGAACGCTGCCCAGCCGAGTTGAATCCGTCGATTGACCTCTCGGTCGAAGTTGGACTTACCTAGTCGGACTATTTGTCCCAGGTAAACGTACTCATCAACAGCTTCGAGCATAGTGCTCCCAACAACTACCGGCATAGGTGTGACATGGACATTAAACATGATCTTTGTTTTGTCCATGTTCATCTTAAGACCTATCCGTTGGGAGACACCATTGAGGTCATTGAGCATAGTGCTAAGGTCCTCCAGCGATTCTGCCATAAGGACTATATCGTCGGCAAATCGAAGGTGAGTGATGTACTCGCCATTGATGTTAATACCGTATCCTTTCCAGTCCAGTAGCTTGAAAACGTCTTCCAACGCAGCGGTGAAGAGTTTCGGGGATATAACATCACCCAGTCTTACACCTCTCTGCAGTTGGATAGGTTTCGTACTCTGGTTCTGTACTCGGATAGCCATCGTAGCCCTACTGTACAAACACTTCAGCACTTCAATATACCGACAGTCAACTAGGCACTGCTGAAGAGACTGTAGCACCGCCCAAATTTCGACGGAATCAAAGGCTTTCTCATAGTCCACATACGCCAGGCAAAGTGGCAGATTGTACTCTTCGGACTTCTGTACAATTTGCCGAAGGTTATGTATGTGGTCTATGGTACTAAAGCCTTTTCGGAAACCGACCTGTTCGGGAGGCTGGAAGTCATCGAGTCTGCGTGCGAGACGATTCGTAATGACTCTCGAAAACAGCACGTAGACGCGGCTCAGAAGGGAAATCGGTCTGTAGTTCTTCAAGAGAGCGTTTTCGCCTTTCTTAAAGAACAAGACCACCGCGCTTCTGCTCCACGCCTCCGGAGCAGTGCCACCATGGAGGACGGAATTGAAGAGCTTCTGAAGGACTTCAAGTACCGGTTTTCCACCCGTTTTCAGAAGCTTCGCTGTAATTCCATCCTCGCCCGGGGCCTTGCCGTTTTTAAGGTGCTGGAGAACCTTTCTAATCTCGCTCAGACTGACGTCCGGGATATCATCGGAATAGTGTCGGATAAGACTTGCTCTTGGATCGTTACTCACACTTGCGTGTGGCTCCAACGATGATGTGTACAGCTGCCCATAGAACCTTTCAATCTCACTCAGAATCTCAGGTGTCCCGGAAACGATGTTGGCACACTCAGTCTTCAGCCTTGACAGTTGGCTCTTTCTGGCAGACAGATCTCTGGCAAAGACTTTGGAGCCCTGGTTTCGCTCGATCGCTTCTTTAATACGAGCAGTATTAAAGTTGCGTAAGTCTCGCCGCATGCATTTGGAGATCTGTCTGTTCAGTTGCCTGTATGCTGTCAAATCTGTTGACGATTGCAGCCTCATCTCCCGTCTAACAGCCATGAGATTAAGAGTGTGATCGGAGAGTTTTTGTGTTCTTCTGCGGCGGGTCTTGCAGTTCTTAGCTCCGACCGCATAGACAGTTTCCACGAGCTTGTCATTCATATCGTCCACTGCATTGCAATCCTCTAGGCACTGAAAGCGGTTTTGTAACTCGAGCTGAAAGGTTTCGGGATTCTGGATTAGAGCATGAGGGGGACGGAGCGTTGACTTCATTAGACGAGACCTCTCCAACTTAACATTTAGGTTCAGTGTGCCTCTAACCATTCGGTGATCGCTGCCAGTTTTTACCCTTGCGATCACTGAGACATCACTGAACAGTTGGCGTCTGGTCGTCATAATGAAGTCAATCTCATTTTTTGTCGAACCGTCGGGGCTCGACCAGGTCCACTTCCTGTGGGGCCGCTTCTGGGAGAAAGAGTTCATCATAAAGAGTCCCTCTTTCTCCATAAAGTCGGCCAACTGCTGGCCCCTTCGGTTCCGTTGCCCTACTCCAAATTTCCCCACCTTCAGCTCACCGCATTCTCTTGTGCATAGTTTTGCGTTGAAGTCTCCCATCAACACCGTGTAGTGGGTTTTGGAGGAATGCATGGCTCTAGAAATATCCTCATACATTTCCTCCACCTCCTCATCGGGATGTGCCGAGGTTGGTGCGTAAACCTGTATGACCTTCAGCGAATACCGTTTGGTGATATCAGGTACGCGACCCTCGTTGACACACTCCCAATCTTTACAACGTTGTTGACGAGAGACTTGTGGACGATAAATCCGACACCTCCTTGGGACAGATGGTCGCCCTCCCGGTGGTATAACAAGTTGCCGGACTCGAGGATTGCCGTATCCTCCCCTTCTCTTCGGACCTCGGATAATCCAATAATATGCCAGCGCAACTTGTCTACCTCTTCTTCCAGCTCCAGTATCTTCTCGTCAGTCCTCAGGGTGCGTGAGTTAAATGTTGCCAGGTCGAGTCGTCGTAGGTGGCAATCGAACCTCCACCGGAGATTCTTAGCACCCCCTGCCCCGCCGTTACCATGGTCGCCACCGTAGCCGGGAATAGCGGGGCCGCCGGGGACTGGGGGCCGTTTTTTTGCGTCGTTATTCATGGGGGGATATTTGCCATAGGTGCCGCGCTTGGCGAGCGGGTTGGCAACCGCAGTTTTTTATTATAACACAGTTGTTATCAGGAAGATGCTGCTGCCCATCTCCTGCCTGTCTCCCTCTGTCGCCTCTTACGACACCCACGGGAAGATATGGGGTAGTGGATATTCTCAACCGCCACTACACGGCATACATAATACAATTCTATATAATAAAAATCAGTTGCCGCATATATGAAAGATCATGTGAACCGCCGACCGATTAATTTTTATTTTGATGAAATTTTTCTTGTGTGTGATTGAGTACATGTCGCTGGTCACTGGATGGTTTAGTTTCATAGTTGAACCTAGTATGTGTCGCTGTTGTAGAGATCCAGAAATCAAGTGTGAACCTAAGGCGGATAGCTAGTGTACATATAGAAAGATCTTTACAGATTAACCCTTTTATTATCGTATATATTTTTAATAAAGTAGCCGTCTGCTCGATCCACCCCTTTCAACCTAAATCGCCCTATCGTTTCCGTCGGGGCTGTTGGGGTGTTTCCGCGACTGACGGCCAAATGTAAGAGCATTCGCTAAGCCCTCATTTCGGCCAACTCGATAAGACTGCTTGATTTATTGCTCGACAACTGGCGGGGGCAACGACCTGGATTAATTTCACTACGTATAGAAATGCAATATGTTTTTAGTGTTTTAGAAAAATGGGGTTATAATAGTATTAATATAATAATAATAAACATTTATTAACCGACTTCAAGAAAAGAGGAGGTTCTCAATTCGAGTGTATGTTTTTTGACCCGATATCTTCGCAGATTATGAACCGATTTGAATAATTATTTTTTATTAATAAGTTTTACTTCAAGGCTGGTCTCATATCAATTGTAAGAAAAACTTGCAAATAAATAACTTCTTTTTTAGCAGTTTGTAGTCCGTTTTTACTTTTTGATAAAAGATATAATTCATTACCACCAATAAAGTTACAGTGAGTAGAACACACAGAAATAACCAAAATTACGTGGTGTGGTAATAAATGGGCTCTAGCTCAGCATAAATGTTGCAGTTGCCTACAACGCTGTTATTCTACCAGCGCTCAACAAATGAGCCATTCCCACTGATATTGCATTTAATCACAATTGCTCACATTACGCTACATACCGTGGATTCCCGCAGATTAACCAGTTAAAATAAGTAATTAAATATATAATATTTTTTATCATTATTTATTTAGGTTTTACATGTTTTTTACTATTACAATAAGGGTGTGACAAACGAGCACACAGTCCACCTAATGTTGTGATTCTGTAGCCCAGAGACATCTACATCTATCAAGAATCAAAATGCTGATGCATTGTGATGACTAAGATGGAATGCCTCGTTTCCAGTAAAAACGGTCTCCGGTTCTCTACACTCGCCATACGAAACACAGCAGTATTAAGCTATTATTTTACAGTGGTATTCTTTGAGAGCGTTGTCCTTTCCTGGACGACCCGACCCATTCATATTACAATCGTAATTTAGCTGCAGCGTGTGTCTAATAGGTAAAAAAATTTAACGAGCCTGACGTCTTTGATCAATTAAAAGTTATTTCCTTACATATTAAAAATATATTTACAGGACGTCTCTATAATTAAGTAAAAATAATCCGATTATAACAGATTATGACAATATTTGTTCCCTTAGAAAGTGACCTCTAGATTTATACACATTTTATGTCATTCCATGGGTGTCGTAAAAAGCGACACAGGGAAAGTGAAAGTAAACCCACGCTGCAGCTGTACTAAAAATGCAGCACAAAAGGTACGTTCAACCGGAAAAAAAACCATACTCTAACGGAATACTTGTGGCTGGTGGTGTTGCAGTTGTTCTTGGTTGGCAGTCGACACTTACCATCAGATAAGCACCACGCCGATTTTCCCCCTCTCCTATAAAATAAGCACGAGTTTAACATTGTGTCGACAATGGAAGTCGAATATAAAGGAGTCCCTATTGTTTAATATCTGCTGGTGTATGACTGCCTCGTTGGTCTAGTGGTCCCGGGTTCTAATTTCGGGTCAGTCAAAAACAGTTATTGTGTTTTTCTGCCAAGAAACTCTCATAAGCAGCCCAGAGTCAGGAAGTTGGTGGTGTTTCATTCCCCCGCGCCTCGGAAAGCATGTCCTATCGGACTACGAGAGTGAGTAAATAGAGAGTGCACTTGTGCTTGAGCATACACTCGGGCACTATAAATCCTGTCGTGTTCAGACACCTGTATTCGATGAGACTGGCCGCCGTGACTGAAATTCGATATGGAGGACGTTATGTTCGGGTCATCGAAAACGGTCATGTCATGGAATTTTATATAGCTAACGCAGCACCGTCTTCGCAATGCAACTTAATAATTGCTCTTCACTTAACATTCTTGAGATCGGCGCCCAGAGCGGCGACCCTCATCGCATGTTGATACGCCGATAAGCTTTTGATCTTTACGTCCTTCTGTCACGCGACTGCCGCCTGTTTTATTTTATGACTAGTGAATCGCCCCGATTTCGCCTGACATAGCCTAGATTTAAGATAATCATCTAAGATTATTTACCTATTTTATAAAAAAAACACTCACGCCTGTCACCCAGAGGGGTAGGCAGAGACTACAGACTTCCATTTGGCACGATCCTGACACACCTCTCTCGCCTCGTCCACATTCACCTACCTACGCACACATGGTCGTCGGTTAAGGGTACTCCTTACTGCTCCTAATTTGGCCCATATATCGCTAATTTGGTCGACAAACTTTAGCCTAGGACGTCCTTTTCCGACTCTTCCATTCCCTTCTGCAATATAAATTTGCTTTGTCACTCTTTTCTCATTCATTTTTTCTACATGATCAAACCACCGAAGCATTTCTTTCTTAATCCTGATTACAGCATCAAACTATACTCTTCTTTTATCACACATTTTCTCAACCTGTTACTCAGATTCAGTCCTAACATGACTATGTTAGGACCGCACTTCTACTGCATTTATTTCTACTCTCGTGCTGTTTCTGCCACACCCAACTCTCACTACCATACGTTAAAGTAGGGACTAACACAGCATTGTGAATTACCATACGTGCCTCTTTTTGACACATTCTGACTTTTGTTTATTTTATCTTTTTTTATTTCTCAAAAAAACCGTTATAGGTTTTACTACAATCGGTTTCGCCATTCCGAAGCTAGCTTTGACAGACAGACAAGCAGGCAGTCAGACAAAAGTTTTAAAAATGGTCATCCATGTCCTAATGGCAAGCAAAAAACCCCTCAGCTCAATAAAACAATAATTTTGATATTATAGACAAACATTTCAATTATATTTATATGTATAGATATATTATTTTATTAAAAACATCGACCGCGTGGGCAGAATTTAAACTTGAAAGGAATAGAGCATCTATAACTATTTTAAAATGGTGGATGTGCATGTATAAGTATATTTTAAAACTCTCTTGCTATTAGCTTGAGCATTATGCATAAAACTTGCGTGGCGATGTTAGAATATCCACTACCCTATATCGTCCTGTGAGTGCCCTGAGAGACGACGGCTAAAAGTAAAATAGGAGATGGGCAGCATCATCCTACGCATATGAGATATGATGTGATTTTTTTTTTGTACAGCATTGGGTAACAAACGAGCGCACAGTCCACCTGACGATAAGTGTATGCTGTAGCCCATGGACATCCACATATATCCTCAATTAAGAATCAAAAAGCAAATGTGTTGTCAGGTTGTCACCCCTGAGAACTAAGATTGAATGCCTCGATTCCAGTAAATAGAGTATCCGGTTTTCTACACTCACCATACGAAACAGCAGCGTTACACTGCTATTTTACGTTGCTATTCTGTGTCATTTCATTATATTAAGTTTGCTGTGGCTATAACATACAATGGTTGACTTTTAACAAATCTCTGACAAGAGAGCTGGTACTTCTCTTGCCCAAAGGCGTATCTTTAGCAATAAATCGACCAGGAAGAGGCTATTTTTCGGACACTATCAAAAGTAACGGTACATTCCATCTTAGTTCTCAGAGGGGACAACGATTTACATTTTGATACTTAATCGAGGATCAATATAGTTGTCTATGGCCACAGCATCTACTTACCATCAGGTGGACTGTATGCTCGTTTGTCACCATTCTATAAAATAATCAACTCTCGGTATACAGTATATACGACCAAGGCCGCTCTTACGGAAATGCAGAGGCCGGGACTGCTGTACACTGCAGTGACAATGCACCAACCGATCTATTAATGTAGATAAAATTTCTACTGGTTGCGCACTGCGCTGAGGGATTTAAATCAATACTGTACCCAAGATAAGAATAGTGCCAAAACGACCTTTTGCTTCTAAACGTGGTAGAGCCACGCTGCAGCTATATTGAAACGGGGTGGAACCACGCTCTCACAGAATACAAACGTAAAATAGCAGCTTAATACTGTGTTTCGTATGGTGAATTACCATTTTAACTGGATATATGGCATTCTGAGCCGTGGTAGCTCAGATGGTTAGCGCTCGCTGTAAATTTCACAGTACGCGAGCAAACCGGGTTCGATCCCCGCCGGCACCAATGAAATTGATAATTGCAATTTTAAGTGCTGATTTACCACGTACTCGGCGGTGAAGGAAAACATCGTGAGGAAACCTGCATGTCTGAGGAATAAGAAAAAAATATTTCGAAGACATGTGAAGTTCGCCAACACGCATTGGGGCAGCGCGGCGGACACTTACTTGCCCTAAAACCCTCTCAGAAATGAGGGGAGGCCTGTGACTTTACTTTACTTTTAATATATGGCATTCCCTCATAGTCCTCAGTCCTATCGCATTTTGTGCTTCATAAGTTAACACAAATGAGTATCCCTTCGCGTATAAAAAAATGTCGCGACTGGCTGCTCCACAGGCAGTCCCTGGCACTAACTGACTATACGTTTGTTTAATAAAAGGCCCTTTCAAAAACTACTTATACGTTAAAGTTTTATTTTGCTGTACGAAACCTTAGATTTTATTATAATTTGAAGATTAGATACTACCTAATACTACGAGTATATGTAGACTACCATGCATGAATGTTAAGGCTATGGCAGAATACCAGGGTCTGTGGGTCTCCTACATTCACTGAGCCATAGACCATTTTGTCTCTAACTAGCATAATAAAATTTATGTTGATGAATTTGTAATTTTTTGAGACAAATAAAGACTTTTATTGTGGGGTATCTGTATAGTTTTCTCATCTGGTTGGTTTCTATAAATATATAATTATAAATTAAAATGAAAAGATAAATATACATAAATATCAATAAAATAAAATAAATACAAAAAAATACACAAATAAATAAAGATCCAACCAGATGGAAGCCCTCGGCAGGGGAGACCAAACGGCCGAGGGTTAGGGGGAAAGGGAAAGAAACCGACGGACGATGCGGGCGGTATCGAGGACCACTGCCTTCTGCATTTGAGCCCGGAGCGGTCCGTCACGGAGTCCCAGTCGCCTCAGATGACCCGAGAGGCTGACTGGGATTAGCCCGTTTGCAGAGACGACTACAGGAATAATTTCGGTCGGCAGACCACCCCACATGTCGGTCACCTCGTGAGCCAGGTCCAGACATTTTGTTTGCTTATCTGTTTCGGCTTTCACGAGGTTCTCGTCATACGGAATGGTAATGTCGACCAAAAATATCCTTGACTGTGCCCGGTCCATCAGCACAATATCAGGCTTATTTGCAAGAATAGTCCTGTCTGTGATGATGGCCCGGTCCCAGTAGAGCCTGGCGCGGTCATTTTCGAGCACGGCTTCCGGCAAGTACTTGTAATACGGCAATTTCCGGTCCACGAGACCGTATTTCAGAGCGAGCGCCTGGTGTAGAATTCTGGCTACTAGGTTGTGCCTGTGCAAGTACTCAGAGTTAGAAAGCGCCGAACAACCGGAGATGACATGTCTAAGTGACTCCCCGGGATGGCGACAAGCTCGACAGACGTCGACGGTGCCATCCTTTAGGATGTATCTCCGATAGTTGTTGGTCTTAATAACCTGATCCTGTATTGCACAGACAAAACCCTCGGTTTCCCCGAAGAGGTCACCGAAACGTAGCCAGTTGAGGGAGGCGACTGTATCTACGAAGGGCTCATGTAGAACCCTGTAGTACCTCCCGTGGAGCTCCTTCTCCTTCCATACGGTCTCCCGGTCGGAAATGCTAAGCACTGCTGGGTCCTGCCATTGCTCGTTGGCCAAGGATAGAGGGGTAAGCCCTTTATCACTAGAAATGACGTCATTATAGAATGGATCATCCGATCTCGCCAGGAAGTAATGACGGAGGCTGCACACTTCACGATTATGCATAGTGAGCGCGCTTAGAAAGCCACGCCCACCATGCTTTCGCGGCAAGTACAGCCTCATTACCGACGATCTCGGATGATGCATCCTATGGGACGTCATGGTAGTGCGGACTTTTCTATCCAGGGCGTTAAGTTCAGTCTGAGTCCACCTGAGTATGCCAAAGATATACATAAGGACAGGCATGACCCAACCGTTATATGCGTGTGTCTTATTCACACCGGACAAAAGGCTATTAAGCACTTTGGTCAAGCGTGCATAAAACACGTCGCAAACTGACTGTTTCACACCAGCCTCATCGATACCGATGTTCTGTGACATACCCAGGTATCGGTATGTTTCAGCCTCGGAAAGGGTCTTAAGTTGACGGGCATAGATAAATCTATGCCCTCAGAGTTAGCAACCCTTCCCCTCTCAACATGGAGGACCGCACACTTATCCGTCCCCAGCTCCATTCCAATGGAACTGCTAAACTCACAAGTGATTTTTAGCAATTCCACAAGATGGGAGCGACTGGAGGCGAATAACTTAAGGTCATCCATATAGAAAAGGTGGGTCACTTTTGTCCCTCCTTTCCGTAGCTGAAATCCTCTCCCGGATCCCTCCAGTAAGGTACTGAGAGGGTTCAGAGAGAGGCAGAACCAGATTGGACTCAGACAATCGCCCTGGAAGATACCCCTTCTTATCCTTATGTGGTTCTCCGCAGCCATCATCCGCTCACCCAGATGACAAAGGATCGTACTCCACTGCCCCATACACAGCTCGAGGAAGTCTCTCACTGTACAGTCTATCTTGTACAGTTCGAGGACTCTCTTTAGCCATGTATGGGGCACCGAGTCGAATGCCTTTCTGTAGTCTATCCAGGCGGCGGAGAAGTTCCGACGGTTGCGTTTCACCACTTTGCCAATGACCGCGTCAATGAGGAGTGGTTCCTTAGTTCCACGACCACCGCCCCGACATCCATTTTGAGCGCGTGACATCACCTGATTTAGCTCCAGGTGACAAGTGATTCTCGCGCTCAAAATGGATGTCAGTGTCTTATATATGGTGGGTAGACACGTAATGGGGCGGTATTTGCTCGGGTCTGTGGTAACCTGGTCTTTAGGAACCAAATGAGTGATCCCAGTAGTGAAGAGGCTAGGGAGCGACTTCTGGTTGAGAGCCTCTTGAAACTGACGGGCGAGCACAGCGTGACACACCATGAACCCCTTCAGCCAGTAGTGATGCAGTCCGTCGAGTCCCGGACTTTTCCAGTTCGGGGCTCTACGGACCGCCTCAGCTACGTCATCCGGCGTTATGATGACGGGGTCCATGGGCGTAATACTCGCACACTGACTCGCCACAACTTCCGTCCAAGGGCCCTCGCTGTGGTTTACGGGCTCTGACCACAGGCCACGCCAAAATGCGACAGTGTTAGCCTGATCCGGTCCTGGGCCCGCTCCACATACCTCTGGTCGCTCCAATGATTTGTAGAGCCTCTTCTGATCACTCTGGAAGAGACGATTCTGGTTGACCCGCCTTGACCTCTCGGTAAATCGGCGAATCCGCTTCCCCCAAGCGGCAATCTTTTGCTTCAGGTCGTCTATGCGCTCCGTTAGTTTCTGCGTGATATCCGGCTGGGACAAACTGATATTTGTCCCAGCAAACGCCATTCTAACGGTGCGCACAACCCTCGGTCTATTATTACCCGACCTGAAGCTTATCAGTCTGCCGATAAGGGCCCTTGCCTTTGCGATACGGTCCTCAATTCTTTTTCTCCAGGCTGGGATGGCGCTACTTTGTTTAGTAGCACGTCCAGCCATGGGAAGTTTGGCGCCAATAATACGGCAAGCTGCCACTGCGGCGCCAAAAAAGAACTGAGTCCGTCTCGCAAAGGTCCCGGCTGGCTTCCAAATAGGTTACCAGCATTGGGTTAAGAGCCCTCACGACAGCCCGATTTCGCTTGCTTAGGGGTATGCGGGGGAAGTCGCGGTCGATTTTCGAGAGGCATGCTGCGCGTTTCTAAAATCGCCTCTTCCAATATACTCCTCATTTGCTCTAGTTCGTGGGAGACCATTTCATCATCGTCTGAATCACCCACAACTGGAAGATCCATGGCGGCTTCTACTCGTGGCAGCTGGTCTGTCGCCTGAGGAGCCTCATCCCCAGCCGTAGCCAATTCATTCGATGAGGGAATGGCCTCACGTCGTAGTCGTTCGAGCTCGGCATCATCGAATATTTTCGAGCGCATGATGTACCGAACTCGGTCTGCCAGGTTTTGTTCCGTGACGGGAATAGACGGCTCCAGCTCAGCAAAAAAGCAATGCATCCGAGCCCGATACGCTATCCCCGCAGTTTCTTCCCCTTTCGCCCTATAGTACGCCCGCATTGCGTTTGCGTTCATATCCCTTGTCCAACGCATGCGGCGCACTCCACCAGCGGCGGATGCCGCTTGCCGAGTCCGAGAGGACCCTGCCGACATCAAGCCGTCTGGTGGGGATGATGGATGCGGGGGGCTGTTAGGTGATCTTGCAGCTCCTCGCGCTCGGCTGGCGGCCCGCATGCTGCCGCGTCCAGCGCCAGCTCCAGACGCGCCCCGGCGACCCCCAGGCAGCGGCCCTATACGTTTTCCAATCTTATCCATCATCCATTTTTGGGCGCCAATTAGCGGGAGACGCCCAGGCCCGGCACCGTTTTATTGTATCATTGTACGGCCGTAAGCACAAACGGGCCTTTGCACCCTGAGTACTGCCGAGGCACGGCGCTCACACCTCTTGGCAAGGCGCTGACTGACTGCACCGACGTAGCAGTTTTGTCACTTAACTGTTTCGTCAGCGGGCGATGGGTTCGTCACTTCCCCTACGCCTTATTATTATTATTATTATACTTTTACACTTATTGCAACCCTTATAAACAGTCTTGCAAACATCAGTATTACTAAAAATCATACCCACATCTATAGATATAAATAAATTTTAAATTTCTGTTGTATCTAAATAACTGGTTTCTGGTTTTTTAAGAATTTGTCTGTCTGTCTGTTGTCACGCTAATCTTCAAAATGGTTGACCTGATTGCAGTGAAACTTTACAAACAAATAGAAAGCAATACCCAGGAGTAATATACATTATATTTAATCAGAAAAAGTTGAAATTTTCATACTACTAAGCCTCCCCCATAGATTCCCTTATAGGGGGGTGTATTTGCCATAGTTGTCACGCTCGGCAAGCGGGTTGACAACCGCAGTTTTTTAGTTTTAGTCGTCATGGGATGATATGGGGTAGTTGATATTCTTACACCGCCACTAACTACACTTATTTAATTATTCAGTGAATAAAATTAACTATTAAAGCTTTTAAAGGTATATATATATATATATATATACATATATATATATATATATACTATATATATATATATATATATATATATATATATATATGGATGTTTGTATATTTGTATTGTATATGTATTAAAGCGCACACTTTGACTACCTCTATTTCCTTCAACTATCCTTCAATAGGCCTGCTCGAAGAAATTTCATTATGGAATAAGCAGTGCCTTTGTGCATAATTATGTTTTTACCATTTTCCTATCGAAGTATGTGTGTACGTAAACTGTTAAATAAATAAAAAAATAAAGCTTGATCAAAATGACAATTTCATAATAGATCCAATCCAGGCGCTAATACGCAATATACTTACAAACATTCTTCAAATATTGATATACTTTATAACAGAATCGATTATTTGCTTATAGCCGCAGTGATTTACTAGGCCGTATCGATTTACATCCGTTCAATTATATCCCCTCATTAACTTTGCATTGCTAAAATATAATCTCTTGTATTATAACTTGGTTGTTAACTTGATAACTACATTTATGTAACTAACATGTATACGTCATAGACTGACCTTTAGAAGTAATGGAATAAGTATTCTTTGTCTTACATTGTTCAATGAGACATACAAACAACAACAACATATACAAACAACAGTATTCGAATCCCGTACGGAACAAGTATTTGTATGACCTACAAATAATTATTCCGGGTCTGGATGTTTGTCCTTGTTAAATTTATGTATGTAAACAGCGCCCATGATATAGGAGAAAATCCTAATCTAGAGGTAGTTTTTTTATAAAAGCGAAAAAAAACAATATATGGGTTAAGTTAGATTTTAAAAGAAATTCCATTTCGTACCGTGTTTGACGTAAGAAGTGACTATGGGAAATTTAAATAGATCTGATGAGATCTTCTTGAATCTCCTGGCAAAGATCTTCTGATGTATGGCAACACCATAATAACCATTAATTGTAGAAATACCTTTACGTTAAACAAAAAACTAATAATTAAACCAACGACAAAATGTCATGATGTCTAGTTCTGTTATTTTATATCCGCTTACCAAACATGGCGATTTATGTCAATTTTTTCCCTACGACAGGGAAGTCATATGCATTGGTCTTTTTGCGGACTGATGAATAATGAATGAAGGAAAAAGTCACTATATGAATGAGGTTACAATCTTTTTAATAAAAGTACTAACATACGAATTCATAGTTATCCTAATGATACGAGTAAATAGATACTCTGCCTTAAAACCGATTTACATTTCGACAAGTACAGTAGCGAGTTAACTTGCAAACCTGGCGAGTTAAGTTTGAACCTCGTTTGAACGGCAATAAGTGAGTTAAGTAGCAAGTTAACGATTAAATTGAACAGGATAGCCTGCCGAGCTATTTTTCGGCGAGAGTGCTGCCGCCTTCCCGCGCGTCTCCCGCCACCCGCAACTAAACTCGCCGTTCGTGTAAACGAGCCAGTTTAGTTCAGTGCATAAGTTGACAGGACGCAACGTTTGCGCGCCAAAACGTACACTGGCCAGTGTACTGTACGTTTTGAGTTTTAATAATAAAGTGTACGGAAGATATCACGTATAAATTCGTACAGGAGTACTTAGAACACGAATGTTTATATAATAGTAGAAGTTCAAATTGTAAAATTAAACCTGCGCGAGATGCTGCACTCATGAAAATTCTTAAAAACGTCTTTAACAACAACCATTAATACTTCTCTGACTAGATAATTTAATTCTTGACATAATCCTAGAACCATCTTAAACAAAAACGGGAAAAATTCTGTAGTCTTGAAACGTCATACTCCAACGAACTCTATGAACTAATGTCCTTAACTAAACTCGCCACGAAGATATTGTTTGAACGCTACTGCCCACTTAACCGTTTACTGTCAACTGCCCTGTAACTAAACTCGCTACTGTACTTATCGAAGTGTAAATCGGTCTTATAGACACCTAAACCTATTCACTATCTAGACTTAAAATGATAATGATTTCTTAAATTTACGCGAACACTACACATTGAATAAAACTATTATTTACGGATTTTATCGCGTTTAATTACTTTAATTTATTTTTATTATTATCCCGACGATTCGGGTGCTTTACAGCACCCATGGTCACGGGGGGGGGACTGAGATGTTTGAAGTCCCAATGTCATAGTTAGGCCGGCTACCTTCAGTTTTTTTTAAATAATAATTTTGGTCCGATTTACGCAAAACGAGCTTATAGTATCATGAAGTCTTGCAGTGGTATGCTTGGGTTTGGGTTTAATTTTATTAATTATAGGATCCCAAGCAGATGGTAGCACCCAACCATCTTCTCTATTGAAATTTGGATGTTTTTTAATTTCAATATCCTCGCGTATCATCCTTGGTAGGAATCGGTGTTCTTTTGCGAGAATTTGTGGTTTATCAAATCTAATGTAATGGTGGGGACGATCTTGAACATGTTCGCAGACTTCACCGACGCTCCGGGAAGTCTGTAGTCTAATCTAGTCTAAACGCAATAAAATCCGTAAATAATAGTTTTATTAAAATGATAAGATAACTTTTCACCCCTGAGAACTACACCTTGTAACTCGTAAAAAAGTTCTCCTGTTTACTGTATGACACTTGTCACTCACCATACGAAACCCAGCAGCATTAAATTGCTATTTTGCGCTGGTATTTTATGAGTTTTTTGGTGCTTCACCAATCGACCAATTAGTACACCATTAAGATTTAAATAAGTGTGACAAACAAAACACACTCCACTTGATGGTAAGTGGATACCGTACCCCATAGACATCTACATTTTTCCTCGATTAAGAAGCAAAATGCAGATACGTTGTCACCCCTGAGGATTGAGATAAATTGCCTCGTTTTCAGTAAAAAAGGGATCTTTGGTTCTCTACACTCACCATACAAAACACCACAGCAATAAGCTGCTATTTTACGCTGGTTTTTGTGAGAGCGAGCGTGGTCCTGCCTTGGTCTAGCCGACCCATTCCTGCTACAACCATGGTGTAGCCTCAGCATGGCTTTCCCGTCTAGAAAACATGGAGCTATTTCATAATTTTGATTACTTGACTTATTTGACTTAGATATAACAACTAAAATTAAAACATCAGTCACGTAATACGTAAGTTATATAAATATCATGTTGTAGACAAGTTTGGATTGATGAATCACCAGGCACCTGGGATGTCGGTTCACCCGCGATTTTATTGCTAGCACGACTCGATGTCTGTTGGATCAGGGTATGTTGTCTTACCACGTGCAGCATGCTATAAGCTTTCTTATTAAACGAACATATATACATTAAGATTAATAATAGATTCAGGTGTTCTTTGCGGAAATTATTTATGTTAAAGATAAAAATTGTATGCTTAATTATGTTATTTAAAAACTGTTAAAAATTAAAATTAAAAATTAAAAATGTTTTATTTCAGTAAATCATTTACTGTTACCGTTACCGTTTCAACCTGAGTTTATTTATAGGTATAAATACCGTTTTACAATTACACCATTACAGCGTTATAAAATCCTATGCTGAAAATAGCCTTCCCTTATAGATTGCCTTATAAGGGGGATATTGGCCATATTTGTGACGCTTGACAAACGGATCGCAGTTTTTTTATGTTTAGTCGTTATAAGGAAGACGCTGCTGCCAATCTCCTGATATACGTGGTAGAGCCACGCTGCAGCTGTATTATGGTTGTAGCACGAATGGGTTGGCTCGACCGGGGAAGGATCACGCACACAATACCACTCACAGAATACCAGCGTAATAACAGCTTAATACTGCTGTGTTTCGTACGGTGAGTGTAGAGATCCGGAGACCCTTTTTTACTGGAAACTTTTAGTCTGCAAGGGTGACAACGCATCTGCATTTTGATTCATAATCGAGGTCAAATGTAAATGTCTATGGGCCACAGCATCCACTTACGAGCAGTGTACTGTGTGCTCGTCTGTCACCCTAATTCTATTAAAAAAAATCTCCTGTTTTGTCTAACTCTGTCCCTTTTTACGACACCCGCGGGATGGTATATGGTAGTGGATATATATATATTTTTTTTTTTTTTTTTTTTTTTGTGTATGTAGCAAATTCAGACTTTATCATGTATCGATTATTAATTATGCTGTCAATTCGCAATTTAATAAACTGTTTACATTGAAAGGTTATAAAGGAAGGAAGCAAAGTGGTCGTCACATGCATCATATATTCAAATCTGGTAATTAAAAGAATGGGAATTTTACCCGACTTCTATAGAACATGAGTAGTGCTTTTCGAGTGTACGTAATAATAATAATAATAATATAAAGAAAAAAGAAAGAACCATTTATTTGGTAATCACACTTTACACACTAAGAAATGTATATATATAAATTATTATATTATATATAATATATTATATAAATCACAAGGGGCAAAAAATATGCATGTAAGACTGCCAACGCATTAAAATTATTTAATAAGCAGAACATGCATGATGTTAATTAAGAAACAAATAAAAAATTAAAAAAAGAATTTAAAGATAAAATGTGACATCAAATTGGTTTGCAACTCAGCATAATGCTGCAGAGGCAGCGCTGGTTGTCAGTTGGAACCTTGTGACTTCACTATCGAGTCGGTGTGTGAACCTCGAATTACGCGTAACTACAACTTATAGACTAATAGTAATTAGGCAGTGGGTTAAAGAGTAGTGCTAACGAGCACAGTTAACACAGACATACTGTATAAATATCAATGTAAATGGTGTGTAGTACATACACTATACCTGTATTTACACATAAAATATTTGGCTCTATGGGAAAACAAAGCAAAGTAGCAATAAAATTTATGATTTTAGTACATATATAATTTATATTCTGTACTCAAAGGAACACGCCATGTTAGGAGACCTCCTAGATTTTTTTTAGAAAATAAAAAGTAAGATTAAAAATAAATAAGTAATAAATGATCATTCATCAAATATGTAACAGAAACAAACACCTTAATAATAATCAATAACATTTGACCATGGTGTAAAGCTGTATAAATATATAATAATAAATAACGTTTATTTCTCACCACAAACAAAGTTACATTTAGAGTTATAAGTAGCATATAAGTAGTACAAAACAACTTTGCACGTGGATCGCTGGTGCGTATGGTGGGTAAGATACTACTAGGTATTACAGGTCACCAGAAACCCGAATACCCGTATTGCAGGTCATTACTAATTGCGGAGAATAATAATATGAGGATTTTTTTTAATATTACATTTTGATTTCATTACTTTTGATATCTTCAAGGCATATTCTTTAGTTATCTTTTATGATACCCACTGGGATGTTGGGTTCTCTTACACCGAATTCTCTAAGTACAATAATGTTAGAAAATTTGTTTTTTTATTATTTTTTAATTCATTTCTGTTGCTAGGAGTTTTCGAAACGCTGCGACTCCATTGCACACATGAATGCGTCCACGACTGCCAACTCTCAACTTTGCATTATCTTTTATGTTCTATTGTATTTAACATTATTTATTTTTATTTCTTTTTTATTATGTGCCAATTATTTTAAATAATTAAGAAAATAGTTACACGGAAATGTTTCTAAAAAACTAATTTTTTTAAATATCTATACTATAACAGAGTGGAAGACTTTTTGTGTTGTTTTTTTTTTTATTTGTTTTAGCACGCTAATCTCTGGAACTATCAGTCTGATTTGAAAAAGTATTTTTGTATATTATATCCTAATTCTTAATAAATAGTATAGGCTATATAGCATTAAGCTACACCTCACAACTAGCCTTAAATAGTTATTTTTGTTAGTAAGTCGGAAGAAAAAGCGCCTCCAAACTGCTTAATCTGCATGCGCTGTCGTAATGGTTAGTGATACATAAATACAATGTTCTACAAAAATATAGATTATTACTTCATCCATATACCATATGCCTATTTCTTATACATAAGTCACAATTAGGTATTTTGAGGCAAAAATATTGAAATTTAAAACGAGATTTATGAGCGTAATTATTAGTAGACATGATATATTAAAACTTACGAAAGAAAGTTACTTCACAACATCAAGACAATTTTATGAAGATTAACTTTGCTACTTATGGCATGTTATTTGGATGCATAGCTTAAAATTAAGAGATAATGAGAAATTAAAATAATTCAACACTGCTCGGCGCGCGAACAACTCATAAGCCTAGCCGACCGATGAGAACCAGCAGTGAACGGGCACTGCTGGTTTCTCTCGGTTCTCGTCAGGCACCAGGAGAGGTGTCATAATGTATAGTCGTATGCGAGATGTCCACGTGTCATTATATTTACTGGTACTTTACTGGAAACATCGTAAGGAAACTTGCGTGTCTGAGAAAAAAAAATATTTCGAAGACATGTGAATCCGCCAACAGCGCGGATACTTCCTTGCCCCTAAAACATTCACTGAAGTGAGAGGAAGACAGTGTGGTGGACACAGACCTCCTCCTATCGGGACTTATATATAACTTTAATTTTTAACTAAGTGTTACGTAGCACTGCTCAGACGCGTCATATACGCGAGTGAAACCGTAAGGCGTAGGTAGTTTATATATAATAGTTTTAAATATTTTTCTATATGCCTACATATAGTTTACGCCTTTATATTATTTGATCCTTACATAAAAAAACAAACGTCATGAATATAGGGTACAATTAAATTTATATTTAGTTACAATCTCTTGTATTCTTAACAAACGCTAACAAAGCCGCGTGGAAACAACGTCGCAACCACAAACGTTTTCCTAATCTAGACCGAGTCTAGACAATACCAGTTGCTCTGTTACGGCCCGATGCTGTAGCTGATAGCCCGAACTCCCATGGACTTAGCTATTGAATACTTAGTGAGAGCTAGGAAGCTATCTTATACAATATGTCAGTGAACTTTGCGCGGGAATTTGGGTCACGTAAAATATAAACAGATAAAAAAAATTACAAGGTGGTAGGACTACGACTCCCTTACTGTCGAGAAGTAGTACACGATCTTATCAATTTCTGCCCCGTCTTATATGTTTTTCCCGTAGTGCGTGCACTAGTAATCCAGTGTGAAGATTATAGAGAAGGTTATAGAGGCTGTACTATATTCCTCTTAGTCCTCAGCTAAGAGGAATATAGCACTACCTCTTTATACGTGGTAGAGCCACGCTACAGCTTTATTATGGTTGTAGTACGAATAAGTTGACTTGATCAGGGAAGGACCACGCTCTTACAGAATACTGGCGTGAATTGGTACATTAATACTGGTGTTTGTATGGTGAGAGTAGAGTCCCTTTTTCACTGGAAACAAGGCATTCTATCTTGGTCCTCAGGGGTAACAACGCATCTTCGTTTTGATTCTTAATCGAGGATAATATAATATAAATAATGAAAAAGTCCTACCTACATTCATCGACTAGCACGTGCAATATTAATATATAATCATGTGGCCAGATAGACATTTATAAATGGTATGGTTGTAGCACGCATTGACCGGCTCGACTGGTGTAGAACCACGCTCTCACGTAATACTAACGTGAAATAGCAGCTTAATGCTTCGTATAGTGCACAGAACCGGATACAATTTATATTGGAAACTACACATTTCATCTTCATCCTCAGGAGTGACAACGAATCTGCTTTTCGATTCTTAATCGACGATGAATGTCTCTACGACGAGATATCTATGAGCTACAGCATCCATTTATCATGAGGTCGACCGTGTCCTCGTTTGACACCCTTGTTCTACCAAAAATTTAAGAAGATAGCTCAACTTCCTGATTCGTGGCGCACCCGTTGCCGCAGTACAGTTCTCTAAGCGAAATACCGTTTCAAAATATTAATAATATAAAGCGGCGCGTCCACTAATGAATGCAGCTACCGTGGGAACCTTTCCCAAGCCCATTGTTGGAGGACAGCCGGCCCGAGGTCGACAGCACGCTCCCCGGTGATAACAGCACACACTAAGCACCAATTATCTTCTTTATCGCGCTAATTAATTATACGTAACCGTGATGATTGTGCAATCGCATTTGACTGCGATGCACGTTCAAAAGCTTTAAAGCTTTCGTACATTAAAATAATATCATATTTAAAATAATCCACTGCCCTGTGGGGCCCAGTCCGATGGAAGAGAAGACTCGAATAGAGTCTCTTACCGCAACATAATTTAATCCGCTAAAGAGTTACCTCGTTGGTGAGGACTACATCAGTAAAATCACTGTTGCCACCGCTACACGTGTTTGCGAGCCTTTTCACTTGTGCTGCCGGAAAGTTTTTAATCGACTTCAAATAAGGAGGAGACTTATCATTCGACTGCACGTTTTTTAATGCATGTTAAGCAATATCTTCGCCACTTGTGACCCGATTTATTTTTAGTCTTTTTTTCATCAAATAGATTATACTTCAGCGGTACACACACTCACACGCGTCATGTATGTGACAAAATGGGGTGAAGATGAAGTTTCAATGTATCTATATCATCATCATCATTACAGCCCTTCACAAGTCCTCTGCTGAACATAGGCCTCCCCCAAGGAATGCCTTAAGGCACAGTCCTCAGTACCTTCCTTCGATTTTCCTTCGATTTTCTGCATGTCTTACCAGGTCGTCACTCAATCTAGTAGTGAATCGCCTTAACACTTCACCTACTGGTACGATCCGACTAATTCGTGCTACAACTGTAATATGGTTGCAGCGTGGTTCTACCACGTAAGATTTTTTTAATAGCCAATGAAAAATAGAAAATTGAGTTCGACACCCCTGATCTAGATTAAAAAAGCAAAAATAACACTTGCTTTTAGCACTATTTCAATGTTGTGAAAATGAAAACACTACATCAAATTGGCTTTAACAAAACATGTGATCGATACATATGTGGAATGACAAAATCATTATACATTCATTATCATTATTACCGTTCTGTTGTGATTCGTTATCGGGTGATAAGTCACTTGTTAAATAACGCCTTTCTTTCACACTTCCCAGCGCTAATGGTTTAGTGCTTTTAGTGTTCAGATGTACGTCACAGACTTATATTTGTATATCGTTAAGTTACTAGCTGGAAATATCCGCCAAACTAATATTTTAAAAGAAAACAAAAATATATAAAAAAAACTTAAATCTGCCGTGTAGGGACAATGCAAGAATATCCATTACCCCATATCGTCGTGGGAGTATCATAAAATAGCGGGGAAACCGTATTTACATACACCGTACAATAATTGAAAATAGTAAAAGAACTGCGGTTTCTAGCCCGCCTATCATTTGGCAACAATGGCGAAAAAACCTCATAAGTTAATTTATGGGGGAGAGCTTTTTCAGCTGAGGACTTTTGGTAAATTGTTATAAATGCTTGAAAATCATAATGGTAGAGCCAAGTCCTCGCTGCAGTTGTATTATGTTTGCAGCATGAATGGGTCGGCTCGAAAGGGAAGGACTACGCTCTCACAGAATACTAGCGTAAAATGGCTGCGTAATGCTGCTGTGTTTCGTATGAGAAACAGATTAGTGTCAAGAAACGGATTCTCATTTTACTGTGGCAACGATTTATTCCATCTTAGACTCGTCTCGTCCCGAGGGTGACAACACGTCTGATTGTTTTTTAATTTATGATAGAATTGTGTGTCTATAAACTAAGAAAATCGATCGCTCTATTCCGTCCCGTGGGAGTTTTAAAAGACGACTATGGAATGCAACGCCAGAAAAAATAGATGGCGGTTTAACTACCTCGTTTCCTTTAGATATTAATCACCAATAGTCGAGAGAGTCCACGTCCAGAAGTTGACTTTCACGTTCCGATCGAGAAGTAGAAGAAGATGAGCTGTAGCTCATTCACAGCATTAATTTACCATTGAGTGAACTGCATGTCTACTTCTATCAAAAACCTTTCTTTATATACAATAATTAACAAGTGTTCTCCTTCCACAGATAATTCTAGCAGACGAGTGCACAGAAGCAGAGGGCCGCGCGTGGCACATGAAACACTTTGCGTGTGCTGAATGCTCCAAGCAGCTCGGTGGGCAGCGTTACATCATGCGAGAGGCACGACCCTACTGTCTACCCTGCTTCGACAACTGCTTCGCGGAGTACTGCGACGCTTGCGGCGAGCCGGTTGGCGTAGACCAGGGCCAGATGTCCCACGAGGGTCAGCACTGGCACGCCACTGAGCGGTGCTTCGCCTGCCACACTTGCCACGCCAGCCTCCTCGGACGACCGTTCCTACCCCGCCGGGGGGCAATATTCTGCTCCATAGCATGCTCTCGAGGTGAACCACCTACGCCGTCAGACTCCTCAGGGCCGGGACCCAGGCCGCCGCGTGTCCCTAGACCTAGAAAAATGCCCTCGCCTAAATCGCCACGCAGGTCTCCGCAGAGGGAGCCGTCGCCGCAAATCGACGCCGACTCTGAACCGAGCGCGTCTGTAGCCCCCGATTCTCCCCCTCCACATCCTCCGCCACCCCCGCACGCCTGCCTCAGTCTTGACAGAGCGCTCGCCGATCTGCGACTTGAGCAGTCGATGACAGAACACCAAATACCACCGTCACCAACGTCAGAAGAAATCAAGGAGACTCCGGAAGACTGGAAACCACCGCATCCTGTGGAGGCGCATGCCGTAGTTGCCCCCGGCCATTCGTCGTCGATGCCGGAGCTGACGGTGGTTGACGGTAAACGGACAAAGCCCAGAGGGGGCAGAACGGTAAGATTCTGCGGGGACGACAACCAAGCGTTTGAACCCGATGAACCTATACGGAAAGAGAAGGTGAGAGATGACGACGCGAGCAGCTACTGCAGTACCTGTTCCTCGTCATCTTCCTCCACGGAATCCTATACACTGCCTACGAGACGAGCGTATGGTGGTGTGAGGATATCGTATGTGCCAAACGATGCGGTAGCGTGCGCCAAACGCGAGAGACGGAGGAAGAACGCCCATCATGATAAGAACTGTATAATTTCGTGATCCTGGGTGCTCATTGTGCCCCACAATCCCTCCAAGTGACGTCAACCTCCGAGCGAAAGACTGAATTTTTGATAATTATCGTAGCACTTAAATGCCATAGTATTATAACGAATACTGAATAGAAAATGTCTTCCTCATACGAGAATATCTCTTGCTCAATATCGAAATGTGAAGAAAATGTAAGAAGTGTAGAAATAAATGTAAAAAAACACTACGCAATACAGGCTCAGACTTTTAATATTTTCACATTACAAGTCAAATACTTTAGACAGTACGTGTATATTACATGTATATGGATATGTTTCTTTGAATATTGTGATGTAGTGCCGAAAAATTTGTTTCGTAATGTCGAATTAAAGAATTTCACTAAATATCTGTAAATACTGGATTTATAAAATAATACACTGGCAGCATCACGGGTTCACTATGACACAGATAAAGCGTTTGCTGAAAAACGAAGTAATTAAAATAAAACCGATAATAATTGGCCATTTTATTCCGTACACCAAAGTATAAGAATGGGATTGAATTTGCTTACCACTTCACTCTTTATTACCGCCATTTTAAGATTGTTATTACATTTATTTTTAACACACTGCACAGCATAAAACTAATAACAATTTGAATAGAAATTTATATTTATAAAATATATTTTTAGTAACTAAATTCAATTGGATTTTGTATACAAAACGCACTTGAAGTTAGTGCGCAATGCGAAAGGAAATGATAGTCGTCCCATTCGTATCATGCATTCAAAATTTTATATATATACGATTAATATAATGCACACGCAATTTTTTAGCTTTAATAAACATAAGACCATCATTTGTTCGATTGACTGCCTTATATATTAAACTTTGCATCTAAATGCTTGTAGATACTATCATTAAGGGTGGATTCGACTAAACGAGAGTTCATTTTATTCTTAGAATAATTCTCTAAATATTCCAGAATATAATCAATTTTACATTTTTATATACCTATTTGGGAATAGTTACCAAATCACCGTTTTGTACAGAATAATAGTTATTCCAAATTCATTTTAGTAGCTTCATTATAATATGTTTCTTCTCTAGTGTTACCGACAATGTCAATTTAGACTTATATGTTATTATATTTTGTGTTTATACTCACTCATTTTGTATTTCGGAATACTAAATAATATCAAGATAAAATACACACAATAAAAACCTCAGATAAAAACATACACAATGTATATAACTCGACAGTGACACTTGTTGACAGGTATTTTAGGACACTATAATACCAAAAAAGTTAGTAGATATAACCTTTTGCAGTTTTCCAAAATAGTATAATATTTATTTGCCGGGTTATAATACATTTGATCATCATTAACTCTGTTACTCACGTATAGTCATTATATTTCATACTTTAGGTTGCACGAAAAAATGATATACGTACAACTTTTCTTGAGATTTAAATCGTGGAATATCTTATCCCAAGTATAGTTCGAGGTTTGGTCAAATCCACCCTTAGACAATACCTTAAATCATTGTACGTTAGCGTGATTAAAAAATATCATCGTCGATTGTAGCTTTGCACTTCTTGACATAAATTTTAATCATATCTTGTTTGTAAAACGCCTATTTCATTTAAACACATATCCTACTTTGCCATTAAGTTTAGCTTTGTATTTAATGAAGAGAATTGTGTGTAAATTGAAAATGAAATAAGTACAAATGTATTATTTTGTGTAATTATTGTAATAGCTGATGTGTTCAGATGTTGTAAATAGTTAGATATTAAAATAGGTATGAAGTTGCCTTACTTATTCCTATAAGTACTTCAAAATCAATAACATGTTTAAGTAATAGTTTAATTGAATATCCTAAAAATAATAAAGAGGTTTTGAACTACCAAGTTAATAAATTACGGTTGCCGTAATCTATAGGCACCCTTTGAAATTCATTTTATTTTATTTTTTCGTTAAAAAATAAAAGAACAGAATGAACTACAGTCAATTTTTTTTGAAAATTGTAAAACAGATCATTAATAAATAAACAAACAATAAAGACATTTGGTAATCTCATACCAAAAAATTGTTATTATATTTTTATCCATGTCACCACAAAATCATTTTCATGACAAGTGACGCACCCCAATTTGGTTTAAAAAAAAGTTCAAGTAGGTAAACACTAAAACGACAACAAAAACGAAGTAAAAATTGATCGACTTCTAGCAACCCTGAATAAATAAATTTGTTTTTTTTTACTAAGTATTTGGTTGATCGATATTAAACGAAACCAAGGTTCATTCATATAAAAGCAATATGAAAAATATTGTGTCTAAAACTGTATAGTATGTTCATTACATATTTCGTTTTTATCGTCACAAAACTTCAAAAGATGTTTTTCCAAAAATATATTTATTATTGCCAGCCCTATTCTAAGTTTTGTACAAAATAAAAATAAATAAATCGAACAATGTATAATTTTTTTGTAAGTTATTTTGTAATATCAAGAGAATAAAATGTTTTTGAATGAGTCTGTGTCTCCTTTATCTCGGATAGATATCGACGTATCAACGTAGTTGGCGGTAGCCTTTAAGAACCACCTTACCATTTTTTCCGGACTAACTGGTAAAGATAAACATTATTTAAGCGATATCCTATAGATATATATCTAGCTATAATAATGTCCTCCAGACTGAATTTCTGTAAGGGCGTCCAGTCGGAGACTAGCTATTGGTGCAGGACAGGATTATAGTGCTCGAGTGTGTGCGCAAGCAGAAATGTACTCTCTAATCCTTCGTTCTCATAACCCGATGGAACTGTAATCTGAAAAGACCGAAGAGGGATCAGGATCAACCGCTTTACGAGCTTCCCGAGGCATGAGGATGAAGCGCCGCCAACTTTCTGGCACCGGGCTGCTACTGAGAATTTCTTGACCGAAAAACCAAAAAACTGATTTTGGCCCGACCCGGGATTAGCACCCGTCCAGGTTATAGCAAAATATGTGCCGTGTAGCGGTGATGTAAAGAGATTCCACTACTCTAATTTATACGTGGTAGAGCCATGCTGTAGCTATATTAAGGTTGTAGCATGAATAGGTCGCCTCGAGCGGGGAAGGACCACGTTCTCACAGAATACTAGCGTAAAATAGCAGCTTAATACTGTTGTGTTTCGTATGGTGAGTGTAGAGATCCGGAGATAATTTTTTACAGGAAACTAGTCATTTCATCTCAGTCCTCAGGGGTGACAACGCATCTGCGTTTTGATTCTTAATCGAGGATAAATGTAGATGTCTATGAGCCACAGCATTTACTTACCATCAGGTGGACTGTGTGCTCGTTTGTCACCCGTATTCTATTTTTTTAAAACTGTATTATTTGGTAGCTGTCGTAAGAGGTGGCAAACAGAAATGAAACGGTAGATCAGCAGCAGCACTATTTGGTTATTGAAATCTGCAGTTGACAACCTACATGCCAGAGATACTAACCATGGCCAATGTTAATACATAGTTATAATATGATAGGTAATCTGTGGGAGAAGTAAAAATATATCTATATATTCGTCCCTAACTCTTGAAATAGTCCACCTTAGACACCCTCCCAAAACGCCAAATAATTAGCGCCGTGACAAAATATTTAGATTTCAAACTCGAATACATTAACCCTTTTAATATGCGACCTTAAAAAGCAACCCTCAAAAAAGAAACTTTATTTTGAAATTAACCAACCCTTGGCCGAAAACGTCCTCAAAGGGTGGTTCGGATTAACTAGAATTGTCACGTGAGGCTATTAAGTCATTATGGATTTATTAATGCTGTGATTAATTACTGAGGGCGTTCACACCCCTACACGAAGGGGTTGAAGTGAATAAATAGCTCTAGAACGATGAGGGCAAGAATTAGTGTAGCGTTAAACCGCTGACGGAATAATTTTGTGTTTTATGTGATTTTCATATGATTCTAGTTTTATTAGTTCACTAGGTAATATTTTATTCGCACAGATTCGACCTGGATGGAGGCTTTTCAAAAAGCTGACAAGTATGTAGTATAAGGTTGGAAAACGAGAACACAGTTTACCTGATGTACCTGAAGTAAATACTGTGGCCTATAGACATCTACATCTATCCTTGATTAAGAATCAAAATGCAGATGCGTTATGAGCACTGAGCACTACGATGGAATGCCTCGTTTCCAGTAAAAAGGTTTCCTTCCGGTTCTCTACACTCACCATACGAAACACAGCAGATTCAAGCTGCTATTGTACGCTGATATTCTGTGAGAGCGTGGTCACGGATGACAACGCATCTTCATTTTGATTTTTGTAATCGATGATAGATGTAGATGTCTATGGACTGCAGCAACCACTTACGATGAGGTGGACTGTGTGCTCGTTTGTCACCCTGTCCTATAAAAAAACTTCAAAGTACGCGAGCGATCCGGTTTCCATCGCCGCCGGCACCAATTTTAAGTGTTTACCACGTTCTCGGCAATGTAGGAAAACATGAGGAAACCTGCATATCTGAGAAACAAAACAAAATATTTCTAAGATATGTGAAGTTCGCCAACACACTCTGGGGCAAGAAATTTCTTTGACTTATAACGATCTCAGAAATGATAGGAAGCCCAGCTGAGGATCGTATATAGACTGTAACTTTACTATAGATAATAATAATTAAGTACATTTAATGTATATTTATATCCAAAGGTACAGATTATGAGTGAGCAATGCCCAACAATCGCTAGTCATATAATCAATAAGCAGGATTGCTCTGATCAGGTGGGTGCGCGCACCGTGACGACACCTGTACGGGTTTTCACGCTCCACACCGCAGGGGAGAGGGCTGACAAATTGTCCAACCCTGCAGAGCCGACCACCCGGAATTTATCATTTTATAAGTAATTAAAATTTACTTATAATCATTTGAATACCGTTACAGCCTATTAAAGACTACTACTGAACATAGGCCTCCCCCATAGATTACCTAGGGGATTACCGTTATAGTTGTTACCGCTTGGCAAACTGGTTGGCAACCGCAGTTTTGTATTTTAGACGTTATTAAGAAGACGCTGCTGCCGTTCATGATTTGTTCCCCCCCCCCCCGTCGCCTCTTAAGATACCCACGGCTTGATATAGGGTAGTGGATACTTTTACATCACCACTACCCGCTAATAACGTTGTTCATAATTTGAATAACGTTAATTATTATATTTCGTACTAGATAACCCGGTGAACTTCTTATCACCTATATATATTTGTGAAAAGTATGGTGAAAACTAACACCAAATTTATATTTACTTTAAATATCATATCATGTGTGTGATATTTTTTGTCTTTTTTTGCGGTGCGTAAATATATAAAGATGATGGTTTCGACTCGTGAACACGCGACGCATAATTGCCCATGCGCGAAACAGGGAAACTCCAAGTTGATTCCGCAAATTTTCAACGACTGGCCTTTCGATTTATTTACGGTCATCGAAAAAACCATACGCACGGGAAATTGTAGACGCTTAAAAGCGAATGGCAAATCTGTTGGAACCATCGGTGTACGCGGGATCAAGACATCCTCTCCTTTGTATCTTCCATTGATGATCTTGGCCTCGATGACGTTATTCATTAGCTTTTTCACAGCCAGTCTCGTTCCATCGCACTGTCGAGGTATTGGTAGCAGAATCAAGCCTTCCGTCTCAGGTTCTAAAATAAGCCTGGACTGGCAACCTATAATAACCATTAAAAACCTAATAATAACCTTTATTAAAAGTCTGGACACTGACTTGTCCGACGTGCCACCGCTACTTAAAAATCGTCTAGCTTCAAGTAACCAACTACCGATGGCTGTCGTGAGAAGCCCGTTTCGTGGCGCCCTAATAGAAATAGAAATAGAAATAGAAACTTTTTTATTCAATGTAGATTATAAAAATACTTATTGAAAGTCACTTTTTTAATTTACCACTGGTTCGCAAAAAAAAACCTCTGTCCTGGGAAGAACCAGCAAGAAACCCAGCGGGACTATTTTTTTTTTAATAATAGCTTACAATCATGTTTACAATCAACATAAGACAAATTAGAAATAGCTTGGTAGCGATCACCCTTCCCAGGGGTTATTATCATCTATAAATTCCTTAATATTATAATAACCCTTTTTATACAAACTTAGTTTAATAACATTTTTGAACTTTGCGTATGACAAATTTTGTATATTTTCTGGGATTTTGTTGTAAAAGCGTATCTCGCCCCAACAATGAATAACTGACTCGGTGGAGTCGAGTAACTGGTACTACCAGCTTGTGTCTGCTCCTAGTATTAGGCTATTCCTAAGGCTAAGTATTCCTATTATAGGAAATGCTCATGCACAGCAGTGAATCTGTTGGTTCCAGTTCAAACGACACCCATGGGACGAAATAGGGTAATAGATTTTCTCTGGCCCTTGCCGCAGACTTCAACTGCAATTTTTTTAGACATCTACATCTATCCTCGATTAGGAATCAAAATGCAGATGCGTTGTCACCACTGAGGACTAAGACTGGATGCCTCGTTTGTAGTTAAAAAGGTGGTTCTTTACACTCACCATACGAAACAAAGCGGCACTAAGCTGCTATTTCACACATAAACGTACGTAAACGCATGGTTCCGTCCCGGTCGTGCTACAAGCATAGTATAACTGCAACATGGATCTACTACGTATAAAACATGACGAGAAAACCTTCGAAATCTTTAAACAATTTGATATTCATTTTTTTCGTAATTATTTCCTAGTTCATACGTTACATGCACTGGTGAAATAGCAAGAGTCTAAGGTTATTAACGCAAGCAGTGACGTAACGTACGCGGCGGCGGCGCTTGCGCAAAACATTCTGTAACCGTCCGTGACGTCACCAGTATGCGATGCAGTGTTTAGAAATATCACACCAGTTTAAAAATAAATTGCATTTTCTTTTTATAGCCAAAATTCATTAGCATCAAAAAGCATCAAAATATTTCTCACCAGCCAGTGACGATATCGTCCTCATCATATCAGCCTACCCAGTCCACTGCTGAACACAGGCCCCCCTATTGATTGACACTACATTGGGGACTTTTCATATTTGCAATAGTTGCCACGCTTGTAGGAAGTAGACAACCGCAGTTTTTTTATTACTTTGAGCTGTTCTCGAAAGATGTTACAGCCAATATCGTGAGTTTCGTTTGTCGCCGAAGCCATGACATAGGGTAGTGGATTCTCTTGGACTGCCACTACACAACAGGGAAGTATTTAGGTAAATTCAGTATACATAATGTGTGTAATGTTACAATCTTGCGAAACGTGATGCAAAAAAAAATATTTTTAAAGAAGAGGGTCAAACAAGCATGCACCTCACCTGATGGTATGTGATCACCGCCGCCCATGATCATCTACAACACAGAAAGAGTAATGGTGAAAAAGATGTACGATTGAAGAAATAAAAATCGAATTTACAATTTCAATAAAAAAATACAATCAAATAAAAATCAGTTTCAATCAAAGTAAACTTTTAATTTAACACTTGTATTTTGTACATTTGTTTGCATACCTCAATAAATTAAAATATGTAATGCAACTTACTTTTTTTTTTTTTTATAGAATAGGTGAAAAAAAGTCACTGATTAATTTCATTAAAAAGAATTGAGTGAGGATGAGATGGAATGTCATTTCCAGTAAAAGTTGGTTCTAGAAGAGATTTTGTTCATTTTTGAATTAGTTCACAATGGATTTACAAAAGATCACAATGTACATACAAGTGAATCACAAAGATAACAATAACTTAGAATATCTAACTTTGCACATGACTTAAAGTTTCGTACGACTGTGACTGCATAATAGTTTCCACTACCCATAAAAACATCCCACGGGTGCCTTAGGAGAGGATAGAGGGACACTGAAACAAAAGAGGGTAGCAGCATCGTCTTCATTACAACTTAATTATAATACGTGGATCTACCCACGCATCTATACTATGGTTGTAGCAGGAATAGGTTCGCCCGATCGCAGCGTAAAATAGCAGCTCAATGTTGCTGTGTTTCGTATAGTGTTGTAGAGAATCGGAGACTCTTGTTACTCGATACGAGGCATTTGATCTTAGTGCTCAAGGGTGACAACGCATCTGCATTTTAATCCATATTCGAGGATCAAGATCACAGGAACTACTAGTAAGTCAGAATTACAAAGTGCCAATTTGTGGACCATAGACATCTGTATGTCCGGCATATAGATGTCTGTGGGCCACAGCATCCACTTACCATCTGGTGGACTGTGCGCTCGTTTGTCCCCCTTATTCTATACATTCAATAAAAATAAAAAAGCTACGGTTGCCGATCCGCCCGTCAAGTGCTGTAACTATGGTAATAATCCCTTACCGGGCAATCTCCATAGATTAGGTGGACGCCTATGTTCAGCAGTGGACTTTATATAGCTGACTTGACCTGGGTTCCCCATCTTTATCATACCTGGGTGGATTGAAAAGTACTCGGCCTAACACAGATCCATTCAATTCTAAAAATCAAATCTACCCACATTATTTAGTTCAGTTCAGACTAGTTCATTGTGTGAAGTTCGAAACGTGTGCGATAATTAGTTGTGATTTTATAAATTTATTAACAAAGTAATCGGACATAATTTCCGCGAATGGAGCAAATCGAGCAGCGTGCCGTCATTAAGTACCTCCATAAGAAGGGGCTATCGTCAAAAGCCATCCATGATGACATGGTCAGTACATTAGGCGATTGTGCTCTGTCATATTCATCCATCAAAAAATGGATAGCAGAATTTAAGCGTGGTAGAGAGAGTGTGAAAGATGAACCCCGCTCTGGAAGGTCTTCGACGTCAACTACTGACGAAAATATTAAAAAAGTACTTGATTTAATAATGGGAGACCGCAGATTAAAAATTAGAGAGATAGCCGAGATTATAGGCATCTCTTATGAACGAACTCAAAACATCATTGTCAACGAGTTGGGCTTCCACAAGGTGTCTGCGAGGTGGGTTCCGCGACTGCTTTCAGTTGAACAAAAAAAGGACGCGATTGACTATTTCACGCGACTGTTTGGAGTTATTTGAAGCCGATGCAGATGATGCTGATGACCGTTTTGTTACTATGGACGAAACATGGGTTCATTAGTGTACACCGGAAACAAAACAACAATCAAGACAGTGGAGAAGACCTGGTTCACCACCCCCTAAAAAGGCTAAGTCGATTTTGTCGGCAAATAAGGTGATGGCTTCAGTATTCTGGGACTCGAAAGGTGTGATTATGATTGATTATCTTGAAAGGGGTCAGACTATAAACTCTGATTACTACTGCACCTTACTACGTCGTTTACGAGAGGAAATAAAAGAAAAACGTCGAGGAATGCTCAGAAGAAAAGTCCTGTTTCATCAAGATAACGCCCGTGTTCACACGTCAGTACAGTCAATGGCTGAAATTCACAACTGTGGCTTTGAACTGTTACCGCATCCGCCGTATTCACCTGATCTGGCACCATCAGACTTCTTTCTGTTCCCTAACCTAAAATAGCACTTGGGAGGTCAAAGATTTTCGACAAACGACGAGGTCAAAGCAGCTGTAGACGCATATTTTGACTCTAAGGAAGAATCATTTTTTTTCAACGGTCTAAATGCTTGGAAGGGAAGGTGGCAAAAGTGTATTGAACTTGATGGTGATTATGTAGAAAAATAAAAATATAACTGATTTAGTATGTGTTTATTTTCTTGGTTAGGCCGAGTACTTTTCAATCCACCCTCGTAAACGTTTAAATAACCCGAAAATTTTGTGGTCTTCAACGGAAGAGGTCACAACCATGTAAGTTGTAATAATGTTTTTTTTTTAAAGAATAGGAGTGACAACCGAGTACACAGTCACCTGATGGTAAGTGGATGCTGTGGCCCGTAGATATCTACATTTATCCTCGATTATGAATCAAAAAGCAGATGCGTGTTCACCCCTGAGGACTAAGATGAAATGCCTCGTTTCCAGTAATTCTTTTGGCTGCAGCATGGCTTTACCACGTGTTAAAATTACATAGTCATTTGTTTTTGCGTTAAGTTATTTAATGACAACAATGCTCTAAGCGTCACTAGTATTTGTTTATAATGTACGAGCAGCTTTGTAGGTCTAGGGAAAGAGACCAGTATCACTGCGACCTAAGAGATCTATTGTGATCGCTGCTATGGCTATAGTTCACTAAGCCATATGTCTTCAATGAATAGAAGAAGGTGTTTAGCCGTGAGCAATTTCACTTCTTCTGGGCGGAGTTCATAGTTTCCTAGATGAGTGTTACGTTTGCGCATTAAGGGTCTGCAATCAGTTAGGATGTGCAGAAGCGGTCACTAGTATTATGTTTACGACAAATCTAAGCTTACTATAAGGTCCATATTTATAACAGTGAACGAGTTCCGGTCTCAGAAGGAGAAGGAAATATAATTGATATACGCATTTGTTTAACTTTCTCATTAAGGTCAAAAGTGTAATTGAAATTTCGTTAGTAATACACGAAGTACAACCAACCATGCAAAATATACCGCATTCGATAGAAACAAGGTTCATTTCAATATACCACTTAAATCAATCAGTCCATGGTTACTCTGACCACAAAGGATTGTATTACCTAGGGTTGCGTACGTATCGATTTGAACTTTAAAAACAAAAAAACAGACATCTGTGTTTAAAATTTACTTCGATACTTATTTCATGTGTAAAATTAGCGCCGTTCGTCTAGTGGTTGTAATCGCGATCCATGAGGTCCTGGGTTCAAATCCTGGGTCAGGCCAAAATCAGTTATTGGGTGTTTCTGTGAAGAAATTCTTAATAACAGCTCGGAGTCAGGAAGTTGATGATTTTGACGGTGCTTTCACCCCTGTGCTTCTGAAAACACGCAAAGCCGTAGGTGATCATTCTTCGGTCGTGTCGAATTTCCGTCCCATCGGACTATGAGAGTGAGGGAATAGAGAGTGCACCCGTGCTAACACATACACTCGGGCACTATAATCCCGTCCTGTGCAGATTGCTGGTCTTCGTAGAAACTAGCCACCGTAACCGGAATTCGGTCGGGAGGACATTATTACAACCTATAGGCGGTAGCACCTTCATGTTAACAATTTAAAATAAGTAAAAAAAACTGCGATTTGCAATCCACATTCCAACTAGAAATAGAAAATAATCCAAACTGTACTTAATATTATAAATGCGAAAGTGTGTTTGTTTGTTTGTCCTTCTTTCACGTCACGGGATAGTTCGGTGGCTTGTTTTTTAGTTTTTCTTTTTCCTAGAGTGACATAGGCTACTTTTTTCCGCGGAAAAACATCTCATTCCAGTGGGAAAATCGAATATGTTGCACAATTAAATTCAGCTAGGTGGCGCCACCGTGATTCTGCAAGACGGACGACGGTACGACGGACGAACACAGAAGGTCAGAATATCTGGATTATTATGTCTTTTTACCAAAATTAAGATAAAAAATGAATGGATTTGTATTTTTCCAAGCAGGATCAGGAAGAGAGCGATAAAAAATATAAAATTCACCAGCTGATTTTCTTCAAAAGTTTTGGTGCATTGTAATTCACCTCATATTAAGTAATCCGTTGATGCTCTGCCTACCCCGCAAGGGTTACAGGCGTGATTATAAGTATGGATCAGAGATACTATCACCACCTGTCACGCTTTTACCCTTAACTATTACTTAACTGTGGTAGAAACAGTTCTTAGTAAGCCTTAGTAATATTTATTGAACGGAAATAAATAAAGTTCTTATATGTGGTTATGAATGAATCGGTATTATAAGAAAAATTGTGCAAAATTATAAGAAAAATATTTTTTGAGAGTTCTTATTAACTAACGTATACATAGTTTAAATTGATTTCGCTAGATGTCGTTACTAGGTTTCTAAAACGCGGTAACGAAATGTTTCTTGACATGTACTTAACTCCCGCCGTTGAGCCGCGCGTCAACTTATAGTGCATACGGTACCTATACGCTTAAATTGTTTCTATTTCGTAGCTTATTCGACTACCTACTTTCGATTTCGGTTGTTTGTTATTTGCAGTTTCGTGGTCACTTGGAAGGGAAGGCCAAATTGGCCTCTAAAAAGCTTGGCGTGCTCAGCAGAGCGGGACAGTATTTCATGCCGGCACACCGCCTGCAACTTTACAAGGCGCAGGTTCGGCCGCACATGGAATACTGTTCCCATCTCCGGGCTGGGGCTCCCCAGTACCAGCTCCTTCCACTTGACCACATCCAGCGCAGAGCGGCTCGAATCGTCGACGACCGAGTGCTTTCCGATCGGCTCGATTCTCTGGCACTGCGAAGAGATGTTGCATCCCTTTGCATTTTCTTTCGCATATACCATGGAGAGTGCTCTGAGGAATTGTTCGGATTAATCCCAGCCGCCAAATTTCGTGAACGCACTACGCGGCAAACGTCCCGATACCATCCACACCATCTGGATGCTTGGCGGTCCACCACTGTACGTTTCAAAAGGAGTTTTCTTCCGCGTACAACCTCTCTGTGGAATAATTTACCACCAGCGATTTTTCCGGACCGATACGACCTGGGGACCTTCAAGAAAAGAGCTTACTCCTTTCTAAAGGGCCGGCAACGCGTCTGCAATTCCCCTGGTGTTGCAGTTGATCATGGGCGGCGGTAGTCACTTAACATCAGGTGAGCCACATGCTCGTTTGCCCCCTCTTCTATAAAAAAAAAAAAAAAAAAATTTGCTCTGTGATTTGGTTAAGGTTGAATGGATTTATATTGGCTTTCATTTTCGGATTTGTGTATTTTCTTGGATCGGTTTTGTTGATTTGGTTGGTATTCCTTTATAGATATTTAGACTCTGGCTTTGATTGTGAATTTTGTTTATTTAGAATCGTGAATTGGTTTTCGTTGTTTTAGTTTGTTTAACAATATTTCAAAGGAATATTAATAGTTTAGATAGTGTATACGGTACCTATACACTTACTTCTTTTTTCGTTGGTTATATTTATATTAACTACTGCTTTCGGTTTTCTGCGATTTGTTTTGTGATTTGGTTTAAGTTGATTCGATTTTTTTGGCTATCGTTTTCGGATTCGTGTTGTGTCTTGAATTGGTTTTGTTGTTATGATTTTAAAAAATATTTAAAAGGAATGTTTATTCCTTTTAGATATTTTGGATTTGCTTTTAAAAAAATATGTAAAAGGAAATTTAATTCCTTTTAGGTATTTTAACGTTTTTTTATAAATAGGTTTTTTTGTTACTTCATAATGCGTAAGTCCAGCCTTTCAAGAGTATCTTCTCAAAGACAAGCGAAAAGATTAGCTCGATCGCTAGAATCTTTAGAAGATTCTGAACTGAGAAGGCAAGAACAAGCAGAGCGTCACGCTGCTTTTAGAGCATCTGAGACACCTTCTCAACGTCAGGAAAGGCGTCTTGAACAGGCAGAGCGTCAAGCTACTTTAAGAGCTACTGAAACACCTGATCAAAGTCAGCAAAGGCGTCTTGAACAGGCAGAGCGTCAATTTACCTTAAGAGCTACTGAAACACCTGCTCAAAGTCAGCAAAGGCTATTCGAACAAGCGGAACGTCAGGCCGCCTTAAGAGCCGCGGAAACACCTGATGAAACTCAACACAGACTCATTGAGCAAGCTGAACGTCAATCTACTATAAGGGCATCTGAAACACCAGAACAGACACAGGCGCTAAGAGATGCAAATGCACAGCTCCAACCTGAACGTCGACAAAATTTTCAAAGAAACAATTGGTCGGTTTTTAATGTCGTAGCATTCAATTATGATCGTTTATTGATTATAAAAATCACAGGTTAGTTGTAATCGGACTGATGGACAAGGCGTGTCGATTTTGCAGCGCTTTAAAATGGAAAGATGATACCGCAGGCATGTGCTGTTCCAATGGCAAAGTGTCTTTTCCGTTACTTGGGGCACCAGAAGAACCTTTGAAAACTCTGTTTTTATATGATGCTAATAAGTCACGGCACTTTTTAAACAGGATCCGGAAATATAACTCATGCTTTCAAATGACGCCCTTCGGGGTTGACCGGGAAATAATAATGCAGGGATTTTCACCTACATTTACGGTGCAAGGGCAAATTTTCATAGAATAGGTTCACTTTCTCCAGCTGAAAACGAACAGCATAAATTTTTACAAGTATATTTTATGGGTGACGAAGAAATTGAGGTAGACCGCCGCTGCCAATTTATCCAGGGAGTTGAGAGAGAGACACAGTGTTCAAAATTCAAAGATTCTTGCATGAACGTAACATTTTAGTCAAAACATTTAAAACTACTTTAGAAAACCTACCTGAAGAGGATTATAAAGTCGTCATTCACGCAGATCGGACCCCTCGAGGAGACCATGAAAGGCGCTACAATGCACCTTTGATAAACGAAATAGCAGCCGTATTTAGTGGTGATCGCGAGCACGTGATGATACGTTGCAACGGGTAGCCGATACACACAAGTTTTATGACGCTCTGCAATACCCATTGGTTTATTGTAAATGACAAGAGGGTTATCATTTTCAAATTCCACTCATTAACCCGGTCACAAAGGAGCCTACTCCGAACAAAAAAGTATCATGTATGGATTTTTATGTGTATCATATGATGTTGCGAGAAAATGATTTAAACCTCTTAGCCCGGTGTAGACAATTATTTCATCAATTTTTGGTAGAGATGTATGTGAAGGTAGAAAGTGAAGTAAAAGAGAAAGTGAACGTCTCCGTTATATATCTTCAAATCAAAAAAAGTTGCGCGCTGAGAATTATATACATTTACAAGATGCAGTTTAGAAACTAGAGCTACAACAATGTAAACCCTAGATATTTAGGTAAAATGGTAATTCTGCCCTCATCATTCGTTCACAACAGTCCCCGCTACCTACATGAGTACACACAAGACGCATTCGCCTATGTACGAACTTACGGAAGACCTGATCTTTTTGTTACTTTTACTTGCAATCCCACATGGAAAGAAATAACCGAGGAGCTAATGCCGGGCCAAAAAAAGTACTGACAGACACGATTTAGTTGCCAGAGTATTTAGATTAAAAGTATAAAAATTAATGTATGTAATTAACAAAGGGAAAATTTTCGAAGCGGTGCAGTGCTTCATGTATTCAATTGAATGGCAAAAAAGAGGATTACTGCATGCCCACATTCTAATATGGCTTAAAGAGAAGTTGCGTCCCAGCCAAATAGACGACATAATAAGCGCCGAGATACCGGATCCTGAGCAAGATAAAGAATTGTATGATACCATCGTCCGAAATATGATTCACCGTCCATGTGGAGCACGAAATTCAATATCGCCATATACGAAAGAAGGAAAATGTACAAAGAAATTCCTTAAACAACTATTAAAAGAAACAGTGCACAATGACAATGGCGACCCTTTATACGCAGAGCTCCCGAAGATGGTGGCAGGAAAGTTACAATCAAATCTCGCTCTGGAGCGTTCGAAACCTTAGATAACAGCTGGATTGTCCCGTATTCGCCCATTCTATGTAAAATGTTTAATGCTCACATTAATGTAGAAGCATGTAGCTCTGTCCACGCAATCAAGTATATCTGTAAGTACATAAATAAAGGAAGCGACCAAGCAATATTTAATCTCAGAAGTGAAGGTGAGAAAAATCCCGTTAATGAAGTACAGACCTTTCAAGCAGGGCGTTATGTCAGCAGTAACGAGGCAGCGTGGCGTTTTTTGGCTTCCCTTTACACGAAAGACACCCAACAGTTACTCACCTTGCTGTGCACTTAGAAAATGGAGAGCGTGTATATTTCACCGAAAGAAATTTCCAAGAAAGAATTGCATCACCGCCAAAAACTACACTAACAGCCTTCTTTCAACTTTGTCAAACCGACCCCTTTGCAAAAACGTTGTTATATTCTGAAGTCCCCCGCTATTATACTTGGAACACATCTAGGAAGGCGTGGAAACGCCGTATTCAAGGCGCGCCTGTTGCAAATTGGCCCGGTGTAAAGTCATCAGATGCCCTTGGTCGTGTGTATACCGTCCATGTAACTAATTTTGAATTTTTCTGTTTACGATTGCTGCTGCACCATGTTCGGGGTCCTACAGGATATAAAGACCTTAAAACTGTCAACGGTCAGGAATGCGCAACTTATAGAGAAGCATGTGAAGCTCTGCATCTTTTAGAAAACGATAATCACTGGGATGAAACCATGGAGGAAGCTGTGCAGTGCCAGTCACCAGCCAAAATTAGGGATCTTTATGCAACTCTCATATCATCTTGCGGGCTATCTAATGCACATGAATTGTGGGACAAATATAAAGAGTACATGGCGGAAGATATTTTGCGAAGGTTACAGCAGACACACGCGAACATGACATACAATGAACACATTTATAATGAAGCACTTGGAAAAATTGAAGATAAAGTAATGGCAATGGTAGGCAAAAAATTAAGTGACTTTGGAATGATAAGCCCTCAGCGAACATTCGAAAATGAACTAAGTGATGAAATTATACGTGAAACAAACTACGATTTGCCATCTTTGCAGCAGCAAGTAGCCGAATTTGTACCCCGCTTGCTTCCCGAACAAAAACGAGTTTTCGACAAAGTATAAGGACAAATTGAATCTGAAAATGGTGCACTTTTCTTTTTAGTTGCCCCTGGAGGAACTGGGAAGAAATTTTTGTTAAATTTATTATTAGCGCAAGTACGGAAAGATAAAAACATTGCTGTGGCTGTAGCTTCCTCCGTTATAGCCGCCACGCTGCTAAGCGGGGGCCGCACTGCACATTCTGTTTTAAAACTCCCTCTAAATCTAGCCCAGGAAGAATCGCCGATCTGTAACTTTAGTAAAATAGTGCGCGAGGTATAATGCTACGACAATGCAAACTTTTAGTGTGGGACGAAAGTATAATATCGCATAAAAAGTTGTAGAAGCACTAAATCGAACGCTCCAGGATTTTCGCAACAATACCGTTATAATGGGAGGAATGGTGGTTTTACTGGCTGGTGACTTTCGCCAAACTTTACCTGTCATTCAAAAGGCACACCTGCAGATGAAATTAAAGCATGCCTCAAGCCGTCTATTTTATGGAACAGGGTGACAACATTCAGTTTGACTACGAATATGAGAGTGCATTTGTATAATGATATCAATGCTGGAAACTATGCTGACGCACTATTGAAAATTGGCGATGGGCGGTCGGAAACGGATGCTGAGGGCTGCGTTAAATTGACGAGAGATTTTTGTAATTTAGTACAGAGTCATTCCGAATTAATTGCGAGCGTTTATTAAGATTTAACGAATAATATGAATGAAGACAAATGGTTATGTGAAAGGGCGATTCTTGCAGCAAAAAATGAGAGCGTTAACAAAATAAATTCGATATATTAATCGAAGTAGCAGGAGAAATAACAGAGTATTTGTCAGTAGACACAGTTATGGACACAGAACAGAGGACTTCATATCCCGCAGAGTTTCTAAATTCTCTAGAGTTGTCAGGTGTGCCCTCACATAAGCTTCAATTAAAATTAGGCGTCCCAGTCACGCAAATGCGAAATTTAGATGCTCCTCGGTTATGTAACGGGACAAGGCTGCATGTGACACATCTTGGACGGAACATAATCGGTGCTACAATTTTGACAGGCGTAGGAAAAAGTGAAAATGTTATTATACCACGGATCCCTATAATTCCCACAGATCTTCCTTTTCAATTCAAAAGGTTGCAGTTCCCTATTAAGCTCAGTTTTGCAATGACAATTAATAAAGCGCAAGGGCAAACTTTACAGGTAGCGGGGGTCAACATAGAAAAACCGTGCCTCTTTCATGTTCAGCTGTATGTAGCATGTTCGCGTGTGTCAAATGCCCAGAATCTCCACATTCTTTCCCCGAATGGAAAAACATATAACATTGTGTACAGTAGCGTCTTAAAATAGTGTTCAGTTAGTTTTTTTTTTCCAAAACTCCCACAATCAATTAATCAGAATTCCCACAGATCTTCCCTTTCAATTCAAAATTTCCTATTTAGCTCAGTTTCTTTTCAATTCCAAATGCTGCACGGGATTGGAGTTTCTTGGTGCAACTCTGACGGATCTTTTATTTGGCTCAGTTTCCTTTCAATTCAGAAAACTGCATCTCTGACGAATCAATTTAGCTTAGTTTCATTTCAAAAGTCTGCATCCCTGCCGGATAATTATGCTCAGTTTCCTTTAATTAAAAAATATCCCATTTCCATTTGGAATAAACAGGCTATTTTCATGCTTTCCTATACGCTGCGTTTCAAAACATTTAAATAGGCTGACGAATCAGCCTATTTAAATGTTTTGAATATTTTGCTCAGTTTCCTTTTAATGGCTGCATCTCTGACAAATCTATAAAACTCAGTTTTCTTTCAATTCAAAAAGCAATGGATAGTTCATTTCCCAGTGACCATGCGGGCGAAGCCGCGGGTAACAGCCAGTTATTAATATATTCATCAATAGATTTTTAAACGCTATAATTTATCAATGAATTATGAAACCGTAGAAGCCTTTCATGAAAAAGGATTATTTCGTAGTGTACCATGTACAATCTATTACTAACGTTTGTAACGTGTGGCAAAGAAGCTACCTCCTAACGTTTTGCTGATCTTGGAATCTAGGGATTCTCAAGATCAGTAAAACGGAGCTGATCCCAATAATGGACAAATTGTTTTAGGCGAAAAAACATCCTATTAAAAATAGTGTGTGGACTTCGTGTGACTTTTGTTAACTTTCTTGGCTTGTCGTTTTTAGTTACTTTTTTCGACCGCCGAATAGAAAAAAATAATAATATGAGGGAAATGGAAATTAAAGAAAAGTTATGATATGAATAACTTTAAATATTAAAAGTTGTGACTGTTGTTTCAAATGTTGGTAGGCGACGGTGATCACTTACAATCAGGTGAGCCGCATGCTCATTTGCATCCTTTTCCATAAAAAATACTTCATAATGATTTGACAAATGTTACTAATACCTGACATACATATTTATTAAAAGTGCAAAGATGAAAGCAATTAAATATTAAGCACTATAATTATTGCGGTAAATAAAACATTTTAATACAGTCATAAACAATGGTAGCCCTCTTCTTGACAGCTGCTAAGTAGATAGCGCAAGAAACGTAGTAAGTGCCATCGCGAAATTTTACTATGTCGCTCTGAGTCACTCCATTGATCACGAAGCAAAATGCGATCCGGATGTTCGACTCCGGATTCAAAAATTGATTATTCATAAATAAGTTGCTAGAGAAACTTAAATTAACATTATTTTATGTCTTATATTTTATATAATATGATGATTGTGGTGTTTTCAAGTCTATTGTTATCATAGCATTATTTTATATTAATTAATTAATTTTTTACATTATTTTTTTAGATGGTAGAGCGATGCTGCATCACGAATGCATATTGTAGCACGAATGGGTCGGCTCTGCCGAGGAAGGTCCACGCTCACACAGAATACCAGCGTAAAAAAGTAGCTTAACTGCTGCTAGCTGCTGTGTTGTGGAGAAAAAGACTTTAGTAATGTTATGGGCCAAAGCAACTACTAAAGGTGGACTGTGAACTTTATTTTTTGGTGTGTTATTGCAAGTCCATCGGTACCCTAGCATGAGTGCTATTAGCTATGAAGAGGAAGCACTACTTATTTACACAGCCATTGGAACCACTCGTTTCAAGTGACTTAGTGGCATAAAATAAAAATATTTAGACAAATATATAACTATAATTACTAAATATTGCCTTCTGCGTGATTTGGATACTGGTTGGGCCACGGAGATTCATCATGATTGTGAGGGACCAGGACACCTAGAGGCTACGAACAAATGGTAACAGTCTACACACTACTACCGTCACAGGCCTCCCCCATAGATTAAATAAATAAATAGAAAAAAAAACAAAGATTGCCTCATAGCGGGATTTGTCATAGTTGCCACGTTCGGGTTGGTAACCACAACGTACGTACACGTATCATCCTTGGTAGAAATCGGTGTTCTTTCACAAGGATTTGTGGTCTATCAAATCTGACGTAATGGTTGGGTCCGTCTAGAATATGATCACAAATGAAAAATGAAAACAAAAAAGGAAGTCTGCAGTTTAAGTTTAAGTTGCAAAATAAACAATATATATATTTAAGTGTAATTAATTTACTTTTCTTAAAACAAGCGCAACGTCGGCGGACGGGATCACTAAATAATTTTAGTTAAAATACCTGCGGCAACTGACCACTATTTTTCAAATGTCTTAAATCAATGAAAAAAATATTATATGTACCACCCAAATTTGCGCAAACTCGTCAGAGTTATGGAGCAAATAGTCCATTGCGAGTCACGTCCACGAAACGATGTTTTCCTTCACCGTCGAACACTCCATGTTTTCAATCATTACGGCCTATTAAAATACCACTGCTGAACATATTCCCTCAATGGCAGTATATTTGCCATAGTTGCCACGCTTGGCAGATAGGCAACCTCGTTTTTTAATTGAACTGTAATCAAAAGGATATGGGGTAGTGGAATCCCTTACGCCGCCTATCCTACACGGTGAATCAGTACTCGAATTTAAATTATCCACTTACTACGAAATTTACGACCTGTTTTTAGAACTAGCTACTACGGCTCTGTTTCCAACAGTATTCGAAATTTATCGTTACACTCATAGCATATAAAACTACATAGGGTCACGCTACGCTAGGACGAGATATTCGGACCACAGTTGCACAAAAATATGGGTTTAGATGGAAGATTATAAGAGAAGAACCCCCAATCCCATTAATCGCTTTTTACGTCATGCTTAACAAGTAAAGATATGTTTTTTTCTTATTATCAGACCTATATGTCCCAGACTAACATGAGATTCACAATATACTTCACATAGAGCAGTAAAAAAGAATTTTGTTCAATCCAAGAAAAATTTAATAAAAATCTAAATAAAGTAATCATCGTTTTTAATACCTCTAAACGATATTTTTATTTATGTTATGACTAATTATTTTTAAAGTCGGCGAAAATACGTATATGTATTGGAATGCAACAGGTACGGCCTTGTGATTCATCGCATAAATACTTTAAACAGGAAAATTAAAAGAAAATGGAGTGCCTACCTGTTATAAGTATTGTTCTGTTATTAAAACCAATAATAAAATGTAAACGTTTTTAAAACAATAAATGGCATCACTAGCTGAAAATTTTAAACCAGCACAAACATTTAAGACTAAGGGTGCATAAGGGTGCGAGCACATGGCTAGCACTGCTCAGTTCTCTCACTGGTGAAAAATTTGTTCCGTTATGGACTACCAGCATACTGCCGCAGGTCCTTACTCTTTAGTCTGTGGCCGCAGTACCCTAGGGAAATATATGACGTCATAAATCGCTGCCACTTTTGTACTGTGAGCACTGGCGCTTTCGAGGTAAGGTGCTCTCAGTACTTTGATCATGTGATCAAAAAACATAACAGCGTTTGGAGATAACAGTTTCCACAAATGACTGTCATTATTATTAATTAATACTGTTATTCAAAAAAATTCGGACAATAAGTTTTAAAAGCAACAATATTCAAATGAAAACGTGTAAATATTTTCATTTAAAAACAATGTCAACAAATGGGGATGACAGTATACTGGACTGCGTTTTATTTTAAACAGTAACCAGTATATTAAATTAAAAAGAAACAGCTTCACAGTATACGGAATTGACGTCACACCTTACAGTGGTCAAAGTGTATATCGGAACACACTCTAAATCAAACGTCATAACATGGTTCAGAAAAAAAGAAAGCAAAAGTCAAAAGTAAACTAAAGTTGCAGCCTATGTACACTTCGCTTGCTGGGTATAGAGTCTTACGGAACAATATTATTCCGTTGAGCTGCTCTAGAATCTCGCGGATTTCACATGGTTTCGAACTGTAGATTTCCTCGCAATATTTTCCAAAACCATCGAGCAAGAATTAAATTAGCGCTTCATATTCCAATTAACAATTTTATTAGTGCTAGCGGGGATCGAACCCGGATTGTTGCCGTATTTGAAATTCACAGCAAGAATTTAGTGGTATACGTGGTAGAGCCATGCTGCATATACGTGGTAGAGCCTTGCTTCAGTTACATATCAGTAGTATAGTTGTAGAACGAATGGGTCGGCTTGACCGAGGCAGGACCACGCTCTCAAAGAATACCAGCATAAAATAGTAGCTTAACGCTGCTGTGTTTCGTATGGTGAATGTACCCTTTTTACTGGAAACGAGGCATTCCATCTTAGTCCTCACGGGTGAAAACGCATTTTGATTCGTAATCGAGGATAGATGTAGATAATTGATAGAATCAGGCGGTACTTTGCGGAAATCCATTATAATAAAAAATAAAAATATAAATTTCTTCGCAACCTTCCGCTAAATAAATACGATGATGTGTCTTACCTGGATTGAAGAGCACCTCCCGCCCTCCCTCACCTCACCGCCGCGGTCAGCCGCCGTAGTATTATCGTCGATAGTGTGTCATACCTGGAATAGTGGTGTTGGGAGTAGTGGTGCTGGGACTAGTGGTGACGGAGTTAGTGCATGCAATTGAGGGAGGGCGGGAGGTGCTCTTCAATCCAGGTAAGACACATCATTGAATTTATTTAACGGAAGGTTGCGAAGAAATTTATATTTTTATATTTTATAGATGTAGATGTCTATGGACCACAGCAACCATCAGGTGGACTGTGTGCTTAGTTTGTAATCCTATCCTATTAAAAAAATGTTAGCCCCTGTGATATCACAGCTACTTGTATCACAGTATCACTTGTAGCTACAGTAATAACGGTTAACAAATACCAAATAAATAAAGTATTTATGCGATAGAGCCCTGGTAGCTCAGATGGCTAACGCTGTAAATATCACAGAACGCGAGTAACCCGGGTTCGCTCCCCGCCGGCACCAATGAAATTGTCAATTGCAGTTTTAAGTGCTGATTTACCACGAGCTCGGCGGTAAAGGAAAACATCGTGAGGAAACCTGCATGTCTGAGGAATAAGAAAAAAAATATTTCGAAGACATGTGAAATAGTGATGTAACGAATGTTGGTTTTTCACATTCGCGAATGCGAATGCGATTGCGAATATTTATCTTCAACATTCGCGAATGCGAATAAAAATGAGAATATTTTAAAATTTCAAAAAAAGCGCGCGTAAAATGTTTGACAGGTTTGACGTTTCGTGTCGGCCATGTTTAAATTGAACATAGCCGAGCCGATATTGGTTAATTGATGAATTTAGTCACAGAAAGTTCATTCTAAAAGTTTTGTTTTGTTTTGAGGTTAGTTTTATGTTATTTATCAAATTTAACTGATATTTAAGGGACAAAGTGGCATAAAAACATGAGTAAAGCACACATCAGCGAAGTTTGGACTTATTTTACAATATGTGATGCTGAAAATGTTAATTGCAAGTTGTGTGATAAAAAGTACTCGCTCAAAGGCAGGACCACTAGTGCTATCAGAAATCACCTGGAAGCTAAACACAAAAATGAATATGAAGAATTGAAAAAAAGAGAACATGAAAAGTAAGATGCTGCTAAAATTAATTCTTTGGCGTCCTCTTCGCGGCAATGTACCAAAACTGACCTTAAGCAAATATCTTTGATTGATTGCGTTGAAAAAAATAAAAAGTAGGATAACAACAACACCAAGTCTTTGGTGCTGGATAATTTGATTGGCGAAATAATCGCACTGGGTCCTCCAGTGCGATTATTAACATTTAGTTTTGTGGAATGTCTTGGATTTGTGAGATTGATTAACCAAGTATGGCCTTCATATAATTTAAAAAGTCGGCAATATTTTACTTCCTTCATTTGTGAGAAATTATACGGCAAGGTAAAAGATAAAATTCTGGAATTAATCAAATCATTTAAAAAATTAGCATTAACAACTGATATATGGTCTGGCTCTTGCTCTAGAGTGTCGCTGATAAGTTTCACTTGTCACGGAATTACCAATAATTTTGAACGAAAAATGATTGTATTGAAAGCAGAAGTATTCAATGATGGGCGACATACAGGAGAAAATATAGCGGCAAAGTTAGAAACTATGTTGTCATCATGGGGAATTCCCAAAGAAAACGTATTATGTATTGTTAGAGATGGTGGCACTAACATGAAAAAAGGTATTTCTTTATTAAGTATTAAAAACATAGATTGTTTATCGCACCAAATCCAACTTGTTGTTAAAGAAGGGCTTAAGTCACAAGAATCGATCATTACAGCCATTAACAAATGTAACAAGATAGCTACACATTTTCACCACTCTAATGTAGCTCAAGATGAACTTGTTAATCTACAAGAAAAGCTTAATCAACCAAAGTTCAAGATAATCCAAGAGTGTGTTACGAGGTGGAATAGCACCTTTTACATGCTAGAACGCATTTTGAAGAACAAAGATTCGCTGTGCCTTTATGCTTCCACTAGCAACAAAATTTCACAACTAACTTCAGAAGAATGGATACTTGTGGAAAAATTGATTATATTGTTTCAACCTTTTGAAGAAATAACTCGAGAACTAAGTGCAGCCAATGTTTCCATATCATCTGTGATTCCGTTATTGGCCACTCTGGAAAAGGTGATTGATGAATATAATGCATCTGACGAGTGCATTAGGAACACTATACTTGTTTTAAGACAAGAAATGAGACACAGATTTTCTCACTTAGAAAACGACATATTATTTGCTACAGCAAAGTTTATTGATCAAAACGAAATTCTTCAAAAATCCTTCAACAAAAGATCAAGTCATGAAAAATATTTTAGATTGGAGACGAGGACTTAAGTTTGCTGTCATGATCAAAGCCAAAGCGTCCTAAAATAAGGAATCAGGATAATGAAAATGTCTTTTAGAAAAATCTGTGACATTAAAAGAAACTATGAAAATGATGATGGACTCAAGTGAAAGCGAGGAAGAACTAGATAATGATATTGCAAATCCATTAGAAGTATAATAAAAAAATATTAATGAATATGTTTTGGATAAACGTATTGAAAATGAAGAAGATCCACTTCTTTGGTGGAAAGTAAATAGCAACAAATATGGCATTCTTTCTCCAGTAGCCAAAGAATATTTGGTAACTCCGCCCAAAGAAGACTTGTCCCCAGTGAAAGAGTTTTCAGTGCAGCTGGACTACTTTACATACCTCACCGAGACAGGCTGCACGGAGAAAGAGCCCCCAAACTTTTATTTTTAAAATTTAACATTCCATTGCTTCAATTTAATTATTAAGAATTAAAAATTACAACAAATTTAATAATTAAATAGTCAACATGTTATTAGAAAAACTATATTTTGTGTACCTTCTTACTTACTTATATATCGTTATTTTTATACATAGATAAATAACTTGCAATTGAAACCAAAAACCAAATGTTAACATAACAAGTATTAGAAGTTTACTTTAGTTTAAAATAAAAATAATTATAATTTTGTTTTTGAAAAAAGGTTTATTTACAAATAGTTAAGTATTCGTTGTTTTGTTTTTTAAGTTTATATTTCATTCATTATAAATATATTTAATTCCTCAGATATATAAAGTGGAATGAAAAAATATACATTTAAAGCCAAAGGTTATAAATACTTAATACATTAGATATGTAAAATTTAATAATTTTATTTCAAGTTATTGTTTAGTTTTTTAGTAAATAGAAACTGTAAACTTTATTTAAAAATGGTAGTAAAGTAATAATATACCACTAAATAAATGCAAACCTTACATAGTCGTAACAAGGCTGATTAATGTTAGATTTGATCAGATTTCTGAAGTTCTTTTTTCATAAATGAGACTTTAATTTAGAATGTAGAAGTATGATTTAATAAAAATATCTAAGTGTTTTTATCTATTGTATTATTATTTAATATGCATGCATATAATAATTTCCTTTTAGATTGATTAAAACTACTTTTACGGATTTTATTGCGTTTTATTTATATTAATTTTAATACCCGACGTTTCGGGTGCTTTCTAGCACCCATGGTCACGGGAGACTGAGGTGACTGACGTCCCGATGTCAAAGCTATTTCCAGTCCGTACTGGTTTACATAATGATTTCTTATATTTACGCGAACACCATACATTGATTAAAACTACTTTTTTTTAAACTACTTTTTGACATCGGGACGTAAGTCACCTCAGTCAACCGTGACCATGGGTGCTGGAAAGCACCCGAAACGTCGGTTATTAAAATTAATATAAATAAAACGCGACAAAATCCTTAAAAAAGTAGTTTTAATCAATGTATAGTGTTTGCGTAAATATAAGAAATCATTCCTTTTAGATTATTAAAAACATTCGCTAAATATTAGCATAATTTTTGCGAATGCGAATACGAATGCGAACATTGAAAAATATGCGGATATTCGCGAATGCGAATGCGAATATCCGTTACATCACTAATGTGAAGTTCGCCAACACGCATTGGGGCAGCGCGGCGGATACTTCCTTGCCCTAAAACCCTCTAAGAAGTGAGGGAAGGCCTGTGCCCAGCAGTGGGACGTATATAGGCTGTAACTTTACTTTACTTTTTACTTTAAATACAAAATTCTATTTCCATGGTACTAGAACAAGTAAAGTTCTCGTTATCTGGCGTAATAATGATGGCCTGCTAAGCAACAAAGATTCATCATCATCATTATAGTCAATTACAAGTCCGCGAATCAACATAGGTCTTCCCGATAGCTTGTCACAAAGCGCGGTCCAGAGCCACCTGTCTATATCGACCTATATTGACTCTTAGTTTCATCAGATTGTCACTTCATCTAAGTTGCGCCCAACACCTATACTGCCGGTGAAACTACTCGAGAAAAAAAGTTATAAAATCTAAGCAAGCCACTTTTGCATATCGTTTAGTCTTTGCTTTTTTCCTTAAAAAGATGCAAGCTTGTGCTTGGGGAGCCACCACAGTCCATACTCATTTTCGGTAATGGTATAATTCCTATGAATTATAGTTATTGTCATTTTTACTTTACCAAAATCTATGTCCTGGGAAGGACCACCAAGAAACCCAAAGGGACTTTTTTTAAAGCAAATTTACAATGTGAAAGGTTGTGGAAACCGTTTACAAAATTTATTTTAGAAACAACTTAGAAGCGACCTTCTCAATGAGAAATGCATAAATCTTATGGTTTGCGATAGATGGCGCTATTACCATTTATAAAGCAACATGGCATCTCATACTGCGATTATCAATCCGTTTACCAAGCGTGATGTGACAGTTAAGGCAAATCCTCCCTACCTTCTGTTTCGGTTTTTCTATCGCCTCTTACGACACACGGTATTGTATGGAGTAGTAGATTGTATTACTTTTTTAAATATACGCAATATAAAAATCTCAACTGTATATCAACAACAAAGCACCGGAACACCGCACTTCATTATCCCGGCGATGACGGAACGAGCGCGATATTACGCACGGGGCAAAGTGGCGTGTTCCTGTATCAATGACTCGTGCCACGCTGATAAGGATGTTCGGTCACGGCGCAAGCAATCAAGCAATCAGACGGCCATCAGGCAAACGGCTCAGGTACGCACAAACAATGAGCTGAATCATCTGATGTAGCTTGCATCTAGTGAGGTACAAACTCTTTAATGACGACTTCCTCTGCAGTGTCTCTGATTGCGGAAGTCGAAAATACCTGAAATATCTGAAGTTAACTATTAAGACTGGAGAGTTTCGGCCATATGTACAAAACTTCCACACGTTAAATTAATATGATCTGAATAACGATTTTTTTATAGAATAAGGTTGACAAACAAGCACAGTTCACCTAATAGCAAATGGATGCTGTGGCCTTAAAACATCTACATCTATCCTCAATTACGAATCAAAACGAAGATGCATTGTCACCCCTGAGGACTAGGATGGGATGCCTGGTATCCAGTTAAAAAGGTCTCCGGTTCTCTATATTCACCGTAAGAAACACAGCAGTATTAAGATGATATTCTACTCATCCACCCTTTTTACTGTTTTTGATTCATAATAATGGATGATAGTTGATAGATATGGGTGTCTATGTGTCACATCACCGACTTACTATTGCGTGGACTGGCACGTTTGTCACGCCTTTGATAACACACGTATATTAGTTATTGTCAGCACTGTTATCCGGTGAATACTACTTTTGACCAACGAAAGCGGTCCAAAATAATTTTAACTGCAGACTTGATTCAAAAGTAGTGTAGACTGAAATTCCGGTAAACTAGTAGTTTGGCTTAGGTCAAAATAGTTTGACTTATTACCTATTGGCAAAATGTTTTGTTAAACACTTTTCACTATATAGCTCTAGTCAAAGATGACTGTCAAAGAAGGACAAGCAGAGACAACTCACCTGATGGTAAGTTGATGCTGTGGTTAATAAATACCGGCATCTATCCCTGATTAATAATCAATAGAAGATGCGTTATCACCTCTAAAGACTAAGATGAAGTGACTAGTTACCAGTAAAAATAGTCTTCGGCTCTCTACACTCACCATACGAAACACAAGGTCATGATGCTGTGATATAAAAGTTAGTAAAGTTACAGCCTATATACGTCCCACTGCTGGGCACAGGCCTCCCCTCATTTCTGAGAGGGTTCGAAGTATGCTGTGTCTCTGATGAAGCCGACTCATTCGTGTTGCAACCATAATATAGCTGAAAATTGGCCCTACCACGTATAAAATTATCAAATATAAATAAATTTTGGTAAGAATCTTTTTCTGCTTGTGAGTTCGTCAGGGTAGAAACCACCGTCTTATCTTTTAGGAGCTGACTACTGCGCCAAATAGCAGACCTGCACAGCTGCGCTCCAGTCTGAAGATAAAAGAGAGCCAGTGTAGTCACAGACTCTGAGACCGTCTATATTAGTCCTCGGCGATGACAACGCATTGATGGGCTTTTTGTTTGAAGTTGGCTGCAGTTGTCCATGGCGTGCTATGGCCATTTACCATCAGGTGGACTATAAGTAAGTTTGTCTCTTCAGATTTATAAAAAAAAACTAGCGATCTACCGCGGCTTTGCACGAGTGATTTCTGTATCTTGACAACAGCGCGAACTACAGGGTCCAATTCTTGACTTAAGCCATTCTCGAATCAATTTAATCACACAAAATTTCATCGAAGTCGGTCCAGCCATTAAGAGGAGTTCAGTTACATACACACGGGCAAAAATATATAGATGTGTGTTTAATATCCATGGCAGAATATATCACATTATTATCGTACCTATGAGTAGTAAGCACATGTATAAAGGTAGGAAAATAAGTAATTCATTCCCGTGTCACCCAACAAACAATCCGGATATAAATTATTCATGACGTATTCCCGGAAGTTAGATTATTTTCGCACGAATCTCCTTTCGCAAAATCTATACGACACCTTATTACTAAAAACCCATTCATAAATAAGCGCCACCCGGAGCTGGAAACTCCGGTAGATATGAATAACGATTGATAGCGTTCGCTGTGGACAAATATGCAGGAACGTATTCCCACCACGGGCCTGAGTTATTTCTTATAAAACCTGTGATATGTAATATACCACCAATCGAATTCCGAGAATTTTTGACATTTCCCTAATATTATGCCTTATGTAACTTTTCATATAGAAAAAGAAACTTTTTTATTCAATATAGACTATAATCATACTTATTTAAAGTCACTCTTATGTTTAATTTGCCACTAGTTCCGATAATACCTCTGACCTAGCAAAAATCAGCAAGAAACCTTGTTTTTTTTTTTTTTAAAGAACTGTTTACAACCATTAAATTTAGACAAAAATTAACCATACAAAACAAATTAGAAATAGCTTGGTAGCGATCACCTCATTCCCAGGGGTTAATATCATCCATAAATTCCTAATGTTATATTAACCCTTTTATACAACCTTTGTTTAATAAAGTTTTGAAATTTGGCAGATGTAAGATCTTGTATATTTTCTGAAACGTTGTTGTAAAAACATATACATCGCCCCAAGAATGAATTACTGACTGTGTGGAGTCGAGTAACTGGTACTACCAGCTTGTATCTGTTCTATATTTTATAATATGTCATATAATATTACACGGTATGAAATTCCGTTAAACCACGATCACACAGTAACATTACATTCTTATTACATTCAAACACAGGTGTTATAAACGAATTATAATTTAAAAAAAAAATTAAAAGCTCCATTTCTATTATTCTCATTGTCAGGTAATTCTTTTGTTGATTTAAATAAAAACAATTGAGTAAAGGTAATCTATATCGCAAACAGATGTCTGTTTAGGAACAATAGAGAGGTGCACTTAGCTTGTAATGACAACGTATTTACCACGCCACGTGTAAGTTATCTGTGGCGCTTACAGATAACGTATACCGTTGTTTCGACACTATTTGGTAATGCTAAACAGATGTGACAAAGGAAAGCCACGAGCAGGTAAATTTTAATGTTTTTAACGAAGAATTGTACTGGCTTTTAAACATATTTCATGTAGCGGCGTTTGGGCAGTTTGGGCTAAGTTAATGTTTGAATTTTATGATACCTAATCCTTTTTATAGATTATAGTTAACCGTTTACCGTATTTTTGATGTTTAAGTTCAATTGACGGCTCTGTCGCGCAGTGGCTTAGCAATTATGACGCTGAGGGCCGCGGTTTCGAATCCCGCACGGAACAAGTATTTGTATGGCCACAAATAATTGTTTCGTGTCTGGATTTTTGTTGTCGTGAAATATTTGTATGTATACTGCCTCATATATATAAAAAAACGTTCATATATATAAAAAAATAAAACGTTAATTTTATAGTTTTAATGTATTATCAACATGAACTGTGTTGTGTCCTTCACCGATGGCCGTATGAGGAAGCTTAAGGTCGCCCAACGAGTTATGGAGCGAACTATGCTCGGAGTTTTTCTGCGTGATAGAATTCGTAATGATATCCGCAGTAGAACCAAAGTCACTGATAGCACAACAAATCAGCAAGCTGAAGTGGCAATGGCCTGGCTATATATAGCTCCGAAGAATCGACAACAGATGGGGAAGGACGGTTTTCGCGTCGCAGGCTCGTACCGGTAACCGGAGTGACTACTGGTAAGACGTGCTTACTCAGCAGAGAACTTGTAAAGGGCTATAATGATGATAATGATGATTTTTTTTATAAAACTCTAGTGAACAACAAACGAACATACAGTACTCCTGATGGTTAGTGGCTTCTACAGTTTCTGGATATCCGCAGCCGTCTTCAAACAAGACTATAGATGTCTTCTTCTGAGGACTAAGATGAAACGTAATAACTAAATGAAATGAGCCTATAATTACTCACTTGTAGCATTAAAGAATACATATAACACGTCGCCTATGATAGAATTGTTCACATTTACACTTTCATTTCGTGGAACAAGTTTTATACGTGGCAGCTATATCATGGTTGTAGCACGAATGGGTCAGCTCGACCGGGAAAGACCACGCTCTCACAGAATACCAGCGTAAAATAGCAGTTTAATACTGCTGTATTTCGTATGTTGAATACGTAGTACTATTATTTATTCTGTGGTTGAGTGTCGAAATCGAGAAACCTTTTTTACTGGATACAAGGCATTCAATCTTAGTCTTTAGGGGTACCAACGCATTAATTTTACTCGCTCTCTGTACCTTTCACACTGGAACACAGTGCAGGTACTGTTATTTGCATACACACACTGATTTCTAGTCAGCAAGAAGTCGTACAGTATGGCGCTGAAGTAAGGAAACCTGGTTGCGAAAATAAATGTCGACTTAGGTATTTGGCTAGTATTAATTATCAGCAAATATTGATAATATTTTTTTAAGTAGTAACGTAATAGAAAAGCACCATATGCGTTTAAATTAGGATTTAAACAAAAAAGTTCTGACCACGTTGACTTCTGCACACCGAAGTTTATGATTTAATTGATTGATTGATAAAACTGATTTAATTTCTAATTTCACTTTATTTTGAAACAGTAGAATAACAAGTTATCAACGCACTTTGTCTCATAAATCTTAAAACCGAAATCTTCATTTGGTGGTAAAATAAAAGATAATTAAAAATAGCAAATACGGGCAACGATACAAGACGAGTTTTATGAATGGCTATTTCCTTTGTCGTCGCAACTCGCACAGGTTCACGACTAACTTGCGGTAGTAAAGTTTCGGAGAAACATTGAATAAGTAACGTACACAAATAACACAAAAAATTACGAGCATTCTAAATCCTTTTGTTCAGTATTATCAATGAATCCTTTGCCCAGGCCCTAGCGTGCGAAAGTTAGCAGAATAAAATATTCTCTTTTTTTTCATTTGACACCTGCACCTGGCCGAAAGCCAATTGAGTAAATCCTATTGTTCTATTTTATTTTCGGCGTGTGAATATCATTTTTAAATAGACATTTACACTATTATTTCGTCACGTAGAAGCTATTTGCGAAAATTAATAGCTTCGATGCACGCTTCACGGCCAATTTGCTTTCATTATTTTACTATTACAATTTTGAAAGTGTTTCAAATGTAATAGATTGCCAATGGAAATTTCTGACGAGATGTATTCATGGCGAGTGTTCTGTTTATTACTTAATATCAATACAATTAAATGCATAAGAAATAGTGTTTAAATTTAATGGGACTTTACCGCAGGTTGAAACGGTTTTTGATACGGAAAATTGATTCGATTTTGTGTATTTAATGGTTACATATGTGAATTTTATTTGAAAAGGACTAAACAAGTGCTCCGACGGGTAATAAAAATCAAGTTATTATGTTTTCAAAGCCTGGAGATATCCTAACAATTTGTCAAGTTTTCCCAAAAACTTGCAAAATGACGCATCAACATATTATAATTGTAAAAGAAAACTTAAAATATTTGTATTATGTTTAATACATAATGACAACCGTGTCGTGGCGGTGTAAGAATATCAGCTACCTCATATCGTTCCGTGGGTGTCGTAAGAGGCGTCAGAGGGAAACAAAACACGAGAGTGACAGCAGCGTATTTCCTTTATAGAATAAAGTTGACAAACAATCACTCAGTTCACTTGCTGTTGAGTGGATACCATAGACTACTACCTTAGAGATACCATAGAAAATTACATTTATCCTTAATTACAATTTAAAATGCAGATGCCTTGTCTTGACGAAAATGAAATGCCTCGTAACCGATATAAAGGATCCCCGACGATAGGAAACACTTCAGCATTGATTTTACGCTGGTATACTGTGAAAGTATGGTTCTCCCCAGTGGTAGTTCGGAGCTTTTCTATATATGCCACAGTGCCTTCGGAACTTTGATAGCGCGATTTAGGCTTCGGTGCGTTTCGCTTGTGGCCCGACGACATCGCCGCCACACCATCAAGGTTACGAGACGTCTAACATTGCGATCGTTAGCCCACATTCCAAGCGTGACTAATAAAGCATGTTCTCCCTACAATGGGTTAGGCCCATGCCCAGTAGTCTGCTTTTACGGAGCGGTAAAGAAAAAAAGTTATACCACGATATATTGAAGACCTTCTCCAATATCTGGATCACCAAGATAAGGATCTGGTTGCAGGAAAAATTTTAAAGGACTCTAGATCTTTCCTGCATCGCTCAACAACAAAACCACGCTCTTACAAAATATCAGCGTAAAATAGTGGCTTAATCCTTTTTACAAGGCATTTTATTTTAGACCTCAGAGGTGATCTTTTTTTTAAAACGTTACCTCCACACTAGGATTGTTTCCTGTATCTTGAGGGCAGTTTAGATACATAGATTTCATAAAGACAAACATCCAAAACCTAAACAAACCCTAAACAACTATCTGTAGGCCATACAGATACTTGTTCCGTGTAGGATTCGATCCCCTTAACGCTGCAACTCATTACCAAACCACTGCGCCACGGAGCCGTCATGTGGGTCACAGCATTCACTTACTGTATAGATAGACTGTGTATTCGTTTTTTACCGCCAAAACGTTTACTTAAAAAATGCTGCTTTATTAAATAATGAAGGCACCACAACGGCCCTGTTAGTAATTGAGACCACTAGCTGTCGACTCACTTGACCCAGATAGGAGGCATTAAATAGGTGGGACGTCTTGTCTAGACCGTGTCGTAAGTTAGCCCTACGGCTACATTTCCCATGTTTAGGTTACTTTAATGGACCAGTTCTCGATACAAGTTTTGTTTCCGTAAGTAGTTTTAATATTTTATTTTATTATAAATGTTAATATCGATCGAGATCATACTGACTTTATTAAAATAACGTAATAATAAAAAAGAAAAGATTTTGATAATAATACAACAATTATACACCCTAAACAAGAAATATAAAGGTTATTGTTTTCGTTAATATTACACTATTTTTTTATTAGCCATACGAAAGGTTTCCATAACTTTTAATGCCACATTATACCGAACATAAAATGTCGTCATAAAGAAATAATAAAGTTAGGCTTAACTTTAGTACCGATCTGTTTCGTCTAGCCAACAATACATTACGTTTATGACTGCGTAGTGCGTACTCGTCACGTTTAATTTATATTTCGTTTCTTTCATTTAGGAAAATAATTCTCCTACCGTAATATTACATAAAGTAGAACTAATTTACAGCTATATATTAGTTGTAGCACGAATGTGTAGGCTCGACCGGAGAAGGACCACGTTCTCACAGAATACTGACATGAAATAGCAGCTTCATACAACTTTCTTTGGATTTAGAGAACCGTTATACACAATATTGCGGCTATTTTAAGTTGAATATAGTCAAACGAGTATTATATAGTCAAACGAGGCATTTCATCTTAGTTCACAGGGATAACAACCAATCAGCATCTTGATTCTTAATCTAAGACAGATGTAGACGTCTATGGGCCACAGCATCCGCTTACCTTCAGATGGACTGTGTGCTAGCTTGTCACCCTTATTCTATAAAAAATCAGTCTCAGGTTTTAACTAGAGTCTGATTAAAAAAAGAAGTCCTGTGGAAAATAACGTTAAATACGAAATATCTAAATTTCAGAAGGCTGGCACCGTGCCTAAAGGACTTCTTAACTTCTAACTTGAGACTATCACACCAAAATTCTACATTCTTCTCCATTCCATCATCGAACAACCAGACGCTCGGTTTGTCGACATCCTTTTGTTGTCGACATACTACGCAATCGAATCAAACGGTTTGCTTCGTTGTTCATAATTTACCAGCATCTGTCTTTCCATCTGATTATAATGTAGATGTTTTCAAGGCAAGATTGAATAGGTTTTTGTTAAGCTAAGTCAGTGTACTTTACCTATGTATATTCGGCTCCATCATCACTTGCCATCAGGTAATATAATTGGCAAAAATTACATAACATTTTTATCTACAATCATTGTTGACGACGCTCACGTTACTTCAAAACAAAGTGGTGGACTCAGATCCATAGGTCACTGGTTCAGATCCGGCTCGAAGGATCACTTTGTTGATACCGACCGCTGGTGTCGTCTGGGAGAAAAATATACTTTAAAAAATTGGTGAGCGAGTGTACATCCGCGGGGAGAGACACATAGGTGTCCTAGTATAATGTTACAGTGCAACTGACTCTTAGCGCGGGATCACGTACTAAGCGGTTCAACACCGATATTGCAAATTATATACGAATCTTTTTTTAATATTGTTTCCGCTTTTCTATAGTAGGGTGAAAACTCTACTATAAAAAAAACCACTACCACTGTCTCCGTACGTAGATGTACTAATTTTTTTAAAACAACAATTACATAAAGTAAGCAACAATGTTATATGTGTATATATTTAACATTTATTAATTTTTTTCAATTAGCATTATTTATTTTTCAGATTTTCAAGAAGCAACGTGAAAGTTGTCAACACTCACGATACTTGTACACTTAGTTAAACTTCATCTTCTTTGAATATAGGATTAATAGGCCTATTCGTTTAATTATATTTAATTTATCCAATATATAAAACTATCGCTTTAGCCTTACGATGCTACTATGGTATATCACTTTCTGAACATTTTTGTTCTGTTTCAGAAATAGCTAAGATGGTGGTACCTCTTCCATTGCAGAGTAGCCGTCACGCTTCGCCGGTGGATTGAAGGTCGCAGTACCTCACGTCTCACATCTGTGACGCTTCTACCGGCGGTAAACGAGATGATTACACCGCCATCTATCGGAAGCCAAAATATTCTTCTAGCATATATCTTTTATAGCATCTTCTTCATAGTCACTCAGGGTTTTCAAACGCCGCCTCCAACCGACAATTTTACTTCTATTCGGGGTCTCCGGTTCGTTTCGTTCACCGTGCGAAATATAGCAGCGTTAATCTGCTATTTTATGCTGTTATTCATAAAGAGCTTGATCCTTCCCCGGTCTAGCTGATCGTGCTGCAACTATAATATAGGTGTAACATGTCTGTACCACATACAAGATGTCTAGTGAAGGGTTGAATGATAACTCGATTATTAAAGTAAATAATATGCTTCCCATTTCGATTATTGAAATAAGCCTTTGTACAAACTTTTTATCATGATGTGTCCTCTCCCTAACTTTTGTGTACATAAATTGTGAAATAAATAAATAAGCGTTAGTATTTAACTTGAATAACGAAATCATTCACAATCGCACATTGCTAATAGAATAGAATAGAATGTTTTTATTCAATATAAATTATTATTATATAAAAGAAGAGTGTGGTTTGCAAGATGATGTTGTGACCAGGATTAAGAAAGGAATGCTTCGGTGGTTTGGTCATGTGGAAAGAATGAATGAGGAAAGAGTGACAAAGAAAATTTATGTTCCAGAAGTGAATGGCAGAGTCGGAAAGGGACGTCCTAGGCGAAAATTTATCGACCAAATTGGCGATTTATTGGAAACGGGCCAAATTAGGAGTACCCGCATGTATGCGTAGGTGTATGGATGTGAAGGAGGCGAGAGAGGTGTGTCAGGATCGTGCCAAATGGAAATCTGTAGTCTCTGCCTACCCCTCTGGGTGACAGGCGTGAGTGTTTATGGATATAATATTTATTGAAATTCATTTTTTTTATTTACTACTTGTTTGGATAATACCACAAAAAATACAGCGGCATTATATTTTAAGAAACATATATAACTTTACAATAATTTTGTACAGTTTTTTAATAGTAAGAAAATTTGAGAAATGTCCACGCCTAGAACTTGGTCACCTAGCAGATCGTAGGAAAACTCGGCACTCCCACACACTTCCTGCACTGTCGGGAAGTGACACCATGATCATGCGAAATTACGAACATTGATTATTTGTTGTAGTTCGCTTGACCACACATTGAACGTAACGACTTTAGCACGTCACAAATCAATGACGTAAGTACCGATCGATAAGGGATATTATTTCAAAACTTTGCTATTTGATAGAGCTCTTATTTGCTGAGTAGTCCGTCTGGATAGCCATCTTATCTGGTTTTGCCGCCAAGCAGTAATGCACCTACTATTGTTACAAGATATGAAGAATATTATCTTAGTTCGCAGGGGTGAAAATCTATCACTTTACTGCTAAAAAGAACCCCTTTGTCATGTCTCAGTTTAAAGGACTCACTTTACAGGCACTCCCCTTGCTGCTTCAGCTAGCATCGGAATCCTTGGCGTCGACATATCGAATAGTGTGCAATTTCATGGTCACTTGTAGAAGAAGGCCAAAGTGGCCTCTAAAAAGTTGGCCGTGCTCAGCACAGCAAGACAGTATATCATGCCGGCACATCGCTTGCAACTTTACAAAGCGTAAGTTCGGTCTCACATGGAATACTGTTCTCATCTGTGGGCCGAGGCACCCCAGTGCCAACTCCTTCGACTTGACCGCGTCCAGCGCAGAGCGATTCGAATTGTCAACGACCGAGTTTTTACTGATCAGCTCGATTAACTGGCACTGCGTAGGTATGTTGTATCTCTGTCATCTGTTCTGAGAAATTGTTCGGATTAGTTCCAGCCGCCAAATTTCACGAACGCACATCGCGTCATAGTTCACGACACTAGCCTCACCATCCGGCGGTCTACGCACTGTGCGTTTTACTAGGAGTTTTCTTCCTCGTACAACTTCTCTGTGGAATTGTTTACCACCAGCGACTTTTCCGGACCGACACGACTTAGGGACCTTCAAGAAAAGAGCTTACTCATTTCTGAGAGGCCGGTAACGCACCTGCAATTCCCCTGGTGTTGCGGTTGTTCATGGGCGGCAGTAGTCGCTTACTATCAGGTGAGCCGCATGCTCGTTTAACGCTTCTTCTATGAAAAAAGAGTGGTTTTTGGATTTAAAAATTTTACCTACTACTAAGTATAATCTACTCGTAGGGTTCTGCCAATATCATGCAAGTGCGTTTGAATTTGCATTATTCAATGTATTTCTCATAACGTCAAGTGAACACTTATAACTGTTTGATCACTACAATAGAATTTTTTTAAATATAAAACTTTAAAGCTTCAGCGTTGACAAGTACTTTGAGCATTATGATAATATTTTGTTCATCATTATGAGAGTAATAATGTTCTATTTGACTTATACTAAAAACAAAATATTATGAACAAGCAATCTGTCAACTTTATTATTTAATTTCAGAACGCAACTCGCAGCCACCATTGCGGCGCGCATTTGTCAAGCAAGCGCCGCGATTCCCGCCATTGCAACAATTGCTCTAAGCAGGATGCCGCCGATTTACCTACAACGCGTCTACAATGATTCACGCGTGCTCAAGTTTTTGGCACGAGAAAATTAGGGAAACAGTAATGACATCCTTCAATGCGACACAGACGTTTCATATTAAAAACGTCACCTTTATATTTGATTATTTATGATATAGTTTTTACTTTGAGATACCTACACAATTTCATAATTATTTTCTTAATAAAAATAATTATTTTTTGATAAAAAAAAGAATACCAGCAACACAACGTAAGTAAGTAAGCTTTAAAATTAACCAATAGTTCAGAAGATTAACCAATAAGTAACTTTGAAAATATTAAATTAAATTTATTACATCGCATAAACGAAAAGATCGAAATGCGTTGGAGACATGTCCCAAAGCCAAGAGCGTTGAGAAATGTGTACTAGGTAAGTAAATTATACTTCAATGTACCAGAGGCAGCGTAGTGGCGTGGCGGTATAAAACTATCCACTATCCTATATCATCCCGTGGGTGTCGTAAAAGCCGACAGAGGGAAACAAATCAGGAGATGGGCAGCACTGTCTTCCTTACGACAACCAAAAATAAAAAACTGCGATTGCCAACCCACTTGCCAAGCGCGGCAACAATGTTAAATATCCCCCCTATGAGGCGATCTATGGGATAGGCCACTGTTCAGCAGTGGACTTTAATAGCCTGTAACAGTACCACAGGCATTAGGATGCCAGTATAACCAATCCAAATCCATCGTTACTAAAATACTAACTTAAAATAGCCGCAATATTGTGTTTCGTGTGATAAGTGTAAATAAACAATTTAGACAATTTTTATTTAGAATTTAGAAGACAATTTTTATTGGTAACGAGATAATTCACCTTGGTTCTAGAGGTCAGAATCACAACGCATCTGCTTTTTGATTCTTAATCAAAGATCGGTTGAGGTGCCAGATGTGAATACATTCATTCACCATCAGAGGCACTGTGTGTTTTTTGTCATCCTTACTTCCATAAAAAGTGAAAATGTTCTCCGTTCCGTTTATGCTGGAATTCTGTGCGGCAATGTCCTTTCCCGGTCGCGCAGACCCGTTTGCGCTGTAGCGTGTCTTTATTCAACAAATAATGATATTTGAGAACTAAGATGGAATTTCAAAGCCTTCTATCCCAAAAGTCTACCTATTGATAAGTACCTACAACCTATCGACATCTGTAACTAACTTCAAACAAAGAAGAAAGATGCGCTGCCACCTCTGAGGTCTAAGGTGGAATGCTTCACACTCTTTGCCGTCTTCAGACCTCGCACGCAAACACTGCTATTTAGCGGTAGGTATACGTAATAGGGTGGCGTCTACTCAGAACAAATCACTCAGAGTATACCAACGTAAAATAGCAGCTCAATGCTGCTGTGTTTCGTATGATCAGTGAAGAGAACTGGAGACGAGGCATTTCATCTTAGTCCTCAAGGGGTGGCAACAAATTTGTATTTTGATTCTTAATCGAGGATGTAAACATATCGTCAATTTGGTCGATTAACTTCCGCCTAGGGCGCCCCTTTCCGACTCTGCCGTTCACCTCTACAAACATCAATTTACTTTATCACTCTTTCTTCATTCATTATTTCTATATGACCAAACCACCGAAGCTTTCCTTTCTTAATCCTGATCTAAAGATGATGTTGTCATCTTGCATCCACACTCATCTCTTATCACACAATTTCTCACCCTGTCGTTAATATTCAACCCTAACATACTCCTTAATGACCGCATTTTCCAGCATTTATTCTACTCACGTGTTCTTCTGCCACACCCAACTTTCGCTACCATACATTTAAAGTAGGGACTAGGTGTGTCAGGATCGTGCAGGTGTGATAGGCGTGAGTATTTAGATAATATCTATCTAACAACATAATGCTTACCCTATTCATGGCAAATAAAGGAATTTGAATTTGAATTGGCCAATTAACTAGAAGAATGACACCAGTGGATGTACTGCTTAATGGCAGCAATAGGTAGAATAGCTGTACCTACTTAGACGGACCCGGACCCGCAGCACAGAATAAATAATATTACTACCCGTAGGAAGCAAAGAAACCTTATATGTACCTAAAAAGAATTCCCACGTGTAGTAAAAGTGTTTAATGTAGTACATATTGATATTTTTACCTAGGTACTTTAAAAAGAAGGAGGCATTAAATTCGACTGTGTTTTTTTTATGTGTTAAAGTTACCTCGTAACTTTTCCCTGGGTGAACTAATTTTTATTTGAAAGCTGGTGCTTCTCGTGTGGTCCCATATAATTTTAATCAAGATCTGACCAGTAGTTTTGGAGTTATCTTTAATAATGCGTAATTAAATGACTTCGAATACATTGATTCGGTCGTATTGAAGTCGGTTGTACAAAATTTTTAATTTTACCAATTGTTATTTGCCACACTCGCTAACAACGTATCCCCCACACTAGGCCCTTTTTCCAGTCTGTAGGATATACAGAGCCAGTACATTTACAGGCTTTTCAGTACTCAGAAGTGACAACGCATCCGTACCCTTTGCTTCAAGTTAGCTGCAGGGGTCCGTAGACTGCGGTAGTCACTTGCCATCAGGCACACTGTTAGCGTGTCATTACAGTTTTATAAAAGAAAACTAGGATTTTCTTCAGTATCGTTACATCGAGTGTCGTTACATGGATAGCTATCTAGACCCGGAATAAATATTCATAGGCCATATTACTCGATCATATAAACTAAAGTTTAAAAAAATATAAACATATTATACATTTTAATATGTGTGTGACAAAACAAGAACGTAGTTTTCTATTCATCTTGACTGGAACTAGACGGATGAGCGATTGGCATCATTGTTTTTAATGATATCGCACCCGTTACTTATTTCTAGTTTGACTGATTGTTAAGCATCATTATGTAACGAAAGTTTTGAAAAGTTCTTAAAATATTTTTAATTATTCAAGGTTATTAAACTCCAAGTTGAATAGAGTTTAGTGTTTGTATCATAACCATCATTACAGCCCTTCACAAGTCGAGCTAAACATATAAGTTTTGAACTATCCGTATGAGGTGTTTGTAGAACCAAAATAAATTCTTAAAAATACCTACGACATTTGAAGCATATAATATTAATAGTGTTTACTTTATTTGCTCTCACAAGATTATATTGCCTCTTATATAATACTATTTGAAGTACCTCTAACCATTTGAATTTGTGGGAGCCTAATGTTAGTACTATGAAAAACCTGTATGACTAATCACCAGACTATTGTGTATAAGATACCGTAACCATCACACGTGGTAGAGACACTCTGCAGCTGTATCATGGTTGTAGTGCGAATGGGTAGGTTTGACTGAGGAAGGACCACGCTCAGTACCGTCTTTACGATGAGGGTACACGGGACCCGTGCCCAGGGGCCAGGGGACACACGGGGGCCCTCATGACGAAAGGCATTGGCTTTACTCGCTTATGCTATACAATCTTTTTTCTATTTCATGAAAATATAACCCGACAAAAAATTTGAGTAAATGAAGGTTGTTAGTGACTTTCTGCCAACCCCGAGCAGTGTCAAGCAAGAAAAAGTGGCATTGACAGTTTTCTTGCGTAAAAAATATGTAGTTCCGCGTTTGGCCGCCATCTAAACGTTTTTGTTGGGTTGTACGGTCGCCATACTTCTTATAGCCTGAATTTTTTTCAATTTTCGGCAATCTTTATATGTATATCTATGAAAATAAAAATATCATTTTCTACTTTTTAGTAAAAATAACACTTCAAAAAATTTAACGGGAAACGATTTATTTAATATGATAATTTTCAACCACAAATATTAGATTTATAGCAAATAATTGTTACGATCCTTATTTTTAGACAAGTGAAACCTAAATTTTAATGTAAGTAATAAATAAAAACAATACACGTATTGATGTTGTTATAGAATATTTTCTTTTATTGAAAGAAAGATTAGGAGAGAAATATTAAAGTTTACAATTTCCTAAGAAATAGTCGCCCCCATTATGAAATTAGTCAAATATTTTACCTCATTGTGGCACCGCCCTGGTGGCAGAAAAAGTCGTGGCTGCCCTCACTAATAACATATTATTTGACTTTTACCAATTAACTATATAAATATAAGATCATAGCAGAAAAATTTTTTGTCATTAACTTTTTTTACTTTCCAACAGTGCCACAAATTCTTGTGTGCCCAAGGGTCACGGTATAGCCTAAGACGGCTTTGACCAGGCTCTCACAGAATACCAACGTAAAATGGCAGCTCAACGCTGCTGTGTTTTGTATGGTGAGTTTAAAGTACCGGAGACCCTTTTTACTGGAAACGCGGCATTCCATTTCAGTCTTCATGGGTAACAACGCATCTGCATTTTATTTCTTTATTGATGCTAAATGTTGGCTATGGGCCAAAGCATCCACTTACCATCAGTTGGATTGTATGCTCGTTTGTTACTCTTATTCTATAAAAAACACTGTCCAACAATTACCCTTCGTTGCGCTTTAAGACATTTCGGTCAAACTCGTCCAATACCAAAACCGTCGTTCTCTGCCGAAATTTTCGATCAATAAAAAGCGAACAATATGCACTACGTCACATAATTTTACCCACCAATTTTACCATGTGAGTCGGCAGTGACGTCAGCTGGCCTTTTATGGCCTACTTCTCCCACGCGGTTTTCTGTAAAGTCGCTCGAGCTCCCATCGTGAGAGTCGCCTTTAGAACCGCTGCTTGCTCGGTTTTCTAAACACAATCGTAGTAATGCATCGCTCGGTCTGGTACTTATTACTTTCCAGTTCGAGCATTCGCTTCGTCCACTCCCGGCCCCACGTAGCCCACGCTTCAAATGCAGTGGACGTGCATAGCTGCCGCTGTACAGTTATTTGTCGTTTACGCGACTATGTCACGTAATTCTTAAGTTTAGACTTCAAAATTCGTTACGGTTTGTTGTACATTGGTTTGCAAAATAAAATTGTATAGTGCATGCGTTTTGCTAGTTATTTTTTGGTACATATAAACTACATTATCTATACGTACATAGCAGAAACAACTCTGGCTAACTCACTCATCACGACATCTCCAAAAATTTTGGCATATACGAGTATACTTAGTATACAGAGTATACGTAGATTTACGACATAGATTTTGGAAAATTCAACCGCTTTACAGCGTGTAATATGTATTACACTTAAGTTTAAACAATGCCAATCGGTCGACTGGACAGGTACTACAAAATAGTACCGAAAAATATCGCATTGTTTACCGTTACAGCATTTCAAAAGTCCACTACTGAACCAAGCCTATATAGATTGCTTCATAGGAGAGATATTTGCCATAGTTGCCACACTCAGGGGGCGGGTTGACAACCGAAGTTTTTATTTTTTAGTTGTTATCAGGAGGACATTGCTGCCCGTATCCCGATATGTTTCACTCTGTCTCGTCTTACGACACCCCCGGGACGATATGCGGAAGTGGATATTCTTACATCGCCAGTAGGTATACGGTTCATATTTTTAAACGATAGATAATTGTACTAATTACATATTATCCACTTAAGTCGTTTGAATAAATACCTATACTCAAAATTTAGACACAGCGAAACTTCTAAAATAATATTATTGCTTTTCTTTCAGTTTCACATGCAAGTTTAAAAATGAGGAGAATTAATACACCTACAGACCACATACGTCAAACAAACTACAAAAGTCGGCTAACTTGCGTCATTCGGTTTTTTAATCACACTATAAACTCCACTTTTTACCTCTTCCTTCAAAATTAAATCCATAAAATATTTCTAACGCTCCGACTTAGAAATATTTTATGGATTTAATTTTGAAGGAAGAGGCTTAGCCTGGCTTCAACTTTTCACCGAGACCATAGGTGAAATGTAAAATCGTAAAGGGAAGAGCGCTGCTGTCTGAAACACAGCTATTAAGTTATCTAGTTCAGACACAGATGTTCACTGAATTGTATTTATTGTTAAGCTGTATCTTAAAGTGTTTGTATCCTAGAAATTAAGATATTCTTTGTTTGAAAAAATAAAATTATTATTATTATTTTGGGCTATTAATAGAGTATTCTTATTATTATTATTTTGGGGTATCTATATAGTTTTCTCATCTGGTTGGGTTTTATAAATATATAATTGCAACGAAAATGATAAATATACATAAATAACAATAAAAAAATATATAAAAAATACATAAATAAATAAAAGTCCAACCAGATGGAAGCCCTCGGCAGGGGAGACCAAACGGCCGAGAGTCAGGGGGAAAGGGAAAGAAACCGACGGACGATGCGGGCGGTATCGAGGAGCACCGCCTTCTGCATTTGAGCCCGGAGCGCTCTGCCATGGAGTCCCAGCCGCCTCAGATGACCCGAGAGGCTGGTTGGGATTAACCCGTTTGCAGAAACGACTACAGGAATAATTTTGGTCGGCAGACCACCCCACATGTCGGTCACCTCGTGAGTCAGGTCCAGATACTTTGATTGCTTATCTGTTTCGGCTTTCCCGAGGTTCTCGTCATACGGAATGGTAATATCGACCAAAAATATCCTTGACTGTGCCCGGTCCATCGGCAAAATATCATGCTTATTCGCAAGAATAGTCCTGTCTGTGTTGATGGCCCGGTCCCAGTAGAGCCTGGCGCGGTAATTTTCGAGCACGGCTTCCGGCAAGTACTTGTAATACGGCAATTTCCGGTCTACGAGACCGTATTTCAGAGCGAGTTCCTGGTGTAGAATTCTGACTACCAGGTTGTGCCTGTGCAAGTACTCAGAGTTAGAAATTTTATTTATTTGTTGTTATTATTACCTATAGGCATACAACACCTGAAATGTAGGGAATTAAAAAAAAATAAGCTCCAACTTCTTGTTTCCATAAACTAGGCATTTTTTTTATTAAAATAATAAAAACGAAGTCTCAAATCGATCGACATTTCGCAGCACGTACAATATAATCATTAGATTTATTTAATGATTTCTTATATTTACGGGAACACCACACATGATTAAAACTACTTTTACGGATTTTATCGCGTTTATTTTTGCTTTTAATTACTTTTGTTTTTAATTCCCGACGTTTCGGGCGTTTTCCAGCACCCATGGTCACGGGGGACTGAGATGACTGACGTCCCGATGTCATTGTTAAGCCCGGAGTACCTTCAGCTTTTTTAATTATTTTTTATGGTCCGATCTATGCAAAATGAACTGACTATATCTTGAGGTCTTGCAGTAGTATGCTTGGGTTTAGTTTTAATTTTATTGATTATAGGATCCCAAGCAGGTGGTAGTACCCAGCCTCCTTCTCTATTGAAATTAGGATGTTTTTTAATTTCAATAGCCTCACGTATCATCCTTGTAGGAATCGGTGTTCTTTCGCGAGGATTTGTGGTCTATCAAATCTGATGTAATGGTTGGGGCCGTCCAGGATATGATCACAAACTGCAGACTTCCCGGAACGTTGATGCTTCACATCAGCTATAAGACACTTTGTTACAGAGAGCATGAGGGATCTGTTACAGCAAACACCTGGCCGCCGAGCTTCAGCACGTCAAGCAAGTTCTGCACGACAACAAGCTTCGGGTCCCGCGCCTACGTCACAGTGACCGAGTGAAGCCGGCCACAGTCGAGCGTGTGCCTGCTGTACCACCATATGTCAGAGGTGTCACAGACAAGATTGGCTATATCTTGAAGCGAGCTTCTATTAGAACATTCTACAAGCCGCCGAAGAAGATTAGTCAGTTCCTACCATCCGTCAAGTGTCATATTCCTCTACAAGATGCAGGAGTGTACAAGCTTAATTGTGAATGTGGTCTCTTTTATATAGGACAAACAAAAAGATCAATTAGGACCCGCGTAAAAGAACATATAGCTGATGTGAAGCATCAACGTTCCGGGAAGTCTGCAGTTTGTGATCATATCCTAGACGGCCCCAACCATTACATCAGATTTGATAGACCACAAATCCTCGCGAAAGAACACCGATTCCTACCAAGGATGATACGTGAGGCTATTGAAATTAAAAAACATCCTAATTTCAATAGAGAAGGAGGCTGGGTACTACCACCTGCTTGGGATCCTATAATCAATAAAATGAAAACTAAACCCAAGCATACCACTGCAAGACCTCAGGACATAGTCAGTTCATTTTGCATAGATCGGACCATAAACAATAATTAAAAAAGCTGAAGGTACTCCGGGCTTAACAATGACATCGGGACGTCAGTCATCTCAGTCCCCCGTGACCATGGGTGCTGGAAAGCGTCCGAAACGTCGGGAATTAAAAACAAAAGTAATTAAAAGCAAAAATAAACGCGATAAAACCCGTAAAAGTAGTTTTAACCATTAGATTTATTTTTGAATAAACAAACCAGACGTGCAAACTTTGCAAAGAACAATGTTTACTTCGTTTTACGTGATAGTGCCACGCTATATCTAAATTATGGTTGCAGCAAGAATGGCAGCTTAAAATAGAATAGCATATTGCCGCTGTGTTTGTTTATATATCGAGAATACTGGAGACACTTTTCAGTGCTAACGATGTGTTCTATCTTCGTTCTCAAGGGTCACATCGCATCTACATCTTGATTTTTAATTGAGGATAAAAGTAGTTGTCTATAGGCCACAGCATTAACTTACCATCAGGTGGAATGTGTGCTCGTTTATGCTATAAAAACGCACGCTAGGTCTTTTAGCAACCATAGCGTGTTCGTATAATGTATAAACATTGAAGAAATCTATAAAACGGCTAAGTTCCAGACAGAATAATCAACACTTTGAATTTCAAGCCCGCATGTTATAAAACAATTCGAATGATAACAGTGCACTACGAACGTTGCTATAACTGGCAGATATTTCATGTTTTTGCAAATTCTAATCGGGGTTATCTTTAAACTCGATTTACTGGGACGTCTTTTCTTTTTTTATATATAGAGTAAAGGTGACAAACGAACATACAGTTCACTTGTTTGTGTTTTGTTTCCGTCAGTCGCCTCTATATATATCCCATATGGGGTAGTGGGTATTCTTGCACCGCCACTAGACGGTCTACGGTCTGAGACCAAGAAGCTCTGTGAACTTGGAACCCGAAGTAAAAAAAATAAAAAAGTTGCTTTATATACTACAAACGACGCAGGTGATTGTAATAACCTTTATTCGTTTCTATTCATAAAAAAAAATCTGAAAATCATTATAAGTTGTAAAAATATGATAATTTTCGAAAAATATTACCAATGCATTCAGCATCGTTCGTAGAATGATTGTAACACTAAAAAAAATATTGAAGATTTTTTATTTTAAAAATAGTTTTTATTTAAAAAACTAAAGTTTATAAAAATTTATACATATTCTACAAACAACGCAGGTGATTAGGTGGTAAGTGTCCCAATGCACTAAACATTTGGGTTTGGGGTGCCTTTTAGAAAGTCAAAAATAGTTATCATAGTCTACGAGGTCAGAAGACTCCTCCATCACCACCAGTTTATCTATTTCTAGCACCAAGCAGTTCCTCTACCCCTGTGTTCCGATCTAAATGGTATAGGGAAGCTAGTATAATTATGGGCTGCGAGGCTTTCCATCGTAGACGTCGGAGGTGACGACGCGTCAGTAGCCTTTTTTGTTTTCAGTTGCCTACAGCTGTCCATGTACTTAGAATTACAATCAGGTGAACAATTAGTTCGTTTACAGAATTTTAAAAAAATCTTAATAAAGAATCTATATACAAGAAAAATCTGTTGCTACATTAATTTAATTAGTTCTACACAAACATTTGGGAAGTTTTAAGCCATCCGGCATGGGACCGGGGTCTGATATATTTTTAAATAACTGACTTGTTTTAATAATGAGGTATAATAAAGTAGTTAGAATATTTAAATTTAAAATTAATGCTTAAATATAAAAGTGAGAAATAGATTGCTATATATAGAATAAAAACGAACGTACTGCACTGACAGTTTTGCATGCGCAATGGCGTTGATCTGAGAGAGGCAGACTCTACTAGACTTTAGGGCCTTACCAGGCCATAAAGTACTGCTGGATAGCGTTTGACAACTAATTTTTCTCTTTCGTGGAGTAGTCTCGTCAAGACAGAAAGTTGGAAACTTAGGGGGGAGAGGAACCCATATTCACCTACATCTGTCATAGTTGAATCAAAATGCAGATGCTTCGTAACATTTAAGAATTAAAATGAAACGCCTCGAAACCGGTAAAAAGGATCTTAGGTTCTCTAAACACCATACGAAACACAACGTTTAAAAATCAGTACGAGTATGCGGCTATTTCAATCGGCCCTTGTCGAGATGATCCATTAAGACACCAGCATATATCTTCTTCGTAAACACTTCCTATATTTTATCCTTTATGGAAGTTCAGATCGTACAAACGATTCATTTACGTTTTCAAATACTTTATATGAGTCACACGGTTCGATAATAATGGTGATTTGTACCCTTTCCCTCTGACTTTCTTACATTGTCTAATTGGACGTTTTCCGATGGTAATCGCTTGAGATTGCTGATATTGTCACTTAGTATAATATAAACCTACTACGAAGCTGGAAACGTATAAATTGAGAATTTCTTTTTGTTTTGTTTAAAAAAAAAGAATACGCCTTAAATGTAAAAGTGTCTACGTAATTAATTCTAATAACTTTTTTTATTTATATATTAAATTAAACGCAATAAGTTTAATTTAATTGCAATTTCGAATCCGTACTGGTTTACATAATGAATTTTTATATTTACGCGAAAAGAAATTGAATGAAACAGATTTGTTTTCATTACACGGTTAATTTCCTTTTCTTCAGAACAAATTAAAAAGTAGTTTTGTTCAAGGTCTTTTTGTCTGTTTTAGAAACAAATTTTTACGCCAGTGTCAAATTTTATTTTACTGAGTTGGTGGTATAACTATATCATTAGGCACAGCATAAAAATTCCTGGACTGTCAATCGCATTATCAAAGGTGTTCACGTCTGATACTCCACCTTCCAAGCGTCGCAATTAGAACAAATCTTCTCCACAGTGGAAGATGTGTATGTGCAGCAGTAGAACTTTGCAGATTGATGGAGAAGTAGCTAGAGTGGACGAATTTTAGCTATTACTCTACCAATTTAACAAAGGTTGGGCCGCGTTCTGGAAATTGCATCGAATCTTCTTGTTTTGTATATTTTAGAGTAATAAAACAAATATCACTGGCAACTATTTGTACACGATAGAACCATGTTGCAGTACGAATGGATCGGCTCGACCGGGGAAGAACTGCTGTGTTTGATGTGGTGAGTGTAGAGAACCGGAGACCTTTTTTACAGGTAATGAGGCATCCTATCTGGAGGTAGGTGAGTCTATGATCCTCAGCATCCACTAAACTTCAGGTTAATTAAGTGCTCGTTTCTCACCATTATTCTATGTATAAAACAAAAGTGTTCAGCCATGTGCGTAGAACCAAAATGTGGTATTTCACTGTTGGCCCTGTGATGAAGCTCAAGGTTACGTAGCGAACTATGGCGTGGGCAATGTTCGAGGTTTCTCTGCGTTGTTAAATCCGTAACAAAGATATCCACTAAATAACAAGGTGGGCATATAACTCGAAGAACTGAAATTAGATGGATAATAAAGGCTTTCTAGTGGTAGCCACGAACTGGTAAACGCAGTGTTGGGCGACCCACTACTAGATGGAGAGACGACCTGATAAACATGCAGGGAGTCGATGGATGCGAGGCTCGGAACCGTGCCTTGTGACAATGTAAGCGAGAGCTTCATGTCCAGCAGTGAGTTTGTTATAGACTGTAATGAATATTTTAAACGAATGAATTATGTACTAGTATAGCAATCATGAACAGTTGAGAAGTTGCCTGTAATAAAAATCGACCAGGAGAAAATTTCCCTTCATTTTTTTATAGAACAAGGGTGACAAACGTGCACACAGTGACCACCTGATGGTAAGTGGATGCTGTGGCCCACAGATATCTAAATTTATCCTCGATTAAGAATCAAAACGCCGATGCGTTGCCATCCCTGAGGACTAAAATGGAATGCCTCGTTTCCAGTAAAAAAGGGTCTCCGGACCTCTACACTCACCATACGAAACACAGCAGTATTAAGGTGCTATTTACGCTGGTATTCTGTGAGAGCGTGGTCCTTCCCAGATTTAGCTGACTCATTCGTGCTACAACCGTAATATAGCTGCAGTGGCTCTACCACGTATAAAATTATTCCTTCCCTTTCTGCTTCTTCAGCTCGAAAAAAATGTCCTTCTAAACATGGGCCTCTCCAGTCTAAAGGAAGTCACGATTAAAAATTTAGATAATTTTTGATATAGTAAATAGACCATAAGTTACCGTTACAGCCTATTGAAATCCACAGCTGAAAACAGGCCTCCTCCACAGATTGCCACATAGGAGGGATATTTGCCATAGTTGCCATGCTTGGCAGGCGTGTTTGCAACCGCAGTTTTTTAGTCGTTATTAAGAATACACTACCGCCCTCCTCCTGCTTTGTTTCTCTCTGTTACCTCTTTCGCCACCCACGAGATGATGTGGGGTAGTCTCACAACGCCACTATGCGGTAATATGGGGTAGTCTCACAACGCCACTATGTGGTAATATGGGGCAGTCTCACAACGCCACTATGCGGTAATAGCCAACAAGTACCCAATTTCAATAAATTGTCATACCTAAATGCAGACGCTAAGTTCCTTCCGTCAGAATTGCAGTAACAAAGAATAGACTTCCCACGGCGCGCCGTTGTCAGCAATCTTGTGACCCGTTGTTTTCTAGTGAAATTATTTTCGACTCGTAACTGTCACCATGTTAGAAAATATCTGTACATAATTTAATGTAATGGTTCGGCTCGACCAGGGAAGAACCACGCTCTCACAGAATATCAGAATAATAGCAGTTAAATAAAATAGTGTTGCTTATGGTGAGTGTAGAGAACCAGAGACCCCTTTTACTGGACTCGAGGCATTCCATCTTAGTCCTCAGGGGTGACAATGCATCTGCATTTTGATTCTTAATCGAGGACAGATGTAGACATTTATGGGTCACTGCATCCACTTACTATCAGGTTTGCTCATATGTCATTCATATTCTATAAAAAAATACACTTACACGCTGAGGTAGCTCAGAAGCTACGCACTCGTCGTGTGCTATGCGAGCAACCCGAATTTGAATATTTAGATTATTATTCATTAAATTGCAATATTTAGTGCTGATTTTAAGAACATGGGAATTAGTGGAGACAAATGCGCATTGGGAGCTGTTTGACGTACTCTTTCCTGCTCCAAAAATCGTTTAAGAAGAAAAAAGTAACTGTTCTTAAGAAATCTAAATAATAACGTAAAGTTACAGCCTATATACGTCTCACTAATGGGCGCAAGACTACTCTTTCTGAGAGGGTTTTAGGGCAAGGAAATTTCTGTCGCGCTGGACCAATACTTGTTGGCGAACTTCACATGACTTTTTTTTTAATTTTTTATTGTACACAGCATAAGATAATAACAATTTTAAATATTTAAATAAAATGTACACAAGGGATCTTAACCCCAATAATTATTCTCTTCCAGCAAACCTTTGGGGAAAGAGTAATATTTTTATATGGAAAGCAAGTAGGTATCGACGAGGGTTCGAATCTTGGGTCGGGACAAAATAAGGTTTTTGGTTTTACGGTCAAGAAATTCTCAGTAGCAGCCAGGAAGTTGGCGATATCTCATCCTCATGCCTCGGGAAGCTCGTAAAGCCGTTGGTCCTGCGTCTAATCTCTCTCCGGTCGTTTCGGATTACCGTCCCATCGGACTATGAAAGAAAGGGGAATGAAAGTGAACGCAAGTAACACGAAAGTAACGGTTTTTGAAAGAGAGGAAAGCAAAACGTTACGCGAAATAAGAATAGAAGGGGAGTTGATCGCGCAAGTAGATGAGTTTGTGTATTTGGGATGTGTATTTAGCAGGGGCGGTAGATATGAACGAGGAGTGAATGCAGGAAATAGAGTGAATGGGACTCTACACTCTATTATGAAGAGTCAGAATGTGTCAAAAGAGACACGTATGGTAATTCATAATACTGTGTTAATCCCTACTCTAATGTACGCTAGTGAAAATTGAGTGTGACAGAAGAACCACGAAAGTAAAATAAATGCTGTAGAAATGGGGTCTTTAAGGAGTATGTTAGGGTTGAATCTGAATGACAGGGTGAGAAATTGCGTAATTAAGAGAAAAATGTGGTGTGTAAAATTATGTTGTGACTGTTGAGGATTAAGAAATAATGAACCAGGAAAGAGTGACAAAGCAAATTTATATTGCAGATATGAACGGCAGAGTCGGGAAGGCACGCCCTAGACGAAGATTTATCGACCAAAATTGGCAATATTGTAAAAATGGGCCACATTAGGAGTACCTTAACCGACGAGCGTGTATGCGTAGATATATGAATGTAAAGAAGGCGAGGGCGGTATGCCTAACATACTGAAGACATCGCGAAGATGGTTCAGATTATCGATAAACTTTCGTCTAGTGCGTCCCTTCCCAACCCTTCCGTTAACTTCTGCAACATAAATTTGCTTTATCACTCTTTCCTCGTTTATTATTTCTACATGACCAAACCACCGAAGCATTCCTTTCTCAATCTTGGACACAACATCATCTTGCAAACCACACTTTACACTTATCACACAATTTCTCACCGTCCCATTTATATTCAGCCCTAATACACTCCTTATCCTTAATCATCGCATTTATACAGCATTCTTTCTACTTTCGTGCTTCTCCTGCTACAACCAACTTTCACAACCATACATTAATATAGGGTATACATTAGGAATAACAATACATTAGGATACACAGCATTTTGAATTGCCATACATGCTTATTGACGACACATTTTGACTTCCCACAATAGAGGTAAGAGCCCCATTTACTCTATTTACTACCTATTAACTTACGTTATTAATTATATAATGAACATTTCGAAAAGTTCAGATTCAGAAAAATTTTAATATTAAAATTATAAATTCGGTGATCAAACTGTGTAATACCGGTATCTTCGTCTTCACCATGAAACGCTCACTGCGTCAAATCAAACGCAGTGACGTAACGCATTACTTACGATTTTTACGACTGAGTAACCACATGCCGTACACATTGGACAAGTGGGCGTGTATAAGTAATATATATATATATATATATTTTTTTTTCTTTGTTGAATTTCATATAGTTAGTTTTTTGATCCTTAATTCTTTCTCTTTCAAATCATATTGCATATCTAAAGTAGTGTTCTCTGTTTACTTATAGGTTGACTGGTAGACAACGCATTACGGCGTTAAGTTCGCCTCAGTACCTTTTTGTGCAACAAAGTTTACATAAATTAATAATTACGCTGCTTAAATAAGTTTCACATTGTTACAATGATTGCTTGACTGTATGTACAGGTTATCTGCAAGATTTTTTTGTTAATCTTTAGTGACAAACGAACTTGTGTCTATAGACACCTGCAGCCATCCAAAGAAGACTACAGAGATGTCCTTCACGCCGATCTTTTTATACATATTATAATTAATTGGAAAATCCAAAAAACCCGTTATTTCATAATATTTTTATTAAGTTTTCACTTCTGTCTGCAGTCCCAATAACTTTCAAATATTTTTTTTTACATTTTATTTCAGTTTTATAAAATGATTTTGTTGACTAGTTTTTATTAAAATGGTTATACTTTAGGAGTCAAATTTGGTAAAAACAATCCAACCCACAAGGGTAAAAATATGATATAAAGTTTTTAGTGTAATTCTTTAGACGAAATTGACGTCCATCAAAATTGTATAAAAATTATTTTTTTTATATTTGTAAAAGCGGACTTCAAACAACTAAAAAGAATAAATAAAATAATTTCACATAATAAAGTCTGAGCTTCATTTCCTCTGCGTACCTATGTCTTAATACCGACTTCAGAACATGAAACTTTTTACTTGTTTAAAGTCGGGTTTTTACTTTTTATTTAAATTTCATTTTTAATGATTTCAGAAAGAAAAAGGAGAAAAGTATATTAATTTCCTTATACATACAACACAGAAAACCATAAAAAATATAACAAAAACAACACGTACATACACATTTTAATAACAAGATACATTATAACAATAATTCAGGTTGGTTCTTTTATCGCCGAAGGCAACCATTCAGCGAGGAAACGCAGCCCGTGGTCTTTGCACTGTACCGCGGGCAGTGGAACTGTGATATTTTTATTTTTCTCATTCTTACAAAAATATTGTAAAATATTATGTGAATAAAAAATAAAAAATCGTATAGTTGAATAACAAGAAAAAAACTGTGCGGCAGTTTGACACCGCGTATAAATCGGAATCAGTGTTGGCCGTGAATGTTACAGCACTGGATTTCAGTGCGATCGGTTATTCCTCTTTTACGGCGTAATTTAAAAAAAACGCACGCATGAGTCGTAGAAACACGGCTATGATTGTATATTATTTTTTATATATATATATATATTGTATTGTCAACACTGAAATTATATAATGTATTTAAAAGTCCTGCTAGACCACATTTTTTATTAAGGTACCTGCTCTACGATAAAGGAAAACGTCGTGAGAAAACTTGATAAATGAGAAATAATATGTAATATGGGAACATATTATGATAGGTATTGTCACGAAACAATAATATTAAAACAAAAAATACTGACTTCTAATTCTTAAAGGAACTGTGATAAGAGGGCTGGTTCTTTTCTCACTCAAAGGCAAAGTATATGCGGTAGCCATTCAGCGGGAAACGCATCCAGCGTGCTTGGTACCATACTATACCGCAAGTAGGGGGAGGACTTTTTAGGTTTTTAGTTTCAGTATTTTATTATATTAATAATATTGTATATTCGTATGTACATCATGACATACAGATAAATGTTTAACCTACAACAACATTATATACTTCTAATTTCATTTATAATACTAACTTCTTCATTATCAACGTCAATCTATAACCATGTTTGACATCTTATGTTATTAGGTCATTAACATTCAGTGAATTTAAAAAAATTCACACACCGAAAATATTTTTTTATTCGATGAATTATGCCATTGAGAGAATAATCGGAAAACGCCCACATTTACATTATTTTGGTTATTCCGACATAATTGTAATTAAACTTATCGTCAGCTCTATTAATCTTCAAGTCTCTTGAAGCTAAAAATTATTTGTTGGTTATTTTTCAAACCCACATTCCGACAAATGTTTGATAATATGCAAAACCCAAAATAGCTCATTTCTCTTTTCAAGCTTTTAGAATTTGTCAATGAAAATAATATTGGGTCCTTACATATGAAATTAGCGTTTTGTCGTACTGACCACTTTGATCTGAAATATCTCCTCTTTGGTTATGAATTACAAATTAAAATTTATAAATTCATTTAGCTGGTACATTTGACTTTTGAAAACGGTCATTCATTTGTTTTTTCCTCATTATTTTTTTTTTTGTCGTCGCTTATTACCGCACAATGGAAAATATGAAATATAGGTATATTTATGAGTATGAGTTTTACCGTGGCACCAGTGCTGTAGAAACAGTTCGAAGGATTAATGATGTGTATGGCGCTGGTGTCGCAAAAGAAAGCACGGTACGTTTTTGGTTTCAACGTTTTCGTTCTGGAAATTTCGACCTTCAGAACTAACCCCGTGGACGGCTGAGTGAATCGAACTTGCAAACACGCGTCGACTGCTGTGTTACTTTGCTCAACCGACACAAAAATGAAGGGATTTTAATTCGAATCATTACTTGTGATGAAAAGTGGATACTGTACGATAATCGGAAGCGCTCGTTGCAATAGCTCAATCCTGGAGACACAGCCAAATCCTGCCCTAAACGAAAATTGACTCAGAAAAAGTTGCTTGTGAGTATTTGGTGGACTAGCACTGGTGTCGTTCACTACAGCTTTCTAAAATCTGGCCAAACGATTACGGCAGATATCTATTGTATTGTTGTATTAGTAACTGCAAACCATTAAGGAAGAACTAGCTGCTGAACAACCGAGATTGGTCAATCGCTCTAGGCCCCTGCTGCTTCACGACAACGCAAGACCACACACAGCACAACAAACAACCACTAAGTTAGATGAGCTACAATTCGAATGTCCGCGACATTCACCGTACTATCAGGACCTTGCTCTAACAGATTACCATTTTTTCCGGAATTTGGACAACTTCTTACAAAGAAAGAAATTCAACTCCGATGCGGCAGTCCAAACCGCCTTCAAAGAGTTTATTGATTCTCGCCGCCCATGTTTTTTTTAGTAAAGGGATCAATGAACTACCTATGAGATGGCAAAAGTGCATAGATAACATCGGTGCATACTTTGATTAATTAAATATATTTAAAAAAAAGTTGACTTTATATTCCTCCCGTACAAAACGCCAATTTCATATGTAAGGATCTATTATCTATTAATAGTTTTGTAACAGTCTTAATTATGATTTTTTTTTGCGCCCGAAGCAAATATGGGCAACCCTCCGGAAAGCGGGGGAAGGAGGTGGGGAATGCTCATAGCATACCACGCAGCCGGCTGCGTGGTTATGTGGAGACTTTTACCCACTAAACACCGCCTTTATGGATTGGCTTAACGGTCTAACTAGAGATCTCTAAACCGTATACGAACGCAACCCTCCTTGGCAGAAAGGAGGGCGCAAGCGGCGAAAAGCCGCTTGGAAGTGTTCCTAACTAAGGCAGATTAAGGGATGTGTTATGTAGCCTCGGCCTGAGCCGCTAGGAGGCAGTTCAGGTCAGCTGAAAGCTTGTTGGGGGGGGTTCGAGAGGGAGTTTCTCGGTCTGCGCACACTATAGCGAGTGTGGATAGGGGCTGCATAGGCAGCTGTCTCACGAATGAGATGATTTGGGTGGGACTCTGAGGCTTTGAAAAATCTCTCAGAGAGTGATTTAAGGAACTGCTGGATTGTTGGGAGCTCTAAGTCTCGGTGTAGGTCGGCATTACGGACATAATAGGGCGAGTTTGTGGCCCTACGACAGAATAGATTTTGAACTATTTGTAGTTCATTTATAACGTTGGGCTTAGCATGTGCGAAAATGGGGCCGCGTAGGTCATGACAGGCCGTATGCAGACCTTAATAGGGTTCGCTTGTTGCGGAGGGACATTTTACTGTGTCTGCCCAACATGCTGTTGAGCCTACTCATGTAAAATCGTGCGGTGCGAGTAACCTTCTTGATATGGGGCTCGAAAGTGAGCCTTGCATCAAGGGTGACGATTATGTGATAAGACATATTATTCCTTTTTATTATTTTCTTTCTAAATTCGAAATTACATTAAATCGCAAATGCATGGAATACAAAACAACCGTGTTTTTTATTTATTTTAACATAATATATAGTTAATATAGTCCTTATTCAGCCAATCAAAAATGTTATCATCTAGTAAGTCCTTGTTGATGAGCACTCGATCAAACAATGGCGTGATAAAAGGCAGGTGACACGTGCGTTCTCAAATGGTTTTTAGCCCACCCCCGGAGTAACTGGTTTAAGAGCTTGAACACTGGCCTTGATTCTAGAACATTTTGCAACTTTTACAGATGGGACACGTCGCTCAAGGTGCCTATGTCATTTATTATCTTCATTACAAAACATCATATCTATTCAAATTGGTTTATGGTTAAAGTTTCTGATTTTTTTAATCAATGGACGAAAAGTAGTCCACGCAGGCTATCATGCTTAAGAACACGACTGGGTAGGTATCACGTATGTATTATAGTATTCTATGTGTACCACCCTCTTAGGTTCTTTTGCCACCAAGCAGCAATCTGTCCACTGTCGAGTTCCGGTTTGAAGTTCAAGAAGGGGCTGTGACTGTGAGACATTCAGAAAAAGTTCAACGAATCGGTGGCCTTCGTTACTTATAGTTAGTTACAGACGTTCATTGTTGCAGTGGCCGCTTACTACCATTAGATGGGCTGTCAGCTTGTTTGTTGTTTCAATATATAAAAAAAACAGTTCAATGATCAAACAAGGCTGAATCAAAACACTAACAGCGCTAAATAAAACTATGATTATCGAATATTTTATTAATGAATAATCTAAATGATGGACAGGGGCTGATAAGCGCCCTGCTGGGCAATATGATTGTAATATTTAAAAGTAGTCGAACTTGATATACATAAGGATGTTCCAATTAAAAACATATTGTAAATTGATTTTAAACTTCATTTCTTTACTATATTATGGATCTACTATATATGCGTCGAATTTTATAAATACAAACATTTAATTTTATACTTACGTCCTATACTGAAAGCTTCATGGCGCAGTAGCTTAGTAAACAGTGGTGGCGCTGAGGGAGTGACGCACAGAAAAAGTATTTGTAAGCCTTAGTTAGTTAGTTACAACCTATATACGTCCCACTGCTGGGCACAGGCCTCCCCTCTTTTCTGAGCGGGTTTTAGGCCAACGAAGTATCCGCAGTGCTCCCAAATGCGAACTTCACATGTCTTCGAAATATTTTTTTCTTATTCCTCAGACATGCAGATTTCCTCACGATGTTTTTCTTCACCGCCGAGCACGTGGTAAATCAGCACTTAAAATTGTAATTAGCAATTTCATTGGTGCCGGCGGAGATCGAACCCGGGTTACTCACGTTCTGTTAATATTTACAGCGAGCGTTAACCATCCAAACTACCACGGCACTTTGTAAGTCTTACAAATAATTAAAAAAATATTTCTAAAAAAATATATTAATATACCCAATTACCGTATTTAATATGGTGAGAGACTGTTAATAAAGGCTAGAAGTAGAAAGAAAAATCCCTTAGTATTGAAACATTATTATCATCATCATCATTACAGGGTCCTACAATTCCATTGCAGGATATAGGCGTCCCCCACAGACATCCTCAAGGAATGCCCTAGAACACTGTCCTAGTCACCTGAATCCTTCTGCATACACATGTTACACTACATTTTGTTACATACTATTTATTCTGTGAATAAAAGTCATTCTATTCTATACTGAAAAAGTTAATTATTAAAAAAAATGGAAGTTGGCTTTTACTTTTTAGTAAAAGCTTTATTTTTAACTAACTGTTTCCCGCGACTGCGTCCGCTTGTAATTTATTACGATTAGATTACATGGGTTTTATTTTTTTTGCGCGGGATTCTAACTATTTTCTAAAATAAAAGAAGCCTATGTTACTTCACTATAACATCAGCTATCTTCCTGTGAAGGTCCCGTCAAAATCAGTCCAACCATTCTATAGATTAGCCGGAACAAAGATACAGACAAGAATTTAAAAAATTGTTCTTTTTTATAAGTACCGTATATTCTTTCACATGCATTTAGTAAATATTTGTTATTTTTTATATTACAAA